>CM028131.1:1487725000-1488975000 GCA_016271365.2 Neoceratodus forsteri
CAACAGAGAGGGGGTCAGAAATTCGAATGTTACCTACCTTGAGGACTGGGGGGAGGAGGACTGGGCTGGGGGGGAGAGAAGAGGGTGTGGATGACTTTCCAGAACTTAGAGGGGTGGATAAGGTTGCTCTGGAAGGTGGCGGTGAAGTATTCCATCTTGGCAAGTCTAGTGGCTCTGGTGCAGGCATTGTGAAGGGCTCGGTACTTAAGTAAATCAGCAGGGGAGCTGGTGTACTTGTGAGACTTCCAGGCAACATCACATGCATGCAGGCAGGCCAGTACCTCTGCAGAAATCCAAGGGAGGTTTTCCTAAGGGGAGCATGCCAATCCCAAATTTTGAGGTATTTGGTATTGAAGTAGTTAACGGCAGAGTTAATGAAGCTGGCAGAAGAGATGGGTGGCCAGTCAGTAGCTATCAAGTCAGCATGGAGAGTGGACAAGTTCAGTGACAAAAAATGACTAGATTTGGAGGAGTTTGGGAGGGGCTTTGGGTGGTGTATTTTGTGCACACAGTAGACCATGTGGTGGTCACTAATAGCATCAGGGAAGGTGCTAGCATCTATGATGAAGTTGGGGAAGGGGGGAGGTAAGAGCTCAGTCCAGCAGTTAATGATTGAGGGATTTATGATTGTGATGGGTTGGGTCAGAGATTAATTGAGTTAGGATAAGGGACTTAATATTTTGGCAGAATTTAGATTGTAAGGGAGAAAGCCAATTGGTACTGAAGTCACAAAGGATGAGTAATTCCCCAGACAAGGAATGAGTGGAGACAGTGGGCAGGAGTTCAATGACAGTTGAGGTGGGTAGGCCAGGCCAGCAATAGATGCCAGCTAGCTACAAAGATAGAGTGGGACAGAGAAAGGGAGAGAGAGTTTGAGAAGGAGAAGTTCATAAGCAGAGGGGGTGGTGATAGAGTGTACAGGGACAGGCTGGATGGTAGAGGAGAGGTAGATGGCACCACCACCACCCCTTGAAGCATGATTCTGCTGGGTGAGGGTGTACCCAGGGATGGCAACTGGGGAATCAGGGATCTTGGGGGATAGCCAAGACTCCGAAACAATTAGCACATCAGGTTGGAGATTTACCATGAGTGGTTGCAGCTGGTCGATCTTGGGGAGGAGGCTTCGGGCATTGATGTGAGTCACTCTCAACCCTTTGAGGAGACTAGTGGGAGGAGAGTGTTCAGGGCTGGGACTGGGCTCAACATCACCTGCCACTAAGAGCAGCAGTGAGATGAGAGGCTTGACACAGAAAGAGATGCGTTTGCGTGGCTGGTGAGGGGAAGAGAGGAGGTGAGAGGGGAAGAGGTAGGAGTGGAGAAAGGATTTAAGGATTTCAAGGTGGAGCCATAAAGAGGGAGGAGGAGGAGAGGAGGAGGAGGGAGCCAGGGAGTGCAAGAGAGAGGAAAGGCTGAGAGGAGGAGAGAGGGAGGGGGAAGGGAGGAGGAGAAGGGAGGGAGAGGGGAGGAGAAGGAGGTGAGAGAGAAGGAAAGCTAGTGGGAGGGAAGGAAGCTAGGAAAACCAGGAGGGAAGGAGATTGAGGAGATAAACAGCATATTAGAAAATCAGGAAGTAGGGGTCAGAACTTGGGAGAGGAGGAGTTGGGGGAATTAAGAACTGAGAGAGGGGCAAGAAAGAAAGTGGAAATTAGGTTGATAAGGTTGGGGGTATGCAGTACAGGGAGGAGGGGGAAGAGGAGGAGAGGAGGTGGGTTGAGTAGGCTGGAGGAAAAGGAGAGGGGATTGGTAGGACAGGTAAGCAGTACAGTAGTACAAGGATAAGAGGACCCTACCTAGGGAGTTGGTCCAATTGAAGAGGAAAGGTAGAAAGGGCAGGGCAGGTGAGCAGAACAGTGAAGCAAGATGGGGGGGACCAGTTTATGGAGGTTGTGCGAATGCCAGAAGAAGGAAGGGAAGGGAAGGAAAGAGAGTGAAGGCAGCTGGGATGGAGGAGGAGGGAATTTGCTAGCCAGGGACTAGAGCAGTGCAGTGGGGGAAGATAGGGGGACATAGAATAGGGAGTGATTGCAGTGGCAGTGGAATGGGGGATACAGTAGGGGGGAGCACGAGAGATGCAGCACGGGGAGGGAAGGATAGGGGAAGGGGAGAAACAGGCACGGTTGCAGTAACACATTTAGAGTAGGGCAATAGGGAAGAAAAGCAGTATTAGCAACTTGCAATAGGCAGTACTGAGATAAATTCAGAATACACCAAATACAATCAATAGTGATATATAATCAGAATAGACAATAAATAATGTGACAGTGGTAAAAGTCTAGCTGTAGGGTAGCAATAGGCAGTAAAGAGATGCATTTTGAATGCACCAAATACAAAACAATAGTGGTATATAATCAGAATAGACAATAAAATGTTGCAGTAGTAATAGTCAAGCTGTGGTGTAGACAAAGCGATCTAGCATTAAATATAGACTGCAGAAGGGTATGTAGTGTTAGGCAGAACTCCCTAGAACAGAGGTTAGTTTTGCCCTAATAGAGTAATAACTTGTTTCCGAAGAGCAAATCACACAAGCTAACAAATCACACAAGGCTATCACAGAGGCTGGTTATCAGTGCCCAGATAGATTACAATAACTTGTTTCAGCAGAGCAAGTCACACAGGGTAGGCCCTCTAATTCACACGGAAAGCACTACTGTAAGAGTCTAGTAACAGAATGTGAACTGGCTGTGTACCTACTCAGTTAAAACCTGCGAGTTTAAGCACAGAAAGTGATGAGCTCGTTACATGTATTGAATACTTACTGACTCGCAGGATGGGACTTGGCAGAGTCTCCTGGCGTCCTGGTGTCTCCCCCTCTGGTGACTCCCCTTGATGACTCCCACTCAAGCTGTGCCATTCACGCTGGGACCACTCACATGGAAAAGCATGGGCCAGGGGGCCTTAACAGTCACTGGAGCACAGCTTGTCCCACCCTCACACTCACGGTGTGGCCGTGGATTGGCCGAAAATATCAATGTCTGCTAGCAGCTCCTGCTGCTATGCTGGCTGGGCAGCAACAGGATCATGTTGCAGTGGAGCCCCTGGTATATTGGGATTGTGACACCTGAGGTGGCCAGAATAGCTGCTTGCCATGTGGCTGTATCAACTCTGACTGAGCCACAATAACAGTGGTAGTTCCAAACAGGAGCGGAGCTTGTCCTGCCCCTGCACTCAAGGTGTGGCTGAGGAGATTGGCTGAAATAGTCAATGTCTACTAGCAGCTCCTGCTCCTATGCTGGCTAGTCAGAAAAAGGGTTGCATTGCAGGGGAGCCCCTGGTATACTGGGCTCACGACCCCTGAGGTGGCCAGAATGACTGCTGGCCGCATGGCTGTTACCTGTCTGACTTTTGATTTTATGTTTTCCACCCACTCTTTTGTGAAGTCATGTTATCTTGCAATTTAATATGCTATTTGAGTTGCCACCCTACCTCAACAGTCAATGCTAGCTTAAGCTATTACTTTTGGTTGTCTGTAGCAGCATTGATCTTTTGAGTCATCTTGCTGTAACATTTGTTCTCCATTTTTCCCCTCCCATGGCTCATGCCTGGAATTTAACCTTTGCTCAGTATGCCTTTCTGGGGTACTAGTTTTAAATAAATAACCAACCCCTGGTTGTGCTTTGATGCTTAATAAACACAACCCTTTTAGAAAGCCATCAGCTAATAAGAATGTTCCATTTCCAGCAATTGTTTTATAATTACAGTTATTATATATATATTTTTTTAACTATTTCATGATTAATCTATGAAGTTATAATGGTAGTATTTATAGTATTTATTTATCGAGCACCCATTCCGGGGGGGGAAGGGGGCTCAGAACACCTTGAAGAAATTCACAACAAATCAAAATCAAATAACATGACATAACTTAAAGAACATACCTGACTCGATCTATAAATAAATCAATAAATAACTAAACAAATAAATGTCAATGCATACTGATTATCTCTAAAAATTATATTACGTTATATTGCGGCCTGTAGTGCATTTCATCAGGAAGTAGGTTCCAGCACCTGGATATGGAGTACATCTATGCTTTCTCTCCTATAGCTCCCTTCACTGCCGGTGAACTGTACAACATAACTCCTTTCCTGGGACCATGGTACATAAACTGATACTATTTGACTAATATGATAGTTGACTATTCTATGAGTTTACAACTTTATAACAAAGTCATGCAGTGCAATTCTTGTCTGGCTTCCACAGATAACAGTTTACATTTTTGTATGTCTCACTGTGAGGACAAACCAACAAATATTGTAGAGGAAGACAACACGACTGCTTTGTTTACAAACTCACTGTCTACAGTATGTCTGCATACTTTAGTGATGATGGTAAAACTTGTCCCAATGTTGTGTTTCAGTGCTGAAACAGTGAGGATTATAATACATTAACTTTCATTTCTAAAGGGCTTTTTTTCCAACTTGGTGGCAACACAGTAGCCAAAAACAGGTTGGTGTCTAACCAGAACCTCATATACCTGAACCCATTCACTATTTCAAGGGGATCACCCTAGAAATTTGTGAATATTCAAGCAGTGTATTTTTTGTTTGTTCTCCTTTGAACTGCACTGGCCTCTTTTTTAGGGGCATTCAACAGTGTATCAAAATCATCCTCACATTTGGTGGCCAGGTAGCCTCCAGATAAATCTCTGAGAGGGTAACGTTTCTGTGAGGGGGATCATGCCAGGTAATTGTACAGGCGAAGTACCTAAGCACAATGAGAAAAGCTACTTAAAAACATATTTTAGGGGGCTGCCCTATGTGCCGGAGTCTCAACAACCGTGGAGCAGACCTGGGGCATTAGAAATTAGCCAGCAGCCTGGGAAGGGGGCTGCCCATTGCAGTGCATCCCATTGGGTAGGGGGGAGTGGTATCAGCAGTGATCTCCATTGGTAGGCCAGTGAGCTTGCTCTTCTGTTATGAGCATGCTGCATTTATGTGACGCAACCATGTGTTATACATGTCACAGTGTGGATGAGGGAGGGGCAATGGCCACAAAAGGGAAAACACAATGATGTCTCACTGTCAGGCTGTGACATTCCTATGCCCTTTTCACATGGAACCCAATGGGTAGTAATTACTGGGAGTCTTTTGCTGTGACATTCCCAGGCCCTGTTTCACATGGAACCCAATGGGTAGTAATTTCTGGGAGGTTTTTGCTGTGACATTCCCAGGACCTGTGGCACATGGAACCCAATGGGTAGTAATTGCTATGAATCTTTTAGTGGTAGCTGGTGGTTTTCATGTGCCCACTTGCCACCTGGCAGCTTGACTGTGCTAGTTTGTTGTGAGTAAGCTATATTTGTCAAAATCCACACAGCAAATACTACTGTGCTGTTTGGACAAATGATCCCTATGGAATTGTGGGTCAACTTATGCCGCACTCCCAAGACCTTATCCGCTAAGGCAATGTACTGAGATACACTGGTTACACAGCTCCACATCTCTGCAGAGCTTGTTATATACTGTAGTGAACACCTTACATTACTGTGATGCAAGAGTTCAGAAGCAAGAGCTGTAAAAATAAATCTGTTTTTATTTGCAGTACAAACAATAAACACCTTGATGCATCTTTCTCGCTCTCTTTCACTCTCTTTTCTTTTGACAGATTTCTTCCATTTCAGAGATTTAATTCCTCTCCCTCTGAATGCATAATCCAGCCTAAAAACAGCTTTTGCTGCTCACTGAGTGAATAAAGACTGGCACCTGGCATTGAATCATAATTCTAGCAACCGTGCTCAGATGTAAAAGTGACTCTTTGGGTCAGGGGTAGTTATTTTACTAAGATCCACAAATCAGGTTGGGATCACAGGGGGATGAGGATGGGTGATTGTAGTATACATTGTGAGATGATGATGATGATGATGATGATCAGATTGACAGCTGGACTGCTCAATGGAGGGACATGGGAGTGTGATTCCAATTTTTATGTACAGTATAGTATACCTAGAAATAAGGACCAGAGTTTGGAGAGGGACTGCAGAGGAGCTAATTGATTCTGTACACAGCCAAGGACAAGTTCTTGTTTCAGGGGTTGATTGAGATGACACTAAAGGGAACCATCCATGACCTGGTATTAACTAATGTGGATCACGTCCAAGATATAATAGGGAGTAGTGACCAACAAATGGTGTAGTTCAGAGTTGCCATGGGGAGGGAAGCACCAAGACACAAGGGAGCTCTCACACTAAAGGGCAGCTCGGGGGGTAGGAAAAGACAACAACACAGGGCAGACTAGATGGACTTTGCCATCTCCTTCTGCCGTCACCTTCAATGTTTCTATGTTTAAGCACAAAGATGAAAGGGTTAGACTTCAGGAAGGGCAACTATGTTAAAATGGGTGAGACAATGAGGTAGCAACTAGTTAGCCTTAAGGATGACATAAGAGTTGATCAAGAAGTAGACAGTGATCATGGAAGGGATACTATACAATGGCCAAGAAAAATCCTGAGCTCTAATTGGTCAGTTTGGCACTGGAGCCATGATGTTATTCAGTACAACAACATGGCTCTAATCCCAGTCCACAGATGACTGCATCAGCCATTCCCAGAATCACTACACTGAGTCTGCTTCATTTATCCCTGATCAACAGCCTGTTTCTGTGACTGGCAGTCTGCCCTTGCAGTCAGTGTACGTCACCGTAAAAGCAGCCCAAATGAAAGCAACAGCCTGCAGACATTCCCCAAAATCCCCCAAATTACTATTTCAGTACTTAAAAACGCATCATTAAGAGACAGTTCAAACACCAAGCCCACCAAGTAAATCAATGAACAAGCGAGCAAGCGCATACACAGACAGTCACCATGTACCTGTAACGCTCGCTCGCTCGATCTTCAAATCACTTTCATTTTGTTTCTTTTTAAACTGCAACAGGTAAAAACAGTCACAAACATCTTCATAAATGCTAATCCTCACAGCAGTGGAACCAGGTGACAGATCCGAAGTGCGGGGGGTTGCGAATGGCACTGTCTGATACACAAATGGCAGCAGAATAAAGAGTAAGAAAAAAAAGACAAATAGAGAAAAGCACAAAGTGAAAACATGGAAAAATGGGACATAAACGCTGAGGCAATTTGGAATACCAACAACGACTGACAGCACTGATAAAGATTACTATGGAACCTGCTGTCAGAGCCACAGGAAAAACACATGAGCTCCACCTGCTGGCTGAAATAATAAACCAATACTATTTTTTCATAAAGTAACCATACCCACTCCAAAAACTGACAAAGAATGTACTTCAAATTTATTTTGTTCAACTTTATTTCCTTTCTTCTACAAATGAGCCATCATATAATAGCAGTAATGCACTTCAGGGTTTGTGTTGTGCTAGGATACCATCACTTCTGGGGTGGTTGGATGGACTCGGCATGTGGCCTCATGCCCAACCACCCCAGGTATGACATTATCCTAGCACAACACACACACACACTGTCATACATTATTTCTTAGTGGCAGCCACTAACACCTACTTTAAGTAGAAGGGGAAGAAATCCAAAGCCAGGAGACCACGCTGGTTCAGTAAGGAGGTGAGCCAGGCAGTGAGGGATAAGAGGGCTACATACAGAAAGTACAGGAATTCCAGGAAGGATGAGAATGATGGGATCCAGCTAGAGAAATCTAAGGGAGGCCAGACAGATAGTCAGACAGGCCAAGGAAAGGAAAGAGCTGCAAACTGCAGATGGTATTAAGAAGAGAGAGAAAGCCCTTTTCAGGTATATCACTGATGAAAGAAACACGAAGATAGACAAAGTGAAATTAAAAGAGGCAGGATGGGTGGGAGGCAGTAAAGAGAAAGCAGAAGAGTTGAACAAATAATTCTGCTCTGACTTTACTGAAGAAAAGGATGGACCATTGGCGTAATGTAGGATGGGAGGGGGAAAGGGAGGGGGGGAATGGCTAAGGACAGGACAATGGAAGACAGGGCTAGGAAAGGGCTCATGTTCCTGAAGGTAAACAAGTCCCCGGCCCTGAATGGCATGCACCCTAGAGTGTTGAAGGAACTGGTGGCAAAGCTGGTGGGTCAGCTGGTGGATTTGTTCAACAGCTGTTTACATATGGGGTGGTACAGTAGGAGTGGAGAACTACACATGTATTGCACATGTGTCCTGGTCACATCTGGAAATGAGCCTCGGCTCAGTGTGCCTCTCCCGATTACCAATTTTTAAATAAAAATAAATAGTAAATAATGTGGTGTCACTACACAAGAGTGAGCATAGGGATGTCCCTGGGAACTACAGGCTGGAAAGTCTGCCCTCCGCGCTGGGTAAACTGATGGTGACGATTCTGAAGGAGAGACTAGTTGAGTTCCTTGAAGCTAACAGGCTACAGGACGAGGCACAACATGGGTTCTTGTTATGGAGGTCATGTCAAACAAACCTGATCAACTTCTTTCACCGGGTAATGAAGGAGGTGCACAAGGGTTAGGCAGTTGACATTATATATTTGGATTTCAGCAAGGCCTTTGAGTTGGTACCCCACAAGAGACTGAGCAGGAAGTTGGAGATCCTGGAACAGGGAACAATTTAGCTGGGTGGCTGGCAAACTGGCTCAGTGGTAGGACCCAGAGGGGTTCCTTCTCAGATGCCACCTTGCTCCCCAGTGGCTAACAGCCCCCCCCCCGGCCCCACACTACCCACACTGAGACTGCTTTGTGTGTGGATCAAGTGTTTGTTGGCTGCAGTTTGAAAAACTCGGTGGCTATAATAGAGTGCAGGAGGGTTTTGTGGCTAAATATTGCCATGGTTCTCTTACAAGTGAAGGGTCTTCCAAGTACTGTAGTCACAGCTGTTGGTGCAGCCATTTAAAGTTCCAGACAGTTAAGGATGAGTGAGCAAGAGTGAGAGGGGAGTTGAGTGTGCTTGAGGTCAGGTGCATGATTGACTGTCCGAGTGGAATACCTCTCAACCTCTCAGCATTAAAATTCATAGCACTGGCCTTCAAAAATCAGAGCAAATTGTCAGAATGTGTAGCACTTTCTTATTTTAAAGGATAATAGGTTTACAAATAGTGGGCCTTATACATTTAGTGATAAGGAATGTTTCTATCGAGTTAGTTAATGATTTAATAGTTTGTGTGTCCAGAAGCAGCTCTAACATTGTTAAGAACATCAGTAAATCTTTGTGGAGCAAGGGTAAATTTCAGTGTAAAAATCACAGTGCTGTGCCAAATTCAGAGTAGTTGAGAGATATGCCAAGTAGTGGGAACTGGAACTTGGCAATGGAGGAGAAGAGGCCTGTAGCGTGATAGAAAGGTAAATAAAATAAAAAGGAAATGTGATAGGAGGAGTTTGTCTGTTTCTAAATTTAAGTAGCTGTATTGTACGGCTGGTAGGGTGGGGGGTTAGTAAAAAGAAGTTTTACTATATTTTTAAGTGACAAGTACAGTAGGTATGGATGGGTTTTATACAGTACTTTGGAAATATGGCTGCCACAAATCCTTTTAAAAAATGAATTGTAAGCATATATATCTAGGGGGTTCTGCATTCTGGTTGCTAGAATGGTTCTGGGACTGGAGGTTGTCTCCCATTAAGACAGTGGGTTCTGAACCCTCTCTGCCCATCAGGATGCAGGAAATTTCTAACCCATTTTATAAGTAATAACATTGTCATTTCCTAGCTGAACAGTTCTCAATTGAACTATAAAATGGCAACATGTTAACATAGAAACATAGAATCTGATGGCAGATAGGGACTGCTTGGGCCACCCAGTCTGTCCTTTTTTTCCTACCTCCATTCTAATCACAGACCCTACCTGATCTACAGCTCTTTCTCTCCTCCTTCCTTTCCACTGTGATTACCTTGTGCCTATTCCATGCAATCTTGAATGCCACCACTTTTTTCACCCCCACCACCTCTGCTGGAAGGCTTGTTTCAGGAATCCACCACTTTTTTTGTGATGAAGTACTTCCTCACGTCTCTCTTGAATCTACCCCCTTCCAGTTTCATAGCATGTCCTCTTGTTTTTGAGCACCTTTTGTTCTGAAAAATACTTCCCCCCATGTACATTATTTACCCCCCCGTGAGGTATTGAAAGGTCTTTATCATAACCCCCTTCTTCCTCCTCTCTCTTGCCGTGTGCATATTGAGGTCCTTTAGTTTCTCCTCATAGGGCCTTTGAGGCAGACCCACCCTGCACAATTTTAGCTGCCCTCCTCTGGACCGCCTCCACTCTGTCAATGACCATAGAAGAATGTGCTTTATTTGTTTACAAATAAAAAAAAAAATAACGTCAGAGAAAGAAAATTATGAATGAAGTGTTTACCCTCTGTGAACATGCTGGAGTTCAAACTCTTGAGAGACAACCTAGAGTTTACTCACTTTCTGTTTTCCCCACCCACACTGCAATACCCCAATGGCAAGGGATATTTTAGATGAGAGGTACTTCAGTCATTAATGAAGTGGAAATGTTTTGGAAGGTAGATGCAATAGACAGCTTTACCAAGGCCATTATCTGGTCCTTTCAGTCTATAGGAAATTCCAATAGAAGGAGCAAAATGTCACCCTGTTTCCACACAGCATTTTGACACTTGGCAACAGATGTAATTATACATAACAAATTACAAACAAACAGTGCATAGATTAAGGGGTTTTGTGAGATAAGTACATAGTACTGACCATATTTACTTGCAAACATGCTGAACAGAAGTAGATTACACATTTATATATTATGAATTAATAGAATTAATATACACTAAGACTAAGTTTTGTTTAACTGTACAAGACTTGTTTGTAATTTGCATGAATTATAGCATGCATGGCTATTCTTATAGAAACCACTTATAATATAATACAAATGCTAAGGACATATCAGTGGTGCAGTCTCAATCTTGATTTTTTTCCTGAATATTTTAGTGGCTAGTGGTAAATATTAGCAGTTAATTGGCTACCTGGGTAACATGATTTTTATGGCTGCATGGGTGGAGTTCTGCAGACATCTTGCCATCACTGTAGGAGAAAAAGTGTCTGCGATCGGAATGCAACCCTGTGTTCTACAGTGATGTGGCACCATCTGTACAGCACTCACACCATTAGTGTTATCCTCTGCTGATGGAGCTTCCCTCCACAGCACAGTCACCCCCCCCCCGTGGCAGCACTACTTCCTGAAGGCACTTCTGGTATAACTGCGCATGCGCCACCAACGTGCATAAGCAGTTATGTCATCGCCACCATCTTTTGAATGGCAAAGTGCCACTGCCACTCCCGAAACTCTGCCATCCACTCCAAAACTGCCACTGCTCTATTACCTGCATGCTGCCACAGGTCGCACCACCGACACAGATGAAAGTTCCACGCAGCCGTATTAGCTCTGACCAGAATTTGTTGTATAAGCTGGTGTTGCAAACCCTACCATCTGTGCACGTGTGAATGTGCACGCTTGTGTGCAGATGTGTATTACATAGAGAACAAATGATGGCAAAGTGTGGTATACAAGGAAATATTACCATCGAGGAGTCTAACAAGTTCAGGCTCATGGCCTTCATGAGCTTGTCTGACCCTGAGATGGTATTATTTCACGAGTATATAATTATTTGCAAAAAACCGCATTAATGCACCAGTTAAGGTTCAGATTAAACCAACAAAGTAGGGAAATGTGGTGTTAATACCCCAACCCCACTCTGCAAGTGGCAAAAGGAAAAACATTATGGTTTTGGCTATCCAGAGTCTTACCAAATCAGGCCTGGGTGCCTTCCTTGGGGTTATCAACCCTAACATTCTCCCCATTCCATCAGCAAATATGCTCACATGTGCAAACTATATGAGGATGGTGAGCATTAGGGTTGATAACCCCAAGGAAGACCCCAGAACTGAGTTGGCAAGACTCAGGACAGCCAAAACTGTCATTTCTTTTCCTTTTGCTGTTTGCAGGGTATGGGTGGAGAATCTGGATTGGAAACTCTTAACACCCTGTTTCCTTACTTTTATTGGTTGGTTTAATCTGAATCCTAACTGGTGCATTAATGTATTTTTTCGCAAAGAATTTCCTTACTTTTTATGGTAGTATAATCATATCTTCATTCATGTGCCTAGAGAAGTGAAGGGCCCTCTGGGCCCTGCACTTCCATCCCTACTTAGAAGCAGACATGTATCTGGCTATGAAAACACAGGGCCTTTCCATGTCTTCAGAAAAACAATTTATATGCTCAGTTGTAACTGTTTTTTGTGGGGTTCACTTTAAAGGGAAAACTATATAAGTGTCCCTGTTAATTGCCAGGGCTTGATTGTATGTGGGCAAATGTGTTTTTCATTTTCTTACCCATGAACAAGTAAAGTTTTGTCAGTTTGCTCTGAACTTTGCTATGGTTGTAGTGGAAGAGCAGATACACCTGTGGTGCATTTTTGATGATGATTGGACTGTCATTGTGGATTTGGCACCATGGTAAATACTGCAGGTAGTTTTGGGGTGTACTGCGTACCCCATGTATAGGGGGTGATTATGTGTTACTGTTGTAGTACTCATTGACCCTTTTTTATATGTACATTATTCCTTAACTCCAATCATTGACAGACTTATGGCTTGTGAAAGTTCCAATGTTATCCTATGGGAATTTTCATTTTTTCATTTTTTTATTTTTATGTTTTTATATGGCCCATAACATTTTGTAGAATATTGTGTGTTGGTGTTGTAGTACCCATTAAGACCTTTCTTTCACTATGTAGATTATACCTTAACTGTAAATATTGATGGAGCTATGGCTTGTTAAAGTTGAAATGTGGAAAAAAAACAAGTCCAAATTCTTCTTTCATATAATGGAATCTTTTCTTGTGAGAATGACACAATCTCACGAAAAAAAAATTCTTCATATAAAAAAATTTGAAAAACTAAGTCTAAAGTGTCTTTTTTTTGTATGAAGGATTCTTTTTTCATGAGAATGATGTAGTCACATGAAAAAGATTCCTTCATACAAAAAAAAAACCTCACTAAAAAAGATTCCTTCATATGAAAAAAATTTGGAAAAGAAACACAAGTCCAAATTCATTTTTCGTGTGAAGGAATCTTTTTTCATTAGATTGTGTTGTACTCACGAAAAAAGGATTCCTTCATACAAAAAAGAATTTGAAAAAAATCTAAGTGCAAATTCTTTTTTCATATAAAGACAATCTTCTTTTGTATGGCTGATTCTTATTTTACGTGGACAGATAAAAAAAGAAAATCATCCCAGCAAATTTTTTTTAAATGTGTTAAAAACTAATTTCTGGTTAATTGTTTCCAAAATGTTGCTCTAGAATCCACCTAATGGGGTCTCAGTTAGCAAAATCTATGTGTTGGTGTGTTTCCATGATACTGTTTTTATGGGTTTTGAATTTTTTTTTAAATGGAAACAAAATGGTGGTCATACAAGAAAACAATTTTTTTCTCTTACAAAAAAGATCCCCCCTCCCTCCCCCCATTATGAAAGTTAATTTTGTTTTGTATGGCTCAAATTCTTTTTTCATATGAAACAGCTATCCAAAAGACCTTACTGAGCATGCTCAGAACCATAATTTCAAATCCTTATAACTCTGGAATGGATAAATATTTTTTCACCATACCAAAGAAAGGCACCACTCTGGTCCAAGCCCTTTCTACCCTGAAAATATCATTAGACCATCTGGGTGCTACATGATGACAAAATAAAATAGCAAAACACACACATTTTTCACTTTTTTCACTATCTGAATCTCAGAATCTGAATATTCAACCAGAACAAAACTTGGCATGTCATGAGACCTTGGCCCCAAGACTAAGCATGCAAAATGTTGTGCAAATTTGTTGAATGGTAGTGAAGGTAGGGGTTTAACATTAAACAGCCTACTCAACACTAACTATAGTGGTGCTACCATGCCACTATAATACATCAGCTTAGTCACCTTTGTGCTTGTGTGCTTTTTTGTACGGGTGCTGTTTTTTTCCCCTGTAGGGTCTTAGTCCATTCCTTAGTGTTTCTCTGTAGTGTAGGGTTCTTCCATAATGTAGTGGTAGTGTTTGGTAGTGCAATTGCTTGACAAACTTGTTTTTTTCTGTAGCGTAAGGGTGAGCATGTGGCCATTTCAGGAAGTCCCCTATAAAAAGGTTAGTAGTTTTGCGGGATTTTCTTTTCAGGATGATGTGAGCAACTATCACTGTGCAGTTAGGAGTGGTGGTTTAGCATGTGGTGGGAGTTTCAAGTCAGAATGGTGTGAGTGGCTTTGAGTATGCAGTCAGATGTGGTGGTAAGTGGAGTGGAGCTGAATGGTTTGGAGTGGCAGTCTAGAGTGAGGAATGTCACACAAGCAGCAGAGTAGATCTGGAGTAGCCTGAATGGGCTGACTAAGGATATACAATTTATCTTAAAGTGTGAGCCATGAGCGAGTTATGAAAGTCCTGCCCACTCACAAGTGATGATAAATTGCCTGTTCTGAATCAGGCTATTGTACATTTGCTATATACAACAGTAGTTTACAAGTTATAGCTTTTTAATCTGCCTTTTGTTTCAAGATGTTGCTGTTTTTCTTTGATTTTAACAAGTTGCTTCAGTACTGCACTAGGCATTGTAATGACATCAACATTGTAAAAGTTGCTCTTTGGTTCAGTACTCCACTGTGATGACAGTAACCAACATTTTTTGGTATGTTGCTGTTACTGATGTCAATAGCTAAGATGTCTTTTTTTATCTCATAACTTTTAACCCCACTCATATTTTATATTATATATACACACACATATATTTATGTTCTTTGGAAACAAACTACACTAATGCACCAGTTAGTGTTCAACTTAAAGCAACAGAAATAGGGAAATGTGTTGTTAGGGTTTCCAGTCCTAAATCTCCACCCCCCTCTAAAGCAGCAAAAGGACAAGCCCACAGAAGCAACCAGAGACAGCCACCATCAGGTATGACAATCAACATATAACTGTTTCCAGATAACACAAGTGTAGCAGCCTTTCTATGACCCCCCACCTCATGAATTCAGTAGGTGAAAATTTTCAAATCCCTGCCAAAATATAATTTCAGGTCTGGCCAGGATTTGAAAAAATTACAGCTGTTGTGTTCATGAAGTAGTGTGAAAAAAATGGCTATACTGAAAATTTGGGGTCAAAATATTGAAAATTATCAAACTTTGAAAATGTTCAATGTATCCTCATAACTTTGTTATTTTTTTAATATTTTCACCCAAATGTTCAGCATAGCCCTCTTATGAGCCCACCTCATAAATCTGGTAGGTGAAAATTTTCTAATTCTGGCCAAAATATAACTTTGTGCCTCAAGTGTGAAAACACATTTTGGCCAGGATTTAAGAAAAGACAGATGTCATGTTGATGAGGTAGTGTGAAAACATGGCTACGTTGAAAATTTGAGGTCAAAATTTTGAAAATTTGAGGTCAAAATATTGAAAATTACCAAAGCTCTGAGCATGTGTTGAAAAATGTCAATGTACTCTCATAACTTTGTTGTCTTTATGTTTGCTTGTGCACATGCACAAGAAACATATTGCAACTGTATGACTTTTTGGAGGTGTGTGACCCTTCTGTCCAATGTAGTGCTCCATTTAGCAGGCACGACCGCACCGCACCAATGGATGCACTAGCTGTCTATGACAGCAGTTCAGCTGCAGTGGTCTTCAGTTCAAAGAAAACCACCACTGCAATCAGCGGTGGTAACGTGTGTGTATTTAGCATATTGATGTCATGCAATTTCTTCAGCCCTCCTGCACATCACTGCCAATGAAATCCCTCCCACTTCCTCCCCCTTGCTGCTGTCCTTCCCACTCCCTAGCTCACCCTCCAGCTGGTCAAGTTTTCTTTTTTGCCGACGGGGTGCACAGTCCCTGTCGGCTCCAGTGCCCCCCAAAAAAAACACCCAGGTGGCATGCTGGGAGCCCACCTCAACAATGTCAAATGTCCCTGTAATTAAGAAAACCTTCCTGCAATGTGTTTTTTATTTTTTTTACCTGTAAAGAAAAATTGTCCCGCATTGCCTGCGGTGGCCCCCTCCCTTAACCTGCATGCACCCTCTGTGCACCCCACCTCCCTGCACTCCCCTTATTCCATACCTACCTCCAGAGCCCAGCGTGATGCTCTTCAGTGGAGTGGGAACATGTCGGCACTCTTCAAAGATGACCATGAACTGGAGAAATGCCGGTAAGCTGTATAATGGCATAAATGTTTTTTTTAAACTTAGATGTATATCTCAGTCAATGTTCTGACTTGCTTTGGCACCAAATTTTCAACATGGGGTTCTTGGGACCCCACCTCATGAATTCAGTCACTGTCATGTTGTTATTTGGTCCCAAAAGATGACTTCACTGTCACTTTGTGGAATCACATTTTGGGACTGATTAACAAAATGACAGTGTCACTGTTCATGAGGTGGGCTCCCAAAAAGCCTATGCTGCAAATTTGGTGGAAAAATTCCAAAAAATTACTGTGTTACGCGCGTGCATTGCACAGTTTCCATGCACGCTCATAACGTCAAGAATTTTTGATATTTTCACTCCAGATTTTCAACATTGACATTTTTTCACACCTCCTTATGAACAGTACAGCTGTCAGTTTTCACATCTTGCCCAAAATGTGTTTAGCTACATCCGGCACACAATGGTGTGGTCATTGTGGGAAAACAATGTTTGGGACAGATTAAGAAAATCAGGGTGACACTGTTCATGAGCAGAGGTTTCAAAATGCCTATGTTGAAAATTTGGTGACAAAATTCTACAAAATGACTCTGTTATGAGCATGCATTGCGCAGTTTCCACACACACTCGTAACTTCAAGAACTTTTAATATTTTCAGTCCAGATTTTCAACATTGCCAGTTTTGCACACCTCCTTATGAACAGTACAGCTGTCATTTTTTATGTCCTGCCCAAAATGTGGTTTCACACATCTGGCGCACAATGGGTGCGGTCGCTGTGCGAAATCAACGTTCAGGACAGATTAAGGATATCACAGTGTCACTGTTCATGAGCAGAGGTCCCACAATGCCTATATTGAAAATCTGGTGTAAAAAATTCCCCAAATAATTGCATTATGGGTGTGTGTTGTGCAGTTTCTACGCACGCTCATGACTTCACCAATTTTTTTATATTTTCACTCCAGATTTTCAACATTACCATTTTTTTACACCTCCTCATGAACAGTACAGCTGTAATTTTTTACATCCTGTTCAAAATGTGTTTTCACACCTGTGGTGCCAAATGGCACAGTCGCAGTGCAAAATCACTTTTCATCTAATGAACTGATAGTGTCACTGGTCATGCGGTGGGGTCACAAAAAGCCCATGTTGAAAACTTGGAGTGAAAATACCAAGAAATGCCCAGGACATTAGGGTTTCTGACCATAATACCCTGCCCTGTAGGGACTGACAGGTATCAGGGGAGTGACTTGGAACTGTCAACAGTAATGCTCATGCCATTCCACTCCACCCCCACCCTGCAGCCAGTGACAGGCATCAAGGTGTGCCTTGGACTCTTCAGCCCCAAAGTTCACTCCATTCTCCTATACTGCACCCATTTCAGCATATTTTTTTATGGAATGGGGTGACTGTAAAGCTGAATACCCCAAGGCACACCTCAACACTTATCGGTGTCTGCAGGGTAGGGTGAAATGAAATGGCGTGAGCATTATGGGTGATGACCCAAAGGCACACCCCAATACCTGTCCATCTCTGCAGGGTGAGGGTGGGGTTGGCATCACTTCAATACTTCACTGCCATTCCTATTCTGCATCTGTCTAACTCCTGCACTTCCAATGATAATACCAGCAAGCAAACATTCAGCATTGACAAATGCTTGTTTAATATTGTTACCCCAAATTTTCAACACAGCCTTCTTATGACCCCACCTCATGAACAAGGTGCAGAAAATGTTCAAATCCTGCCCAAAAGTGATTTTGCACAGTATCCTCAGAATCTCCTTTCAGGATGGATTTGAACACTTTCACCACCATTGTTCATGAGGGTGTCCCAAAAAGGCCATGATGAAACTTTGGTGTAGAAATACTAAATAATGACAAAGACATGAATAAAAGTGCAAACACTATTGCAGTACATTAAAATGGATATGCTTATTTTTTCATATTGCAGTCACCGGTTCCAGCAGCAAGACATCTTCAATTGGAGAGTGGATCTACATCACGGGACATGGTCAGGTGAATGAGGATTTGTGGGGTTTATGGGTTGGTTGGTGCTGAGTGGGGGTTGGGGTGGGGTAGATGGAGGTCTAGGGGGGTCAGATCACTGATGGACCATTTTCATTTTTCAGGTTACACACAAAAACAAGAATTTGTCAATGCCAAATGTTTGCTTGCTGGCATTAGCAGTGGAAGTGCAGGAGTTAGACAGATGCAAATATAGGACTGACATTGAAGTATTGAAGTGACGCCAACTCCACCCTCACTCTGCAGAGATGGACAGGCATTGGGGTGTGCCTTTGGGTCATCACCCATGACAGTCATGACATTTCACCTCATCCTACCCTTCAGACACTGACAAGTGTCGAGGTGTGCCTTGGGGTGTTTTGCCTTTACATTCAGCTCATTCCATAAGGAAATATGCTGAAATGGGCAGAGTATAGGAGAATGGAGTTAACTCTGGGGGATCCAAAGTGCACCTCGATGCCTGTTACTGGCTGCAGGGTGGGGGGGGGTGAAATGGCATGAGCATTACTGTCGACAATCCCAAGTCACACCCCTGACACCTGTCAGTCCCTACAAGGTAAGGCGTTATGGTTGAAATCCTTAACACCCTAGGAGTTTCTTGGTATTTTTACTCCAAGTTTTCCACATGGGTTTTTTGTGACTCCACTGCATGAACAGTGACACTATCAGTTTGTTACATGAAAGATGATTTTGCAGAGTGACTGTGCCATTTGGCGCCACAGGTGCAAAAACACATTTTGAACAGGACGTGAAAAGTGACAGGTGTACTGTTCATGAAGAGGTGTAAAAAATGGCATTGTTGAAAATCTGGAGTGCAAATATACAAAAACTGGTGAAGTCACGAGCGTGCATAGGAGCTGTGCAACATACACCCATGATGTACATAGTTTGGGGATTTTTTACAGCAGATTTTCAACATAGGCATTTTTGCACCTCCGCTCATGAACAGTGTCACTGTGATTTTCGTAATCTATCCCGAACACTAAATTCTCACAGTTACCGCACTATACTGCACCGGAAGTGCAAAAACACATTTTGGCCATGGTGTGAAAAATGACAGCGGTACTGTTCATAAGGAGGTGTGGAAAAATGTCAATGTTGAAAATCTGGACTGAAAATATTAAAATTTGTGAACTTATGAGGGTGCGTGGAAATTGCGCAATGTGCATTGCTGACAGAGTAATTTTATGGACTTTTGTCACCAAATTTTCAACATAGCCGTTTTACCACCTCTGCTCATGACCAATGTCATTGTGATTTTCTTAATGTGTCCCAAAGATTGATTTCGCACACTGACCGTGCTAATGTGTGCTACATGTGCAAAAACACATTTTGGATTTGATATGAAAAGTGTCAACTATACTGTTCATAAGGAGGTGTGGTTAAATGGCAATGTTAAAAAACTGGACTGAAAATATTACAAATTCTCAAAGTTACGAGCGTGCGTAAGAACTGCACAATGCACCCTCGTAAAACAGTCATTTTTGGGAATTTTTTCACCAAATTTTTAACATAGGGTTTTGGGGGGCCTATCTCATGAACTGTGACACTGTCATTTTATTACTCGGTCCCGAAAGGTGGTTCCCGTGCAGTGACTGCAAAATCACCTTTTGGGACAGAATAACAAAATGACAGTGGCTGAATTCATGAGGTGGGTCCCCAAGAACCCCATGTTGAAAATTTGGTGAACAAATTCCCCAAAATGGCCAAGATATGCACCAAAGTTGAAAAAAAAAAACATTTATTGCATTATACAGCTTACCGGCATTTCTTCAGTTTGCGGTCGGCTTTGAAGAGTGCAGATGTGTTCCTTGTCCACCAAAGATCATTGCGCCAGCTTCCAAAAGTAAGTATAGGGTGTGAAGGGGTGTAGGGAGGTGGGTGCACAGAAGGTGGGGGTTGGGGGAAGGGGCAAGACAGTCAATGAGGGACCTTCTTTTTTTTTTTACAGGTTTCATGTTTCTTTAGATTATGTGGGACTGTTTGCCATGCTGGGGTGGACTCCCAGTGCGGCAGCTGTAAGTTTTTTTGAGGGAAGCCAGTGGAGCTGATGGGGGATTGGGCACTCCGATCAGCCATACGGACTTCTGCCATGCTTGGGTGGGCTCCCAGCGTGGCACGTGGAGATCTGTTTTTTGGGGGGGTTCAAACCATACAGTGGAGCTGACAGGGGATTAGGCACCCCCAGTCAGCCATATGTACTTTTGCCACACTGGGGAGGGCTCCCAGCGTGGCACCCAAAGTCTGCTTGGGGGGAAGTGAAGCCGATGGAGGATTGGGCACCCCCGTCGGCCATACGGTGTGTGGGTGGGAATGCATGAGCATGCTGGGGTGGGCTCCCAGTGTGCTACTTGGGGAGGAGAATTAGACAAAAATGGAGCTGTCTATGACAGCTACAGATGCAGTGCAGGCACTTTGCATACTGCTGACGGCAGCATGTAAGTTACCTGCTGATGGCAGTATGCAAATTGCCTACACAATACCACCGCTAATTACAGCAGTTTTTTGCTTTCAGCTGTAAGCCACTGCATCTGAAGGGCTGTCATAGACAGCTCTGACATTCATTGGCGTGGTGCAGCTGTGCCTGCAAAAGGGAGCAGGGCATTGGAAGTGGGGGAGGCACACCTATGAAAACTCGTATGGTGGCACTATGTTTCTCGCACATGCATGCAAGCAAACATAAAAATCAATAAGCAATGATTCACTTTATTGTAGGGGGACACAAGCCAGCTCAGGGTACTGGGCACCCCAGTGTCAGGCTGATCTTCGACAGCACCGAGGGTGGGCACCCCGTGCCACCATGTATATTAAGGGACAGAGGCAAGTGACCTGAAGGGGAGGGGGTGGCAAGAGAAGTAATACGGGGGAGGCATCCCAGTCCACTTGGTAAAGGAGGGGTGGAGGACCTGAAGGGGAGGTAGGAAAAAGAAGTGGTACCACATGTGGGCACTGTGGTCCACTTAAGAAATATTAAAAAGATATATAGATTAATTAGATGGATAGCAAGACAGATAGCATGAAAGAAAGATAGATAGATGGATAGATGGATAGATAGATAGATAGATAGATAGATAGATAGATAGATAGATAGATAGATAGATAGATAGATAGATAGACAGGTCAAGTGATCAGTGGCTCTCTGCTACAAGTAAAGCCAGCAGCGTGACTCCAGCTGCAGCTTCAATATTTGAGAAAGTGTCACTGTTCTGACAAAAGAACAATACAAAAAGTCTATAGATCTATAGTTCTTTTGTACTGTTTTTTCATATGAGCCCTCACTAAGCCTGCCACCTCACTGCTCCAGCTGAATCTGGCAGCACGACTTCAGTTGCAGCTTCATAATTCAAGAAAGTCCCAGTAATGGACAGTTCTTTCATGAGATCTCATGAAAGAACAATGGTTAATTCTTATGATCTCATTAAAGAACTGTGAAAAAAAACACCCTCCATCTTCTGTCATGAGTCAAGATTCCTCTTTCATGAGTGCTTTTGTGAATCACAAAAAAAAAAGTTTGACTCACAAAAGAACTATGAAATAAGTGAAGTCCCACCCTCTTCTTTCATACGCCAATCTTCTTCTTTTATAACTAACAAATGAAGGAGTTTGGATCCTAATAAAGATGACCCTCACTTTTTAACTTCTTTGGCATCCCTGTTAGCCCCCCTGGAGCTCCCTCCCTGTTATTTTGGGGGGGAGATTGGAATCTGGTGCAGTGCAATGAGTTAGATAGGTCTAATCAGTCTCGATGAACCCTCTCGGCTGGGCAATTGAATCTCTGCAAATTCATGGACTTGTTCAGTCTGGTGTACCTGTGGAGAGCTATGTATCCAGACCGACGGGAATATTCCTTTCTTTCCCTGCCCCATAACTCTCTTTCTAGAATTGATTATTCTCTACTTAGTGTAGAACACCTTCCTAGGATCATTTCTTCTCATTCTCTGCTAAAGTCATATCGAACCACCACTCTATAGTCATGCAGCTTAACCTTTCTCCTTCCTCAGTAAGGGATAAAGTGTGGCGGTTTAATAACCAACTGCTCAAATCTGAAGATTTTATGAAACATATCGAGTCTTTCATTGAAAACTTTATGCTAATTAACAGACCCTCTAAGACTAAGCTCGATGTCTTCTGGGGTTCCCCCTGAAATGTGCCCTCTGAGGAGAATTAATTTGTTTGGCAGTGAAGCGGAAGCAACAGCTTATGACTAAATCCTCCTCTTTGCTGAATGAAATTCAGGCTATAGAAGGGCACATTTCACAAATCTCACCTCAGCTGGAGTGGGAATGTTTGGAGGATCTCAGATCTCAGTATAAAATTTTATTGGGGGAAAAGGCGGAGCATTTATTGTTGCATTCCAAGATGAAATATTATGATCAGGGGGAGAGAGCCGGGAAGCTATTGGCTCTCCCATTACATTCTCAGGTGGCAGATAGGATTGTTTCTTCTATCCGCTCTGCTTCTGGCTGCTTCTCACCTCACCGTGGAATATTGTTGATGCATTCAAAGCATTTTATCAGCGATTATATGCTCTGCCTTCTTTTCCTTTCCCTCCTGATGTCTTTGACACCTTCCTCCATGACATACCTCTTCCTAAACTGACAGACTCTTCTATTGCTATTTTCCAAGCTCCCTTAACCACAGCTGAAATCTCACAAGCTGTAGATTCCTTAGCTTCAGATAAATCTCCTGCTAATAATTTCTACAAGGCCTTTAAAACTCAATTGGCTCCCATATTATTAGACATTTATTTTTATTTTTTATTTTAGTTGCAGGAGTAGCACACTAAGCTGAAAGCTTTTATACAGGTGTGACCTGTATTTATAACTATCTCTTTATGGTTGGGGTATCAGACATCTATTTAATTGAGGCAACTATAGTGGTACTTCCCAAACTTGGCTGTGACCCCTTGTTGGTTACTAATTACAGGCCAATATCTCTAGCTAATGTGGATTTTAAGATATTAGCCAAAATTCTGACAGGTAGATTGGGTCGTGTGTGGCACCCCCTTTTGTGTAGGGAGTAAGTTGGGTTTGTGAAAGACAAACTGTCGGCAGACCATCTCCGGAAGCTATCGTATCTTATCTCCACATCCAGAGACTCTCTAACCCCTGTGACTTTGGTGTCCCTGGATGCGGAAAAGGCATTCAACAGGGTTTTGTGGGATTATTTGTTTACTCTTCTGCCTAAATATCACATTTCTCAAGAGTTCATAACATGGATCAGGCTACTTTATTCCTTCCCATCAGCCCGAATACTATGTAATAGTGTTTTCTCCACCCCATTTCCCCTTCAGCAGGGCACTAGGCAGGGTTGTCCACTTTCGCCTTATCTCTTCAACCTTTTCCTGGAATCCCTGAACCATAAACTCAATAGTTCCACGCAGGTCAAAGGCATTGCAATAGTTTCTCAAGAACATAAACTATAGGTGTATGCCGATGATATACTGTTGCACATCTCCTCCCCTGCTACTTCTCTGCCTGCTGCCCTGCATATTATTTAAGCAATATAGCATGACAGGGAGTTGGTATATTGTGGATTTACAATGCCTGGTGTGGTTCAGTCACGAGGTGCAGCCGAGTGACTTAACCACACCAGAAGTGGTAAATCCACCCATATACCCACTCCCTGTCATGATATATTGCTATTATACAGTGTGAAACTTGTTTTTTTGTTTTTATAGTGATATAAAACTTTTATAGTGGGTATACTGGAGGATTTATCACAGTCATGTGATGTGTTTTTACCAATGAGGTTACAGGATTTTCATACTCCATTGTATAATTCTCAGTTTGGTTGTATCTTCAATTATAAATTGAATTTAACTAAAACTGAGGTAATTCTACTTGATCTTACTTTAAAAGTGGATGTTGATCACCTTGGGTTAGTCTGGTTCAAGGATAAACTGAAGTATTTAGGGATCTTCCTTAGTACATCATCCAATAATATGAAGAAGTTTAATCTTGATGCCATCTTGACTTGCATTAAAACAGACCTGGACCGTTGGTCTTTACTGCCTATTTCACTGTGGGGTCACTTAATTATCCTAAAAATGAATATACTACCCCGGTTACTTTACCCTCTGCAGATGTGTAATTTAGCACTACCTCAGTCATGGTTTAACCATATCCATACACTTTTCACCTCCTTCTTGTGGCAGGGTAAGACGGCTCGTCAAGCCCTGTCTAAACTAATGCATACTAAACAACATGGGGGCTTACAGGTCCCCAACCTTTTTTTGTACTATCTGGCAGTACATTGCATCAGATTTCATTATTGGCTGAGATCCTCTGAGAAGGACCACACAGGGTCCTATGTCCCATTCTGGATAGATATAGAGCATTCTTTATGTTCTAGTATTGCCTTAGATGTTAGAGCACTCTTGTATCTTCCCAGGAAGAAACTCCCTCAATCATTGAAGGACACTCCATTGGAAGCATCCCTCCAAGTTCATTTACAGTTATGCTCTGTATTAAAAATCCGACCATATAAGGACACCTCCCAACCCCTGTTTGGGAACCCTAACCTTTGGATAGCTGGGCATATGCTTTCAGAATGGTTTGGGCCCAATATGGGTGTGGACACTATTGTAGATTTGGTTCAAACTCAAAGCTCCTCTCTTTCCAAGAGGCAAGGGAATTATACCATTGGCCATCATCATGTTCCTTTCGATATTTTCAGATTTCACATATGTTTCAACAATTTTTTGGCTCTGAATCCTGGTATAGCCTTTTTGGGAAATTGTTTTTTCCCTGCTTAAAGTTGCCCCCACTTCCCACTGTCTATTATATTATTATCGATTCCTGAGGGACTATTTAGTTCAGGAAGAATGCCTTAGATTCTACTATTGGGACCAAGCCCTCCCATCTAATAGTCCCACCCACAATCGGCCTGAGATATGGTCACACCTATACCAAAACATCAAATGGGATAGATACTGGTTTACGCAATTTCAGATTCTGCATAACCTGCATTATACTCTGGTCAAATTGATTGAGATGGGTAGGTTACCTACTGACACTTGTTCCAGATGCGGCAAGGAACTGGGTTCCTTGTTTCATATCCTCTGGTCTTGTGAAACAGTGGTCCCCTTCTGGAAGGCAATTCAAACATGTTTAAACCCATTGCTTGGTCATCAGAAGGTTTTGTCCCCGAAATATGCCTTTTGGGGGAATATAATGGCACTTTGATTGGTAACCAAAGGCCACATATGGCCTTGATTTCAGCTTGTGTAAAAAAGGTTATCCTTCGGCATTGGTGGATCAGAGTTCCCCCCCAGCTCCTTCAGTGGTATAGGGAAGTGTTGTTTGCCCTATGAGCAGAACATTTGGTAGCCAATATGATGGGCAAGAGTCATAAATATAAGCATATCTGGGAACCCTTGTATGTTTTATTAACGGTTTGAACAGGAAACCCTGTCTTTGGTAAGGTACTAAGGCACATGTCTGGTGGCATGGGGAGCGGGGTTTGTTGGAGTGGTTGGGGAGGCTGGGGAAGGGGGTTTATATAAGATGTCTTGTTTCTTAGGTGTTACTTTCTGTTCCCTCTCTCATATTTGTATTCTTGGTTTTGTAAGCATTATGCAACTTGCTACTTCATTTCCTTTTTTTTAATAACGTTTATTCAATTTGAAGAAAAATAAAGAAATTTGGCTTACGAAAGAAGAATTGGAATCCCTCATTAAGCCTTCCACATAGGATTCTAGGAATGTCCTAAAACCAAATTTTGAGGTCTTTTTTCAAAAAGCAAACACTAGAAATCTAGCTAAACGGGGCCCATTTAGCTAGATTGGTATGTTTGTTTTTCTCCAGGGCATAATATAAATGGGTTGTCAGTTCTGTTTTTGAAAAAGAAAAAAACAAGATGGCTGTCACATGAAAGAAGATTCTTTTCTCATGAAAGAATAATTTTGGCTCACAGCAGGGGACTTGTCTTTTGTGAGAAAGAAAACTAAGTCTGAATTCTTCTTTCATATCAGATGTATAAATGAAAGACCCTACTGAGCATGCTCAGAAACAAAATCTCAAATCCTTATAACTTGGGAACAGATTAATATATTTTCACCAAGTTAAAAATGGCATCTTTATTAGGGCACTACCCTTAAAATCTCAGAACAAAATTCCAAACTATCTGGACTTTAGGTGAGAGAAAAAAAAAATGACCACTTTTTACACTACCTGAATCTCAGAATCTTGACATCTGAACATCACGAAACTTACTGAATCAAGAGAGCTTGCACCCCAGACCATGTATGCAAAATTCTGTTCAATTGCATTGATTGGGGGTGAAGTTATTAAGGTGCAAAGTTAGGGGTTTAACATATCTTTCCTTGTTTCATTATGCCATAGTGCATTTTTAAAGAGAAGTAGTAGTAGTATATTTCAAAAAACTAGCTAGTTCCAAACAAGGACAAATGGAGCACTGCAGTTCACTAGCTTCTGAATTCTACTCCTAAGCTCCAGTGCCTTCAGCAACTGCAAGAGAAGCAGAAAGTTAGTCACACATAGCAAATGCACAAGCACTTTTACACATTTCCAATCACATTATCCCAAAAGATACTGTATGTCTGTGTAAACAGAACATGACATGCCCTTATTGAAGATATACTGTATTTATCTTCATTCGATGCCAATATGTTATTGCACATGCTCATATTACATAAAATTCACCCTGAACAGTAGCGAGTTTGAAATCTCATATCTGGATTTAAATTGTTTTGTACATAATAACAAACTAGAGACCAGGTTATACCAAAAATCTTCTGACTGCAACACGCTACTACTGTACTCCATAGCAGTAACCACCAAGAAAAATTTGTAAATAGCATTCCGTATTCTCAATTTTTGAGAGTATGTAGTACTGACTGAGTAGTCCTTGTGACATAGACAGCCAGCTCTGAGTGCTCGAGTGCTGTATTAATTTTTGTTATTACTTATCAAATATGTGAAGGGAAGGTCAGTTCAAGGAAAAGGCTGTCTTACTGGAACTGACACATCAAGACCCCCCAAGGAGGTATTTTAAACTGCAGAAATCTGGGGTGCAATTACCTTGTCAATTTGCTTTCATCCCAGGAAATAAGATTAGTCATTCATAATGCCCTTAGGGAGATCCTTTGACTTGCATAGTTGCCAGGGAAGGACTTGTGGGGAGGGATGTCGAAGAGAGGCCAGAATGGACATTGAAGAGGTTTGATGTTTGAGCCAGGGAGGACCCAGACAATTCTGGAAGGTCCAATATACATTTCCAGGGAACCCATGAATTACATCAGAAAGACCTGAGGTGTAGATTCCAAGGTTCAGATGGGATTAAAGAGTCAAATACACTTCTGATTTGAATACAGTGACTTACATCAACAGACTGTTTATGTGTGTGTGTGTAGTAGAGCACAAACCAGTTCTGACCAGTTAACCTGTGGAGAGGAAAGTCAGTGAGGTCATCTCATATGTCTTTTTAAATATTTTATTTGGAGACCCTGTATTGTAAAAAATAGAGTTTGATACACCAAGGCAGAGTTAGTGACCTCATGAGAAGGCCGGCTCAGAAGTGTGTTTAAGTGCTGAAAGAACCTGACAGAGAGACACAGGAAAATATTTCTGACTGACACAAGAGAATATTATCTGACTGAGGGAGAATCATCACAGCACTTAAAAAAGAGTAATATTAAACCAGTCTAAATGTATGTATTGTAGGAACTGTACTTTTTCCTGTTTGTTTTAAGGCTATATATATATTTTGTTCTGTAATGATTGTTCTGTTTTGATAATTTTAAAGTAAAGATATTTTGTTTTACAAACGAAACTGCTGGAGTGCCTTGACAATTCTTTTTATTTTAAGTGGAGCTTTTAAAGGTTATAAGTACACTGTGTATGGGCTTATTGTATACCAAACTGGGAAATGGATAGAGTTCTCTAAAAGTCTTGCATAGAGTTCTAGGGGTTCATTTGAAAGACCTGGTTGGGTACCCGTAGGCAAAGATATCTGGCCCCCCCGAAGACAGAATTATCTGAGCCTGATAATTGGGTACACTAACAAGAGGTTATCAGTTTGAATCATTCCAGAGCTTGAGACTAAGGTGACTTGAATCCACAAAACAGACAAGAGGGTTACCTTGTCTGTTCACTGTACACAAATCATACGCTCAGAGGTTGGCACTTTGGGAGTAGAGGGTTGACCGACTGAACGAGATTATGACAGTCCTAACCATCAAAATAATGACAAAATAGCTGGCATTAACAGAATTATAAACAAGCATTGGCCAATACTTCAAAATTTTCAGGGGAATAACAACATCCTCAGCCAGAAACCCACAATAGTGGCAAAAGGGTAACTACTCCAGACAGAGATCACCCAAATTCGATGCCCTACTTCTGGCTCTCTCTTCTAAAGCAACTTAAGAAGATTCTGCAGAAGTTTAAACACTACTACTAATCTTTGTATGTGTCTGAACCCACTTCCTGTTTGACAGAACTTAATGCATGCTTAGATAGCCTACACCTCCCTAAATTAAATCCTGATCAAGTTGCCTTACTCAGGACCCCTATTACCTATGCAGAACTGAAGGGGGCTATTAAGAACTTGAAATCTCATAAGAGTCCTGGCTCAGATGGCTACACTGGGGAATTTTATAAATCCTTCTGAGAGCTGTTGGTCCCAACTTTACTGAGCACCTGCAAAGAGGTAATGGAAAGTAAGACTGTCCCACCCACCTGGAAGTACGACACCATTTCCACTATTCCCGAACTGGGAAAGGACCATACTCACTGTTCATCATACCACTCAATATTGGTCTTAAATATAACTTGTCGCAAATGAACCTGGATATAAATAGCAAAAGAAGTGTTTTTAAGAGAACTTAAGAGAATTACTTGGACGGTGCTTTTAGCTGTAAGCATGATGGGGTTACATGATGAATTTTTTGTCAGGATTAACATTGTTTAGCGGAGTTTTTTATGTAATGTGTGTTCTCTAATGTTTTTTATAAATGAAAGTATGTTAGACTATGATATTGTAAGTATTGTTAACAATGATTATATGTTACATGTTGTGTTTGTAAATTTTAATTGTATTACCATTGCTCTGTTTGTATCTTTTTGTATCCCCTCCCCCAGGCATGGTTGAAAAAGGGTCTTTGGATCCAATCCACTTTCCTGGTGAAACTAATAAATGAAATGAAATGAAAAATAGACTATAAATTGTTCACAGCAATTTTAGCTAAGTAACTGGAAGGTATACTTCCTTCTATCACTAATGGAGATCAATCCGGTTTTATTGCAGCCAGACACACATAAGATAATATAAAACGAACCCTGCACATCGTCCTCCACACCAGCTGGTTGAGACAAACTTTTCTTTTACTTAGTTTAGATGCCAAGGAGGCTTTCAACCAGGTGGCATGGCCACTGTTGGCTGCAACCCAGGAAAGTATGGGTATTTCCTGACAGTTTTGTGAACTCCTCCTAAACTTTATGATGCCCCTATGGCATATGTCAAGGTGAATGGACATATAGCTGAACCATTCCCTCTCTTCAGGGGAACTCAACAGGGGTGCCCTCTCTCACCACTGTTGTTTGCCATCTATTTGGAACCCTTAGCTCAGGCCATACATCAAAATGAAGTGATCACCAGCATTCATCGTTGGGGGGGGGGGGATCAGTAAAAACTGGTTCTATATGAAGACAACTTACTTGTCTATTTTACCTTCCTGGACCAAGCCCTACCTCATTTATGGAATACTCTTCTTTTGGACAACTGGGTGTATAAGCTGAACAAGACAAAAATGGAGGTCCTCCAGGTGCACTATACACCCTCCCCCATATATGGAAAATTTACCTTTTAGATGGGACCTCTTGGCTTTCACATATTTAGGGGTTCAGCTTGTGGGAGACCACTCTCTTTTAGTAGCGCACAACTATGACCCTCTTTTAAGACCCTTTTCTATAGATTTGATGAACTGGAAAAATATTCTCTTCCATTGATATAAAGAATTGATGCAGTGCATATAAACTTGCTCCCCCTTTTTTATAAAATATCTCTTTATTAAAAATATGTCAATAAGGTTGGCCCGCCAGCACAGTGGAAAGATTTACCGCTGTGATGTGGGTGGCCCAGGTTTGGGAACAGACTCAGGACTCTTGAGGGCCAGCCAGGGCAGAGATGGATTCAGCGGCTGTTGCACACTCTCCACCTCCAAGGAGGGAGAGGGGGTAGCGTGCCTCCGGTTCTAGGGCTCCCAGGTGGCCATGAGATGCCCAGCACTGGAGCACCAGATCTTACTTCGAGAGGGCTCTTGCAGTAGGTAATTACATACAGGGCTGATGTCGGCAGACAGCAGGACCTCACAGAAAAATTTCTAGCTAGCAGTCTCTGGCGAGGGACCGCCCCCACATCAGGTGACCAGTGACAGGAGACGTCGGTATAAAGAGGTGGTCCCTCATGCCCACCTTCCAGTTCTTTCCCTCTGTTAGCTTATGCCAGCACCTCACGGAAAAGTTCCCTGCTCGTCAGGCTCCTTCGTCGGTATTTTAACCGAGTATTTTTGATTTTTTCTTATCCTTCATCAGTACCCGGGGGTACGGGTTTTCCCTTACCTGGACAATTGGCTCCTGCCAGCCTCATCCAGGGAGGAACTCCTGCACTGCCTCTCTCTTACCCAGCAGGTCTTTGCCTGTCTGGGTATTACCATAAACCATTCCAAGTCTCACTTGATCCCATCCCAGAGGCTCCAGTTTATTGGGGTGATACTGGACACGACCCTAGGCAGAGCCTTCCTACCACCGGACAAGTCGGCCACACTCCAGACTCAGATAAGCCTGTTGTCTGGCCGCAGGTGGGTCAGTGCAATGTCAGTTCTTTGCCTCCTCGGGCTTATCGCAGCTGCTATTCCGACAGTCCCTTGCACTCAGCTCCACCTGAGGGTCTCTCAGTGGACGTTTCACTCTCAATGGGATCAGTTGGTAGACGACTTGGACCAATTGGTCCTAGTCTCCTCTCCCATGATTCAAGACTTGCAGTGGTGGATGGTTTGAGAGAACTTTCTTCGGGGAGTTCCATTCTTCCTTCCTCCTCCCTCCCAGACTCTGACCACAGACGCCTCGGGCGAGGGTTGGGGAGCCCATCTCGGTCCACTTCAGACCCAGGAATCTTGGTCCAAGCTCAAACAATCCCTGCACATCAATGTGCTCAAGCTTCGAGTGGTGCTTTACGCTTTCCAGGCTCTCCACCTGCATCTTCTTCCAGGCCACCTAGCCGTCCAGACGGACAATATGTGTGTGGTATGGTACATCAACAAACAGGGTGGGACTCAGTCCTACCCTGTTTGCAGGGAAGCGATGAGAGTCTGGGATTGGGCAGCACAACACGACCTTCACCTCATGGCAATTCATGTTCCGGGGATTGAGAACTCCTTAGCAGACAAACTAAGTCACTCGTCTGCTCAAGCTCTTGAGTGGGAACTGGATCAGGGAGTCCTAGACGATATCTTCCTACATTGGGGAACACCTCAGGTGGACCTGTTCGCTTCACCTGTAAACTCAAAGCTTCCTGACTTCTGCTCGCTCGTTCAAGAGCGAGGCATTTTCTGGAGAGATGCCCTGTCTCTAGATTGGAGGGACAGATTCGTCTATGCCTTCCCCCCAATTCCTCTGATCCCGCGTGTCTTGCAGAAACTCGGCTCAGAAGGGGCACGAATGATTCTGATCGCTCCTTTCTGGCCCAGGCAAGTTTGGTTCTCTCTTCTGCAACAATACTCAGAGAAACCTCCTCTTTCTCTTCCGCTGTCACAAATTTTATTGACCCAGGATCAGGGGACCCTAGTCCATCCAGGTCTCGAGTCCCTTCAGCTACATGCATGGCTCCTGTAGGCATAGCTCAAGCCCACTTTGGAGTTTCTCCCCAGGTGGCTGAGATCTTGGCGGAGGCTAGGAAACCCTCCACTAGGTCTACTTACGCCATGAAGTGGAAACGGTTCTCAATCTGGGCCACTTCAAAAGGCTTTGAGCCTTTCTCCTGCTCAGTTGGGCGACTGCTGAAGTACCTGCGCCATCTCTTCGACCTAGGTCTTAGTCACTTGTCTTTGAAGGTACACATAGTGGCCATTTCGGCCTACCATGTTCCCTTTGCAGATAGGACATTTGCTCAGCTAGAAGTCTCTAAGACTTTCCTCAGAGGGGTTCTTTACTTGAGACCCCCTATCCGAGTTCCTGTCCCTCCTTGGGATTTGAACTTTGTTCTTGAGAAACTTACTTTGCCTCCTTTTGAACAGGAGGCCTCAGCAGACATGAAGTTCCTTTCATGGAAGATGCCCTTCCTAGTGGCCATTACCTCTGCTTGGAGGATTTCCAAGCTCCAGGCCCTGATGTGTAAAATCCCGTACTTGATTTTTCACAAGGAGCGTGTGGCTCTGCGCACCAATCCTAAGTTTCTCCCCAAGGTGGTAGCGGAATCTACGTTGAACCAGTCCATAGAATTGCCCGCCTTCTTTATGCAGTACTCCAATCAGGGGGAGTATCTATTTCACACTATGGACGTTCACTGGATTCTGAGATACTACACTAACAGAACAAAGGATCTCAGAAAGACTGATCAACTTTTTGTCTCTTTTGCCCCCAAAAGAGAAGGCAATGCTGTTTCCAAGCAATGCCTGTCTAAATGGTTGGCTCATTGCATCACCTTCTGTTATGACAAGTACAACAAGACCCTTCCGGGTCAAATAAGAGGTCACTCCACCAGAGGGGTTCCTGCCTCAGCGGCATGTTTCAAGAATGTGTCAGTGGCAGACATTTGCGCTGCCGCCACTTAGTCTTCTGTCCATACATTTACAAAACATTACAGTTTGGATATTGCCTCTCGCCATAGAGCAGGCTTCGGGCTTGCTGTTCTGCAAGGCCTCCTTTCTTAAGGCCTTCACAGCTAGAGGATCTACTTGAGTAGCTTTCCTCCTCCCGTGTGCTTCTTCTTATTCCAGACTGCTTGGGACTGAGTCCTATATGTAATTACCTACTGCAAGAGCCCTTTTGAAGTAAGATAGTACAGTTACGTAAGAACTTACCATAACAGTAGATCTTCGAGAGAGGCTCTTGTAGTAGGTAATACCTTCTCGCCCTCCAACCCCTAAGCTTTTTATCTCCTTCCAGTGAGGGAACATCCGCTTCTCTCCTGCCTGGCCTCTTGTGGCCTGTGGCAGGAAAGAACTGGAAAGCAGGCGTGAGGGACCTCCTGACGCCGGTCACCTGATGTGGGGGTGGTCCCTCGCCAGAGACTGCTAGCTAGAAATTTTTCCATGGGGTCCTGCCGCCTGCCAACGTCAGTCCTATATGTAATTACCTACTGCAAGAGCCTCTCTCGAGGATCTACTGTTACGGTAAGTTCTTACATAACTGTACTTTAACCCTGGGGAAGGTGTATCAGATGCATGGTGTGGTTATGCTGTGGCATCCACTTGACACCCCCCCGACAAAAGTACCTATGAAAAATCCTCCCCTGCAACCCTATGATGCACCCTGACCCGTGGTGGATCTGGGGTGCCCTCAGTATCCTAGACACAGATCCGCCGGAGTTAGCAGGGAAGGGCTCCAGTGGCTCTGCCCTGGGGGTCAATCCAGGGGACACTGACAGCGGGGGTTCTGGGTTTGTCCACGGAAGTGGGAGGGGGCCGATGGAGTTGGCCACTGGTGCAGAAAGAAAGCATCGTTAAAAAAATGTTTTTTCAATAAAATGAGACAAACAATACAAAGATAAAACAGACTTCAATAGAAGCATCCCAAGTTAATAGTTAAACATACAGTGCATGCCTTTACTGTCATAGTTGTGGAGAGCAGCAAGTTAGATATATAGTTGATTTCTAAGGTGTAAAATCTGGTGTGATCAAACATGTACAGGACCCATCTCCGCCATAAGGTGTCAAAGTGCTCAGCAGTATTATTCAATTTAGTCATTAACTTCTCCACATCATAAACTTGGAGCATGCCATCCTGCCAATGCGATACTGCAAGGACCATAGAGGATAACCACAATCTGGTTATAACTTTTTTTTTGCCACCAGTAGGCAGGTCCGAACCAGTTTTGCTCCCCCGGTTTTATATCTTGCCTAAATCTTATTGGTCACTCCCGCTGTTTCTTTTATAGAGACCTGAACAAGAACATTTCCAGATATATCATTAATGATCAAAAAATGTTCATACACTTCTCTATCTTGCAGCTACCCAAGAGTCTGGGGGGCCTGGCTCTGCCAAACTTAGGCTAACACCATTGGGCAGCTCAACTAAGAACCATATTTTTTTGGTTTAATGCCAACTACCAGGCTCACTTGGAAAGCTTGGACATGCAGGAAGAAGATCTACACCACCTGAACAAAATCTTACTTACATACCCGCCCCCATCCTTCCCCTCACTGACATAACACAAAACCATTGCACTAGTAACATCCTCAGACACTGAAGGATACTACTAGGACACCTCCCTTAAAAAGGGTTTCGATATTACCTGTACTCTCTTCACCACTTTGCAGGATTCATCCTGGTTCATCTAGATCGTAGGTTTAGAAGTTGGGAATGGTGGAGTCTCCACCTGGTAGCGCACTTTATTAAAGATGGACAGATATTGTCATTTCCTTTTCAACAGCGGTATTCTCTGCACCCCCAGGACAGGTCCTGCTACTTGCAAGTGGCAGACTTTATTAAAACATTGATGCCCTCACCATCAGGTAATATAGCTGTCCCTCCAGTGGTAGCTGTACTGCAGTCTGCCGTACAGGGCATGGCCACTCTTCTTCATATGATTTCTTATATTTATGATGCTTTAATTCAGCTATGGGCAGACTTGGTTGATAGTATCTCAACCGCTTGGGAGGCAGACTTACACCACCATATCGATGAGCAGAATTGGCAAAAACACCTTAAGTTTTTGCATTCTATCACAAGAGCCTATGGGTGGAAAGAATTTTCATGGAAGGTAACTGTTTGATAAATTCAGGTACCAGCTATGCAGCACAAATATACCCCAGGGGGAAGTGCAGCCTGCTGGAGGGGTTGCAGTCATTCACTGGCAAACATGGCCATATTTTCTGGGACTGTCCATCATTAAAACCTCTCCTGTCCTCACTGGCTGTAGAGTTATCAGATTTGTCTGGAAATCAGCTGCCACTGACAGGGAACTTTTTCCTGTTTTCTGGATATAGGGGTACATGGAGCTCTCCGCCCACAAGGAAATTGCTTAATATCTGCCTTTTGGCAGCTCAAAAAGCCTTCACTAAAAACTGGCTTACACCCACTACTCCCATGATTTATCTCTGACAGGATTTAGTTATACAGTGGTAGTTATATAAAAGTTGACTGGCAAATACCGCAGAATTTTGCCCCATATCATCAGGGGAACCCTCTTAAAATCCTGGACATTGTGCTCTTGCAACTATGCTGTCAGTATTTAACCTGCACCTGGAAAACACTTTATTTTAAGGTCTATAGCAATATTTTGAGTTTTAATCACATGGGTGCGGTGTGCATATTTATGGAACACTATACACTGTACAATATTTTGAAGGTTTTTTGCACCCACAATGCCCTGTACGTATCACTGCAATACTAATACCAAAACTATACGTGACTGTATGAACTATTTTTCATATCTCCAAAACAGCAGCTATTGTTGTTGCATTACTGTCCATTGTATATATTTGTACTTTTCTACAAGAAAAATATAATAAACATGAAGTTAAAAATAAAAGATAACTACTATTAAAGACGCCTTATTGTACACATAACACACACCTCCAAACACAGAACAAGCTGGCAGGCAACTGCTGTTGGGGCCCCTACAGCCAGGGATGGTTCTTGCAGACACTATTTAATTTGGGGCCACACAAGTAAAAAAGGTACATACGAACATCCATGCAGTAATAAAATATTTATGATAAAACAGCATATAACATGTAAAACAGCAGGGGTTATATATCTGTTGCAGCATCCCTGTGACAAGATTTATATTATTAAGACACTTAGATCACTGAAAGGATGTGTCCTTGAGCACAAAAGTACAATAAGAAATAGGGACAAGAATTTTCCAGTGGCCTAGCATTTTAGGGAGCAGGGCCACAATGCAGCATCCCTACAATTTTAGGAGCTAGAAAAAGTACAAAAAACAGTGAGAAGTGGGACTACAATAAAAATTGGAGAGGGCAGAGGTTATATTTAAGCAATAAGGCACAACAGGCCATTGGCCACTCTATGGTCAGGGGTGCTGTAAGGCATGAGGTGAAGTCGAGTGCCTTCAGCCCTTGACCGTGGGGTAAACCTAGTACAACCAACATCCCTGAAGTACCTTATTGCTTATATAAAATGGACCCAGAGGCGAATTTTAAAAAACAAATGATCTAAAAGTTTTCAAACCCACAAAAAACTATAATAAAATGTTGCTAAATAATGTAAAATAGTCCCTCCACAGATGTTTTCCATCTGTCAGTCATCTGTCTTTCTTCATATTCAGTATACTGTGTGATTGTTCACCATGGCATAGAAGAATTCAAAGCTCTGCAGTATTCCAGTAGTAGAATGCCCCCCCCCCACACACACACACACATGGAATGGTAACATGGAATACATGAATTCAAAATTCTTCAGAGTTCCACTTGCATACACTCACAGATACGCACACAGGCCTTAAGTGGATCCAGAACCTCCATTTTTTCTGTTGCCAGGTAAGGAGTGTGTAGTTCTCTGGCAAACTAGTTTGGATAGGAGGGGAATTTTTCATGGTTATCAAAGAAACACCAGCAATGGAAAATCTAAATTTCTAAATGTTCTTGATTTTCTAAATTTATGTATGTGTGTAAGGAGGGGCTCTTGAGTGAAAGTAACATTACATTATTGACTTACTTTAGTTAATTTAATGGACTTTCATTGTTAGTTGCCTAGTTGAAGGTTTCTATATATAAGTAAAGGTTGCAGCCATGTTTGTGATGGTGATTAGGAAGCAAGTGGCTTATGAATTCTGTGAGTTACCCCAGTTGGCAGGGACTTGTTTATAGCCATTGGTAGTGCTCTCTTAAGGCAATGGCTAGAACCAAGTCTCAGCCAGTCAGGACACAGGGATTTTATTGCCCATTTTATATGGATTTATAATAACTGGTTACCTCTTTTTCCCATAGAGAAACCGGGTTATTATTCCAGCCTTATAACCAGCTGGCTATAATGGCATTCACGCACCCAGTTTCCCTACTTCTGCACATGTGCCTACCACGGACTTCCCCTTTTCTGCACCGTCCGTCGCGATGCCTCAGTGCTGCAGTGTTTCCCAACAGAAGTCGTCAGTGGTAAGTTTTTTCTTTTAAAGAAAAAACATATCTCGGCACAGCAAACCTTCATCATGACAGTTAAAAATAAAAAAAAAATTAAACATTGCTTTCCTTTTAGGGACAGCTACCTATCACTCTGAAATATGGGCTTTCCAACAGTCGGTGGCTCAATTCCTGGTTACATTTATTTTGTGCAATTGCTGTGGTGAAAAAATGATCCCCAGCAATTATACAAAATAAAAGATGAGTAGCTAGTTAAAACTCAGATTTTATACACCCTCTGTGGGTGGGATGCCTTCATAAACCCCTCGAGCTTCGCTCTCGGGGTTTATGTTGAATCCCACCCCTCAGGGGTGTATAAAATCCTCATTATAACTAGCTACCCATCCATTATTCTCTATATCATATGAACTGTCTAAACCCTAGGGTAAGAATGAATAAAGACTCTGATTGGGGTGTGAGTTGTTAACAAAAAAAAAAAAACAGGCTGTGAACGGGATGTGGCCTTGCATAAGTCTGATGCAAACAAATGTTTACTATCTAAGTCAGATGATTTAAATAGATGAACACCATCTGTTGCCATTTTTATGTTGCTTGCACGCATATGCAAGAAACATAGTGCCATCATCGGAGATTTCGGAGGTGTGTCACCTCCTTCTCCAATTCATTCAGTGAGCTGGCAGGCGCGGCCCCTAAAGCCAATGCATTTTGGAGCTGTCATGACAGCTCCAAAATGCAGTAACCTTCAGATTGAAAGGGGAGCTACGCTTCCAGTGAGCACCGATAAGCGTGGCTCCCCCACCTGGTAGCATGCCCTTACGTCCTGTGTGGCGGCGGGTGCCCAATCCCGCCGGCTGAGCTGCTGTCGTCCCCTCCCGTGGCTGGTGCCACGCTGGGAGCCCACCCCAGCGTGGCAATCCTCTTTGGCCCGGCGGTGGTGCCCAATCCCTGTCGGCTGAACTGCCCCCGTCCTTGTGCCACGCTGGGAGCCCACCCCAGCGTGGCAAATGATCCCACGACGTCTTTTATTGTTTTAAACCTGTAAAGCAAAAACGGTCCTTGGCGTGTCTCCGACCCCCCTCCCACAACCTGCACCCACCACTGTGCACCCAGCCTCCCACACCCCTCACCCCATACTTGCCTCCAGACTCCGGGCGACGATCTTCAGTGGACCGGGAACACGTCTGCACTCTTCAAAGCCGACCGCGAACTGAGGAAATGCCGGTAAGCTGTATAATGGTCTAGATAGGAGGGGTTCAACTTTAGTGCATATCTCAGGCATTTTTGGGAATTTTTGCACCAAATTTTCAACATGGGGTTTTTAGGACCCCTGCTCATGAATGATGTCACTGTCATGGCATTAGTCGGGCCCGAAGGGTGATTTCGCGCAGTGACTGTGCGGTGACTGCGAAATCACCTTCGAACCTGAATACCACCAGGACAGTGACATCATCATGAAGGGTCCCAAATACTGTTGATGTCAAAATCAAAAATGACTGTTTTTGGCGTCGTTGCGCAGTTCCTCGCGGGCTCGTAAGTTCGCGAATTTCAATATTTTCACTCCAGATTTTCAACATTGCCATTTCCACACCTTCTTATGAGCAGTACAGCTGTCATTTTTCACATCTCACCCAAAATGTGTTTCGCCCTTGTAGCGCAGAATGGCACAGTGTCGATATGAAATCAATGTACGGGACAAATTAAGAAAATCACAGTGACACTGTTCATGAGCAGAGGTCTTAAAATGGCTATGTTGAAAATTTGGTGAAAAAATTCCTAAAAATGACTGTTTTACGAGCGTGCGTTGCGCAGTTCCTACGCAGGCTCGTAAGTTCACAAATTTTCAATATTTTCACTCCAGATTTTCAACATTGCCATTTTACCACACCTCCTCATGAGCAGTACAGCTGTCATTTTTCACATCCTGATCAAAATATGTTTCCGCCCATGTAGCGCACAATGGCGCAGTCGGTGGGCAAACTCAGTGTATGGGACACATTAAGAAAATCACAGTGTCACTGTTCATGAGCAGAGATCTTAAAATGGCAATGTTGAAAATTTGGTGAAAGAATTCCTAAAAATTACTGTTTTACGAGTGTGCGTTGCACAGTTCCCACGCACGTTCGTAGGTTTGCGAATTTTCAATATTTCCACTCCAGATTTTCAACTTTGCCATTTTACCACACCTCCTTATGAGCAGTACAGCTGTCATTTTTCACATCCTGCCCAAAACGTGTTTCCGCCCATGTAGCGCACAATGGCACAGTCGGTGTGCAAACTCAATGTATGGGACACATTAACAAAATCACAGTGACACTGTTCATGACCAGAGGTCTTAAAATGGCTATGTTGAACATTTCATGAAAAATTTCCTAACAATGACTGTTTTACGAGCGTGCATTGCGCAGTTCCTTCGCACGCTTGTAAGTTTGCAAATTTTCAATATTTGCACTCCAATGACTTCCAAATACCTAAACAGCACATAGAAGCAAGCAACATTCGGCATTGACAAATGCTTGTTTATCTTGCTCTGAATGCAGCAACACCATAAGAAAACTAGGAATGGATTAAGGAGCAGTTTATGTTTATGGTTAACATGTCAGTATACGTGTACAATGTAAATATTAGGAAGAAATGAATATGGCAGAAATATGCAAATGTATGTTTAGCATACTGCAGTATAGCATAATTGTGGTTGATAATACCAGGGTTTTGTACCAGAGAAATAATTTAGTGGTAATTTAGGTTGGGATGTATAACATTAAATCAATATGGAAACAGTGGAGTCAGTAAGTTAAAAAATGTAACAGATATATCTGCAGTGTGCAGTGCTGAATATTCCAGAGTTGGTCTGTATAATTAACGTATGACTTACATGATATTGGTAGCAGATCAGAGAGAACACTGACAATACAGGTAGCAATACTATAATTAAAGCATGAAAGAAATATTTGAAAAACACAAAAAATGAACCGCATTGCTGAATGCTGTGGCTGTAATGCACGCACACCTTCTATTCCAATGAGTCTGCAAGCCAAGCCGTCAGGCTTTGTCCAACACAGTGGGTTGCATAGCAACCCAGCATGTGCTCCCACTCACATATACCATGCGACATCAGCATGTCACAAGAGGTCACAGACTCAAGAAGGTTACCAATATGGATGCATGTTCCTTGCCTACAGACCCAATGGAGTTGGAAGAATGGTGAGAGTTTTAAGTACATGTCTACAAACATGTTTGGAGTTACAGTTTGAAACTGATTCTAAACAAACCTCTCATCTGTTTACACAGCTAAAGGCATTGTTAAAGAAAAATGCATTAGATCTAAAAGCCAAAAACAGTCCCAGCTCTAAAATTAAAAAGCTGAAAGCAGACAGGTAACTATGTGGACCATGCAGTGTCATGGGGTCGGAAGACTTTATTCATTTGAGATAAATAAATGGCAGATGGTGTTTGATGGAGGTCTGAGTGACACTGTTTTTTGAATTCTGGTTATAGAGTTGAAAACTGAAAAGAACATGTGTTATTGCTTGTGTTTTAAATTTAATTTGTTGCAGGCAAGGCATTAAAAAACATTAATTGAAAATAGGAAAGAGTCTATGGACTGGTAACATGGATTATTTTGTATGCATAGACAGCACATTGAATCTGAAAATATTTAAAATGAAAAATGTATTTGCCTATTAAAATATATTTCATTTATTTTTTTATTTTATTTTTTAATTTTTCCATTTATCAAGTCTAGGATTACAAATACCTTTGAGCAAAGGCTCTTTTACAAAGGTTCCACATCAGAGAAATACAAATTATGGGGAACATCAAGACAGACATTACAACAATGTGGACATTACAAACAGATTACAGATTAATACAATTCAAGGGTAACATTGTAAGCAAGGCAGCCAGTGGCATTTGTCAGAGAAAACAGACAAGAAATAAGAAGTGCCAGAGTCATAGGGAGAGGGAAGGGGGGAGGGGGAAGAAGGAATGTAGGTAGGGTGCGGAGAGGGTGTGAAAAGTGCAGCATTGGGTATACCAAGATGTGAGGGTAGAATCCAGTGAAGAGAGGAGGGGTGGGCCACTAGTGCAGGCAGAGAAGTGGAGAAACAAGGTAAATTGGGCAGTCACAGGAGCTGTTGGTAGTGAGATAGTCCCGGAGCCTAGTTTTAAACATACTAATTGTCGGGGCAGAGGAGATGGTGGTGCTGAAGTCATTGAACCAGAGTGACACTCAATAAGCAAAAGAGCGTTGTCCCTGTGAATTGTGACAGTGGGGGACTTTCAGTAACTGTAGCGTGGATCTCTGAAGGCACCGTTTGTTGGTTCGGTGTTGTAACAGAGTTAAGACCCCAGAAGGGCAAGGCCAAGGTAGATTTTTTTCGCCATGGAGCAGGAGAGAAACTTTATGTAGTTTGATAGTTGGAGCCAGCCAGTCTGGGTGTACAGGTCACATGTGTGGGTGAGACGTTGAACACCAGTGATAAGCCGACATGCCTTATTTAAGGCAGTTGAGAGGCGTCTAAGGGTTGTGGTTGTGGCCGAGCCATAAATGATGAGACCATAGTCTATTACAGAGATCACAGAGCTCAGGACTGCAACCTTCAAAGCTTCTGGCATGAGGTGTTGTCTGTGTTTGTAGAGGAGACCAAGCCGTGTATTAGCAGCTCTAGCTACATTACCTACGTGAGGTCCATAGGAGAGATTAGGGTCAAGCTGTATCCCTAAGTATTTGAAGGACCCCACTTGATCTAGAGTGTTCCCCTGGGTGGTGGAGATAGCCAAGTGGTGTAGCTTGTGTGGGTTATGAGAGCTGCAGAAGAGCATAGATTTGGTTTTCTTGTCAGTGAGGACAAGTTTATGATTAAGAAACCATGTCTCTACAGAACTGAAACCAAGTTAAAGGTTGTGTTGAAGAGTTGCAGAATACAACAGCATCATCAGCATATAGTATGATCTGCTCAGAGAAGTGGTAACGGAGGGAGTTTAAGAAAAGGCTAAAAAGGAGGGGGCCCAGTATGGATCCCTGTGGGACACCCGAGCGAACAGGCAGGGTGTCAGAAAGAGCGTAAGCAATTTTTACTCTCTGCGACCGGTTTTCTAAGTAGCTTTTAAACCAGAGAGAAGAGTCATGTGATAGCCTGGCATTCAGTAGTTGGTCAATTAGTAGTCCATGGTGTAGTGTATCGAAGGTGTTGGAGAGGTCGACGAAAACAGCCCCTGTGAGAAGGTTGTTGTCAAGGGATTTGTGCAAAGCTCCAGTGAACTCAAGAAGGGCTGTGGTGGTGCTGTGACCTTTCCGGAAACCGTGTTGTTGTGGACAAGGTATATTGTATTTATCCAAGTGGTCAGTAAGTTGATCAGCCACGATGCACTAGAGTGCCTTAGAGAGTGGGGGCAGTATGGAGATAGGGCGATAATTTGAATGATTCGTCTTATTCCCACTTTTATGGACAGCTGTCAAGGTAGCTGTTTTCCATAAGTTTGGGAATTGTCCATAGCTGAGAGAGAGGTTTAGGATTTTTTGTTAATGGATGAATTACCTCATCGAGAGTGAGCAACAGAAGCTTAAGGTCCAGGGTGTCGCAACTAGATCTAAATTTGGAGATAGCTGCAGTAGTATAGCAGCGAGCTTCATTCAACCTTACCTCCCTGAAGTAGAAGAGGGGATGGTTAGACTGTGGGGCTGAGGTATTTGGGGAGTAGGCCCTGTTTTCAAAACAGTCATGGGGTAGAACAGCACTAAGGTCTGAAAAAGCTGTGTTAAAGATGTTTGCGATCAACTTGGGGTCGAGGTTTGAGGATCCATCAACCATTAACATGGCCGGAAAGGTTTTTGGCTGCTTTTCCTGTGACGTCCTTGATATCGTCCCAGAAAGTATGACCATTTCCCTATGTATTGGTGAGATCATCTTTGTAATAGGTGGATTTCGTGAGCCGTATGGCTTTTGTGCAGGCATTTCGTGCTTGTTTGTAATTTTGGATGTCCAGTTGTTTGCCAGTGGCCCTGGCAACTGCCCAGAGGTGGTCCCTTAGTTTCAGCTGTGAGAGAAGAGCCATGGTGAGCCTTGGGTTAGAGAGAGAGATTTTATTTTGTGCCTTTTAGCAGGGGCAAAGAGGTCACAGGCTTTGTTGAAAATTGAGATGAAGTGATCAAGAGCCAAGTTAACATCTGTTGCTCGTAGAGATGGGTAGCCAGTCTTGTAGAAGCAGGTATTGTTTGATATGTGGAGTTTTCACGAGGAAGGACTCTGCTAGCGATAATTTTGGGAGGGCTTGAGAATTTATTAGACCATGCACATATGACTGGGGAGTGGTCACTGAGAGAGTCTGGGAGAATGGTCGTACGAGAAATCCTTGTGGGGTGAGAGGTGAGGACCCAATCCAGGAGGGTACTGGTGCCAGTCTTGTAGTTAATCCTAGTAGGGGAGTTTACCATTCGCATGAGGTTAGCAACTAAGATGGAGTCTTTATAGGCACTGGCGCCTAATGCTAACCAGTTTATGTTGAAATACTCAGTAGAATAAGTTCAGCTTTAGGAGGATGAGAGTTGATAAAGTTTAGGACATCATTGAAGTCATGTTTAGGGTCCCTGGACGGGATGTATACGGAGACAATAGTCAGGGCTTTATGGTTGGGACCTAGGATGATTTTTATTGGCAGAATCTGGGCCGAGGCAGAAAGTGATGGAATTGCTACAGGGTGCCATGACAGGGAGTCTTTGATATAGATTGTGTAACCACCGCCTTTTTTGGATATCCGGTCCAGCCTGTGGACACTGTAGCCCTGTATTGTTACTGCCGAGTCAGGAACTTTAGGCATCAGCCAAGTTTCCACCACTGCAAGGATGTCAGGGTTGTGTTGGCATATGAAGGCTTGGAGTGCATCCAGCTTTGGTAGTAGGCTGCAGATATTAATGGTTGCAAGGATAAGGGCACGTGGAGTTTGTGTGTGGCCTGAGCTTCTAGGGCCAGGATTGGGATGGACGCTGCCTGAGATGAGAAGGAGGAGTCAGAGTTTTAAGGAGCAGAGTCGTAGCTCTTTGAGAGATAGTTTTGATCGTTGTTTCTGGGAGTAGAGGTTGCAAGGTTCCAGGCGGTACCCCATATGGACTGTAAGGTGATACAGTGTAGAGAGGTGGCCACACTTGTTGAAAGTAGTGGTCGGGGTAAGTAACCAGGAATATGCAAAAGGTGGACCAAGCACAGGTCTCGAGTGGAAGTGAAGGGTTCCCTTGGAGTAGCAGTGGAAACCAGAGTAGAGGGTGGTGGGGGCGGGGGTAGGTGGGGGTGGCTAGGACCAGGGAGAGAGAAGGTGGGGGCAGGGCAAGGAGGAGGAGGAGGAGGGTGAGAGAAGGCAGAAAGAACCGCATGGCTTGCATACTAGCACAGTAGGGGTGGAGAGCGAGTTGAACAGGAGGGAGTAACAGCTGCTGAGAGGCAGATAGAAAGAGAATTGAGAAAGGAGCACCTCAATCAGTAAGCACTCGTGGGATGAAAGAAGGATAGGAGACAAGACAGAGCAAAGGAGCTACAAGTGTTGACCAATAGGCAGTGGGAGGTGGGTGTATGTAAGAGGGAGGAGGGCGGGGTTGGAGGTCTATTTAAGTAAGGTAGTGGGGGGGTGGAAGGCGGGCAAAATTTTGTGGCAAAACTAATGCAAAGTCAATGGGCGCAGTGCCCGGAGAGCAAAGCAAGGCAGTGAAGACAGGGCTGGCCAATCAGCTGCTGTTCAAGAGGTGTGTTTACAGATGGTAGGAGAGCGTCTGCATTTAACCCCTGTAGGTAGACAAGAGCTAGAAGCACAAGTGGTTAGAGATGAGAGTAGATGGCAGGCTTATCTAGTTTTTAAGAAGGGAGAGAGAGAGAAAAAGGACAGCCCACTGAGGAGGGAGCATTGTGATGTGCCAGATAGGATAGGAGCTACTACCAGAGATATAGCCCTCTAGTGGTGAGAGGATATAATCTGCTAATGGAAAAAAAAAGAAGTGGTGGAGCCAGGTTGCAGGCCAGGGAGCAGAAAGAGGATTTACACAGTCAAGGCACAAAATTCACTTCTAATATCAACTCAGAACTTAAAATGACTATAAGGATTAAACAAATTATTTAACCCTGGCACATAAATTCAACTAGAGACACAGAGGGAGATACAGTAATTAGAGATGTGTTCAGCAGGAGGTAGTGTGGGCCACTTGGAAATCAGCTTCCACTGGTACCAAATCCAAAAGTCCAGGCTAGTACCTTGCAGAATCACCTGAGCTGTAGCTCATGGAGGATTTCTGAACCACTGTTTAGGTTCAAGAAATTGAGGGGTCCCTGGCTTTGTCAAGGCTTGCTGGATCCCTTGCAGAGTCAGCTGAGCTGTAGCTCATGGAGGATTTCTGAACCACTGTTTAGGTTCAAGAAATTGAGGGGTCCTTGGCCTTGTCAAGGCTCACTGGATCCCTTGCAGAATCAGCTGAGCTGTAGCACATGGAGGATTTCTGAACCACTGTTTAGGTTCCAGAAATTGAGGGGTCCTTGGCCTTGTCAAGGCTTGCTGGATCCCTGTTTGATTTCAAGGTGATGATTTAAAAGGAAATCCTAACCTAGGCTTCCTATCTGGGCTGGTGGACACCGGATTTCAGGACAGGGAGGATTGGAGGGGGTGAAGTATCTGGGCGATCTGTTTGTTGGTCATGGAATGTGTAAATTTTCAGATCTCCAGGGTATGCTAGGGATTCCAAGGTCCCATTATTTCCGATATCTTCAAGTATGGGCATATGGGAGAGATCTATGTAGGGACCCAGTGGAAGCTTCCTCGCTGGCACCAATCAAGCCAATAGTGTGTGACACCAGACAAAAAACTAAAGGCCTTATTGGTAAAATGGCTAGACAAGATAGGCAATTTTTCCCTAATCTACCGGGGAAGGTAAAAGTCTTGTTGGAAAGGGATTTGAACATAATCATTACTGACAAAAACTGGGAAATGGTACTTAGTACCCACATGGGGCTGCTACTTTGCAACAAACATAAAGAAGCCCGATATAAGTTTCTTCACTGCTTGTACTGTCCACCTAGCATGGTACATAAATTTAATCCAACCGTGTCCCCACTGTGTTGAAGGTGTCAGAGAGCGGTGGGCACATATTGTATAAACACTATTTTTGGGATTGCCCCATATTAAAGGCTTTTTAGTTGGCAATTTCTCAGGACCTTACTGAGATGTGGGGTAACTTGATGCCCACCACACCTATCTCTCTGCTCTTCATATGGAGGAGTTGAGGGAGGAAGATTGGGTGCCGTAGCCGAGGTGGATACAAGTACTGCTTTCTCTAGCAAGACAGTGCATTTAGAATACCTGGGTGTCCTGCAATATACCTACTCTGGCTTAATGGAAGGCGCTGGCCATCCAATCCCTGGCGTTGGAGTGGTTGACATACATTTTAAAAGGCAGAGGGGAAGGTTTTGCTGTTACTTGTGGAAAGTTTCTGGACTCTTTCTCTACAGCTGAAGCCATGACTTTGAGGGATGGTATAAATAAAGTCTCTTACAGTGTGTTTGGGACAGAAGTGGAGAGTCTGAGCAGTGATCAGATGCATGTGTATTGACTGATGCTGTATAATTACAAGTCTTGGTGGTATAATGGCATACCAGTGTCAGTGGCTCAGTAGGTAGCACACTAGCCTCTGAGGCCGGGAGATCAGAGGGCTGTGGGTTCAGTTCCCACATCTGGCACTTGGGTTAATATCCTAGTACTGACACTGTAGTACAGCATGAGAGGGGGTGCTGCACTTCTGAGGTGCCGTCTTTTGGATGAGACGTTAAACCGAGGTCCCATCTGCCTGGATTGGTGGTAGTTCAGGTGGATGTTAAAGATCCCATGGCACTTATCGAAAAGAGTAGGGGAATTTTATTGAAAGAATGGACTTCATTACAACAAAAACAATGCACCTTCACTCATATTCAGTGTACAAAAAAAGGAGAAGAACAAGAAAAAGGCGCAGTTATTTAGTCCATGTTGCACAATTAATCCAATAACTCATAAATTGTTCATGAGGTCCATTAGTAGAGTCATATCGCATAAGTCCATCCACTGCTTTACACACAGTGGCAACCAGTTCTTCAGGGTAATGATTTTCTGTTGCAGAATCCACAGACACCTAGACTGCCAAATGTGAAATCTCAAAAGACAAAATATGACATACATAGTTGCACTATGATATGGAACAAAAGTATTAGGGAAAGGGCCAAACATAAGCATAGAATAATCTAAGGATCTAAATTCAGGAACTTTCCAGTAATCAGCCAGTAAATCACAGAATGGTTTAATATACAAACATTCAAGAAATAAATTACATTGAGTTTCCAGGATTTGACTACATGCAGGCCTAGGATAATACCTCTCTGACAATTGCTTATGTTTACTATTGCTTTTTACCCCCAATTTACCATAATTCCCCAACCAGACACAATCCCATATATACGGAGGGATACGCTTATTGGTAAGATACTGTAAAATAAGAACCTGTCTGTCCGATGGGCAATCTGGGAACAGGACCTCAGAGGTACGTTTCATGGAGAGCATATGTTTATACAACTTCTTCCTATCATAATTTTACAGTAACTTCCCACTTGATAAGTAGCCTCATACAATCTTTCATATACATAGGCATCTCCACCAGTCTGGATAAGACTCTAAGCTTTTTCTCCTGCCACCCTAAGCGACAGAGATCAATCCACTGCTCCATGTAGGGTCTCCAAATAAGCCGCCCACGTTTAAAGACCAATCCCAAATAAAAAGTAAAAAACAGACTGAAAAAAAAAAGCAAAAGGGTGGATCATAGTGACCCCACCTTCAGTAACTGGAAGATAAGTGAATTCCCTTTTAATGGGGTTTAGTCGAGATCCCCAGAATGCTTGGAAAAAAATACTATAAAGCTGCGTCCACATACACATTAGGGTGGAAAAATATAACTAATATATAAAAACACAGGCACTAGGAGTGTTTTAATCAACAAAACCCGTTTTTTTTTGAGAGCTGCATACCTTTCCATTGCCCCACTAGTCGTAAACCCTTTGCTAAAGCCCTCTCCCAATTGTATCCAGCCATATCCCCTGGGCCAAAAAAAAACCCCAGGACTTTAATAGGGGCTTTGGAAACTGAAATCCCAGCCATACACCTGGATTCAGGCACTGGTGTAGAACCTATAACCACTTCAGTACACTTATTATAATTAACCTTTGAACTCGAAATACTTAAAAAAAGGTGAATCGAGTCTTGTAATGCAGAAACAGAAAAATGAAGAGGCAATAATAAAACCAAATCATCAGCATAAGCCAATACAGACTGCGATGGCCTACTCTGAAGCACATCAAGACTCCATAGAGCTTTGTTTGCATGTAATAATCTAATAAAAATATCAATGGAGAAGGCATACAAAGTTGGACTCAGTGGGCAGCCTTGCCTAACACCCTTCGTAATAGCCAATTTCTTCCCCAACCAACCATTAACATTTGGTATAAGTACTGCCCCCTGATACATTGCAGAAAGCCAAAAAACAAATGTCTCTAGCAATCCAAAGGCTTTCAAAACCAAAAAAAGAAAAGTGTGAGAGACTCGATCGAAGGCTTTCTCTTGATCAAGTCCAAAAGCGAACCCCTGCAACTGTCCAAGATCCCCTCTATAAAAAATCTCTCGAAGGTATATCAGGTTATCTTGTTGTCTCCTCCCCTGAACTGCACAGGTTTGTGCAGGATGAAGGAGCAGTGGATTGATCCTGGCTGGCCGGGTCAAAAGAATTTTACTCAGAATTTTCATGTCAGTATTCAACAGGCTAAGTGGACGCCAATTACTAATATCGGTTTTATCCCCTTTTTTATAAATGAGAAGCAAGATCGCCTCTCTCATAGAGGGGGCATAAGTTCCAGTGTGTAAAATATGATTAAAAAGAAGTACCAAAACAGGGCCACTGGTCTGTAAAAAGGTTTTGTAAAACCCATTACTAAGACCATCTGTGCCTGGGGCCATGTGAGAATTCAACAGACCAACTGCAGTTTGCACTTCTTCCAAAGAAACATCTACGGTTAGTTCCTGCTGTTGATCTCAGGATAGACCAGGTAGCTGTAATTCCTGTAAAATATTGTTGACAGCTGCCTCATCCAAGATAGTATGGGGGCCAAACTAGTGGATAAGTATTGTTCCACCACAGACAAAAGGTGGTGTGGATCACTCACAAGGTGTCCCGATGTATCAGTGAGGGAGGTAATAAGTCTGGAGTTTACCCTTTTATGACTTTCTTTAAAAGGGTCCAAAGAATGTTTGGACAGACTTGTGCCAATTCTTAATTCCTGATCTAAAGACCTTCCCCTGTTATATTGCAACGCCACCATTTGCTTTTTCAAATTCGCTATATGATTGCTATAATTATGTGTTGATGTTTCAGCCAGCGATATGAGACGTTGCAATTGATGTCTTACTTGTAAATAAGACAGGTAATCTTTCTGAGTTTTAACTTGAGCCCTATGTAGAAAAAAATGTTTCCAACCCAGTTTGGTATCCTCCCACCACTCTAATGTGGAATCATAGCACTCCACCACAGATATCCGGGCCGTCCAATCTCTCAACCAGAACCTTTTAAGGGCATGATCTTTCAACATACTCTCATTCAATCTCCAAAGGTTTTTTTGACATCTCAGGGCCCCTTCCCAAGAAAGGAGGACTGTGAGAACATTATGATCTGAAAATTCAATGGGTCTAGAGGAGGCCTGAACTATCTGCAAAACTGATGATACAAAAACAAAATCTATCCTCGTCCAAGAGTACCTCTAAAGTAAGTGAATCCACCGTAGGGTACACACGTTCTGTAAGCATCTATTAAATGAGCCATAGACACTACCTTATGTAAAGCAACCAAATCACAAAACATTTTATCCATTTTGAGACCCCTATCATTGTGAGATAATGCACAATTGAAATCACCTAACCAAATAACCAATGGAAGTATGTAAAATGTACATGCACCTCTTTAAAAAGGGCTACCCGTTGAGCTTTGTTTGTAGGGCATAAACAGAAATGATCCGAAATCTAGCCGTAGGAATAGAAATGTCTAAACATAGTGCCCTCCCAAGGTGAATGTCCACCAATCTGGAAACAGAAAACGCAGAATTGAAAAACAATATACCTAAACCATCACAGGATTCCTCCCCTATAGATCAGAATGATGGCCCTAAAGACCAATTATAAGAAGCATGTTTTAGTTCCTGAGAGGTCTTCAGTCGGATGTCTTGCAAACAAAGAACGTCCAAGTCAAAAGTTTTAAGGAGAGAAAGAAAACCAACACGTTTCTTCACTCCCTTCAAACCATTGACATTTAAAGTAGAAATCTTTAAAGAAGACATATCAGGAAAAAAAAGGAGAGTAGGTCAAAAACAATAAAGTGACAAAGTGAGCACCTCAAGGGGGCTTACCCAGTTGCCGCCGTCTAGTTTGTTTTGCAATGGAATCATCAAATCTAGTTTCAGAATCTGTGTTAGAAACAACCGACGAAGTGTCGGTGTCCTCTCCAGAATCCCCACCAGCATCTTCCTCAAGCGGGGAAAAAATATTCCTCAATTTAACCGGGTCTCTTTGGGCAAGGGTAGTAGGAGGGGGTTTAACTTCTGGCATAGTCTTGCCACGCCTATTCCGTTTCCTAGGTTGCACAACCTTAAATGGGGTCTCAGCTGGGGGGGAGGGGGGCATATGACCCACAGACTCCCCTACAAGCAAATCCCCAGAATGAACAGGAAGTGAAGGCATAGAAATGTCCACCAAGGTATCAGGGGAGGTAATATCCATTGTGTCAACTGGACTAGCAGGACAAGGGGCAACCTGGGCAGGAAACTGAACACAGTCAAGCCTGCTGCACCGTCTCGTCAGATTTCTGGGAACAAAGCTGCTGTGCTTGAGTAATAAGTCCGTCATGTGAAGGACAGTCAGTTCTATTGTGCGAGGCCCAAGGACACCGCCCATAGGCATGACCAGTCTGTTCACATAGGTTGCATCTAAAAAGGTTCAGACAAGCAGCGGCCAAGTGCCCATACTCCAAACAATGATTACACTTAGAGGTGTCACAGGCAGAACTTAAATGTAGCCATTTACATGTACACATTTAAAACACAATCTAAGTTGCCCAGCATAAAAGATGGACCCCCGATCTTTCCCAAGAAAAAATACACTAAGGAGGTGGACTGGACCAGAATTAGTAGAAAAAAGTTTCACTTTAACCCTCCAACTGCCATCCCAGATCTTTTCACTGTCAAGCGTGAGAGTAGGCCTCCCCAAAATATCACATCTCTTGCGTAACCAAAATAGGATGTCTTCAATATTGACACCTTCATTCTTAAATAGAATAGTTATGTTTTTAATCAAGGGTTTAGTGAGTGGAATAGCCTGTAAACGGACCATAAAGAGGTCAGACTTAAGGTTCTCATATTGTGCCCAAAACCTGTCAAGATTGGAGACATGTTTGAAGCTGATATCGTAGTTCCCATTCCCTAAAGAAATTAATGCAAACATTTCTGTTGAAAAATATTTCATAGACTGCTTTAGTAAAGTCCTAGCTATAAACAACCTATCTGGCGGTTGTTCTAAGCCCCCTTTATATAGCAAGCGAACTGCATTCCTCTGAGGAGCAGGCTCCCCAGTCAGCTGAAATAAATCAGCTAGCCGAAACAAGGAAGTTTTATGGGGCAAACCCTGAGCATCATCCCTAGGAACTGAGCTAAACCCCCTCTCAACAGTAGTTGGTAAACCCTTTTCCTGAACAACTGGTGAGGCAGAACTATCAATAGGAGAAACAGAAACATTAGGCAATACAACAGTAGAAGTACTCCGGGGTTTGGTGGAGCTCAGTGAAGAATCGTCATTGGTGGCCACAGTAACAGAAGAAGTACACATTTTCAAAAACGAGGGGTCCATGGGATCCGAAGTCCATTGACCCGACGTCCCTGAAATCCAACCAGCCTCAGATAAAGCTCTTTCGGGTGACCAGGATTCATTATGTGTGTTAAGGGGTTCAGGGGCTAAATCTCCCCATTTCCCTGAGTGTTTTCGATCCAAAAAAGAAAACGTCTGCTCAGTATCAACTGGAAGAACAGAGAAAGCAACAGAAGGATTTGAGACCAACCTCGTCATTCCCAGCCTAGTTTTTTTGGAGTGTGAGTCCAGTGTAGCAGGAACATTCGAAACGACCTGCAACGGTGAGCCTCCTGCCAGAACACCCATCGTAGCATCAGCAACTCGAGAATCCGACGATTCTTCTGGGGGAGGAAGCACAGCCACCTCCTGTTCGACGTCCGACCTGAAACCCGATCCTTTCTGGTCCGAAACATTCTGGGCCCACTGAGGAGCCTCCCGTAGCACTTTGCGTTCCGCTCCGACAACTGCACTTCTCGCCATCAACTCCTGATGGCAACGCAAAAGCTCCTGCCGATGAGAACAGGCAGACCCAGCCGGGAGCTCTTCCATAGGAATTCCAGCATCCAAAACAGGTAGGCCCGCTGAAGCGGGTGTAGTTTCATTCAACACAACCAAATCTTGTCCTTGAGAAAAGACAGCAATCGCTGTTTGCACATCTAAGGCCTCCTGCGTAGACAGGACAGGAGCAGAGGCCAGAGCTCCGGTCCCAGAGACATCCTTCCTCTCTGCCGCTCCCGGAGAAGTGGCCATCTCTCCCAGACGGCCCGCAAGCCCCCAGTGGAGAGTAGGGGAATTTTCCCAGTGTCCTGGCCAAATTTCCCTCATTCACTAAAAAAAAATACCACCAACAGCTTAATCTGGTTCAAGGTCAGTTGGCATTCATCTGTATCCCCCTTCCCCGGGTCGTGCCTGAAAATAGGCAGGATTTGCCTAGTGCACTTACCCGGTCAACAAAAACTAATAAAATAATAAATAAATGAGTGACACATTGCAGAATTAATTATTTTGTTTGTGGTTATCTATTGTATAGTTGTGTACTGTATTGAAAAATCTAATAAAGAAATTATGCACATACATACACACACACACACACAAAAGAAAACCCCTGAATAAGTCATTAAAATAATGATGAAATGTTGGGGTCATCCGTCTAAAAACAAAAATGATCACTGAAGTGAAAATCATTAAACAGTTTACATTTTTAATTTTTTGAGAGTGCCTGACCCCCCTTTTTTTCCTTGACTATTCACGGCAGCGTCTGGGGCAGCTGCACAATAATTGTTAATAAACCCACTCCATTTCCTGTAGCACATCTTTTCTGATTGCACGTATGTTACAATGAATATTGAACTAATCAGACAGCAGCTTTCATAGTTCTGATGACATCACAATAGCCATGTGCAGCACCAAACCCAGCAGTTGAAATCAAACAGAAACAGCAAATTAAAAAGTTATAACTAGTAAACTGAAGTTGTAAAAATCAAATATACAAAACAGTGACTCAATATACACAATTTATCATCACTTATGAGAGAGTAGGACTTGCATAACTCATTTGTGGCTCTACTACCTGTGAGTTATGGTCCTCCCCCTCACATGTGAAGATAAACTGCATATTTTGAGCCAGCCTGCTATATATCCCCAATGGCTACATGTCAATTCACTCTGGACATTTCGCTCCAGACAAGTTGCTCCTGTGACAATTGGGTCCCTGACACATTTATTCCCTGGCAATTTGCTCCCACAATATATGGGCCATTTGACCCACCAGACGACCCAATATGCTCAAGGCCTTTAAAACTGGTGCGTCTGCTGTCATTCTTGTTCGAGTAGAGTTTGATATATCGTGGGAGCAAATTACTGGGGAATGAATTTGTCAGGGACCCAATTTTCATCGGAGCGATTCGTCCAGAGTGAACTGTCGGGGAGCAGATTGTCAGGAGTGAATTGATGTGTCCCCATCCCCAATAAATCTATAGAAAGTATACAGTATTTGGATATAAATATATGTTCTGTAGGTATTGTTATGACAAGTATGCACATTTTCTTGTGGTATATATTTTATTTTCAGGGTTTGTTTGGAATCCAAATTAATGCATCTTCTTCCTGGTCTTCCAAAGGCATGAATATCACCAGTTCAGGAATAACATTTAATGGCAGCAGTTAGGCGAGACATAAGGAAGGCTGGGGCTGTCAGACCTCTGATGTACTGAGCAGTTAGCTTAGTGACTGGGAACAACAGTAAAACTACCGTGGAGGGGGAGATCTTTTCAAATTCAAGATGACAAAGTTATCAGACCTCTGTCATAGTTAGGTGGCTTACAAAAGATGTAAAATAGCCATCCGGTTGCATAATGAATACCACAGCGTCTCAAAGGGGAGACTCCCATGTGTGTGTGTCTCTCAGGACATACTGTAGTATCAGACACATGCCCTCACGTGAACATGCTCACGGCTCAAAAGGCATGATAATGGAGGTATCCTTGTAGGTTTGGCAGCCTGAGGAATGGTCCAATGAGAGGCATGGGAATGTCATATGATCTCAAGAGTATATTTTCCTTTTATAAATCATGACATCATTCTTAGCCAACCAGGATTGTTTATTTCTAAACATTGTAGCTACTCTTATAACCACAAGAGGGTATCTCATGCAAATAGTTATAAAATTCTGAAGTTCTAAACTCAGTTGGCATACTGTAGTCCATTTTCCATGCAAGGCTTTCTTTGACCTTGTTTTTTTCCAGAGTAAAACACTTTGATTTTAAATCCAGGATCTGTTGTTTTTAAGCATAAATTTTAACATGATTTATAATATGTTTATTATTCCCTCACAAATACTCCACTCCTCCTCTACCTCTTCCCTTAACTCTGCCCTCCACAACTTCCTCTTTCCCAACTGCTTCTGCTTTAACCTTCCTTAACTTCCCTTATTCCTCACTCCAACCTTCCAATCCACCCTCATTGGTCATTCTGTCTTTGCTCATCACCTCCCTAAAATCCGTAATTCCCTTGCTTCCACAAATACAACACTCCTCTGCCTCCTATTCCCTTAAATCTGCCCTCCACAGCTTCCTCTCTCCCAGTTCTACCTGCTCTAACCCTCCTTAACTTCCCCCATTCCTCACTCCAACTTTCCAATCCTTCCCTCTTGCAGGGTTCTCAACATCCTGAAGGGACACCCGGATTGACTGTCTCTCCCCTTCAGCTCCCAGCTCCTAGCTCCTCACTTCCCCCCTCCTTCCTTTCCTCCTAGTCACACAGCACTTACATACAATTCCTCCTCATTAAGCACTTGCTTTACCTTGAGTTTGCTCATGGTATGTCCCGCACTAAAGCTTTGTAACATCTCATTGTTTGATTTTGCATGTTATTTTTATTCTACACTCCATTGGACTCCTTGTATATTGCCCACAAATTGTACTTTGCCTGTACTGAGCCTCACAGTTGTACTATTTCTGTCTTCCTTTTCACACTTAATTTTTTTGTATCTGCTGTTGTATTCATCCCTATGTAACCCTTCCCCCAGGTCGCACCGTGAGATGAGCAATGTTTTGTTCAGTGTGCCTTCCTGGTGAAATAAATAAATAAAATTATTATATGTACTGTTTCTTTGTCTCTTTTTGTATAGCCAGGTCACCATATGTTTTCGGTTACTAACCCTGTCCTGTGGGCTCAAACAATGATGAAGTCCCTAGTTTGTTAAACTCCTGGTTGGGAGTTTCATATCTAAGGTTAAGATAGAAAATAGCACAGTGCCTACACCTAGAAAAAGGTTTTATTGGCTCTGATGTCAGTATGGTACAAGCCTCCTGGGATGCTGTACCTCCCCACGAGGTCACTCCTCCCGTGGACCCACCCAATGCAACAGCAATTCCCACAAAGCATGCACTTATAACGCTGAACAAAAAGACTTCCCCAAAAAAATAAAATAGGATTTTATTTAGGGTTAGCTGCAGGCCCTGAATAGAGTAAAGGTGAGGGAAGCAATGAGATAGCTGTTGTTACAGTCTGTCTGGTCTTCTGTGCCTTTAGGTCCAGCCTAAACAGTATGGGGCTTCTCTTCTGTGCCCTTCTAGGAACAGCCCAATATTGGTTATGCTTGGGCTGTGATTACCTGCATTTCAAGAAACAACCCTAGCCAGCCCCCCAACCACACATGCACAGTACAACTATAGATGCAAGCCCAACTGTTTTGGGGGTACTACCTTCATACCCACTGGTACCAGTGTTAAGCCAAATATCAGTTGGGACCTTCCAGTGCTTCACTGGGCACCAGCCATTGAAGTGTTGTTGACCCAATAACGATGCATGCAGTTGGCCAGCAGCAATGCACTTAAACAAATCAGCAATTCTTTGCAAAGTAACACCCCAAACCTGAAAGGTTTCACAGACCTCCAACTTTGTACTCCTGATAAGAGGGCCTAGTCCATTAACTTGTTCTCAACTATTTAACAGAATTGTGTTGCAGGGCAGCCCTGAGATTACTCATTGTTTCCTGTATCAAGGAATCTCCATCCCTTTGAAGGGACTAATGGCATAGTTTGCGGCAATCCCTCTCTGGCTGGTTTACTCTCATTCTTTGCTCCGGTCCATTCTCACTCCCATCTGTGATGATCTTCAGAGTCAGGATTCTGTGTTGCTTCAATGCAATTCAGGGCTCTTCCATCTTCAGCAATTGGTTGCCAACCTCTCCTTCACAGGCAGCTTCCTCTGTGTTCCTTCGGTGCATCCAACCCATGTAGCACATCCTGGCATCCAGTCCCTTAAGAGTGGCAATAACCAATACCTAGTAGTGGTACTGATCAGGCAGATTTCAGTCATGATCTCTGGCTGCAGCACAAGGAAGACAGTATTTTCCTAACTGCAGCTCTCAGCTTTGATTTCATGCATGCCCAGCATGCCATTATCGCTGTTTCTGGTAGGCAGGAACTTTGCTACTGTATCGTCTCAGGCACACATGCACAAAGCCTCATATGGAGGTGCTACATAGAGAGCTTGGTAGGAGCAGTTTGGTCACTCGCAAAAATTGTTGTTCTTTTTTTACAATTTTGGTGTGTGTGTGTGTGTTGCTTTTCTTCATATTCAGTGCAGTCTGTCTCTTAACAGTGCTCACAGCAGTCACTGCCTGGTCTGTATCCCTGTAATTATCTTCAGACTCCCTAGCAAACTAACTGAGGTCTCACAAACCCCTTTTTTCATGGTAAAAACAGCAGTTTCAATTGGCAGTGGAGCTGTCAATCAAGTGCTGGCACTCCTGGAGGTTTGTCGCTTGACAAGTGATTGGCAGCTACAAAGGAGCCAGAATTATTTAGGCCCCGTAATAGTCCAGGAATTGTTGTGGGTCTCTTCTCGGGCAGATGCCCCAACTGGTCTCTCCATCACCCTCCAAATCCATCATCATGCTTGGGTTAAAAGTGGTGAGAATGGCTGCTAACCTATAGTCCAAAGGTGTATGTTGATCCTGCAGCAAAACCTTTACAGCCAATGCATCAATGCCGACAACATCAACAGATCACTATAAAGTCTACCGGGGACCCTGGCACTCTTTGCCCTGGTCCTGCACCCCCTCCCCGAATCAGCTCTGACTCAGAGTTCATAATCCTTAGATCCGGGGAGTGTGGGGGAAAAGGACACCTTCATGGGGGATTTGGGGGGCAACCCCCCAAAAAAACAGACAGGTTTTCAGATGGATTTATACCAACTGCAATTTGTGGTGGACATAAATCCGTCAATGTAATGTTGGTTGACAAAATGTTTGTTGAACCAGCATCATAGAGCCGTCCAAAGGCAGATTTCTACAAAAGTCCATGTTTACACAAATACTATAGTCCCAACAGTTAATCACGGCCCAAACCAGTTCTCCATAGGTGCAATAAAATGTGTGGTGCAGGCAATGCAAATAACGTGTGAGTTCTGGTCCAGTCAGAATACTTTAATGTCAGCTGTGGCTAATGCCCTTGACTTGCAAATGCACAGGGAGTCTTAAAGGCACAGCAGCCCCATAAGGGTTACTCTTGGCTGTAATAGTTTCTTCTCAAGTCAGAAATGCATATTGGTGAGAGCATTTGTTTATGCCTTGGGTATGAGTGTGTGACAGGGTGCATCAGGGTGCAGTTCAACCATGAATCTCTATGTGCAAGTTTGTTTGCATTGACTACATGCATACTGTATATCCACATGTGTCTAGGACAGAGCTGGACAAGATTAGCAAATTCCAATTTTATGGAATTTTCACAACATTCTGCAAAAGTCCATTACATTTTGCTGTTTTGAAAATTTCTGAAATTATTTTTAATTGGACCCAACTCAATTAGATTTGTAGCTAGAGATGTGAAATTTAGTATGCGTATTGTCTGTATGAGGACATAAAAGTATGTCAAAATTCATGACATTTGGATGAGGGCTGGGATGTTATAAGGGCTGATATTCTGGCAATTTATTATTCATGTGAACATTTCTGAAAATATTTCTCTGCTTACAACTTAGCCACCATTGGAGCTAGATAATTGAAAATGTATATGCATATTTTCTTAGAAGAGTCATAGAAACTGCTAAATAGAGAGGTAATTGGTTGTGCAAATTGTAAGTTAAAGGAGTTCAAAATTTCACAATTTAATTGTTTGTTAAATTGTGTGAAAATGTTCAAAATATTTGAATGTTTATAGCTCCACTACAAGTATCCACTCAAGATGTGCATGCATACCAAAGTAAATATGTCCTGGAATCTACTTAAGGTGGATAAATGTGGTTTGGTAGGTTAAAACATATTGTGGATACTATAGAAAGTACTAATTGGAAAAATTTGCTCCAAAGTTCATGGACACATAATAGATAATGCTGCTTGAATTCCACTTGTGGAATTTAGCTTTCACAAAGTACTTTTCACCACTGAATCACCTTACCTGCACTGGCATCATGGTCCTGCAATGCCCCTCCAATACTCCTGTGACACTGATACCCAGCATCATGCTCCATCATGACTAAAGGTATCCAGGTACTCCTGTCACAATGTCCTAAGTCACAACTAGTTTGAAGACTTGGTGTCACTTGGTGCCATTGGTGTCAAATAGTGAAATATATATATTGTCATCTACAGGGTTGTTAAAGAGTCAGTGGATAGCACTGTACAGAAACTGCTGCTCGTGCATGTGCTTCCACAAGTCATTAAATCAGTGAGCTCCAGTGGTTATTTGGCATAATGTAAGAATCCAGACTAGTGCACAGTGATGTCCATAACTATTCTTCATGGTTCACCACTCAACTAAGTGACCTGACACTTGGCACCACTATACTTTTACTATAGAAACTCCTATGACTGCTATCTTATTGCCACTTTACCCAGTCTTTACCTTCCTCCACAGTGGCAGCTCAAGTGTATGACTGGGCAAAATGTATGGACATGGTTTCAACAAATGTATCATAACATTCCACTATTTCACAAAGACTCATGCAATTCAACTTTAATTGCTGATGTCATTTTGGAATCTTTGTCTGCTTATAACCTAGCCAGCCTTTGAGCATGAGATTACAGAGCTGACACACATGACCTCTTTTTTATGTTTGCTTGCCGCATGTGCAAGAAACATTATGCCGCAGCTTAGGAGAGAAGCAGGTTGTGGAGGTGCGGCACTGTGGCAGTCAACGGCGGCTTGGCACTGGTGGACCAATGCAGTCACACTATGCTGATGACATTGGTTTCCAAAAGTGCCACCAAGTTGAAATGATTTCACTGCTGCAATGAGAGGCTGCCTCGTCATTGCAGCGTCAGCCATTCTGCTGCAATGAGAGAGTGTCCTGTCATTGCAGGGTGGTACCTTGCCTAGTGTAACATTTTTTGTAAACATGGCGGTGCTTGCCTCTGCCTCATAGCTCCATGAGAGCCAATGGGGGTGGCCAATCCCCCTATCAGCATGCCCCCAACCCAGTTCATTTGCCGATGGGGGAGCCCACTCCCCATCAGCATAATGTCCCCCCATTTATTGTGTGCTGAGAGGGTGCCCAATCCCTCTTGGCATCATGCACCCCCCAAAACAGTCTTTCTTTGCTGATGGGGGCCCAATCCCCATCGACTTCAGTCCCCCATTCCCAGTTTAATTTGCTGATGGGGGCCCAATCCCCATCAGCATAATGACCCCACAGTCATGTTTTGCCTGTGGCAAGGGGGTGCCCAATCCTCCTCGGCATCATGCGCCCCCTGCCCGTTTCTGTGCCAACAGGGGGCCAAATCCCCATCGGCTGTGGTCCCCCTCCCCACAAATGCCGGTGGCACACTGGGAGCCCACCCCAGTGTGCCAAACACACCTGTAAAAAAAGAAAACTGACCCTTGTTGTCTGTTTTCTTTTTTTTACCTGTAAAACAAGAAAACAGTTCTTCGAAGTCTCCGGTGCCCCTCCCCAACCCCTCGCCCACCTCTATGTACTCTACCTCCCCACACCCCTCACCCCATACTTACCTCCGGAGCCTGGCGCGATCAACTTCAGTGGACTGGGAACACATCTGCACTCTTCAAAACCGACTGTGAACTGAAGAAATGCCGGTAAGCTGTATAATGGCATAAATAGGGGTTTTTCAACTTTGGTGCAGATCTCTGGCATTTTGGGGAAGTTTGGCACCAAATTTTCCACACGGGGTTATTGGGACCCCTCTTCATGAATTCAGTCACTGTCATGGTGTCATTTGGTCCTGAAAGGTGATTTTGCGGTCACTGCATGGCATCACCTTTCGGGACTGATTAACAAAATGACAGTGCCACTGTTCATAAGGTGGGCTCTCAAAAAGCCTATGTTGCAAATTTGGTGAAAAAAAAAATCAAAAAAACGACTGTTTTACGAACGTGCATTGCCAGTTGCCACGCACGCTCGTAACTTTGTGAATTTGCAATATTTTCACTCCAGATTTTCAACATTGGCGTTTTTCTGCACCTCCTTATGAACAGTACAGCTGTCATTTTACACATCCTAGCTGAAATGTGTTTTCGCACTTCCAGCGCAGAATAGCGTGGCCACTGTGGGAAATCAGTTTTTGGGACAGATTAAGAAAATCACAGTGACACTGCTCATGAGCAGAGGTCTTAAAATGCCTATGTTGAAAATTTGGCGACGAAAGTCCATAAAATGACTGTGTTACAAGTGTGGTTTACACAGTTTCCACGCACCCTTGTAACTTCACAAATTTGTAATATTTTCACTCCAGATTTTCAACATTGGCATTTTTTCACACCTCCTTATAAACAGTACAGCTGTCATTTTTCACATCTTTGCTGAAAAGTGTTTTTGCACTTCCGGTGCAGAATAGCACAGTCGCTGTGGGAAATCAGTGTTTGGGACAGATTAAGAGTGAGCGAGTGAGAGAGAGGGGGAGAGGGCGAGCTCAATGGAGCTGTGTTGGGACTGCTGCAGATATTTTGGGGGGCAGAAAAAGGCGACAACGCAGGCAGGAGCCTAGTACAAAAGGGCAGCCTGCAGCACTGGGAGAAACAGAATGAGTGAATGAGAGTGGGGGAGTGAGCAAGCTCAACGGAGCTCTGTTGGGACTGCTGCAAATTTCTTTGTGGGCAGAAAAAGGCACCAAGCGCAGGCAGGGCCCACTACAAAGGGCAGCCTGAGTGCGGGAGAAATAGAACAGAAAGTGAGTGGTGGGGGGTGAGCAAGCGCAACGGAGCTCTGCTGGGACTTTAGAGTTGCCCACCCTCCGGCCCAGGGTCCTCTGTGGTCCTATATTGCAGCAGGGTCTCTGGGGTGGAGGCAAAGCAATGATTGGGTACTTTTAGGATCGCTGAAATAATACAGATTTAGTTGTTCTGTTTATTTCTCTAACTGAGCTAGGTACTGAGCTATACTGTTAGGATTGCTATAATAATACATATTTATTTGTTCTGTTTCTTTCTCCAACTGAGCTGAGTAATACTTGGAGTGCAATAGGATTTCTAACTGGGCTAAGTGAAACTATATGAAAGCTAAGAACAAAACATATGGTGGCTGGGGGTGAAAAACGGACAAGGATGCTTTAGGATTGCTACAGTAATACAGTATCTAATGGATGAGATTTGAGACTGAATTAACTTCGATCCGGCAAGGGGCAGTAGGGGACTAGTGTGGGACAGGAACTTGAGTAAATAGGGCCTAACAGTTGTAGTAGGGTACTGTACAGAAACTGGGAGTAAGAGCCCATAACATAAGATGGGGGCCAAAATGGGGCAGGTGCCACATGTCAATAGAGTGGCATCTTTGGAAGTGTGGTGGGGTGTACAGGGTGTGGGTCCACCATGATCCTGGACTGGGCTTGAAGGATGGGGGGGGTGTATGGTCTGTAGACAACTGGCTAGTTTGAGGGAGAAACTGTGGAGGATGGAAAGGAGTCTAAGTAGCAGGGCAGATGAGTATGGTAGGCATCCTGGCTGGGGGAATAGGGGATGGCAAGGGGGATGGAGGAAGAACAACTAGGGACTGAAACTGACCCCAGTACCAGAGGCACTAGCAGAAAAGAAAGGAGAAGGGAAGGGGTGCCTGAGGCAAGGGGGGAGGGCTCCTGATGGGGAAGAAAGAGACCATGAGGAGTACCAGGGGAGAGAGCAGATGGCTGTGGGTAGGGAGGGACTGGGGTGGCACGGAGTGGAACAAGTAGGAGGGGGGAACTGATAGGGGGAAGAGATATAGGAGGGGTATCGACTAGGAATAGATTTGAGCCTCTGCTATGGGAGAGAGAGAGGGAAAGCAGGAACATACTGAAGGGGGGAGGACAAGTGGGGCATCAGAGGAATGGCAACAGGTAGGGAACTAGATAGTGAGGACGAAAGGGTAGGAGGGGGGCTAGTAAGGAAGGAGGGGGTGGTGATTGGAGGAGAGAAGGCTACGAGAAGGGGAAGGATGGGAGGGGCATCATTATTGGGGTAGAAGGGAAAGGGGTTCTAAATGGACAACAACAGGGATAGGAGAGGGGTTGGAAATTAGCTGGGGAAGAGGGGAGGTCAACATGGGAAGCCCAGTAGGAAGTAGTCAGGCTGGGAAGGGGTTCAAGGGGGATGGGAGGAATAAGGCAGAGAGAAAGGGGGTGAGGCATAAGTAGGGGTACAGATACAGAAATCACAGAGGGTGCAACTGGATTGGGGTAAGGGGCAGGGAAGAACCAACACTGGGGTGGTGGAAGGGGCATTAGAAGGAAAGGGGTAAGGGATGGGGTACTCATCCTGGGATTCTATACTGAAATGGGTGAGATGGGGCAGAAGGGGGGAAAGACACAGCTGTATTTGGGTTGAAGTTATCCTCAGGTTGACTGCAGGAGGGGCAGGGCAGGCACTGCTCAATGGTACAGCGAGGGGGAGGAAGAAACCTCATTTAGTGTTCCATGTGGGTACAAATGAATTGGCGGGGCAGACTGTGGAAGTAGTGAGGGGGAGGTTCGAGTAGTTGGGCAGGCAGTGTGAGGGGTTAGGGGAGTCGATGGCATTCTCAGAGGTACTCCTGGTAGCATGTGCAAGCATGGGGAGCAAGGGTAGGATTGAGGAGTTCAATGAGTGGCTGAAGGATTGGTGCCACACCAAAAATTATGGGTTAGTGACTAACTGGGGTAGGGTCTGGGGGAATAGTGACTTATGAGCGGGGGACAGGCTACACTTGAGCAGGAAGGGAGGGAGCATTAAAGGCATTAGAGGGTATGCCTCTACTAAGGTGGATTTAAAGTAGTGGGGGTGGCCAAAAGACTGAGGGTGGTAGAAAGGTCTGGACAGGGGACCCTAATGAGCTCACCCTCCTAGATATAGGTAAAGGTGGAGGTGTAGTAACCCTGGGGGCAAGCAGAGTGGTCTGAGTATAATACTGAAGGCACCACCACCCGGTAAGAATAGAGAGGAGAAAGTGTGCGGACTACTGGGAGGAGGGACACAGGCCAAGGAGGAGAAGAGAGAGGAGAAGGAGGGGTACAGTTGGAAGGTGGTCTCTCTCAATGCAAGAAGCCTGGGTAACAAAATTGCAGAGCTTCAGGCGCTTCTTTCAGATGGGAAGGTGGATATTGCTGCAGTGACAGAGACTTGGGCCACGGAGTACCATGACTGGGACTTGGCAATCCTGGGATACAGGATATACAGGAGGGACCAGGGGGTTGGAAGAGGGGGTTTGCACTCTATGTGAGGGAAGGGATTAAATGCATAAGGGATGAGGGAGAAGAGGAGAGGACAGAGGCACTATGGATGCAGCTCCTGCACTCCAAGGGCAGAAAGCTGAGGCTGGGACTGGTGTACAGACCACCAGGCTAATCCAGGAAACTAGATGGGGAGTTGGCAGAGCAGATAAGGAGGGTGTGTAGAAGGGTGATTGTGGTAATAGTGGGGGATTTTAACCTACCACGGGTTGACTGGAGCACCCCGGCCACTAGCAGTACCAGGGAGCAGGTGCTCCTTGATGCATTCCAGGATGGCCTTCTGAAGCAATTGGTAAGTGGACCTACAAGTCTTGGTAGCACTCTGGACCTATTACTGGCAAATGAGGAGGGGGTGAGGGAGGTAAGGGTGGAGGATCCACTAGCAGGTAGCAACCACCAAATAGTGTGGCTCATTCTCACGCTGGGCAGGGAGACAGGAGGCACGGACACTAAGGTGGTGGACTTTGGGGGGATGGAGCAATACTGCAAGGGAGACTCCAGGATATAAGGCTGGGGATGGATGCAGAACAAAAGAGGGGAGTCATAAAAACTGGGCTAACAGAGGCCACAGTAGTCTGCACCAGGGCCAAGAGTAAGAAGAACAGAGGCAAGAAACCATGCTGGCTGAACAAGGAAGTGCTGTAAGTGGTGAGGGCAAAGAGGGCTGCATACCAGAAGTACAGGAGAACAGGGATGGGAGAGGATAAGGAGATTTTCAGGAGTTGGTCAAGGGAGGTGGCCAGGAGGGTGAAAAAAGCTATGGCCTCCAGGGAATTAAGGTCCGCACAGGGCATAAAGGGAGGGGAAAAGGACTTTTTTAGGTATGTCAGGGAAAGAAGAAGTGCAAGGAACATATTGTGAGGATAAAGCGGGCAGGGGATTGGGTGGAAAAGGAGGAGGAGCAAGTGGAAATTCTAAATGAGTACTTCTGCTCTGTTTTCACTAAGGAAAGGAATGGTCCACTAGCGGAATGGGCTAGGGGGTGGGAAAAGGGGGGAGGTGGTGACAGACAAAGTGACCACAGGGAGTAGGGTGCTAGAGGGGCTGAGAGCAGTAAGGGTGGACAAGGCACCAAGTCCCGATGGCATCCACCCCAGGGTGCTGAGGGAGATGGCGGAGCTGTTGGCTGAGCCACTGGCAGATCTGTTCAACACCTCCCTGGAAACGGGGTGTGTGACCCAGGACTGGAAGGTGGCCCATGTGGTGCCCATACACAAGAGTAGGCCTAGGGAGGAGCCAGGAAATTATCGGCTGGTAAGACTCACGTCCATAGTGGGTAAGCTTATGGAGGTGATACTGAAGGAGAGGCTGGTGGCATTCCTAGAGAGTAATGGCCTCCAAGATGGGCGGCAACACGGGTTCATCTCAGGGAGGTCTTGTCAAACCAACCTAATAGAGTATCATGACCGGGTGACAAGGTAGTTGGACAGGGGCCATGTGGTACATATCCTGTACTTGAACTTCAGTAAGGCCTTTGTTACTGTGCCTCATGGGAGACTCAGGGGGGAAGCTGATGGCAGTGGGGGTGGGAAAAAAGCTAACTAAATGGATATAGAACTGGTTGCAGGGGAGGGTGCAGAGGGTGGTGGTGGGGGAGCTCTCAACACCCAGAGCTGTGACAAGCGGGGTGCAACAGGGGTCAGTGCTGGGCCCGGTACTATTTGGTCTCTTTATCTCTGATATAGCACATGAAGTGGGGAGCAGGGTTAGTCTGTTCACAGATTATACCAAATTGGGGGGGTGGTGGTGGACGAAGAGGACGGATGGGAAAAACTGCAGGGGGACCTAACCAAACTAGAGACATGGTTGGTGGAGTGCAGCTAGGATTCAATGCAAAGAATTGTAAGGTGATGCACTTCGGGGCTAAGAACCAGAAGAGGGACTATTGGCTGGGGATCACAGAGGAGGAAAAGGACTTACGGGTGTTGGTAACTGGGAGCATGAACAACTCGGCCCAGTGGACGAGAGCAGCAGTGAAGGCAAACAGGATGCTGGGGTGCATCGCAAGGGGGGTCTTATCCAGACACAGGGATGTGATCCTACCTCTCTACAGATCATTGGTCAGACCACACCTAGAGTACTGTGTGCAATACTGGAGGCTATACCTGAGGAGAGATATAAAGTTACTGGAGGGGGTGCAAAGGAGGGTAACAAAAATGTTAAAAGGGATAGAAGGAAAGGAATATGAAGTTAGGCTGAAGGAGCTGAATATGTACACACTGGAGGAGAGAAGGGATAGGGTGGATATGATTGAAGCATTTAAATACCTGAGGGGGGTAAATAAACCTAGCACCAAGGGGGTGTTTAAACTGAGGAGTGGAAGACAGAGACGAGGGGTCATGGACTAAGGTTGGAAGGGGGAAGTTTCAAGAGGGAAATGAGGAGGCACTACTTCACTGAGAGGGTGGTGTCTAGTTGGACTGTGCTGCCAGAGGGGGTGGTAACATTTAGGACATCAATAGCTTTAAGAAGGAGTGGGATAAAGCAAGAGGAAGAGTCAGGGGGGCAGGGGCTGGGACACGCGGGGGAGGAACTGACGGGGAGAAGGCTGGGGCAGCTGCAATCTAGGGTGCTAGCTGCACACTCGGGCAGACTTAGATAGACCGATTGGTGTGTTCTGCTGGCAGATTTATATGTTCATATGTAAAATCACAGTGACTCTGTTCATGAACAGAGGTCCTAAAATGCCTATCTTGAAGACTTGGTGACAAATGTCCATAAAATGACTGTGTTACAAGTGTGCATTGGGCATTTTCCATGCACCCTCGTAACTTCACAAATTTGTAGTATTTTCACTCCAGATTTTCAACATTGGCATTTTTTCAGACCTCCTTATGAACAGTACAGCTGACATTTTTCATATCCTGCCCGAAATATGCGTTTACTCATCTGGCTCAGAATAATGCGGTTGCTGTGGGAAATCAATGTTCAGGACAGATTAAGAAAATCATAGTGAAAGTGTTCATGAGTAGAGATAACAAAATCCTTATATTGAAAATTTGGTGAAATAATTCCACTAAATGATTGTGTTACGTGCATGCGTTGCGCAGTTTCCACTTACGCTTGGAAGTTTGAGCAGTTTTAATGTTTTCACTACAGATTTTCAACATTGCCATCTCTTCACACCTCCCTATGAATGGTACAGCTGTCATTCTTCACATCCTGCCCGATCTGTATTTTCGTACATCTGGCACACTATGGCATGGTCTCTGTGGAAACTCAAAGTTCATAACACATTGGCAAAATCACAGTGCCACTGTTCATGAGAAGAGGTCCCAAATGCTTTCATGAGGTGGGGGTCACGAAAAAGGCCATGTTGAAAATTTGTAGTGCAAATACCAACAAATGCCCGAGGCGTTAGGGTTTCTAACCATAACATCCCACCCTGTACAGACTGACAGGCATCAGGGGTGTGCCTTTGGATTGCCGACTGTAATGCTCATGCCATTCCACCCCCACCCTGCAGCTAGTCATAGGCATCAAGGTGTGCCTTGGACTCTTCTGCCCCAGAGTTTGCCCCACTCTTCTATATTACACACCTTTCAACATATGTCCTTATGGAGTGGGGTGACTGTAAAGCCGAACACCCCAAGGTACACCTCAACACTTGTCAGTGTCTGCAGGATAGGGTGAGGTGAAATGGAATGAACGTTATGGGTGACAACCCAAACGTATACCCCAATGCCTGTCCATCTCTGCAGGGTGGAGGTAGGGTTGGTGTGAAGTTCAATACTTTACTGCCATTCCTACTCTGCATCTGTCTAACTCCTGCATTTCCAATGCTAATACCAGCAAGCAAACATTTGGAATTGACAATTGCTTGTTTCCATATTGGTTTTTCTCCCAGCTGGCAGCTTGTCTTTCAGGGATATGCTCTGTTCACAGGGATATACCCTGATCAGGCTTAATTCAGACATCATTCAGCTAGCTACTGGGTTTTTCGCCAAATTTTTTTTCCCTCCCATCTCCCCTTTTGGGGGCAGTGTCTCTGTCAGCCGCACACAGCCACAGCTTCCACTGTGGCAGGAGCAAGCTCCCTGGCCCAGCCACAGGGGTTACTGTGTTGAAGGAACCCACTGCCAACCCTCCCTAACCGAGATGCACTGCTGAGAGGCAACTGTCTCGGCCATGGCTGCCTCCCAACGTGACTTTCCAGGCCCACTTCCAAACCTTGTCAGCATGGCAGTGGTGCAACACTCTGCTGCTGGGCCATGAGGGTGGCCTCAAACCCTAATATTTAGGGCCAATGAACCTAACAATATTGGTGATATTCCATTCTCTAGTGTTAATGTTATTAGGGCTTAACATTCTTCACTTTAGATAACTGCAAAATATAATTTTAAAATGTCCAAAGGTTTGGAGGCTTAATACTCAGTCACCTTTAAAGATAGTGATCTTTGGTACACTGCTGTATGAATCTCTGTAAAGGCATCATACTACATTTGGAGCAATTTGGACACATGCTTTTTAAATTGTAAGGAAATAACTAAAATCACAATGTTGGCAAATTTTCACAAAATTTTCACAGAAATGTCACGAAAGTTCACAGGAGGAAAATTGGAATTTCGACAGAATTTCACTGGCAGAAGAGAAATTTTGCCCAGCCCTAGTCTAGGACAAATGCATGTTTTGATGTATACTGTAATGCTGTCTGCATGAGTCAGTCATATTTAATGACACACTGCTTTTGATCTTGATTTCCTTAAGTTTTACATAAAGACTGCTTGCATCTGGGCAGACGTGCATGTTACCCATGCAGGTGTCCATGTGTACGAGTTAGGGCATAGTGCACCGGCTTGTGAATACAGAGACATCTGTACTCCAAATCAAATTCACCTACAAAGGAAGTTGAGATCAAAATGGTGTAGCCTCATTTCTTAGTCTGAAGGACTACTTCCCCCCAGTGCTTTGGCCTCTGGCAGGTCTTTATCAGGAGGTGTGTCTCTGTACATTGGCATGTGCCTTCTTGAGTGACTGTGTCTGCCTGTGTACAGTTATTTCCAGGACCACTGGAAAATTGCTGAAAAATGTCCCCAAAATACAAAGAATTTTTGTAAAACTTGTGAGGAAGTTGTGGGGGTTCACTATATGGCCCCAGTGCTCCCCAATAAATATTTGATTGTTTTCTGCATCATGTATTATCGGCATACCTTTTAGATAAATATATTGCCACTTGTACTGTATGTGCTTTCACATGAAGAAAGGTTTATATTTTTGAAACAAATGGTAAATTCCTCAGCATGTGGCATATCTTCTACAGTCTAAAAACATCTACCTCATGCAGTGCTAGCTAGCTATTATTTAGTAATTCACTGTCAACCGATGTTAAATAAATACTGAAGCAACCTAGTTTATCAATGTTTTAAATATAAAGTAATAAGGCCTGTTTATGAACTACTTACAGTTTCCCTCCATTATCTACCTATTTTGGTGCTAGAAAAAAAGCATGTAACCATAGTGCCTAATCATGTTTAAGCAAATAAATAAATACAAATAAAACTCTTTGTTTTGTTAACATAATTGCTGTTCTTACTCTGCATTGTAAGTGCAACAATGCCAAAAATCAAATCACATTAAATATATTCAATCATACCAATATCTTTTTACTGATATGATAGTCTGCAATGCATGGCACCCTTATTTTACTCTGGATGCAATGCTTTTTGTTTATTTGAAGTTATTGTAACTGTTAACATATATTTCACCAGATTTACCTGCTTGTTTTCAGAAATGTAAGTTAAGTTTTTTGCAGCCTGCATGTGAACATGAAGGTGGCAGAATGTGAAGTGAGGGCTCACTGTCATCAACTCCCTAGGAACAATATTCAGGTTTATAATCAGCAGGGCCATCCTAAATCCTCAAGCGCCCGATATTCAAAAGATTGCCTGAGGTGCAAATCTAAGTTTGCCCACGTAAATCGGGTTTTCTGCAGATGTCCCATATTCAAAAGCCCGGTTAGTGCGGGCAAACAGGGCTTCCTCTTGGGCAATATGCAGAGGGAGGCACAATGCAAATGAAGGGGCAGGTACCCAAATATTGGTGCAGTCAAATATTCAGAGTTTGTGCACCGTGCAAGGATGTTTTGCATGGTCCCCTTGCGTGGTGCACATACCACCGATTGAAACCCTGACTTACTCCCACGCAGCTCTAGCAGTTGGCAGAGGAAGTGTGGCACCCCCATTCCCAACACAATAGTCCCTGGCATCTAGTGGTGCACCTCTGCTGATTGCCAGCCCAATATGAAAAAGGCATCTTCCCTGGTGCTAGTGCCCCCCCCCCACCAATCACTGGCCTGATATGAAACAGGCACCATCTCTGGTGCTAGCGCCACCCCCCGATCACCGCCTGATATGAAAAAGGCATCTTCACTGGTGCTGGTGGCCCCCCACCTGATATGAAAATGCATCATCCCTGGTGCTAGTGGTCCCCCTTGCCAGCCTAATGTTAACATATAGCATTCCCTGTTGTTCAGTGATAGCACCCCCCACCCACACCCATCCCTGATGTCTACAGTATTATACTCTGGTGTCCACTGCCCCCACCCTGATCATCAACCTGACATACAGACACCATGTCTCTGGTGTCCAGTGTATCCCAGTTGTCAAACCGATCCCCTGTATATCAAAAAGAAATCATTCTCTGGTATGCACTCATTGACAGCTCAGTCAGTGGAAAGCCATAGTGGAGAGTGGAGAGCTGTTCCGGTCGCTGGTTCAAGGTTGGGATTGGGGGAAGTGGGGTGGTGTAGCACTACCTGCCAGGGTGGGGGGGGCCACTAAACACCAGGGAACAGTGTTACAGAATTATACAGGGGATCTGGGATAGGGAGGGTTGTCCGTAAGACACCAGGGAATGTTTTTTCTTCAATATACAGGGGATCAGGATGGGGGCAGGGATACACTGGGCACCAGGGACATGGTTCCTGTGAGTCAGGTGGATGATCGGGTTGGGGAGACCACTGGACACCAGGGAATACTTTATGCTAACATTGGGATGGTGATTGATGGGGGGACCATTAGCACCAGGGATGATGTCTTTTTCATACTGGGCCAGCGATTGGTGGTGGGGGGCACTAGCACCAGGGATTTCTCTCTGGAACTGGGCAAGTAGGGGGGCAGCGCTGCACTAAATTGCTGGGTTACCTATGCAAATGGGCCCAAAATGGGCATGCAAATGGCCCTTAGTGCCTTGCAAGCCCAGTGAGCTCATTTGCATGAGTCCATTTGAATATCGGAAATTTAGCACAGGCGCAAGCCATTATGACACCCTATTTTGGAAGCCATGTCTGCCCAGCACTATGTGGCTTAGTGCTGGGCCACAATGGCCCTATATTCAGTCAAACAGCACCTGTTCACCATTCCACTGAATACAGCATTGTTGGACACCTGGGCAACCGCAAGGCGGAGTGCAAATATTTGTGCTCTGCTTTGCCCAGTTTTGAATATCAGGTCCCAGATGTTTTAATCAAACCCCATTCTGATTGAAGTATTAGTACAAAGAAAACCCAATCCTGGCACTCTAAAAATCATTTTAGTTTACACTCCAGTCAGGTGAATGGGGCAGTTTGCAGCTTAACTACTATCTACTGTTTCAGTCTTGGAGGCAGCAAAACGTTTTCTGATAGTCTGCTTTAACACATATTTTACATGCTTAAATGTACATATGGATGATCTGTGGACTTTGAAACCAAACAAGGAAGCGAATGAGAGGAAAGCTGAGTCACATAAAACCCCTCCTCACCTCACACTGTATTGTTTTGGATCAATCCAAATCTGCATTACAAATTGTCAGTATATTTGCATACCTTTCCTTTGAAATTTAACGGTCGTACAGGGTTTCAGTGAAACACTCAATAACTTGCAAGAAAATTGCAGACCTTTTAATGAGAAGAGTGAAAGCTGATTTTTCAATAAAACTGCAGGTGCTGCTGATGTGGCGGACCTGTCTTGACAAAGGATAGACAGGGGTACGGTACAGGACTCCAGTCCTGTACTGTATCCCTTTCTATCCTTTTTCAGGATGAGTCCACCATATCAACAGTGACGGACCTTACATATCTTGGGATCACCCTGGATCCTGCTCTGGGTTTGTCTCTTCATATCTTCTCTGCTTGCAAGACAGTTAAGACTTGACCTAGCTTACTGCACTAAACGTTCTCTCATACCCAAGGTCAGTCTTGCTATTTCGCAGAGTGTCCCTGTCCCCCATCTTCCACATAGATAGATTATTTTTTGCCATGCCACAAAAACAGCTCTAAGCAAGTGGGAGGTGTCCTACAATCACATCTGTCACTTCTCCCTAGCCTCCCCACAACTCACATATCACTGTGCCCTGTATGCATCCCTAGGATGGCTCTCTCCCTCTATAGCCCAGTCCTCATCCCGAGGGTGCTTGAGAAACTAATATAGAAACACAGAATGCGTCAGCAGAGAAGGACCACCAGGCCCACCTAGTCTGCCCAGTTTCACTCAGTGTGAGCTAGGCCTAAGATGCTTGCTTTACTGGCTACCATTCCCTCTTCCCAGATCAATGAGACCCTTGAACCTATCCCATGCTGCCTTAAATCCTGCCACTGTCCTCGTGATCACCACCTCCTCAGGGAGTTTGTGCCAGCTGTTTACCACCCTCTTTGTGAAAAATAATTTTCTAATGTCCCCCCCCCATCTTCATATCGTGACTCCTTGTTTTCAAGTGTTTCTTTAGTTGGAAAATGTCACTCACAGGTACCCTGTTTATACCTCTGATATACTTGAAGGTCTCAATCATGTCCCCTCTTTCCCTTCATTGCTTCAGGGAGTACATGTTGAGGTCCCTCAGTCTGTCTTCATATGACAACTGACTGAGGCCCTTCACCACTTGTGTTGCTCTCCTCTGGACCCACTCCATCCAATCCACATCCTTCCTGAGGTATGGCCTCCAGAACTGGACCCTATTATACTCAAGGTGAGGCCTTACCAGCTGCCTATACAAGGGCATTATAACCTCTCCCTTCCTGCTAGTGATCCCCAAACCAATGCAGCCCAGCATCCTACTGACCCTCGCCACTGCCCTCTCACATTGCTTTGTCTCCTTGAGGTCCCGTGAAATGATTATACCAAGGTCCCTTTCCAGCTTTGTTTCCTGTAGAACTTGCCAACCCATCCTATATTCCACCCTTTTTTTTTTTTGCCTACTGGCAGGATCTTGCACTTTTTTTGTATTGAAGGACAGCCGCCACTCCTTTGGCCATTCCTCCAGTTTTTTCAGATCCCTCCTCATTTTTTCAGCCCTCTCTGGTGTATCAACTCTATTGCAGATCTTTGCATCATCCGTGAAGAGACATACCTTGCCACTAAAAAGGCTTATCGTATTTTGGCTTCTATAAGGAAGAACATAAAGAGTAGAGATAGAGAGGTGATGGTCCCGCTTTATGTTTCACTCATCCACCCCCATATTTATTTTATTTATTTATTTTTATTTATTTATTTATTTGCATCTCGGATTAATACCTTCGAGCTACAAGTTCGTTTACAAAGGTTCTACATCATAGATTACAAAATCAACACATTGAGAGCTATGCAACATTTCAGAGAATTATTTATAACAAGGATACAAAAAACTTTGACAATGTAGAGCAAACAGATTTGTGATGCTGGAATGAGCTGAAATGCTAGAAGTTTAAGTGAAGGGTAAAGAGGGGTAGTGGGAGTAGGGAGTAAGGAAGACAGAGGTAGAGGAGGCAGGACCTGGGTTGCAAGCATAAGCAAGTGGGGGAAACAGAAGAAGGCGGTTAGTGTAGGCTAGTCATATAAAGAGCCACCCAGATGAGCCTTGTCTTAGTAGGAGAGAAGGCTGAGAGGGGGCCAAAGGGGTGGCTGGGGGGGGTTGGTGGGGGTGTGGGGTGAGGCACGGGGTGGATTAGGGAGGCCTAAGGGAGGTGGGAGGATTTAGGGTGGAAGGGGTATGGTAGGAGCTAGGGGCAAGGTTGAATCATAGGGGAGGGGAAAGTAAGGGGTGAGCTAGTGTGCGGGAGGGACAAACTGGGGAAGGAGTGAATGGAAGGTGGAGAAGAAAGTACTGGTGCTAGAAGGTAGGGAGGTTGGAGACTAAGTGCTAGTGTTGGAAATTGACAAAAGGTGGGGGGCCAATTTGGATGTAGAGGTGTGGAAATACTGAAGGAGATTAGCCCATAATTTAGGGTAGGAAGAACTCTGCTGGCAGTTATGTTGTTTTTACATTGATGTATTCAGATAGGATAATATTTCTATCACTATACATGCTAAAAGTTAATGCTATATCCTGTTGCAAATACCTGGAGAGTTGAGCCTTTACAACCATATATGGTATAAGGATAACACTTCAGTGTAAATATGACGGTTCCTGGTTATAGTGAACACTTCCAGAACCATCCAATTTGTTCACCATAAGTAGGGTTCACAATAGCAAGGTGTTAATATGTCTACTTGAGAAACAATTGGAGCCATCGTAGGTGTTCACTATAAGAGGGATTTGTTATAGTGTGGTGCACCTTAGTGAGGGAGCACTGTATTAGTGTACTGATATGTAATCACTGCATCAATGTGCCGTGGCCATGTTAACCTGACAGCAAGCTTTCCTTTCAAAAACAATTAGGTTTTTTACCCTAATGGTTGAAAAGTTAGACTTTTCTAAAGATAATTTCTTTCAAAAGTGCTATGATTGGAACTGGAGAACTTACTTTTTCTAAATCAAGCTTGGAGTATTTTCGACATGTCCTTGTCATGGCCATACAGTTTTCATGCATTGATGTACATCAGATCAGTTATTAAACTGTGAAATGGAGGTGGACAATGCTTGATATATATTATTGCCTGCTGCTTACCATCAAGGAGAACCACAACCTTTTTTTGGCCAATGTATACATAACTTCTGGTTTATGATTGGCTGCTACATTGTTACCTATATCATGGGAACCACTTATCTATTTTTCATCATACTTGGTAAAAACATTCAGTATGAGTCCCTGAGGTTAAAACATTGCCAACAATGTTGATCTAATTCTGCATGAATTCTGACTTGTGACTGTCTGTTACCCTTTGGCTATTGATGAGAGCCAGATATTTGTTATGAAACTTGTCACAGACGTTCAGTATCAAGACATCTCCATGGTACCGGAGCGTCCACCAAACTGACCTTCTAATATATTAATTGTAATTTGTAATTGGCTATTGCACTATTTGTTATGTGTTGAGAACTTCTTGTCCAATTATTAAAAAACCTGGTATAAACATGTTACCAAGAAAGTTCCCATTTTTAAAATATGTGCATCTTTCAAACTTTCACCCACTTCTGTGAGGGATATGTAAGCCACTGATATATTTATTACTGTCAGCAGTAACTTACATATAGTACTTCTGAGTTAACTTATCAGTGACAAACTGCATATTAAATGGCAGAGTATCTGCTTCACTTGAGAAGAAGTCTTAAGCTGTGTTTACACAGTCACTCAGCTAACCATGCTGTCTTGCTCCACTGGTCTCCTGACACTGGTCAGTGGTGCTGGTTTCAGTTCACATGGCCTCTCTCAGCATTGATGCAAGACGCACTGGTGAGGGCTGTGACTCAGTGGGGGGCTCTCCTGAGATGTCGGTGTGACATGCACTGACCTTAACTCATTCACAGCACTGACCTCCACCCCCAAAATACCAAGTTATGTTGAAGCAAGTGTTGCAGCCAGTCCACGCAGCTACTTTAGCTGCTCGCTCTGATAAGTGTTCCCAACTTAGGAAAGGATCCAGGAGCACTGTAATGATTGACTTGCTATGATGTGGTAAGTGTCTACAAGGAAGCCTTTGCACCAGAGCAACACAAGAACTCAAGTTGCTCCAGTGTAAATGCAATCATGTAGATGAGCCTTTAATCACCCTGCTTAAGGCTTTATCCTTCTCATTTACATCTGCTTCAGAGACCACTTCCCTATACCCTACCCTTTGAAAATAGGAAACTTACAACCTTGTGATTTTGATTTCTAACCGAATTTGTAAAACCAAAATCTCTTTGAATCCCAATGTACTTATCCAGGATAGCCCAGCTGAGATGCAGCACTTTGTTTTCCATGGGTCATGCTTCAACCCATTCCTGCTGGGCAGATTGGAGCACTGAAAGGTTAACTGACTTACTTGCCCTAGGTCAAATAGTGACGATTTGGCTCTGCCGGGTTTGTACCTATAATCTGGTGGTTCCCAAGCTGATGCTCTAACCACTAGATTATATCACCTCCTTATGGAACTTGTGATGACTACACTGTGTCACTGTAATAACAGCATTGCTTTGAGAATGTATTATGGCTTCAATCTGCAAAAAGATCTGAGGTAACACCAAAAACTCATCCTTGAATTCAGAGCTACAGTATAAACTGTTTTTTCACTGACATCTATTGAAAGATCATCATCTCGGAGAGTCTGGTTACCTGCCAGAAAGCATGATAGCCTAAGTACTGTGAAATGCAAAAGATTAATATTACTGGATACAGAAGTTCGAAACAAACATATCCCTGTGTGTCAAACCTGTAATACTGTTTAAATACAACAGTACTAGTGAAGTAGTGATCAAACAGCAACAAGGAGCACCCAAATGCAATCAATTTTTTCTAAATCTACTTTTTCTTTATTAATACAAAATGTAAGTGGGGAATTCTCAAAAATGAAGGACACAGGTGTAGATGCATGCTGCACCTAGATCCATCCAGTTGTGACCAGACAGTCCTGCTGTCATTTTCAGAAGCTGCATCCCTTTATGACAAAAAGTCACAATCTGCAGAAGAAAATGCATGTAATTGCAAGTTGTCTCCAGTTTTGACCCAATTGCATCTGTTTTTTGACATGAACTTTGCATGCTGTTACTCCATCTAATAGATGGCCTAATAAGTTTGGATATATTTTTGCTTTGAAAATAGCAGCATATGCATGTAGGGTGGGCCCTTTAGAAAATTATACCCACGGGGCTCAATTTTCAAAGGCTTGGGAATGATGCAAGGTGCATGTGTCAAAAAAGCATGATGCCAGGGCAACCTTGCACCACACTGCATGTCATTCCTAATTTTGTATGCAATTTGTGCCAGAATGGGGGCCACATGTGCCAGAGTTACATGTGCCATGTGTGTGCCACTTCACCAGATGTGCCATAGTGGTAGGGGACTTGCAGTGGACCTAAGCTGCACCATCACCATTTTCAGGATTCTGGAAGCTGACCAGACCTGCCAGGGCTTAGACCAGCCAGTTCTGGTCTAACAGCTCCATGCACCACTGCCATCCTGAGCTTCTGGATAGCAAGAGAGATTCTCTACTGCAGTTGGGCTGTGACATGTAGGGAGGAGCCTGTGCGCTGGGTGGCACATACAACAGATACACCACTTCACATCATGCTGTAGATGGCATGCATCCCATAAGCCAGGCAGCAGGAACACTGCCATGGGAGATGAAACACCAGTACCTAGGAGAGTGATGCCCTTGTGCATGGTACAGACATCTGCTGCATAAAAACTGTTCCCTAGGAGACACTTCACTGCTATGTGTGGCACCTACCAGTGGCATAATGGCTCCATACATGAATGGCACCATAGAAGGTATGTTCTGCAGGTTGCAGTGCTGCTCTAAGCATATCGAGCATCTGCTCGGTGTGCCAATCTGTGAGAAGCCTGACAACACTAACTTGGGATGCTGATGGCACTGTCAGAGATGACAGTGACAGTGATCTGTGTGCAATCTCACCCCCCACAGCACCTGCCAGCCAGCAGTTGCCACCATCACCTGACCCCAGGCAGAGATGCGCTGGGCTATGGTCCACCCCGTAACTTAACGAGATACTGCACAGCTGCAAAACATTTCCCAGGTATTTCAACTATTGCAGGATATTCTATCTGACATGGGGAGGATCAGGACCCTGGACTGCATCATTCCCCCCCTCACCATCTTGGACAGGTACAGTACAACTGACATGTTAATGTGCATGCAGGTCACCTGCATGGAATGTGGGCCACACAGTGTCATATAGTGGTGCCAGCATGTGCCAACAACTGCAGTTATATTTCCATATTTAGAGTCTCCAGTGACATGTATCTCCACAGCCCAACTGGCAACTACTGGGGATTCACCACATGTTCTGACATGTTCACAGCTGCCAGGTGGTCCCGTTTTGCATGTCAGCCATACCCTGCACACTGTTGTGCACTGCTGTCTTGCAACACCCTGGGGTCCACCAACCTCATATCTGCCTCACAACTGCACCTGTCACACCAACCCCTGCCAGCTGTAGCAGTTGATGACTGTGTCACAGCCACCACTGATATGTCTACTCATCTGTGCATCTCCTGTATTCTGCTGGAGCCACCGTTGACTGTTAATTCTGCATTTCTGGAATCACATTTATTTGTCCTTGGTCAGCATGTTCTCTGTGGCATATTTCAGTACTTATTCTTTTGCTGTTGTTAGTGCTCATGCCAGGTATGCACTGAGGGACATGGGTGGCTTACAGCCACAGCTCCTTGCAGTATGCCAGGCTTCCACTTGTTTTTATTGTGAGTACTGTCACACATCATGGCACATGTCAGGGTGATTTCGATGCTGCTAATTGTCTGCCTTCGTACCATTGCATACCTTGGGCTGGAGTTTCACAGGTCAAGAGTTGACAGCAGATTCCATCAAACCCCTCCTGTGTGCCACCACTTTGATACAAGGGTCCACTTGTGGCGGCCATGGGGATTTTGGTACCGGGACCCCACTTCTTCCAAAATCTAGCCCATTGTCCCTGGCCACCAATGTTTGCCACAAGCAGGTGCTTGGTGCATCTTGTGCTAGTCTAATAGGCCTTTAAAAATTGTGCCCAAGGCATTTAAAGTTGTAACTCTGCCATGCTATGTATGGCACATCCACAGCTATTAATATCCATTACAAATGTGAAGGGGTCTCCAGACAGTCAGCATGGCTAATGATTTCTGAGCCACAAAACATATCATTTAAATTTTACACACCCCTACTTTCAATCGAGACTGTTACATCTAAATTAAAATCCTTAACTACATTAAAAAAGCCTTCAATAAGTACAAAAATAATTAAACCCCAAAAGAAACTGGCAGTATTATAACGATGTAACTAAACAATGCACATATACTAACAAAAGGGCCAAAATCCTGGAGGAAGAATGAATAGCAAAACTAACATCTGATATTAAAAAAATGTTTTTTAATTATATAAATGATCAAAGGAAAAGGACTGAGAGACTAGGACCACTATGCATCAGTGGTAACATTATAATGGAGGAATTAGTCATGTCCAATACATTTAATGAATACTTTTTAAGTGTGTTTCAAGAACAGGAGGTTACACCAAATTCTATAGAAAACATTAAGGATAATACCGGGTTTAATAAAATAATCTTTGATAAACCAGGAATTGCTAATAGACTAAAAAAAGCTGAAAACAAATAAATCATCAGGACCAGAAGAAATACACCTGAGGTTACTTGCTCAACTAGCACTGGAACTTTCAGGTCCCTTATGTCAGCTATATAGAGAATCTCTTAAAAGCGGAAGGGTACCTAGACACTGGTGTAGAGCATATATTACTCCAATTTTCAAAGAAGGTGATCGTTCTGACCCGCAAAACTACAGACCCATCAGTTTGATCAGTATTGTCTGTAAAATAATGGAAGAATATATATCAAGGAGTATCTTGAAACAATTAAGGAGAAGGGCTGCATAGATGCAACACAGCATGGTTTTACAGCTGGCAGATCACACTAACTTGTTATACTTTTTTGATCATGTAAGCATCCAAAAGGGGATGGACAGCTGATCAATTTCATATTCCCACTTTCAACTCCTTCCCCCCCCTCCAAATAATAAATACTACCAATTCAGAGTTCAATACTCCAGATAATTCTAGTGGCAGTCTACTCCCATATAATGAAGTAAACAGACCCTTACCACCCCTAACTGAGAGTCCCACATCCCTGCACCACTCCCACATCCAAGATCCTGATGTCACCAAACATATCATGAAATCTACTATTCCTGTAATAAGCTGCAACCCTTCATCCCCACCCCAAATATTGTATTAATGGAGACCAATGATATTCCAGTCCCTCCTGTTCAGTACTGCCAATTATTTGTCTTGGGTGACTCCATCACCAAGCATATTGATAAGGTTATATGTAATCCCGACAAAACTAACTAGACATGTTCTAGATTTAGAGGAGTAAAGGTTTCTGAAATTCCAGCCTCCCTAATCCATTATAAATCTGCAGTCAAATCTTTAAAACAATTGATAGAGCAAGCAAAACTCAAGCTTGAATTTAAATTGGCACACTCAAAAAATAACAAAAGGTCATTATATTCATATATAAACAGCAAAAAAGAGAACACTAGATCTTTCAGACCCGTAAGCATTGATGGAACTATAATTAATTCTGATCATGAAACAGCAAATCATTTTAATAAATACTTTTGTTCTATTTACAAAAAAAAAGACCCCCCCAATCTGTAACCCACTCACTAGTAACTCTCCATCAATCCAGTTTAATGAAAATGAGCTCTATAAAGCTCTTGCCTTTCTTAAAAAATCTACTAGCCCAGGTCTGGATGGTATTAAATCCATATTTTTGAAAGAAACCGCTAAAGCCCTGACTCTACCACTGACCCTACTATTCAATAAATCTCTTTCTGAATCTGAAATTCCAGATGATTGGCATAATGCTATTGTGACCCCCATTCACAAAAAAGGGAAATAAGTCTAACGTCCAGAATTACCGTCCTATTAGTTTAACATCCATTGTTGGGAAAGTCATTGAACATTTGATCAAATCACTACTAGAGCAAGATATCTCCAGGCTTGGTATCCACGACCTCTCCCAACATGGGTTAAAAGCTGAACACTCATGCACAAATAACCTTATTGCATTCTATAATCACATCAATAGGTACCTTGATAACAATATTGCAAGTGACATTATTCTACTTGACTATAGCAAAACCTTTGGCAAAATTTCCCACTCTATTTTAATCAAAAAACTCTACTTATTTGGTTTTACTACCAGCATAATTAATTGGATATCTAGGTGGCTTATGAACAGAATACAATCTGTATGAATTAATGGCTCCAAGTCACAAATCGGCCGAGTAACCAGCGGTGTGCCCCAAAGTTCAGTGTTTGGCCCAACACTTTCTAATTTCTTTATAAGTGACATGTCAGTTAGTACTACTAACCACATCTCTAAATTTGCAGATGACACCAAACTTGGTGGTAGAGTGGACACAACTGTTAGCAGATCATTACTAGAACAAGACCTAAGTTCTATTGAATTATGGGCCAAATCAAATTCTATGGAATTCAATTTGGGTAAATGCACAGTTCTTCATTTTGGAAAAAATAACTCACTAAACAAATATTATTTAAACAATACCGTGCTCCAATCTTCAACCTGTGAGCGAGACTTAGATATGCTTATCAATAACAGACTCACTCCCATAAATCACTGTAATAAAGTAGCATGTACAGATAACACCATCATGAATCAAGTAAAAATAACTTTTATTAGTAAATTCGAATGCTGCCTTGTTCCACTATACGGGGCATACGTTAGACCACATGTTGACTATGGTTCACCATTTTAGAACCCCGCTTCTTAAGGGAGATATCAATTGTCTAAAACAGATTCAGCGTAAACTTACCAAATGAATTCCTAAACTCAAAACATATGATTATAGCACCAGACTTAAGGCTACAGGATTATATCATCTACACGTCAGAAGACATAGTGGTGACATCTTGCATACATTTAAAATATTAAAATCTCCAGCCCTAATGGAACACTGTGGACTTTCAATTACCACCAAATGCACTGTAGGTAGACTTCATAACAAACAACTAACAGTCGAATGGGCTAATACCAATAAGCATGATCGTTTTTTCAGTATTAGAGCAGCAAAAAAATGGAATGCATTACGACAGGCAATGGTTAACATTACCAACTCCAATACCTTCAAATCTAATCTTGATATATGGCTATGTCAATAATATTTTTCAATCTGATGTCCCACATCTGTGGGGGGATGATCATGATGGGCCTTGTGCCTTCTTTTGTCAAAAATAAATCCAATAAATCTAGTAAGTTCAGCCATAGAAAAGGGACTCACAGTTGATGTCATCTATCTTGATTTCTCTAAGGCATTCAATTTAGTACCACATGTAGAACTAATTAAAAGCATGTTAGACTTGGATATAGATATACCAGTTATAAAATGGATAGATTCTTTGTTAAAAGATAGACAGCAGAAAGTCAACATGAGGGGTTTTTCATTTAATGGGGGAAAGTCACCAGTGGAGTCCCTCAAGGATCTGCATTGGGGCCCATTTTGTTTAAAATTGTTGTATCATCCCTGCAAACATCAAATAATACTTGGATGGCCAAGTTTGTGGATGACACCAAGATTGGAACCATTGTACAAAATAGTGATGACATAAAAAATCTCCAACTTGAAACTGACCATCTAAGCACATGGGCCGAGAAACGCAAAATGAGGTTTAATACAGATAAATGTGCAGTGATACACTTTGGTAAAAACAATTCACAAGCAGTATACAAACTAAATGGACATGTGATAAATAAAGTCACATGTGAAAAAGATCTAGGAATATTTGTAACTCATGATCTAATATTCAAAATCCATATGATAGAGGTGGCTAAAGAGGCAAATAAGATGTTAAACTGCATTTTGCGTCATATCAAATGTAGAGAAAGAACAGTACTACTACCACTATACACTTCACTGATTAGACCACTGTTGGAGTATGGGGGTGCAATTTTGGAATCCAAGTCACAAAAGGGATATACAATTATTAGAGAAAATACAGAGAAAAGCAACAAGAAAAATTAAGAATCTGGGTGGCTTAACATATAGAGAAAGAACAGAGAATCTATCACTATTCAGCCTAGAATACAGAAGACAGAAAGGAGATCTTCACTCAGTTTATTCAGCATTTAGAAATTGAGATTTATGGAAGTGCACTGGTCTACAGAGGAAACAACCTAGAATAAACACCAAGGCTCACAGGTATCAGCTCCTAGGAGAACTCTACAAGACTAATAAGCACATATCTTGGTTTAATAAGAGAGTTGTAAATGATTGGAATAAGTTACCAGAGAACATTATAGAAAGTGATATTTTTACCACATTTAAAAACAGATTGAACATATATTACACTACATAAATTCCATCCAAGTCATGCTGGATGGCAAGACTTTATGGGCACAAAGCTATTGTCTTGAACCATTACTTATGATACTTATGATAATATAATTGATTGATTATGTGCATCTGTGATGGTTTACACAACTGAGAAACAAAACTTTCCTTTAGTGACAATTCTGCTATACAACTAGGAAGCTTTTTTTCTGTAAATGGGATTACACTGTAACAGTATTCCACACTGTACTTTTGTCTCATCCAGTTGAATAAGAGCCTTACATAGCAACACATGTGATTGATCTGTTTTCCACAAAGAAAAGTGTATTAATTTATTTATTTAGTTATTTTAGTAATTTATTTATCAATTGATATCTAGGAATAGAGATGGGCAAATTGTTTCTACTGCCAGTGGAATTCTAGCAAAATGCTGATTTCGCTGCTGCAAAATGTCACGGAATTTCCATGAAAATTTCATGAAATGTTGCCAAAATTTTGATTTTGGTTATTTCCAGCTAATTCAAAAAGTATCTGTCCAAACTGCACAATTGGAATGTTGGCTGTCCCAATGCATATACAAAGTGTACTAATTTGCAGACCTCTGTCTTTAAAAGTGACTGAGTTATAAGCCTCCAAACATTCACAATTTTAAAATTACAGTTAACAACTATGTAAACTAAAAGTGTTTATGTACATTGCACCAATTTTGGCATGATGACATGACCCATGGCCATACATACATGTGCCATGTTTCAGATCTCTAGCTTTCAAGGTCACTAAGGTATAAGCAACTGAATTTTCAGAAATTTTAAAATTACATTTCGCAATTACATAAATTGCTGAACTTAAGCCCCTGTAAGTTTAAAGCTAGAGATCAGAATATCACCAGCGTTAAGTTCATTGATCCTAAATATTAGGTTTTAAGGTAACCACCACGGTCCATCATCAGAACGTCATGCTGCTATGCTGACGACCCGGGTTCAGAAGTGAGTCCCTGGAAATTGTGTCAGGAGGTAGGTCATTGATAAACTTTCCAATCTCAATTTTGCAGTTGCTATGAATCTTCAAAGAAAGTATGTATCTAAGTTTCAAATTATCTAGGTCCAAAGGTGGCTAAGTTCTAAGCATAGAAATATTTTCAGAAGTTTTCACATGAATATTAAATTGCTAGACTTGAGCCCATATAACTTCCCCTTCCTTCATCCAAATGTCAGGAATCTTGGCAAGATTTTATGGCCTATCCTGGACAATATGCATGCCAAATTCCAGATGTATAGCTTCAACATAGATTAAGTTATGGTCAATCAAATAATTTCAGAAAATTCCCCAAAACATTCATGAAAGTCTGCAAATAATTCCACGAATTCGGAATTCGGAATTTGCTAATTTTGACCACCAGGGAGGCTCTTGAGCAGTATGTACCCATTTTTGAGGTGACCCAAATATGGAAATGCATGTGTGAATCCCACAAGAGCTTTGCTCAAAAGGACTCTAATGGCCCAGTCTACAGAAGGCTCCTGTCCTTCTGCACATCTGGAGGGGCCAGGAAATCAACAAAGTGCCCCTTACACATATGACATGCAACATGTGGGCAATTGGGGTTATTCACAATGCAGGATGCATGCCCCCTTCCCATACCCAATCCTGATCCACATGCAAGGCTATGCGAGCAGCCAGGTCAGGGTGGATACAGGGGCCTGAGCATATGACATATCCACAGTATTCAGCAGCCACTTCAAAGGGCCAGTGGAGAGAGGAGAGGCTAGGATGCTCTAAGGGAAGCAATAGCGGGTATGTCCCCACCTCATGCATAGCTGCAGGAACTTCTTCAGCACATGTTTGACAGTGGTACCACTCCCCCAGCCCTACAAGCCTCCATGGAGATCTGGAGCCTTACCCTCTATCAGTGTCAGTGGCTCAGTAGGCAGCTTGCTTACCTCTGGGGCTGGAAGATCAGAAGGTTGTGGGTTCTAACGCCACACCTGGCAAGTGGAATAATACTCATAACTGACACTGTAGTGCAGTACAAAGAGGGTGCTGCAGGGTAGAGGTGCCATCTTCAAATGAGGCATTAAACCGAGGTTCCTTCTGCCCATCTCTGATCACTGTCCAGGTAGAAGTAAAAGATCTTATGACACTTACAGATGAAGAGTTGTGGAGTTTCCATGATGTCATGGCCAACATTCCCCCATCAATACAAACTACTCCATGTAACCTCCTCCAGGATGCACCTAGAAACCTGCCATCACAGCACAGTGTGCCATTTCTAGTCAGAAATTACAAATAAATAAATAAATACCAGTAGTGGCTGGAGAAATTTTGGTCATATCTGTGATTTCTGCACAGATACAGAAGTCCTTGGAGGACTACCATTTCCCCACCAGCCACTTCTCCATGCGGGGGAAGGGATCCAGTAGCAGGTGGGCCTGGGTTTCCAATTGGATGCCTGGAATCTAGCACAACACCTCTTCTAGACCCAACCCAGCCCCTCCACATGGCACTCCATGCACGGCTTCTGGGGGACTGAATACTGGCAATCACACTGGCTCCAATGGATGCAGGTCAACACACCCCATATACAAGCATTTTGCATGTATCTAGGGTGGTCTTGCCTTGAGCCTACCCCATCAAAAGAGCACATTCTGAACAGTGCCATCTAAACAGTGCTGTCAGGACTGCGCACTATATGAAAAGCAACAGGGGTAGAATAGCATATGACAACTACTGCTAACCATGCAGCTATTCAAGCAGTTTAGATAAAGGACAAGTATGGAAAAAGTGCGCTAGCTGGCCAAGCTGCTCCCGGGGTGGAGTGGGTTAAAGCAGCAAAAGCAGCTCAGCCAGAAAGGAACAGGAGACTAGGGTTCTGTTCCTGGTCTCCTCACACATCAGCCTTTCAATTTTCCCCCCATCTGAAGTGTATTTTATTTTTTTTTGTAAGTCTGGGAACCGAAATTCCCTGGCCTCTGGATTTCACCTCCCCAATATCTGCACCCTCGAAGTTAGATAATTAAGTCATGGGGGGGGCAGAGTCCCCTGAAAAAGCAAAAGTTACTTGATTGTTTTCTCACCAAGGCAACGGTCCTTCGTGTGTTTTAGGACCACTTCCATTGGCACTATTGTGTGTTGCGGCATTGATTCTTGGTGCTGTTCTTGAGGGTGTGTATGGGTAAGGACTGGTAATGCACAAAGTTTTAATTGCATTTTTTGTAAGCTCCCTATCTATTAACAAGCTCCCCACTGACTACATGCGAGCGTCTAGGTGGCTGCACTGGATAGAAAAATTAATACTGGTTACAACAGTTTGAGAGAAGTCTTCCATAAAAAAAGGGAAAAGAAATGAAGATTTTAGCTCAGGTAAGCAAAATATAACATTAAAATGCTAGAGTACAATGGAGTCAACCACAATGCAACACAATACCTTACAGTATTACTGCAGAGTGCTGCAGTATGCTGCTGGGAAGAAACAATGCAATTCAATGGCAATTAAGCCCTTTTGTCATACAGTATTTTGTAGCATGCCATTTACAGCAAGGTACTGCACTGCATCCTGGCTGGCTCTACTGTAGGTATGCAAACTGAGATTCACCTTGCCATTGGCAGTTGGGTTATTCACATTTCAGCTGACATATGATACCAAGATCCCCCTTAAAAATGACGGAGTAAAGCAAAAAGTGAGCACAAAAATCATGTATTTTTTAAAAACGGGACTGCATGCTATTTTTGGGGAGGTGAGGGTGCACCAGATCCTATTGATTTGCATATTTCAATTTCAGTCGCTCAGTGGTTGCACACCCACCTCTGGGTCTAGAAGATTGGAATGTGGTGGTTTCTAGTAATACACCAGGAACTTGGGCTAATAACCAAATACTGAGATTACAATGCAGTACTAGGGTATTGTTTCTGAGTGAGATCCCTGCTGCACATCTCTGGTGATTGCTCAGGGCAAAGTTAAAGATCCCACGGTACTTGGCATAACAGTTGGGAATTTTCCCTGTTGTCCTGATGTACATTCCCTCATTCAATAAAACAGGTCCCCTCCCCCTAGCATGGTGCACCTGGAAATGAGCTGTTACACATTGGTGGGTCTTTCCTGGTCAAACTTACAAATAAATATATAATTAATCAATCATTCAATTGCTCTCTAGTCCTCTTGGGTGAAATGGCTTCAGCATTTCTTGCATAATTCTTGACAAATCGCCTGCAGTTCGTCATGAAGTGTGTCAGGTGATAGTGGGAGCTGCTGCTGGCTCACTAAGCTGCTGTGAAGATATTCTGCACATAAACAGTTGCACATTTAAGGAGCATCAAAACAGTAAATACTGTTTGGAGCTGTTTTTATACAAGTAGATGTGGAGTTACTGTGTCTTTTGTCTCTGGGTAGGGCTACTCTTTAGCTTCTGGCACCATTGCTCCAAGAAGTGTCTCCCTCCCTGCCTCCTTAGCTTTTTTATCAATATTAGAAGCCAACTATTAGGTTAGAGCACAGTTATTAATCTAGATTCTTTTGCATTTCATTTACTCCATCTGAGATGCAACACTGGAGTTTAGCCTCCTTCCAGTTTCACAGATGAGAGGGCTGAAGCCCAAAGATCTCAAGTAACTTCACAAGACAACACTGGGAGCCAGAGACTATGCTAGGATTTGAACCAGGGTTCCCCAGTTCACAAGTCTCTGCTTTAATCACAGGCTTACAGTTCTTCTCTTAGTCAGTATTGCTTTCACCATAGTACTGTACCTGTAAAGGTTTGCTTACACGGCCATCACCTACACAAGTGTCGGTCCACTCTGGTGCCACTGAGACCTCCCCCACTGATCGATTCATGTTTATATAGTCACTCTCAGTACTGATGCAAGCCATGCTGCAGAGGGGCCGTGAGTGTGGAGGGCATGATCAGTTATATCGGGGCACCAAATGGGTGCCCCAGAGTGAACAGTGGAGCCTGTCCACACGGCTACTTACATCGCTTGCTGTGGAATACATCCCCAGACCTAAAGCAGCTCCAGGACAGAGGTAAGGGAAGGACTTACCATGATTGGGTGTCTACACAGCCGCATTTGCACCAAGGCAACCTGAGAGCTTGGTACAAATGCAGCTGTGTAAATAGGCCATTAGGGACATGAATCAGTAGTATAAGGTGCAGGATATGTTAACGCAACTTCACAAGTCAGGGCAGGATAGCGCATGGGAGTGTGCGAATGAGTCTGTCTCCAGAAGGGCTGGAGATTCCATTCTCAAGAAAAAGCTGAAACATTCTTGGCTCCAGCCATGGTTTTGCTTGGCCATCTCAGTGGAGTGACAGTAAATGTTTTGGATGACGGGCAGAAAAATACATTCTTTGCTGCTCATCGGTCAAAGGTCACTATGTGTGATCTTTAATCTGCCAGATTGGGCCATTTATATTTCCCAGTGGATAAATTTAGACTCTTACAGTTACAAAGCAGATTTCTGAAAGTATATCATTTCAGTGGATTGCAATCAACCCCAGATGTCTGACAAGGGCCAGACCATTTTAAAGAAAATGGTCTTGCAGCTGAGTTCTCTCATTCTGCTTAGCTATAAACTTTCAAAACAGATAAATTAGGTGGCACTGTTATCTCTGCTTCATCCCCCTGCCACCTCAAAATGCAATATGAACCTGCCTAATGATCACGTTAAGCAATAAAGCATGACAGTGCATGGGTTACTTGGGGAATTACCCATGCCTCATGTGATATGTCATGAGGTGTAGCTAAGTAACTTAACCACATGAGAAGTGGGTAATCCCCCAATTGACCATTACCTGGATTGTCTTACTGAGATTATACTATGGGCCCATGTGTAACATAAATTTAAAAATGCAGTTGAATTATATTTTGTTTTACTTTTTATAAGTGCCCTTCTGCAGCCATGGGTTATTGTAGGATTTACTTATGGCTGACCAAACATTTTACAGGATTTGTTATGCCCATGGCATAATGGTAAGCATTTCAGATTCATAAACAGTATCCAGTGCAACCCTCATCAAATGCTGTTTATAGGAGTCTCCAAATCATTTAAAGAGCACCGTTCTAGCTCTTTGCAGTTAATAAAAACAACAAGCATGAAGTTCCCTTACCTGTATGAAAGTTAATCCCTGGCAGTTTTACATTTTTTAATAATGCCCTTTTAGGTGTGAAAGGGACCATAATTTGCCCCTGAGGGGCTGGCCGTGCTATCCCTTCCATTTCCCTATTAGCCAGCTCCACTCCCACATGCCAACATTTCGTAACACTGGTATAGGTAGAGCATGGGGGAGTGCACCATTCAACTCTATGCAGTCTTTTCGAATGCTTTTTTCCAAATTTAAATGGACTTTTACTGAAAATCAAAGCCAGAGTTCGACTATTAAGGTTAATAGAGAAGTGTAAGGGATCCCGTGGTCAACCCCTCAGGGGCAAATTACAATCCCTTCCCTTCCTAAGTGCGCATTATTAAACAATTTAAAACTGCCATGGAGCAATGCTCATACAGGTAAAGGGCTTCCTCTTTGTTGTTTTGTGCCCTGAGACAGGTGCTTTTTAAAAGTTATTCTGTTTTCTTACGTACTTTCTTTCGTCATTCCATGATTTTAAGAGGGGTAATTGGTTTCATAAATCGAACAAGCTGTGACAAGCCTGACCGCCAATGACATATGTGAGGTAACTATGCTTTCAAAAAAGAATAAGGCAAGCATTGCAGTTTACCATGTTAGCAACATGGGTTCATGTTCCAACCCCAGTCTGCCACACATCGAGTGGCTGAGTCCCTGATGAATGTCACCTCGAAGGCCTTCTGTCTTAGAGAGGGTAGGTGGGTCCTGCCTTTATACAACTGACCCCTAGTGGCTGGGAGGGAGTTCTGCAGGCTGGTATATGTGGCTTCAGACATAGGGTTGGAATCCTGCCACTGGCAGGAAACAGGATGCTGACTTTGACATGGTGGCATCATACATTTAGTTCCTTGTCAGCGAGTGTCAGTGTGGGACACATTCCAAACTGAAAATAGACAGAAACAATGGCAACACTCAGTTGGAGAATGCTGCTGTGCTCCTCCCACCAATTTCTGGCTCCCTGGACTCCCCCCTCCAAGTTTGGAATGTTCCAGCCAAAAAACCCTACCCTGAAGAGTAAATCCAGGACAGCATACAACAGTGGTCAGATTATTTATTTATTTAGCTTTTGTTTACCCGGGTCGTACACTAGGCAAGAAACTTGCCTATTTTCAGGCACGACTTGGGAGAGTACATAAAAGGTGAACAGGCAAAATAAACACAGGTCGAGAATACAAGCATTTAGGTAAATACAGTAAGTGCCTAGCATTACAGACTAGTGGTGAACACAAATCATTGAGGACAATATCAGAAGTGCTTTGGTTTATGGGCGTGAGGTGGGTACAAATAAGAAAGGTGTACCGGTAGATTTAGACGGGTAGAGGAGTATAGTTAGAAGGCTGGGATTGTCAAAGCATCTCTATTTTCTTTTTTTTTATATTTTCTTTTTATTGATGCACAAATTACATACAATCATTACATGTAATACATTTTCACAAGCAGTTATACACATTTCAGCATTATACCTTATTTGCTTTATTTATTTATTTAAGTTTCGGATACACCTTTGAGCCAAGAGGCTCTTTTACAAAGGTTTCACATCATGAAAACTGAGACATGTTATACAAGAACAGGCAAAGTGAACAACATGCAGGCATTACAATATATGACAATAAAATGACAATGAAGAAGCAAATAAATATTACAGAACGGAACAGTACATGAACTGCCAGAGGCTTTGTCAACCATCATTTGGAACAAATTAAGTAACAGATGCAACCCAGAGCTTTTCATTGCACGCAAAAAGTCCCATGGAGAATTCAGAGGTGGTGAGGGCACATAAGGTGTAAAGAAAAAGAAAGGTGGACCAGAGGTGCTTAAAGATGAGGACTAGATGTAGGAGAGAGGGAGGGAGGGGGTTCAGGGAAAGGGGGAAGGAGAGGGGGTGAGTGTTATTAGTGAAGGGATGGGAGGAGGAAGAGGAAAGGTGGAGGGGAAGAAGAGAGAAAGAGAGAGAGAGAGAGAGAGAATGGGGAGAGGCTTGTGAGGAATCTGATAAGGGGTATCAAGGAGTGAGTGGGTTGAGGGGAGAGTGAAAAAGTGAGATTTCAGGAAGGCCAAGTAGCAGGCCATGTTATTTTAAATGGTGCAGTCACAGCTGGCACTGGCCACCAAATGCTGATGCAGGTTGTGCTTAAAGAGGCAGAGATTTGAGGAGTTGGTGATATCCATAGGAAGTGAGTTGTAGCAATTGGGGGCCCTAAAGTAGAAAAGTTTAAAGATACATTTCCATTGTTTAGTCATTTCACCTTTTATTTAAATTTCCTGTCTATATGCCAGTTGTATGTTGCCTATTTATAATTTTAGTACTGTTACTGCTCCTGTTTTCCTAAGGACTGTCTCAATGGTTTCACATTCACCCTTAAAGCTTATCTATTTCTGATGCATGTGGCATCCAGGTAAATGCATTAGGATGTCTGCAATATATTTTCAAATGCTCTGACACATTTGCAACACTTTACATGCTTTATGGCAAAAAAATGATGATTGCATCAAAAGTTTGACACGTAATTTTTAGACTGCAAATCGTGGCCACTGCCCCCAAAAGTCAGACCACCTTTTAGTTGGTTTAACAGTCTGGATGGATGTCAGACAGCTGCAATCAAAAAACGGATGCAGTTGTTCCAAAATCCTGGCCAAAATGGTTAGATGTAGAACTCTCAAATGTAGAATTTTGAGTGAGGGAGTACTATAATAGTAACACTAATATTATATTAATAACAATTAATTTATTTTGCACCTTATATGCAAGCATCTTAATGCATTTTACAATATACACCAAACTCATGACAAATGATCACTGAAATGTAGCCACATCTAGGATGGAACGTGGCAGCCATTCTGTGTCAGCACGCTACACAGCAGCTCTCTGGCTCTTGTGCCTAGATTCAGAACAACTGATATTGAGCCAGGTTAATTTGTTTGTGGATTAGTGAATTGGCTATTTGACCAAAACACAGGTGTAATTACCCCACTCTTTTTGGCAAGTGCCATGGTCTTCCACCTGAACAACCACCGGCACAGGACCACAGTTTAACGTCTCATCCAAAAGATGGAACTGTCATCTTTAGGTTGTGGAACTCTTCTATGGTATTCTATGAAGAAAGGTGGAGAAAGATGACAGAGGTGCAGAAACTCTCATACAATTTTGTAAGAGTGGGGAACAGAGTTTCTTTGGGCTCCTGCCCAATTTAACCCACGGCATACAAGGGGACAGTCATTAGGTTTCTAGGGGCCTATGGTGACTTCCTTAGTAGATATGGGATTCAGGGCTTGAAGAAGAATCTAACTCGCTTTGTGAGGAAGAAACACAAATAGGCAACATTGAGGATTGCAGCCTCAGGCAAAGAAATCACTGACATTTTCAAGGAAGACCTTTTTTTCTGTTGACAAATGAATCTGTTGTGAAAGGAGAGTAACTGATAACATTGGTTGAAAATAGAACTATTGTTCTCGATACATTATCCTGATTATCAAGCAATAAATAACAATCAGCTTCACTGGAGACTGACTCTTCCTATTCATTAATAACCAGATGCACGACTGCTTGTCACAGCACAGGTTCTTTTACATTTCACCTCAACCTTGATCTAGAAGGAGCACACATTTCCAGTCAGGGTAAGGAGGTATTTCTGTCTCCATGTTCTTTCAGTAAGTGGAGATCAACCAAACATGTTAAATTGTACTGGATGGTGTGATAGTGTTTGTAATGTGGACTAAAGACTACTCATAGAAACTGAACTTATTCCACTAGATCTATTTTATGTTACAACAAAGCTGAGATTTCAACCTAGGATGCCAATTATCTTAAACTCTCCAGATTATCAAGTATTTTACTTAAAACGTTTGCAAACTACTGTACATAAACTGTGCTAAAATCAGTACATTCAGTCAGGTGAGCTGACTGTACTGGTATGCAACTCCTTAAAACAGACACAGATTTAATTAAAAAATAGCTTCTGAGCCAGCCTGTCAGTGCAGGGGTAGCATTACTGCTACTGCTCACGATGCTACCAACCCAGGTTCAGGAGCAAGCTTGAGTCATTGGGGAATGGCTAGGTGAATAAAGATCGAGTGTCCCAAGGTAGGAACAGCTCTCGTTCAGAATGAGGAGGGGGCAGAGTGCTCCTCATTGCACCTGCCACCTAGTGAAAGCTGGATGTTAGTGCAGAAGGAGCCGTTGTGTTGGGGAAGGACATCTCCAGATGCTGATATGGCTGCATATTTGGACTTGTGTGTGCCTGAGTCATCACTGCATGGTATATCCTGGGGAGAAAATTAAGAAAAAAAAAACTCCATTTGTGGTACTCCACTGGCCCAAAGCTAAGGACTGGGTGCCCTTTGCCACTGGATCCTACACTGGAGGAGCTGCGCCAGTTTCAAAGACCACACCACGGGGGTAAGCTGTGGAAGAATGCAGAAAAGTTAAGTCCGGAGAAGGCAGGTGATGTAATGGAGGTGTTGCTCTAGATGGGAACAGACAGATGACTGGAGGGGGGTGGGGGGAGTGCCAAAACATAGACTGAACAAAAATAGTGTTTTGGTCAGTTTGATATTGCAGCAGAAATATTTTTGTGTAAAGTAGGCAACTCAAATTTCCCTAGAAAAGGACTCTCTATGCTGGCAGTATCTGATTCTGCACTTGGGGTTAATGTGCTCAAATAAACTGCATGAAGTAGGGTATGTGTAGCACTGTATTTCTTTAACACTTGGCTTTATTAGAAATAGAGCTGCAAGTTCGGTTCTATCAGAAAATCAAACACCTCAGACTTTGGGTGCTTGGTTGTCACAGAGTCTGGTGAATGTTTGGGGACAGGCTCAAACTTGTGATTTGACTGGTTGGACTTGTGTGTACCGGTCAATCCAGCTGAATGACATCAGTTGAACCATTCAAACTGTAAAGATTTGAACCAGCTCTTAGCAAAAAAAAATTCCCTCACCTTTTGGAAGCCTTTTCCTACCCCATACCACCTATTTGCCACCCTGTAGATTCTGAACTTACTTTCTGCTATAGCAACACTTGCACATGCTTTCGTGTAATTGTTTAAAGCCACTGACTCACTCGCTGTCCTTGCTCTCCACTTTGCATCTTCATTTATACAAATCTAACTAAACTGAGTTTAAACACCCCATACCTTACATCGTTGTGAAGAAAAGCACCATGATTTCTGAATTTTCTTTAGGACAATCAACAGCACTTAGTCACGCTACACTGAATCCTGAAAGTTAAAGCGATTACAACTAAAACAATATAAAAATGGTAGGATCAAACAGGTATTTTTTTTATCAGTTTTTGTCTATCAAAATGATGGCAGTATCAACCAGATCAATGTTTGCAATGCGGAACAGCTGTATACATTACTTGTTTATGGTTGCAGCAGCCTGTGTGTGTCAGGTATGTGTGTTGTGTGGCAGGCTGTGTGTGCCAGATGTGGAGCGATCTGGCTGCTAGTGAGAAGATTTTCAGGGATGGAAAATAGTGCAGGTATACAGTTGTACTGGGAGGTGAACAGTTGTTGTGGGATAATGCATGGTCATGTGATGTGTTTTATTCAATCAGGGAACCCGATTTTCAATGATTTTTCCTACCCATTTTATAAATGTATCTATGTCTGTCTGTCTGTCTGTCTGTCTGTCTGTCTATCTATCTATCTATCTATCTATCTATCTATCTATCTATCTATCTATCACTATATATTCTTTGCAAAAAACATTGTTAATGCACTAGTTATGGTTCAGATTAAATCAACAAAAGTAGAGAAATGTGGTGTTAGGGTTCTCAACCCTAACACCCAACCCTCACCCTGCAGGTAGCAAAAGGAGAAACCATTACAGTTTCACCTCTCCTGAGTCTTTGCAAATCAGGCCTGGAGTGTTCCTTGGGGTTGTCAACCCTAACGCTCCCTTCCCTTCCCTTCCCTTCCCTTCCCTTCCCTGCTGCATGGTCCCCTAGAGGTGAGGGAGCATACAACTCCTGTGTGTCTCACCAGCTGCCAGTGTTTTCTGGCTAGGACCTCTTGTTCTCTTCCTTGGTTCTATTTGCAAGTTAGACACAGTCAAAAGAGGGCAGCTTCTAGGGATATGGTGCCCACATATAAATACGGCACAATACCATATCAAAGAGTACATGGCACTCACCACTCACAGAGTGCAGTCCACCCAGATGACTTGATCAGCAAAACTGTTAATTTATTTCAGTACTCCAACATGTAATACAAACAGCACCAGAGGTGCAGTGAGGCCCCCAACGTGTCTCTTGAGAAAGCTGGCAGTGAAACATGGGGGTGTGTGACTGCACTGCTGTTGCTATTTGTATTAAATGATCAATTATGCCAATTAAGCCATCTGTGTGGACTGCAGGCTGTGAGTGGTGAGTGTTGTGTACTCTTTGAGGTAGCGAAGACCTATTTGAAAGTCCTTGAGGCTAGGGAAATAAACTTTCAGTGCAGCTTTGGCCAAAGAGACTAGGCACTCAGAGGGCCAATAAAAGAAAAAATAGTGCTTCACTTTTGTTTTCTTGCTCCTCTGGCCAATTAGTGGGGTGCTGGGTGAGCAAACCCTCTCCTCTCGAATCTGGTTTTCTGCCCCTGACTCTCAGCTTGTCTTCCACCTCCCTCCCTCCATCTTGGCTGTCTTGCCCTCCTCTAATTTTCCCTCTCCCTCTACTTTGACTACTCAGCTCCCTATTGTCCCTGAGCCCACCCCCAATTAGCCGATTTTGGCCTGCTTAACTAGCCTCTCTCTCTCTCTCTCTCTCTCTGCTTCATCCCCCTCTAGCCTCCACCCCTGACAAAAGCAGCTGCTCCTCCACTTATTTCCTCTGGTACTGCATGCCGGCTCCCCACCCACCCTATCTGGATACTTACTTACATAGTCTCATGCAGTCACATGGCTATCCCCTTGTGAATTGCTAAGTACTAAGTTCCTTATTCGCAAGTTATATCACCTGCCCACTAGAGGGCTTCAATTTACCATTATAGCCATCTGATTCTCTCACTAACTGCAGTGATTCAGCCACACATATTTACCTGTCTTATTGCCAAATACCCCATCTATGATTTCTTCCCTGTTCTTTATTCTTCTCTAGAATGCACCTTCTTCTTCTGTTTCTTTTCCATTACCTGACTATGACCTCTCACCTACTCTCCAAAATGTCAACTCCCTCCTCCTTTACCCCACTCCTCCTGCTTCTCATCCTCATTCTGCCAATTCCTGTAAATCAACCTACCCAGCCTAAAAACCTGGCTACACCCTTTATCCCCCTATCTCAACCTATACCCCTATTCTTGCTATAACCCCAACCCCCCTCTTGAATGCTGGTCTCATTACTCTCACCAGTGGATGACCCATTTTCTGTCAGTTCCCAGCTACTTTGCCTTCCTTCACCTTCTTATCTCCTTCACACCTAGCCCCCTCTCACTACAATCATCTCATAAATCCTCTCCCCATCACAAATGCCCTAAGCTCCACTTCCACATAATTGCCCTTCTTCTACTCTCATCAGGTGACATTCACCCGAACCTGGGCCCAAATGCTCTGAATTCTCCATATGCCCTCACCACTACCTATGTATCTAACTCTCAACCCCCCACCTCCCAAACGGATTGAAAATCATACACCTAAATATCTGCAGTCTTATTTCGAAGACTGACCTGCAAACAATGGTGGTTTCTCTTAAACTTGATATTCTAATCATAACAGAAACCTGGCTCACTCATAAGATCTCTGACCACTCTGTCTCCATTCCTTGCTACTCCATCGCAAGGCGGGACAGGGCCACCAGAGGCAGTGGTGTAGCTATATATATCCTGTTTGCACTAAAATACGCCACCATTTTCGCAGCCTCCCTCCCTGCTACTTATGAAGCTATTGCCATCAGAATTGCCCTCCTGTTCTCCGTCCCCATATTTATCACAGGCATCTACTGCCATCCGATCATCCATCCCGCAGCCGCCACTGACTGGTAACATCCTTAACTTCCTTCTCCCTCACAGGTGAATTATTCCTACTAGGAGATTTCAATCTAAACTGGTTGACTCCATCTACGTCTACAGTAAAATGCAAAATGACATTTCAGTCCTAAACCTTGTCCAACTCATCCAAGAACCCACTTGCCTAAACCTCAAAACTCAACACCATTCCCTGAGTGACTGGGCACTCACCTCCCACCCCCACAGAGTCATCAAATCTGGAATCCTACCTGATGTCCTCAGTGACTACCACCTTATCTTCCTGGTAAGGAAGGTCCACAGGCCCAAATCCCCTCACAAAATCCTACAACTTTGATCCTACAACTCCTTGGACCTTGAACCTCTCCTACAAGATCTTACCCTCTCTGACTGGTTCCCTCTCACCTCTGCCCCTTCTGCAGAACATGCTCTCGCCTATTTCAAAAACAAATTCCTAGCAACATGGAATACATATGCCCATTTCAAACAAACTATAATTCGTGGTCACCACCTTCTCTGGATCACCCCTGAACTGCTAGCCTGCCTCAGGGCACGTGACAAAGCCTGGAAAATGCACAAGGCCTCCCAGCTACCCACAGATTACACAACTTACCGCAGACTACAAAACGCGTGCACTAAAGCTACTAGACTAGCTAAGTCAGAGTATTTTAGATCTGTCTTCCTCACAAATATCAACACACCCTCTTAATTCTGGTTAGTGGTCTAAGCTCTCTTTCCCTCCATCTCATCCCCCTCCCCGGTGTTAAATATCAACAAATCCCTGGTCTCTGACCCCGCCTTTTGGCTAAGGAATTTAACTCCTATTACACCACATACACCTCAGCCCTTCTAAAGTCCCTCCCCCACACTTGCAGCCCCCTTCTGGCACTCAACCCCCCCCTCCCACCACCACCTTTTCCTTCTCATCAGTCTCCCCTGATGAAACTCTAACTGCCTTGCTCTCACTAAACCCTTCTAAAGGCTCATCGCCAGATGATATTGACCCCAAGCTCTTGTACCTCTCAGCCTCAGCTATAGCCTTTCCGCTATCTCTCATACTCAACCTCTCTTTCTCATCCTGTACCATCCCATCTTCCTGTAAACATGCAGTGGTCCTCCCCCTCCCCAAGAGCGGCGACCCTTCCTCTCCTGCAAACATTTGCCCAATCTATCTCCTCCTGACTCTCACTAAGCTACAAGAATACTTGGTCCTCTCCCAGCTTTACCTTCTTTCTCACTGACTCCTCCTTATTCACCCCATTACAATCTGGCTTTCTGAAAAATCACTCCACCACCACCTCCCTACTCAGGTTCACTGACTGCATCCTTACAGGGATGGATAATGGTCTCATCACCTCAGCCATCTTTATCAACCTTGCTAAGGCTTTCGACACTGTCTCCTATGCACTCCTCATAGACTCTCTCATGACAGCAGGCCTGTCTACATCTGCTACAAGCTGGTTTAAGGCCTACCTCACAGGCAGAACCCAATCTGTCAAGATCCAAGAATCCATCTCCCCTCCTCTCCCTATCACTATTGGAGTCCCTCAGGGCTCTGTGCTTGATCCCATTCTGTTCTCCATTGTCCTAAATGACCTTCCTCTAGTCTGCTCTTCTTCTTCCTCCATTCACATGTATGCCGATGATATGGTCTTGTACACTTCTGGCATATGTCCAGGTGATGTTGCTACCACTCTGCAGCATGACTTCCATCAGGTTCAGCTCTGATCTGCCTCCCATCAGCTCTTCCTCAATGCCAAGAAGACAGTCTCCATGACCTTTGGCACAAGGCAGAGATCTGAAGGCTGCCCAGTCTACCCTCCTTCCTCACCCTGGACAGGACTACCTTAGAGGACACTACCTCAATCAGATATATTGGGGTCTGGCTGGACCAACACCTCAACTTTTCTTATTGATGCCATCCAAAAAAAACTGTGCCCCAAGCTTTGTGCCTTATACAGGAATCATAGTTGCATCCCTCCTACGGCCAGGCGTAAACGTATCCATAAGATGGTACTCCTGATATTCGACTACTGTGACATAATTTATAGTACCGACCCCGAGTCCTCCCTGGCCAGAATGGACACTCTCTTTAACTCCTTCTGACGCTTCGCTCTTGATGCTCCCTCACGGACCCATCACTGTGAGCTCTATCATGCCCTGTCCTTTCCCTTGCTTGCTAACAGGCACCTCTCCCACTGCGCCAAACTCACCTCCTGATACTGGTTGAGTGAACTCCCTCCTTGCCTCCTCACCTCTCTCCCAATCCCACCCCCACCTCCCCATTTCCTCAGATCCTCAGACACTCATACTCTGGCAGTCCCCATCGCTCCACACTTATTAGGCAGTCTGCCTTTTCCTATCCTTCTCTAAAGCCTGGAACACTCTCCCCCACAAATATGCCACTCCTCCTCCTCCTCCCACTCCCTCAGAGCAGCCCTACACAACTAACTCTCCTCTAACTGCTCTTGTTATAATCCACCTTAGTTAGCCTCCCCCTACCCTTCCTTCACTCTAATCCTATTTTCTTTACCTCCACTACCATTACCTTTACTTCCTCTCCACTCCCCTACAATTTTTTCTTCTCTCTTAACCTTAATCCTGCTTCCCCTTCCACCTCTCCCTCTCTCCCCCCTCAACTGCCTACTACCTGCATCCCTCCTGATATGCCTACCCCACCTCTCTGCTTACTACCTGCCTCCCTCCTGATGTGCTTCATTTCTGCCTTGTGCAGGCAGGGTTCTCAACATCCTGGAGGGGACAGACCCTGGCAGACCTCTCATCCTCCCTCTTCTGTCCACTCCTCCTCCTCCTCCTCCTCTCACTCCTCCTCTAGCTGCTCTCACCCCCTACTACCTCTCTATTCTCTAACTAATTTTCCTCTCTCTTTACCTTAATATTACTTCTCCTGACAACTCCTACCCCCCCATTCAACTGTCTACTATGCCTACTACCTGCTTCGCTCCTGATGTGCTTTACCTCTGCCTTGTGCAGGCAGGGTTCTCAATGTCCTGGAGGGGACAGACCCTGGCAGACCTCTCTCCTCCTCATCTTTCTTCCCCTTCTCCTCCATTGCTTCTCTTGACCCCCAATGGGGTTCTCAGCTACTGTAGTGTCTTTAGCTCTTGGTTAGCCCTTACCTCTCTCCCCCCCACTACCCTCTCCACCTCTCTCCTACCTCTCTAAACTACTAGGTCCTAAAGCCACCCTTATCCTTGCCTGCTCCTTCCCCTGCAGGGTTCTCAGCAGCCTGTAGTTGCCAGAATTCATCAAGCCTCTTGCCTCCCCAATTCCTCTTTCCATCCACCCCTTTCTCTGCCTCCCTCCTCCCCTCCTCCCTACTTTACACTTGTCCCTTCCACTAACCTTGCCCTGACTCGACCCCTAACAGGTTTCTTAGTATCCTGAAAGGGTTGAAACTTATAATACCTCCCACCTCCTTTTCCCCTCCCCCCCACCGTTTTATTTATGTATTTATTTTATTTATTTTTTGTTGACCAGGTAAGTGCACTAGACAAATTCTGCCTATTTTTCAGGGCACGACCGGAGGAATACAGATGAATTACCTCCCCCCTTCCTCTTCCCCACATTACTCAGCCTATATATTGCTGCCCAAAATCTCTATTGCACTTATAGACTATTTGCACTTCTGGCATATCTTAGTTACTTGTACTGTCTGTGTTACTCCTCACTAGCTTAACCTAGATCTAACTAATATTATTCCTTTCAGTCAATTCCTACACAGTTAGGAGTCACTTAGTGCTTGCATTTTAATGTAAATGTTGTGCCATTATATCTATTTCGGTTGTTTATCATCCAGCTCCCTAGTTCAAAACTGTTAGCATTCCGCTATTTCATTGCTCACTGTATAGTCACTCACTTTTATTCGCATGTATACAAATGTAAATTTTATCTTGTGTTATTGTACCAAATCTCTGTGTAAGTCCCCCAAAACGGGCTTATTTGCTGGGACAAAGAGAAAAGGTAGCTCTGCCCCTCCCCCCCTTCAAAAAGCAAGAGAGGAGGAAGACTGCCTGCAGGGAGGGAAGGAGGGAGGCTCTGGCTACCCCTTCCCCATGGCAGGAAGTAGAGAGGAGGTGGGTGGAGAGAGGCAGGGCTGGTGGAAGAGAGAGAAGAGAAGGTTGGAAGAGAGAGAAGGGAAGCAAGAGAAAAGGGAATCCCAGGCCCCCCAAAGAAGACCAGAGGGTTGTTTTGGTGGTTTTGCCTGGCAAAGGCTCTGGGGCTGCATCTCTCTTCAGCCCCTCTCTCCCCCCTTTTAAGCCTAAGGAACCGGAAGGATCCAGACAGCCACTGGGGCTGTGCAGGAGGACCCCACAGGTTGGTTGCTCAAAAGTACTGGGGCAGACTGTTTGGCCTGAAGGTACTGCGACCTCCAGCCTGGGGCATCTGGGAGGCTGATGCATCAAGGACAGATCTTCCTGCCAGGGGAGAAGCTGGAGAGACAAAAAAGGCACCAGGGAGAGTTGAACTGCTGTGCCCCCCCATTGCAAAGATGAGAGGAACCATGGAGAGAAGGACGAACAGGCCTGCCTAGTGAAAGCCATACACAAAGGCCTGTGGGCGAAGCTGAAAAGACCAGGCAGGTGAAGAACTACATCACCCATTTTATGAACATACGAAATTTGCCAGCAGATAAAGGCCTAGAGGTCTATCAAGTCTGTTCGAATGTGTAGCTAGCACCCCTTATTCTGCAGCTGCCCCTCCCTTCCACCCTTCCCCTTCATTGACCCTCCCCCTTGTCCTGTCCCATCCCATCCCCTTTTGAAGAAGTCCACTGTTCTACTGGATACCACTTCTGCAGGTAATGCATTCCACCCAGCCACCACCCTCTCTGTAAAAAAGTGTCTCCTCATCTCCCTCCTGTACCTTCCTCCCTCCAGTCTCATATACATGGCCCCTGGTGTCCCTCTCCTCCCTTACTTTGAACAGCCTCTCTGTACCTGTCTTGTTTATTCCTTTCATGTACTTAAAGGTTTCAGTCATGTCCTTCCGTCCCTCCTCTCCTCCAGTGAGTACATGTTCAACTCCCTCAGCCTCCTGTCATATAATAAGTCCCCCAGCCCCTTGATCATCTTTGTTGCCCTGCACTGCACCCCCTCCAGTAACTCAATGTCCTTCTTCAGATATGGGCACCAGTACTACACACAGTACTCCAGGTGCGGTCTCACTAATGACCTATACAGTGGCAGAATCACCTCCTCCCTCCTCGAAGATATACCCGTTGCAATACAACCCAGCATTTTGTTGGCTTTTGCAGCTGCCTTCGTACATTGTGCCGAGTTGTTCATTGACCCTGTAATGAGCACCCCCAGATCCTTCTCCGCCTCTGTCTGGGCTAGCTGCACTCCCTCCAGCTGGTAACTCCTCCTTGGGTGCTTTATCCCAAAATGCAGCACTTGCACTTTTTGACATTAAACCCCAGTTGCCAGGTGTCTGACCAGGTTTCGAGCTTTGCCAGATCATCCTGCAACCCCTGCCATCCCCCTAGGTCATCCACCACCACTCCTACCTTGGTATCATCAGCAAACAGACTGATCTTGCTCTTGATGTCCAATGATATGTCTGTAATGAATATCCCAAACAACCCTGGTCCCAACACTGAGCCCCGTGGAACACCGCTCATCACTACCCTTGAGTGTGAGAGCTCCCCACCCACCACCACCCTCTGTTGCCATCCCTGAAGCTAGTTCCCTACCCATCTCACCAGCTTTGCACCCACCCCTGTGCCTACTAACTTACTTCCCAGCCTTCCATGTGGCACCGAGTCGAATGGCTTACTGAAGTCCAGATACAGGACATCCACTGCATGGCCCCTGTCCAGTTGCCTAGTTGCCCAGTCATGGAACTCCACTAGGTTGGTTTGGCAGGATCTGCCCCATATGAAGCCATGCTGACTGCTGTCCTGTAGTCCTTTGGCCTCTAAGAGGGCCACCAGCCTCTCCTTCAGGATAGTCTCCATTAGCTTACCCAGGATGGATGAGAGGCTCACTGGTCTGTAGTTTCCTGGTTCATCCTTGGGGCCACTCTTGTGGAGGAGCACCACATGAGCCATTCTCCAGTCCTGAGGTACACACCCTGAATGTAGTGAGGCATTAAATAGGTCTGCCAAAGGCCCCACAAGGACCTCTGCCAGCTCCTTCAGTACCCTGGGGTGGATGCCATCTGGAACTGGTGCCTTGTCCACCCTCAGTGCCTTCAAACCCTCCCGAACTCTGCCCTCCATGATTTCCCTATCTGTTACCCACTCCCCCCATTTCTGCCATTTCTTCCCCCTTGGGTGTCACCCCCCTCTTCTCTTTAGTAAATACTGAGCAGAAGTACTCATTTAGTGCTTCTGCCTTATCGCACCCTGCTTCCATCCAACCCCCCTCCTTCCTAATCCTTACTATCTGATCCTTACAGCTCCTTTTCTCCCTGATATACCTAAAGAAGTCCTTCTCCTCCTTCTTAATGCCTTGTGCCAGCCTGAGTTCCGTAAATGCCTTTTCTCCCCTTACTGCCCTTGTCACCTCCTTCTATTCCGTCAAGTACTCCTCCCTGTCCTCCCCCCCCGTTTTCTTGTACTTCCTAAAGGCAGCTCTTTTCCTCCTTACCTTTTCCATGACCTCCTTGCTCAACCAGCTCGGTTTCTTAGCCTTAGCCTTCTTGCTCTGGGCCTTGCAGCAGGTTTTGATTGCCTCCATTATCCCCAGCTTTATGAGCTCCCACCTCTGGTTAGTGTCCATACTAGATTGAATTCTGGCCAGGTACCCTTTTACCACTTCCCCCATCCTCCCAAAGTCAGCCCTCCTGAAGTCCAGCACTCTTGTGCCAGAGTCCACTCCTTCCTTGCCCATATCCAGTGTGAGCCATACTGAGTGGTGGTCACTCCCTGACAGCGGTTCCTCCTCTGTAAGTTCTCTTACAAAGTCCCCATTTGCCAGCACAAGGTCAAGGGTATTCCCTAACCTGGTTGGTTCACTGACCATTTGCAGCAGGAAGCTGTCCTGGAATGAATCCAGCAGCACCTGCTCCCTTCTGTTCCAGGTTGTTGAGGTACTCCAGTCCACTCCTGGCATGTTGAAGTCCCCCACAATCACCACACTACCCTTCTCACAGGTTCTCCTGATCTGTCCTGCTAGTTCCCTGTCTAACTCCTCCGTCTGAGATGGCGGCCTGTACACCACTCCCATTCTAAGAATCCTATTTTTGGAATCCTGGATTTGCATCCAAAGTCACTCTATACTACCCTCATCACCTCCCTCTCTTACACACTTCAGTCCTTCCTTCACATATAGTGCCACCCCCCCTCCTTTCCCAATCACCCTGTCCCTACGAAATAACCTGTACCCTGGTACAGACAGGTCCCAGTCATTGTATTGGGTGGCCCATGTTTCTATGATGGCTGCAATGTCCACCTCTCCCTCTGCCATGAGCACCTGTAACTCTGCAGTTTTCCTCCCAAGGCTCCTAGCATTAAAGGTAACTATCTTCCACCCTCCCCCCCATCCTGCCCTCCTTTACTAGCATCACCAGTAGTACTTGCCATTTGTCCTTTGTCACTGTTATGTGGGAGTAGCTCATATGGTTTCCCAACCTGTGGTCTCTGCATGTCTCTTGCCCAACTGCCATCCCCCCGCTCCTAGTTTAAATTACCAACTTCCTCTATGTACTTCTCCATCCTCTGTTTCAACACTTTCTTTCCCTCCTCACTCAAGTGTAGTCTGTCCTTGGCATAGAGACTACTGTCCTCCCAGGTTCCTCCCCACCCCCCAACAGTCCATACCCTTTAGCACAACACCAGGTTCTTAGCCATCCATTAAATTCCTCTATTCACAGCTTTCCTGTTGTGCTTGCCTTGGGCACTGGAAGTATCTCTGGAAAAGTTACTGATCTTCCTGCCCCCTCACATAATTGTCCTAGTTCCTCAAACCTCCTCTGGACTATATCTACTGTCTTGTCAGCCAGGTCATTCGTCCCAAGATATATAATTAAATGAGGCTTGTCCCTACCCGTTCTAGCATATTTCAGAACAGATTGTCCCACCCTTTCCACTGTCATTCCTGGCATGGCCTCCACCCAAATGCAACTATGCCTCTCCCCCTTGCTACCCCACCTGACTCCTCTTAGTATTGAGTCCCCCAGCACTAAGATTCCACCCCTCTTACTCCCTGCTTGCTTCCATTCATCTACCTCTCTCATTTCCGGCTCGTCTTCTTCCTTCTGCACATTATTTCTCCCTTTTGCCCCTGTTGCAATTCTCCCAGCAGAACTCCGCCCCGTTGCAGTTTGGTCCAGGCATTTATCAATTACTCCTCTAATTGCATCATTTCCCTCCTCCTTCTTCCTCTCTAGCAGTGCAAAACTATTTTCTGAAGACCCTTCACAAATGCCCGCTCCCTCTCTCTTCATAGCAACCTGTTCTCTCCTTTCCACTCCATGACTTTTGCCACTTCTTCGCCTCCCCTCACAAGTCCTTATCTCCTCCTTCCATTTGTCTTTTGTCTCCTGACCTGGTTTCCCCAGCAATCGTTCTTCCTGGCCTGGGCCCCTTCATCTCTGCTTCCCTTTTTCTGACCCTCTCCTCACCACTGTTGGCTTAAATCGCACTCCCTCATCTTCCCTTCTTCCTCCCTCCAGTATTGGGTTAAACCCACCCCCAGTCTGCTTTGCCTGTCTTAGTTCCTCCTGCAGACCCTCGATCTCCTTTGTAAGTTTCTCTATGTGGTTGCACACTAAACATCCTCCCACACTCCAGACAATTTTTAGAAAGATTGGTGCACCGCAGTTGCTGCAGCCTACCACCCTACCCATTGCTGTTGTTGCCCACCAGCGACCCCCCCCCTTCCAGATGCAGGATACCAAACACTCCCCCAAGTCTCACCTCTCCCCCCCATCAGTGCAAAACATTATTTTCTTAAATTCTCTTACCCCTTTGTTGTACACATTTAGATTGAGCAACTGCTTTTTAGATTCCTATCCTTCCTATCCACACTCAAAAAGATTCTTTAAGTAGCTATTGTACAATCTTCTTCAAACTCCTACTCCTCCTCCTTTCCACAATGCAATAGCAATGCAAACAAATAGCAATGAAAGCTCATAGATTTGCAGTTACTTCCCTTCCACTGAGATAGCAGTCACCTCTTCACTCGCTGCTGTTCCTTTCCTGGATGTCTGTTTCTGCTATGACAGGTGCATATCCTTTGCCCGTTTGAGAAGTGATGTCAGAACCCCTGGTATAATGGAAATCATGGACCGGGGATGGGTGGAGTGATGGGTTGGGAGGTGGGACCAACCAAGTCTTCCGAAACAATCAGGTAGCTGAGGCCCTGGTCAGACCATTAGCACCCTTCCCCACTATGCACTACATTTTGCAGCTAGTGAATCCAGCAAAACATTAATCACAATTCTACTCAAAGCCCCCAAAATAGGTTTCCTACCAAAAGAAACAGGTCTCCAATTCAAACAGCTTCACCAAAAACACATCAAAATAGGCTCGAAATTAGAAGATATAGGTCTCCAATTCAAAGAAACAGCCCCAGTTAAATCACACCAAATAGGTTTTAAATCAGAAGAAATAGGCCTATACAAATGCAGCCTGCTACACAGTGAAATATCAAACAAATGAGCCCACTTATAGCCACCAAAACAGGTTTCAGAATTCCAACAGTCCCCAAACAATACCCTGCTACCCCCTTAGAAGTAGTAAGAAAGAAAAGAAATAACCTTTTACCAAGTAAAATCCACAAGAAACATTGTAAAAACAAGAAGAAGAAGCTACTGTACTGTAACAGATCTGATCCTTTCCTCTTCCAGTTTCTTCTTTTTGTGGGAGATGATGTGCTGTGGACTGCAGGGGTCATCGCCCTCTCCGGGCACTGTGAGTACCGAGCTGCAGCTCAGGGGAGACCATCGTTTTCTTTGCCAGGATGGAACCGTCCTCTACACCAGTTTATCTTTGTTTTTCTTGGAACTTGTGCGAGTGTGAAAGGGCCCCAATGGTAAACAGCAGGCCCGAAGACTAAGGGACCATGAGGTACCCACTAACTGTGACTGGTCTGGGTACACCCAGGGACCGGGGAAAGTGGGGATAAATGAATGTTTGATAACCAGGAGGTATTGGAGAAGTAGCCCCCACCTCCTTTGTATTAGCTTGCAGTAATAAATTGGATATTTATTGTTCATCTGTTTCACCTGCTGTGTGTGTAAAACCATTGTAGGGAGCAATTGTATGTCTGGGGAGTCATCACGGGCAGTCATTAGAGGGAAGACCATTACTTATCCTTGGGAAACATTCTAACCTGTTCTACCCACAGGAGGCAATGCAGGGACCCCAGGTGGAGGCACTAAGGCACCACAGAAACTATCAGTAAGGACTCAGGCCCAGCCCCTCGGGGAGGAGCTGCTGAGCCCCTGAGACCACCAGGGCAGCCAAGGAGAGTGGGATTATTGGGGGGGGTGTTACATCTGTATTCAATCCTCATGTTCCCCTTCCCCAGGTCACACGGGAGATGAGCAACTTGTTGTTCAGTGTGTCTTCCTGGTGAAACATTTCAAAAATAAACAAACAGGGTCCGAATACCAGTGCATAGGCACTCAATGTGGCACAAATCAAGTTAGCTGCCCTATAAAGTGCACTTGGGTGGTGGCAACATAACTGCAGTGTGTGGAGGAGGGAACAAAAGCCACTAGTGGAGCAGTTTTCTTTTGTTTTAGAAAGCTGTCAGCTTGGTACTAGCTGGCTGTCACATTATTTTCACTGCTCGATATAATGGAATGACAAAAAAAAAAACTGCTACTGAGTCCCATATGTGGAAGATGATAACTTTTTGGGGGAGTCTTTATCAGCCAGACATTTGGCAGATAAGGTGGTGGAGGAGGTGGGAGGATGAGGGGGGAGTGACATGGAGAACAGACCAAGAACCTGGTGCCAGAGGATTACAGGTCTTCAAAAAAAGTGAAAAAGAAAACGTAAAACAGGTTAGTTTATGCTTTAAAAATGTGTGTTTTTTTTTAATATGTGTTCACTAGGTGTTGGGGGGGCATAGCTATTAAGATATGTACTAATGTAGATAATGGTAAGAGCTGCAGGTGGGGATAGCAAGGACGATACTTACAGTGTGTTAGGAGATGTAACTTGGTAGCTTTTATAAAACAAATATTGACCAAAGTTATTTCAGGCTATAGTAGGAAAATCTTGATAACTTAGAATGAACTATTTTTTCCAATGGTCATATTGCCCTCAGCCTCTGGCTTCAGGTAATATAACAATTGTCAAGCAGTAGTTCGTTCTTCAGGATCAATATTTTCCTACTTTATTATCTAGACAGATGCAACTGCCATGCTGCCTCTGTATTGTATGTTGTAATTGTCTCTCCCTACTCCTCTTCCCTGGGTTGCACCTGGAAACAAGCCATGCCTCAGTGTGCTTTTCTCGGTCACCAACTTTAAAATAAATAAATACATAGGTAATAACATATGATAGAGTGTGTGCTCATCTGGAGAGATAGGCACTCCTCTAATGTGCTCTGAGGTGCAAGGCTGCAGACTGATTGTAAACACTTGTTGGTACCCATTTTAAAAGCATTATAACACACTTCAGGACATGATCATGAAGAAATATATGTAAGGAATAAGACACGATGAGGTGTGGTTTATGGCCTGATAAGAGCACGCCCCTGGTGCGTAATGAGGCACGAGGCGCTTGCGCCGAGTGCCTTTAGCACCTGGGAAGTGCTCTATCAGCCTTAAACCACACCTCGGAGTGTCTTATTCCGCTATATAAATGGGCCCTATTAAGGTAGTATTTAAGAAAAAAAAAAGTAAAAATGCAAACACTTTTTAAAACCTGAGGTTTTAATGTCTGAAGGAGTAAAATAGTCCCTATATTGAGGGCATCTCTGAATCATTTGATAGGGACTATAGGGCGTTTAAGGTGGTGTCCCCCACACATACAGAAACACATACACACACACACACACACACACACACACACACACACACACACACGGAGACTGCTGAGGTTCTCTTCCACATGTCATTTGATTTTGTCTGTCATAATAGGGTGTCTCTGGTGCTTAACAATGTGCCAGTTTTTGACAGTCAGTGTTTGATTTTGATGGCCAGTATATTTACAATTATTGCAACCACATGCCCATTTCCTGAAGGGTGCCTTGGAGTGGACAGAAAAGCCGTTTGAGAACCACCGGCTGCTCATTAGAAACGGCGTGTCCCTTGCTAGCCACCGTAGATGCTGTTAGACTTGTTTGAAAAATCGTCGGACCGCTCGCTCTCTGCTGTGTAGTAATGAAAAGTTTGTCCATATGTTTTTAAATGTGACTAACTGGTAGGTGAAACAGTTTATGGAAGGACAAGTCTGTGGATTCAGTTTGAGGACCCTTCGTGCAGCACGCGCATCTGCTGATTTCGTTGTGGCATTTTCTGAGGTATTGGTAGCGCTTGAAATGCCGCGCTGTAACTGCCGCTTTGCGATAGTTCGAATGTTTAGAAAGTGGTTTGGGCAGTGCGGGCTCAGTGATTTCTAGGTGCGGCAGGACTATCAGTTGGTATGTAGTGCAGGTTGGCATGATATGGCTGTATAAGGACACGGGTAAGACTGCTGATTAGCCAATCATGATATAGAATTTTTTGTGCCCATTTTATAAGCTCTTCTAAGGGGACTGTCATCACTCAGCTGCACCCTGTTGACCAATCCCAAGGTGTGAATGTATACAGTACCTTTACGACTGCATGCCCTTATGTATATTATCACATACATATACTTTACATGTACTATATACTATAGTATATGGTTATCTGTTGTCCACAGAATACAATTCTTGCAGAAAAGCTATTGTGCAATTGTTCTGCTGTCACAATGTTGTTGTACCATTGTTCTGCTGTCACAACATTGTTGTTCCATTCTTTTTTATTTGATTTTTATTAACATTTGTAACACACTTGTTGACAATGCTACAGTAAGTTATAACAGTAGTGTACAAATATGAATAACTTATTGATATCTGAGTATGTTTTGTTTCTATTGGAACATTTGATCATTTTACTATATTTAGTATTAAATTATAGATTTACTTCTAAAGGGTTGCATGAAGTCCCCAATCTATCATAATAATGCCAGCCAAAAGTCACACTTCCCCAGATTCTTTGAACTTTCTTTCTCTCCTTCCCAAGGTGTTCAGGGAACAAAATCTGGGTCTATGCTTGATTGATGAAGGGACCATCTTCATACCTCTCAACCTCTTGCCTCATAAATCAGAGACAATGCTTAAAAAAATCAGGGACAAAGGACCAAAATCAGGGACGCATCTTTAAAATTGGTGATATCCACTCAGAAAGCTGCTAGAATAAGGGGCTTAGTGTTAAATACATTTCCTAAGGAAGAACAAGTGGGTCACTTCAAAGTCTGACATTATTTTGTGCTTACAACCCTCACTATTTGGTCATGAAACAAAATTTTTAGGAGGGACAGAGTAAAATTGTGAGGCAAAATCAGGGACATCCCTGAAAATCAGGGACAGTTGAGAGGAATAACCATCTTTGCCATTTTGTATGAAAAGCTTGAGATCGATCTTGTAGTGCTGCTGTGAGGTTTTCCATTAGATACATATTTTTACATAGAAACATAGACTTTGACGGCAGATAAGGACCACTAGGCCCACCCAGTCTGCCCATTTCCCTACCTACTGGATAAGCTTCAGATTCTAGTTAAACAGCCTACTTCCTGCCACCCCCCACTACAATTGCTTTATGTCTGTCCCATGCATGTTTGAATTCCCCACTGTTTTAGACCAACGACCTCCCAGGAAGGCGGTTCCATGCATCCACTACCTCTCCATGAAAAAGAATTCCTCACATTACCCTGAGCTGTCCCCCTCTATCTTTAAATTGTCCCCTTGTTCTTACACATCTCTTTTCATTATGTCCTCAATCCCGTACAGATGGGATTTTCTGTGTTATCCATATTTTAGTGTAACCCCACCCTGCCTTTTTGCAAACTACAGGTGGTATGCTGTTGAAGCTGACAGCAGTACCAGGTGGGGACTGGGTTCGAGGAGGAATAGGTACTCGGCACAAGGGCTAGGTTTGTACTCTGCAGGGGCACCCAAGTAATTCCGAGCACAGAAAGCAATAACTGTAATGTCCAATACCAGGAATGGGACTCTAAAGTGTGGCTTTATTCACATCCAAACAGAACAAACAAAGCATAGACAGACTCCACGGGGCTACACTTCTGGTAATGCAGATAAAACAATCAGAACACTTCTTCAACACTTCAGCCCTCAGGCTCTGAACCCACGGGCACACAGCCTGGACTTGCGCTGCTTTGGGTACACAGCCTGAACTTGTACACTGTTTGGGATTCCCAGGCTCGGCTTCCTTGCCGGCCACCCAGACACCTTCCACATGTCATTTGCCATATGTTGTATATGGAAACATTTGCTGGTGGCTCCCTAAACCACCTAAGAGCACCTCAGCTCTATCAGGGAAACTTTGTTTTAATACCACGTCTGGGTACTTTCCTCAGGCACTGGCCAAGTAACTGAGAGAAAGTAAAGGTGCCGCAGAGCAAATCCGTAGAGGTGAATTTGGTTACTACTGATGGGGGGTCTCCCACCTCTCACTTCCACAATTCATACCCGGCCATTTCTCTGGACATTAAACATCTCATTCTGTAAAGCTTGGCAATGTAGATTAAGGCTAAATGTATGTCACATTTCCTCTGCTTGTCTTGCTTTCCCATTGTGCTGGACTTGAACATACTTTTACTTGGCTTAGCCCATTGCTCTAGGCCTCCCACTGATTAAGCAGTCCAATCCCCACTTTACTTTACTCTTTGTGCTGGACTTGAACCTACTTGAATTAACCAGCAATCTCTATTACAGAAGACCTCCTACAAATTAAGTAGTCCAGTCCCACGTTCCAACAGTTCAGGTGAAAAACATAGGCCCTCTGTCAGAGTGAACTCACCCTTTGGTTGCAGGTGCCCCACAGGCGATTCGTCACAGGAATTTCTCTCCCACAGCTTCTGGTGCCGCAGCACAACTTGATATAAGGCAGCTTCTTCCTTAGCCAGAACCAGGAGGGTTGCCCCTGGAAAACAGGCAAACCTTTCACCCCCCTTCCCTCAGGGATGGGGCACATGGACCAGTAACAGCGGTCTCCACCACTTCAACAATCAGTTTACTGTGTTCCTCTTTCAGTGGAAACACACCCCCTTACAGTAGCTCTATGACTGAGGCTTAAGCTCTGAGAGCCTGCACACAGACTGCTGTGTTGATCCTCTCTCCAAGACTGCACACAGACTCTGTTCAAAAATACCCAACATTCTATCCTAACTTCCAACTGCAGCATTCCAGTGTGGCTCATGCAGCTGCAAAAGTTCTATGGTCATGTCATCCCTCAGTCTCAACTGAGACTGAGAACAGAGTGAGACAGTGTGAAATCCATTTAACTGGAGTTTCACAAGCTGCCTTCCCTGCCTACCACTAGGTCTTATTGGGATTCTAGTAACCCTGGGTAACAGGGGGGTTGCATTAGTAATTGTTTTCATTGCTGCCATCAAATAGATAGGAAGCAAAGTCTTTACCCAAGGGGAGAGTGATCCAGATAAACTGACATCAGTACCATTTCAGCAGTTAGCTCGAAGGGTTCCCCTGAACAGTCCGATAGTTCTATTTAAAGGGCACACCAGAAGGGCATCAGTCAAGGACAGTGCCACATTACATGGCCCAGTTCAGCCAATTTGCAGCCACATTTCCTCCAGTAATGTCCGTAACTTGGGGGGGGGGGGTATTTAGTTGGTATAGCTGGAAAATGGAAATATCTGCTCCAGCATTTCCAAGAGAATTCCCTCCGGGGGGGGGAGAGGTTAAGGTTACTTTAACAGCTGACAGGGCAGATTTGGACTAAGACACCATTGGGATTTCCAACCTCAGGTCCTTGTTCCAACTGTCTAGGATGGATATTGTTGAGTCCCCTAATATTTCCCTCAAGATCTTGTACAAAGATCCAAACCAAATGGTCCCAGGTGTTCCTCTGTATGAAATCTATAAAAATTTTAAGCAGAGACGGTTTTGGGGAAGGGAGTTTTGCTATTATTGTATGTTTACAGAGGATGTAGTTCCTTACTTGTAAATATCTGTAGAATTCATTTTTGGAGGCCATAATCTTTTATGAGGTTTTCAAAGGGAGAATTCCGTCAGCCCCAGGAACTGATATACATGTGATAAACCTAAAGTCCTCCACCTACTGTAGTAAAAGCTAGATCAAATTGAGATGAGTAGAAACTTTCATCTTCAGAAGATTTACAGTAGTCAAAGACTGCGTTAAATTCTGGCCTTTTCCTAAATCTAAACCACAGTTTTAAGATGTTAGCTGTTATTGGTAGAAAGTCTCTAAGTGGTGGGGTTTTGGACTCCGATGAAAAAGGAGTTTATTTATATCATATAGGTCATTTAAATGAAATTCAAGGGTTTTCCATGGGGATTAATAATTATTTGTTAACCATAAAAGAAGGGTCCGGAGGAAGGCGGCCCATGCATAAAGTTTTAGATTAGGCAGATTCAAACTGCTCTGGGATAAGGGTAGTTGTAATATGGACCAACGCACACGGGGTCATTGCCCATTCCAAGTAAATCCAGAGAGCATCTTGTCCCAGGATTTAAAGAAATAAGAAGAGGGAAAGAAGGAGATGTTTTGAAACAGATATAAAAGACAGGGTAGAATATTCATTCATATTATTTCTATTTTCTGGATAAATATCAGAGGGAGGCTGGACCTTCTATTTAGGTTAGATTGTATAGTGAGTGTTAGGGTTCATAATTAGCACCTCCAAAACTCCTAAATCCAAAGGGATAAAATCCTAAATATTTATTTTTGTCGTTGCCATCTAAGGGGCAATGGAGTTGCAGAGAGTCTGAAGGTGAGTAATTGAATAGGAGAACTTCAGTTTTGTGACATTTAGCTTGAATCCTGCCTCCTCCTTGAATGTTTTAGTATTTGCCAGGTGGCCAGGATTGATGTTTCAGGGAGAGCAGGGTCAAAAGAATATCGTCAGCAAATAGGCTGACTCTATATTCCAGCTGACCCACAAGGATACCCTCTATCTCAGTAGCTTCATGAACAGCCACTGCCAATGGTTCCATATATAATCACGAACAAAGGGGGATAATGGGCACCCTGGTGTGTACCCCATTAGGTGGGAAAGGATCCATTACCCCACAATTTATTCTGACATAGGCTTGGGGAGGCATATAAGTTCTGTAGCCATGTCACCATGGAGATCTGGAAATGAGATTTTGACAGGGTGTCCCATAAAAGGACCAGGACACCCTGTTGAGTGCCTTCTTCACATTCAAACTAGTCGGCAGCTGGTATTTTCCTTGTTTGGATATATTGTACCAAAACAAAGGTCCTCGGATATTGTCTGCTGTGCTTCTATGGGTAATGAACCCGTCTGGTCGGATGGATGATATGGGGTAAAATATTTTCCAACCCTTTTGCCCATATGGTTGTGAAAAGTTTGTAGTCTATGTTCAGGATAGATATTGGGCGGTATACTGATGGATCCATGGTATCGTTATTTGGTTTAGGAAGGGCTGCCAGGGTAGCACAGGCCCAGAAGGGAGGAGGGAGGAGGGAGGGGGTTTCACCAGCCATTACCTCCTTGAATACTAATAACATTTTTGGGGTGAGCTCAGACATGAAGGTTTTGTACCATTCTGCCGGGAGGCCATCTGGGCTTGGGCAGTGTTGAGAGGATAGGGGTTTTATGCTAGTCTGGATGTCTCCTAATGTGATAGGGGCTTCTAATGAGTTTCTCTGGCTTTCGTCAATTGGGGAATGGTAAGTTTCTTTAATAAATCATAGCTCCCCACCAGGCTGACTCAGTTTTCCTTTTTGTATAGTTGCTGGTAAAATCCCTGAAGAGCTGTCTAATTTCTGATTCTTTATGGATTATCTGTCCTGTTGCTGGGTTTTCATTTGAAGTATAGTTGCTGTTCATCTATGGACCCTGATATGTTGGGCCAGACAGTGAGTGCCCTCGCCCCACCTTCATAATTAGATTGTTTGAGATAAAGTAAGGTTTGTTGAAGTTAATAATCCATCAACTTTTGTATAGCTGCCTTAGTTTCCTGGATCTTATACTGTAAATGTTTATCCCCATCTCTATATCGTAGTTGGTAACCTTGGAGCTGGTCCATTAGTTCTATATATTTAGCTTCCATCTCCTTTTTCCTTGTTATGTAGGCTATTGTTTCTCCCTAAGTGTGGCTTTCATCACATCCCATATTATAGCATCACGAAGGGCTGGTGAAGTATTCTCTGTTATGAACTGAAGAATCCTATTCTTAATGTAATCTAGTTTTTTTTATCTTTTAAAGTGATAGATTGAAACGTTGGTGGGTTTGTGTTTTAGTTTTTCCTAGGTCTAGCTTTAGTATCAGTGGATGGTGATCTGACAACACTTTGGGCCTATGGTAATAACCAAGGCGAGGAGAGGTGTTCATAGGTCGTTAGAAAATAATCAAGTCGAGAATAGGAGTGGTGTCTATTTGAATGGAAGGTGTAACCCAGAGATGATGGAACACCCTGCACTACACATCTATTAGGCCAAGATGTTCCATCATACCTTTTAGATATTTTACTGCTCCTGGTTGACGGTAAATCAGAGGATTGAAACTGTTCAGACTGGAGGACAGTGTCATGTTTAAGTCTCCACCTAAGATTAGATGGCCCTGAAATAGGTCCATCAGTTTAGACAGAAAGGCCCTCATTATCGAAATTTTAGAGTGGGGAAGGAGATATACATATACTAAGGTGACTTCCTGGGTATAAAGTTTCCCTTGTATTATAACAAAATGGCCCTGTCCATCTATAAGGGTTTTAAATACTTCTAGGGAAGTAATATTCGGGACTAGTATTGCAGTGTCTCTTCTTCGCCCACTGCTGTGGGAAGAAGCATAGACAGTATCTCTATGTCCCCCGCTTAATTTTAAGTGCTCTGCCTCTGAAAGGTGTGTTTCCTGGATTAGTTATATCTCTGCTTTTTGTTTTTTAAGATATTATAGGAACTGGGAGGGCTTTATTAGGCTGTGCAACCCATTAATATTCTGTGAAAAGATCTTCACTGGGTTTGTTGACATCATATTTTTTTTAGGGAAGGCTACGTTTTATTCATCCGGATCACCTCTCCTCACGAGTTTGGGGTTGAAGGAGGCACCCTCCAGCAGATATCAACCAGCCCATATGCCCTGAAGTTCCAAAGCAGCTGCCTGGGCAATGGAAATGGGACCCCAAGCCAGCACCCCCGACCCCTTCAGCCGCTGCTGCAAATGCAATAAAGCTCTGTCTTCCAAAACTTTGCCAGACTCGTGTGTTTTTTCATTCTTCCCAAACCTTATAATGTTTCCAATCCCAAATGGGAAACAACAAAATAAAATCTATTAGGTTTAACCTATTCTCAACAACAACAATGTGAACTATATCGTCAGTACTTCCAATATGGAGGTGTAGTAATCTATCCACCTCCTGATGTTCCAGACCTGGATCCCAAGTAAGGGGTCAGAGTCTGGATAGTGGGTTGTCATCCCCAATAATAGGATGAAGACCCACTGGAGGTTGAGCAATACCCTCCTTGGTGTAGATGCTTTAATGTGACACCTATCTGTGTGAGGTAACCGGCAGGTGCAAGAAAGCATCTTTCAAGTGGGGACCCCCACAGGGTTAGTCGAGATGTAGTGATTACCCTATGTCTAGTAACAGAGTGATTACAATAGAGGCTTGCCCTTCATTTTAAATTGAGCCAATTACCCTGTAACATTTCCAATAAGGGAAGGTGGGGGGGGGGGCCTAGAGGTTAAACAGAGTCATCCGGGTTCCCCTTATTCCCAAGGTTGGAGACTCTGGAATGACCCCATTGAGTTAAGAGGACTCAGTATTATTAGGCCCCACCTTGACAAGGCAAACTCCGAGCTCGGGCTTTACCCGGGCTGAGATGACCAGAGTACATGTGTGAGAAACATTGTCAGAGTCCAAGCCTAAGGTTTGCTCTGACAAACAGGTAAATCCTGATGATGATGTTGATGGGAGGGGTCCAATGATTCCACAAAGAGCTCCAAGCCTCACCCATGGGTCTTCATTTTAGTCAGTGGACTCCTATTCAAACACATTCCCCCTACCTGAGGCTCTAGCCATTATTTATGAGAGGGTAAAGGGGGAGGTGGGAGGAAAAGAAGAAAAGAAAGAGAAAGAGAAAAGAGAAAGGGAATGACAGAGAAAGAGAGAGGAAAGAGAGAGAGAGAGAGAGAGAGAGAGAGAGAGAGAGAGAAAGGGGGGGGGGAGGAGGTCCCCCCACTCATTTTAATGCCTTTTAGTCCTTGATAAATAAGTCTTTGAAGTTCAAATCAAGTGTCCAAAATTAAAAGTTTATAAAAAAGGGGAATGCTGCTCCTTAATTCTTTCCCTTGGATGGCTGTTCAAGTAGCTGTTGTTCTTCCATGTCAAAGTCAGGGAGGGACCTAAAGGAAGTAGATGGGGGGGGGATGGGATGGAGGGGCAGCTGCCGAAAGACCGGGGGCAAAGGATTCCTCCTCTCCAGCCGACCCCCTCCCAGTCTGGTGGAGACCTGCCATCAGGGGGTTGGATAATTCTAGCTTCTAGAACAGAGTTAGAGGCATAATTGTTATGACTGCCATTAAGATGCCGGATGGATAAGAGACAGCCCGAGCCCATCAGGCCCCGGCCGCCCCCCCTCGATTCCCAGCCCTCAACCCAGACCAAAAGGAAGATGAAAGTCTTATTAATCTCACAGTACCTCTCATGTCAGTAAAGTAGGATTGCGGCACTGCCAAAGTTTACTGAATATCTCTGATAAAGTAAAGTTCATGTTTTGTTTTTCTGTTCCTGAAGGTTGAGTCAGCCTTGATTTAGAATTCTTGCCCCCGACTCCTCTCTCCCTGTAGATACCCTTTATCTTGAGATCCTCCATCACTTTCTGTGCCATGGTGTATATCTTCAGGCCAGTAGGGAATAAAACAACTAGTTTGGCTGGGTGTTGTACCATTGTTCTGACATTAGAACGATGGCACAACAGTATTGTGACACAATGCCTTGTGTGCCGCAGTTCGAAAACTTTCTATTTTCATGGAAGTGCAGTATGAATGCCAGCCCTCCATACACACACCACATAAACAAGTTCTGTATTTTGTGAAATTGTAAAGACACACTTCACACCCATTGGCTCAAAATACCATGCACCCACTAGCTCTGGTAAGCAAATTTAGTGATTTACATATTTTTCTGTAATTCTGTTTCTTAATAAATGCATCCAGCACTGAGTGTGGTCCTCACTGTTGCTTTGTTAATGTGTGAATGTGTGTTGCTGGTTTATGCTATGGCAACAATCAGTTGTGCATCAACAAAGTGATAGTGTCAATGAGCAGACTGGGTGGGCCAAGTGGTCCTTGCCGTCAAATTCTGTGTTTCTATGTTTCAGGGAGGATGTCGCTTAGCAATGGACAGTTTAATTTAGTTAGTAGTACTGTAGTAGTAGTTTTATTTATTTCTGGTGCCCTTCCCTGGAGGCCCAGGGCACCATTACAGAGTAATAACATCAGCAATAACATACTACATAGCCCAACATACACATGACAAGCAAATTCAAAACACTAATAAATTAATCAACTAAAATTAGTTAAAATCCACAGTAGAGCTGAATGCCTGGGCAAAAATGTAAGTTTTAAGATCTTTTTTAAATATTTCAGCTGAGGGGACCTCCCTCGGAGCCCTCAGTAGTGAATTCCATATTATCAGTCCAGCCACCCAGAAGGCTCTTTTCCCAGATGTTTTTAATTGAGGTTTGGGAACCACGAGGAGGCCCTCATAAGAAAAACAGAGGGACTGAGCAGGACAGTATGAATGCAAGAGACCACGCGGGTAACCAGGACCCAGATCATGCAGGGCCTTATAGGTTAACAACCTGATCTGATAAAGAGATGCGCAGTGCAGATCCTGCAACGCAGGAGTGATGTGGCTTGACCTGAGAGGCATGTCAACAATCTCGCAGCTGCATTCTGCACCAGCTGCAGGTGTCGTGAGCGCACTCCACTGACCTTAAGGTAGAGAACATTGCAGTAGTCAAGAAAAGATGTCACAAAAGCATGGACTAGCAAAGGCAGGTCCTCAGGGGGAACAAGGGAACAAATCCGGCTAATATTTCTAAGATGGTAGAAACCATTCTGGATGAAAGCCGACAACTGAGCCTCCAATGTCAGCTCTTCGTCCAGAATGAAACCTAGATTCTTCACCTGCTGGACAGTGTCAAGGTGAGAGGTACCGAGACAGAGATTCAATAACCCCTCAGACACTGTCTGTCTCCTTTTCCTACCCAGCTCAAGTACCAGTACTTCAGTCTTGCCGGGACTGAGTCTGAGCCAGCTTGAGGACATCCAGCCTTGGATCTCAGCTAAATATTTGCTCAGCAAGTCCGCCGTCACCCAGTACTAGGGTGCAAAGACAGGTAGAGCTGAGTATCATCTGCATAAGTGAAACCCAACTCCTTGCTGCCTGATGATCTTCCCAGGGTAACATGTACACAGAAAACAACATGGGTGAAAGGACCAATCCCTGGGGTGCCCTGCAGTGCAAGTCCCTTGGGCATGATGAGAAATTACCCATTACCACTCTTTGAGACCTGTCCTGAAGGAAGGATTCAAACCAGCTCAAAACTATGCCAGTGAGTACCACATATTCCCTGAGATGGTCCAGAAGTAACCCATGGTCAATGGTGTCAAATGCAGAGAAGATATCTAGGAGCACGATAATTGATCTCGCTCCTCTATCACTCTTCATGAGCAGATCATTTTGCTCCCTGACCAAAGGACTCTCAGTGCTGAATCTTGATCGAAACACTGACTGGAGTGGTTCATGAATATCAAAGGTGTCCAGGTGAGTCTCAAGCTGCAATGCAACCACCTTCTCAGTAATCTTACCTAGGAATGGCAGGATAGAGACAGCTGTGTGTAATTCACTAGGACATCTGGATCCAAAGTTGTTTTTTTTTTCAAAAGGGGTCTCATCAGCGTACTTTTTAATTTGTCTGGTAAGAACCCCGCTGTCAGGGAACGTCCAACAATCCAAGCGAATACTGGACTGAGCTGCTCTGCACAGCCCACTAGGAGCTATGTTGGGCCTGGGTCCAGTTCACAGTAGGTAGGTCGCAGCTCTGAGATTACCCTAATGACCTCCTCCATTGCCACTGGCTGAAACTCACTCCATGACCACTGACAGCCACCGTGACATCCCATCCCCCCCACTGCTGAACAGTAACTGTCCAGAAGAGAAGATCCCAGCCCTAACGAAAAATACCCTGTCCAAGAAAAAATTAGCAAATTTCTCACATTTTGCAAATGATGCAGTTTTCACAGGTTCCAGACAGGCTGGGTGTAAAAGCCTGTCTACAGCCTGAAAAAGGTGAGCTGGTTGATTTTTCCCAGCCGCAATCTCTCTGGACAGTAATTCTGCCTTCTTACGAGAGATTGCCCTTTGACACTCACCATGGTGAGTAATCAAAGTCAGTTTGTCTTCCTGAGTTCTGGAGCTCCTCCAATACCTTTCTATCCTCCATGCCATAGCCTTTATTAACCTTAGCTCATCATCAAACCATGGTGAGCCAAGATGCAAATGCGAAGGACAGACATGGACTGGAGCTATTAGGTCAAAGGCTGCAGTGACAGCTCTATTATAGGCTGCCACTGCTTCCCCCATACCCACAGCACAAGTCACCCATATATCTAAGGTGCCAAGTTCACCAGAAGACCCTCAGGAGTCAACCCTCTCAAAGGGCAGTATCTGATTACCTCCACAGGGGGAGGCCTACAGAGGGATGCCCTGAACTTGAAGCTGATGGTGCAATGATCCGACCAAATGATCTGGTCAGTCCTGAGTTTCTCAATCTCAAGCCCTGTGTGGAACACAAAGTCCAATAAGTGTTCATGTTGGTGGGTGGGCATTGGTAGGGACAAGGACCCTGTTTCCATGTAAATTTTATTTATTTATTTAGACACAAACTATTTCTAAACTACTAACTGCTTAGTAGGACTAGCAGGTGGGTGGTATTTTAACACCGTGTGTGGAATGTGCTTTTAGATTTTACATAAATACAGTAGCATTGTTTAGGTGTGTGCGTGGGTGGGGTGGGGGGATTGGCACTTAGACTGCAGAACCTTGAAACCCTTCAGTGGTTGTAGTGGTAAAAATGTATATGGTTAGGGCTCATTGTGTATGAAAAGCAGTGGCTGCTGAAATCTTGTTGTGCACGTTCTGAAAGTTGTTCTGCACACTCTAAATGTTGTGCACATTCTAAAGATTATTGTGCACATTCTATAATAAATATTCAGCAAGCCCTAATTAATATTCATTAGCCCTGCATTATCCGTCACATGACTGGATGAAGGAGACCTGTTCAAACAAAAAATCCAAACAAACATGGCAGCAGCACTTAGCGAGCAGTTCATGGAGATGGTTTGGACACAGACTGCCATAGTCGCCTCCTTGTTTTGCCAAACCATACTAATTTAACATTTTTTTAAATCAAATACTGCAGCAAAAGAGTCAATGGTCAGCAATAGAACGGAACCACACCAATGGACTTAGCAGCACACTGAGCTGCCGACAACAACCAGGGCGCCAATCACAAGGTATGAAACCTTGTTTAACTTAAACCTTCAGAAAATAACTTTTTTTTTAATTTCGGAGAACTATAAACTATAACAAATAATGTATGGTTGCCTATACACAACTCACCTTGTGTTTCCATCTCGGGGTTGAGATACCAGCATGGACCTCTCGAGCTCTTGAGGTCCATAAGTTGGTATCTCAACCCCATGATAGAAACACAGGCTTGTTGTGTATGGGTGCCCATACTTTATTCCTTATATTCCATATAAAATTGCAGATATCAAGCCAATCACAACAGGTTATGTTATTCTATCTTGGGGGTTCTGATGACATCATATACCACTTGAACTTCTCTCCCTTGTGGTTTAAGATTTCAACAGAAACACTTGATGGAATAACTGTTGTACAGTACATGGCTTAATTGCTACAATTCTATATATTTCTTCTGGTTCTGGATTTAAGAACCCGCAGTACAGAGGCATATCATGTGTCCCCAGTAATGTCAGTAGCAATCAAAAACTGCTTTTGTATGTTTCTCATTACTAAAGAAATAAAGAACAAAGGGCTGATCTGGGGACAAAACAATCTTTACTTTGTGGAGTGCATGCTTTTCATGGAACCATTTAAATATACTGACATATTTCTACTGTTGATTATAATTATTTTATTAAATTAAGTTCTGGTTCCTATCCATCCCCTTTCCCAGTCTCGTAACACTTATAATTTCCTATATCCACAAAACACAGCAACACCACACTATATTGTGACTTTTGAGAACACTTTGAGAATCTTAATATGGAGATGACCTTCATCTTATATTTCATTCAGAATACTGTCAGCATTTCTGTTCGCTTTGTTCATCATGAGTAGATGAATTTGCATTGAAACAGGGACCTGACCTCAAGAGTCCTTCTGCTTCTGCGGGTTACTCTTTTCCTGAAGTTACAGTCCTCTGTTTATAGCCATACAGTCTGCTGCTGTGGAAGTCATTACAGTGTCACAGACAGGACTGTGATGGCAGCAACAAATTAAGCAGCAGGAGTAAATAACTATGGGGGACAAGGATCCTGTTCCCATGTAAATTTTATTTACTTACTTATTGATTTATTTATTTTGTTTGTTTATTTATTTTTAAGGATTTTAGCACTCTATAGAGAGCCTCATTTAGGTGATGCACCTAGTTTCCAAGAGCTTCTGGATGGCTGGGGCAGTACTCGTCCAGATTTAGATAGTTACATTATGCAAACTTAAGGTTTTAGGTACAAGGTTACAGTCACATCAGTGTCCAGTTATAAAAGAATACACATACAGAAAAGCTGTCATATATAAACTAATCTAAGTTTGAGTAATATACTTTTCAAAGGTTTCCAAAAAGTAACAAACTCACTTTAATATTGATAATAAACCTGTGGCCTGGAAACTCTAACAGACTCGAAGCTAACCACAGTTCCATGATAACCCTCTTAAGACCTCAACACTACAAAGTAAAGTGTAACAACATTTGAAATATGTATTCTGTGCTATTGGCCTGGCCTTGGTCACTGGGGCTATGGAACTCATTGTTAGTACACTGCTCTGGAGCCACGTAGAGCACTATTGCTACTCCCATTGAGGCTCACTGGGACCACTCGTAGAAGAAGTCACCAGTAGTCAGCCAGTTAACCAGATGTGTCAGACAGATGGGATGACTTGGGAAATGAGAGGTAGCCATGGTGGGGGGCGGAGGCAGAGGAGGACACATACAGTAGGGCACAAAAAACATGGAGATAGAAACATAGAATTTGATGGCAGATAAGGACCACTTGGCCCACCCAGTCTGCCCATTTCCCTACCTGATGGATAAGCTGCAGATTCTAGTTAATCAACAGGTTACTTCCTCCTACCCCACCACTAGAATTGCCTTATGCCTGTCCCATGCATTCTTGAATTCTCCCACTGTTCCTGACTCCACAACCTCCTCAGGAAGGCTGTTCCATGCATTCACAACCCTCTCTGTGAAAAATACTTTTTAACATTACCTCTGAGCCGTCCCCACTCTATCTTCAAATTGTGCCCCCTTGTTCTTGCTCATCTCTTCTTCTGAAAGATACTACCCTCTTGTACTTTGTTAATTCCCTTGAGATACTTGAAAGTTTCTATCATGGCCCCCCTCTCCCTCCTTTCCTCAAGGGTATACATGTTAAGCTGCTTTAGTCTCTCCTCGTATGTCTTCTGGTGCCCTCCTCTGAGGTCTCCAGAATTGCACGCAGTACTCCAGATGGGGTCTCACTAACTGTCTGTACAGAGGGATAACAACTTCCTGTTTTCTACTGTTGATGCCTCTCCCTATGCATCCCAGTATCCCTCCAGCCCTCCTTACTGCCTTCTCACATTGTTTGCCCACCTTTAGGTCATCTGATATAATTACTCCTAGGTCTCTTTCGATTTTTGTTGTTGTTATTAACTCACTCCCCATTGTGTACTCTTCCCCTGGGCTTTTGTTTCCCAGATGCATTACCTTGCACTTCTTTGCATTGAATCTAAGCTGCCACATATCTGACCATTCCTCCAACCTTGCTAAGTCCCTTTTCATTCTTTCCACCCCACCTTGTGTATCAACCCTGTTGCAGATCTTTGTGTCATCTGCAAAGAGACATACCTTTCCTTCCAGGTGCTCTCCAATGTCACTTATAAAGATATTAAAGAGGACCAGTCCTGGTACCGAACCCTGCAGTACCCCGCAAGTTACCCTCCTTTCTTCAGTGTGGACTCTGTTTACTATTACTCTTTGCGTCCTGTTGTCCAGCCAGTTTTTTATCCAGGTTACCACCTTGGGACCCACTCCAAGGCTGGCTAACTTGTATATTAATCTTTTGAGCGAGACTGTGTCAAATGCCTTGCTAAAATCTAGGTAGGCCATATCCACAGCCCCTCCCTGGTCTACTACTTTGGTCACCCAGTCAAAGAAATCTATTAGGTTCATCTGACATGAACTTCCTACTGTGAAACCATGCCGACTTGGGTCCTGTGCCCCACTGATGCTGGTGTTCTGGGGCAGGGGAACCACGCCACTTCATAGTGCATGAGTGTTGCCCCACATTGAGTATGTGTGCAGTTCTGTTCACTAATACAGGATGGATGAGGCTAGGCTACAGGGATTGCAGAGATGGGCGACCAGTTTAGAAAGAGGACTAGAACAAAAAAAAAGAGAATTTAGTGATAGGCTTGCTGAACATGGGCACTTCTTGTAGGAGAGAAGATCGAGGATTGACTTGCACAAGTGGAGCTAGGGGGGAATTAGGGAAGCAGTCTACCCCTTGGGACCCTTGCTGTGAAACTGTCACCCCTCTGCCAAGATATGAGCAGATTCCTGACATTATCCCTCTGAGATCATTTAAGTTGTAAACACGTGCGGTGCTGTGCTGGGCATTAGATCTGTACAGCAGAGCAAACTGTCCATATCTGTGTATAAAAACACAACAGGTGGCAGGCAAGGTAGCCATGAGTGCATGTGCATATGTAGAATGTCACCTAACATGCTCATAGACAGGCCAAGCTGCTATTAGTCCCATTTACCCCCATCATTAGCCAAGTGATGGGGTAGGTGTTACTCGCAGCCTCTGTCTCCACCCTCACTATTCATAAATGTATACCTCTTACTAGATTCTCACATTTTGTTTCAGCTCGTGTCCTGGCATCAGAAGGCACACATCTATGGGGTGGAGGCAGGGGTGCTGACAGGGGGTGACAGCCAGTAGAACTGTCCTGGGCCCACGTGGCTCAGAGGGGGCCCAAATGTACACATTTACATGTCTTGGAGATGGGAGAGGGGTCCCAGACCTAAAGGTGTGTCCCAGGCCTGAAAATTTCTATTGACACCCCTGGGTGGAGGGGAGAGATGCAACTACTACTTCTGTGAGCCCAAATTGACAAAAAATTTAAAAAATCTCTAATCAGCGCCATCTTAGTAAACATCTCATGTGCCAGCACCGGAGGGATCACCAATTTTTTTTTTTTTAAATTGTACTTTTATTGAATTATTTCTTTTTTGTTTTGTATACAGACACATTGGGAAATCCAGACAGACATCATACAGTCGAGCTCAAGCTGCACCATCCGCATACTACACCTTTAAGTATACAGTGACAGCACCATCATAACAGTTAACTTGGCTGGAAGGAAGCCAAAGCACATCTTCACCAGTGATACCTCTGACATGCCTCTCTGATGCTGCCTTAACACATATAAACACAACAAACATTAAACTTTATAACTAACTAACCTACCTATCCTCCCCCTCCCTCACCCCCTTCCACCCCCCTCCCCATCTGCAGCAGTCCAGTCTCCTAGCAGTCAGGTGGAAGTTAATTGGGATAGGTTAAAACCTGTAGCCCTATGTTAAGAAAGGAGTAGATAGTAAACAAAAGAGGAGAAGAAGGGAGACCTCACCATCAGAGGTTCAATTGCTTTGTACGTATTTATCTATCCAGGGATTCCCTGGCCAGCATTTCTATAATTGGGACCCCTTCCTGCTTACTTATAAACTCAAGATAGGGCAACCACCTCGTTTTGTGTAGTTCTGGCCAAAGGTACAGACTGGCTGTAAGTTGTTCCATATTTTTAATCTGCTTGCAGCTGGCCAACCAGTGCTCCTCTGTTGGTGACTTATCAGTCAGCCATAACTTAGTAATAGATTTCTGTGCTGCCGCCACCAAAATGGGGAACAAGTACTGTACTTGGCTTTAGCACCCTGCACCCCCACTGTAGGTTCCTTCAGTAGCAGACAACGGGGGTCATTAAGCAGGTGGACTCGCAAAATAGTGCTCATGTGTTTAACCACTGAGCTCCAAAAACCCCCCAATTTGGGGCAACTACAGAAAATATGCTTGTGTGTCCCTTTCAGGCCACAGCCTCTCCAGCAATTGTCCAAGGTTGTCCCCCCAAAGTGCTTTGTGATCACCGGGGTTCTGAAATACCTTGTCAATACCAGCCACCGAAATTCCCTCCAAAAAGGGGAGGCAGTGGTCCTCTGTGCCAGTTCCTAAATCACTTCCCATTTTATCTCATTTCCCCCCACATTCAGTTCTTTTTCCCACCCCTGTTGAATATGTTTCTTGTGGTGATCTTGAGTGCCTCTGCACATCTTGTAGGTTCTTGATATCAGATGGGATTTTGAAACCGAACCCCTGGCAATGCCAAGAAGGAATTCCACCTCCTGTTGGTTGGTGAGAGGCAGAGAACAGCCCCTCCTGAGCTCTGACTGCAAGAAATGTCGTAACTGTAGGTATGCATAAAAATCAACTTGTGGTAGGCTGAATTCCTGCTTTAACTGAGTAAAGCTCTTCACAGTATCTCCCTCATAAGCCTGTGAGAAAAATTGTGAAGCTCTGACCCTTCCACCTCCTAAAAAACAGATTGTCTCTCCCTGGGGGGGAATCTATCAAGTTAACAATTTACCCATATAGGGGCATTACCTCTCTGAGCTTTAATTCCCTTACTGTCGAGAGCCATGTTTTTACTGTATTTTTAAGCCAGGGTGTGGGGAAGGAATGTAACTGCCTAGTGGTCTGTGCTAAACAGGGCAGTGCTCAATATGTCTCTTTTGGAGATCTCCAGCTCCATGATTGCCCAGCTGGCTCTTTCCTGGGTGGTCTGGTAGGTCACCAGATGTTGCAGCTGTGCTGCTCTGTAGTATCTCTTCAGGTCTGGCATCCCCAGCCCCCTTTTACCCCTATCCATTTTAAGTAGTGCCCACCTCAACCTAGGCTTCCTCCTGTCCATATGAACCTCTGAAGTATTTTAAGACTATTAACCCAGAATTTCTTTAGTGGGCTCAAGGGATGGCATCAAACTGAAACAATAATCTCATCAGGATGTTCATTCGAACCATCTCAACTCTGCCCATGATAGACAGTGGGAGCACTGACCATCTTTCACAGTCCTTCCTTATTTCCTCTAGCAACTTCAGGTGGTTAATCTGATACAGTTTACTCAGGTCTAGGGGAATCTGAATACCCAAATATCTGAAACTCCTGGACACCCACTTCAGATTTGTCAATGATTTCATGGTTGGGGACACCTCTTTTCCAAGGGACATAATCTTGGATTTTATCTCATTGATTTTAAACCCCGAGCTGTCCCTATATTCCTCCAGCAGGGCCATAGCCACCGGGATAGAGGCATCAGGGTCCTTCAGATAAAGGAGGGTATCATCTGCATAAAATGAAATCCGGTTATCCACCGACCCAATTGGTATGCCCTTAATATTAGAGGAGGAGCAGAATACCTCGGCCAGAGGCTTCATACTCAGCGCAAAAAGCAGTGGGGAAAGAGGCCATCCCTGTCTGGTTTCCCTGCTCAAACAGAAAGGTTGTGAGATGGCTCCGTTTACCCTGACCTGGGCTTGGGGGCTGGTATACAATGCAGTCACCCATGCTCTAAATTTGGAGCCAAAGTTAAACTTTTCCAGGACTGCTGCCAGAAAAGGCCACTTCAGGTGGTCAAATGCCTTCTCAGCATCTAAGATGACCACTACTGCCGATTGTTCCCCTAGTCCCTTACGCACTAGTGCCATTGTTGTTAACAGTCTTTTGACAGTGTCATGGAGTTGCATGCCTGGCATAAAGCCTGCCTGATCTGGGTTGACCAGCTGGGTGACCACAGACTGAAGTTGGTTGGCTACCAGTCTGGCAAAAACCTTGACATCCACATTTAAGAGTGAAATAGGCCGATAGCTACCACAGAGTGTCTCGTCCTTACCTTGCTTAGGTATCACTGAAATCAGGGCTCTGGCCCAAGAGTCTGGAGCCTCCTGGGGTTCATGGGCCAGATTACAGACCTGGAGCAAGATAGGGGATATTTCCTTCAGGAAGTTTTGATAATATTCACTGATGAAACCATCAGGGCCTGGGGACTTCTTGTGCTTTAGGTTTTTGATGACCTGTGCTAATTCCTCCTGGGAAAAGGGCCAGGCCAGCAGTTGTTCCTGCTCAGTCAAGAGTTTGGGTAATTTCAATTTGTCCAGAAACTCTTTTTTCTTCCCCTCCGGGTTAATGGATGCCTCCGATGTGTATAGGTTTTTGTAGAACCACTGAAAACACTCCGCTATGTTCTGTGGTTTAGTTTCTGCCTGCCTAGGGGTTTTGGGTTTTTAATTAGAGCCACATATCTGTCTGCCATTTGCTTGTGGAGCCTACAGGTCAGTAGCCACCCCACCTTGTTTCCTCCTTCATAACACTTTTGGGCCACGAATCTTAGGACATTTTCTGTCTTTTCTGTTATAATTTGCTGCAATTTCTCCCTGGGTTTTTTGAGTTTCCCAGGATATCCCACACCCCCTCCTTTATGTAATACCTCAGGCTCCCTGATCTGTTGCTCTAAGCTGTCTTGTTGCTGTTGCATTGCTTTATTTTTGTATGATGCAAATGCTATGGCCTCACCCCTCACCACCGCCTCCATACCATCCCATATGTATTTCACCTTTGAGATCATACCATATTCTCTGCCAGGTAAATGGTAATAACCTCTTTAATTTTGGAGACAAAAGCTTGGTCTTTTAAAAGGCCCCCATTAAGGCACCATATTGATTGCTTACTCACTGGGCCCAATCCCAGGGTCAAACCTATTTAAGCATGGTCCGATAGACACATTGGATTGATCTCCTAGTCGACAACTGTGTGGAACCAGGCTTTCTCCGTATAAAATCTATCAATTCGGGAATAAGTTTTGTGGGCATGGGAGTAAAATGTATAGTCCTTATTAGCCAGAAATTTCTCCCTCCAAGTGTCTACCAGACCTGCTTCTATTTTCAAGTTGGCAAGAAGCCTGGAGGCTACTCCTAGCCATCTGCCCCTTTCCTGAACGGTCTTGCTGAGCAGATTCCACACAGTTCCAGTCACCTCCCATAATTACCTGCCCCTCCTCTAGCAAGGCCAGATAGCCAGATACCTGTCTAAAGAACTGTGGGATGCATTGGGTAGGAGCGTATAGATTTACCACAAGAATGACTCTGTTTGCCATCTTCCTCGAAATTGCCACTATTCTACCCTCTGTGTCTACAAAAGAGTTAAATTTAGTGAATCCGAGACCCCTTCTAATTAGGATGGCAACCCCTGCCTTTTTGGCCTTAGGGTGTGATAAGGCCACAACATCCTTCACCCACAAGCATCTCAGCTTTATGTGCTCAGAGGCGGAGAGATGTGTTTCCTGCCGCATCCCCATGTCACACTGAGATCTAGCCAGATCCAGTAAAACAGCAAATCTTTTGGCAGGAGTGTTAAGTCCCTTCACATTTAGGGACTGAATTTTAAGAGACCCCATTTAGCCGATGTTTAAATAATTCCTTACCATTGGTTGGTGCTGAAAGCCTCTTGGGATCCCTCCTCAGTTTCTACTCAAAGTTCAGGTCATGCCCCTCTTTTCTTAATGCCGGGGCGGTCCACTTCCACCTCGGTAGACGTTTGCTGCATCAACCCCTGTTCCCAAAGAATAACCAGCAATTTCCTTCCCCCCTTCCCTCCCTTACTCACAACAAACATATATTCAAAACTATGTACAGGTAACAAAACCCACTTTCCCCTCCCCGAAAATTAGTATGATCTCCACGGAGGCCATAGACAAAAAAAGCTCCTTCTGGCCTGGAGTGCAAGCTAACTCTAGCTCCTTGCCTCTCCCACCTCTTACCAAGAGTTGTGAGAGAGTTCGGTCTCCAGGGATGGGCAGCAGGCACTGAAAGCCTCCTCTAAGTCCTCCACTGAGCCTTGGTGGTCGCCGGTGTAGGAAGCTGAGCCCTACCCTACCTCCAGTGACGGGATTTTGAATTGATAGGAGAGGGGAAGAGCTCTGGTGGCAAGACGCTCCTCCAGTCTCCCCCCCCCATTACATTCAGCTACCATCCAGTACCACACAACCTATTATTGCAATGCGAGGTTACTTCATTTGTATTACATAGAACATAGTAACATGAAGATTAAGAAGAATCAGCATTTATATAGCGCTTTTCATGCACAGTATCCCAAAGCGCTTTACAAGCAATGCTAGACTGGTAGTGAAGTGACTGAATGTGTGGTGGCGGCCATATCGCACATCATCACCCACACACAGTCTGGATAATTGCATGAACCGGTTTATGGGAAGGGGAATGTTGGCCAGGACAATGGGAGTGTTCCCTGCTCTTTGCAAAAAGTGCCCTGGGTTCTTTTACTTCCACCTGGACACCCACTGGGACAACACCAGGATGGACAGAAGGGACCTCGGTTTAACGTCTCATCCGAAGGATGGCACACCCCAGCAGTACAGCACCCCCCAATACTGCACTCGGATGCCAGCGATTTTTAGGTGCAAGTCCAATCCCAGTGTGGGACAAGAACCCACGACCTTCTGGTCCAGAGGCGGGATGTGCTACCAACTGAGCCACGCTGACAACTAACATCAACATTAACAATTATCCTTGGATTGGCCTGTCTCCAGGCTTTAACACTCCTCCTTCCATCCTAAAAGGAATCATGATGTGCATGAAAATAGGCAAAATCAGTATGAATGCACCCCGAACTGCCCTGGGAGATACCAGTTCTATCATTCGAGTTAGCAGGGAGTCTGTTGAGCACCCGGGAGGGGTTAGCATCCATCTCTCCCGCGAGGGGGACAAATGGAAACCTCCCAGCACTCCCTTAGCTTCGTGCCATTTTCCCCATGGCAACACTAGGTGCACTTTAACAGTGAACTTCAGTCACCATAATGCTCTGCTAGGCTGTAACCCATTGGACCCTACAGATATTTTATAGTACAATCGATCAGACCTCCATATAAGTGATATTTCAAGTCTAGTAGTCCAGTAATCCTCCGTAGTAGTAAAGTAGGCAGTCCGCTTCTCTGAGCATTTAACTTCCCCCTTTCACCGTTTACATCTCAACATCTTCCCATTATCATTAGCAACATCACATCAACCCCTAATTTTCTCTTCACTCTCAGCAGTAAACCAAAAAGTCAACAAACTAATGTCAGGTAACTACTTGCTTGGTCAGGGTTCTGCTGAGGTGTATCAGGTCCTTACACAATTAATCATCTGGCTCTGTGCTACCACGATTCTTGGCCTTCTGTCCTCTCTTACTCGCAGTCACCCATTGAAGCTATAGGAGGGTCTGCTTGGTCTCTACCTGCTGGCAGTCTGGGAACTTGATGCCCACTTTTGAAAGCAGTCTGCTCGCTTGGGAGAGCGTATCATACAGCTTGCTTCCTTCCTTCCTCCCAGTGAATAAGGATCTTTGCTGGGTTACCTGAGTTGCGCTTTGATTTGCTTATCTCTTAATTACTGCCAAGACTTTCTTGTGCTTCTGCATAGTGGCAGGTGGAAAGTCCTGATCCATGAACACTCACTTGCCATTTTAATTTAGGTCTTTTTTAGCCCATGCATTTCTTAAAATCATTTCTTTAACTGGATACCTGTTAAATTTCACCAGGATTGATCGAGGAGGGGTGTCATTCTTCAGACATGGGCCCAGGGCTCTGTGCACCCTTTCCAGTTCTAGAGGTTTGGTCTCTGGAATTGCCAGTTCTTGCCTCAGTCGGGAGTGGATGAATTCGGAGGGATTGTCTTGCTCACTCCCTTCAGGAAATCTGAAAATCCGGATCGTTTTTCTATGGCCTCTCGATTCTGCAGCCTCTGCTCTGGTTGTCAACTCACTCCCGCTTGCCAGAACACCACCACATGGCTAAGCTTCAGCGTGTCCTCGAGCCTCTCACATTGTTCTCTAGGTCAGTTGTTCGCTTCCCTAGGTGTTTTAGTTCCTGCTTAATGTCCTTCACATTTATGTCTATTCTCTGCAGCATTTTCAGGATGTGTGCTGTCACTCTGCCATCTAGGGAGCAGTTCTGTGAGGGTGTTCCATCCTCATCTCCACCCGAGCCTGTGGCTGAGTCAGAGGCCCAGGAAAGAGACGTGCTGGGGCTGCGGTCTGACCTCGAATATCTCCTGCTACTCTCCTTCGCAGCAAATCTCCCCCGCGTTTTTGCCATTTGGCTCATCTTGACACAAATTACTGCTTTCAAGCATTCCTGGAGGTTTAGTGGCACCAGATGAGATTAGATTAGATCACCATCATCTCGGAGCTCTGGCTTAAGCAGCCATACTGATTGGTGACATCACGGAAGTCCAGGATCACCAATTGTATTTATTTATTTCAGAAGTTTCACCAGGAAAGACATACTGAGCTGAGTACAGCTCATTTCCAGCTGTGTCCTTGGGGGAAGGGGAAAGGGAGGCAAATAGGTGACCCAGAAACAATTAACAAGTGGTAGAGGCACAAATTAGAACATTGTAACAAGCAGTATTGATTAGGCCTAACAGCGGTTATACAAGCTATGCACGGAAGCAGCAGGGGATACAAGACAATGCAAGTTTACATCTGTTGTGTTTTTAAGTTTTGTGTTTTCTAGATTTTTATGTTGGCTTGCGCACGCATGCACAAGCAACATTTTGTGGTCGGTAGCACTGTACTAGCACTTTGAAAGGTGTGTCAGTGTTGTGGCGAATCCAGGGATACTTTAGCCAGTGTGTCCCTCAGTCGCCAACCAGTGAGCATGCTGCTGATGACAGCAGTTTCAGAGAGCGCCACCACAACCTGAAAGAAAGTCCACCACTGCAATGAGACAGGCTCGCCATTGCAGCAGCAGATCTGACACACCTCCATTACATGCTGTTCCTGGTGAAACATTTCAATAATAAACATGGCAGCGGCTCTCACCATCCTCTCACAATCCCTCGAAAGATGACTTCAGGGGTGCCCAATCCCCTGTTGGCATGCCCCTCCCCAGTTCAATGTGTTTTGCCGATGGTGGTGCCCAATTCCTGTCGGCATAATGTCTCCAAGTTTTATCTGTCTGCTGAGAGGGTTTCCAGTCCCCTTGGCATCATGCTCACCCCAAACACAGACACGCTTTCTTTGCCGAGAGGTGCAAATTCCCATCGGCTCAGCCTCCCAAAAAAAACACAGGTGGCACACTGGAGCCCACCCCGATGTGTCCAAATGTATTTGTCAAACCTATAAAACAAAACCTTCCTCGAGCGTTCTTTTTTTTGTTTTGCCCTGGCAAACAGAAAACTGTCCTATGGTCACGACACCCCCATCCCAACCCACACCTCTGCACCACACTCCCCACCCCCTCACCCCATACTTGCTCCAGAGGCCTGGCTTGATTATCTTCAGTGGAGCGGGAACTCGTCTGCACTTTTCGAAGCCGACCGTGAACTGAAGAAATGTTGGTAAGCTGTATAATGGCATCAGTGGTGGTGGGGGGGTTCAACTTAAGTGGATATCTCAGCCATTTGTTTGACTTTTGGCTCCAAATTTTCAACATGGGGTTCTTGGGACCCCACCTCATGAAATCAGTCACTGTCATTTCGTTATTCGGTCCCAAAAGGTGATTTCTTGGTCACTGCACAGAATCACTTTTTGGGACTGATTAATGAATCAACAGTGCCACTGTTCATGAGGTGGGCTCCCAGAAAGCCTATGTTGCACATTTGGTGGAAAAATTCCAAAATATGACTGTGTTACGAGCGTGCATTGCGCAGTTTCCATGCATGCTCATAACTTCAAGACTTTTTAATATTTTCACTCCAGATTTTCAACATTCCATTTTTTCACACCTCCTTAAGAACAGTACAGCTGTCATTTTTCACATTCTGCCCAAAATATGTTTTAGCACATCTGGCGCACAATGGCGCAGAAACTGTGGGAAATCAATGTTCAGGACAGATTAAAAAAAATCACAGTGACAGTGTTCATAAGGAGAGGTCCCAAAAAGGCCAAGTTGCAAATTTGGTGAAATAATTCCAAACAAGCATTTGCCAATGCCGAATGTTTGCTTGCTGGCATTGGCATTGGTAGTGTAGGAGTTAGAGAGCTGCATAATTTATTTATTTAGTTTTTTTTAACCGGGTAAGTGCACTAGCCAGCAAGTGACTGTTTTCAGGCACGACTGGAGTAAAATTACAGAACATAACGATACAGTAAGGATAACGAAAATACATGATGCACAGAAACACAGGAAGATACATATGGCAGGATACAATGCATGACAAAGGAAAATACAAGGCAAAATACATTTCAAGGACATTTTCCATTGAGTGCATACATAAAGTGCATTGAAGGACCTAGGAAAGGGAGAGGATAGGTGTAGGGTAAGCCAGAAACAAGATGAAAATGACAAAGGGGAAGGTGAGGAGGTGAGGAAAGGATAGAGGGAAGGATAGAGGGCAAGGGGCCAAAATGGGGGGGCTAAAGAAATGGCTAAGAATATATAAGGACAGAGGCGGTGGCAGGAATAGGGAGGTAGGAGGGAGTAGAGGAGGGATGGCCGAGAGGGAGGGAGGGAGTGAGGGTTAAAAGAAAGCCGCAAATACAGCAGGGGCTATACAAGGTTCCAACCATGTGTCGAAGTCGTTGGAGCCGAAGACGGCAAGTGGAGAAAGGGGTGACAGGTGGTTACGGCAAAAGATGGCAACAGCGGCAAAGGTAGCAGAATGCGGCTGGGCTGGTGGAACCGATGAGCGGCAGGGCAAGGGTGATGATGCGATAAGAGAGAGAGAGCGAAGAGTTACGGCAGTAGCGGAAAAGGTAACAATGCCAAGCCGAGCCAGTGGAACCGAGAGACGGCAGGGCAGGGAAGAAGAGGTCGGTAGGAGGAGATAAGTTTACGGCAAGCGGAGGTAATAGGGAACAATGCTCAGCTGGGAGGGTGGGACGAGCGAACGGGCAGGGGTGACTCAGGAGGAGGTAAAGGCGAGGCAAGCAAGCAGAGAAAGGAAGGGGGAGGCAAAGGGGGAGGGGGAAAAGGAGAGTGCAGGAGATGTGGTCGAGGGGAAGAGAGGAGCAGGGAGTTGGTGAAGGAAGGCTGAGAGGTGAGGAGAAGAGAACAGGGATCAAGGGAAGCCAAGTGGTGGCGGAAGTAAACAACAACTTATAAATGGCAAAAGCTAATATTTGGCATACAGTCAAACAGATTCAAGCAGCAATTATAGTAAAACACCACATAAAACAACCATTGGGAAAGGCACAAGTGCTAGCAATAAGGAAGTGGGGAAAACAGGTTAAGATCAAGGGATCAGGTAGGATCAAAGCAAACACATTTGTCCAAAGCAGTAAGAAAAGTCCTGAGTTTGCCCTAAAAGTTGCATGAGTAGGGACATCCCTTAGTTCCTGAGGCAGCAGGTTCCACAGGTGAGGAGCAGCATAATGGAAGGATCCCATGCCTTTTTGTCCGACAGAGGGGATGGATAATAAGGTCTGATCTGCAGATCTAAGGTTCCGTGTGGGAATAGCTGGTCTAAGGAGTTCTGATAGGATAGCAGGTTTGGATGTCCTTATGATGGTATCTGATAGATTGTACAGGTAGTATTGTCTGGTAGAGGAGGGAGAGTCAGCCAAGGTCTTGATATAGTTGGCAGTGATGCTGCAGTCGAGGTGCTTTGGTTGCATACCTGCATACATTATTGAAAGTAGTGTCCACAGATGCAGTGCAGATTTATTGGCCAGAGACAGAATGGGACAACCATATGTGAGGTTGGCAACAGTATACCTCTAGCTACTGCCAGTTTAGCAGCAGAGGTAAGGAGGTAGTTGGTTCTGTAAGCACCCCTAACTTGCAATTGACTGACTTGCAAGTATCCTGGATGTGTGTTTTAGGTCCAAGGTTTGGTCGAGGTGGATGCCCAGGTAACGGAAAGAAGTGACAGGTTCTAGTGGGTTCCCATCAATGTCAGGAACAGAGATAGTGAAGGACATGATCTGAGCTTGTGAGTGAGAGCCAAATAGCGTGACTTTGGTTTTGTTTGTGTTTAAAACAAGGCATTGAGAGTTCAGCCAGTGTTGTACCGGTGAAAATCAGCAGTGAGGGCAGCATTCAGTTCCAGAACGTTGTCAGAGTGAGCATAAACGACCGGGTCATCCATACAGCAGTGAGTGACCAGTGGTTACCATCTCTGGGAGATTATTTACGAATAATGAAAATAGAAGAGGGCCAAGTATGGACCCCTGAGGGACACCACTGTTGATGACAGCACTGTCTGAAATCGCTGAATTAAACTTCACAGCCTGGGTTCTGTTGGTGAGGTAGCTTTTAAACCAGGTAGTTGCTGGAAGGAGAAGCCCAAGGTACTGAGGGGAGAGTAGTAATGTATGATCAACCAGGTCCTAAAGCTTTGTTAGTCAATGAAGACTGCCCTGTTAACTTCCCTCTATCCATGTTTGTGACAATGTCAGAAGAAATTTTACAAGTGCAGTCATGGTGCTGTGATGCTTTCTAAAGCCATGTTGGGCTGGACTGAGCAGATTGAAGTTCTCAATGTATTCTGTGATTTGTGTTGATACTATTTTTCCAGGATTTTGTTCAGGACAGACAAAATAGCAATAGGCGAGGTAGTTAGATGTGTCATTTTGCTACCTTTCTTAAATACTGGAGTGATTCTGGCTGCTTTCCAGACTTCAGGGACAACGCCATTGGAGAGAGAGAGGGTGAATATTCTTGCTAGGGGGCCAGAGATGTAGCGAAAAGCCATTTTTAGTAGCCTTGGTTCCAAGCCATCGGAGCCAGTGCTGGTGTTGTCAGAGAGGGCTCTGAGCAGCTTGAGAACTTGATGCCTAGACACTGCCCTGAAGTAGAAGGGGTTAGGTAGGTTAGATGGTTCGCCAGGTGCTGAGAAGTTAGGTTGTGAGGCAGGAGATTGTGATTGAAGAGGAAGCTGTGTAGGCAGATAAGTCCGAAAACTGTTGATTAAATGCATTAGCAATTGTGGTAGAGTCATTGCAGTGTACGCCATGTAGAACCATATCAGAGGGAGTGACATCTTTAGCAGATTCTAAGAAGGACTTAATGTGACCCCAAAACTTACGAGGGTCATGGGAGGAATTAACCAGAAGATTTTGGCAGTATTTACTTTTGGCCTGCCTGATGCACCTTTTGCAGTCATTTCTGTATCGCTTATACAGAATGAGATCAGGCTGAAGTCCAGTCTGTTTGTATCTCCTCCACTGCTTGTCTCTGACTTTTAACTTGTGCAGAAGGTCTTTTTCAGCCATCTAGAGTGCTGGCCTCTAACTCTCCTTTTGGCTTTTGGGAGGTGCTTCTTTGAACATTACCAAACTTGGTTAGAAATGAGTTGAGGGCAGTATCAACATTGGTAGTGGTGAAAATGTCAGTCCAGTCAATACAGGAGATATCCAATAGGAAGGCTTGTTTATCCAGGGCAGCATAGTTCATAAAAGTGATCAGTCGTGGTTGAGGAGGAGGTGGTGGACAGGGCGCCAGTGACAGAGTGTAGGGAATGATCAGTAATTGAATCAGCCAACACTGAAGCACTTGAGACATGGTCCGGTCTATTAGTGAGGATCCAGTCAAGTAGTGACCCTGAGTGAGGAGTCGTAGCTCTGGTACAGTCTGTAATAATTTGATGGAGATTGTACTTCTGGATCAGAGATGCAAGAATATTGTGCTGTGGACCCAGCCAGTTAAGGTTCAGGTCCCAAGCAGGAGTGCCTCATTTGATTTTGTATTCTGAGAGACATACTGTAGTAGGTTCTGAAGACCACTCAGCCCACTGGTTGGTGGGTTGTATACACATACGATGTGCAGCAGTTTCGAACCCAGTGCCAGGGTAGCATGCAGCATTTCACAAGGTATGAGGGAATCAGGGCAGGGTAGGATGTTGACGGACAGATGATTTTTATAAATAATCGCAACCCCCCCCCTTAGACCCAGCACGGTCTCTCCGTAGAATATTATACCCAGGTATAATAGGAATGGCAGTGAAGTACTGAACTGAAGCCAACCCTGCCACCACCCTGCAGAGACTGACAGGCATTGGGGTGTGCCTTTGGGTCATCAGGTATAACAGCCATGCCATTTCACCACACCCTACCCTGCAGACACCGACAAGTGTCACTGTGTGCCTTGGGGTCTTTGGCCCTTATGCTCACCCCATTCCATCAGGAAATACGGTGAGATGGGTGCTGTATAGGAGAATGGGGTGAACTTTGGGCCAAAGAGTCCAAGCCACACCTCGATGCCTCTCACTGGCTGCAGGGTGTAGAATGGTATGAGCATTACAGGCAAGAATCCCAAGTCACATCCCTGATGCCTGTCAATCTCTACAGGGTGAGGCGTTATAGTCGGAAACCATAATGTCTCAAGCATTCATTGGCATTTCACACAAATTTTCAACATGGTTTTTGTGACCCCCACCTTAGGAACAGTGGCAATATCAGTTTGTTAACGAAAGCTGATTTTGCTAGCGACCTATGCCATTTGGCATCATATGTGTGAAAACACATTTTGAACAGGATGTGAAAAATGACAGCTGTACTGTTCATGGGGAGGTGGAAAAATGGCAATGTTGAAAATCTGCAGTTAAAATATTAAAAAAACTGGTGAAGTCACGAGCGTGTGTAGAAATTGGGCAACGCACACCCACAATGCAATTAGTTTGGGGATGTTTTACAGCAGATTGTCAACACAGGCATTTTGGAACCTCCAATCATGAACAGTGTCACTGTGATTTTTTTAATCTGTCCTGAACAGTGATTTCCCACAGCGACCACGCATTTCTGCACTGGAAGTGCGAAAACACATTTCGGTCATGGTGTGAAAAATGACAGCTGTACTATTCATAAGGAAGTGTGAAAAATGCCGGTGGTGAAAATCTGGACTGAAAATATTAGAAATCCATGAACTTACGAGGGTGCGTGGAAACTGTGCAATGGTTGCTCGTAACACAATCATTTTATGGACTTTTTTCACCAAAATTTTAACATAGCCATTGTAACACCTCAGCTCATGAACAGTGTCACTGTGATTTTCTTAATCTGTTCCGAACATTGATTTCGCACACTGACTGCGCCATTGTGCGCTACATGTGCGGAAACACGTTTTGGGCGAGATGTGAAAAATTGCAGCTGTACTGCTCATAAGGAGGTGTGGTAAAATGGCAATGTTGAAAATCTGGAGTAAAATAGTGAAAATTCACAAGCGTCTGGCGTGTGTAGGAACAGCGAAATGCATGCTTCGTAAAACAGTCATTTGGGAAATTTTTCACAAACTTTTAACACAGCCATTTTAACACTTCTGCTCATGAACAGTATCACTGTGATTTTCTTAATCTGTCCCGAACATTGATTTCTCACACCGACTGCGGCATTGTGCGCTACATGCACGGAAACACATTTTGGGCAAAATGTGAAAAATGACAGCAGTATAGCTCATAAGGAGGTATGGTAAAATGGCAGTGTTGAAAATCTGGAGTGAAAATATTGAAAATTTGAGAACTTATGAGTGTGCATAGGAACAGCGCAACGCATGCTCGTAACATAGTCATTGTATGGAGTATCGTCACCAAATTTTCAACATAGGCATTTTAGGACCTCTGCTCATGAACAGTGCCACTGTCAGTTTCTTACTCTGTGCATAACACTGATTTCCCACACCGACTGTGCTATTCTGCGCCGGAAATGCGAAAACACATTTCGTCCAGGGTGTGAAACACGACAGCTATACTGTTCACAAGGAGGTCTGAAAAAATGCCAATGTTGAAAATCTGGGGTGAAAATATTGCAAATTCGCACAGTTATGAACATGCGTAGCAACTGTGCAACGCACACTTGTAAAACAGTCATTTTTGGGATTTTTCCCACCAAATTTGCAACATAGGCTTTTTGAGAGCCCACCTCATGAACACCGGCACTGTCATTTCGTTAATCAGTCCTGAAAGGTGATTCCATGCAGTGACCGCAAAATCACCTTTCAGGGCCAATTAACGCCATGACAGTGACAGAATTCATGAGGAGGGGTCCCAAAAACCCCATGTTGAAAATTTGATGGCAAAATTCCAAAAAATGCCTGAGATATGCATCAAAGTTGAAAAACCCTATTTATTCCATTATACAACTTACCGGCATTTCCTCAGTTCGCGGTCAGCTTTGAAGAGTGCAGACATGTCAGACATGTTCCCGGTCCACCGAAGATTGTCACGCCAGACTCCGGAGGTAAGCATGGGGTGAGGGGTGTGTGGGAGGCAGGGTGTGCAGTGGGTGGGTGCGGGTTGTGGGAGGGGGGCCAGGAAGACCGCTGGGGAACTGTTTCCTTCATTACAGGTAAAAAAAAAAAAAAAGACATCCGGGGCAGTTTTTTATTTACAGGGCAATGTGGCATGCTGGGGTGGGCTCCCAGCGTGTCAACTATGTCTTTTTTTGGGGGGCTGCTGTAGCCAATGGGGATTAGGCACCCCCCGTCAGCACACAACAAGGGAGGGGTACGTTATGCTGACGGGGATTGGGCACCCCTGTCTGCAACATACATCTGGGGCACTGCAGCCGACGGGGATTGGGGCCCCTGTCGGCAAACAAACGTGTTGGGGGGGCACATGCTGCCAGAGGGATTGGGCACTCCCTTGGCAGGGGAGGGGGTTAATATTGTTTGTGAACAGGTAGCAAACTGCTGCCATGTTCACAAACAATACCAGCTACTGCAGTCCCGCCCTGCAATGACGGGTCATTCCCTCATTGCAGCGAATGGCTGACACTGCAATGACGGGCGCCCTGATTGCAGCTGCTATTTTTTTCACAAGTTGGTGGCAAGGTTCCAAACTGGTGTTAGCTGCTGTGTACCACATTATTGGTGGACATCACACATGCCCCAAATGCTATGCGGTATTGGCCTCAACAGTGCCGCACCTCCAGAACCTGATTCGGCAGCAAGCTGCCGCAATATGTTTCTTGCGCTGCGTGCAAGCAAACATAAAAATGACTGCGTTACCAGTGTGCGTTGCACAGTTTCTCGCACACTACGTAACCATAATTTTTATATTTTCATTCCACATTTTCAACATTGCCATTTTACACCTCCTTATGAACAGTACAGCTGTCATTTTTCATATCCTGCCTGAGACATGTTTTGCACCTGTGGCGCTACAATGGCCTTGATCGCTGTGCAACATCAATTTTAGGACAGAGTAACAAAATCACAGTGCCACTGTTCATAAGGAGCAGTCCCAAAATGCCCATGTTGAAAATTTGGTATAAAAAATCCCAAAAATGACTGCATTACGGGCATGTGTTGCGCAGTATCTACGCACCCTTGTAAGTTTGCAAAGCTTTCATATTTTCTCTCCAGATTTTCAGCATTGCCATTTTTTTACACCTCCTCATGAACAATGCAGATGTCATTTTCTGCATCCTGCCCAAAATGTGTTTCTGCACCTGTGGCTCCCAATGGCGCAGTTGCTGTGCAAAATCACCTTTCAGGATTGAGTAGCGAAATGATAGCTCCACTGTTCATGAGATAGGGTCCCAAAAGCCACTGTTGAAAGTTGTAATGAAAATACCAACAAACACCAGGGGCATTAAGGTTTCAACCATACACCCACCCTGTAGAGACTGACGGGCATCGGGGACGTAACTTGGGTTTGTCAGCCATAATGTTCACAGAATTCTACTCCCACCCTTCACCCTACAGCCACTAACAGGCATTGAGGTGTGCCTTGGGTTCTGTCACCCTAACGTTCACCCTATTCTCCTATATTGCACCCATCTCAGTTTATTTCCTTATGGAATGGAGTGAGCATAAGGTCCGAAGACCCCAATACACACCCCAACACCTCTCGCTGTCTGCAGGGTGGGGTGAGGTGGAATGGCATAAGCGTTATGGCTGACCCAAAGCCACACTCCCAATGGCTTTCAGTCTCTGGGGGGGTGTCGGCATTACTTCAATACTTCACAGCCACTCCTATTTTGCATTTCTAACTCCTGTGCTACCAATGCCAATACCAGCAAGCCAACATTCGGCATTGACAAATGCTTATTTGTTTAGTCTTCCTATTTTTTTGGTTAACTAAATATTACAGATAATGCAGTACTTATTTTGCTGAGCCTTTCAAAAGCGTATGTGCAACACAGTTCTTCCAAGTTTCCAGAAAAGTGTGATAGGTTCACATTATAACCCATCACAGATACGAACCACTGATTATGCAACAGACAACGTCACAGTTTCAAATTAGCACTCCTGTGTTGCCATCTTGCTGCCCCGGTTGACTGATGTGTGCCCCATGCCCTGCTCCAAAAACCTGGTGACTTGACGCTAGTCTAGAAAGCATCCAGGGACAAGAGATAAAGGAATTGCCTTAAGTTATACAGTATTTTTACATATTTGCATCCAACCATAAGAAAGCATTGAGTCTGTTCTAACTTAAAGGGGAACTGTTTAAAGAGCAACTCTGCACTTGAGCATGTACTTTCATAAATATGGTGTTTCAGCTAGTACTGTTCACTTACATTGAAAGTTGTAGAGAACAAGACATTAGAAGAGTTAAACTAGACCATTATATAGAGGATAATGTATGGGCATCAGTGAACAACAACGCTGTGTTCACTCCGAGTGGTTGACATGACAACTTAGTAAACATCGAGAGCACAGCTTGAGAGGTTTACCGTTGTCAGACAAAGATAATTTAGATGGGAATCCAGCGCTTGTTGTTCACTGATGCCCATACATTATCTTTTATAGCATATGGGAAAAAGTAAAATAACAACGGGCAATTCTTGAGGGATTTCTGTCACCTGTGTTTTTCCCTCACATCCCAGCCTATCCCAATGTGTCTTTAGGGACTGCGCAGTTGTTTCAAAATCCCCCACCCCCATCAAGCCCTGCACCAGCCCTGCTCAGACTGTTTTATTTTTGAAAAAAGTAAATAAAATGGGCATCTGAAAACCGATCTTCATACTAAGGCACCAGTATGTTTAGTTTTTTTCCTCACTCACCTCACTGTTTTTGTTGTGCACCGCTCTCTCACTCTGTCAGGGCCAACTCACCATCATGGCTGTTTTCCATAGAGCAGAAGTTTCAGGATGCGCATGCACAGAGAGTAAGATGGTGTTGTACCATCTTTGTGACGTACTCAAGAGAGTATAATGACCTCTTGACATCACAATGATAGTACAACAGCGACTTTATAGAGTGGGGCCCACATATATTTAAAGGTGCTACACGGTGCATTCCTAGATGCTCCCATGCATTTCTGGACTTGCGAGGGCCATTGGGAGTGTGGCAATATTCAGAAGCCTCCAATGTGCCACGCAAACCCAACTGCACCGCAGCACAGAATATTGCGATGCAGGCATACAAATGAGGGATTCCTCATGCATATTCCCCACATCACACTTTTGAAATGTCCCCTGGTGAAGATACAGCCTGATGCCCAGCACAAAGATCACAGCCAAACCCTACCCTAACTTTGTGCAGGGCAGGGTAGTGCCAGTGCATAGTCCAGGGCTGGTCACATGACCTCCACAGCCCCGATCCATGTCTGAAGTTCAGGTAGATCCCATCCATTCTCTGGTAATCTAGTGGTCCCCCTCGCCAGCCCTGAGCACCGTGACTTACAAAACTCCCAAGCCCTGTTCAATAGTGTAGGGTCCCCCTCCTCACACTGATCAAAGAGTGTCATGTATAACAAAAGATCCCTATTTCCATAGTGTAGGGTCCCCCTCCCCACCCCGAACACAGAGTGTCATATAGATAGATAAAGATCCCCTTTTCCATAGTGTAGGGTAATCCTCCCCACACCAAACACAGAGTGTCATATATATAGATAAAGATACCCTTTTTCATAGTGTAGGGACCCCCTTTCCCGGCCACGATCACTGTATGTAATAGTATAAGAAACCACATCCCGTTGCTTATCTGTAGTGTCCCCCATCTCCCCCACCCCAGTGAGCAGTAACCCCCTTCCCACACCCCAACCCAATCTGTGCTGGCAGATGTCACAGCCCTCCACACCCTGCCACAGGCAGCCGCCCGACGAGTGGTACCTGAGCACCTACAGTACATTAACGCACTCATTGTTTGGTGACAACTAGCAGATGCGTACTATGTACTAGTACATCTTCAGTACCACTCAATCGAATGGCTGGTAAGTAACAGAGGCATGGAAGGCTGTGCCAATCACTGGCACAGATCGGGATCAGGTGGTATGGGGAGGGAGAGTTACCTACCTGCAGATGGGGCAGGTGGGGATACTACTCTGGCAACAGGGACGGGTTTCTTATACTATTACATACAGTGATCGAGACCAGGAGGGGTCCTATACTATGGAAAAGGGATAATTATCTATTATATGACACTGTGTGTTCAGGACGGGAGGGGGACCTACACAGTGGAAAAGGGATCTTCCAGTTTGTCCTGTGATGGCAAGCATGCATGAAAGAGACACTGTACACTGGGATGACAGTTATTCAAAGGTACACAGAGAAAGACCAAGGCGCATAGACAGGTGAACAAATGCGCATATAGTAAAATACTGAGAGCAGGTCGGTGGTGCTCCGAAAGACTAAGGTGTCTCGTTACAAAGAGACAGCCACACAGTGCAAGCCATGGAGTGCCCTGCAGGCGAGACAGAGAAACACTGAGAGGCAGCACAGAAACAAATACAAAACTATGCAAGGGGGCAGCGAGGGAGTCTGGCGTGTTTCCCGTCTGAACCATTCACCCGACTGTGACAATGTGTTAACAGCTTTGACTTTATTTCCCTGACTTCGGTTTGCAACTAGCAGCTGGAAACAGCAAAGTGTCTCATACATACTGTATGTAGTTGTTTATTTATGAACATTCAAATGTCAGAAATCATTTCACCACTGTATTTTTGGCATTTTGTATTTCATAAAAAATCCTCTTATACTCTTGAATTGTGGGGACTACTTTTCAAGGAGGCAGGATACAGTCCTTTTTCTTCTTGACACATAAAACAAATAGCTTTGTAAATTGTTTTTTTTACATACTTCATGTTATAAAGCATATTACCACTCCAGGGTATGGGGAATGTGGCAGATTAATCCACACATGGGTTCTGTGAGACCGGATGCTGTGAAGGCACTAGGCCTGCGGCCTCATGCCTCACAACGCACCCCAGGTGTGGATTAACTGCCAATAACCCCATATCCTGTTGTTGTGTTATTGTTTACTTACAACATATAGCTTAGATAAATGCACACTAACATTGAAACACGTAAAAATATTCACATTTCAAATTTAGTAGTAAAAAATCTTTCAACTGTATTTCTAAATTTAACAGTAGATGTGACGTCTTTCAAAGTTAAAGGGAGTGGAAGTATGTAGAAGACAAGTATCCTGTCCCACCTCAGCGTCTTTTTCTGTTGGACAAACATGTTAAGGGCCTCCAGTATCTCCTAAGAGATTTTATCTTCCATGCCACTGATCATTTTAATGGTCCTATGTCATACCTTCTTGACTGCCTCAATGTCCTGTTTGTACTGTGATGCCCAGAACAGCATGCAGTACATCAGGATGGGCCTGACCAGGGCATTGTAAAGTGGCAGGATTATTTTTTTTCATATGTTGGTCACACCCTTTTAATGCAAACCAGTATTTTTTCAGCCTTCTCGACAACAGCTGTGCACTGCTTTTTATTTATTTTTTATTTTATTGAAATCTAGGATTACAAGTACCTTTGAGCAGGGACTGCTCGTTTACAAAGGTTCCACGTCGAAGGAATGGGGGGGTATACATACAAAGGTCAACATAATAATACATAGTTACACAATAAAAGAAACAAGAGACTGAGGGTTAGAAAATCACAGTAATTCAAAAGTGCCAAATGTAAGGTAGTATGACATACCAGCCAGGGGCAATCTTAGGAATAACAGCTATGGGTGAGAGGGAGGGGTGAGTGTAGGCAGGAATGCCAGTGTCAGAGGGAGAGGGTGGGAAAGAGCTCTTAGTGAAGGAGGGAGGATACAAGTCAGCTAATGCCCAGGGGTGAGAAAGGGAGAGGGAGTGAGGGGGTGGAAGATGAGGCAGATAGAAGGTGGACAAGGTGGGGAAGGTAGCTGTCAAGGCTGAAGTGGAGGGCAGTGGACGTTGGGCCCTGATTAGGCGAGGCAGTCACAATGACTAGTTGAGATGAGATGAAGTCGGGTTGTCTCTTAAAAAGGGCCAAGGGCAGCAGTAAGAGTTTATTGTTGAGAGTATTGTACCACTGAGGTGCTCTGTGGGCAAAGGCCCTCTGGCCCATGGTGGTCCGGCATCTGGGGACAAGGAAGGTTAGTTGTTGTGAGCTTCTAGTTTGCTGTGCACTGTGGTGGTCTATGAGGATCTTTTCAATGCCTGGAGGGCATGACCATGAGGAGGACTTTTTTGGCTAGGAGGCAGGTTTGATACTGAATCCGGCTGATGAGAGGAAGCCATCCTGCCCGAGTGTACAGGTCACAAGTGTGTGTAAGTCGGTCAGCCCCAGTTAGCAGCCCGCATGCTTTGTTGAATGCCACTGTAATTCTGCAGAGGGCACTGGCAGAGGCAGAACCATAGATTGCTAGCCCGTAATCAATGACGGAGGTGACAGAGCTGTTGATAACCAAACGGAGAGTGTCAGGAGTCATGCAGTGTTTGTGCCTGCAGAGCAGGCCTATATGGATGTTGGTGGCTTTGGTGACAGAGTCAATGTGCCGATGGTAGGAGAGTGAGCTGTCCAATGTGACCCCTAGGTATTTAAAATCAGGAACGTGTTCAAGTGAGGTCCCAGCTTGGTTTAGGATGGTGAGGTCATAGGATTTGAACTTACCTTAGCCCCTTGTCTGTTATGACTAGGACTGCTGGGAGTTTTATTACACCAGTGAAGTTGGTATGAAGTCAGGAAGTTTATGTTATGTGTAGATCTAAATGTAATTATCTGTACATTTTGTTTCTCTGACTGCTGGTTGCAGGACTTTCTACAGCTACAATCTGCCTATTCCTTGACACAGGAAGGAGATCCCAGCTGTAGAGAGCCCCACAACCAGCACAAGCAGGGAGAATGAAGACAAGTTTCTGACTTCACCCTCAGCTCTTCACGGTGAAGTTCATTTTTTAAATTTTACAATGAATAACCCACCCCCAACTTCTGTGACATAGTCTGACACCCTTCTTACCATCCAGACCCTTTAGTTGTGTGTACCCCCACCACTTCACCCTTTAGCACTCTACATTCCTGCCCCATAGCCCTGCTGAAGATTTATTTTTATACAGTTTCAGCTACTGATATGATCAGATATTTTCTGAAATTTCTGTGATTCTCTACAGAAATCACCTGCCTGTCTGTAATACCTCTGTAGGGCCATTAGAGAGTCTCTTTAGAAATACAGCAAGATTTATTTTCATTTTACAGTTTTGGGGCAGGAAAGACACTATGCTGAAACTAGTTTCCTGGTGCATCCTGGAAGCACAGATAAGTTAAGTGACTTGCTTATGGTCACACAGTATGCCAGTGGTGGCTGTGGGATTCAAACCCAGTTCTCCAGGTTGGCAACTCAGTGCTCTTAACCTCTAAGCTGCTTCCTGTCTTGAAATCTATGATCATGTCAGCTGCTGCAACTGTACTATAATTAGTGTTATAACATAAGGTATGAGTATGATAAAAGAGGAAGCCAACTGGTCAATCAGCATCACCTGACCATTGATTAATCCTCAGTATATGCACAGTTGGTATAAGGTGGCCTTGTGCCTCACAACTAACCCAGGGTGTTAATTAATCCCCAGTTACCCCATATCCTGTCATGGGTTATGCTTACGTAATAGCCTGCAGTACCCTCTACACATCAAGTAACACATTCCTCCCCCCTCTCCCCACCCTTCCCTGACCTAAGCCAAATAATAGGCACCATAACCCCTACCTAACTCCTTCCTCACCTCCAGGACCAACGTAGCACAAGGGATACAAGAAAACCTTTTCGAAAAGAAGAAAAATCCTGTGTCAGAGGGAGCATACTGGCTCTTCAGTGTCCTGCTTCAGAATGAATGAATGTCATCCTCACCTATAGTAACACCTGTTTGGACAACCAACTGTGTACTTACTGTATTTATCTTGGTTTTGTCTCTTTATCGGCAGTATTGGACCCACATTCAATGTGCTCTTGTTTTGTGTTTTTAGAGTCAAACTTTGCCTGATGTCTATGGAGGGAGAATCAGATCATATGTCAGTGCATGTCAGGCTCAGAGCAATTTGACGTCACCACACAGAGGCTCCACAGTTACTGCTAGTCCCTTTAATGTTGCCGCCATAGCAGCAAGAAAAAATATATCACATTGCATTAGCAGACCGGGAGAAAAAACGGTTCTACAAGAAAAGAACATTCCTCCAGTATCCCATGCTCCCACCCCCCAACCCCACAATGCATTGCATAGGAGTATAATAGTCCAGGTTGGTATTCCACTTCCTCTTTTCTTGCTGCTCACCGCAGGAGCACATTTTTATACTGTAGTTATTTGTTTGTTTAGGCTTTGGCCTTGCTTTGTTTGTACCATGTGGTTTTAGCGTCTGAGTTTGGCAGGTGGCCCCTTTGATCTCTGCACTGTTTTTTCTGCTAGATTGCAGTTTCAGATAAACAAGCATAAGCTTGTTTGTTGTTTTGTCTGATTTCCTGGAATTAATTTTTTACTGTTTTTTGACTGAAACGTTTGGGCCTTCATCCAGCAACAATGCCCAGAGAGATCTCCAAGAAGGATAAACTGAAGATGGACATCCTACAAGAGGTCAGGAAGTTGTTAAAGAATGCAATCAGGGCCTAAGAGTCCACCGCCTCAGCAGACACTCAAGCTGAGGCTTCTACTTCTGACCAGCCGGCCGTTTTCATGGCTCAGGTAGACTCAGATCAAACTGATTTAATAGAGGGGCTCTCTGTTGAGGTCCAGAATCCCCATGAAATCAGTTCTTGAAGGAAATCTGTTTCAAAGAAACAGAAAAGGAAGCACTCTAAAAAAAACCTTAAGGGTAAAGCAAAAAGACAAAGAGGTTCAAAAATTATACCACCTGTTCTGATTCTTCCTCAGAGTCTGATAGTGACTCTGATTCTGAATTCTGAACAATCTTGGCATTCTGATTGTGACCCTAATCATAACTATGATACTGATGGAGAAGGGCACTCCTCTGAAAACAGCCTAGGCGAGCAAGATAGCTCATTTGACCCTGAAAAGCTGACACTCCAGTATTCTTCAGAGTGGACCCCTCATGAGAGGGCCACAAAATATATGATTAGAAGATTGAGAAAACCAGTTGATAGAAAAGACAGATGAAAAAGGAGAATTGAATGCCCTCAGCCACAGTTAATACATAAGGTGGCCTTAGCCCCAGAACTGGATGATGACTTTATAACTTTTATCAGAAATAATGGCAAAGACCCCAAGAAAGGCTAGATAGAAGCCTTAAGGCATGCCAGGATAAACTCCTAGGATATGTCAGGCTCTCTTGCAATATTATTGGATGAGGCCGAGAGGGCCATTGATGAAGACAAATTAATAGACCCAAAGGTTTTAAGGTGATGGACCCAAAGAACCATGTGCTTCATGGGTAATGCCAATTCTGCCATTGCGGCAGAGAGACGTAAAACAGGCCTGCTGAGATTTCACACCAAAGCTGTTAAACTGGCATGGAAAGATGTGGGCCCAGCAGCAGAATGGCGGCTATTTGGTGACCCACTCACTACAGAAATGGGCAAAATAGCCACATTTTATTTCTCCATGAGGAAAGCCCAGGCATCATATAACTATGCCAACAAACCACGTGTTTTTGGCAGAGTCAAGGGTGGCAGGGACAGCACTCTTGGCCATGACTTTCCCTCCAGAGGCTCCTACAACAGACAAGGCTACCAAAGAGGCCAGGGCAGAGGCAGATTCCAGCCAAGACCATACACAAGAGGTTACAGAGGTAACAGGCAAGGCTTCTGCCGCAGGCAAGATGGAGGTAAGTATGCTCCTACCTAGGGCCAAGGGATCCTCTCTATTGTGCAGAGTAAAGGAAAACTTTATTTAGACTTCAGAACCACCATTCTTCACAGGCAGATTATGACACTACACCCACAACTGGGAAAGCCTATCTGGGGACCCATGGATCCTGGACACTGTCCATGGCTTCAGGTTGGAGCTAATGCAGCTCCCAACACAACTGAGGCCCCCAAGGCAAATTTCCTTTTCCAGAGAGGAAGCTGTGATGGTTCAAGAGGAAATTTTGGAAATGTCCCAGAAAGGGGCAATCTCTCTGGTAAAGGAAAATCAAGTGGGGTTTCTGAACCATCTTTCCTATTATCAAAGAAATATGAGGGTCTAAGACCTATTATAAACCTGGAATGGTTAAATCAGTATGTTCCTACAGACATTTCAAAATGGAGGTATCCACCTCTAAAGAGACACCCCAGGGACTGGTTAGCCCACATAGATTTAAAAGATGCTTACTTCACTGTGCCCATCAGGGACACGGCCAGAAAGTGGCTTCAATTCTGGTGGGAGAACAGATTTAGCAATTCAGTTGTCTCCCTTGACCTGACCTCCCCCCCATGGTGTTGCGGCAAGCTACTCAGGCAGTGGTAGCCTGGATTCGAGCAGTGGGGATCCGGGTGATAATTTACTTGGACAACATGTTGATCATGGGTCAGAACCAGATGCAGCTGATGGAGGATGTTCAGGCCATATGCCTATTCTCCAGAGGCTGGGGTTTGTGATCAATCCCAAAGTCTCAGTTGAAACCTTCTCAGAATTTGGAGCTTTTGGGTTTCCAAGTCAACACGAATCAGGGTCTCCTAAGGCTTCCCCAGAAGAAAGTGAATGCTATCAGGAAGGAGTTGAGGAGAACCTTGAGAACAGTGACAGTGTCCCTCAGGTCCTTGGCCAGAGTGATTGGGCTCCTATCCTCATCCAGTCAGGCCATCTTCCCATCACCCTTACACTACAAGGCATTACAGAGGCTGAAAGTGGCAGCCTCATGGCAACAAAAGTCCTATAGTTGCCCAGTTGCTCTGACAGTGGAAACAAAGGAGGAATTGCAGTGAGTAGCTGCAGCATGTTATCTTAGAGCGGCAGAGCTATCTTTGGAAAGGCACTGGACATAGCAATAGAATCGGATGCCAGTCTGACAGGTTGGGGTGCCAAATGTGGAAAGATATCCATAAGAGGAACATGGTCTCAGGAGGAGTCAAACATGCATATCATTTGCCTGGAGCTGTTAGGTGGGTTCTTTGCGATCAAGAGTCAGGCCAGATAAGAGGGGAAATTGTCAATTTTGTTGTGCATGGACAGTGTGTCAGTGGTCAGCTATATCAACAAGTTGGGGGGAACCAAATCATCCTCTCTGGCTTCCCTAGCCAAGAACTTCTGGCACTGCTGCCTGCAGAACCAGATCATGGTTCAGGCTCAGCACATACCAGGGATGTCCAACCAAGTACCGGATTGGCATTCCAGATATCTGATAGATTTGAGTAACTGGACGCCAGTGCATGTCAGGTTCAGAGCAATTCTCAATTTATAATACCTTTTCTGCTTCTCAGTGTTGTAAGATTCTACAAAGTCTGATCATGTGTCCTAAATTAAGAGGGCCAGTGTCCGCATTTCCCACATGTGAGTGCCACTGACCCTCATTTGGTGGCAAAGGATGAGGCAGCTTAACACACACACACACACACACACACACCCCATAACAGTCTGCTGTAAGGTAAATGTAATACATCAGTGTAACCCTCAGGTGGCACTATCCCAAGAGCTACTACCCTGCCTGTTTGACTGCTGACAGGTTGAGGGGCCTAGGTTCTATGCGGGTGCCTCACCTAGAGGTCAGGGTTTGTAATGGTTGGTCTAGTTTGGTCACAGCCCTTAGGACACTGAGACCCCTTCTAATCCCTCTAATGGCCCCCACGATGACAGGAGTTACAGTACCAATATCCCACATGTACACACTGTTCAATCATAAGGTACCACTTACCCTTGAGACTGATTCGCAGGTTCGTCTCTGAGGACCCCCAGAAAAATAAGGTTAAGCAGCATACACAAACCAATACAGTGCTTGGCATGAAGGTACTGACACTTCAGACAGTTTAAGTTTAACAACAACAAATCTGATTTATTTAGGATACGGTAACACGGGAGGGGAAATCAGGTTAATTAGTGGCATTAAATCACAGTACTGTGCACACATACAGGGTCTGAAAAGTCACACTCTGGGTACCCAGGTTGGGGTGGGCTGGCCAGGTCCGTTGGCCGTCAGGTGCAGATGGATAGGGCCCTGTAGAAGAAAATATATGCACAACACCCAATTGTAATCCGGAACCTGATTGCTCAGTCCATGAAGCAAAGAACAAGAATTAGATGACACACTTGTGATTGAAAACAGGCTGCAGAGGAATACCTGATTTGTTCTCACAATATCAAGCTGAGAACGGATGGGATGTTCTTCTAGATTTTCAGAAACAGCAGGGCATGGAGACAAGGTCCTTGTGACTGGACCCCTGCAGTTTATAGCAAACTGTTTTAGTTTGAGACAAGCTGGGGTTTGCTTCCAGCTTCAACACACAGCACACAGCACAGGGGATTAGAAATAGCGATTCCCCACAAGCACTACGCATATTCATATGTAAAAGGAAAGTACTATACCAGGCAGGCTGCTCCTTGATCCCGATCACAATTACTGCAAAATACCCGGGAGCACACACAGCAGCTTCAGTTCCTGACAGACCGAGCGTGATTCAGCAATTTCTCCAGTCTTCTACAGGGTGAGCCTGGTTTCCACTCTTCAGACTTCCTTCTGTCTCCCACAACTCAGGTTCAGTCAAACTGGCACTCCACAAAGGCTGCAGACGAAACTCAGGACCTCACTCGGCGCTTCCCTTGAGGCTATACACAGCAGAAGCACATCCTTCTCTCTTCAATGCCACAATTGATCTGATCTTTCCAGTCACAGAGCAGGGCATTTCCTTTAGCTCCACACTATCCTGTTGGCTGATTTCAGCTGTCACTCACAATAAGACTCCCTCTGTTGGTAGAAAAAAGGCACCAAGGTCAAACTATATTTCCCAGAGTCACTGCCCATACAATCCCCTTGTGGTTGGTTCAGGTTAAGAGTCCAAGTTCTGATTCGTCCACAGGCTCCATTTTAGGGCTCCCTTAACCCAATTGGCCCAGCACAGCAGTTTAGATCCAAATGGAGAGGTAACACACACAGAGTCCCAGCTGCAATAAATTCAGGTTAAACAAACTACATTTTCTCAGTCACTCTAAATGATTTCTGGCAAACAGTTATATATTTCAACAAGGCTCCCTCTGCACAGATAGCGACCGCAGAAACAGAGCGAATTGGCAGCAGCTCAGGCAGGATTCGAGCATTAAATACACAATCCCCCCATACAAACTAATTAAGTCTGCAAGCAGACAGCTCTTAAAGAGACAGTACGTGGAGGCTCAAATAGCACTCACTTGCAACCACAGTTAAGCAGCTCAGACGCCAAACACCACCCAGGCTTGGAGCATTCAGGCAAGCTCCCGGAAGACTTTTGGGAATCCCCATTTGCAGGGGGTTATACTCTTCCTGGCCTGGAAAAACTTGGCGTCCGTGTAAAATAAGTTCCCCATACGTTTCAATACAACCATATACATTTACATCAGTATCACATTAAGCTTATACATGTAATTATCAGTCAACATATCACCTTACCAGAAACACATTTCTGAAACTTTTCAATCGTCACTTTTTCACAGTATTATACACACATTGTACCATAACTCAGGTTATTACCTCCTGCACACGAAACCTGAAGAGGGCCTTCCCTATCAGCTACCTTGGGGCAGGATGGTGCATGGGCACAATACCTAGAAGGCAACACAAGTAACTTGGAGTTAGCACTGATGTTCAGTTTGGGCAATGAGCTATGGGACACATACACTCCTTTATGGACAACATTGAGATGCAAGTCCACAGGCCTCCCAGGGGAATCATAACTGAGGTGCACCACAGGCTTTACAGCTTGACCAGTCTTTCTAGGGGGAACTGTTACAGTCTCTGCACTCTGAGCCTCAGTTTCAGCATTGTCCTCATTTGTCAGGGAGTCTCCATTGGGGTAGAGAGGCTAGAACTTGGGGCACTTTCAGCTCCAGGAGTTACAATCTCTGAGTCCACAACACTTGGCTCACATGGGGAGTTTTCTGACACTGACAGTGAATTATCAGGGCACTCAACACACTCTTCTTGTTCTGGTATATTACCAGTTTGTCCCAGTCCATCATTTTCCTCCTCTGAAAACTCAAACAGTTCAACCATACACAATGATTCCATATCATCTGACTTGATGCGTTGCACTTCACGTTCTGGGAGTATTGGCTCCAGGGACAAAGCTGGGGACTTACACAGTCCAGAAGGCCCAGCTTCATCCCCAGGATTGACTAGGGGATTGCCCCGAAACAACTGACTCAGTTCGTAAGAAGGGTAGTATTCAAAGCCATACTCACTTTCCTCTGACATGGACTGACAGTCATGTTCAACTGGGATTTGTGGAGGGGGACACTTTAACTCAGCTTCTGTAGGTGCAGGCTTTCTTGATTTTTGCTTAGCAGCAGCTCTAGTCACTGGTCCAGAGGAGGCATTTTCTGGGGGCTCAGACTCAATCAAGATTTGTCCAATGGGCAGTAAATGATTTCTATGCACTGTTTTCACATCTTTTGAATTATTCTCAGGCCTTACTTTATACACAGGCAGATCATCTAGTTTGCCCACTACAATGTGAGAGAGATGGTGCCATCTGTCAGCAATCTTACGTTTGCCATGCAGTCCCAGATTTCTTAGCAATACCCAATCTCCCTCCTGGAGTTCCTGTGCTTTCACCTTTTTGTGCAGGCGTGCCTCCATTTTGATTTTCAAGCAAGTGCAGGTGGGCCTCCATTTTATTTGCAGGCAAGTGTGGCCATGCCTCCATTTTGTTTGCAGGCGCGTGGCCATGCTCCATTTTGTTTGCAGGCAGCGCAGGTGAGCCTCCATTTTGTTTTCAAGCAAGTGCAGGTGGGCCTCCATTTTGTTGCAGGCAAGTGGCCATGCCTCCATTTTGTTTGCAGGCAAGTGTGGCCACCTCCATTTTGTTTGCAGGCAAGTGCAGATGGGCCTCCATTTTGTTTGCAGGCAAGTGCAGGTGGGCCTCCACTTTGTTTGCTGCTGTACTCTACCTCGTGCGATGTCACCATGTGTGCTGCTCTACTCTACCTCATGCGGTGTCACCATGTGTGCTGCTCTACTCTACTTCATGTGATGTCACAATGTGTGCTGCTCTACTCTACCTCATACAGCGTCACCATGTATGCTGCTCCTACTCTACTCGCGCGAAGGCCACCATGTGTGCTGCTCTATTTCAATGGCGCAGCGCCACCATGTGCTGCTCCATTCACCCTCGTGCAGCGCACCATGTGTGCTGCTCTACTCTACCTTGTGCAGTGTCACCATGTGTGCTGCTCTTCTCTACCTCGTGTAGCGTCACCATGTATGCTGCTCTACTCTACCTCGTGTAGCGTCACCATGTATGCTGCTCTACTCTACCTCATGCAGCGTCACCATGTGTACTGCTCTACTCTACCTTGTGTGGCGCTACTGTTTTGCCCTGTGCCCTCCTCGCTGTTTTCTGTCAGTGAATTTTTTAATATATTCTGTGTTTTTTATTATGGCATCATGTTTTTCTTTTTTTTTTCTTTTTTTATCTTGAATAGTTTTGGAAAGAAAAAGATGGATCAAAGTGAAACAAGAAGATGTTAAACACCATATGTGTCTGCTGCTGACTTGCTCCATGGGCTTTGAAGGAATGTCTGTACCACTCACAGTAAAAAGAAAGAAGTCAGCGGTACCGAATAGCTTAAGAAAGGATCCATACGCATCCAGGAGTATAAAGAAAAGAAAAGAAAAAGGATGTGCAGGAAGCAGACAGAAAATGACCAAGAACAATGCACACTTACTAGAGAGAAAAGTCAGTTGCAATGGCAAGCCAGGAAAAGGAAGAGGACATGACACAGATACTGCAAATCCTTCTGTAACTAAAACAGCTAAACAAAACAGCAGAACAAAAAGAGAATATTGGAGAGACAGAAAAGAGAACAACGATGATGATGACCTCACAACAACGCAGAAGAATCAATGAAAAACGGACAACAAGGATACCATGAAGTAATGATGATGGACCACCATCCCTGGACCACAGCCACTAACCTCACAAACTCTATGGAAATGAAATGAGCATACCGCTCAGCTAGCAGGAAACATAAATGGAACACCTTCATTACCAGTACAACCATGACATCGACAGCCTTGGACGAAAGCACAACACCAGTGATGGACCTATGTCAGAAAGCAATGAAAGGCTGTGCAGAGAGCATGTGAAGGACTGCCCAGGTCCCCAACCAGGTTTGCTGCAACAATCTCAAAAGTTATCGCCTTGGCCACTCCAAACAAACAGGCTGCCTCTCATGGTTTCGGATGCAGCACTCAAACTGGACAATAAGTTAGTGAAAGTCCTTTAACAAAATTACATGCATTTAAACAGTGCAGCAGGAAGGCAGACAAAGAACTGGAATAAGAATTCATCAGCATGTTTCTTGTTCTGTAAAAGTACATACTTACTACGAAGGAAACAAGCACGTGCCTGGGGATCAGTTGGAGAAAAATGATGAGGTATCGAACAGTGTAAGCTAAGAGAAGCACCAGGCACAAGCTAGGAACAATTGAGTGAGCTGCAGAAGAAAGTAGAGATTTTTTCAATATATCAGCAACACAGTGACACAAGAAGGCATTTTCATGAACTGGAAAAGCAAGATCATTCTTAGACAAAACCAAAAGCTGCACCAAAAATTCTGTGAGCAGAACCAGATGAGAAAATTGGACTAACTAAATTCAGCAGTCTCCATCCTGATAATATTAAACTTGCACAGGATCAAAAACTGGACCAGTGTCTATGCGAGTATTGCACCAATGGGAAACTAAAGCTGTTAGCAATAAAGCGATTTGCCGAGCAGAAAAAAATAGAGTGCACAATTTCCAATATTTATGAAGCAGTATAGCTGACTATGTGCCCAAAGAAGGAAGGTGAGAAATTCTTTAAAAAGTCCTGCATTGAAAAAAATTGCAAAACGTGTAGCACTTCTGCTATTGACAAATCACTGGAAGAACTTTTACAGACACATGGAACTGAGGAGGTGAAATAGCAACAGTGGGACAGTGTGAAACATTTCAGGGTCATAAATGGATCAAGAAAGTAAACAAACAAGAAAGTCATGAAGAGCAAAATGGCCACATTTGAGTGTCTGGTTGAAGTCTTGAAGGAGGACCTCCTGTTTTGGGGTCGACATTCCACGTAGCATCCTGACAACAACATCAATTCAAATCACCAAAGATAACCTTCCCAACAGCTGGGTATTGATGGTTCTAGACTTTGCAGAGAACTACACATGCAAGTACCAGGATGAAATTCAGTCATGCCACTGGCACCATGAGCAAACAACTGTCACCCTGCAGTGACGTATTACAGGTGTGAAGATATACAGACTTAGTTACAGAGTCACTTGTCTTCATATCTCAGTGATCTCAAACACGACCACCATGCAGTTCTGCATTTCATGAACATGTCCAATTCCTACCTCAGAAACATCTGTGGCATCAATATTGAGAAACAGGTAACACTTTACTGATGGGTGTGAGGTCAATACAAATCAAAATTGACCTTCCAGAACATATCATTGTCTCCATCACTACATGGATTCCCAATAAAGCGTGCATTTTTGGATCCAGGCATGGAAAAGGACCCCAGATGGTGAGAGAGGTAGTAGAAGTCACGTGCAAGCTCTAGCTGTGCAGTCCCAGAAGGCTATCATTTCAAATGCTGCACACCTCTTCTAGTACTGCAAGAGGAATTTAACAAAGAAACTCAGCATCGAAGGTTGCACTCTTCCACAGAACATTCTTCTGGGTCGGTGGATGGAAAAATTAGCAGAAATACAGGACCAGGACTAAAAACAATAGCTGGCACATGAAAGGTTCAGTGACAGATGGTGTTGAAGTCCGAGACTACAGCTGTTTCTGCGGCCATGCAGAAAGGAGGATGGTCACTGTGAAAATGCAAGATATGTCAACTGATGGAAGAAGAGGATTATTCAGACTGCATCTGGCTATGTGTCATCGTGAAGGAAAAGAAACTGGGGCCCCTACATTGCATATTGTGGTCTCCAGTGCAATCATTCTTCACACCTACCCCCTTCAGATATTAAGAACCTGTGCCCACTACATTGCCATTTCCTGTCTCAATACAATCACCAGCACACCCACCCCACTTCTGATATCACACCTCCAGTGATGACTGCACATCTACTGTTGTGAACCAGATTAGTGAACATGGTGCCGTGTTGACAGATACTGCAGCCAGCTCAACAACCAATACATCTGTTTCCAGCACAGCCAGCTTAACAGCCACATCTATTGCCAGCGACCAGAAAAACAAAAAGAAATATGACCACATACAGACAAGCCAGTTTTATGTCATTACTCACACATTTTTCATTGGACAAGTAACATCATTTGATGAAATGAAAGAAGAATTTAAATGTACATTTTTGCAAAGGAGCAGGGATGGCAAATTCTATTGGCCATGGCATCCAGACATAATTGTCATAAAGGGAAGATGACTTTTTTATGGACCAGTAACAGTGCAAGGACAAGGACAAGAAAAATTCGACATTTCACCAGATGACCTAAAAAACATCATCAACAAACATGAAAAACTGCAAAAACATTGGAATTAACAGAATTTGAAGGAAGTATTGTCTTTTTAACATTTCTGAATGGTCCTGTAATAGGGTGGGCAGGTAGGGGAAGGTTGGGCAGGTAGGGAAAGGTATGCAGCTAGATATGTAGACAGCAGTAGGTGAGTACATGGATGCACGTGTATAGAAACAGGGCATGCTGACAGTGAGCCATTTGGTTGGCTAGAGAGTGCTGAAGGTAGACAGGTGTTTTGGGAAGAATTTAAAGAATGATGGTGAGCACAAGGCTGCTAAAGGTAGACAGACAGGGTGGCCAAGTAGGTTGTCAAATGGTGGAATTAAGTGGAAGGGGTGCTGATGGAAGGAAGCTGGGATGATTAGTTGGGAAGGTATAAAGTAAGGTGGATGGTGTGGAAAAGTGTGCAGGAAGAGGAGAAAAGGAAAGGTGTGTGAAGGAAGTGAAGAATTTCAGGTGGAAGGCTCATGGATGAGAGGATGCCGCCATCGGGCATTGGCAGAGCTTGATTTTGCTATGTGTGGTAGCACATGATAAACCTATTTTGTTTTGGCAGGTGTCAGTGGATGCAGGCCCTGGGCACTGACAATCACTGGATTTTGAATGTCAGTGATGTGGGAACTGATCTGTGTTTTTGTTTTGGCAGGTGTCAGTGGATGCAGTCCTTGGGCACTGACAATCACTGGATTTTGAATGCGTGCGGAACCGATCCTGTTTTTGTTTTTGTTTTGGCAGGTGTCGGTTCAAAGAAGAAACTATGTTGAGCGTGGCGGATGCCCATGAAGATTGAATTCCAGGCAACTCCAGGGAGGCGAAAATACCCTTGGAGCAATGGCACTCTGATGAACTATGAACTGTTCTATAAAACTAAGAAGAATGACTGCTGGCTTAAGAATGCGGCAATGAGAACATTTATGGACACTAGTGGGTGGGTGGTTGTGGTAAGAAAGGAAGGTATTGGGATTAAAAAGACATTGTTGTGTGGTGTGTGTTTGTGTTGCATAATTTTAGATAGGTTTTTAGATTACATCCAGTGGGTAGTGCACCCACCATTGTAAAAGTAGGTGTGGGTCAGTACGGTCTCACTGTCCTTATAGGGGAGATCGCCTTAAAGGTGGAAGGATTTTTCCCAGTTTTCCACAGGGTTTTATGGGTTGTTTGCCTCTCTAGCGAGATCAGGTTAGACAGTAGGTAGGATCAATAATTTACTTCTACTGTTATGTCCTGGGTGGAACGGAAGTCTTGGTTGATTCAGAAAAGGGAAGGTACCAGCATCCTTTATCCATTTTGTATTTCTGATCTCATGTTTTTTGGCTGAAAGTTCCATGGGAGAGTGAGCTGTGCCCCTGCAGCCACATGGCTTGTAATGAAAGAATCTGTAGAGCTTGAGGGCACACTCCTTTGGTTTTCTGTAGGGCTGTTTCACAGAAGGTGATTGCAAACAAATTATGGCCACTGCTCAACTAACAAGACCACTGTTAGTAGCATGGTGACTGTAATTTATTTGAACTCACATGTTAACATTAGAAATAGCACTCAAACATGGCCCCATAGAGAACTATGGAGCACACCCCTGTGCTCTGCAGACTCTTACATCACAAGCCATGTAGATGCAGGGCCATGGCTTGCATATATTTAAATGAGGACCCCCGGAAATTTAACAGAAACTTCCACTTCTGAGACATGGCACCCCAGCTTTTTTAAAAGAAAGTAGTGGACTCCATGAGAAAGAGTAGCAGACCCTCTTAATGAAAAATCCAACTGAGAGCATGGCTGAAGACTCGTAACTCATGTGGAAGCACAGAGTTATGAAGTAGAATACCAATCAAGACTACCTGGCTGTCCACATCATGCAGACTTGTTAATGTTATTTTTTTATCAAATAAATGCATGGCAGTAGCATTTCTCTGCAGTGCTTGGTGTGTGTCTCAGTTTGTTTGGGCAGAACCGGAGGAAATGGCAACTACAGCATAAGACAATAGAAAAATAACAATACTTGAATAGAAGATTTTAGGAGTTGGCTGAATTGCACCTTGGAACACTTCAAAATGGTCAAATAAATATGCTACTTATGCAATGTTTGGTGTTAAATGGTTTTAATATTATAACGATTAGATGCTGAGAAGAACACTGTTTTGGTGTCCAATGTTGCACGCGCCACACTATTTTGTGTCCAATGTTGCACGTGCCAAACATTTGGTGTCCCCTGTTGCATGCACCACAATGAGTGGCTTTTATCTCAAGTTTCTGTTAGGCAGTTATCTCACTACATAGTTACTTTTTCAACTTTGGGTAAGAGTGTTCAGAAAAGCTTATCAAAATTATTCTACTGAGAGGTTGAAAAAATTACCTCTATGTCACACTTTGATACCCCTTTCTTGTAAACAGACCTCACTATTGACTGCCATGGTGGGTGGTGTGCAGGTGTACTGTCACACCTCTGGTGTGTGGGCATGGCATGCAGGCAGGGTGTGTCATCCACTGGAGGCATGGCAGTGCCCAGCACCACATTTGCCCTGGTGGCCTTTGCTGTCACACCATGGTGGCATGCTGTACTACAGAGTCACATGGGCATGTCACAGACTGGATGGTATGTGTGGTACAGTAGTCTGGTGGTGTCAGCTTAGATGCATGGGCAGTGTGCCAGCAGGCACACCATGGGTGAACAGTGTGGCAGGGACCAGTCACAGGATGCCAAACTGGGTTGCAACACAATGCCTGTACTAGACCACACAGGCAGTGCCATGGCCCTGTCACACTGTCACTGTGCTGCTGTGACAGGGATACATGTCTGTTTGGTGGGGGTGTGTCACTGCAGTGGTGGGCTGGCCCACATGCCAGCCTGTGTACCGTATCCAGTCATGCTGCTATGGCCAGCCTTGTGGCACCATCCATGCCTGTGTGCAGCATGTGGTGGCCTATGTCCCGGCTGTCCCATGTGGAATGGGTCAGGTGCCACCAGACTTCACCTCAGACTGTGCGAGGTGGGGGCCTGCACAGGTCATTGCCTGTGCTGGACACACAGGTGCACAGCTGCCTCCCCAGCTGGCTGTGTACCACTGTCCCTGTACCACACCTATCATGTGAGACCCATCATGTACACACCTGCCACAGCCACCCTGTGCAGCGCTGGTCACAGCAGGGTGTCCTGGGGGCCGTGCATATGGCCAAGTGTGGGCATGCCTGTGGGATGGGTGCCAGTGGGGTGCAGCACCTGACAGGCAGCTGGCCATGGGGGCACTTATGGCTGCGTACTAACCCATGTCCATTCCCTCCCTAGCTCCATGGCAGACACATACCAGTCTTCGATGAGTATCTGACATTGCTCAGTGTGCACATTCCCGATGCCTGTACTGAACCGTGTACCAGACATTGTTGCTTTCTGTCCTTCTGTGTAGGCATCAGCACCACCACACAGGCCCAGGTAGGTACACAGTGCCACACCACAGCTGCTCTGGGATCACCAACTGTGCCACAGGCTTATGTTGCCCTGCTCTTTCTCCATCCAGGTGTGCTCCAGAACTGGCAGTGCCACCCACTCCAGACACCATGGTGCATGATACAGGTAAGGAACTGTCATTCCCCTTGCTGGCATCCATGGCTGCCATTGTGTCTGCCCCTTGGGCATCTGGTGGTTGTGGCCTCATGTAGCTCCATGTGGGGTGGTGGTGCAGATGTGTGTGGCAGGATTGCATGTGGCACTTCACAACCGCACTGTGCAGGGTCAGCCCACTACATGCCTCTGCAGGGGATGGGTGCCGAGTTGGTGCACTGTGGTCACCATGTGCCTGACCTCTGCATGGCACAGCCTGGCCTTTACACACCTCATGCTGTGCATGGCATTGGCATGAGGGACCCACCTGGGATGGTGGCCACAGTTGCAGACCTGTGGCCCGGCATTGACCCATGTCCTACAGCTGGTGTGTGGTGTTGTGCATGGTGGGTGGGGGTGGTCTGCATAGCCATGGTGACATTCTGTAGTAATGCATGTGCCATTCCTTCCCTTGTTACAGGTGCCATGCAGACGACCAGCCAGTATGTCATCTGGGTCATCCCTGAGCCTAAGCGGGCGTGCCCTGAACTTTACCCCATATGAGACAGCGCTGTTGGTAGAACTACATTCAGCAGTGGGTAGGGCTGCTGCCACCTGAAGCCAGAGGAGTAGTGCTGCAGAGGCGGGAGTGGGTGGCAGCCATCTGCACCCACATGGCGGCAAGATGGGGACACACCAGACCATCCGCCAGCTGACCCACTGCTGGCAGGACCTGACATGGAGGGAGGCTGGGATCTTGCAGCAGATGCTGTGCATGGCCCACCACAGGGATGTGGACATGCAGTCTGGGCAGGACCCTGGTATTGGTATGTATATCTACAGCAGTTCATCTGTTGCAGCACTGCTGGCATGAAGGCCATGGCATGTGGTGCCTTGAACACCTCACCTGTCCCTTCACCCCACAGGTTCCACTGGCATGACCCACAGCATGAAGCAGGGCTGCATCACTGGCCTCAGGCAGGAGGCGCTTCACTGGCAGTCTGGTGGCTACATACCTTGGTCCTCTTGTGCCATGGCCATGGCTGGCAGCTACATTGTGGCTTGTGCTGCACCCTCACATAGCTTGCATATGTGTGTGTGCCCTTGTCTGGGTCCAGCAATGACTGCATCCTTTACATCCCTACAGGTGTCCATAGCAGGCTGCCACAGCAGCGAGACCCTGCTGCAGGCTATGGCTGATGTCAAGGCCCACAATGCAGAGGAGTACTGGTTGAGCACCCAGCACAGGCAGCGGAGGGTCAGGTGCTGCCAAACCTCCTCCTCTCCACAGTGGCGGCATCCAATGGGACCCAGCACCATTGGACACACAGCCAGACCAGGGGACCCCACTGATGGTGGGCAACATGAGCTAGAACAGCCAGAGCCACACAGCCTGGATGCAGAGTGCAGTCACAGCCAATGGGGATGGGGACATGGTGGCACCACCTACTGGACCCACTGTTGTGGACATCGCAGCAAGGATGGTTGAGGATGCCCCACCACCAGATGCTGCACCATGCTCTGCTATCCCTGTGGAAGAGGACACTGGACCATGGCAGGAGGTGGCCATGTTGGTGTTGCAGCAGGGGGAGGCTTTGCCTGTTGCAGCTGAGGGACCTGCCACTGATCCTGTGCAAGGTGGGGGCCTGGACTGGGAGTGCATTGTGGAATTGGTGAGAGCCATCCTGCAGGACATTGGTTGCCTCCATGGGTCAGTGGGCACCCTCCTCAGTGAGCTCCGGCAGACCTAGGTCCCATGTGTCAGCTACTGCTGGATGTGGGTGGGGCTTTCTGTGTGGGTGGACTTGTAGATAGGGGTGGTTGGTTTTGGTGGGTCTGTACATATGGCTGTTGTGGGTGGCCATTGGATGGGTGGGTCTGCATTTTGCTGTTTGTTTTGTGGTTGGGATTGTGTTTGGTTGTTAGGCCTGTGTTGGGTTGTACTTGGGTGTGGGGTTGGTGTTCAGGTTGTTGTAGGTTGCTGTTTGGGTTTGTGTTTATTGCTGTGTTACTGTCTGTGCTGTTGCCTGTTTTACATCCCATCCCCCTTCCATTGTTACCCTGTATCCCTGTCCCATGTTGTACATTAAACCTTTGCCATACACACTGTCTCTGTGTCTGTTCCTGGTATGCTTGGCTGTGTGTGTGTGTGTGTGTGTCCATTGCTATGTGCAGGGATGCACACTGGTGTTGGTGCCTGCTGTTCCCAGTGTGCCATTTGCGCTACTCACAGCATGGGACACTGTCCGCAGGCCACATCTGCATGGTGTCCTGTGTACTGGGGGTCACCATGCATGCTATGATGTCCATGCCACCTTACAATGTACTTCCCAGCTGTGTGGTGGCACAGTGCCTGTGCTGCACCTTTCCACCTTGGGGTGCCATTGTTCCCTGCAGGTGGCACCATTGACATGGATGTTAGTGTGTCTCACCACCATCTGTCCACTGGTCTGTGCCACCCAGTGCTGTGTCCCTGTCATGGTTACACTGTTTACATGTATCAGTGGCCATGGCAGGGGCATTGTGCCTGGTGGTGCCATTGTTCCTGCACTGTGCCTGTGGCCTCTGTGCACCCTTTGTACCCTGTGCCACACTGCGCCTGTATGCCTGCCTTCCTCGGACACCCTCTCTTATCTCACATGGTGTGTTGCTGTGTGTCCAGCCTGTCTGTCCCTGCTCCTTTCTATGCTGTGTATGTTACACCTGCTCCCACCTGGTTTATGTTACCAGCTGGTCTTGGTGTAAGATTGTGGTACTGCTGCTTCTAGAATTCTGCCCTGGCATTTCTCTTCCATTTTCTTGGATATGTTCAGTTGCACATTTTGCATACCTGTGGGTTTGTCACAACTACGGTGTAAGTCACCATTGGCATACTGAGTTCGTCAATACACATCTCACAATCTAGAATTGCATTTGCGACGGCTGAAATGCTGGTGTGACTTGCACCATTCCTTTGGCAACATTCCGCATACATTGATGGTACTTTCTAGAATTGGCCCTTGGTTTAAATGCTGTGACATTGTGTGTTTCAGATGTATATATTGAACTCAAGATGCTAAGAATTTAGCAAGCACAAATACAGCATTGTTAATTCGGTAAGCATTAGCAGGTGCTACATTTATACATGTTATATAGTTTATACTAGTGATTGTAAGCATACATAATTAAGAGGCATTTAGATGTTTTGTTGAACTTGGAGTTATAGAAAAATGAATTGATGCACTGATGTATTTGCTACATGGATTTTATCAGCAAATGAGCACCCGATTAGATGCTCAGATGTATGACTTCAAGACATTACAATGGAGTTATTACTTAGGGCTTATTTTTGTGAACATAGTAATCACTTGTTGTTTATGATATTAGAATGTTGCGATTACTCACCTGTTTATGTTTGTATTTGTTTATAATAGAGAACTAACTGCTAACACTGTGTTAAATATCATTATGTAGGAATTCTAGGAGATAGGCATACTCAGGAATTTATGTTAGATTTATTTTAGGGCCTTTTTTTGAAACCTTATGATAAAAATCCTTATACTTTGAAAGACTTTTTAGGAGGTTCATACATGATATATATTGAAAGAGCAAATGAAATTGTGGCAAGCAATAAAGTTATGATGTGGTAAGCAGAGTTTGTTTAATGGTGCTTTAAATATATGGATGATCTTTTATAAAAAAATATTTTTTTGAAAAAGTATGTAAATTTGTAAAATCTTATTTAATTATTTTATTTTTATCAGATATGGTACTGTACTGATGAAGGCTTTGCCAAAACGTATACCAGTGGAACCCTACAGAACATGTGTGTCTTTTTGTACTATATCTGAATATATGATAATAAGTAAACAAAGATAAATATTAAAAAATCTTTTTGGGTGAGTGGGCCTTATTTACCAATCTGATATTTGCTGATTTTTTGGTACTGATTGGCTCAGGCTCCTCCTCTAATTAAGTTTTTATTATGTTTTGAGGTTGGCTGGGATGGACCCTTACTTTTCTGAGATTCAGTAAGAAACTAGGAATAGTGAGTCAAACAATAGTGACATGTGTAGAACCTGGGGTCAGGAGTCAGCAAGAACATGTGAATGATGAGTCAAAACACAGTGACATGAGTAGAAACCAGGGGGTGAGATCCAGTAAGAACATGAGAATAGTGAGTTAAAACATGGTGACATGAGTGGAAGCTGGGGCCAGGGTGAGATTAATAAGAACATGAGAATAGTGAATCAAAAATGCATAGGACATGGTTGGTGAGATTCAGTAAGAGCGTAGGCACTGTGCGAAAAAAGATAGGGAAAAGAGTAGAATGTTGGAGTGGAGATATCGTAAGAACATGAGAACAGTGAGTGAAAAACATAATGACATGAGTGGCAGCTGAGGCATGAGATTCAGTAAGAATATGGAAACAGTAAGGTCAAAAACTTGTGTCATGAGTAGAAGCTGTGGTGAGATTCAATAAGAACATGGAAAAAGTGAGTCAGAAACATAGGGACATGAAGAGAAGCTGGGGTGACATTCAATAAGAATATGGGTATAGTGAATCAAAAACATAGTGACATGAGTAACAGCTATGGGGTGACATTCACTAAGAACATGGGAACAGTGAGTCAAAAACTAATACACATAAGTAGAAGCTGAGCAGTGAGATTCAGTAAAAGCATGGGAATAGTGAGTCTAAAACATAAGGACATGTATAGAAGCTGGGGAGGGAGATTCAGTAAGGACATAGAAATAGTGAATCAAAAACATAGGGGCTGGAGTGGAAGATGTGGGTGAGATTCATGAAGAACATGGGCATATTGAGTCAAAAACATAGGGTCATGAGAAGAAGCTGGTGGGTGAGATTCAGTAAGAACAATGGAATAGTGAGTCAAAAACATAATGACATGAGTAGAAGCTGGGGGTGAGATTCAGTATGAACATAAGAATAGTGAGTCAGAAATATAGTGAAATGAGTAGAAGCTGGGGAGGGAGATTCAATAAGAACATAGCAATAGTGATTCAGAAACATAGGGGCTGGAGTGGAAGATGTTGGGTGAGATTCATTAAGAACATGGGCATATTGAGTCAAAAACATAGGGACATGCATAGAAGCTGGTGGGTGAGATTCAGTAAGAACAAGGGAATAGTGAGTCAAAACATAGGGCACAAGCAGAAGCTAGTGGGTGACATTCAGTAAGAACATTGGAATAGTAAGTCAAAAACAGTGACATGAGTAGAAGCTGGGTGAGATTCAGTAAGAACATGAGAATTGTGAGTCAAAACAGAGACATGAGTAGAAGCTTGAGGTTAGATTCAGTAAGAACATGAGAATAGTGAATCAAAAACATAGGGACAGGAGCAGAAGCTGGCTGGTGAGATTCAGTAAGAACATGGTGCAGTGTGTCAAAACACAGTCAGAAGAGTAGAACACTAGGGTGGAGATTCAGTAAAAGCTGGGAATGGTCAGACAGAAACATAGACACATGACAAGAAGCTGTGGGAGAGTTAGATTCAGTAAGAAAATGGGAATGGTGAGTCAAAAACATAGGAACGTAAGCAGAAGCTGGTGTGTGAGATTCATAAAAAAACATGAGAATAGTAAGTCAAAAACATAGGGACAAGTGTAGAAGCTTTGGGGAGAGATTCAGCAAGAACATGGGAATAGTGAGTCAAAAACTTATGGACATGAGTAAAAGCTGATGATTGAGATTCAGTAAGAAAATGAGAATAGTGAGTCAAAAACATAGGAACATGAGTTGAAGTTGGCAGAGAGATTCAGTCAGAACATGAGAATAGTGAGTCAGCAACACATGAACACAAGAAGAAGCTGGTGGTGAGATTCAGTAGGAAAGTGGGAATGGTGAGGAAAAAAGATAGGGACATGAGTAGAAGATGAGGGGTGAGATTCAGTAAGAGCAGGGGATTAGTGAGTCAGAAACTTACGGACATGAGTAGTAGTTGAGGAGTGAGATTCAATAAGAACAAAGGAATAGTGAGTCAAAAACATAGTGACATGAGGAGAAGCTGGGGTGAGATGCAATAAGAACATGAGAATAGTGAGTCAAAAACATAGCGACATGTGTTGAAGCTGAGGGATAGATTCAGTGAGAACATGAGAATAGTGAGTCAAAAATGTAGAGACAAGAGAAGAAGCTGGGGATGAGATTCTGTAAGAACATGGAATAGAGAGTCAAAAACATAAGGATAAGAGTAGAAAGGTGAGGGTGAGTTCAGTAAGAAGTTGTGAGATAGTCCGTCAAAAACAAAAGGACATAAGTAGAATCTGGTGGGTGAGATTCAGTAACAACATGGGAATAGTGATTCAAAAACATAGTGACATGAGAAGAAGCTGTTGGGTGAGATTCAGTTAGAACATGGAAATAGTGAGACAGAAACATAGGACCATGAGTGGAAGCTGGTGGGTGAGATTCAGTAAGAACATGGGAATAGTGAGTCAAAAAATTGTGACAAGTGTAGAACCTGAGGGTGAGATTCAGTAAGAACATGGGAATAGTGAGTCAAAAACACAGTGACATGAGTAGAACCTGGGGGGGGTGAGATTCAGTAAAGAACATGAGAATAGTGAATAAAAACATGAGGACACAAGCAGAAGCTGGTTGGTGAGATTGAGTAAGAACATGGAACAGGTGTGTCAAAAGACATGGACAAGGTAAGAATGTTGGGGTGGGAAATATGGTAAGAACATGAGAATAGAGTCAAAAATGTAGTGGCATGACTAGAAGCTGAGAGGTGAGATTCAGTAAGAACATGGGAATAGCAAGTCAAAAACTTGGCATCATGAGTAGGAGCTGTGGTGAGATTCATTAAGAACATGGAGATAGGGAGTCAGAAAAATATGGACAAGAGTAGAAGCTGAGGGGTGAGATTCAGTAAGAATGTGAGTATAGTGAATCAAAAATAGTGACATGAGCAGCAGCTATGGGGTGACACTATGAACATGGTAATAGTGAGTCAAAAACAAGTAGACAAGAGGTAGAAGCTGAGCAGTGAGATTCAGTAAGAACATGGGGATAGTGAGTCAAAAACATAGGGGCTGGAGTGGGATATGGGGGTGAGATTCATTAAGAACATGGGCATACTGAGTCAAAAACATATGGATATAAGTAGAAACTGGTGGGTGAGATTCCGTCAGAACATGGGAATAGTGGAGTCAGAAACTTATGGACATGAGTAGCAGCTGAGGGTGAGATTCAGTAAGAACAATAGAATAGTGAGTCAAAACCATAATGACATGAGTAGAAGCTGGGGGGTGAGATTCAGTATGAACACGAGAATAGTGAGTCAAAAATATAGTGACATGAGTGGAAGCTGGGGAGGGATAGTCAGTAAGAACATGGAAATACTGAGTCACAAATATGGGGGCTGGCATGGAAGATGTGGGGGTGAGATTCATTAAGAACATGAGAATAGGGAGTCAAAAACTTATGGACATGTGCAGAAACTGGGGTGAGATTCAGTAAGAACATGGGAATACTGTGCCAAAAACAGATGGACAAGAGTAGAAAGCTGGGGCTGAGATTCAGTATGAAGCTGGGAATAATCATTCAAAAACATAGGGACATGAGTTGAAGCTGGGGCAGGGTGAGATTTGGTAAGAACATGGGAATAGTGAGTGAATAATTTAGGGATAGGATTTAAAGCTGAGTAAAGATTAAGAAAAACATTATAAAAGTGAGTAAAAACAAGTCACAGGGTAGAAACTGGGGAATGAGATTCAGTAACGACATGGACATAATGAATCAAAAACAAGCAGGCGTGAGTAGATGCTGGTGGGTAAGATTCAGTAAGAACATAGAATAGTGAGTCAAAACATAGTGACGTGAGATAGGGTGAGGGTGAGATTCAGTAAAAAAACAGATGGACATGAGTAGAAGCAGGGGGGAGAGATTCAGTAAGAACATGGGACTAGTGAGTCAAAAACATAGGGAGATGAATAGAAGCTGGAGTGAGAAATTCAGTAAGAACACGAGAATAGTAAGCAAAAACCTAGGAACATGAGTATAAGCTGGGGGTGTGATTCAGTAACAATATGGGAATACTGAGTCACAAATCTAGGGAAATGAGTAGAAGCTGGGTGAAGATTCAGTAAGAACATGGGAATAGTGAATGAAAAACATAGGAACTTGAGTAGGAGCTGAGGAGGGTGAGATTCAGTAAGAACATCGGAGTTGTGACTCAAAAACCTACAGACACGAGTAGAAGCTGGGGGGTCAGATTCAATAAGAAGAGGGGAGTAGTGAGTCAAAAACATAGTGACATGAGTAGAGGCTGGGGTGAGATTCAGTCAGAACATGTGAATAGTACTTTAAAAACATAGTGACATTAGTAGAAGCTGGTTGTGAGATTCAGTAGGACCATGGGAATAGTGAGTAAAAAACATAGTGACATGGGTAGAACCTGGGGGTGAGATTCAGTAAAAACATGAGACTAGTGAGTCACAAACATAGTGAGATGAGTAGAAGCTGGTGGATGGGATTCATAAAACATGAGATTAGTGGAGTCAAAACATAGGGACAAGTGTAGAAGCTTTGTGGTGAAATTCAGCAAGAACATGGGAATAGTGAGCCAAAACTAATGGACATGAGTAGAAGCTGGGGGTGAGAATCAGTAAGAAAATGAGAATAGTTAGTCAAATGCATAGGAACATGAGTTGAAGCTGGAGGACAGATTCAGTAAGAACATGAGAATAGTGACTCAAAAACTTAGGGACACATGAAGAAACTGGGGTGAAATTCAATAAGAACATGGGAATACTGTCTCAAAACATAGGGACAAGAGTAGAAAGCTGGGGGCTGAGATTCAGTATGAAGCTGGGAATAGTCAATCAAAAACATCGGAACATGAGCTGAAGCTGGGGGCAGAGTGAGATTTGATAAGAACATGGGAATAGTGAGTGAAAATTTTAGGGACATGATTTGAAGCTGGTGTGAGATTGAGAAAGAACACTGGAATTGTGATTAAAATACAGAGTGACAAGGGTAGAAGCTGGGGGTGAGATTCAATAAGGACATGGATATAGTGAATCAAAAACAAAGGGACATGAGTAGAAGCTGGTGGGTAAGATTCAGTAAGAACATGGGAATAGTGAGTCAAAAACATAGTGACATGAGTAGAAGTTGGGGGTGAGATTCAGCAAGAACATGGAAAGAGTGAGTCAAAAACAGAGGGACATGAGTAGAAGCAGGGGGTGAGATTCAGTAAGAACATGGGACTAGTGAGTCAAAAACCTCAGGAGATGAGTAGAAGCTGGATTGTGAAATTCAGTAAGAACATGAGAATAGTGAGTCTAATGATAGGAACATGAGTAGGCGGCAGGAGGATTCAGTAACAATATGGGAATAGTGAGTCAGAAATCTATGTAAATTATTAGAAGCGGGGTGATTCAGTAAGAACATGGGAATAGTGAATGAAAACAGGAACTTAAGTAGGAGCTGAGAAGAGTGAGATTCAGTAAGAACATGAGGAGTGACTCAAAAACCACAGACAAGAGTAGAAGCTGGGGGTCAGATTCAATAAGAAGAAGGAATAGTGAGTCAAAACATAGTGGCATGAGTTGAGGCTGGGTTGAGATTCAGTAAGAACATGTGAATAGTGCATCAAAACATAGTGGCATTAGTAGAAGCTGGGGATGAGTTTCAGTAAGAACATTAGAATAGTGAGTCAGAAACACAGGAATACAAGAAGAAGCTGGTGGTAAGATTCAGTAGAAACATGGGAATGGTCAGTGAAAAACATACAGACATGGATAGCAGCTGGGAGGTGAGATTCGGTGAGCACAATGGAATAGTGAGTCAAAAACATAGTGACATGAGTAGAAGCTGGGGGGTGAGATTCAGTATGAACATGAGAATAGTGAATCAAAAACATAGTGACACTAGTAGAAGCTGGGGAGTGATATTCAGTAAGAATATGGAAATAGTGAGTCACAAACATAGGGGATGGTGTGGATGATGTGGGGGTGAGATTCATTAAGAACATGGGCATAATGTGTCAAAAACATATGGACATGAGTAGAAGCTGGTGGGTGAGAATCAGTAAGAACCAGAGAAAAGTGAGTCAAAATCATAGGGACATGAGCAGAAGCTGGGGGTGACATTCAGTAAGAACATTGGAAAAGTGAGTCAAAATATGATGACATGAGTGGAAGCTGGGATTGAAATACAGTAAGAACATGAAAAAGTGAACCAAAGCACAGGGACACGAGCAGAAGCTGGTTGGTGAGATTCAGTAAGAACATGGGCACAGTGTGTCAAAAACACAGAGGAAGAGTAGAACACTAGGGTAGGAGATTCAGTAAGAAGCTTGGAATAGTCAGACAGAAACATAGGCACATAACTAGAAGCTGGTGGGAGAGTTAGATTCAGTAAGAAAATGGGAATAGAGAGTCAAAAACTTAGGGACATGAGTAGAAGGTGAGGGGTGAGATTCAGTAAAAACATTTCAATGATGAGTCAAAAACATAGTGGTATGAGTAGAAGCTGGGGGTGAGATTCAGTCAGAACATGAGAATAGTAAGTCAAAAACATAGTGAAGTGTTGAAGCTGGGGGTGAAAATTAGTAAGAACATGGGAATGGTGAGTCAAAAACATATGGACATGAGCAGAAGCTGGGTGGTCAGGTTCAGTAAGAAGCTGGGAATAGTGAGTCAAAAACAAAAGGTCATGAATAGAAGCTGTTGGGTGAGTTTCAGTAAGAACATGGGAATAGTGAGTCAAAAACATAGTGACATAGGTAGAACCAGGGGGTGAAATTCAGTAGGAACATGGGAATAGGGAGTTAAAACACATTGACATGAGTAGAAGCTGGGGGTGTGATTCAGTAAGAACATGAGAAAAGTGAATCAAAAACATGGGAACATGAGTAGAAGCTGGGGATGAGATTCAAAGAACATGGGAAACAGTGAGCGAAAACATAGGACATAAGCAGAAGCTGGTGTGTGAGATTCAGTAAGAACAATGGAGTAGAAGCTGGGGATGAGATTCAGTAAGAAGAAGAGAATAGTGAGTCAGAAACTTACGGATATGAGTAGCAGCTGGGAGTGAGATTCAGTAAAAACAATGGAATAGTGAGTCAAAAAAATAGTGACATGAGGAGAAGCTGGGGTGAGATTCAGAAAGAACATGAGAATAGTGAGTCAAAAACATAGTGACATGAGTTGAAGCTGGAGGTGAGATTCTGTAAGAACATGGAAACAGAGGGTCAAAAACAAGAGTAGAAAGCTTGGGGGTGAGATTCAGTAAGAAGCTAGGAATAGTCATTCAAAACCAAAAGGACATGAGTGAAAGCACCAAGGGAGGTCAACAGTGAAAATGCCGACCTCCCGCACAGCAATGGCACAATACTGATGCAGGTATTGTGCCGCATGTTTTAAAAGTGTTTTCTGTGGGGAGCTGCACTCCCCATACCACCCCATGGTGGGGGCTCTTCCCCCCACCCACTCTGGACTTTAGGATTCCAACTCCAGGTTAGAGTTAGTCCGGGAAGGGGACGGAACACTGGGGGAAGGCGAAACACAGAAAAAGGTTCATTACCGCAAATGTTGCCGTGATGGTCTTTTTTCTTGTTTCGCCGTTGGGGTGTCAACCTGAAGGGGTCCACCAACATGAGCAGAAGCTGATGGATGAGATTCAGTAACAACATGGGAATAGCAATTCAAAAACATAGTGATACGAGAACTTGGGTGAGATTTAGTTAGAACATGGGAATAGTGAGACAGAAACATAGGGACATGAGTGAAAGCTGGTGGGTGAGATTCAGTAAGAACATGGAAATAGTGAGTCAAAAAAAAATAGTGACATGGGTAGAACCTAGTTGTGAGATTCAGTAAGAACATTGGAATTGTGAGTCAAAAACACAGTGACATGAGTAGAACCTGGGGGGTGAGATTCAGTAAGAACATGAGAATAGTGAGTCAAAAACATGGTGACATGAGTGGAAGCTGGGGTGAGATTTAGTAAGAACATAGAGATAGTGAATTAAAATCATAGCTACGAGCAGGAAGCTAGTTGGTGAGATTCATTAAGAACATGGGAACAGTGTGTCAAAAAGATAGGAACAAGAGTAGAACGCTGAGGTGGGAGATTCAGTAAAAACTTGAGAATAGTTAGTAAAAATCATAGTGACATCAGTAGAAGTTGAGGGGTGAGATTCAATAAGAACATGGGAGGGGGTGCTAATGAGCAGCTAACTGGACAGACACGCCTTACATCGCTCCGATCCGATGGCTGATAAAGAAATTATTAATAAAATGAACATTCTACCAAGGATGCTGTACCCATTGGGTATGCTGGGCACTTATTTGACAAAAACGTGGTTCCTTAAATTGCAAAGGATAGTAAATACTTTCTTATGGAACAAGAAAGGTATTCGCAGATCCTATCTCAAGTTGACAGCCCCGAAACACAGAGGAGGTCTTGCGGCCCCCTCTTTCTTTCTATATTATTTAGCACAACATTTGAGCAAGCTGGCCTTTTGGAATAAGGAAAGTGGGAATTCAGAATATCTCCCCTTGTGGCTCTCTATAGAAAAATACTTAGCCTCCCAAGCGAATTGTTGGTAGGTTATATGGTTCGCCATCTCACACCCTAAGTCAATTAAGAATAATCCCATGGGTTGGTCGTTGAAGGCTTCTCATCAGGCCCAAAATACTTAGCAGTGAAGTGGTATCAGTCTTTAGATCAACCAGTTATTGGCAACCCACATTTAAGATTAATAATGTACCAATATCCCTCAATTTCTGGCCTCGCTAAGCCAATGCAAAGCATCAGACATATGGTCGGATGGAAAACCACTTTCTTTTGCTCAATTCCGGAAATTCAATGTAGCATTAGATAAAGCCTTTAAATACATTCAAGTTAGTAAGGCCCTTGCATCCTTTTTCTCCGGTTCCGCCAATGGATCCAGAGGGAAAGATCTAGCTAAACTTTTAAGGTTGCCTCCCAATCACACTCAGTTTCTAATATATACAAAACTTTACAGGCATGGGACAGTAGGTTACCATCAGGTGTTTGCCTTTATTGGGTAAGAGAGTTAGGAATGTCAGAGGACCCTGGTCTATGGAGGAAACTATGGTATCAATGTATAAATTCATTAAATAGGACAGAATCAGATTAGTTCATTTTAACATTATGCAGAATATTTATCTCACGCCAGCTAAGCTCTTCAAGTTTGGGACATTAAATACTTCCTTATGCAGCAAATCCAAAGGGGACATCGGTTCCTTTATCATATGATGTGGTTGTACTAACATTTTGAACCTTCTGTGGCAATCCATTAATAGGGCTTTGGATCCTATCCTTGGCTTGAAGACCTTATTTACCCCTGAAATCTGTTTAATAAATTATTTTCCAGGTGATATTCCCAAAGTTAGGAAAGCACATATGATACTTATCTCTTCGATAGCTAAGCTGATAATTATGAGGCATTGGACGGAAGATAAGTCTCCTAATGTAATGGAGTGGTACAAGGAAATTAGTCTGGCATTACAATTGGAAAGACACATTGCATCTATGTATAATAGGTTAGAAGCTCATTTCTCTCTCTCTAGGGTAGCCTAGAGACTCTACTGTTAGTTTGGAAACCATAGGAATGTGTAGTCATATTATAGGTGAGACATACTAAAGATATTGGATAGTGTGTAGTCAGGGAGGGGGTAGGGAGGGGGGTTAAGTTATGGTATGTATTTTAGCGCCTATTACTCTGATATGTTCATGTACTATCTAATGTACTTTGACTGGTGCTCAAACTAATAAAACTTGTTAAATCAGAAATTATTAATATATTTACCTCGCATTTTCAATGCAAAGTGTGTGGAGAGTTCACCGGGAGCATCATGGATGACTATCCGACCCCAAATCTTTCCAAAAGTCAGAGGTTAGAGAGCAAAAGAGGCAAAAAGGTGGTGGCTGCCATGATGACTGAAAACTACAGCCTGGTCTCCCTGTCTTTGGCAGAAGTAGCGGCACTTGGCAGACAAGTAACGGGGCATGTGATCACAGCACTGGAGCTGTGTCTATAAAATTGGAGGGCAAGCTTGACTCTAAATTGCAGGAGGTTCTGGAACAGCAGACAGTGCAAGCAAATAAATTAAGGAGGCAGAAGATTGAATCTCCACTTGGAGGATGAGCTGGTTGCAGTTCCGGGCAGGTCCAAGCAGAGCAGAAAGAACTTGAGGACTTCAGAGAAGCTTTTGATTATCAAGAAAATTATCAATGTCGGCTAACTTGTGCCTGAGAGGGTTTGCCAGAGGGGAAGGAGGGGCCAGCATTTAAGGACTTTTGCTCAAAGTTCACGCCAGAATTACTAGGCCTCCAGTCAAAAAATGGGCACATCAAGATGGAAAGAGCTCATCGTGTGGTGATGGTCAGGCCCCTTCCTGACCAACCCCCGAGGCATATAATAATGAGATTTCATAACTTTCAGGATCGGTAGGCTGTGCTGAGAGCATACAGGGATAAGGGGAATTTGGAGTACGATGGGGTCTGCTTGTTTTTGTCACAAGATTACTCTGCAAGATTGCTGCAATGACAGAAAAAGTTTAATGGACTGATGGCCCAATTGAGATCCATGAAGATCGAGAACTTCCTAATGTACCCTGCTACTCTGAAGATTCATTATGAGGGGGCAATGTTTTCTTTTGGGGAAGTTGCGAAGGCTGAGCAGTATGTGAAATTTCTGCAATTGAAAGTGGGCTGAGGAATGTAAGACTGTGCTAACATTCAAGGTTTTTTGTGAAATTGTTTAACTTTTGTTCCTGTTTGAATTCGTTTTCAGATGTGTCTCTCCTCATTATAAACATTCGCATGCTTGTGGGATGGAGAGGGGAGATCACGGCTATAAAAGCTCAGCCCTGAAGAACGAAGTATGGAGCTATGAACTGTTTGGACTGGAGACAAAAAATGTTTTATGCAAAACCCTGCAGTAAAGGGCAATATTGGGAAAATGGATGGGTAAGGGATGATTTTTTTTGAGTGAAGGGGGAGTGATGGGAGGAGGGGATGCCTATAGAGAGAAGGCAGTGAGTGCCTATGGTGATATCACTCCTTGCATAAGCTGCCCTTAGTTTCTCTCCGTTTCAGCTGCTGAGGGGATTTCCTTCTCCCTTTGAGGATTGTTGATTACCAATGAAACAGGGGAATGGAGAGGGAGGTTGAATTATGGGACTTGGGCCTTAATGGATGGGGCTGCTGTTTCCTCCTCGTGGCACAGTTCTCCATGAGCTAGATTGGGGAACAGGAGAATTGTAGATAGGAAAGAGATGAATATAGGAATCGAGGAGAAGCGCACATATGTTGTAAAAATAGAGATTATTTGGAGATCTGTTAGAGATTTTTCTCCTCCCCATAACTTGTGTTTTGATGGCCCTCCTTTTGGGAAATTTGGGCTCGGGGGCCACGGGACATGATGCATCAGACTTGTAGAGTTTTTTTTCCTCCCTGAGTGGTAAAGTAGGGAGATTTTTAACAGTAATGGAGACACACACAGTATAAAGGTACAAAGGGATGTGATGGGTAGGATTTTGGCTGCTGGATAGGGCAATGGGGTGAAAATGTCAAAAGAGGGTTTTATATGACACTCTTGCACACGAAGCAGTTAGTGTCATGGGTTGGGCTGGAGGATGGAGGGCAGGTTAGAGGGTATATCTAATCTGCACACACAGGGTGGGGAAATGGGAAGGATGGGAGATAATGGTATAAAATGAAGTATAAGGGAAGAGGCAGTGAGGGTTAAGAAGCTTAGAAAGGAAGAAAAGTAGGAAACAGGATGCTCTCAAATGGGGGGTGTTTCAGGGACGAGAGGAAGGATCAGAGAAGTACAGGAGTCAAAATAAACAAATGCAGAACTTGCTGAGGTTGAGAAAGGGGGAGGGTAAGAGGAGGAGGAGGGGTGGAATTTACACTGTTATGGTTTCTGAAGTTCTTGTTTTAAATGTTACTGTTTACTCTTTTCAGGTGCAAATTTGTTTAAGTGTCGTATACCTATACAGGCTTTGTTAAGATTGGTCGAAAAATATTGTGGGTCTCTGTGGAATGTAGCAGAACATGGCAATAGTCAATCTTATGGTGGGGGGCTCGTGGGATTGGGGTGATGAATAATGATTAAAAGGCAAACTGCCCAGGTGGTCTCATGGAATGCAAGGGGCATAGACACCCGTGAAACAAACCTTGTTGTTAACTGCCTTGAGGCAGGTGGGAACACAGGTCGCATTGCTCCAAGAAACACACCTGATGGAGGTGGAGCACAAAGGTTGGTCCGAAACTGGGTGGGTAGATGTTATGCTGCGTCCTACTCTTCTCATAAAAGGGGGGTGGCTATCCTCAGACATAAGGCCTTCTCGCTTGAAGTAAAAAAGTGGTTAAAGACCAGAAAGAGGGCAGATTTGTTTTTATATCTGGGGAACTATATGGTGAAAAAGTTACATATGGAAGCATTCATGCTCCAGCAGTTCATGACCCAACATTCTATGAGTCTCTTTTGGGCCTTTTAACTAAAGAGCAATTTCCAGGCTTAGTATAAGGGGGGGATTTTAAGTGGACAATGGACTCAAAACTGGATCACTTGGAGGGTAGGGGTCAGTCATCGGCAGCCATGAGACAGTGGCAGATGGGAGTAGCAGATTTGGACCTGGTAGATGGGTGGCAGGCATGTAATCTGGGAGCAAAAGAATATAAGTTCTTTTCCAACCCACATAAAGTGTGGTCACATATAGACTATATTTACCTGCCTAGGACGTGGTGTGGGAGAGTGCAGGACATATCGCGTGGTCCCATACATGTATCTGATCATGCAATGGTGATCCTTGGGATACATTGTAGAGAAGAATGAGAGGGCCCTCCCCCTTGGAGGTTCCCCACATATATGGTCAGGAACCAGGATTTCCGGGAACATCTAGAGGACCAATGGAGACATTATGCTGAGACAAATACCAGCCATGATATAACTAAGCAGGTTTTTTGGGATGTAGGAAAAGCATATATGCGTGGGGTAATAATAGAATATACAGCAAGACTTAAAAAAATAGAAAAGGGTACAAAGGGAAGAACTAGAAAAGGAATTGAAGGATTTGGAAAAGAGGGTATCGGAAGGTGAAAAGGGAGACACAGAGCAATTATTAAAACTAACTAGGGAGGCCCTGAATGCCTTGCTCTGGGAAGAAGTGGGTAGATCTTGGACTTACTGCAGATGCCAGATATTTGAGTGGGGTAATCGACCAGGACCATTGTTTGCACGCCTCATGAAGGGGGGACGGTGTCCTGTTTGAATTACAGGGATTAAGAATGCAGCAGGGACCCCATGTATGGATGCCAAGGGGATTAGAGAATGTTCTAGAATTTTCTATAGCCAATTATATAGAGCAGAGCATAGGGGAAAGGAGGTACAGATAAAGGCTTTTCTAGATAAAATAAAATTGCCAAGATTGATGTCTGCACAAAGGGAAGTGCTGAACCATCTGATTATGCAGGTGGAGATAGGGGAAGCCATGCAAAAATTACAGAAAGGTAAGGCCAGTGGACCAGATGAGTTCCTGATAGAATACTACCAATTGATGAGGGGATAGTTGGCAAGGGTCCTGTGTGAAGTGTTTTAGAAACCTGAGGAGGGAAATTTGGTATTGCCCAGGACGTGCTGTGAGGCAACGATATGTTTGGTCCCAAAGTCTGGAAAAGATGAACTGAAATGTGTATCGTATAGGCCCATATCGCAGTTTAACTGCGATGTAAAAATACTGGTGAAGGTACTGACCACTAGGTTGGAGGAGGTCCTGCCAGATCTAGTTCACCTAGATCAGACTGGGTTCATTAAGGGGTGACAGTCTTATCATAATATGCGCTGCCATCTCAATGTGGTGTGGAGGGTGTCTCAGGGTGGGGAAAATGTGGGCACTGCATCTATGGATGCAGAAAAAGTGTTTGATAGAGTTGAGTGGGAATATTTTTTGAGGTTATGTCTGGTCTGGTTGAGCAATACATAGGACGGGTGTGAGCCATGTATGATGACCATAGTGCCAGGATATTGGTGAATGGGAGCTCTTGGACCAGTTCGTCTTGAGAGGGTACTAGGCAGGGGTGTCCCCTAACCCCATTGTTGTTTGCTTTAGCAATAGAACTGTTGGCAGTGGCAATTCTCCACCACAATGGTATAGAAGGGATCAAGGGGGAGACAGGGATACCACATAAAGTTGCACTCTATGAGGATGACATGCTCCTGTTCATCCATAACCCACGGGAGTTCCCTCTGCTGCTGGCACTGATTGGAGAGTTTGCTGATTTTTCTGGATATAAGGTTAACCTGGGCAAATCTGAATTGCTCCTTTTCCTGAACCAGGAACAAGTTAAGGAGAAATGGGGGTTGAAGGTGGTACAAACTAGTTTTACCTACTTAGGGATTAAAGTGGGAGAATCCCTGGGGTGTCTATATGGCTTAAATTACTCCTCTCTGATTAAAATTATAGAAACAGACCTTAGAAAGTGGATGCACATCCCAATCTCATGGCTCAGGAGAGTCAGTCTTATCAAGATGAATGTGCTCTGATGAATTCTGTACCAGTTGCAGATGCTTTATATGGGACTAACCAAAAAAGACTTGAAGTGGGTGGAAGGGGATTTCTCTAGCTTTATAGGTGGAGGAAAAAGAACCAGGGCCAGTCTCCAAAGGTTGAAGGCAGAGAAGAATGGGGGGGGGTTGAACTTCCCGGGTCTGGGGAACTATTATCTTGCTATACAGCAATGAAATTTGGCAGACTGGGTTCACCATCCAAAGGTTGCTAGTTGGATAGATTTGGAGCAGAAAGGTAACGTTGGTAGGCTCATAGCGTACCTCCATACTAAAGTATCTAAAGCTTTTAAAACAATAGGGAATGGTAATCCTATGGTTGGAAAGGTGCTGGAGGCCTGGGTGCAAATCAGAAAATGGAGAAATGCCCAGGGAGGAGAAACCGTGTTGCTCCCAATTGTGGAAAATCCCTTCTTTCTTCCTGGGATGGAGGATGGGGGTTTTAGGGACTGGGAGAAGGGTGGAATAAGTACAGTGGGTAACCTATTAGTACAGGGGGAGATGGGTACCTTTGCTCAAATACAAAATAGTTTAAAGCTGGGGAGGCATCACCAGTTTAGATATTGGCAAGTGAGAGCCTTTGTGAACAGCTTGCGCAGAGAAGAAGCCAGGCAGATTACATTGGATCCAGTTGAGAGTCTGGTGTACCAAGCAAAAACTGACCCTAAAGGATTTATCGGGAAGGCAGCCAAGCAAGGGAGGCAACAAATCTCAGATTTGACGAACAATACAAAGGCATTGTGGGAAAGAGATTTGGCCAGACATATTTCAGAGGCAGACTGTTGGTGGTGCTCCTGATACACTCTGGTGTAATGGTTTGTAATAAATTTAAGGAGTCCTTCTTTAAATTTGTACGCCAGTTGTACTACCCTCCAGTTATAGTGCATAGGACTCGCCCGGTGATTTCTCCAATGTGTGGCAGATGTGTGGTAGAGAGAGGTACATATATCCATTGTTTCTGGACTTGCCTTATAATTAAAAGATTTTGGGAGAATGTGGTGTCAGAGGTCACAAAATTATGGGGAAAGGATTTGGAGAAGGACCCCGTGGCCTGTCTATTTGGAGTAGAGAGGAGGAGGAGGAGGGAGGTGGATGGGTGCCTCTCCCCCATTGGGTGAGGACGCTATTTGTTTTGGCTGGTCATTGTATACAAAATACATGGGTTTCCCAGCTCAAACCTATCATACAACAATGGCAGACTCTGACACTACAGACCCTGGGTCTGGAAAGACTTATATGGTTATTCAAGACCGGGAAAAACTTTCTCCAAAGTTAGGCCCTGTTTATGTTCCTCTCCATGGGCCTGTTCAAGAGTTGGTACAGAGGTGGTCACAGATGGAGCACAAATGGCATGTTTGTAAAACACAGTGCAGAACTCAGGGATGTCAACATCACAGTTGAAATACGTGGAAAGATGTTAATATGGGATACCACATATAACACAATATGATATAACAATGTTTGTTGATGAAGAAGGTTTATGGAATCCACTTTGAGAGTGGAGAATGTAGATGCTGCTTGATGTTGAGGTGTGGCACACCCTTGGAGCTTGATTGAAGAATCTGTTGATAATGGGTTTGCCCTTTAAGGGGCAGACCAAGTTGTCCTGGTGCATCCTTCCCTTTACCTGAAGATGGTGTGCTCAGGGGAGGGAAGGAAGGTAGGGACAGGAGGCAGAACAATATGCAGGTAACAGGAAGGGAGGGGCTAAAGGAGGTACATAATGGACAGCACAGGAGTGGTTCAGCCACTTTTACTGGAGTTTTGATTTACAAGAAACTGCAGCACATCAGATTGGCATATCGTTTGGAAGGTTTATGCAACAACATACAGCAGGTAAGAAACTAACAGCTACAACATGTTAGGCAAGTAAAAAAAAATGCTACAATGTCGCTTTAATGAAATTTTGATGGAGATGGTTTGTTGGAAGCAGTGTGTGAAGATTCTCCATGAGATTAGTTTTCTTTTAAACACAGTTTGTCTAGGAAGTTGTCTTGAATAGCCTCCACTGGCCTTTAACATTGCTGGTTCGAGTGAAATTGTTTTTAGTTGGTTGGAACACATTTTGAAGCTTTACTGTGTTTGTATGCTCTGGCTTTAAATCACAAAGTGAATAGGCTCAAGTGAGTGAGGTTTGTTGCAAAAGCCTTTTGGGCCCAGAGAAGGTCATTCAGTTAAAGTTGAGGTTAGTTTTATGGTAAAAGGCAGATTGTTTAAGCAGCTGACTTGACTAGTCCTCCACTGGCCTTTACGTTGCTTGTTTGGGTGGAATTTGATCTAGTCAGTGGGAACAGAATTTTGAGGCCTTACAGTGTTTAGTAGGCTCTTACTTTAAATCGTTAGGGAGATTTCAGCTGTCTGGGCACCAGGAATTTAATGGAAAAGACCCTGGGCTGCGGTTCGGAACATCACTCTAGCTCATATAACAAATCCTTTGTACTCAATTTCCTAAGAGGTTCCAAAGTGGCCAAGTCTGGGGAGAAATTCTCCCTTGATGCTTCCAATTATGTGGGATGAGCAGCTCTCCATGGAGCTTTCTGCACGCCAGCTTTATCGCGTGGCTTTAAAAACAACCCCCCCTCCCCCAACCTCCCTGCTACCGCCTCGCATCCCCAGGTGGAGATTACATCCCCTTTTCTCTGGGGGACCTCCTGGCTTCCCCCACTGAGGAGACTGCTCGAATGCCAGCATCAGTCTCGCTGCCCCATATGGCGGTGGTGGGACCCATGTGGCCTGAGAAGAGTCTCTGGCGTTGGCCAGGTGGAATGGTACAGGGACTAACACTTCAGGGGGACAGTACATGTTCGCAAAGCTAGTGGGGCAAGGAGGCCTACAAAAGGCCTAGTAGGTGTGGGTGATGAGCGACCATGGCGTGATGTCACACGCCAGGGAGCAATCTGAAAATGAGCAGCTGGCTGATTTTCTGGGGCAGGGAAGGTTGTCTAGTGGCAATGGGATAAGATTTTGGTTGGGATACAGGACAGTGTGTCCTTTGGGAAAGAGAGTATGTGGGAGCCACGAGGCAAGGATGAGCAGGAGCAGGCCAGAGGTCTGGTAAAGAGGGGCCTGGCCATGTGGCATGACGTCACATGCCAGGAGGGTCAAGCGATGGAAGGAGGCCCAGAGAAAGGAAGTTAGGGAGCAGGGATGGATGATGGGAAGAAGAAGGAAGCAGAAGGCCCAGAGAGGTCAGCCACAGAGGGGATCATGGACTTGGGGGGGTCACAGTTTTTGGGAGCAGCCAGCACCCGGCAGTAGGGCTGAGGGCATAGCAACCCATGATACGAGGGGGCACAGATCAGTTAGGCCTGGAAAGGCTGTGAAAGAGGGTCAGAGGCTCCAAAAGTGGAGCAGGAGGTCTATGCAGCCACAATGGGTGGGTGGGGGGTACAAAAGAAGTTTGTTTACATGCTCACAGCATCGCTGCAAGCACGGGAAGGAGAAGGCATAGCATTTAGGGGATAAGTGGGACTGACAGCATTAGATGGCTGTGCATGAATAATCTGATGTCCAGGAGTATAGGCAGGGCAGAAAAGGGCACGTTTTCTCACCGTTAGTTGACTGTCTTTTGGGGAAGGGGGCCAGGCCATTTGAGGGACTGCTTAAAGCAGAGGTTTAATAATGGAATTTTTATTTTATTTTCTTCAGTTGTCTTCACAGTTTTCAGAAGCAAGAACATGGCACCAAAGAAGAGCAGACCTTTGAGGAAGATGCCTATAGGGCTATAGTGGAGCTGGCAGGAAAAGCCAATAGGATGTGGGAGCTGGTGGAAGGGGAGGAACCAGGGAGACCCGGGGAGAAAAGGAAAGTGGGGAAGGGTAAAGAAGGCAGAGGGAAACAGTCATCTGAGAGGCCACACAGCCCAACCAGGGTACAACCACTGATAGTGGGACCTACCAAGGCAGCTAGTCCAGTACCTCTGCAACCTGTTGACCCGGTACCATCAGTACCTCCCCAGAACCAGGTTGTAGTTCCCCCAGTGGAGCCCAGACCAGATCCCCAGTCACACTGGTTCCTCCACAGTCACAATTAGGGCAACCAACCCTGCAACCACAGGGGACCATTCCAGGGCACCAAGAGAACAGCAGGCAGCAAGAAGTGGACAAGGCCACAGGTAATGCACCCTGCTCAGTAGGTGACAGCATCAAAGAGTATATAAGCCAAATTGTTTTGGCACTTGGGTCCGGGGGCTTGAGGCAGATGGAGTCAGCACTGGCTGAGATTAGGGCAGACAAAGAGGTGCCAAAGGAAAAGGAAGGAGGAGTGGAGAAAGAGCGAAAAGGAACAAGGGAGATAGGATCTCCTGGGATGAGAGTAGGGGAACATGTCCCATTGGCCACAAAGAAAAGATATGGAAGGGCGAGTATGTGGATATTTTCACTTTAGTAAGCCGGGAAGCAGCAGCAAAATATGAAGAAACAGAGAATATAGGAAAGAGTGAAATGGCAGCAGCGGTAGTTTTGTTAGGTAAGAAATGAGGAGGACAAATTCACTAAAGGGAAGACTTGGGAGGGATGGTTTGTAGGCTTCGCTACATTCTCAGCCATAGTATTGGAGAAGATGCTGGAGCTGGGCATCCCACTCATCACATACTGCCTGATAATAAGGAGAGCGAAGGCAAAAGGGGGTGTGGGATGGATATATTACAACAAATTCTTCCAGCAAAGAATGGCGACATATGGGGATTAAGATGGGACATGAAACAATTAGATTTGTGGACAAACTATGTAACCGATCAGTCCACGCCCAAGGGGGAATTGAGGAAGAAAGGAGGGATGCCACAGAGGTGTTGCTGGGTTTACAATAGGGACTTTTGTTCCTGGCCACAATGCTGCTTTTGGCATGCATGTTCAAAATGTGGGGTACCACATCCAGTGAGCAGATGCAGGCCGACATGGATCCAGGGAGCCCAAGGAGCAGGGGTGCAAGGAATAGGTCAACAGTTTTTTCGTGAGGGGCTGGGGTATAGGAGGCAGGCATGGAACAGAGAGGGGGAGGCAGGGCACACAAGTGAGGAGTCAGAATCACTGACCAGCAAGGCCAGCAATGGGGGGACTGTGGGAGGAGGAAGAAGGAAAGGAAGCAATTTAGAGAGCAAGAACCCCCATAAGGATAGAGGCATGGAAAAAATGGCTGGACAGATACCCGAATAGACAGGTGGCAGAGATGATTGAAAAGGTTTTGCACAGGTTTTCATTGCAGTGTGAGGCCCAAGGCAAGCAAGAGAGGCTAACAATCTGGGTTTGGTAAAAGGGAGAGAAGAAATATTAAGATGTAAGATAGAGAAGGAAAAGGCTGCAGGAGAGTAGAAGGGCCATATGAGGACCCCCATTTAGAATATGAGGATTTCTCCATTGGGCTTGGTCCCCAAAAAACAGGAAGGAGAATACAGAGTGATTCACCACCTATCCTTTCCGGAAGGGGATTCGGTGAATGACTTTATTGGTGAAGAATATAGTAAAGTGACATATGCCACATTAGAAGATGCAGTCCGGATCATCCGAGCAACTGCTGATGCATGGATGGCAAAAACGGATATAGAGTCCGCTTTCAGGTTACTTCCGGTTAGGAAAGAAGACTGGGACCTGTTGGGATTTAAAATATGGGAACAGTACTATTTTGACAAAGCCATGCCCATGGGATGTTCTATAGCATATGCAACATCAAAGCATTCAGCACTTGTTTGCAGTGGATATTTCAAGTAAGAACTGGGTACAAAACAGTCATTCATTATTTGGATGATTTCCTGTTTATAGGCAGTGGGAGAAGAGAGACAGAGAAAATGTTGGCCAGTTTTCAAGAGCAGTGCACAGAATTAGGGGTGCTGTTGGCACCAGAAAAAAACAGAAGGGCTCAGTAAGGTGCTAGAATTTCTGGGTATTTAGATAGATGCCCCGGGGGAAATATTTAGGCTGCCGGACAAAAAGTGGGGAAACTGAAGGAGCTGATTCAAATACATACCAGTAGTAGGAGGGTACAAATAGAACAGGTGTAGCAAGTAATGGGACACCTGAACTTCGTGCAGGGCTATTGGGCCAGGGAGGGCTTTCACTAAAGGATTAGCAAGACACAGCAGGGTGACCAGACCACACCGCTGGGTAGACATGGCAAAAGGAGTTAAGGATGATTTTAGGGTATGGACGGAATTCCTCAGCACCTATAATGCCTGTTCCTTCTGGCAGGAGAAATGGGTTTATAACACAGACCTTGATCTTTACACAGAAGTAGCTGGGGGCCTAGGTATGGGGGGTTATCTGCGGGGCAGATGGTTCACAGAGCCATGGCCTACAGACTGGGTGAGGGACGGCAAGGTAATGGATATAACATTGTTGGAGATCATGCCCATTTGGGCCTGCTCCCTGGTTTGGGGGGAGGAATTACGGAATCAGAAGGTGACATTCTGGTGCAACAATAAGGCAGTGGTAGTGGTAATGGTTTTAAACAACAGGAGAGCCAGGTCAGAAATGGTTATGCAGGTTTTGCAACATTTGATGCTAAGGGCCTTGCAACTAAACATGTCATTCAGAGCCAAACACATAGAAGGGTACACAGTACCCTGGCCAACAACCTTTCCTGTCTGCAGCTGGATCACTTCAGGATGCTGGCACCAACAGCACGAGCAAAAACACCTATACCAACAAACATCTGGGACATTGGCAGAAGGAGTAGAACTGTTGTTTCGCAGCTCATGGCACCACAGACTCTGAGGGTCTACAAGGGGGCCTGGTGAGTGTTTCAAACATTCAGGGTAACACACCACATGGAGGTAAGTAGGCCACTCACAGAAGAACAGCTAGGGAAGTTCACTGTAGTACAGTGGCAAAGAAGAACAGCCCACACCACGATGGGGGTCTATTTGGCAGGGATTAGCGTAGTTTGCAGCCTAAAAGGGTGGAAGGACCCGACAAAATCAATGTTCATTAGAAAAATGATGCAGGGGTGGGGTAGGTTAAAATGGAGAACTATGGATAGTAGAAGACCAATAGAGGAGCAGTGACACCAAACTAAAAGGTGTTTACCGGCAATCAGTAGATCGAAGCTGAGGCCCAGCTATTTCACACGATTTATGTGGTAATGTTTACAGGGGCCATGAGAGTGAGTGAAGCGATGGGGCATGGCAGTAAGGAAGAAGAAGGGGGATTGGAATGGGAAGACATAAGCTGGGGGGGTGAAATAGATACAAAGCATGATTAAGAGGTCAAAGATGGATCAAAGGGGGCAGGGTTGCATGGTAACACTAAAAAATCATGTAGATGGCACAGTGTGCCCAGTAAATTCTTTGTGGGCTTTCGCCGCAGAGCATGGGAAGAGGACAGGGAGATTATTTGTACATGGAGAGGGAAGGAAGGTAACAAGTTATCAAATCACGGCCTTGCTCAAAAAAGGCATGCAATTCCTGGGGGAGGATCCAATTAATTACTCATCCCACTCACTATAGATAGGGGCTGCCTCACAGTGGGCAGCGGCAGGTGAGATGGTGAATAATATGTTGGAAAAGGGGTGCTGGTGGTCTGCCAATTACAAGAGATACATTCGAGCACTGCAGTATGGAGACTAACATATCACTTGTGTTTTGTTACAGATTCAGAGCCACATTGGGGGGGGACATGGAGGTGTGAAATGGGAAAGGGGAAACTAAGACCGTATATAAGATATTTATTTTGCTTAAACCCTATAGGAAGAGGGAGGATCACGGAAGTCTGGATCTCCAGCCACTCTTACATTTATTGGGCGGAAGAGATCTGAGAAAAGGCTGGGAAAACAGCTGTACCAAGATGTGAGAAAATGTAGGTTGGTTTGGCGCGGCATCCGGAGATGAGATGGGCACAGCTGCTCCACCAGAAGGAAATGAAGGGTGCCGACCTCCAGACCTAATTATTGTACATCTAGGGGGTAACGACCTGGGGGTAAGCCATGGGTGGACACATACATGCAGGTAAAAAGGGACTTAGAGACAGTACAGCAGTGGTGGCCTGGGGTGTGCCTTGCCTGGTCAGATATGGTCCCAAGAAGGGTTTGGAGACATGAGCACAGCCATAGAGCTGTAGATAGGGCCAGGAGGAAGATGAATAGAAGGTTAGGGACACTGATAAGGAAAATGGGAGGACACATAATGCTACAGGGTGTGGAAGAATGGGTAGAGGATTTCTACAGGTCAGATGGTGTGCATCTGTCAGATCTAGCCATAGACATGTTTAATACAGAAATGATGGTTTTATAGACACATGGAGGAGGCATGCTGAAAATGTAAGATTAAAAAAAAGGACCAGAAGGAGGTCCCTGAGAGATAGAGGAACAATACCTAATTTGAGGGAAAGCCAGTCATTCAGCAAGCTGGAGACCAGCTAGTGGGGAAAAGGGGGGAGGAGGGAGGGAAAAAAAGGAATAAGATGAAAAGAAGAAAACAGCTGAAGGAGAAAGCGGTCTTGGTTCTCACTGTTACCTAACAGAAAACAGAAGAAGAAGGTTCCCAGGTTTTCATCTGGGGGGAATGAGAAGAGGAAGAAATGAATGATAATCAGAGATTGATATATGGATGCAATAAAATGCAGTTTTGAAAGATATAATAAAAGATGATGAAATGAAACATGGAATTATGTTATAGAAATAAATTAATTGCCAATCTGAGCACAACAACAAACAATGGTCTCTGTCTTTTTGTGAGGGAAAAGGGGGGAATCTGGGACAATGGAGTTTGCCCTTTAAAGGGCAGACCAAGTTGTCCTGGTGCACCTTCACTTTACCTGAAGATAGTGTGCTCAGGAGGAGAGGAAGGAAGGGAGGACAGGAGACAGAACAATATGCAGGCAACAGGAAGGGAGGGGCAAAGGAGGTACATAATGGGCAGCACAGGAGTGGTTCAGCCACTTTTGCTGAGTTTTGATCCTCCACCACCCTTGAACTATAGAGCATGAGGGGAAGACAGTCAAAAGGACTGTATGGAAGATCTGTCAGAGGTGGATGACAGAAATTGTCAGTGGGATGGTTATTGGACTGCCAAAGGTGGATGGCAGGGATGGTTATTGGACTGCAAAGGTGGATGGCAGAGGGGAAAAGGGGGAAGGAGGGAGTGGGTAAAGAAAAGGAATAGGATGAAAAGAAGAAGAAGCTGAAGGAGGAAAAAGCGGTCTCGGTTCTTAACGTTACTCAACAGAAAAATAGAAGAAGAGGTACGTGTGAAGAGAAAAGCAGTGATAATCAGAGATTGATATATGGATGCAATAAAATGCAATTTTGAAAGATATAATAAACAAGCATTTGTCAATGCCGAATGTTGATTGTGTTGGTCTGTTGAGCTCGCTCAGTGGCCCTGTGTCACTGGCTCAGTGTGTTGTCCCGGTGCTGCAGGCTGCTCTTTTGTACTGGGCTGCTGTGTTGGCTGCTTGTTCTGCTGAGGAAGAAATCTTGCAGCTGTCCTGACAGAGCTCCATTGAGGTGGCTCACTCCCCTCTCTCCTCACTCATTCTGTTTCTCCTGGGGCTGCAGGCTGCCCTTTTGTACTGGGCTCTTGCCTCTGTTGGAGCCTTTTCTGCCACAAAAATTCTGCATCAGTCCCGACAAAGCTCCGTTGAGCCCTCGTTGCTGCCTTCTTATGCCCACAAAGAAATTTGCAGTAGTTACAATACAGCTCTGTTGAGCTCAGTCATTCGCTCATTCTGGTTTTCCTGCCACTGCAGGCTGCCCTTTTGTACTGGGCCCCTGCATGAATTGCTGCCTTTTTCTGCCCACAAAGAAATCTGCAGCAGTCCCAACAGAGTCCCGTTGAGCTCACTGACTCCCCTTCCCTCACTCACTCATTCTGTGTCTCCTGGTGCTGCAGGGTGGCTTTTTTTGACCAGAAAGAAATCTGAAGCAGTCCCGACACAACTCCATTGAACTCGCTCACTCCCTCTCTGTCATTCGCGCATTCCGTTTCAGGTGGCGCTGCAAACTAGCCTTTGTACTGGGCTCCTGCCTGCATTGCCACATTGTCTGCCCACAAAGAAATATGCAGCAGTCACACTAGAAGCTCCATTCAGCTCGCTCACTACTGCTCTGTCTACTCGCTCATTCTGTTTCTCTTGGTGCTGCAGACGGCGCTTTTCTGTAAGACTCCTGGCTGCGTTGGCACCTTTGTCTGTCCACAAAGAACTCTGCAGCTGTCGACAGAGCTCCATTGAGGTCGCTCATCCCTCTCATCGCTCATTCTGTTTGTCCTGGCACTGCAAGTTGCCCCTTTATCGAGGCTCCTGCCTGCATTGGCGCCTTTTTCTGTCCACAAAGAAATCTCAGCAGTCCTGATAGAGCTCCGTTGAGTTCACTAAGTCCCCTTGTCTCACTCACTCGTACTGTTTCTCCCACTGCAGGCTGGCCTTTTGTACTGGGCCCCTGCCTGTATTGACGCCCTTTTCTGTCCACAAAGAAATCCACAGCAGTCCTGACAGCGCTTGTGAGTTCACTCACTTCCCCTCCCTCACTTGCTCTCTCGTTCTGTTTCTCCCAGTGCTGCAGGCTGCCCTTTTGTACTGGGCTCTTGTGTTGGGGCCTTTGTCTGAACACAAACAAATCTGCAGCAGTCCTGACAGAACTCAGTTGAGCTCGGTCACTTCCCCCTCTCACTCAGTCGATCTTAATCTGTCCCAAACACTGATGTCCCAGAGTGACCTTGCTATTGTCCTGCAGAAGCGCAAAAACATATTTTAGCCAGGATGTGAAAAATGACAGCTGTAGTGTTCATAAGGAGTTGTGAAAAATGGCACTGTTGAAAATGTGGCTTGACAGTATTACAAATTTGCGAAGTTACAAGGGTGCGTAGAAACAGTTCAATGCATGCTTGTAACACAGTCATGTTATGGACTTTCGTCATCAAATTTTCAACATAGGGATTTTAGGACCTCTGCTCATGAACAGTGCCACTGTCATTTTCTTAATCTGTCCCGACCACTGATTTCCCACAGTGACCACGTTATTCTGTGCCGGAACTGTGAAAACACATTTCAGTCAGGATGTGAAAAATGACAGCTGTACTGCTTATAAGGAGGTGTGGAAAAATGGCACTGTTGAAAATCTGGTGTGACAATATTACAAATCTGTGAAGTTACAACGGTGTGTGGAAAGTGCACAATGCACACTTGTAACACAGTCAATTGATGGGCTATCATCACCAAAATTTCAACATAGGCATTTTAGGACCTCTGCTCATGAACAGTATCATTGTCATTTTCTTAATCAGTTCTGAACAGTGATTTCCCACAGTGACCATTCTATTCTGCGCCTGAAGTGTGAAAACACATTTCAGCCAGGATGGGTAAAATGACAGCTGTACTGTTCATAAGTAGGTCTGGGAAAATGGCAATATTGAAAATCTGGAGTGAAAATATTATAAATTTGCGAAGTTACGAGCGTGCGTGCCAACTGCACAACGCATGCTCGTAACACAGTCATTTTATGGAGTATCGTTACCAAATTTTCAACATAGGCATTTTAGGACCTCTATTCATGAACAGTGTCACTGTCATTTTCTTAATCTTCCTGAACACTGATTTCCCACAGCGACCACGCTATTCTGCGCCGGAAGTGTGAAAACACATTTTGGCCAGGATGTGAACAATAACAGCTGTACTGCTCACAAGGAGGTGTGACAAAATGTCAATGCTGAAAATCTGGCATGAAAATATTGTAAATTCCTTGAGAGATTCTGCGTAGCAACTGCATAGCGCTCCTGAAACAGTCATTTTCTGGATTTTTCCACCAAATTTGCAACATAGGCTTTTGAGGCCACCTCATGAATACTGGCACTGTCATTTCATTAGTGGCCCGAAGGTGATTCCGCCTGGTGATTGAGAAACCACCTTTTGGGCCCGATTAGCGCCATGACAGTTCAAGAATTCATGAGGAGGGTTCCCAAAAAACCCATGTTGAAAATTTGGTGAAAAAATTCCCCAAAATGCCCTAGATATGCACTGAAGTTGAAAAAACCCTATTTATTACATTATACAGCTTACCGGCATTTCCCCAGTTTGCGGTCAGCTTTGAAGAGTGCAGATGTGTTCCCGGTCCAGTGAAGATCGTTGCACCAAGCTCCGGAGGTAAGTATGGGGTGAGGGGGGTGTGGGGAGGCAGGGTGCACAGTGAGTGGGTGCGGGTTGCTGGTGGGGAGCAGGGCGAGCGCCGAGGGACTGTTTCCTTTTTTTCAGGTAAAAAAAAAAGACATTGCGGGACGTTTTTCCCTTCACAGGGGTACCTGACATGCTGGGTGGGATCCCAGCGTGCCAGCAGAGGCTTCAGTTTGGGGGCAAGCAGTAGCTGATGGGGGATTGGGCACCCCCATCGGCAGGAAGAAAAGGGGGGCTGGGTGTAGTTCATTATGCCGACGGGGATTGGGCACCCCGTCAGCAGGAAGAAAAGGGTGGGTGGGTGTAGTTCATTATGCCGTCGGGGACTGAGCACCCCGTCGGTGGGAGCAAAACCATGGGGCTGGGGCTTCATTATGTCAATAGGGATTGGGCAACCCATTGGCAGGAACAAAATGGGGGGGCACACAATGCCGATGGGGTGGGGCTCCCGTCGGCAACAAGTAAGCTTTCTGGTGGGAGTGGGGGTTATATTGTTTCTGAACACGGCGGCAAGCTGCTGCCATGTTCACAAAGAATAACAGGGGTTTCACATCCCACCCTGCAAACAGGTAAACTCCCTCATTGCAGCGAATGGCTGGCACTGCAATGACGCAGCGGCTTCTGATTGCAGCAGCTGATTTTAAAGTTGTTGGGTGCTGGCTGAACTAGTGTCAGCAGCAGCATGTACATGGCATTGGAAGGGGGACAAGCCTCTGCAGGCTGTGGGGGCATTGGGCACAACAGTGCCCATGCCTCCACAACCTGCTTGTGGAGAAAGCTGACGCAATATGTTTCTTGTGCATGCACGCAATCAACATAAAAATGATGAAATGAAACATGGAATTATGTTATATAAATAAATTAATTGCAAATCTGAGCACAACAACAAATAATGGTCTCTGTCTTTTTGTGAGGGAAAAGGGGGGAATCCGGGACAACGACTCTTGACAGAAAGGTCCTTATAAAACATATATGACTAGTTTATAAAGTTTAACAGTCTATAGAGTTTTTCATTTGCAGAAAGGTGGTAACCCCACAAGGCACATGGGGCTATGCAGATGGTAATTGAAAGATGAAACACCATTATAGTGAGAAAGTCAATGTTTATGTTACTGGCTGCTGGATGGCTAGATTGGCAGATGGCTTGGCAAGGGGTGTGTTAGATTGTGCATTGAGTCCTTTCAGGAAATATCCACACACACTGGTGTAGTGTTTGTGTTGTGATAGTTGATGACACCCTGGCACAAAGATTAACAGTTTATAAGTAATAATTAGTTTGTACAAGATGCCAGCCAGGCTTGGAAAGAGCAGCAATGGAGAAAAGGGATGTCTTGCTTGAAGATCAACTGACAAAGAATCTTGTTGCTGAAGTTAGGGGATTGCCCCTACCCCAAGCTTCACTTAGTAGTAGGAAGACACAATAGGCTTGATTGTAGAGTCTGAATGGGTTGGACTTTGTTTAATTAATTTAAAGGTATATAAACAGGTGTAATTTTGCTGAAAACATTACACTTGCACAGGTAATAATATTTTGTTTTATGTAGTAGTCCTTATATGGAGCCAATCAGGCACAAAGATGGTAATGACATTGAAGCTGTGGCAGTTGTTTTCTTTTTAGGAAAAAGATCAATGTTTTGGCAGCTTAAACAAAAGTGTTGTACATGGAGATGTTGTGTGTGCCATACCATGGAAACCTGCAAACTTGTAAAGTGTGTTAGAAACTGACTTAAGAACACATAAATAACAATCTTTTAAACCAATGACTTTTTTGTTTTGTAAAGAGTGATGTGACACAGCCTAAATTTTTGACAATTGTGGAAAGAGAAAAATAAAAATGGGACATCTACTGCACACCTGGGTGTACAGACAGAATCAATAATACCATTGGCCATCTGTGAATCCATGACAATGTCATGGTTACACCCTGCTTTCAAATCGCAGAAGAAGCTATGACAGTGATGAACATGTTTTCCTTGTCTGTGTTGCTGGTAGGCCTAACTGAGGCCTGTGTCATAAAATCTTGTAATGTTATAATAACACACTGGAAACATATAGTTTATAGCAATATGCCTGTTACATTATGCTATAGTGGGACAAATATATTTATATTGTTGGTCTATGCCAACTAATAATAGTGCCTATTGCACCTGTGACAAATGAAAGGGTCTACCCTTTTTACACTGTATAGTGAAATACTTTAAAGTACTGAGTGAGGTAAAGCCTACTATGGAACCTTGAAGCTTAGGTTCTGGAACAGAATCTAAATTCTGCATATTATAATTGTTAAGATTTAAAACTACAGACGTGCATAAAGTGCAATTTATTTTGCAGGGGTCCCTGGAAGTGATGACACAAACGGGGCATTAATTTGTCTGTGGTTTTGCTTGGAACATAGTGTAGGGGTGGGTCAGCAATGCTGGCCCCAGTATCTAGGTTTGGTTATGGGCAATAAAAACATTTATAAATGTGGAGCAGTCTGAATAGACACTTGATAAAGTATAGCAAGATGTATATTAAATTATAGTAGCATAAACATGAAACATAAACATATTTTGCAATAAAACAATATCAGTATTGAGCATAATGCATAAAATACATTTGAAACAACAGATGCTCGTTACAAATGTAGACTGTGAGGTTAGTTGACAGTCCAGAATTTCATAGCATTGCGACTGCATTTGTGTTGAGCACAGCCATGGAATAAGTTGCAGTCCTTGGTAAAAATGACTTGGTTTTGGTCGAAAGAATTATTTCAGCAAACCACCACTCTGTTTTTTATTAACTTGTGCTTATAGAAGGCAGATGATTGCATCCATTGCTGTAAGGCTATGAAAAGTTGGTTTGTATTTGTCTGACAGGATAAAAGAGCTGAAAAGAAAATCAAAAGATATGAATATGTGGAAATACATACACAATCCCTTCCCCCCAGCTCGGTTGGACTGAGCTGGGTTATACTGTTAGAATACAATGGATCTTTTCAAAACCTCTAAATAACAAATAGTTATTAGCAAATACACATTTTGTTTTATTTTCCCCTATGGGAAGAAAGTGACATACCTTGCAACCTCTATGGGTGTTGCACTGAAAGGAAGGGTATTATGGTCCCCCCCAGAGCTGCTACTGTGGTAAAAGAGGCAGCTCCAGCAATGTAACAGTAAAGGGGTTGAGCTGTTGGTGGTGATGTGGATGCTGGAACAGAAATGGTTTGGCAATTTTAGTAGCCAGTTATGCAGCACCTTAAAAAGGTGTGCACTGGATAAATGGTAATTGTGTGGCCCTAGTGCTTTGCCTAATACATATACTTTTTAAATTATAACAAAATTATAAGGCAATTATTTTAGGAAAGGTGGCTTTATACATTACCAGAAGATGGGGAACTTTCTTTTTCTTAGGAGAAAGAAAGAAAGAAAAAAACAAGATACACAATGCTAAAAATAAAACAAGATTATTTTGATACGATAAAAGAAGCCAAGCATTCCTGGGTTCCTTTATCCTAAGCTATACAATATGTCAGCTGAGTTTATAAAAGATCTGGATTGATGGTAATACCATACGTACATATATTTTAGAATGCATTTTTAAAAGAAAAAAATGATTATACCATGGTCACACATAAAAACAAAAGTCATTGTTTTTAACTGTAGATGGTAAACTTATTAAAACAGTTGTAATATTTTTTTAATAGCATATTGTCCTTAAGCACTTTGTCTAGTAGGGGAATTACATGAGATTGTTTAGCAACAAAGAAGCTGTGTTACAGCCAGACCTTTGGTGGAAGAAGGCTTTGGGCATTGGCTGTGTTGGCTGCAAGCCTAGAAGAAAAAAAAATAGCTGTTCTTTTTTTTTTTTGGACAGATGCATAATACTGTATAAAAAAGTAAAATTATAAGGTTTACTCTTGTTGTGTTTCCATGAAAACATGCATTTTGAGTGGAAATGGATGCCTTAGGTGGGGACACACATCAAGTTTAAAGTGGTAGTGACAGAGAATGTTGAAACACAAGAAGGTCAAGTTACTTGCTAAAGGTCACATAGTATGAAAATGATGGCTGTTGGGAATGAAGCACAGCCATTTGGGTTTGAAACAGCAGTGCAGTCAAGTACTGAGCTGCACTAAGGTACAGTACATACCTTTGTGAGAGAAAAAAAATTAATACATAGGATGTGAATTAACAGAGTTATAGTACTGTATCATGGAATCAAGTGGCCATTAAAATGCAGTACATTATAAAATGGCTTAATATGGAAATGGGGGCTACAATTACCTGTTCCATGAAATACAGTGCAATGGGACATGGTAATGACACCAGGAGGAGCAAAGAAAATAGAAATATATGTGTTTATGTCTTACAGACTGTGACTGGAGAAATGTGAATCCAGTCAGGAATAGGGTTAAATAATTTGGCTGTCAGCCCAGAGGAGCTGGCATGAATGGTTTATGTGGGTGTGTTTTTTTTTTCAAGGAAAACTTATATTAGCCATTGCCCCCTGATTTCAAACTAACATTGACAAGTGTAATAAACACACTTTTAAAACACAGTACCATACACATTCTAGTAAACAATTAATCTTTGTAAACAAACAATTTTTAGCATGTCTTTTTGAAACACCATCACTCTTTAACTACACAAACAATCAACACTTTAGTTACCATCCTGAACAACTTTTGCCTAGGAAATCAGCTGTAACAACAGGATTGTAACCATAATAAAAATCTTTTACAACAACCCCCGACATCACACATAGCAAGAACAACAATGACCCTGAAACATGGATAACCACACCAATAATTAGGCACAGAGCACATAAAAACCATAGTATACACCATTGAGTCTGAATGTATCCTAAAGCGAAGAGCAATAACAATTGAATAAACACATATATATTACATCCAAACTGTTGCAGATGACATTAGAACAGCTTTAAACATTTACCCAAGGTAAGCAGTGGTTTTTTGAACCACAAAAAAAAGTCAGAGACAAAAATAAGGAGTGAACTGTAAGAACACTTACCAGATATCAGTTTGAGAAGAAATGTCTGCTTGCCCTCCAGGATCAAATGGGACAGTTTTCCATTCTTAAATCTCTGATTGTTTGGCCACAAATTGAACAACAGGCAGAATGTCTGATATCTCGGGTGTCTGGATAGCTAGCATAATGAAGATGCCGCTTATGCTGAATGAGTGAAGGTCTGTCAGCATTTTACATTTAATATGAGACATTTTTAATGTCTGTAAATCCAGTCTTTTTGTTAGAACGGACTGTGTAGGGCAATCAAATGCTGACTTGCCTCGAATGCTGGTAGAGCAGCACATGTTTAGCATCTGCGACAAATGTCAGTACAGAACTTCCTATTGGCCTTGTGTGCAGCACAAGTCTGATTAAACCCTCTGTAGGGAGTAGACACACTGACAAACAACATAAAAGCAAGCACATTTGGGAAACTTGAAAATTAGCCCGAAGCTGTCACCTACCACTTACCGGTCCCTGGTAGACAATCAGTCATCACGGGAGGTTCGCTGTGACTAAAGGGTTTGCCATGCCCTCTACCACTGTAAGTACGAGTAGGTCCAAGTAGGCGAAATGAAGCTTGCACTACACTACTCGACCACTGTAAGTATGAGCAGGCCAAGTAGGCAAAATGAAGATTGCACTACACTACTCAACCATCAAAATTAATTGAAGGCGAAGCTTCCCTTGTTTCATCCCATCCTTGCCCAGTCGCCAATATGTAAAGGAGTGAAAGGACTCCAGCATCAGGTTCTTGTTAGAGATAAACAAGTGGAAGGAATGACAGACAGTGGTAAATCATGTAATAAACAAGTTTATTACAAAAACACAGACTTATAACCTGTGGTAAAGCAAATACTGGGAGAAAACAAGTTTCCCTATGTCTAGACGCAGCAATTCTCAGCAAACCTTTCTAGAACCATGCTTCTTATAGTAAGATAAGGAAAAAGGTGTGACATTTCTTATTGGCTGAAGCAAGTGGTACCATTACATTACTGGATAGAAAATGTAGAGTCAGCAGAAAGAAAAACATTATGTTATACATAAGATGTAACATTAGTTAGAACAAAGATGGCACAGAAATCATAGCAGGTGCAAGGTCATTATGGTGCAAAGCAGTGTCAGCAGAAATACATGTGTACGAGAATACTTTGGTAAAAAGATATGGTTAGGCCCAAAGCACGTATGCCTCATATAAGTAAATAAACATTACATCGAACATAAAACTAAGAAATAATACTGGAAAATAAATGTATAGTGTATACACTTAGCAAGCATGATCCCTCATACCCACACTTGTACAGTGGGTACCCATTACTGCATATTAGTGCAATACAGCAATATCACAGTAATAATAAAACACCTGTCATTGGTGTGTGCATGAGGGTGCAAGGGGTGTAGGACCCACGGACAACATAGCCCAGTGGAGGAAATGGTACTAAGAGGAGGCCTTAGTGGGTAATGAGATGTGCAAGATCTGTACTGGGCCTGAGGGACTAGAGGGTTGAGATCTCATGAATGTAGCATTCTTTAGGAGCCTGATGCATTTTATCTGTATTGTATAACTTGGGGATCTGAAACGACGTGTAGCCTATGAAAATGAAATGGACACTTTTTTTATTAGCACCTGATTGTTAGAATATATATATATATATATATATATATATATATATATATATTCATAGACAAAAACTCCATTTAATACATCAGTTAGGGGTTGTTCCACAGAGACAAAAGTGAGAACTTCACTGTTGGGTTTGAAAACTAAATCAATTCACCCTCCCCAGCACCACACACACACACACAGACACACACACACATGCAAGTATGGGGGAGGACCAAGTCAACACAACCAATGACAGACATCCAGCAGCAGGTGACAGAAATAAACAATTGTCTAAATGTGTACTATGAGACATCCCACCCACCTGACCAGGTACTGCATGCTCAGTGGAGATCAACAGCAAAACTGAGGCCATGTACACCAAACGACACATCCCTGATTGCAGCTGCACATTGTACCACACTTAGTAGTTGCATGGCCTTACCACCGATGCCCACACCAGACCACACCACATGTGGCGGGCCACCTGAGCAATAGAGTTGAGCAAAACCAAGGAGTTGTACAGGTATAATATCTCTGATTATAACAGGGTTTGAGAAATGCAGCTTTCTAATGGACTGTAAACATTGTAACAGCCTTATGTTTAGTTTTTATTAAGATACATGTGAGAGCCTAACCATATAGGATGAACATGGTTTAATGTTGTTTAAAAACAGTTTTATCATGATAGCAATAAGCCACTCCAGGTATTATGTTAATGGTCAGTTTATCACTGTCTAGTGACATGTGCCTCGCTACACCTCATTCAACATTAAACCTACAAGGTGATTAACAGACCATTTAACATAACTGTTGGTCATGCCTTATTGTTAATGTCTTTATGAGTAGATACTCTCCCTCTGCTAGGCACTGCAGCAGCTTGCAACACAGTGTCCCACCCAGTTACACCATACACTGTCTAGTTACTGGAGAATGGCTGTGAATATGAACTCATGAAGATGAACAGTGTAACTTGATCATTACAGTCATCGAAACCTTAGTGTGATTATAACTGACATAGTCAGTGATAGTGAATAACCCCTGCTGTCCTAGTACATTTATCCCATTGTGAGTTAAATCAATACTAAAAGACATTCTGTTTATCTCTACACTATACCTACTTGATTCCTGTTGTACCACAATTAACATAGTTATCACTTTGATAGCATCAGTGACAGATGTGGAACCCAAACACTAGGCATACAGCCTGAGTATGAAACAACTGTTAAAAATTACACTGTGTCCATAAGTGGCATAGATCACTCATTGCAACAATAGTAAATGTATCACTATTTGAATAAGTTAGTCATCACAGATGCAATGAGATTGTCTTTCTCAGGTACAACATACTCAGTAAGTGCCTACAGGAAAATCTATCCTATAGACATCTCCGATACAGGTACGTCATTGTTGGCTCAGTAGTGCTATGATATTTAGAAGTTGCTTGGCCTGATCCATGCAATTACACTGTTTCTGACAAAGAATACTTACTACATCTTTAGTATTGAAACACACTGAAGGTCTATGTATGTACATCAGCAGTACACCTTCATCAGTAAGAATGCATCTGATACTGGCAGTATGAATTTCACAGCGTTGAACAGGCAGTGCTTTTCCATACGTTTACTTCAACCTCTCTATCTTGAGTAAACAGTTACAGTAAATGTACTACTATGTAAATCACATACTAAATGTAACACTACTTTTATCTTGAGCATGCTAGTGTCTTGTAGTTAATTTATGTACTTCTCTTAATTAATGTATACTCACTAGTGTTAAAACCTTTCTACAACTGTCATCATGCACCTTCAGCATTTATATTGACTAACGGCACAGTACCAGTTGTGGTGTGGTGTGGGGCATGTCGGTAGGTAGAGCCATGCAACTACTGAGTGTGGTACATTGTGTACAGCTGCAATCAGGATGTGTACGTTTGGTGTACATGGCCTCAGTTTTGCTGTTGATCTCCACAGAGCATGCAGTACCTGGTCACGTGGGTGGGGATGTCTCGTAAGTGCATTTAGACAATTGTTTGTTATTTCTTCACCTGCTGCTGGATGTCTGTCATTGGTTGTGTTGACTTGGTCCTCCCCATACTTGCATATGTGTGTGTGTGTGTGTCTGTGTGTGTGTGGTGCTGGGGAGGGGGGATTCGGAGTTAGGGTTTTCAACCCTAACAGCAAATTTCCTCACTTTTGTCGCTGTGGAACAACCCTAACTGATGCATTAAATGGAGTTTTTTGCCATGAATATCCTGTCTTTTGAGAAGTATTACTCACTATAGTACATGATTTATAGTTGTAAGAATACTGCACATACATACAAAAATGTTCCAATATCAGGAATATTTCAAGTCTTGTAGTGCTATTTACTGCTATTTACAGTAACAGTACTTCACTGTGAATCATATTGTTTTATATAACTCTATTCATTGTAATTCTTCACTGTTATTCCATTTGTCTTTTTATGTAACAGTGTCTTACTCTTTCTTTGTGAACAGATATGTAAAGAATAAGATGTACATAAGTAAAAGAGTATATGACTTGAGATGGATACCATTAGTTCATCTTGTGAACAAATGGATATGTTACCGTAGTAACTTTCATTTTATAGACATTGGGTTTACAACCAACTGAGGTGGTGGCACCAATCATGTGAAGAGAGGTGGAAGAAGCTTGCTGGGACTGAATAGATAACTTTGGTGTGAGTACACAAAAACACCACGATGTAACAGCATTCAATTACATACTAAACAATACAATCACACAGTGATTGTTGTGGTGCACCAACACAGAAATGTCACTGTTGTACTAGCGGGGACATACTCATCTTCATCATGATCCACATACACACATACTGTAGCACTAGGTCTATGAAACAACAACAGTGTGCCACAAATAGTGTATGGTACCATTGTCACACATCTCAGTTACTTCTATGGAGAACCACAACTATAATACCACAATAGTGTGGTATGATCTTTCAGTAAATGATAAAATAACAGTTGTGTAAATCTTTGTTTCAAGTATTGAAATAAACATCCCCAGTACACAATAACACACAAACACAAGAGAGTATAAATTAACTATTTTTTACTATAAAAATATTTAAGATCTTTAAAACAAGCATAAACAAAAAATATTTTTATAAAACATACAAAAATATGTATTTACAAATATATAAAAACAAATAAAAATATTTATTAAAGTGTGTGTTACTCTCATACACAAATAAATATGTTATAAAAATAAAGTTTTTTTTACATAGATAAAAAAAATATGAATCGTTAAAGTCCTTTTTTAAGAAACTAAAAGTCTTTGTCCAAGACTTGTGAGAGGTGTATGCACTGCTTGAGGCAATCCAAGGTGGAAACTGGATTCGATATGGAGGCGCAAAGGAAGTGGAAGCTGTTGCGCCCTCCAGAGGAGATACCGAACTACTGTGAAGGGTGGTCAGTTTGGCCCAGAGAAGCTGTGGGAACAGGTGGTGCTGGTGGAGGTGAAGCACTGGTACTGGCCACAGTGCCATCAGCCACTGCTACGAGAGGCTCGAGCACGAGGTTGACAGTCCGCTGTTGCGCCTCCAAGAAGGACAGCATTTTACGCTGCCCTTCAAGGAGTGCAACATTATCTTTTCGCAGACTGGCAACCTCACGCTCGAGCCGTCTATAGCAGCAGCAGTGGCCAGTACATCTTCTTAATCGCCGGTGCCCTACAAAGATTCAAAAAAAAAATAATCAATACACAAGTCTAAGAAAACAGTTATGGCATTCAATTATTTAACTTGAAAGATTTCCTAGCTACTGCAATATCATTAATGCTTTAATTTGGCACTTGTGATAATATTTTGAAGTCTGATGCTAAACTATTTTGTTATCTTATTTGTGTCTCTATAATACTTTATTAACTATATAATCTAATGAGCTGACAGCATCAAAAACCTTATAGTAACATGTCATTTCCAATGCTATTCTTCTATTTTATTGACTAGACATAAATATTCAGTATGTACGTACTTTTGCATAATCAACAGTATAGTACCATACAGTTAAAATAGATCCTCATCAAGTGTGAGAATTGTTACTTTACCATGTCTGCCTATAATGTCTAGTCATCTGTGAAATAGAAAACAAAACTACCTTCACACAAACACTATCACAATATACTTTAAATGTGTATATAATCATGATCACTTTCATGATTGTTTGAAAAGAAAGACCTTTTGAGTCATATTTCACCCCTCAACACACATTAATGTTTTAAATAATTAAGTTACTGATATTACATGCATTCAGCAAAACACCATTAACAAGCTGTCATGTAGAATAATCATAGACTTACATTCTGGGAATTGCCTACAACATGAAAATCTTAATAATTATGTCTTCCAGAACACACCCTATATGTCACTGAATAACCTACATATTTACATATCAACAGCAAAATGCACTCCACAAACATGCCAGAGATCTTCAAGTACATAAAGAACATAAATAACAGATTTTAGGTAACATAACTACAAGAATTCAGACAACTAACCTAAAACTTAAACTAGAGTATGGGAAAATCTACCCAAAATAAGGAGATTTAATTCATTAGTGCGGTGTTGGATGCCCGTAATGCACGAGATCACTGTGCTGTTACACGGACACAGGCTAAAGTGTTCAAGACAATGTGGCGCAGCAGTAATAAGTTTCTTAAATATACTGACATTATGAAATAAACAATTATCAATGCTGATTGTTGCTTTGCTATCATTGGCATTGATAATTAATAGTCATAAGTTTGTAACTGATGCATACCGCACCCTGCAGGAGAGAACAGGCATTAGCGTGTCCCTCTGGCTGTTAGATATTGCAGAGCAGGAAAACATGTTGGTCATGCTGTAAAAAAAAACAGCTGTACAGTACATTAGGAGTGAAAAATAAATTACAGTGTTCAAAATTTGGTATATAATACACCATATTTTCAAACCTACCACAGTGCATGGAAATATCCAATACATGATTGCAATGATAGAATGTAATGCTCATCTGACACCAATTGTTTTAATAGCCATATTAGCACCTTTGCTCACACAACAGTCTCACTGTTATTCCTGACACTGTACCAAGTGATTTCACACAGCACCACGCCATCATATAGTGAAAGTGCGAAAACACAGTTTGGACAGTATGGGTGAACATTCAAGTGCCCAGTGTGTGGCAGAAGGCTGTACAGTGTTGAAAAAATTTGGCAATGTGATGTGTCTGACTCAATATTTAACAAGGTTTCACTACTCAACAACTGGTTTAATAGCACCCCACCCAGTCACAGCCAGTGTATGATGACTGGAACTCAACCCACTGCAAGTGGTCAGATCACTGCATTTAACATGTGGTGAGACAACCTCCATAGTGGCACATGTACAAATGTGCGATATTCATAGTGTGTGACATGCAGTCCCATAATTCACTCCATTATACATTTTATGAACATTCCGTCACTTCATTATACCTCTGAAAAATCCACATGTCACAGTGCACTGAAGATCATCACACTGCACTGTAGAGTTAAGTATGAGGTTGGGAAGGGTGAAGAGAGACACACTGCACAGCAATCGGGTTCAACTAGGAAGAGGGGTCATCAAGACTACAAGGCACATTTTGAACTGTTACATTGGGAAAAAAACTAAAAGCATCATTGGGCACTTTTTGTGTTGCAGACCATTTAGCTCACTAGGATATCCTCCCAGCATGGTGTCTGTTTTTTGGGCTTGGGTATCTGTAGTGATCAATGCATTGCCACCCTTGTAAGCTGACAGCACAAATAAAGTCAATAATGGCAACAGGGATTGGGCCCCCCCTAGCAAACAAAGATAGTGGTAGTGGGTCGCTACCCAAAGGGTATTGCGCACACCCCTTACAATTCAACATTTGGAGTGAGTATGCCAACAGGCAGTGGGCTCCCCCTGTCATCACACTAAAACAGCAAGGTGTAGTTATCAACAGGAGGATTGAGCACCACCAATGTTGACAACCGTAGGCTACTTGCCAAGCATGCAGATAATAGCAGCAAACACATAACCAAATGTTGTGCTGGTATGATAAGCTTTGCTGAAATTGAAGTAGAAGCTTCACTTACAAATGCAGGGTTGTTAGCTAATCGATGCAGCTACCGATGTGTAACCTGCATTCACCCAAGAGCATTACAGCCCCAAATCAGCACACTCCTAACATGTTGCTGTGCAGCTGCAGCAAGCCAATATAAAAAAAAAGTTTAGACTACCGTAAAATCACATGATTAATTACACAACTGGTCAACTTAGACACAATAATAATAACATACATTCTAAGTTCACAGTACTGTGGGACTGCATCTTGCTTGGAAACATTTTCAGATTTCACTTACGTTGTGGGCTGGCGGCCTCCTGCTTCACCTCCACTGGTTTTATATCATCAGCTTCCCCGGGCTCTATAAAAGCAAACAAGTGAAAAAATGATCACATTAATTGATGAAATATCAAGCTAAAAGTCTTTTTCTTTAAAACGTCAATTTCTAATACTGCATCATTGTGTACAACTATCATATGAACACGTCTCTTTACTAAAACAGCTGTCTGTTCAGCTAGATGTATGTTCTTAACTCAGTATTACATGCATGCAAAACTCTTCTCATCTGCAGAAAGGCACACAAAGTTGAAATAATGAAAGCATATGTCTGTGTTCTTCCAAGACAAATGTCCATCCAATCCTGAACAGACGTAATATAAGAAATCCAGATTTTTCTGGTGCTTCCCAATAACAATGTTTCTCCAATTACATTTTCACAGAAAGAAAACACAGAAATCTATTATTTATAGTATACAGTGCAGAACAAGCATGGCTACCCATTGATGGCAATAGTCAAAACACTGTGACAATGCATATTTCTTTCTGTTAAACATCCTAACAACCTTATGTGTATCTTTAATTTACATACATGTAGACATAACCATATGATGACCTGCTTTTTAAACAGTTTGACAAAATGTGTTATAATAGCAAGAACGCAAACATATGTATCATGTTACTCTTTACTTAATCACCCTCTACCTGAATATCGCAGTTGTTTATGTGTTATTAAACATATTACCCCTACAGGGCTATTAACACACATTTACAAACATGTAGGCAGTCTCCTTACTGTCCATTTACGGATATTTTAATAATATAAATGAAACATTGCCAGCAGATATAGAAATAATCAGTTAATAAGCATCTAGGAGCATGTGGTAATCAGCAACAGATAATTATACAGCACACTAGTGAATACCAGTGAGACACCATCAACATTACAATTGGTAATCAATGATTCATTGTACATGAAACTCCACCACCAAAAGTAGCAGAGGACAACAGATCCCCTCCAGGACACCACATGGACTGACAAGTACCCTCTATGGACATACATCCATTGTCACATACATGAAAAATAGTATCCCACTCACATGTGTAGTAACAGCACTTTCTCATGCTGGTGCGGGATCTTGTTCCATGCTGCCACTGCACATTCGCTAGAGTTGGTTACCACCTTTTAAAAGTATTTTGCGTCAGAAGAACCCCTCGTTTCTTATTTGCAAACACCATAAAATATTTGGAATAGCATTCTGTTATGCATTAACAGTTTTTTAGCATGCCAATGTTAAAAATGTGTGGTTCAGAGCAGCGCTCCCTGAAAATGCATGTGCTTAGTATTGAAACGCTTACGGGGCATGGAGATTTTAAGGTGGTACACCAGTAATGGAAATAGTTTGTTAATTATGAAATTTGGTAGCCTGATCACTTTTTCTTTTATTCGGAGGCATTCTACAGTCACCTCTTTACAATTTTGTAGTTGTAGAATGTCAGATGGAAATTTAGCAGGAACCGGGGGGCAAAGCTGACAGTTCACCTTAAAGTGTTGTCTGTTGCCAAATGAGAGACTGCCTGTTTCTCCCTTGTATGGAATGATTAAAAAAATGTTTGCAACCCACTCAACTACAAAGAATACATACATGATTCAAATAATACATAATCAGTAAAGACCTTTTTAAAAAAAATACAGCCTTAACTTCTGCAGCTAACACATAACATTATTTCGTAATACAGACCAATGAGATACTACTATTATTTATATCACACTCTTACCATTGGACTCAATCACAATGACACTTTCTGTGTCCGACTGACCACCCTCCACAGCTTCACGCTGTGCCGGTACTACCTCACGAGAAGCCGGGGGAGACCTCCGGTGTTCTGGCATGAAACACAAAAAAAAAGTATATGTAAGTGGTTGATGTGAATAACGTTATATTTTTCAAATAATTGCAACAACAGTAAATCAGGCATCACATAGATAACATTGCTTCTGATTATACAGAGCACAAGCATTGTGGCCACATATTACAATAATAATTACAATTGATCTAAAATATTTTTTTGAAGGCCACTACAGCAGTGCTCTAAATGAAGATTGGTGGTTTATACACAACCATGTCACTGTTATTTAATTTATCTGTCCCCAACAATACTTTTCCACACCAAGCATGTATGTTTGCAGTGAAACTGTAACAACACATTCTACCCAAGTTCTGAACAATGACAGCTGTACTGTTCATAAAGAACTGTGAAAACATTTAGTAGTGGTAATCTGTACTGAAAACATAATAAAGTGATGAACTTAGAACCATGCGTAGAAGGTGCACAATGTTCAGTCATAAGAGATATGCAGTAAACTACAAAAAGTAAATATCTATCCCATTATACAGATAATCAACATTTTCTCAGTTCATGGTTACTTTTCAAAAGAGCAAACGTGTTCCTGTTCCAGCTAACATCATCATGCCGAAATTCAGATGTAACTATGGCATATGGGGGTAATTCGGGAAGACAAAAGGTAAGGTGGACTGCTAAGAACAACAGGAGAGGGTACCAGTGATGTCTCCCAGTCTGCAGTAATGAGAATCTATGACCCACTGACCTAGGTATGGAAGATGGCAATCATTTCACTGTTAGGAAGGCAAGTATTACTACTGCCAGCCATTTTGTGAACACCTTTGGAGCACAGGTAGACCAAACCACATTCTCTGAATTAGTAACGGCCTGAGGCCAGCTCGAACCTGAGCTATTTTCAATGGGACCTTGTTATGATAATATATAAATACCCAATCTGTAGTGTGTGTGGCTGAGGGCACATAAGACAGTGGAATCAACAGCTCATTGACCACCTCCCACCAGCTATATGATAACTTGCCATGCTGATGTAGGCACCCACTGTAGCATGTGGATTTTTGTGGGGAGCCCATCACACCATTGTCTACATAGTCTGTGATTGGTGGTGCACCACACACTATTGATATGTACGCAGTTCACGTGTTCTGTGTGTGTGTGTGTAGCACAGGACACACCACCAGTCAATATTGTATTACTGCTCATTGAAAATACTTCCCTTTTAACTGTACACCAATGCATTTTGGACTTGTGATAGACAGCTGCAGCACACATAGGAAAACTGCAAACATACCTGCAAATACAGTACCTGAATTGGAACAGGTGTGGAACAACTATGAAGTGTCATATGATGGCACTATGTTTGTTGCATATGTGTGCAAACTAACTTTAATACATAACAGTATTACAGAGTTACAAGTTTCATACCACTACATTACAGTGAATAAAGAGTTACATATTGTTCTCTACCAACATACCATAATAGGAACTGCGTATATGGATGGATGTACTATTTCTGGTATGGCTATGTCACTAAGGTGTGGCTTGTGACTTAACAACAGCTCAGTAAATAAATACAACAATTAATCTACATGTTTTCATAGTACATCCTTACATATAGTATTAAGTATTATAAAAAGGGTGTGAGAAATAGAGCTTTCTGATTGGTTGCAAACATTCTATTAGCTGTATGTTAATCTTTGATTAACATACATGTACAGCCTAATCAGATGCTAAACAAGGTTGAACACTATTTACAAAACATTTTTATAATAATACCAATAAGGCAGTCCCAGGGTTTATATTAATGGTCACTTAATCACCCTCTAGGGGCATGTAGCACTCGGCTGTGTCTCATGCCAGATTACACCCCAGAGGGTGATTAACAGACCATTAACATAACCCTTGCTCATGCCTTATTGCTTAATTATGCTGTCTGCAATAATTGTAACAAATTCTGAATAAATGCACATCCATTATTAAAAGTTCTGCTGATTTACTTACGGTGAGTAAGGCGCTTCCCCATAGCTGGCTTGCCAGCAGCTTCCCATAACTCATACGCGAGGTAGTACAAGCACGTATCGTTGTCCGCTATCTCCTCACGCTGTTTTAAAATGTAAAAACGCTGGTGCAACAGCTTCCACTTCCGCTTCAGCTGCACGATTGTTTTGTTTTTAACTTCAAAACAACGTGCAGGAAGCAGTTTATGCGCCTCCACATCGAATCCAGTTTCCTGTTAGTACTCCTCATGAGAACTCTAGCATTCCCTCTGGCCTGGACTGCCTCAAGCAGTGCACACACCTCTTGCAAGGTCCACTGCCTCATTTTCTTTTTTGTAATTATTCAGTTCTGAAATACAAACAGAAAAAAAACATCCACATTAGTATCACCTAACAATATAAATCATTTGTTAAACTAATTCCATGTAATACTTATTACATTAAAGACCACATCTGCTTCAGCATGGCAGAAAGACATCTCACTAGGATTATACAGCCCCAAGAAGGATTTGGCAACCTCAGCACTAACAACATCTGCTGCCACGCTGTGGTGTCCCACCAGCATGCCACCCAGTACTCGGGGGATACTGCACCGAACATCAGGTTGCCCACACCATCACCTATGCATGTCTACTACACTGAGGTGCTCACACAGCGTGAGCTGTGCAACTCTGTTTTGCAATCTTGCACCACAGCTATTGAGCTGTTGCACACCACCCTCACCTAAACAGTGTATAACAGACTGCATCACATACTATGCATCTATGTGTGTGTGTGTGTGCAGGTAAGTACCAGACTTGAACATGTGATATCCTACTACTGTCCATAACACCATAACTACACCCTTCAACCATACACCACAGCATTGTAAACTGATGTAAAATACAGGTGAACCACACATTGCAGAACTGTGCACACACCTACAAATACACTGAATAAATGTGAAGATGGCTAACAAACCTGATCAAAGTAAAATGATATCATAATTGTGTTGTGCATTCATGCTAGGACACATACAAATTACTACACATATGTGTTACATTCAAAATAACTCTATTTCAGACATACCACTAAAGAAACCTATACATTAAACTGCACCACTGTGTTTCACTGTTGTTGCACACATACCATACTGTTACAAGTACAATATCTGAAGAGCACAGTGAATGCTACATTCACTTAACAGACTCAAACTATATAAAATGTTAACTACACATAACAACATCATACAATTGAACTAACAGCAACAGGTACATTGGTATTGCTATCTCCACTATTCTAACATAGCATCCCACAATATTAATATTACAAACCCATATATGTGCCATGTGTTTAAGTGATGCATGCAGTTGATCTATTTTTGACCACATTTATATGGTTCTGAGAAGAACCTTTGTGTATACTGTAATATTTGCTCAAACAGTCTGACAATCTTAAAGGACTTTGAGGATTCCATCTCAAAGGTCTCCCAAAAAATGGCAATTGCCAGCATGCGAGAAATGTACACCATCTGGTAGGAATAGCCAATTATTACAGTATTTTATTTCTGGGGTGACGTATAGTATACATTCCATGCACGCGTAGAAAAGCAGTTATTTGTACATTAACTTTTCTGAGAGCTCTGTCAATCAGATACATATGATGTTCTGTTTGCCAGACCCTACGCTCTGTAATATCTGAAAACATGAGAATACAGGCAGGCAACATAGACATGATAGAAGCAAGGTCCAATTTTGCCTCTGTAACTAAATCTACCCAGCGTTTTGAGCCCAGATCATTGCCTCCAAGATGTATTGGCAGTATGTCTGTAGGAGAGTGAGTTCTCAAAGTCTGTGCATGGTTTGCATAAGATGTTCCCATCTCATGCCACCACAACCAAACCATCTTACATAGCAATTGGGGAGCTGCAGGTCCCTCCCAAAATTACTATGAACTGCAAACTCAGCTGCTCGTCTTATGAAACTGCTTCCAACTATCCACAAAGTCCTTTTGCTATTTTCTGCCATTATAAGTTTTAACACTCAGAACTGTACAAGAGCTACAAAGAAAGTCAGTGTTCACCCTGCAGTGACCAGGCAGTACTGAAAATAAAACTGATATTTTCCCTCCTTATTTCAAGCTAGGTTCAGTGGGCTGAGACATAACACACAAATCAAAAATAAACATTCCCTGCTGCTGTGGCTTCATCAACCAATCTAAGTGATGCAGTCAGTATTACTAGACTTATGTTCCAGCTAAAATCTGCAAACATTGAGAAGTGGGAAAAATGCATCCTTTTCATAGGCAGTTTTAAACAATTACAACAGCAGAAACATGTCTGATTGGTTCCATTTTCTCATAGCGCTCCACGTGCACCTTCCTATCTCTCTCTATTTGCAGCTGCATCTGTACAAGTTAGTACAAAAATGCTATCTGACTTTAAACTCTTTTCTCTAAATAATACAGCATGTTAGATAATAACAAGTTACATATTGAGATTCAGCATATAAAAACGTTTTGATTAATAGTATTTACATGTTATCAGTTTTTTTAATACTAGAAAAATTAATTTTAAAATTGATTGTACTTACAGTTCTGAAACTGCTCTCTCTCAGCAATATCTAAAATGGCTCCTGTTGACTTCTTCTTCAGTGTTGTCCATCTCTGATTGATTGTCTGACATGTCCTGACAAATCTTAAATTACATTAGTAGAGCCAGCTGTCAGTCAAACACACTGAATTCTGATTCGATAATGAATGTATTTGCCACTCCCAAGTGTTACATTAACTTTACTGTCGAATGCACGAAAGTAAATTAGTGACACTTTCGCAAGCACGAAAATAAAATTTGCGAAAGTGTCGCAGTTCGACAGTATTTCTGGTCATACTGTCGAATGCATGAAAGAAAAATTTGTGACACTTTCATATGCACGAAGTACTTTTTTAGATACACTTTCGCATTCGACAGTAATTTTTCAAGAGTGTCTATCGCACAATTTCAGATTTTATGGCAAAATAGCTCAATTTTCAATAATAAACACATTATGTGCTGTGTAGGTGCTTCAAACTCACTGCACTTCAGATATTAAACATTTGCAAGGTTCCAAGCATGCATAACAACTGCGCAACGCAGAGTTGTAAAACAGTTATTTGTTGTAATTTTTGCACCCAAATGTAAACATAGCCATTTTAAGACCTCTGCTCATGAACAGTGTCGCTGTGATTTTACACATTTGTACCATATAGTCATTTCACACATCGACTGAGCCAAAACGCAGTACATAAGTGAAAACACATTTTTGGCAAGATGTGAGAAATGAAATCTGTACTATTCATAAGGTTGTGTGTTAAAAACAAAAAGATGACAATCTCAACTGAAAACTATGACAATACACAAACTTACAAGTCTACATATAAAGTGCGCTTCGCAAGCTTGTAAATCAGTAATTTTTTGGAATTCTTACACCAATTTTTCAACATACTCATTTTAAGTCGCCTGCTCATGAACAGTGGCACTGTCATTTTGTTACTGCACCCCATAGAGTGATTTTGTTAACCAACTGCAGCACTGCACGCTACATGTGCGGAAACACATTTTTAGCAAGCTGTTAAAAATAACAGCTGCAATGGTCATAAACAGGTGTACTAAAAACACAATGTTGAGAATCTGCAGTAACTATATTGAAATTTCATTAACATACAAGCATACATAGCAACTGCGCTACACACACTCACACAACAGTAATTGTACCATGTTTTCCATCTAATTGTAAACATAGTAATTGTAACAGATTTGGTGATGAACAGTATCACTCTCAAGTTTTTTGTCTACCATATAGTGAATTCACGTACTGACTGCACCGTGACGTGCTACATGCTCGAAAGCACATTTTCGTCAAGATGTAACAAATTACAGCCATACTAATCATAACTAAATATGGCAAAAAAAAAATCTTTCAAATGTGGACTAGAAATATTGAGAATGCACAAACTTCTGATGTTACATAGCAACTGCGCAATGCACATTCATAAAAACTACTGTTTAGTAATTTATTTACCAAATTGTAAACATACTTAAGTTACAATTCTCTCAATCCACACTGTTATAAGAAATTTACTGAAGCATATTCTAACACTGTTTTTTTTTCTCTCTGTCTCATACAGGTGCCTGATACTTCTCTAAGATTGCTTACTGACACTGTGAACCATAATAGCAAAACATGCCAACTAAATACAGACGAGATGTGTATCAAAATGAGAGGTATAATAGTACTACACTGTTGTATATGGGCAGCAAACAAAACAGTAAAGTCACACCACAAAATGAACATGGACAGACCTTTACTGCAACAGTGACCCCACAGCAAGTCACTGCACACCCAAACGAAATTCTTTAAGAGAAAAGAAAAGGTATACAATCACAAATGTTGTGTAGATCTCTGAGACAAACACAACTATTTTGAATGTAACCATCAAGAAACATTCAAAACAACGCTGTAAACTCACAACTGCTGATTTACAACTCAGAAAAAAAGTATTTCGATCACTAGCAAGTAAAGCTAAGAACAAAGACTTATCGCTGCTGTGCTGAGACACACCCGCAAAAAGAGTAAGAGTCACCTGTCTCTGATGAAGTTGCGTCTCAAAGTGCGCACTTTCATCAACAGAGCAGTGTTTGTACTACAGCGCTTGTGGCGTAAGATGTGTCATGTGCTTGAACAATTCAGGAAAGTTGTATATGCCATAAAGAAAAGGCTTCAACAGTATCCTTGTTTAACTGTTGACAACTTCTGTCATGTTTTCACAGGACAGTGGATGCACACACAGCACTCAGAGGCATATTTTTGGGAAGAGTCTTATCATTCCCAAAAGAACACAAGTTCACCATTGATGAGTACGGCAAACTAGTAAATGTCCTCAGTATCTCTGATGACAATCAATTGGATACTGATGATGACTGTGATCCAACCACAGTCTTCAATAAACGGCACTGTCTGGCATGGTCATGTGATGATACCTGCAACTGTAGGCAATCGTCATTTGAAAAAGTAGAACAGTTTGTCAACCTATTTGTAATAACAGATCGCAAAGACAGACATAAACTGTTTACAAAAATTGACCATTGTGAAATCCGGCCACATACTGGACTCATGGGTCACTCACTTGCATGTCTCGATAGTGGTGTTTGTGATAGTATTTTTCACAACATGCGGATGCTTGCAGTGCATCAAACAGGCATGCAAAACTTTGTCTACAGAGTATATGAAGTACAGCGAGCTGTACATCAGTACACTTGTTTAAATGACTTATTGCAATCAGGTGACATGCAGGGTGCCATCACATTCCTAAAAAACTGCAACACATTACTTCTGTACCAGAAACAACAATTTTTCAGTGTAACACTTCTGCAGAAAAATCTGTTTCAGTGTTAGAAAGTGACATTCTGAGACAGTACGGCAAAGAAATTGCTAAGTTTGAGGTTGCAAAGTCTCAGAAGTTTGACTCTGTATGTGTGTCATGCAACCGTTTGTGCTACACAAAACAAACAGTCACAGTCAACCTAGAAACCTTGTCACCATACAATGACATGTGGTTCCATCTGTCAGCATTCTTGCTGCTGAAATCTGACTTTCACTTACAAGACACCATTATGCTATGCAAACACTGTTTTTCCAAACTGAAGTCTAACACTTTGCCAGCAAGGTCAATGCTGAATAACATGGAAACAGATGTTACACTAAGTGAGATTTCAACATTAAATATGTTTGAACGCATTCTAATTCAGACAATGAAACCATTCCAAATGATTCTACATCTGAACACAAAGACACGGAACATTCCACAGAAAGAGCTTGTTAGATCTCTAAAGGGTTCCGTGATGTATCTACCACTTCCTCTACAGGAAAATGTTCAAGCAATCTCAACTGAAAATAGCTTGGTGATTCTTGTTAATGGTGTGCCGACAAAGGCCAAGGTTATCTGGCAAGATGTTGTCAATGTGCAAAAGGTAAAGCTTGCTCTTACTTATTTAAAGAGTAACAATCCCTTTTATACAGACCTTGACATAGATCAGATGGCCAGTCTCTCTGTTCAACATGATCTATTAGAAAAAGTAAGCCAATCATTGAGAAGGTCAGTGTACAGACAAGTGATAATGTGTATGAATAGTACACAATTCACCCACTACATGGCAGAGATCCATTAGAGACAACACTGATCTCTATCAAATGAAGCAGGTGGAAGGTGAGCCTGTCAGCATTTGGGAGGCAACACTAGAAACCGGCTGTTTCCCAGACCTATTTCCAAAAGGGTCAGGTGGATGCCTAGATGAAAGAGAAGTACATGTACAGGGTGCTGAGTACCGCACTAGCCGTGTGCTCAGCAAAGATGGCAAATTCAGATGTAACATACAGTACCTGTTCCATCTCCTCTGGGAGAGTCAACTTAACATTCTGTCTGCGTCTATAGCACATACCATTCGTCTAACAAGTCCACTAGATGGAATAACAGCTGCTCAATCTCTGGAGAAATTAAAGCAGAAAGATGAAAATGTGGAAGTGAATCTGTCTTCCATACTTTCAAGTCTTCGTGGCACCAAAGAATATTGGTATCGCAGACACTCTGAAGTGATGACAATGCTGCAAGAGTATGGTGCAGCCACGTGGTTTGTCACACTTAGTTGTGCTGAATATGCCTGGGACAAGCTCATTGAACTGTTGAAGTGGGCAAATTCTGATGTTGACGGCATTTCATCAATGACTGTCAGAGAAATGTGTTCACTTGATCCTGTGTCTGTCACAAGACATTTTCACAAGTGGTTCCATGACATTCTGACTTTCATCTTGTCAAAGGACAATCCTCCTCTAGGTATTGTGGAACATTACTTTTGGAGGACAGAATATCAAGCATGAGGTGTCCCTCATATCCATATGTTATTGTGGATCAAGGATGCTCCATGCATTGGTGAACATGAAACAGCAGAAGTGCTAGCATTCATCAAAAAATATATCACTTGTCACATTCCAGACAAGTATGACAGTCCTACACTATGGAAGTTGGTACAAAAGTTCCAGCTACATATTTGTGCAAAATATTGCCGGCGAGTAGTAAAGAACAAATCTAATTGGTACACATGATGTCGCTTTGGATTTCCTAGACAAGTTTGTCAGGATGGTGCCATGAATGACCTGTTCTCAGCAATGAGACACCACTTGAAGGCAAAATCAACCAAAAGGGTATACGAGTTACCCAGAGATGAAAAAGAGGTGTACATCAATGACTACAACCCAACTCTTCTCCTAATGTGGCAAGCAAACATAGATGTTCAGTTTGTGGCTGATAACTCACTGGCCCTGGTTCAGTACGTCACTTCGTACATAACCAAACATGAACAGACTAGCTTGCAAGATCTTTGGGAAGATATTGCCAGTTCAAGCAAAAGCCTGACATCTCAGCTCTGGTCATTGGGTTTGAAGACTCTTTCACACAGAGAATGTGGAGCTTACGAAGCCAGTGACCGTTTAATGGGTAAACATCTGTACGGGAAGTCTGATGCTGTACATTTTCTCAGTGTAAACTACAAAGAGAAACAGAAACGTGTACTGATTCCTCATGCCGAAATTGAGGAGCTCGCTGCCAATACACCTTCTTCAAAACATATCTTGAAGAATAACCTGATAGACACATACTACCCATGTAGACACAACAACATGAATGATATGTGTCTCTTTCAGGTGGCTAAGTGGTATGACTACAAGACAGATGTAGCACCTGACTCAACATGCCAGATTTACAAGGTCAATGGAGTAGATGGCTGTCTCATAAAGAGACACAAGCCATGGCTCATAGACCACTGTAAACTGCATCTAGGCACATCAGAGAGCAGAGAACATTACTACTTTGCTCTCCTATTCCTATTTAGACCCTGGAGGAGTGAGTCTGAATTAAAAAGGTGACTGTGACACATTCGAAGAACAGTTCAATCTCACTTACGAGACTTTCCAAACTGACTACTCACAGACATATATACAGAGACTAGAAGCTGCGAAAGAACAGCTTGAGAAGTCAGAGAAGCAGCTTCAGGAAGACACTCCAGTTAGTTCACAAGACAACCTTGATCCAGAAGGACAAAGTGTTCTAGGTGACCCTCTGCCCTTAAATGCCCCAGAAGTGTTAATGTCAGAAATTGAGACAGCCATGGAACATGGCACACACTCCATGGTCAACCCAGCTGACTTAAGAGAAAGACTAAATCAGCTGCAACATACAGTTCACTCTCAAGTAGTTGAAGCTGTCCAACATGGCATACTACATGAAACAAAACAATGTGACTGTACTGACTACAAGCCACTACTAATGTTTGTTAGTGGTTCAGCTGGCACAGGAAAGAGTTACCTCATTGAAGCCATCACTGCTGAAGTACGGAGCCTGACAGGCTCTTCAATGTCTGTTGCTGTAACTGCTCCCACAGGACTAGCAACATACAACATTGGTGGAGTTACATTACACCGTCTCTTTATGTTGCCAGTGGAACATGGGAGAACTGGGAGTATTGTAAACTGTCATTCAAGGTTGCATCTCAGCCCGCTCCATGTTCACAAAATGAAGTTACTCATCATTGATGAAATCAGCATGGTCTCCAATGTCATGCTTGCCTGTATTCATCTACGTCTACAGCAGATCTTAGGTACTGACGATGGAGTGCCATTTGGTGGCAAAAGTATACTTGTGTTGGGAGACCTTTTACAGCTTGCACCAGTCAATGCAGAGCATGTATTTACAACTCTAACTGCTAAACAAGCTAAGAATATCCTCGGTTACATTGCAGGCTATAACATATGGAAATTATTTACCTATGTTGAGTTGTCTGAGAACATGTGCCAAAGTGGTGATCTAGCTTACAAATCACTTTTAGATGAATCTTGTACAGGTTCTCTATCATCAGAACATGTTTGTATGTTAAACGATTGGAAGCACAGTAGATACTGCATGCATAGAAACAGCATGTCATGTCTTCAGCGATATATACTCTACTGGCACACACATAGTGTGTCTTATGCCATGACTAAAGAAATGCACTGAATTCAACAATCTAATGCTGCAGAGAGAAAACCAAGAGATTGTAACTCTGCATGCAGTTGATACAATTGATGGCGTTATTCTTAGTCGAAAACTAGTAGCAAAGATGACTGAATGACTAAGTGAACTGAAGTCAGATGTTTCACACAGCTGGCCTAGAAGCTGTTCTCACAGTTTGTAAGAATGCACGTATCATGCTGCGATGTAATCTAGATATAGAATAAGGCATGGTAAATGGTGCCATGGAAACATCACTGACTTTTGTCTACAATGTGCAGAAGGCATATATCGAGACGCTTGTTGTTCACTTTGACAACATGGAACACTCTGTACACATAGACCAAACCTGCGTAAAATTCCAGGTTTTTAAGGATGTCTATGTAAACAGGAAACAGTTTCCATTATGTGCTGCATATGCTGTCTCCATTCACAAATCTCAGGGATTGAGTTTGGATTCAGCAATGGTAGACATAGGTACAGACATTTTCAAGGATGGCATGAGCTACGTGGCACTTTCACGTGTATGCAGCCTTTCTGGGTTGCACATTATTACTATAGCACCTCAGAAAATACGAGCTGACAAGAGATGTATTCTTGAGTACAACAGGTTACGTACTCTACATCAGCCACAAATGTCTTTAATACTACTGCCTACATATCTGTCTGTCTCACACAATTCAGTCACAGCTACAGGTATCAACAAACAGCGACAAGCTTCCAGAAGTGATTCAACTAAAAAGAGTTCAACAAAGGTCACAACTTCAAGTAAACATTCACAGCCAGCAATTCATCAGAAATCAGTTGGTGTAGCTGCTGTACCAGTCTTTGACAACAGCACTAGAGTAAACTGCTATGCTAACTCAGCTATGCAAGTTTTTCTACACATGCCACACTTTGTGCAGGCAATATCTGCTTCACAAGACAATCCCCTATCAAACGCTTTGAAGCAGATTATCAACATGACTTCTGACCAGTCTAACAATGTACAGTCACTAACACCACTACGACAGGTGTTAGCTACATATGCTGGATGTAGTACATTTGCTGCAGACATACAGCAAGACACTACTGAGTTTATGATGGCTGTCATAAACAACCTGGATGAAGATGGCACCCCAATGTGGCAGTACTTCACAGTAACATATGTAACAAAATATGTATGTGTTTCATGTGGCCATTCACAGCGTGAAACCACAGAAGACATGCTGTGGATTACTTTTGTCTCTCAAACAAAAGTGTCATTTCGACAGCTATTCACCAATGCTGAATGTAGTCATGCCTGTGGAAGGTGTGGAGGCAGATGCACCAGTCCATACATCTCAGGAGTTCATCTCAATATCTGTTGCTTATGTTGCACAGATTTGACTCCAATGGGCTCAGAGTTGACACTCCCATCAGAGATTACACAGCTGGTAGAATAGTTTTTAACCAATCAGTGACTGACACTCACAGTGTAGTCTATCACCATGGTCAATCTATGCATTCTGGCCATTACACCTGTTTACTAAGGTACAGAAGTGGATGGGTAGAGTGTGACGACTCTACAAGCAGTTTTAAACAGAGACTGCCACGACACTTAAAAAATGCATATCTTCTAACATTGAAGAATTATGATAACCTTCATATTTCAGAAGAATAGGACAAAACATGTTGCATTTTAAAAATGACTACTTTGTCCTAGAAACATTCATACCTCATTACAATGTTGTATAATGCCTAATATCTAAGTGCCTCGGCACCCAACTAAGGATCTAAGGTTTGAGCAGACTCGATAGACCGTAAGGCCTAATCTGCTGGCAAATAGTATGTTAGTATAATGTACGACTCTGAATAAACCATAGCATTTCAACAAAATGCTATTCTGACAGAGACATTCCATACACTGTAACATGTAAGATATTGTGTGGATCAGTGACTACATGAAAATTGTTGTAGTGGCTTCAATCGGTGCCAACAATATTCACAGTCACTAGAGAAACCATAATTACATGTCTATCAAAGATTGTACATCTAAAAACTGAGGCCTTACTGCCGTCCTCCTCTGTACATATCTTTAATTATTCATGTATCGACTCATACATAACAACAAATTGATAACGAGAAATAGTGAATGTAATGCAGCAGCGGTAGTGTGGGGCCCTCTGGGCCCCACGCTCCCACCACGTACTGCGGCGGCGGCTGCGTGTTGCCCTTCGGGCCCCGTGCTCCCACCACATGATGTCTTGCAGCATAGTAACAGCAACAGCAACGCAAACAGAAGTGCTAACAGTGGTGCACATGGTAACGCAAGCACAAATGAGAACAGAAAGGGTAACGCACACGGTGGCGCAGATGGTAACGGTCTGCCATGTGATGTGTTGTCACATAGTAACATGGTGGCTGGAAATGGAAATGTCAATGGGCATGGTGACGCAAAGTGAAACAGAAAGAGAAACAGTACTGTAGACACAAATGGCAAAAAATAACAGAAATGGGGAGACCACGTGATGCAGCACGCTGAGTAGCAGCTCACCAGTTCAGCTCCCATCGCCTGGCTATTTAAAAGAGCTCAACTGAAGTATTTAAAATAGTTTAAGACTATTATCTTTGAGCCACAAGTTTGATCGCGGTCAGAAGAGGAGTCTGATTTGCTGGAATGGAGGCTGAGATGCGCTCAGCGTCCCCAAAACACACTCCGCCAGTTTCCCCAGAGAAACAGAGCAAGTGGCCTAAGACCCACCAAGGTCATGGCGGCAAGTCATCAGCAATCAGCACCATCTCAGTCAAAGAACCCGAAGAGACTCCTCTCACACTAGAATGGTTTCTTACCGAATTCACACCGTTCAGGGACAATGTAAAATCCCTAACAACGGAGATCAAACATATAACCATGACGCTGGAAGACCTATCCACGAGGATCACCGACAATGAAGCCTGTACAACATCGCTGGAGAAAAGAGCGGATTGTTTAAGCGAGAAAGCAGTGGATACGGCATAGGATTAAAAACTGAGGCTAAAATAGAGGACTTGAAGGAAGGAGCCGAGAAATAACACGGTTATTCTCGGTATTCTGGAGAAGGAAGAAGGCCCTAATACCATCAACTTTGTTCAAAGGCTAGTAGAAAAGTTAGCTGGCCCTCACCTTTGGAAAGGTCTACATGATTGAACGAGCTCATAGAGCTCTTCGACCCATGCCAGCACCAGGAGCTTTGCCTCTCGACTGATTATTTGTAGATTTTAAACTTCCAAGAGAGACAGTATTTGCTGGGGAAAATAAAAGAGCTGCAAGAAATTAGTTGGGAAGGAGTTAAAATAAGGATAACGCAGGATCTCCCTGCCTCTGTTAGGCTTTGTTGCACACAATTCCACCCAATAGTTTCAAAGTTAATTGCAGCTGGCATAAAGTTTAAAATGGGATATCCTGCCAGACTGCAAGTGCTGCTGGAAGGGTCCTGGTCCACATTTGAAGAGGTGGAGGCTGCTAGAAATACCCTACAGAAGTCCCTGCCAGATCTGTTCAGTAATCGCTGAGGGCATGAGGTGAAATGTTGGGCAGTTGTGTCCTAAATTCCTAGAGAGTTGTAACATGAAAATTTTCAATACAGGTTCTGATGATCGTTTCTTAGAAGGCAGCTTTCCCCTGTTTCATTAAGTTTAAGAGACTCGCGACCCCAATAAAACTGGACCGAAAATTGAGGCTCAAAGACTCTCAGTTCAAGAAGGAGCCCACGTATACTGGACAGTGCACCCTAACTGAAAACCCGGATCCTGACTTTACAAGGGCTCCACTTAGTCGGCAGGGAGCTCGCATCTGTTTGTTGGAGAAGACAAGGGTGCAATAAAGACCCGCTACCACAAGAGGTCTCTCAAAGCCAGAGGAAAGGACTATTTGCCGTGGTGAACAGTGAGCCAACACAGAAGTTTCTTTAGTTTGTTTAAATACCGTAGTGCATTTTTTATGGTATCCGGGGCTAACGGAATAGTCAATTTAGGTATTGCCTCTTGTTTTCACCATGCAGTATCAATGGCAAGGTTTTGATGTTGGCGGTAAGCCCCGTCTCATTACGGTGTTGGGGGGTAGTGCGCAGTGTAGTATAATAAGTAAAGAGGCTTTCACAGTTTTAGTTTAATGCAGCTCTGATGTCAAGGTAAAGCTCACTCCTGGAACAAGTTTAGTATGTTCTGTTTAGTACAGGAGTGCCTGTCAAAGCCTACACGGCGCTTAAGGGTATAAGAGTGGGCTCACTACCAGTAGGACGATGAAAATATGTAGGGTAAAATCCTAGAACGGGCCAAGTCTAAATAAATGGAATTGAAATTCCTCCCCCCCTTTTTTTTTCTCCTCCAGCTGGGGCTTATTAAGGTATTATAAAGTTGTTCATTAGGCATGGTTAAATGCAGTTTCCTACAACTAGGTTATGCCGCAGCCAGCCCCTTGGTATGATTTCACTACATTAATATTCCTATAACCAAGGTTTGCAGTTTATAAATGTTGCTGTTTTCTCTTCATTAGATGGGGCTAGTTTGTATTATTATGTTAGGGGTTAATTAACTATAGGTGCATTCTGGTTTCCTGGATGCATTAAGTTGAGCTATTATAAGATTTACTCTAGTTTTATACTGACTTTTTCTTGAGAGTTGGGCTGTGGGGGAATAGCTAGGAGAGAAGTGAAAAGTGGTTCTGCACAAAGTGGGAAGAATAGAACGGGGTAGGGTGGGCTAGTAATCAGGTAGGGTTATTATTTTCATAGGGTCAGGTGAGTTAGGTATAAGGGAGATATTAAGGGATTGGGTAGTAGTCAGGAATAGGGAATGGGAGAAGGTACAGCAAAGTGTACATAGATCCATTTGCAGCACCATCACTATTTATTCACTTATATACTTCTGCCAGGTAGCACAGACAAGGGCTAATGGCTAAGTTATTGAATGTCATATCATGGAATATGAAAGGGTTAGACATAAAACTAAGCAACACTCAATTTTGAAGCACTTAAATTTGTTTGCTCATGGAGATCATATTTTGCAAGAGACACATTTATTAGATATCGAGGCCACAAAATTATGGAGACAACAAGTAGGTCAGGTCTTTTCAGCTGAGTGCTCCACGAATAGTGGAGGCACGATGGTTTTGGTCCATAGGAAGCTTCCCTTTACCCCGACTAAATTAATCAAAGATCCAAAGGGTAGATTCATTTTTGTTATAGGTAATCTATTTGGGAAAGAACTACTCCTAGGGAGTATTTATGGACCAAACCAGGACTCTCCTAGATTCTTTACGCAAATTATTACATCATTACTCCCTTTTCTCTTGATCCCGATGATATTGGGTGGGGACCTCAACCTGGTGTACGATCCGGTGCTGGATAAGACTGGACTCAGTAGGAAGGGGCTGTCCCCGGCCCAACATGCTTTTAGAGATCTATTGGACCAACTTGGACTGTGTGATATTTGGAGGGTATTACACCACTCAGATAGGGAGTATACTTTTATTTCTCTGGTCCACAAAACATCGTCCAGAATAGACTATGTGCTTATTTCTCGAACATATATTCCTCAAGTTATTGATGCCTCGATACAGCCCGGACCCCTGTCAGACCACTCCCTTGTATGTTGTCAGTTAACTATTGATCCTCCATTAGAGGTGGAGGAAGATGGAAACTTAACGATCAACTCCTTAAAGATCCTAAATTGCCTGCATAGTTCAGGACCATATAGATCAGTTTATCGCGCTCAATCAGGGCACAACTCAAAGACCGGACATAGAGTGGTGCACTTTTAAAGCCTACTTAAGAGGAGTAGTCATTAGTTTAGCCTCTAATAGGAAAAAAGCAAGAGAGAATCAGATGTCCCTACTATTGTCTCAAATAAGGATCATACAAAAAGACCTGTCCCCTGCCACACCTGATGCCATATTTCATAAGCTCATTAAATTAAGGGCAGCTTATCTTGAATTGCTTTGTGAAAAAGTGGAGTATGCTATTTTAAAAACACAGGCATCATTCACTGATCAAGGGGAGAAAGCGGGACACCTCTTGGCTCATAGAATTAAGCAAATAGAATCCTCTAGATACATAGCATCCATTCAATCTCAATCAGACGGACTTTGAAGACCGCCTCGAATGAAATTATATCTGAATTTCTTAAATATTATACTGATCTATATGGTCTGATGGCTGACCCCCCAACTCAGACCCAACTAAACAATTATTTAAGGGAGGCCAACTTGCCTAGCCTTACCGAAGATCAGCAAAAGGCATTAATCTTACCCATTACAAGTCAAGAGATATCCAACATTATAGGCAGTTTACCCTTAAATAAAACCCCAGGGATAGATGGTTTCTCAGCTGATTTTTACCAACGGTTTAAGACCTCCACTATCCCTTTGTTGCTTCCTTATTCCAGTATATATTGGGGCTCAAAGAGATGCTTCTCTCTTTGAAGCGCTTAATTGTACTTATTTCTAAGCCGGTAAAGCAACTGAATTGGTCACCAATTACCGCCGATCTCCCTCCTGAATCAGGACATTAAAATACTGTCTAAATTAATAGCGTGCCATCTTAATTGAATTCTCCCTACCATTATTGGACCCAAACAGGTGGGCTTTATGAAGGGAAGATCCTCTTCGGACCACTTCCGTACCCTGGCTCATGTCTTCTCAGCATCCAGAGATGCTCCCTACCCTGCTGCCTTAATCTCCCTGGACACTAAGAAGGCATTTGATAGGGTCAACTGGCAATACTTATTTCAGACTCTAAAGGCCTTTAAATTCCCTAATACATTCCTGACATGGATTAGATCCCTCTATCATTCCCCCATGGTGAGGGTATCAGGGAATGGAGTCACCTCCGATCCATTTACTCTTCATTTGGGAACTAGACAAGGCTGCCCCCTTTCCCCTTTACTGTTCAACATATACTTAGAGCCATTAATCTGTAAATTGCAGGCTTGTCCAGAAGTGCAAGGAATTCAGATTCACCCATGTGAGGTTAAAGTCTCTGCTTACACAGATGATCTACTCCTCCAAGTAGCTAATCCCCGTTTCTTCTATTCCTCCAATGTTAAATATCATAAAATCCTTTAGTTTAGTCTCCAATTATAAGTTAAATGTAAATAAAACAATTGTCTTCCCCCTTAACCACAAGCTTTATAAAGCTGATATCCTTAAACTGGGACTTGCCTGGAAACAGGATTCCCTAAGATACCTGGGTATTGAATTATCAAGACTCACGGGAGCCACTATCAAATTGAATTTGGACTCTCTGCTTCAGGTTATAACCCAGAATCTTAATAGGTGGGCCTCCCTACCAATTTCTATTTGGGGAGAGTCAACCTGCTCAAAATGAATGTATTCCCAAGACTCTTTTAACCCCTGTCAATGCTTAATGTCTGGCTTCCGGTATCGTGGTTCAAGAAGGTAAACAGTCTCTTTTTAGAGTTTATCTGGGCTAACAAGACCCCTAGGATTGCATTCCATAAATTAGGGGGCGCCAAAGCTGAGAGGTGGTTTGCACTTGCCCCACCTAGGGCTCTATTTCTGGGCTAGTCATATTAATAAATACCTGAGATGGACAATACCCGTAACAACAAGTTATACTCCAGTATGGCTCAAAATAGAACAGGCGAGATCTGTGAATGTGGTGTAGACCCAGAAGCCCTCCTTTATATTAAGGAGCATCGCCTTCCCAGCAGATTAAAGAACACTCCCATAGCACTGTCCATCAGGGACCACTCTCAACTATGTCATTTTCTCAAATATAATAATATAGGAGACGTAATCAACCCCTGTTCGGTAATCCTAATTTTAAGATTGACGACAAATATATTCCCTCAAATTGGTTACCCCAGTTGAAGGGTATCCCATTGCATACTTTAACAGGTGAAGACTATATCTGGTTGTCAGGCCAAAGTATAAAGCAAAAGTTTAAGATCCCGATTAAGTACTTTTTCAGAATCATCCAAGTGAGACACCTATTAATCAAAGTATTTGGGCAAAAGTTAGACTCATATACAGGCCCTTCCCTTCTAGTAGATCTGATACACCTGGTGGGCCAGCAGAAAGCTGTATCCAAAATTTACGGTATCTTGTTCGATAGGTTATACCCAGAATGTTATGGTCCGACCCATTATTGGTCCCCCCACTTTCCTGGTCATAACATTAATTGGGCCGACCTCTGATTTAATTGTCACAAATTCATAATGCAAGATAGATTAAGACTGATGCAGATGCATATTCTGCATAATTTATATTTTTCCCCTGAAAAAATGTTAAAATTTGGCCTAACACCCTCTTCCCAGTGCATGAGATGTTCTGGTTATGAGGGTACCCTATATACTATTTTCTGGTCCTGCCCCAAAATAGTACCTCTTTGGACCGCTATTCAAAATAAGACTGACTCCATTTTGGAACTGGACGATCTTTTAAACCTGAAATATGTATCCTAGGTGACTCTCCTGCATCAGATTTCATAATAGGAAATACTACATGGCCTTGATATCTATGTCACTTAAGAAAGTGGTATTACGACACTGGAAAGACCAATCTGAAATTACTTATGGAGAATGGTTAACTGAGCTTCTTGTGAATCTCATAACGGAGAAGGCTATTGCAAGTTTAAATAATAGGTTAGGAAGGTTTAAGAAGATATGGGACCCTTTTATACTCTATTTTCAATTTAAGGATTCTCATTGTCAGGCCTTTGTACCTAGTGCATTCTGTCAATACTGAGATATCTGTGCTGTAGGATCTGTAGTAGGGTTAGAATAAAGCTGTATTAGAAGGGGGAACTCAGTTGTGGGAGGAGAGGGTGGGGTGACAGATTTAGTCTGCTGTGTACTGTCAATGTATAATGATATTGTACTTGGCTATCTGTCATGTATGGTTAAAAAATATTAATAAACTTTAAATGGAAAAAAATAACAGAAACGCAAGCGCAAATGAAAATGCAAAGGATAACTCACATAGGGCCCCGGGATTCCACCATGTAATGCGGCAGTGGGAGCACGGGGCCCTTTGGGTCCCACACTCCCACCACATGATGTCTTGTGGCATAGTAACAGGAACAGCAACACAAATAGAAGCACTAACACTGGCGCACATGGTAACGCAAGCGTGAATGAGAACAGAAAGGGTAACACACATGGTGGCGTAGACGGGAATGGTCTGCCATGTGATGTGTTGTCACATAGTAACATGGTGCCTGCAAATGGAAATTTCAATGAGCATGGTGACGCAAACTAAAACAGAAAGGGAAACAATACTGTAGACACAAATGGCAAAAAATAACAGAAACACAAGCGCAAATGAAAATGCCAAGGATAACGCACATGGTGGCGCAGACTTCAACAGTAAGTGAAATAGGTATGGAACCGCAAGCGGAAAGGGCAACAGTAACAGTAATGTAAGCACACAGGCTGGTTTTCCCCAAAACCTGCATAGAGAAAGACAGTGAGTACAAAGAATGTATGCATAATAATGGATATCAGAGCAGAAAATGAGGACTTGGAATACTAAATAGGTTATATCTCAGGAACCGTACGACATAGAAAAAAAATTTAAAACTCATATTATTTACAACTGTCCTAGCTAAGTTTGTACTTAGCCCCCATTAGGGGGCTAAGTGCTTTTCCGACGAAAAGTCCATATCTCACACTGTTTCCGAGATATGGGCCCTGAAAGGCACTGGTGAACGCTGTAATGTTATCCTATGGGAAAAAAAGAGAAGTTTGGAGTGCCATAACTTTGCCACCCTATAATATTTGTTCACCAAACCACTGACAGGTACATCTGTGGGCTGTTGGCTTTCTTCCTTCCAAATTTCAGGAAAAAAGACCAAACTGTTATTTTGCAGCAGGGTGCCAAAGGATTCCTGTAATGCGTCGGGCACCGTAATGTTATCCTATGGGAAAAACAGTCAACTTCGGAGTGCCGTAACTTTGCCACCATGTAATCTTTTTTCACCTAAACAATGAAAGGCACATCTGTGACATGCCAGCTGTGTTCCTTCCAAATTTCAGCCCAAAACTCCCAACCGTTCTTTTGCAGTGCAGTGCCAAAGAATCACTGTCACTTTCCCACAGATAGAAAACTACTGTCGCACTTATGCAGCTTGCAAAAATTACACTTTCATGAGCACTAAAGTAATTTAGAAAGTACTTTTCCAGAAATTTGAAAACATATTTCTGGGGTGTTTTACCCCAAAATAAAGACATGGCAAGCATCCTCAGGGTCCGACTAGGTGAATGCAAAAGAATTAGGTTGCTAGAGGGTCCCAAATTTAAATGCCAACCATTTTTCTGATCACCAACTGAAAACAAAATGGCGGATTGCGAAAGTAACAGGCCCATTCACGAAAGTATAAAAATGCATTGCGACACTGTTGAACTTTTGTTAACTTTTCCATGACTTATAATGGGAAATTGTTTTTGAATAACTTTTGAACCGTTTAATATTTTTCATCAAATCTTTGAAAGGCACATTGGGGACCCTGACACACATTCCCTGAAGATTTTGGGCTGGTTCTGCCAAACTGTCGACCCATAAATGCGACAGTAAATTCAGAAAAAGCGAAAATCGTGTGCAAATCATGCTTAATAACTCTGCAGCCGTGTATCTGACCAGTATGAAACTTGGCAGATGCCAAGGCCTGTGGTTCTTGATCATGTATTCCAAATTTCAGGCAAATCTGTCAAGCGTTGCAAAGTTATTAAGGTGCAAAATTGTGGGTTTAACATAGAAATGGCTCCTCAATTCCTAACTATGGTAGCACTACCGGCTACCATAATATATATACATATGTTTGTTTTATTTTCTTTGTCTGTTTGCTGTATGTTGTGTAATCAATTTTGAAAATCTTAGTAAAAATATTTAACAAAAAGAACATGGGAATAGTAAGTCAAAACTTGGTGTCATGGTAGAAGCTGTGGTGAGATTCAGTAAGAACATTGAAATAGGAAGTCAGAAACATAGGAACAAGTATAGAAACTGTGGGATGAGATTCAGTAAGAATATGGGTATAGTGAATCAAAAACATAGTGACATGAGTAGCAGCTATGGGGTCATTCACTAAGAACATGGGAATGATGAGTCAAAAACAAATATACATGAGTAGAAGCTGAGTGGTGAGATTCAGTAAGAATATGGGAATAGTGAGTCTAAAACATTGGGACATTTGTAGAAGCTGGGGAGGAAGATTAAGTAAGAACATAGAAATGCTGAGTCAAAAACATAGGGGCTGGAGTGGAAGATGTGGGGTGAAATTCATTAAGAACATGGGCATATTGAGTCAAAAACAAAGGGACATGAGTAGAAGCTGGTGGGTGAAATTCAGTAAGAACATGGGAATAGTGAGTCAGTAACTTACAGACATGAGTAGCAGCTGGGGTGAGATTCAATTAGAACAATGGAATAATGAGTCAAAAACATAGTGACATGAGTAGAAGCTGTGGGGTGAGATTCAGTATGAACATGAGAATAGTGAGTCAGAAACATAGGGTCTGGAGTGGAAGATGTTGGGGTGAGATTCATTAAGAACATGGGCATACTGAGTCAAAAACATAGGGACATGAGTAGAAGCTGGTGGATGATAGTAAGAACAAGAGAATAGTGAGTCTGAAACACAGGGACATGAGCAGAAGCTGGGGGAGTGACATTCAGTAAGAACATTGGAATAGTAAGTCAAAAACAGTGAAATGAATAGAAATTTGGTGTAAGATTCAATAAGAACATAAGAATTCTGAGTCAAAAATATGGTGGCATGAGTGGAAGCTGTAGGTGAGATTCAGTAAGAACATGAGAATAGTTAATCAAAAACATAGGGACATGAGCAGAAGCTGGTTGGTGAGATTCAGTAAGAACATGAGCACAGTGTGTCAAAAACATAGGGACATGAGCAGAAGCTGGTTGGTGAGATTTAGTAAAAACATGAGCACAGTGTGTCAAAAACATAGGGACATGAGCAGAAGCTGGTTGGTGAGATTCAGTAAGAACATGGGAATAGTAAGTAAAAAACTTATGGTCATGATTAGAAGCTGGTGGTGAGATTCAGTAAGAACATGGAAATGGGGAGTCAGAAACACAGGGACAAGATTAGAGGTTGTTGAGTGATGTTCAGTAAGAACATGGTTATAGTGAATCAAAAACATAGTGACATGAGTAGCAGCTGAGGGGGTGACATTCACTAAGAAGATGGGAACAGTGAGTCAAAAGCAAATAGACTTGAGTAGAGGCAGGGTGGTGAGATTCAGTAAGAATGTGGTAATAGTGAGTCTAAATCATAGGGACATGAGTAGAAGCTGGTGAGTGAGATTCAGAAAGAACATGAGAATAGTGAGTCAAAAACATTTGGACTTGAACAGAAGCTGGGGTGATATTCCTTAAGAACATGGGAATAGAGGGTCAAAACATAGGGACAAGAGTAGAAAACTGGAGGTCAAGATTCAGTAAGAAGCTGGTATTAGTCAGTCAAAAACAAAAGGACATGAACAGAAGCTAGTGGGTGAGATTCAGAAAGAACATGGGAATAGTGAGTCAGAAGCGTAGGGACATGAGTGGAAGCTGGTGGGTAAGATTCAGTAAGAATATGGGAATAGTGAGTCAAAAGTATAGTGACATGAGTAGAGGCTGGGGGTGAGATTCAGAAAGAACATGAGAATAGTGAGTCAAAAACATAATGACATGAGATGTATCTGGGGTGAGATTCAGTAAGAACATGGGAATAGTAAGTCAAAAACTTATGGTCATGAGTAGAAACTGGTGGTGAGATTCAGTAAGAACATGGAAATAGGGAGTTAGAAACACAGGGACAAGAGTAGAGGTTGTTGGGTGATGTTCAGTAAGAATATGGTTATAGTGAATCAAAAACATAGTGACATGAGTAGCAGCTGAGGGGTGACATTCATTAAGAAGATGGGAACAGTGAGTCAAAAGCAAATAGACTTGAGTAGAGGCAGGGCGGTAAGATTCAGTAAGAACATGGGAATAGTGAGTCTGAATCAGTAGGGACATGAGTAGAAGCTGGTGGGTGAGATTCAGAAAGAACATGAGAATAGTGAATCAAAAACATCTGGACGAGAGTAGAAGCTTTGGGGTGAGATTCGGTAAGAATACGGGAATAGTCAATCAAAAACAAACAATATGAACAGAAAATTGATAAGATTCATCAAGAGCATGGAAATAGCAAGTCAAATACAGGGACATTTGTAGAACTGTAGGGGTGGGTTTCAGTATGAAGACAGGAAGAGTGAGACAGAAACATGGGTACAAGCGTGGAAGCAGGGGGAGATTCAGTAAGAACATAGGAATAGTGAATCAAAAACAGGAACTTGAGTAGGAGTGATTGGGTGAAATTCAGTAAGAACATTGGAATAGTGACTCAGAAACTTATGGACATGAGTGGAAGCTGGGGGATGACAGTCAGTAAGAAGAAGGGAAGAGTGAGTAAAAAACATAGTGACAGGAGTAGAAGCTGGAGGTGAGATTCAGTAAAAGGATGAGAATAGTGATTCAGAAACATAGGGACACAAGAAGAAGCTGGGGATGAAATTCAGTAAGAACATGGGAAAAATGAGTGAAAAACATTGGGACATGAGTAGAAGTTGAGGGAAGGAGATTCAGAAAGAACATAGGAATACTGAGTCAGAAACTTATGAACATGGGTAGCAGCTGGGGTGTGAGATTCAGTAAGAACAATGGAATAGTGAGTCAAAACCATAGTGACATGAGTAGAAGCTGGGGGTGAGATTCTGTAACAAGATGACAATAGTGAGTCAAAAACATAGTGACATGTGTTGAAGCTGGGGTGAGATTAAGTAAGAAGATGAGAACAGTGAGTCAAAAACATGGACAAGAGCAGATGCTGGGTGTGAGATTCTGGCAGAACATGGAAATAGAGGATCAAAAACATAGGGACAAGTGTAGAAAGCTGGGGGAGAGATTCAGTAAGAGGCTGGGACTAGTCAGTCAAAAACAAAAGGACATGAGTAGAAGCTGGTGGGTGAGATTCAGTAAGCACACTGGAAGAGCTATTTAAAAACATAGTGATATGAGAAGAGGCTGTTGGTTGAGATTCAGCAAGAAAATTAGAATAATGAGTCAGAAATATAGGAACATGAGTAGAAGCTAGTGGGTGAGATTCAGTAAGAACATGGAAATAGTGAGAAAGAAAAATAGGGACATGGGTTGAACCTGGGCATGATATTCTGGAAGAAAATGGGAATAGTGAGTCAAAAACAGAGTGACATGAGTAGAAGCTGGGTGGTGAGATTCAGTAAGAACATGAGACAAGTGAGTCAGCCACCAAGGAACTCTCCTCTAGTGGCTGTGTGACTCTGGTGCTAAACCATCCCTACCCTAGAAGGGTAGCTCACCCGCTGAAACAAATGTACCACCATGTGTTGATAAGGAAACATTGTTTTCCATTACTGTGTATGATCCTTGTTAGGTACTAACATCCTGAAAGCCTGTATTGTTTCCCTGTTCTTTATGTATGATGAGGAACCTTTGTAAATGAATCTTTGACTCAAAGGTCTTTCTGATGATCTCAAATAAATAAATAAAAAATAAAAATACAGTGACATGAGTAGAAGCTGGGGAGGAAATTCAGTATGAACATGGAAATAGTGAGTCAAAAACATAGGGGCTGGAGTAGAAGCTGAGGGGTGAGATTCATTAAGAACATAGGCATATTGAGTCAGAAATATTGGGACATGAGCAAAAGCTGGTGGGTGAGATTCAGTAAGAATAAGGAATAGGAAATCAACACATATGGACATGAGCAGAAGCTGGTGGAGTGACATTCAGTAAGAACACTGGAAAAGTGAGTAAAAAACTTAGTGACATAGAGAAGATTGGGGTAAGATTCAGTAAGAACATGAGAAGAGTGTGCCAAAACCTACAGACATGAGTAAAAGCTGGGGGGTGAGAGTCAGTAAGAAGAAGGGAATAGTGAGTCAAAAACATAATGACATGAGTAGAAGCTGGGGTGAGATTCAGTAAGAACATGGGAATAGTGCGTCAAAAACATAGTGACATAAGTAGAAGTTGGGGTGAGATTCAGTAAGAACATGAGAATAGTGAGTCAGAAACACAGGAATACGAGAAGAAGCGGGTGATAAGATTCAGTAGGAACATGGGAATGATGAGTGAAAAACATAGGGACCAGAGTAGAAGATGAGGGGGGCGAGATTCAGTAAGAACATGGGAATACTGAGTGAGAAAGTTACAGACATGAGTAGCACCTGGGGAGTGAGATTCAGTTAGAACAATGGAATAGTGAGTCAAAAACCTACTGACATAAGGAGAAACTGGGGGTGAGATTCAATAAGACCATGAGAATAGTGAGTTGAAAACATAGTGACGTGTTGAAACTGGAGGTTAGATTTAGTAAGAACATAAGAATAATGAGTCAAAAATATATAGACAAGAGCAGAAGCTGGGGTGAGATTCAGTAAGAACATAGGAATAGATGGTCAAAAACATAGGGACAAGGGTAGAAAGCTTGAGGGTGAGGTTCAGTAAGAAGCTAGGAATAGTGAGTCAAATACACAGTGACATGAGTAGAACCTGGGTGGTGAGATTCAGTAAGAACATGAGAATAGTGAGTCAATAACATGGTGAAATGAGTGGAAGCTGGGGTGAGATTTAGTAAAAACATGAGAATAGTGAATCAACAACATAGGTACATGAGCAGAAGCTGGTTGGTGAGATTTAGTAAGAACATAGGCACTGTGTGTCAAAAAAATAGGGGCAAGAGTAGAAAGTTGGGGTGGAGATAAAGTAAGAAAATGAGAACAGTGATTCAAAGACATAGTGACATGAGTAGAAGCTGAGGGGTGAGATTCACTAAGAACATGGGAATAGTAAGTCAAAATCTTGGTGTCATGAGTAGAAGCTGGGGTGAGATTCAGCAAGAATATGGGTTAGTGAATCAAAAACATAGACATATGAGAAGCAGCTGTGGGGTGACATTCTATGAACATGGGAACAGTGAGTCAAAAGCAAATAGACATAAGTAGAAGCTGAGCAGTGAGATTCAGTAAGAACATGGGAATAGTGAGTCTAAAACATAGGGACATGTGCAAACGGGAGAGAGATTCAGTAAGAACATAGAAATAGACAGTCAAAACATAGGGATTGGAGTGGAAGATGTAGGAGTGAGATTCATAAGAACATGGGCATATTAAGTCAAAAACACAGGGATATGAGAAGAAGCTGGTAGGTGAGATTCAGTAACAACATGGGAATAGTGAGTCAGAAACCGACGGACATGAGTAGCAGCTGGGGAGTAAGATTCAGTAAGAACAATGGAATGGTGAGTCAAAAACATAGTGACATGAGTAGATGTGTGGGGTGAGATTCACTATGAACTGAGAATAGTGAGTCAAAAATATAGTGACATGAGTAGAATCTGGGGAGGGAGATTCAGTAAAACATGGAAAGAGTGAGTCACAAACATAGAGGCTGGAGAGAAGATGGGGAGAGATTCATTAAGAACATGGGCATATTGAGTCAGAAACATTAGGACATGAGCAGAAGCTGGTGGGTGAGATTCAGTAAGAATAAGGAATAGGGAATCAAGCAAATATGGACATGACCAGAAACTGATGGAGTGACACTGAGTAAAAACACTGGAATAGTGAGCCAAAACTTAGTGACATGAGTAGAAGATTGGGATGAGATTCAGTAAGAACAAGAGAATAGTGAGTCAAAAACATAATGACATGAGTAGAAGGTGAGGTGAGATTCAGTAAGAACATGTGAATAGTATGTCAAAAACATAGTGACATAAGTAGAAGCTGGGGTGAGATTCAGTAAGATCATGAGAATAGTGGGTCAGAAACACAGGAAGATGGGAGGAAGCGGGTGATAAGATTCAGTAGGAACATGAGAATGATGAGTGAAAAACATAGGGACTGGAGTAGAAGACGAGGGGGACGAGATTCAGTAAGAACATGGGAATACTGAGTGAGAAAGTTACAGACATGAGTAGCAGCTGGTTAGTGAGATTCAGTTAGAACAATGAAATAGTGAGTTAAAAACCTAGTGACATGAGGAGAAACTGGGGGTGAGATTCAGTAAGACCATGAGAACAGTGAGTCAAAAACATAGTGATGTGTTGAAGCTGGGGGTTGATTCAGAAAGAACATGAGAATAATGAGTCAAAAATATATAGACAAGAGCAGAAGCTGGGGTGAGATTCAGTAAGAACATGGGAATAGAGGGTCATAAACATAGGGACAAGGGGTAGAAAGTTTGGGGTGGAGATTCAGTAAGAAGCTGGGAATAGTCAGTCAAAACAAAAGGACATGAGTACTAGCTGGTGGGTGAGATGCTGTAACAACATGGGAATGGTGATTCAAAACATAGTGACATGAGAAGAAGCTGCTGGGTGAGATTCAGTTAGAACATGGGAATAGTGAGACAGAAACACAGTGACATGAGTAGAATCTGGGAGGTGAGATTCAGTAAGAACATGAGAATAGTGAGTCAAAAACATGGTGACATGAGTGGAAGCTGGGGTTGAGATTTAGTCAGAACATGAGAATAGTGAATCAAAAACATAGGGACACAAGCAGAAGCTGGTTGGTGAGATTCAGTAAGAGCGTGGGCACTGTGCGTAAAAAGATAGGAAAAGAGTAGAATGTTGGGGTGGAGATATGTAAGAACATGAGAACAGTGAGTCAAAGACATAGTGACATAAGAAGAAGCTGAGGGTGAGATTCACTAAGAACATGGGAATAGTAAGTCAAAAATGCTTCATGAGTAGAAGCTGTGGTTAGATTCAATAAGAACATGGAAATAGGGAGTCAGAAACGTAGGGACAAGAGTAGAAGCTGGGGTGAGATTCAGCAAGAATATGGGTTTAGTGAATCAAAAACATAGTGACATGAGTAGCAGCAGTGGGGTGACATTAACTATGAACATGGGAACAGTGAGTCAAAAGCAACTAGACATGAGTAGAAGCTGAGCAGTGAGATTCCGTAAGAACATGGGAATAGAGTCTAAAACATAGGGTCATATGTAGAAGCTGGGGAGAGAGATTCAGTAAGAAAATAGAAATAGAGAGTCAAAAACATAGGGGCTGGTGTGGAAGATGTGGGGGTGAGATTCATAAGAACATAGGCATATTGAGTCAAAAACATAGGGATATTAGAAGAAGCTGGTAGATGAGATTCAGTAACAACATGGAATAGTGAGTCAGAAACCTATGGACATGAGTAGCAGCTGGGAGTGAGATTCAGTAAGAACAATGGAATGGTGAGTCAAAACATAGTGACATGAGTAGAAGCCTGGGGTGAAATTCAGTATGAACATGAGAATAGTGAGTCAAAAATATAGTGACATGAGTGGAATCTGGGAAGGGAGATTCAGTAAGAATATGGAAATAGTGAGTCACAAGCATAGGGGCTAGAGTAGAAGATGTGGGGGTGAGATTCATTAAGAACATGAGCATATTGAGTCAAAAATATGGACATGAGTAGAAGCTGGTGGGTGACATTCAATAAGAACAATGGAATAGTGGGTCAAAACAGAGAAGTAGAACCTGGGTGAGATTCAGTGAGAACATTGGAATAGTGAGTCAAAACAGAGACATGAGTAGAATCTTGGGGTTAGATTCAGTAAGAACATGAGAATAGTGAATCAAAAACATAGGGACAGGAGCAGAAGCTGGTTGGTGAGATTCAGTAAGAACATGAGCACAGTGTGTCAAAAACATAGGGACAAAAGTAGAACACTAGAGTGAGAGATTCAGTAAGAAGCTGGGAGTAGTCAGACAGAAACATAGGCACATAACTAGAAGCTGCTGGGAGAGTTAGATTCAGAAAAAGCAGACTAGGGAGTCAAAAACTTAGGGACATGAGTAGAAGCTGAGGGGTGAAATTCAGTAAGAACATTTCAATAGTGAATCAAAAATATAGTGACATGTGTAGAAGCTGGGGGTGAGATTCAGTAAGAACATGAGAATAGTGAACCAAAAACATAGGGACATGAGCAGAAGCTGGTTGGTGAGATTCAGTAAGACCATGGGCACAGTGTGTTAAAACATAGGACAAGAGCAAAACACTAGTGTGGGAGATTCAGTAAGAAGCTGGGAACAGTCAGTCAAAAAACAAAGGACATCAGTAGAAGCTGGTGGGTGAGATTAAGTAAGAACATTGGAAGAGCATTTCAATAACATAGTGACATGAAAAGAAGGTGTTGGGTGAGATTCAGTAAGAAAATTGGAATAGTAAGACAGAAACATAGGAACATGAGTGGAAGCTGGTGGGTAAGATTCAGTATGAACATGGGAATAGTGAGTCAAAAAAAATAGTGACATGAGTAGAACGTGGGGGTGAGATTCAGTAAGAACATGGGAATAGTGAGTCAAATACACAGTGACATGAGTAGAACCTAGACAGTGAGATTCAGTAAGAATATGAGAATAATGAGACAAAAACATGGTGACATGAGTGGAAGCTGGGGGTGAGATTTAGTAAGAACATGAGAATAGTGAATCAAAAACATAGGTACACGAGCAGAAGCTGGTTGGTGAGATTCAGGAAGAACATGGGCACTGTGTGTCAAAAAGATAGCGACAAGAATAGAATGTTGGGCTGGAGATATAGTAAGAACATGAGAACCGTGAGTCAAAGACATAGTGACATGAGTAGAAGCTGAGGGGTGAGATTCACTAAGAATATTGGAATAGTAAGTCAAAACTTGGTGTCATGAGTAGAAGCTGTGGTGAGATTCAGTAAGAACATGGACATAAGGAGTCAGAAACATAGGGACAAGAGTAGAAGCTGGTGTGAGATTCAGCAAGAAAATGGGTATAGTGAATCAAAACCCAGAGACATGAGTAGCAGCTGAGGGTGACCTTCACTATGAACATGGGAATAGTGAGTCAAAAACAAATAGACATGACTAGCAGCTGGGGAGTGAGATTCAGTAAGAACAATGGAATATTGAGTCAAAAATATAGTGACATGAGTAGAATCTGGGGAGGGAGATTCAGTAAGAACATGGAAATAGTGAGTCACAAACATAGGAGCTGGAGTAGAAGATGTGGGGATGAAATTCATTAAGAACATGGGCATATTGAGTCAAAAAAATATGGACATGAGTAGAAGCTGGTGGGTGACATTCAATAAGAACAAGGGAATAGTGGGTCAAAAACAGAGAAGTGGAACCTGGTAGTGAGATTCAATAAGAATATGGGAATAGTGAGTCAAATACACAGTGACATGAGTAGAACCAGGGCGGAAGCTGGGGGAGTGACATTCAGTAAGAACATTGGAATAGTGAGTCAAAACATAGGGACAAGTGTAGAAACGTTGGGGTGAGATTCAGCAAGAACATGGGAATAGTGAGTTAAAAACTTATGGACATGTGTAGAAGCTGGGGGATGAGATTCAGTAAGAACAATGGGAATAGTGAGTCAAAACATAGCGACATGAGTAGAAGCTGGGGTGAGATTCAATAAGAACATTGGAACAGTAAATGAAAACATAGTGACATGAGTAGAAACTTGGGGTTAGATTCAATAAGAACATGAGAATTGTGAGTCAATAATATGGTGACATGAGTGGAAGCTGGGCATGAGATTCAGTAAGTACATGAGAATAGTGAATCAAAAACATAGGGACATGAGCAGAAGCTCTGTGAGACTCAGTAAGAACATGGGCACAGTGTGTCAAAAACATAGGGACAAGAGCAAAACACTAGTGTGGAGATTCAGTAAGAAGCTGGAATAGTCAGTCAAAACAAAAGGACATCAGTAGAAGCTGGTGGGTGACATTAAGAAGAACATTGGAAGAGCATTTCAACAACATAGTGACATGAAAAGAAGGTGTTGGGTGAGATTCAGTAAGAAAATTGGAATAGTAAGACAGAAACATAGGAACATGAGTGGAAGCTGGTGGGTAAGCTTCAGTAAGAACATGAGAATAGTGAGTCAAAAAATTGTGACATGAGTAGAATGTGGGGGTGAGATTCAGTAAGAACATGGGAATAGTGAGACAAAAACATGGTGACATGAGTGGAAGCTGGGGGGTGAGATTTAGTAAGAACATGAGAATAGTGAATCAAAAACATACGCACATGAGCAGAAGCTGGTTGGTGAGATTCAATAAGAACATGGGCACTGTGTGTCAAAACGATAGGGACAAGAATAGAATGTTGGGCTGGAGATATAGTAAGAACATGAGAACAGTGAGTCAAAGACATATTGACATGAGTAGAAGCTGAGGGGTGATATTCACTAAGAACATTGGAATAGTAAGTCAAAAACTTGGTGTCATGAGTAGAAGCTGTGGTGAGATTCAGTAAGAACATGGAAATAGGGATTCAAAAACATAGGGACAAGAGTAGAAGCTGGGTGTGAGATTCAGCAAGAAAATGGGTATAGTGAATCAAACACATAGAGACATGAGTAGCAGCTGAGGGGTGACCTTCACTATGAACATGGAAACAGTGAGTCAAAAACAAACACACATGACTAGCAGCTGGGGAGTGAGATTCAGTTAGAGCAATGGAATAGTGAGTCAAAAACATAGTGACATGAATAGAAGTTTGCGGTGAGATTCAGTATGAACATGAAAATACTGAGTCAAAAATATAGTGACATGAGTAGAATCTGGGGGGAGATTCAATAAGAACATGGAAATAGTGAGTCACAAACATAGGGCTGGGAGAAGATGTGGGATGAAATTCATTAAGAACATGGGCATACTGAGTCAAAAATATGGACATGAGTAGAAGCTGGTGGGTGACATTCAATAAGAACAAAGGAATAGTGGGTCAAAAACAGGACGAGAACCTGGTGGTGAGATTCAGTAAGACTATGGGAATAGTGAGTCAAATGCACAGTGACATGAGTAGAACCAGGGCGGAAGCTGGGGGAGTGACATTCAGTAAGAACATTGGAATAGTGAGTCAAAAATATAGTGACAAGTGTAGAATATTGGGGTGAGATTCAGTAAGAACATAAAAATAGAGAGTCAAAAATATGGTGAGATGAGTGGAAGAGGGGAGTGAGATTCCGGAAGAACATGAGAATAGTGAGTCAAAAACATAGGGATATGAGCAGAAGCTGGTTGGTGAGATTCAGTAAGAACATGTCAAAAGTGAGTCAAAAATATAGTGACATGAGTAGAAGCTAGGGGTGAGATTCAATAAGAACTTAAGAATAGTGAGTCAGAAACATAGTGACATGTGTTAAAGCTGGGGTGAGATTCAGTAAGAACATGAGAATAGTGAATCAAAAACATGGACACAAGCAGAAGCTGGGGCTGAGATTCTGTAAGAACATATGAATAGATGGTCAAAACATTGGGGACAAGAGTACAAAGTTGGGCCATGAGATTCAGTAAGAAGCTGGAGAACAGTCAGTCAAAAACAATGGTCATGAATAGAAGCTGGAGGATGAGATTTAGTAAGAACATGGAAAAGCAGATCAAAACATAGTGGCATGAGAAGAAACTGCTGGGTGAGATTCAGTAAGAGCATGGGAATAGTGTGTCAGAAACATAGGGACATGAGTCGCTGGTTGGGTAAATCTAGCAAGAACATGGGAACAGTGAGTCAAAACATAGTGACATTGGTAGAACGTGCAGTTGAGATTCAGTAGGAAACATGGGAATAGTGAGTTAAAAACACTGTGAAATGAGTAGAAGCTGGGGTGTGATTCAGTAAAAATATGAGAAAAGTGAGTCAAAAACATGGGAACATGTGTAGAAGCTGGGGGTGAGATACAAAAAGAACATGGGAATAGTGAGTCGAAAACATAGGAACATAAGCAGAAGCTGGTGTGTGAGATTCAGTAGAAATTTGGAACAGAGAGTCAAAATCATAGGGACATGATAATAAGCTGGGGACTGAGATTCAGCAAGAACATGCGAATAGTGAGTCAAAAACAGAGGGACATTAGTAGAAGCAAGGTGCTGAGATTCAGTAAGAACATGGGACTAGTGAGTCAATAACATAGGGAGATGAGTAGAATCTGGTGAGTGAGATTCATAAAAGGCATGAGAATGGTGAGTAAAAACATAGGGACAAGTGTAGAAGCTTTGGGGTGAGATTCAGCAAGAACATGGGAATAGTAAGTCAAAAACTTATGGACATGAGTAGAAGCTGGGAGGTGAGATTCAGTAAGAACAAGGGAATAGTGAGTCCAAAACATAGGCACATGAGCAGAATCTGGGAAGTGTCATCTAGAAGAACATTGGAACAGTAAGTGAAAACCTAGTGTCATGAGTAGAAACTTAAAGGATTCAATAAGAACATGAGCTTTGTGAGTCAAAAATATGGTGACATGAGTGGAAGCTGAGGGTGAGATTCAGTAAGAACATGAGAATAGTGAATCAAAACACAGAGGCACAAGCAGAAGCTGGTTGGTGAGATTCAGAAAGAAAATGCGTGAGTGTGTCAAAAACATAGGGACAAGAGAGAACACTAGTGTGGGAGATTCAGTAAGAAGCCGAATAGTCAGTCAAAAACAAAAGGACATGAATACAAACTGGTGGGTAAGATTAAGTAAAAACATTGGAAGAGTGATTCAAAAACATAGTGATGTGAGAAGAAGGTGTCAGGTGAGATTCAGTAAGAAAATTGGAACAGTGAGTCAAAAATAAAGGGACATGACTAGAAGATGGTGGATGAGATTCAGTAAGAACATGGGACAAGTGAATAAAAAAAACAGTGATACGGGTTGAACCTGGGGGTGAGAGTCAGGAAGAACATGGAAACAGTGAGTCAAAAACACAGTGACATGAGTAGAAGCTGGGTGGTGAGATTCAGTAAGAACATGAGACTAGTGAGTCAAAACATATAGACAAGAGCAGAAGCTGAAAGGTGAGATTCTGTTAACATGGAAATAGAGGTCAAGAACATAGGGACAAGAATAGAAAGCTCTGGGGTGAGATTCAGTAAGAAGCTGGGAATAGTCAGTCAAAAACAAAAGGACATGAGTACATGCTGGTGGGTGAGATTCTGTAACAACATGGGAATAGCAATTCAAAAACAGAGTGACAAGAGAAGAAGCTTTTGGGTGAGATTCACTTAGAACATAGGAATAGTGAGTCAAAAAATAGTGACATGAGTAGAACCAGGGGGCGAGATTCAGTAAGAATATAAGAATGGATGGTCAAAAACATTGGGACAAGAGAACAAAGCTGGGCTGTGAGATTCAGTAGAAGCTGAGAACAGTCAGTCAAAACATAATGTCATGAATAGAAGCTGGTGGGTGAGATTTAGTAAGAACATGGAAATAGCAGATCAAAAACATAGTGACATGAGAAGAAACTGCTGGGTGAGATTCAATAAGAGCATGGGAATAATGAGTCAGAAACATAGGGACATGAGTCAAAGCTTTTTGGTTAGATTCAGTAAGAACATGGGAATAGTGAGTCAAAAACAGAGTGACATGGGTAGAACCTGGGGGTGAGATTCAGTAAGAACATAGAAATAGTGAGTTAAAAACACTGTGACATGAGTAGAAGCTGGGTGGTGTGACTCAGTAAGAACATGAGAAAAGTGAGTCAAAAACATGGGAACATGTGTAGAAGCTGGGGGAAGAGATACAAAAGGAAAATGGGAATAGTGAGTCAAAAACATAGGGACATAAGCAGAAGTTGGTGTGTGAGACTCAGTAAGAACATTGGAAAAGTAAGTCAAAAATATAGGGACATGATAAGAAGCTGGGGGACTGAGATTCATTAAGAACATGAGAAGAGTGAGTCAAAACAGAGGGACAAGAGTAGAAGCAAGGCAATGAGATTCAGTAAGAACATGGGACTAGTGAGTCAATAACATAGGGAGATGAGTAGAATCTGTTGGGTGAGATTCATAAAAGCATGAGAATAGTGAGTCAAAACATAGGGACAAGTGTAGAAGCTTTGGGGTGAGTTCAGCAAGAACATGGGAATAGTAAGTCAAAAAACTGGACATGAGTAGAAGCTGGGGATGAGATTCAATAAGAACAAGGTTATAATGAGACCAAAACACAGGGACATGAGCAGAAGCTGGGGAGTGTCATTCAAGAAGAACATTGGAACAGTAAGTGAAAAACATAGTAGTGACATGAGTAGAAACTTTGGTTAGATTCAATAAGAACATGGGCATTAGAGTCAAAAAACATGGGACATGAGTAGAAACTGGAGGTGACAGTAAGTAAGAACATGAGAATAGTGAATCAAAAACATGGACACAAGCAGAAGCTGGGGCTGAGATTCTGTAAGAACATATGAATAGATGGTCAAAAACATTGGGACAAGAGTACAAAGCTGGGCCATGAGATTCAGTAAGAAGCTGAGAACAGTCAGTCAAAAACTCATGGTCATGAATAGAAGCTGGAGGATGAGATTTAGTAAAAACATGGAAAAACAGATCAAAACATAGTGACATGAGAAGAAACTGCTGGGTGAGATTCAGTAAGGCATAGGAGGAATGGTGTGTCAGAAACATAGGGACATGAGTCGAGAGCTGGTTGGGTAAATTCTGCAGAACATGGGAACAGTGAGTCAAAAACATAGTGACATTGGTAGAGCGTGCAGTTGAGATTCAGTAGGAACATGGGAATAGTGAGTTAAAACACCGTGAAATGAGTAGAAGCTGGGGTGTGATTCAGTAAAAATATGAGAAAAGTGAGTCAAAAACATGGGAACATGTGTAGAAGCTGGGGGTGAGATACAAAAGAACATGGAATAGTGAGTCAAAACATAGGAACATAAGCAGAAGCTGGTGTGAGATTCAGTAGAAATTTGGAACAGAGAGTCAAAATCATAGGGACATGATAAGAAGCTGGGGACTGAGATTCAGCAAGAACATCTGAATAGTGAGTCAAAAACAGAGGGACATTAGTAGAAGCAAGGTGCTGAGATTCAGTAGAACATGGGACTAGTGAGTCAATAACATAGGGAGATGAGTAGAATCTGGTGAGTGAGATTCATAAAAGGCATGAGAATGGTGAGTCAAAACATATGGACAAGTGTAGAAGCTTTGGGGTGAGATTCAGCAAGAACATGGGAATAGTAAGTCAAAAACTTATGGACATGAGTAGAAGCTGGGAGGTGAGATTCAGTAAGAACAAGGGAATAGTGAGTCAAAACATAGGTACATGAGCAGAAGCTGGGAAGTGTCATTCAGTAAGAACATTGGAACAGTAAGTGAAAACCTAGTGTCATGAGTAGAAACTTAGGGCTAGATTCAATAAGAACATGAGCTTTGTGAGTCAAAAATATGGTGACATGAGTGGAAGCTGAGGGTGAGATTCAGTAAGAACATGAGAATAGTGAATCAAAAACACAGAGGCACAAGCAGAAGCTGGTTGGTGAGATTCAGAAAGAAAATGGGCTCAGTGTGTCAAAAACATAGGGACAAGAGTAGAACACTAGTGTGGGAGATTCAGTAAGAAGCCGGGAATAGTCAGTCAAAAACAAAAGGACATGAATACAAACTGGTGGGTAAGATTAAGTAAAAACATTGGAAGTGCGATTCAAAAACATAGCGATGTGAGAAGAAGGTGTCAGGTGAGATTCAGTAAGAAAATTGGAACAGTGAGTCAAAAATAAAGGGACATGACTAGAAGATGGTGGATGAGATTCAGTAAGAACATGGGACAAGTGAATAAAAAAAATGGTGATACGGGTTGAACCTGGGGGTGAAAGTCAGGAAGAACATGGAAACAGTGAGTCAAAAACACAGTGACATGAGTAGAAGCTGGGTGGTGAGATTCAGTAAGAACATGAGACTAGTGAGTCAAAAACATATAGACAAGAGCAGAAGCTGGGGGTGAGATTCTGTATTAACATGGAAATAGAGGGTCAAGAACATAGGGACAAGAATAGAAAGCTCTGGGGTGAGATTCAGTAAGAAGCTGGGAATAGTCAGTCAAAAACAAAAGGACATGAGTACATGCTGGTGGGTGAGATTCTGTAACAACATGGGAATAGCAATTCAAAAACAGAGTGACAAGAGAAGAAGCTTTTGGGTGAGATTCACTTAGAACATAGGAATAGTGAGTCAAAAAATAGTGACATGAGTAGAACCAGGGGGCGAGATTCAGTAAGAATATAAGAATGGATGGTCAAAAACATTGGGACAAGAGAACAAAGCTGGGCTGTGAGATTCAGTAAGAAGCTGAGAACAGTCAGTCAAAAACATAATGTCATGAATAGAAGCTGGTGGGTGAGATTTAGTAAGAACATGGAAATAGCAGATCAAAAACATAGTGACATGAGAAGAAACTGCTGGGTGAGATTCAATAAGAGCATGGGAATAATGAGTCAGAAACATAGGGACATGAGTCAAAGCTTTTTGGTTAGATTCAGTAAGAACATGGGAATAGTGAGTCAAAAACAGAGTGACATGGGTAGAACCTGGGGGTGAGATTCAGTAAGAACATAGAAATAGTGAGTCAAAAACATGGGAACATGTGTAGAAGCTGGGGGAAGAGATACAAAAAGAAAATGGGAATAGTGAGTCAAAAACATAGGGACATAAGCAGAAGTTGGTGTGTGAGACTCAGTAAGAACATTGGAAAAGTAAGTCAAAAACATAGGGACATGATAAGAAGCTGGGGGACTGAGATTCATTAAGAACATGAGAAGAGTGAGTCAAAACAGAGGGACAAGAGTAGAAGCAAGGCAATGAGATTCAGTAAGAACATGGGACTAGTGAGTCAATAACATAGGGAGATGAGTAGAATCTGTTGGGTGAGATTCATAAAAGGCATGAGAATAGTGAGTCAAAACATAGGGACAAGTGTAGAATCTTTGGGGTGAGATTCAGCAAGAACATGGGAATAGTAAGTCAAAAACTTTTGGACATGAGTAGAAGCTGGGGGATGAGATTCAATAAGAACAAGGTTATAATGAGACCAAAACACAGGGACATGAGCAGAAGCTGGGGGAGTGTCATTCAAGAAGAACATTGGAACAGTAAGTGAAAAACATAGTGACATGAGTAGAAACTTTGGGTTAGATTCAATAAGAATATGGGCATTGTGAGTCAAAAACATGGTGACATGAGTAGAAACTGGAGGTGTGCAAGTAAGAACATGAGAATAGTGAATCAAAACATAGGGATATGAGCAGAAGCTGGTTGGTGAGAATCAGTAGAACATGGGCACAGAGTCAAAAAGATAGGGACAAGAGTAGAATGTTGGGGTGGAGATATAGTAAGAATGTGAGAATAGTGAGTCAAAAACATGGTGACATGAGTAGAAGCAGAGGGCTGAGATTCACTAAGAACATAGGAATAGTAAGTCAAAAACTTGGTGTCATGAGTAGAAGTTGTGGTGAGATTCATTAAGAATATAGGTATAGTGAATCACAAACATAGAGACATGAGTAGTAGCTATGAGGTGACAATCACTATGAACATGGGAACAGTGAGTCAAAAACAAATAGACATGTGTAGAATCAGAGTGGTGAGATTCAGTAAGAACATAGAAATAATGTGTCTAAAACATAGGGTGATGTGTAGAAGCAGGGGAGGGAGATTCAGTAAGAACATGGAAATAGTGAGTCACAAACATAGGGGCTGGAGTGGAAGATGTGGGAGTGAGATTCATTAAGAACATGGCCATATTGAATCAAAAACATATGAACATAGGTAGAAGCTGGTGGGTGACATTCAATAAGAACAAGAAAATAGTGAGTCAAAGTCAGGGAATTGAGCAGAAGCTGGGGGTGTGACATTCAGCAAGAACATTGGAATAGTGAGTACAAAACATAGTGACATGAGTAGAATCTTGGGTGAGATTCAGTAAGAGCATGAGAATAGTGAGTCAAAAATATGATGACATGAGTGGAAGCTCAGGGTGAGATTCCACAAGAATATGAGAATAGTGAATAAAAACATACTGACATGAGCAGGAGCTGGTTGGTGAGATTCAGTAAGAACATGGGCACAGTGTGTAAAAACATAGGGATAATAGGAGAACACTAGGGTGGGAGATTCAGTAAGAAGCTGGGAATAGTCAGACAGAAACACAGGCACATTACTAGAAGCTGGTGGGACAGTTAGATTCAGTAAGAAAATGGAATATGTAGTCAGAAACTTAGGGACATGAGTAGAAGCTGGGTGAAATTCTGTAAGAACACTGCAATAGTGAGTGAAAATATAATGGCATGAGTAGAAACTGGGGATGAGATTCAGTAAGAACATGGGAATAATAAGTCAAAACATAGGGGCTGAAGTAGAGCTGAGGGGTGAGATTCATTAAGAATATGGGCATATTGAGTCAAAGACATTGGGACATGAACAGAAGCTGGGGGTGAGAATCTGTAACAGCATGGGAATAGCAATTCAAAAACATAGTGACATAAGAAGAAGCTGTTGGGCAAGACCGAGTAAAAACTTGTGAATAGTGAGACAGAAATATAGGGCCGTGAGTTGAAGCTAGTGGGTGAGAATCAGTAAAATATGGGAATAGTGAGTAAAACAAATAGTGACATGGAATGAACCTGGGGTTGAGATTCAGTAAGAACATGGGAATAGTGAATCAAGAACACAGTGACATGAGTAGAAGTTGGGTGGCAAGATTCAGTAACAACATGAGAATAGTGAGTCAAAAATATAGTGACATGAGTAGAAGCTTGGGGCAAAATTCAGGAAGAACATGAGAATCGTGAGTCAAAAAAATAGTGACACTAGCAGAAGAAAGTTGGTGAGATTCAGTAAGAACACTGGAACAGTGAGAAAAACATTCAGACAAGAGTAGAATGCTGGGGTGTGAGATTCAGTAAGAAGCTGAGAATAGTCAGTCGATTCATAGGCAAGTGACTAAAATCTGGTGCGAGAGTTAGATTCAGTAAGAAAATGGGAATGGTGAGTCAAAAACTTAGGGACATGAGCAGAAGTTGGTGGGTGAGATTCCGTAAGAGCATTTCAATAGTGAGTCAAAACATAGTGACATGAGTAGAAAGCTAGTGGGTGAGATCCAGTAAGAACATTGGAATAGTCATTCAGAAACATAGGGACATCAGTAGAAGCTGGAGGGTGAAATTCAGTAAGAACATTGGAATAGTCAGTCAAAAACATAGGGACATGAGAAGAAGCTGATGGGTGAGATTCAGTAAGAACATCAGAATGGTGAGTCAGAAACATATGGGCAAGAGTAGAAGCTTTGTAGTGAGATTCAGTAAGAACATGAGAATAGTGAGTCAAAAACATAGGAACATGAGTATAGGATTGGGGTGAGATCCAAAAAGAAAATGGAATAGTGTGTTGAAAAACATAGAGACATACACAGAAGCTGGTGTGTGAGATTCAGTAAGAATGTTTGAATAGTGAGTCAAAAACATACAGACATGAGAAGACGCTGGAGCTGAGATTCATTAAGAACATAAGAATAGTGTGTCAAAAACAGAGGGACTTGAGTAGAAGCTGGTGTGTGTGATTCATAAAAAACATGAGAACAGTGAGTCAAAAAACATAGGGACAGGTGTAGAAGCCTTGGGGTGATATTCAGCAAGAAAATGGGAATAGTAAGTCAAAAACTTACGGACATGAGTAGAAGCTGGGGGGGTGAGATTCAGTAAGAAAATGAGAATAGTGAGTCAAAAACATGGGAACATGATTTGAAACTGGCAATGAGATTCAGTAAGTACATAAGAATAGTGAGTCAAAAACTTAGGGACAAGTGCAGAAACTGGGGTGAGATTCAGTAAGAACATGGGAATACTGTGTCAAAAATAAAAGGACAAGAGAAGAAAGCTGGGGGCTGAGATTCAGAATGAAGCTGGGAATAGTCAGTCAAGAACATAGGAACATGAGTTGAAGCTGGAGGCAGAGTGAGATTCGGTAAGAACATGGGAATAGTGAGTGAAAAATTTAGGGACATGATTTGAAGCTGGGGGGTGAGATTCAGAAAGAACATTGAAATAATGAGTAAAAAACATAATGACATGAGTAGATGCTGGGGTGAGATTCAATAAGAACATGTGACTAGTGTGTCAAAAACACAATGACAGTAGTAGAAACTGGAATGAGATTCAGTAAGAACAGGGAATAGTGAGTCAGAAACACAGGAATAGAGAAGAAGCTGGTGGTGAGATTCAGAAAGAGTGTGGCAATGGTTAGTGAAAAAAAATAGGAACCTGAGTAGAAGATGAGGTGGCTGAGATTCAGAACCAACATGGGAATAGTGAGTCAGAAACTTATGGACATGAGTAGCAGCTGGGGGGTGAGATTCTATAAGAATAATGGAATTGTGAGTCAAAAACATAATGACATGAGTAGAAGCTGGGGGCGGACTCTGTAAGAACATGAGACTGGTGAGTCAAAAACATAGTGACATTTGTTGAAGCTGGGGTGAGAGTCAGTAAGAAGATGAGAATAGTGAGTCAAAAACATGTGGACAAGAGCAGAAGCTGGGTGTGAGATTCTGAAAGAACATGTGAATAGAGGGTCATAAACATAGGGACAAGAGTAGAATATTGGTGGGAAGAGATTCAGTAACAAAATGGGAATAGTAAGTCAAAAATAGGAACATGAGCAGAAAATTGTTAAGATGCAGAAAGAACATGGAAATAGTGAGCTACAAACATAGGGAGATTTGTAGAAGTGCAGGGGGTGTGAGATTCAGTAAGAAGATGGAAGAGTGAGACAGAAACATAGGTACAAGAGTTGAAGCTGAGTGGGACATTTAATGAGAACATGGGAATAGTGAATCAAAAAATAGGAACTTGAGTAGGAGCTGAGGGGGAGAGATTCATTAAGAAGAAGGGAATACTGAGTCAAAAACCTAGTGACATGCGTAGAAGCTGGGGTGAGACTCAATAAGAACATATGAATAGTGCATCCAAAACATAGTGACATTAGTAGAAGCTGGGGGGTGAGATTCAGTAAGAACATGAGAAGAGTTAGTCAGAAACACAGGAATATGAGAAGAAGCTGATGGTGAGATTCAATAGGAATGTGGGAATGGTGAGTGAGAAAAATAGGGACCTGAGTAGAAGATGGTGGCTGAGATCAATAAGAACATGGCACCAATGAGTCAGAAACATACAGACTTGAGTAGCAGCTGGGGAGTGAGATTCAGTAAAAACAATGGAACTGTGAGTCAAAACCATAGTGAGATGAGGAGAAGCTGGGGTGAGATTCAGAAAGAACATGACAATAGTGAGTCAAAAACATAGTGACGTGTTGAAGCTGGGGTTCGCATCAGTAAGAATATGAGAATAATGAGTCAAAAACATATGGAGACTAGCAAAAGCTATGTGTGAACCCTGCAAAAACATGGAATAGATGGTCAAAAATGTAGGGACAAGAGGAAAGCTTGGGGTGAGATTCAGTAAGAAGCTGGGAATAGTCAGTCAAAACAAAGAACATAAGTAGAAGCTGGTGGGTGAGATTCTGTAGAACATGGGAATGCGATCAAAACATAGTGACATGAGAAGAAGCTGTTGGGTGAGATTGAGTAAGAACATGTGGAATGGTGACAGAAACTTAGGGGCTTGAGTGGAAGCTGGGGTGAGATTCAGCAAGAACATGAGAATAGTGAGAAAACAAATAGTGACATGGATAGCACCTGGGGGGTGAGATTCAGGAAGAACATGGGAATAGTGAATTAAAAGCACTGTGACATGAGTAGAGGTTGGGTGGCTGAGATCAGTAAGAACATGAGAATAGTGAGTCAAAAATATAGTGACATGAGTAGAACCTGGTGATGAGATTCAGTAAGAACATGGGAATAGTGATTCAGAAACATAAGGGACATCAGAGGATGCTGGAGGGTGAAATTCAGTAAGAACATTGGAATAGTCAGTCAAAACCATAGGGACATGAGAAGAAACTGATGGGTGAGATTCAGTAAGAACATGAGAATGGTGAGTCAGAAACACCGGAATACGAGAAGAAGCTGGCGGTGAGATTCAGAAGGAATGTGACAATGGTGACTGAAAAAAAAATAGGAACCTGAGTAGAAGATGAGGTGGGTGAGATTCAGTAACAACATGAGACTGGTGAGTCAAAAACATAGTGACGTGTTGAAGCTGAGGGTGAGATTCAGTAATAAGATGAGAATAGTGAGTCAAAAACATATGGACAAGAGCAGAAGCTGGGTGTGAGATTCTGTAAGAACATGGGAACAGAGGGTCAAAAACATAGGGACAAGAGTAGAATATTGGTGGGAAGAGATTCAGTAAGAAAATGGGAATAGTGAGTCAAAAACAGGGACATGAGCAGAAAATTGTTAAGATTCAGAAAGAACATGGAAATAGTAAGATACAAACATTGGGAAATTTGTAGAAGTGCAGGGGGTGTGAGATTCAATAAGAAGATGGAAGAGTGACACAGAAACATGGGTACGAGAGTTGAAACTGTGTGGGAGATTCAATAAGAACACGGGAATAGTGAATCAAAAACATAAGAACTTGAGTAGGAGCTGAGGGGGGAGAGATTCATTAAGAAGAAGGAAATACTGAGTCAAAAACCTAGTGACATGAGTAGAAGCTGGGGTGAGACTCAATAGGAACATGTGAATAGTGCATCAAAAACAGTTACATTAGTAGAAGCTGGGGGTGAGATTCAGTAAGACCATGAGAAGATTTAGACAGAAACACAGGAGTACGAGAAGAAGCTGGTGGTGAGATTCAGTAGGAATGTGGGAATGGTGAGTGAGAAACATAGGGACCTGAGTAGAAGATGATGTGGCTCAGATTCAGTAAAAACAATGGAACAGTGAGTCAAAACCATAGTGAGATGAGGAGAAGCTAGGGTGAGATTCAGAAAGAACATGACAATAGTGAGTCAAAAACATGGTGACATGTGTTGAAGCTGGAGGTTCGATTCAATAAGAATATGAGAATAATGAGTCAAAAACATATGGAGACAAGCAAAAGCTATGGGTGAGATTCTGCAAAAATATGGAATATATGGTCAAAAACGTTAAGTCAAGAGAAGGTTTGGGGTGAGATTCAGTAAGAAGCTGGGAATAGTCAATCAAAAACAAAAGGACATAAGTAGAAGCTGCTGGGTGAGATTCTGTAAGAACATGGGAATAGCGATTCAAAAACATATTGACATGAGAAGAAGCTGTTGGGTGAGATTGAGTAAGAACATGTGAATGGTGAGACAGAAATTTACAGACTTGAGTAGAAGCTGGTGGGTGAGATTCAGTAAGAACATGGGAATAGTGAGTAAATCAAATAGTGACATGGATTGAACCTGGGGGTGAGATTCAGTAAGAACATGAGAATAGTGAGTCAAAAATATAGTGACATAAGTAGAAGCTAGTGGGTGAGATCCAGTAGGTACATAGGAATAGTGATTCGAAACATAGGGACATCTGTAGAAGCTGGAGGTGAAATTAGTAAGAACATTGGAATAGTCAGTCAAAACTTAGGGACATGAGAAGAGGCTGATGGGTGAGATTCAGTAAGAACATGAGAATGGTGAGTCAGAAACATATGGGCAAGAGTAGAAGCTTTGTTTTGAGATTCAGTAAGAACATGAGAATAGTGAGTCAAAAACATAGGAACATGAGTATAGGATTGGGGTGAGATCCAAAAAGAAAATGGGAATAGTGTGTTGAAAAACATAAGGATATACACAGAAGCTGGTGTGTGAGATTCAGTAAGAACGTTTGAATAGTGAGTCAAAAACAAAGGGACATGAGAAGAAGCTGGGGCTGAGATTCATTAAGAACATGGGAATAGTGAGTCAAAAACAGAGGGACATGAGTAGAAGCTGGTGTGTGCGATTCATAAAAAACAAGAGAATAGTGAATCAAAAACATTGGGACAAGTGTAGAAGCCTTGGGGTGAGATTTAGCAGGAAAAAGGGAATAGTGAGTCAAAAACTTATGGACATGAGTAGAGGCTGGGGGGTGAGATTCAATAAGAAAATGAGAATAGTGAGTCAAAAACATGGGAACATGAGTTGAAGCTGGCAATGAGATTCAGTAAGAACATGAGAATAGTGAGTCAAAAACTTAGGGACAAGTGCAGAAACTGGGGTGAGATTCAGTAAGAACATGGGAATAGTAGGTCAAAAACATAAGGACAAGAGTAGAAAGCTGGGGCTGAGATTCAGAATGAAGCTGGGAATAGTCAGTCAAGAACATCGGAACATGAGCTGAAGATGGGGGCAGAGTGAGATTCGATAAGAACATGGGAATAGTGAGGGAAAAATTTAGGGACATGATTTGAAGCTGGGGGTGAGATTCACAAAGAACATTGGAATAGTGACTCAAAAACTTAATGACATTAGTAGAAGCTGAGGGTGAGATTCAGTAAGAACATGGGAATAGTGAGTCAGAAACACCGGAATATGAGAAGAAGCTGGTGGTGAGATTCAGAAGGAATGTGGCAATGGTGGAGTGAAAAAAATAGGAACCTGGAGAAGATGGAGGTGGCTGAGATTCAGTAACAAAATGGGAATAGTGATTCAGGAACTTATGGACATGAGTAGCAGCTGGTGAAATTCTATAAGAATAATGGAATTGTGAGTCAAAAACATAATGACTTGAGTAGAAGCTGGGGGTGAGATTCTGTAACAACATGAGACCGTGAGTCAAAAAACATATGATGACATGTGTTGAAGCTGGGGTTGAGATTCAGTAATAAGATGAGAATAGTGAGTCAAAAACATATGGACAAGAGCAGAAGCTGGGTGTGAGATTCTGTAAGAACATGGGAATAGAGGGTCAAAAACATAGGGACAAGAGTAGAATATTGGTGGGAAGAGATTCAGTAAGAAAATGGGAATAGTGAGTCAAAAACAGGGACATGAGCAGAAAATTGTTAAGATTCAGAAAGAACATGGAAATAGTAAGATACAAACATTGGGAAATTTGTAGAAGTGTAGGGTGTGAGATTCAATAAGAAGATGGATAGTGCACAGAACATGGGTCTGAGAGTTGAAACTGTGGGAGATTCAATAAGAACACGGAATAGTGAATCAAAAACATAGGAACTTGGGTAGGAGCTGAGGGGAGATTCATTAAGAAGAAGGAATACTGAGTCAAAACCTAGTGACAGGTAGAAGCTGGGGTGAGACTCAATGGGAACATGAATAGTGCATCAAAAATAGTGACATTAGTAGAAGCTGGGGTGAGATTCAGTAAGACCATGAGAAGATTTAGACAGAAACACAGGCGACTGAGAAGAAGCTGGTGGTGAGATTCAGCAGGAATGTGGGATGGTGGTGAGAAACATAGGGACCTAGGTAGAAGATGGGGTGACTGAGATTAGTAAAAACAATGGAACAGTGAGTCAAAACCATAGTGAGATGAGGAGAAGCTGGGGTGAGATTCAGAAAGAACATGACAATAGTGAGTCAAAAACAGGTGACATGTGTTGAAGCTGGGGTTCGATTCAATAGAATATGAGAATAATGAGTCAAACATATGGAGACAAGCAAAAGCTATGGGTGAGATTCTGCAAAATATGGGAATATATGGTCAAAACGTTGGGTCAAGAGTAGAAGGCTTGGGGTGAGGTTCAGTAAGAAGCTGAGAATAGTCAATCAAAAACAAAGGACATAAGTAGAAGCTGGTGGGTGAGATTCTGTGGAGACATGGAATAGCGATTCAAAACATATGACATGAGAAGAAGCTGTTGGGTGAGATTGAGTAAGAACATGTGAATGGTGAGACAGAAATTTACAGACTTAGTAGAAGCTGGTGGGTGAGATTCAGTAAGAACATGGAATAGTGAGTAAATCAAATAGTGACATGGATTGAACCTGGGGGTGAGATTCAGTAAGAACATGAGAATAGTGAGTCAAAAATATAGTGACATAAGTAGAAGCTAGTGGGTGAGATCCAGTAGGTACATAGGAATAGTGACTCAGAAACATAGGGACATCAGTAGAAGCTGGAGGGTGAAATTCAGTAAGAACATTGGAATAGTCAGTCAAAAACAGGGACATGAGAAGAGGCTGATGGGTGAGAGTCAGTAAGAACATGAGAATGGTGAGTCAGAAACATATGGGCAAGAGTAGAAGCTTTGTTTTGAGATTCAGTAAGAACATGAGAATAGTGAGTCAAAAACATAGGAACATGAGTATAGGATTGGGGTGAGATCCAAAAGAAAATGGGAATAGTGTGTTGAAAACATAAGGATATACACAGAAGCTGGTGTGTGAGATTCAGTAAGAACTTTGAATAGTGAGTCAAAAACAAAGGGACATGAGAAGAAGCTGGGGCTGAGTTCATTAAGAACATGGGAATAGTGAGTCAAAAACAGAGGGACATGAGTAGAAGCTGGTGTGTGCGATTCATAAAAAACAAGAGAATAGTGAATCAAAAACATAGGGACAAGTGTAGAAGCCTTGGGGTGAGATTTAGCAGGAAAAAGGGAATAGTGAGTCAAAAACTTATGGACATGTGTAGAGGCTGTGGGGTGAGATTCAATAAGAAAATGAGAATAGTGAGTCAAAAACATGGGAACATGAGTTGAAGCTGGCAATGAGATTCAGTAAGAACATGAGAATAGTGAGTCAAAACTTAGGGACAAGTGCAGAACTGGGGTGAGATTCAGTAAGAACATGGGAATAGTATGTCAAAACAAAGGACAAGAGTAGAAAGCTGGGGCTGAGATTCAGGAAGCTGGGAATATCAGTCAAGAACATAGGAACATGAGTTGAAGCTGGGTGGCAGAGTGAGATTCGATAAGAACATGGGAATAGTAAGTGAAAATTAGGGACATGATTTGAAGCTGGGGTGAGATTCAGAAAGAACATTGGAATAGTGAGTCAAAACTTAATGACATTAGTAGAAGCTGAGGGTGAGATTCAATAAGAACATGGGAATAGTGAGTCAGAAACACCGGAATACGAGAAGAAGCTGGTGGTCAGATTCAGAAGGAATGTGGCAATGGTGAGTGAAAAAAAAGTAGGAACCTGACAGAAGATGAGGTGGGTGAGATTCAGTAACAAAATGGGAATAGTGATTCAGGAACTTATGGACATGAGTAGCAGCTGGGGGTAAAATTCTGTAAGAGTAATGGAATTGTGAGTCAAAAAACATAATGACTTGAGTAGAAGCTGGGGTGAGATTCTTAACAACATGAGACCGATGAGTCAAAAACATAATGACATGTGTTGAAGCTGGGGGTGAGATTCAGTAAAAAGATGAGAATGGTGAGTCAAAAACATATGGACAAGAGCAGAACCTGGCTGTGAGATTCTGTAAGAACATGGGAATAGAGAGTCAAAACATAGGGACAAGAGTAGAATATTGGTGGGCAGAGATTCAGTAAGAAAATGGGAATAGTGGAGTCAAAAACAGGGACATGAGCAGAAAATTGTTAAGATTCAGAAAGAACATGAAATAGTAAGCTACAAACATAGGGAAATTTGAAGTGTAGGGGTGTGATTCAATAAGAAGATGGAATAGTGACACAGAAACATGGGTCATGAGAGTTGAGACTGTGGAGATTCAATAAGAACACTGAGATAGTGAATCAAAACATGGAACTTGGGTAGGAGCTGGGGGAGGAGATTCATTAAGAAGAAGGATACTGAGTCAAAACCTAGTGACATGAGTAGAAGCTGGGGTGAGACTCAATGGACATGTGGATTAATGCATCAAAACATAGTGACATTAGTAGAAGCTGGGGGTGAGATTCAGTAAGACCATGAGAAGATTTAGACAGAAACACAGGCGTACGAGAAGAAGCTGGTGGTGAGATTCAGCTGGAATGTGGGAATGGTGAGTGAGAAACATTGGGACCTGAGTAGAAGATGAGGTGACTGAGATTAGTAAAAACAATGGAACAGTGAGTCAAAACCATAGTGAGATGAGGAGAAGCTGGGGTGAGATTCAGAAAGACCATGACAATAGTGAGTCAAAAACATGGTGACATGTGTTGAAGCTGGGAGTTCGATTCAATAAGAATATGAGAATAATGAGTCAAAAACATATGGAGACAAGCAAAAGCTATGGGTGAGATTCTGCAAAAATATGGGAATATATGGTCAAAAACATTGGGTCAAGAGTAGAAAGCTTGGGGGTGAGGTTCAGTAAGAAGCTGGGAATAGTCAATCAAAAACAAAACGACATAAGTAGAAGCTGGTGGGTGAGATTCTGTAAGAACATGGGAATAGCGATTCAAAAACATATTGACATGAGAAGAAGCTGTTGGGTGAGATTGAGTAAGAACATGTGAATGGTGAGACAGAAACTTACAGACTTGAGTAGAAGCTGGTGGGTGAGATTCAGTAAGAACATGGGAATAGTGAGTCAAAAATATAGTGACATGAGTAGAAGCTAGTGGGTGAGATCCAGTAGGTACATAGGAATAGTGACTCAGAAACATAGGGACATCAGTAGAAGCTGGAGGGTGAAATTCAGTAAGAACATTGGAATAGTCAGTCAAAACATAGGGACATGAGAAGAGGCTGATGGGTGAGAGTCAGTAAGAACATGAGAATGGTGAGTCAGAAACATATGGGCAAGGTAGAAGCTTTGTTTTGAGATTCAGTAGAACATGAGGAATAGTGAGTCAAAACATAGGAACATGAGTATAGGATTGGGGTGAGATCCAAAAGAAAATGGGAATAGTGTGTTGAAAAACATAAGGATATACACAGAAGCTGGTGTGTGAGATTCAGTAGAACTTTTGAATAGCGAAGCAAAACAAAGGGACATGAGAAGAAGTTGGGGCTGAGATTCATTAAGAACATGGGAATAGTGAGTCTAAAATCAGAGGGACATGAGTAGAAGCTGGAAAAGGATTCATAAAAAACAAGAGAATAGTGAATCAAAAACATAGGGACAAGTGTAGAAGCCTTTGGGGTGAGATTTAGAGGAAAAAGGAATAGTGAGTCAAAACTTATGGACATGAGTAGAGGCTGGGGTGAGATTCAACAAGAAAATGAGAATAGTGAGTCAAAAACATGGGAACATGAGTTGAAGCTGGCAATGAGATTCAGTAAGAACATGAGAATAGTGAGTCAAAACTTAGGGACAAGTGCAGAAACTGGGGTGAGATTCAGTAAGAACATGGGAATAGTATGTCAAAACATAAGGACAAGAGTGAGAAGCTGGGGCAGAGATTCAGAAGGAAGCTGAGAGTTAGTCAGTCAAGAACATCAGGAACATGAGTTGAAGCTGGGTGGCAGAGTGAGATTCGGTAATAACATGGGAATAGTAAGTGAAAAATTTAGGGACATGATTTGAAGCTGGGGGGTGAGATTCAGAAAGAACATTGGAATAGTGAGTCAAAACTTAATGACATTAGTAGAAGCTGAGGGTGAGATTCAATAAGAACATGGGAATAGTGAGTCAGAAACACCGGAATATGAGAAGAAGCTGGTGGTCAGATTCAGAAGGAATGTGGCAATGGTGAGTGAAAAAAAAAATAGGAACCTGAGTAGAAGATGAGGTGGCTGAGATTCAGTAACAAAATGGGAATAGTGATCTGAGAACTTATGGACATGAGTAGCAGCTCGGGGTAAAATTCTGTAAGAGTAATGGAATTGTGAGTCAAAAACATAATGACTTGAGTAGAAGCTGGGGTGAGATTCTGTAACAACATGAGACCGATGAGTCAAAAACATAATGACATGTGTTGAAGCTGGGGGTGAGATTCAGTAAAAAGATGAGAATGAGTGAGTCAAAAACATATGGACAAGAGCAGAAGCTGGCTGTGAGATTCTGTAAGAACATGGGAATAGAGGTCAAAAACATAGGGACAAGAGTAGAATATTGGTGGGCAGAGATTCAGTAAGAAAATGGGAATAGTGAGTCAAAAACAGGGACATGAGCAGAAAATTGTTAAGATTCAGAAAGAACATGGAAATAGTAAGCTACAAACATAGGGAAATTTGTAGAAGTGTAGGGGGTGTGAGATTCAATAAGAAGATGGAATAGTGACACAGAAACATGGGTACTAGAGTTGAAACTGTGTGGGAGATTCAATAAGAACACGGGAATAGTGAATCAAAAACATAAGAACTTGAGTAGGAGCTGAGGGGGGAGAGATTCATTAAGAAGAAGGGAATACTGAGTCAAAAACCTAGTGACATGAGTAGAAGCTGGGGTGAGACTCAATAGGAACATGTGAATAGTGCATCAAAAACATAGTGACATTAGTAGAAGCTGGGGGTGAGATTCAGTAAGACCATGAGAAGATTTAGTCAGAAAAACAGGAGTACGAGAAGAAGCTGGTGGTGATTCAGTAGGAATGTGGGAATGGTGAGTGAGAAACATAGGGACCTGAGTAGAAGATGAGGTGGCTGAGATTCAGTAAAAACAATGGAATAGTGAGCCCAAACCATAGTGAGATGAGGAGAAGCTGGGGTGAGATTCAGAAAGAACATGACAATAGTTAGTCAAAAACATGGTGACATGTGCTGAAGCTGGGGGTTCGATTCAATAAGAATATGAGAATAATGAGTCAAAAACATATGGAGACAAGCAAAAGCTATAGGTGAGATTCTGCAATAATATGGGAATATATGGTCAGAAACGTTGGGTCAAGAGTAGAAAGCTTGGGGGTGAGTTCAGTAAGAAGCTGAGAATAGTCAGTCAAAAACAAAGGGACTTAAGTAGAAGCTGGTGGGTGAGTTCTGTGAACATGGAATAACGATTCAAAAACATAGTGACATGAGAAGAAGCTGTTGGGTGAGATTGAGTAAGAACATGTGAATGGTGAGACAGAAACTTAGAGACTTGAGTAGAAGCTGGTGGGTGAGATTCAGTAAGAACATGGGAATAGTGAGTAAAACAAATAGTGACATGGATTGAACCTGGGGGTGAAATTCAGGAAGAACATGGGAATAGTGAATCAAAAGCACCGTGAAATGAGTAGAGGTTGGGTGGTGAGATTCAGTAAGAACATAAGAATAGTGAGTCAAAAATATAGTGACATGAGTAGAAGCTAGTGGGTGAGATCCAGTAAGAACATGGGAATAGTGATTCAGAAACATAGGGACATCAGTAGAAGCTGGAGGGTGAAATTCAGTAAGAACATTGGAATAGTCAGTCAAAAACATAGGGACATGAGAAGAGGCTGATGGGTGAGTTCAGTAAGAACATGAGATGGTGGAGTCAGAAACATATGGGCAAGAGTAGAAGCTTTGTTTTGAGATTCAGAGAACATGAGAATAGTGAGTCAAAACATAGGAACATGAGTATAGGATTGGGGTGAGATCAAAAGAAAATGGGACTAGTGTGTTGAAAAACTATGGATATACACAAAGCTGGTATGTGAGATTCAGTAAGAACGTTTGAATAGTGAGTCAAAACAAAGGGACATGAGAAGAAGCTGGGCTGAGATTCATCAAGAACATAGGAATAGTGAGTTCAAAACAGAGGGACATGAGTAGAAGCTGGTGTGTGCAATTCATAAAAACAAGAGGAATAGTGAATCAAAACATAGGGACAAGTGTAGAAGCCTTTGGGGTGAGATTTAGCATGAAAAAGGGAATAGTGAGTCAAAAACTTATGGACATGAGTAGAGGCTGGGGGGTGAGATTCAATAAGAAAATGAGAATAGTGAGTCAAAAACATGGGAACATGAGTTGAAGCTGGCAATGAGATTCAGTAAGAACATGAAGAATAGTGAGTCAAAACTTAGGGACAAGTGCAGAAACTGGGGTGAGATTCAGTAAGAACATGAGATAGTATGTCAAAACATAGGACAAGAGTAAAGCTGGGCTGAGATTCAGAAGGAAGCTGGGAATAGTCAGTCAAGAACATAGGAACATGAGTTGAAGCTGGGGCAGGTGAGATATTGCAAGAACATAGAATAGGAGAGAAAATTTAGGGACATGATTTGAGCTGGGGGTGAGATTCAGAAAGAACATTGGAATAGGTGAGTCAAGAACTTAATGACATTAGTAGAAGCTGAGGTGAGATTCAATAAGAACATGGGAATAGTGAGTCAGAAACACCGGAATACGAGAAGAAGCTGGTGGTGAGATTCAGAAGGAATGTGGCAATGGTGAGTGAAAAAAAAATAGAAACTGAGTAGAAGATGAGGTGGGTGAGATTCAGTAACAAAATGGGAATAGTGATTCTGGAACTTATGGACATGAGTAGCAGCTGGGGGTGAAATTCTGTAAGAATAATGGAATTGTGAGTCAAAAACATAATGACTTGAGTAGAAGCTGGGGGTGAGATTCTGTAACAACATGAGACCTGGTGAGTCAAAACATAGTGACATGTGTTGAAGCTGGGGTGAGATTCTGTAACAACATGAGACTGGTGAGTCAAAAACATAGTGACATGTTTGAAGCTGTGGTTGAGATTCAGTAAGAAGCTGAGAATAGTCAGTCAGATTCACAGGCAATTGACCAAAATCAAATCAAATCAAATCAAATCTTTATTTATCCAGGCGATCATCATTGAGCAATCTCTTTTACAAGATTGACCTGCTGTTGTTCAAGACAGTTATACAAACATAGATTGAGAATACAAAGTACAACATGTGCCAAAAGTTACAAACAAATTTACAGAAAAGTGGTAGGTGCATTGTACTTTCAAGCGTTCTTGTGGAGCGTGCATGCATTACTCAACTTCTGTGGTCTATAGGACTCCATGTGTGTGCAGAAGTTGAGGTGGTATGTTTAGTCATTCTTAGTCAAGCCTCCATCAGAGGGTACAATTCTTGTTCATTTCAGCCCTCAGTGACCGGTTATCATTCTAGGGTGAGGGTCCTGGGCTGCATAGGGGCCCCTAATGAGGTCTGTATGTTCCGCTTAAATGGTGAGAGGGGAGTAATATGGGAGAAGTGGTGCCTTGGGTGCCGAGGGCCACTATGGCAGCTGACTAGTGGACTTGATTAAAATAGGGAGGAGCGGAACTAGGTTTGTGGCTGGATGTGGTAAGGATAAGGAGTGAACCATCAGCAGGACAGCTAGGGACTATGGAAACACTTACAGATTCCGAAACGTTTTGTCATAAATGATCCTAAACAGGGCAAAACTGACAGGAGAGCTGAGTCTCAAGGATCTTTGTACCCTCTTCCAGAGCATAGGCAAAGCATGGCCTATGGCAGCCCTGCCAAAGTGGGTACTGATCCTGGGGATTTTCAAAGAAATTAGTGAGTGGCTTCTTAGTGCGTAGCTACTGATTGGGCTCAGGGGGAGGTAGGCAACAATGTAATCTGGGAGTTTGTTGGTAAGGGCTCGGAATGTCCAGAGTGCTGCATTTCTACACCGCCTATATTGAAATCCGGTGGGAGGGTTAGATTCAGTAAGAAAATGGGAATGGTGAGTCAAAAACTTAGGGACATGAGTAGAAGTTGATGGGTGAGATTCAGTAAGAGCATTTCAATAGTGAGTCAAAAACATAGTGACATGAGTGGAAGCTAGAGGGTGAGATCCAGTAAGAACATGGGAATAGTGATTCAGAAACATAGGGACATCAGTAGAAGCTGGTGGGTGAAATTCATTAAGAAAATTGGAATAGTCAGTCGAAAACATAAGGACGTGAGAAGAAGCTGATGGGTGAGATTCAGTAAGAACATGAGAATGGTGAGTCAGAAACATATGGACAAGAATAGAAGCTTTGTTGTGAGATTCAGTAAGAACATGAGAATAGTGGTCAAAACATAGGAACATGGGTAGAAACTTAAGGTGAGATGCAAAAGAACATGGGAAAATAGTGCGAAAAAACATAGGGAACTAAGCAGAAGCTGTTGTGTGAGGTTCAGTAATAATATTGGAATAGTTAGTCAAAACATAGGGACAAGTGTAGAAGCTTTGGGTGTGAGATTCAGCAAGAAAATGGGAATAGTGAGTTGAAAACTTAGAGACATGAGCAGAAGATGGGGTGAGATTCAGTTTGAAAATGAGAGAGTGAGTCAAAACATGGGAACATCAGTTGAAAGACATGAGTAGAAGCTAGTGGGTAAGGTTCTGAGTAGAAGAAGAGGTGGATGAGATTCAGTAAGAACATGGGAATAGTGATTCACAAACTTATGGACATGAGTAGCAGCTGCGGAGTGAGATTCAGTAAAAAACAATGGAACAGTGAGTCAAAAACATAGTGACATGAGGAGAAGCTGGGGTGAGATTCAGAAAGAACATGAGACTAGTGAGTCAAAAACATTGTGACGTGTTGAAGCTGGGGGTTAGATTCAATAAGAACCTGAGAATAGTGAGTCAAAAATATATGGACACGAGCAGAAACTAGGGGTGAAATTCTGTAAAAACATGGGAATAAAGGGTCAGAAACATAGCGACAAGAGTAGAAAACTTAGGGGTGAGTTTCAGTAAGTAGCTGGGAATTGTCAGTCAAAAACAAAAAAGACATGAGTAGAAGCTGGTGTGTAAGAATCTGTAACAACATGGAAATAGTGATTGAAAAACATAGTGACATAAGAAGAAGCTGTTGGGTGAGACTGAATATGAACATGTGAATAGTGAGATAGAAAAGTAGGGCCATGGGTGGAAGCTGGTGGGTGAGTTCAGTAAGAACATGGAATAGTGAAGTAAAACAGAATAGTGACATGCGCTGGAACGTGGGGGTGAGATCTACTAAGAACATGAGAATAGTAAGTCAAAAATATAGTGACATGAGTAGAAGCTTGGGGTGAAATTCAGTAAGAACATAGAGAACTGTGAGTCAAAAACATAGGGACATGAGCAGAAGATAGTTGGTGAGATGCAGTAAGAACATTGGAAAAGTGTAAAAACATATGGCCAAGAGTTGAACGCTGGGGTGTGAGATTCAGTAAGAAGCTAAGAATAGTCAGTTGGATTCATAGGCACTTGACAAAATCTGGTGGGAGAGCTAGATTCAGTAAGAAAATTGGAATGGTGAGTCAAAACTAAGGGACATGAGTAGAAGTTGGTGGGTGAGATTCAGTAAGAGCATTTCAACAGTGTGTCACAAGCATAGTGACATGAGTAGAAGCTAGTGTGTGAGATCAGTAAGAACATGGGAATAGTGATTCAGAAACATAGGGACATCAGTGAAGGACGGAGGGTGAAATTCAGTAAGAAAATTGGAATAGTCAGTCAAAACATACGGACATGAGAAGAAGCTGATGGGTGATATTCAGTAAGAACATGAGAATAGTGAGTCAAGAACATCAGAAAATGAGTACAAGCTTAGGTGAGATCCAAAAGAACATGGGAAAAGTGTGTAGAAAAACATAGGAACTAAGCAGAAACTGGTGTGAAATTCAGTAATAATATTTGAATAGTGAGTCAAAAACATAGGGATATGAGAAGAAGCTGGTGTGTGAGATTCATAAAACACATGATAATAGGGAGTCAAAACATAGGGACAAGTGTAGAAGCTCTGGGGTGAGATTCATCAAGAGAAAATGGAATAGTGAGTAAAAAACATGGGAACATGAGTTGAAGCTGGTGATGAGATTCAGTAACAACATGAGAATAGTGAGTCAAAACTTAGGGACATATGCAGAAAGTGGGGTGAGATTCAGTAAGAATATTTGAATACTGTGTGAAAAGCAGAAGGACAAGAGTAGAAATCTGAGGGCTGAGATTCAGGATGAAGCTGGGAATAGTATGTCAAAAACATAGGAACATGAGTTGAAGCTGGGGCAGAGTGAGATTCGGTAGGGACATGGGAATAGTGAGTAAAAAAATTTAGGGACATGATTTGAAGCTGGGGGTGAGATTCAGAAAGAACATTGGAATAGTGAGTAAAAAACAGAGTGACAAAGGTAGAAGCTGAGGGTAAGATTCAATGGGGACATGGACATAGTGAATCAAAAACAAAGTGACATAAGTAGAAGCTGGTGGGTAAGATTCAGTAAGAACATGGTATTAGTGAGTCAAAAGAATAGTGACATGAGTAGAAGCTGAGGGGTGAGATTCGGGTGGGTGAGATCCAGTAAGAACACAGGACTAGTGAGTCAAAAACATAAGGAGATGAGTAGAAGCTAGAGGGTGAAATTCAGTGAAGAACATGAGAATAGTGAGTACAAACATAGGAACATGAGTAGAAGCTTGGGTGAGATTCAGTAACACTATGGAAATAGTGAGTCAAAAATCTAGGGAAAGAAGCAGAAGCTGGGGAGATTCAGTAAGCATATGGGAATAGTGAATCAAAACATAGAAACTTAAATAGAGCAGAGGAGTGTGAGATTCAGTAAGAAAATGGGAGTGACTCAAAACCTACAGATATGTGTAGAAACTGGGGTGAGATTCAATAAGAAGAAGGAATAGTGAGTCAAAACATAGTGAAATGAGAAGCTGGGTGAGATTCAACAAGAACATGTGAATAGTGCTCAAAAACATAGTGACATTAGTAGAAGCTGTGGGTGAGATTCAGTAAGAACATGAGAATAGTGAGTCAGAAACACAGGAATACAAGAAGAAGCTGGTGGTGAGGTTCAGTAGGAATGTGGGAATGATGAGTGAAAAACATAGGGACCTGAGTAGAAGAAGAGGTGGGTGAGATTCAGTAAGCACATGGGATTAGTGAGTCACAAACTTATGCACATGATTAGCAGCTGCGGAGTGAGATTCAGTAAAAACAATGGAACAGTGAGTCAAAAACATAGTGACGTGAGGAGGAGCTGGGGTGAGATTCACAAGGAACATGAGAATAGTGAGTCAAAAACATAGTGACGTGTTGAAGCTGAGGGTTAGATTCAATAAGAACATGAGAATAGTGAGTCAAAAACATATGGACACCAGCAGAAGCTGGGATGAGATTCTGTAAAACATGGGAATAGAGGTGGGAGAACATAGGGACAAGAGTAGAAAGCTTGGAGGTGAGATTCAGTAAGAGCTGGGAATCATCAGTCAAAAACAAAGGTCATGAGCAGAAGCTGGTGTGAGAATCTGTAACAACATGGAAATAATGATTTAAAAACATAGTGAAATAAGAAGAAGCTGTTGGGTGAGATTGAGTATGAACATGGAATAGTGAGACAGAAACGTAGGGTCATGAGGGAAGCTGGTGGGTGAGAATCATTAAGAACATGGGAATAGTGAGTAAAACAAATAGTGACATGCGTTGAACCTGGGGTGAGATTCAGTAAGAACATGAGAATAGGGAGTCAAAATATAGTGACATGAATAAAAGCTGGGGAGTGAGATTCAATAAGAACATCAAAATAGTGAGTCAAAAGCACAGGTTCTGGAGTAGAAGCTGAGTGGGTGAGATTCATTAAGAACATGGGCATATTGAGTCAAAACATTGGGACATGAGCAGAAGTTGGGGTAAGTTTCCAGTAAGAACAAGGAAATAGTGAATAACATAGTGACATGAGCAGAAAACATGGGGCGAGATTCAGTAAGAGCATTGGAACTGTGCTGTAAAACTTAGGACAAGAGTAGAACGCTGTGGTGTGAGATTCAGTAAGAAGCTGAGAATTGTAAGTCAGAATCATAGGCATGAGACTGAAATCTGGTGGGAGAGTCAGATTCAGTAAGAAAATAGGAATGGTGAGTCAAAAACTTAGGGACATGAATAGAAGTTGGTGGGTGAGATTCAGTAAGAAAATGGGAATAGTGATTCAGAAACATAGGGACATCAGTAGAAGTTGATGGTTGAGATTTAGTAAGAACATGAGAATGGTGAGTTAGAAACATACGGACAAGAGTAGAAGCTTTGTTGTGACATTCAGTAAGAACACGTGAATAGTGACTCAAAAACATAGGAACATGAGTAGTAGAAGCTTGGGGGGAGTGAGATTCAGTAAGAACATGGGAATAGTGAGTTAAAAAGGTAGGGCCATGATTTGAAGCAGGGGTGTGTGATTCAGAAAGAACATTGGAATAGTGAGTAAAACAGAGTGACATGAGTAGAAGCTGGTGGGTGAGATTCAGAAAAAACATGAGAATAGTGAGTCAAAAACATAGGGACAAGTGTAGAAGCTTTGGGGTGAGATTCAGCAAGAGCATGGGAATAGTGAGTCAAAAACTTATGGAGATGAATAGAAGCTCAGGTTGAGATTCAGTGAGAAAAATGAGAATAGTGAGTGAAAATCATGGTAACATGAGTTGAAGCTGGTGATAAGATTCAGTAAGAACATGAAAATAGTGAGTCAAAAACATAAGGAGATGAGTAGAAGCTAGAGGGTGAAATTCAGTAAGAACATGAGAATACAGAGTCAGAAACATAGGAACATGATTAGAAGCTTGAGCTGAGATTCAGTAACAATATGGAAAAAGTGAGTCAAAAATCTGGGGAAAGGAGTAGAAGCTGGGGAAGATTCAGTAAGAACATTGGAATAAGACTCAAAAACCTATGGACATGTGTAGAAGCTAGGGGTGAGATTCAGTAAGAAGAAGGGTATAGTGAGTCAAAAACATAGTGACATGAGTAGACGCTGGGGTGAGATTCAGTAAGAACATGAGAATAGTGATTCAGAAACACAGGAATACGAGAAGAAGCTAGTGGTGAGATTCAGTAGGAATGTGAGAATGGTGAGTGAAAAACATAGGGACCTGAGTAGAATAAGAGGTGGGTGAGATTTAGTAAGAAAATGGGAATAGTGAGTCAGAAAATTACGGACAGAGTAGCAGCTGTGGAGGAGAGATTCAGTAAAACAATGGAACAGTGAGTCAAAACATAGTGACATGAGGAGAAGCTGGGGTGAGATTCAGAAAGAACATGAGAATAGTGAGTCAAAGACGTGGTGACAGGTGTTAAAAGCTGGGGGTTAGATTCAGTAAGAAGATGAGAGAAGTGGAGGAAAATGATATGGAAACAAGCAGAAGCTGGGGTAAGATTCTGTAAGAACATGGGAATAGTGGGTCAAAACAGAGGGACAAGAGTAGAAAGTTTGGGGGTGAGATTTAATAAGAAGCTGGGAATAGTCAGTCAAAAACAACAGAACATGGGAATAGGGAATAAAATAAATAGCGACATGGGTTGAACCGGGGGTGAGATGCAGTAAGAACATGGGAATAGTGAAGCAAAAACTTCGTGACATGAGTAAAGTTGGGTGGTGAGATTCAGTAAGAACACGAGTAGAGTGAGTCAAAAATATAGTGACATGAGTAGAAGCAGGGGAGTGAGATTCAATAAGAACATGGGAATAGTGAGTCAGAAACATAGGGGCTGAAGTAGAAGCTGAGGGGTGAGATTCATTTAGAACATAGGTATATTGAGTCAAAAGCATTGGGACATGAACAGACGTTGGTGGGTGAGACTCAGTAAGAGCATTTCAATAGTGTATCGAAAGCATAGTGACTTGAGTAGAAGTTAGTGGATGAGATTCAGTAAGAAAATGGGAAGAGTGATTCAGAAACATAGGGACATCAGTAGAAGCTGGTGGGTGAAATTAAATTAGAACATCAGAATAGTCAGTCAAAAACATAGGGACATAAGAGAAGCTGATGGGTGAGATTCAGTAAGAACATGAGACTAGTAAGTCATAAACATATGGACAACAGTAGAAGCTTTCTTGTGAGGTTCAGTAAGAACATGAGAATAGTGAGTCAGAAAACATAGGAACATGAGTAGAAGCTTAGGGTGAGATCCAAAAAGAACATGGGAAAAGTGTGTTTAAATACATGGGAAATAAGCAGAAGCTGGTGTGTGAGATTCAGTAATAATATTGGAATAGTGAGTCAAAAACATAGGGACATGAGAAGAAACTTGGGGCTGAGATTCAGGAAGAACATGAGAATAGTGAGTAAAAAACATAGGGACAAGTGTAGAATCTTTGGGGTGAGATTCAGCAAGAAAATGGGAATAGAGAGTCGAAAACTAACAGACATGAGCAGAAGCTGGGGGGTGAGATTCAGTAAGAAAATGAGAATAGCGAGTCAGAAACATGGGAACATGAGTTGAAGCTGGCGATGAGATTCAGTAACAACATCAGAATAGTGAGTCAAAAACTTAGGGACATGTGAATAAGCTGGGGGCAGAGATTCAGTAAGAACATGAGAATAGTGAGTCAAAAACAGAGGGACATGAGAAGAAGCTGGTGGGTGAGATTCACAAAAAACATGAGAATAGTGTGTCAGAACCATAGGGACAAGTGTAGAAGCTATAGGGTGAGATTCAGCAAGAACATGGGAATAGTAAGTCAAAAACTTAAGGACATAGAGTAGAAGCTGGGGGATGAGGTCGGTAAGAAAATGAGTATAGTGAATCAGAAAGATGGAACATAAGATAAAGCTGCCAATGAGATTCAGTAAGACATGAGAATAGTGAGACAAAAAAACATAAGGACAAGAATCAAAGCTGGGGCTGAAATTAATATGAAGCTGGGAATAATCAGTCAAAACATAGGAACATGAGTTGACTCTGGGGGAAGAGTGAGATTCAGTAAGAACATGGGAAAAGTGAGTTAAAAAGGTAGGGACATGATTTGAAGCGAGGGGTGAGATTCAGAAAGAACATTGGAATAGTGAGTAAAACAAAGTGAAATGAGAAGAAGCTGGTGGGTGAGATTCAGAAAAAAACATGAGACTAGTGAGTCAAAAACATGGGACAAGTGTAGGAGATTTGGGGTGAGATTCAGCAAGAACATGGGAATAGTGAGTTTAAAACTTACGGAGATGAGTAGAAGCTTGGGTTGAGATTCAGTAAGAAAATGAGAATAGTGAGTCAAAAACATGGGAACATGAGTTGAAGCTGAAGATAAGATTCAGTAAGAACATCAGAATAGTGAATCAAAAACTTAGGACACGTGCTGAAAGTGGAGTGAGATCTAGTAAGAACATGGGAATACTGTGTCAAAAACATAGGGGCAAGAGTAAAAAGCTGGGGACTGAGATTCAGTATGAAGCTTGGAATAGTTAGTCAAAAACATAGGAACATGATTTGAAGCTAGGGGGCAGAGTGAGATTCAGTAACAATATGGGAATAGTGAGTGGAAAATTTAGGGACATGATTTGAAGCTGGGGGGGTGAAATTCAGAAAGAACATTGGAATAGTGAGTAAACAACAGAGTGACAAGAGTAGAAGCTGGGGGTTGAGATTCAATAAGGACATTGACATAGTGAATCCGAAACAAAGGGACATGAGCAGAAACTGGTGGGTAAGGTTCAGTAAGAACATGGAAATAGTGAGTCAAAAGCAGAGTGACATGAGTAGAAGCTGGAGGGTGAAATTAAGTAAGAACATGAGAATAGTGAGTCAGAAACAAAAGGAGATGAGTAGAAGCTAGAGGGTGAAATTCTGTAAGAACATGAGAATAGTGAGTCAAAAACATAGGAACTTGAGTAGAAGCTTGAGCTGAGATTCAGTAACAATATGGAAATAGTGAGTCAAAATCTAGGGAAAGGAGTAGAAGCTGGGGGAGATTCAGTAAGAACATTGGAGTAAGACTCAAAAACCTATGGACATGTGTAGAAGCTGGTGGTGAGATTCTGTAAGAAGAAGGGAATAGTGAGTCAAAAACATAGTGACATGAGTAGAAGCTGCAGTGAGATTCAATAAGAACATGTGAATAAAGCGTCACAAATATAGTGACATTAGTAAAAGCTGGGGGTGAGATTCAGTAAGAACATGAGAATAGTGATTCAGAAACACAGGAATACGAGAATAAGCTGGTGGTGAGATTCAGTAGGAATGTGAGAATGGTGAGTGAAAAACATAGGGACCTGAGTAGAATATGAGGTGGGTGAGATTTAGTAAGAACATGGGAATAATGAGTCAGAAACTTACAGACATGAGTAGCAGCTGTGGAGTGAGATTCAGTAAAAACAATGGAACAGTGAGTCAAAAACATAGTGACATGAGGAGAAGCTTGGGTGAGATTCAGAAAGAACATGAGAATAGTGAGTCAAAAACATGGTGACATGTGTTGAAGCTGGGGGTTAGATTCAGTAAGAAGATGAGAGAAGTGAGTGAAAAACATATGGACATGAGCAGAAGCTGGGGTGAGATTCTGTAAGTACATGGGAATAGAGGGTCAAAAACAGAGGGACAAGAGTAGAAAGTTTGGGGTGAGATTCAGTAAGAAGCTGGGAATAGTCAGTCAAAACAAAAGGACAAGAGTAGAAGCTGGTGGGTGAGATTCTGTAACAATGAGAATAGCGATCGAAAACATAGCACATGAGGAGAAGCTGTAGGGTGAGAATGAGTAAGAACAGGTGAATAGTGAGACAGAAACATGGGACATGAGGGAAGCTTGGGGGTGAGATTCAGTAAGAACATGGGAATAGGCAATAAAATAAATAACGACATGGGTTGAACCGGGGGAGAGATGCAGTAAGAACATGGTAATAGTGAATCAAAAACTCTGTGACATGCGTAATGTTGGGTGGCGAGGTTCAGTAAGAACACAAGAAGAGTGAGTCAAAAATATAGTGACATGAGTAGATGCAGGGGAGTGAGATTCAATAAGATCATGGAAACAGTGAGTCAAAAACATAGGGGCTGAAGTAGAAGCTGAGGGGGTGAGATTCATTTAGAACATTGTTATATGGAGTCAAAAGCATTGGGACATGAACAGACGCTGGGTGAGACTCAGTAAGAGTATTTCAATAGTGTATCAAAAGCATAGTGACTTGAGTAGAAGTTAGTGGTGAGATTCAGTAAGAAAATGGGAAGAGTGATTCTGAAACATATGGACATCAGTAGAAGCTGGTGGGTGAAATTCATTAGAACATCGAATAGTCAGTCAAAAACATAGGGACATAAGAAGAACTGATAGGTGAGATTCAGTAAGAACATGAGACTAGTAGTCAGAAACATATGGACAACAGTAGAAACTTTGTTGTGAGGTTCAGTAAGAACATGAGAATAGTGAGTGAGAAAACATAGGAACATGAGTAGTAGCTTAGGGTGAGATCCAAAAAGAACATTGGAAAACTGTGTCGAAAAACATAGGGACATAAGCAGAAGCTGGTGTGTGAGATTCAGTAATAATATTGGAATAGTGATTCAGAAACACAGGAATATGAGAAGAAGATGGTGGTGAGATTCAGTAGGAATGTGAGAATGGTGAGTGAAAAACATATGGACCTGAGTAGAATAAGAAGTGGGTGAGATTTAGTAAGAACATGGGAATAGTGAGTCAGAAACTTATGGACATGAGTAGCAGCTGTGGAGTGAGATTCAGTAAAAACAGTGGAACAGTGAGTTAAAAACATAGAGATATGAGGAGAAGCTTGGGTGAGATTCAGAAAGAATATGAGAACAGTGAGTTAAAAACATGGTGACGTGTTGAAACTGGGGGTTACATTCAGTAAGAAGATGAGAGAAGTGAGTGAAAAACATGGACACGAGCAGAAGCTGGGGTGAGATTCTGTAAGAACATGGAATAGAGGGTCAAAACAGAGGGACAAGAGTAGAAAGCTTGGGGGTGAGATTCAGTAAGAAGCTGGGAATAGTCAGTCAAAAGCAAAAGGACAAGAGTAGAAGCTGGTGGGTGAGATTCTGTAACAACATGAGAATAGCGATTTGAAAACACAGTGACATGAGAAGAAGCTGTTGGGTGAGAATGAGTAAGAACAGGTGAATAGTGAGACAAAAACAAGGGGACATGAGTGGAAGCTGGGTGGTGAGATTCGGTAAGAACATTGGAATAGGGAATAAAATAAATAGGGACATGGATTGAACTGGGGGTGAGATGCAGTAAGAACATGGGAATAGTGAATCAAAAATTCCGTGACATGAGTAAAGTTGGGTGGCAAGATTCAGTAAGAACACGAGAAGAGTGAGTGAAAAATATAGTGACATGAGCAGAAGCAGGGGAGTGAGATTCAATAAGAACATGGGAATAGTGAGTCAGAAACATAGGGGCTGAAGTGGAAGCTGAGGTGGTGAAATTCATTTAGAACATGGGTATATTGAGTCAAAAGCACTGGACATAAACAGACGTTGGTGGGTGAGCCTCGTAAGAGCATCTCAATAGTGTATCAAAAGCATAGTGACTTGAGTAGAAGTTAGTGTGAGATTCAGTAAGAAATGGGAAGAGTGATTCTGAAACATAGGACATCAGTAGAAGCTGGTGGGTGAAATTCAACTAGAACATCGGAATAGTCAGTCAAAAAAATAAGGACATAAGAAGAAACTGATGGGTGAGATTCAGTAAGAACATGAGACTAGTAAGTCAGAAACATATGGACAACAGTAGAAGCTTTGTTGTGAGGTTCAGTAAGAACATGAGAATAGTGAGTCAGACAACATAGGAACATGAGTAGAAGCTTATGGTGAGATCCAAAAGAACATGGGAACAGTGTGTTGAAAACATAGGGACATAAGCAAAGCTGGTGTGTGAGATTAGTAATAATATTGGAATAGTCAGTCAAAAACATAGGGACATGAGAAGAAGCTGGGGCTGAGATTCAGGAAGGACATGAGAAAAGTGAGTCAAAAACAGAGGGACATGAATAGATGCTGGTGTGTGAGATTCATAAAAAACATAAGAATAGTGAGTCAAAAACATAGGGACAAGTGTAGAACCTTTGGGGTGAGATTCAGCAAGAAAATGGGAATGGTGAGTCAAAACCTTACAGACATGAGCAGAAGCTGGTGGGTGAGATTCAGTAAGAAAACGAGAATAGTGAGTCAAAAACATGGGAACATGAGTTGAAGCTGGCCATGAGATTCAGTAAGAATATCAAAATAGTGAGTGAAAAACTTAGGGACACATGCAGAAAGTGGGGTGAGATTCAGTAAGAATATTTGAATACTGTGTCAAAAACATAGGGGCAAGAGTAAAAAGCTGGGGGCTGAGATTCAGTATGAAGCTGGGAATAGTTAGTCAAAAACATAGGAACATAATTTGAAGCTGGGAGCAGAGTGAGATTCGGTAACAACATGGGAATAGTGAGTGAAAAATTCAGAGACATGATTTGAAGCTGGGGGTGAAATTCAGAAAGAACATTGGAATAGTGAGTAAAAAACAGAGTACCAAGAGTAGAAGTTGGGGTTTGAGATTTAATAAGGACATGGACATAGTGAATCAAAAACAAAGGGACATGAGCAGAAGCTGATGGGTAAGGTTCAGTAAGAACATGGAAACAGTCAGTCAAAAACATAGTGACATGAGTAGAAGATAGGGTGAGATTCAGCAAGAACATGAGAACAGTGAGTCAAAAACAGAGGGACATGAGTAGAAGCTGGAGGGTGAAATTAATGAGAACATGAATATAGTGAGTCAAAACATAGGAACATGAGTAGAAGTTGGGGTGAGATTCAGTAACAATATGGAAATACTGAGTCAAAAATCTAGGAAAGAAGTAGAAGCTGGGGAGATTCAGTAAGCATATGGGAATAGTGAATCAAAACATAGAAACTTAAATAGAGCAGAGGAGTGTGAGATTCAGTAAGAAAATGGGAGTGGAGACTCACAAACCCACGGACATGTGTAGAAGCTGTGAGGATTCAGTTAGAAGAAGGAATAGTGAGTTAAAAACATAGTGACATGAGTAGAAGTTGGGATGAGATTGAACAAGAACATGTGAATACATAAAAACATAGTGACATTAGTAGAAGCTGTGGGTTGAGATTCAGTAAAAACATGAGAACAATGAGTCAGAAACACAGGAATACAAGAAGAAGCTGGTGGTGAGATTCAGTAGGAATGTGGGAATGGTGAGTGAAAAACATAAGGACCTGAGTAGAGGATGAGGTGGGTAATATTTAGTAAGAACATGGCAATAGTGAGTCCGAAACTTACGGACATGAGTAGCAGCTGGGAAGCGAGATTCAGTAACAACAATGGAAGAGTTAGCCAAAAACATAATGACATGAGGAGAAGCTGGAGTGAGATTCAGAAAGAACATGAAAATAGTCAGTCAAAAACATAGTGACGTGTTGAAGCTGGGGGTTATATTCAGTATAAACATGAGAATAGTGAGTCAAAAACATACAGACACGAAGCAGAAGCTAGTGAGATTCTATAAGAACATGGGAATAGAGGATCAAAAACATAGGGCAAGAGAAGAAAACTTGGGGGTGAGATTCAGTAAAAAGCAAGGAATGGTCAGTCAGAAACAAAAGGAAATGAGTAGAAGCTGGTAGGTGAGATTCTGTAACAACATCAGAATAGCGATTCAAAAACATAGGGACATCAGAAGAAGCTGTTATGTGAGATTGAGTAAAAACATTTGAATAGTGAGATAGATAGGGACATGAGTTGATGCTGGTGGGTGAGATTCAGTAAGAACATGGGAATAGTGAGTAAAACAAATAGTGACATGGAATGAACCTCGGGGTGAGATTCAGTAAAAACATCAGAATAGTGAGACAAAAACAGTGTGATATGAGTATGTAAAGGTGTGGGTATCATGAAGGAGAATCTCGACAACAATTGGTGTTTAACAAAAGTTTTATTTATAGTATAAATAAAACAAAAAGTCGAACTTCAGACAGTTATTTAAATAAAAATTAAAGTTACAATGATCATACGATCCGATAAACACCAGAATACTGCTAGTGCATCTGCTCGAATGAGGACAGAACAAGTCTGCACCTCACGGAACTCTCTATCTGAATGAGGCTACCAGAATTTTTATATCCCTGTTCCACCATGTGACCCTTCTGTCCTCCCTTAGGGAAATTAAACATTCTTTATTCAAAATAAACAAGAGTTTTATATTATAATACCTTCACAATGCAATCTTTACCTTAATGAGCATCATACTGTTTCAGGATTTGAAAATAAGAAGGTTATTTAAAAAAAATTCCAAAGTGTTGCAACAGAGCTCCACCCCTAGAATATCCCTTTAAATATAGAAATATCGTCGCCGTCTAAGAGAAGAGCCCTAACAGAAGGATCCCACAGAGGAAGGACTGTTCACTTAATCCAAAAGGTATACTTGAACTTAAACATAGAATTTCTATAAGTTTTACATAAAAAGGGGGGTTACCAGTCTGGGTTTCAAATAGGAAATGAAAACAGGGACCAAAGTCATTACAAATATGTTGTAATTGAAACATTTTGAGAGTTCACAGAATAGAAGGGGGCAACTCTGCTTAACAATAGGCTGTATGACTTAAAAAACATCCCTAGTGCTATAATTCACTACAAGTCTAATTTAAGAGAGGGAATTTACTAAAGCATTCTAAAGGCCAAAAGCATGATTTAAAATTATTTGCCAGCAGGAGCAACGCTCTTGAAATAAAGCCAACACCAGCACGGCTTGTTTGTTTACTAAAAGACGCTAGACAAACTTCTAAAGCAAGGGGAAAACGCGAAGAGCAGACAAATTGCAACGGCTTCTATGCTCTTCTATTTTGGCTACCAACAGTGGGGTAATTTATATACAATTATTTATTTTGTACATGAAACCGCAATGCGCAAATGAAATAAGAGGAATGGGGGGGTTACCACCGCCGCATAGCGAGGCGAGAGAAGATTCGCACATTCGTGCAGGAGCAGGAATACTATCGCGTACTACAAGGTGTACGCACGACCTGGCGTTACATAGCCCGACTATTCGGAAATAGAAAAAAAATAAACTCTGGGATACGCTACAAAAGACGCAAGGCTGCTGCAAAATATACATCAATTCCAAGCAGCTATTCTTTTTAAATTTCAATGTGAAATATGTATCCAACCAGCCCAAAACTTCAGGGGGGGGTTTACAACTCCTTGCAAACACGCAAGAAATATACCCGTGCTTCTTCAAATACAGCAGGAGCTGATTACCTTGACGCTAGTGTACTCATTCAGAAAGTAAACGCTAGCTACTGTGCTAATATTCAGGTACCTTCTAATGTAGTATTAATATTACACTCTTACACGGATTTATAACTGTCTAATCCAAAACTTGGGGGAGAAAAGGTTCAATTTCAGTACCAGAATAAAAACGTCAAACTGATTATATATATAGGTGGCCAGCCTGTATATAACATCAGTGAAAAAAAAAAGGAAAAAAAGCTGTTGCAACAGACTTAAAAAAAAAAAAAAATTAATTTCTGCTAGGAGAACTTAAACCCCTACACTCCTCCCCCTCTAAGAGGAAACCAAAATGAATTACATACTAAATACCATCTTTTTGGTTTACTTTAAATAACAAATCTCCCTCCTAAATGTGAGAAAATAGGGGAGATGGAGCTTTGACCCACCCACTCCCAAAGCTCCACCCCGGAGTCCCGATACAATAACAATAAAGATTATTATTATTATATATATATTTTTTTAATTCCATCTTTCTTTACTCCGGGGTCTGCAATCATTTATCAATACCTGCCCCATAACGTGAAAGGTAGTCAGCATTAAGATGCTTTTTCCCAGCTCTATGTCGAACTTCAAACTTGTATGGCTGTAAGGCCAAATACCATCTCATAATACGTGGATTTCTATCTTTCATAGTCTGTAACCAACACAATGGATTATGATCTGTTATGATCGTAAAGGATCTTCCCCATAAATAAAATTTTAACGCATTTATTGCCCAATGTATAGCCAAACATTCTTTTTCAATAGTAGAGTACTTAGTCTCTCTTTGATGTAATTTTCAGCTAATATATATAATGGGATGTTCCTCTTCCCCAACCATCTGAGAGAGGACAGCTCCTAGACCATGTTCAGAGGCATCTGTGCGTACCATAAAGGGCCTATGAAAATCAGGGCTAAATAGTACTGGATATGAACATAATCTGGCTTTCAAGGTTGTAAAAGCCTCTTCACATTGTTCGGTCCAATGAATTTTATCAGGATTATGTTTCTTCGTTAAATTAATTAGGGGAGTAGCAATCTCAGCAAAATCGCCTACAAATCAGTGATAATAATTGGCCAGTCCTAAAAAAGAACGTACTTGTTTTTTTGTTTGTGGTCGTGGGCTACCAGCTATAGCATCTAGCTTATTTACTTCAGGCTTCACCTTCCCGTTTCCTATAATAAACCCAAGATATCTGGTTTCCTGCATCCCTATAGAACATTTTGCAGGATTAATAGTCAATCCTGCTTGTGCTATGACCATTAATATGTTATGTAAATGCTTTACATGTTCTTCCCATGAGGTGCTAAAAATAATGACATCATCTAAATACGCCGCGCTGTAATCTAGATGGGAATGTAATAACTGATCCATACACCTCTGGAAAGTTGCGGGTGCACCATGTAGCTCAAATGGCATCTTGGTAAACTGAAATAACCCTATAGGGGTACTAAATGCTGTCTTGTCTTGTGAATCAGTGTCTAGCGGGATCTGCCAGTAACCCTTCGAAAGATCTAACGTACTGATGTACTGGGCATTGCCCAGTCTATCTATGATGTCATCGATACGTGGCATGGGATATCCGTCAAACTTGGATATCTCATTTAGTTTTCGAAAGTCCAGGCACATCCGTACACCTCCCCCTTTTTTATTTACCACTACCATGGGGAAGCTCCACGGACTTTTAGAAGGAATAATTACCCCTAGTTGCTGCATCTTTAGTAGTTCTCTAGTTACCTCTTCTCTTAAACTCTCTGGAATTCTATAAGACTTATGTCTCAGAGGTTTATGATCTGACAACTCTATGTGGTGTTCAGTTCCCTCCACGGTCCCAGGGACTGTCGTAAATATTTCTTGGAAAGTGTGTATCAAATCTTGTACCTCTTGTAGTTGTTCAGTACTTAATTTATCACTTATAGTTATTTCTTTTATGTTCCCTTTGCATTCTAACCGCACATAGGCCATTTCTAAGTCACTGTCAACTATCTCAGGGTGTACAAATAGGGTAGGTGAACTCCGATCATACCATCTTTTCAGTAAGTTAGCATGATAAATCTTTAGGGACTGCTTCTTGTCAGGACAAATGATCTGATAGTTCACCGGCCCTATTTGCCGGTGTACTGTATAAGGTCCCTGCCACTTCATTAATAGTTTGTTTTCAGTACAAGGTAATAATAGGAGGACTTTATCACCTGGTTAGAATATTTTATTGCCCACCTTCTGATCATAATATTGTTTCTGCCCTGCTTGATGTTCTCTATTACACTGTTGGGCAACTTTTGCATATTTCGTCAATCTCTGATGTAGTGTGTTGACGTACTCTAAAGTGGATACAGGGATAGTATCTACCATAGACCCTTCCCATTTTTCCTTTATAATATCTAGTATTCCCCTTGGATTTTTCCCATACAGTAGTTCAAAAGGTGAATATCCCGTAAAAGCTTAGGGAACCTCACGGTATGCAAACATTAGATACGGTAGATACCTGTCCCAATACTTGCCTTCATCACTAATAAATTTCTTTAACATGTGCTTCAATGTTTTATTGAAACGCTCCACTAGACCATCAGATTGTGGATGGTAAGGAGAAGTAAGAATAGAATGTACCCCTAAAGCATGATAGAGGCGTTTCAGCACCTGGGAACAAAAGTTACTGCCCCTATCTGTCAATATTTCTTTTGGCATACCCATTCTAGAAAATATTTTAATTAGTTTTTCCGCTATTTTATCTGCCGTAACTGTCCGTAACGGAATTGCTTCAGGGTATTTTGTGAAATAATCACACACTACTAGAATGAATCTGTTCCCTTTCACACTCTTAGGTAACGGACCAATTATATCCATTGCAACCCGAGTGAATGGGGTATCCACTAATGGTATTGGCTGTAGGGGTACCTTATCTTTTTGCAGTATTGGTCTCACTTGTTGACACTAGCACATGACTTATAATATTCAGCCACTTGTTTGTGTATTCCTGGCCAGAAAAATCTATACAGTAGTCTCTGTAATGTACGTTCTCGGCCTAAGTGGCCGGCTATTGGTAAGTCATGGGTGAGGCTCAACAACTGTTCCCGATATCCAGTAGGTACTAACAATTGTAATACCATATCACCTTTTTTCTCATTAAAACATTTTCGGTATAACAACCCATTGTGTAGAACATATTTCTGTTTAGGATTTGACTCAGCACCTATCAGGGAGAAAAAAGGTTTTAAAGTAACATCTTGCAACTGAGCTGTTCGAAATTCTGTTTGAGAACTCAGTTCTTTAATATCTACTACTTTAAAGTCATTATTGTCTTTATAGCCTCCTGAGTTTGTTGCCAAACCTGTTTCTCTTGGCATTTTCCTTCTTGTCTTCCTTGATTTTCGGGGAGTTCAAATAATTCATCCTCAAAAGAGAAAGCTCGTACTAAATCCATATTTATTTTGTCCTGTGCTCTAGTTGTTACAGCTCCATATTTGTGGCATCAGAAAGTAACTGTGCAAAGTCTGGGTGGTCATGTCCCACAAAAACAGGCACTGGAAGTTCTGGAACCACCCCAACATTCATTCTTCGCACATTAGATTGCATTTGGACTTCCACCTGTTGTACTGGATAGCTATGGGTGTCAACATGTATGCAAGTCACTGTTGTTTGTGCAGTTATGTTGGTGACTGTAGGTACTATGTCAGATTTGATTAAGGTCTGCCTACTACCAGAGTCCAACAGACCAAATGTTTCTCTGCCATTGACTGTAACAGGTGTTATATACTGCCCCCAATTGGCCAAGGCCAGGTGTGTGGGAGTGGATTTCTTCCTGGGACAAAATCTAGCTATGTGTCCTTTCCCTTGGCAATAATGACAGATTATCTCAAGATGTGGCCCTTTAGACATATTCAGTGGTTTGACAGCATTACTAGAAGCTGGCAAAGAAGATGTATACGTTCTTACCGTAGGATGGGCGGGGCCAGCTCCAGATTGTCCTTTAGCCCTGTTAGGACGAGCAGTTAAATAATCTTCGGCCAATTGGACTGCTTTTGTGGATGTCTCTGGACGGTGTTCCCGTACCCACATCTGGACATCTTGTGGTAAAATATGAGTAAATTGTTCCAACACTACAGTCTCTAGCATCTGTTCTTTTGTATTCGTGGCTGGCTGTAACCATTTAGTACATAAATCTTTTAGTCTAGTATATGCTTCCTGTGGAGTATCTGATATTTGAAACCGTAATGTTCGAAACCTTTGCCGATAGGTCTCTAAACAAATATCATACCGCTTAAGGATGGCTTCTTTAACAGTGTCATAGTTCTCACTCAAAGCACTGTCCACATTACCATAAGCCAGTTGTGCCTTCCCTGTTAGGTATGGGGCCAGCCGTATAACCCATTGCTCTCTAGGCCATTGGCATGCTCGTGCAATGCATTCAAAAGTTGTCAGATAAGTTTCAATGTCATCTGTTTCACTCAACTTAGTTAGTTTAATATCCTTAGGATTATCCCCTGCAGGTGGAGGGGGCCTACTTACACCAAGGGCTTGTATGGCTCGTAAGATGTCGGCCCATCTATCTTCATTCCTTTGCATATCTTTCTCCCTCTGTTTTGCCATGGCTATCTGTTGCATACATAACCATTGCAGCAAATCCTGTGAATCACCAGTAGGGGGCTCCTTCTCCAACTCCTCCTTCTCTTCATCGGCTTCTTCCTCAGGCTTCATAGTTTTTTGTCTGACATCTGGCAATCCCGTCATCAAGGGCTGTCTGGATTTTTCTGCCATGGTTCTGGTCAATACTCCAGTAGGTACCTTCTGTGACATCCACAACCTCCTTCTGTTGCTGAAAGCAGTACCTTCTGATATCCCACTTCTGACACCAAGTGTAAAGGTGTGGGTATCATGAAGGAGAATCTCTTGACAACAATTGGTGCTTCAAACAAAAAGTTTTATTTATAAGTATAAATAAAACAAAAGTCAAACTTCAGACGGTTATTTAAATAAAAAAATTAAAGTTACAATGATCATACGATCCGATAAACACCAGAATACTGCTAGTGCATCTGCCTTGAATGAGGACAGAACAAGATTGCACCTCACGGAACTCTCTATCTGAATGAGGCTACCAGAATTCTTTATATCCCTGTTCCACCATGTGACCCTTCTGTCCCTCCCCTTTAGGGAAATTAAACATTCTTTATTCAAAATAAACAAGAGTTTTATATTATAATACCTTCACAATGCAATCTTTACCTTAATGAGCATCATACTGTTTCAGGATTTGAAAATAAGAAGGTTATTTTAAAAAAAAATTCCAAAGTGTTGCAACAGAGCTCCACCCCTTAGAATATCCCTTTAAATATAGAAATACTTCAGTCGGCCGGATCTAAGAGAAGAGCCCTAACAGAAGGATCTCACAGAGGAAGGACTGTTCACTTAATCCAAAAGGTATACTTGAACTTAAACATAGAATTTCTATAAGTTTTACATAAAAAGGGGGGTTACCAGTCTGGGTTTCAAATAGAAAATGAAAACAGGGACCAAAGTCACTACAAATATGTTGTAATTGAAAGATTTTGAGAGTTCACAGAGTAGAAGGGGGCAACTCTGCTTAACAATAGGCTGTATGACTTAAAAAACATCCCTAGTGCTAGAATTCACTACTAGTCTAATTTAAGAGAGGGAATTTTCTAAAGCATTCTAAAGGCCGAAAGCGTGATTTAAAAATTATATTTGCCAGCAGGAGCAACGCTCTTGAAATAAAGCCGAATGCCAGCACGGCGTGTTTGTTTACTAAAAGACGCTAGATGAACTTCTAAAGCAAGGGGAAAACGCAAAGAGCAGACAAATTGCAACGGCTTCTATGCTCTTCTATTTCGGCTACCAACAGTGGGGTAATTTATATACAATTATTTATTTTGTACATGAAACCGCAATGCACAAATGAAATAAGAGGAATGGGGGGGGGTTACCACCGCTCACAACGAGGCGAGAGAAGATGCACACATTCATGCAGGAGCAGGAATACTATCATGTACTACAAGGTGTACGCACGACCTGGCGTTACATAGCCGGACTATTCGGAAATAGAAAAAAAATAAACTCTGGGATACGCTACAAAAGACGCAAGGCTGCTGCAAAATATACATCAATTCCAAGCAGCTATTCTTTTTAAATTTCAATGTGAAATATGTATCCAACCAGCCCAAAACTTCGGGGGGGGGGTTTATAACTCCTTGCAAACACGCAAGAAATATACCCGTGCTTCTTCAAATACAGCAGGAGCTGATTACCTTGACGCTAGTGTACTCATTCAGAAAGTAAATGCTAAGCTACTGTGCTAATATTCAGGTACCTTCTAATGTAGTATTAATATTACACTCTTATACGGATTTATAACTGTCTAATCCAAAACTTGGGGGGGAGAAAAGGTTCAATTTCAGTACCAAAATAAAAAAAAACATCAAACTGATTATATATATATAGGTGGCCAGCCTGTATATAACATCAGTGAAAAAAAAAGGAAAAAAAAGCTGTTGCAACAGACTTAAAAAAAAAATTAATTTCTGGTAGGAGAACTTAAACCCCTACAGAGTAGAAGTTGGGTGGCAAGATTCAGTAAAAAACATGAGAATAGTGAGTGAAAAACATTGGGATCTGAGTAGAAGTTGAGAGGGGAGAGATTCAATAAGAACATGGTAATATTGAGCCAGCAACTTGTGGACATGAGTAGAAGCTGGGGGTGAGATTCTGTAACAACATGAGAATAGTGGGTCAAAGACATAGTGACATATGTTGAAGCTTTGGGTGAGATTCAGTAAGAAGATGAGAATAGTGAGTCAAAAACATATGGACAAGAGCAGAAGCTGGGTGTGAGATTCTGTACTAACATAGGAATAGAGGGTCAAAAACATAGGGACAAGAATAAAAAGTTGATGGGAAGAGATTAATTAAGAATATTGGAATAGTGAGTCAAAAACAGGGACATGAGCAGAAAGTTGTTAAGATTCAGAAAGAACATGGAAATATTGAGCTACAAACATAGGGACTTTGGTAGAAGTGCAGGTGGGTGAGTTACAGTAAAAACATGGAAGAGTGTGACAGAAACATGGTACAAGAATTGAAGCTGAGTGGGAGATTCAATAAGAACATGGGAATAGCGACTCAGACACTTACTTACATGAAAAGAAGCTGGGGTGAGATTCATTAAGAAGAAAGGAAAACAGAGTCAAAAACATAATGACATGAGTAGAAGATGGGGTGAAACTCAATAAGAAAATGTGAATAGTGCATCAAAAACAGAGTGACATTAGTAGAAGCTTCGGTGAGATTCAGTAAGAACATGAGAATAGTTAGTCAGAAACACAGGAATCTGAGAAGAAGCAGCTGGTGAGATTCATTAAGAATGCGAGAATCGTGAATGAACAACATTGGGACCTGAGTAGAAGATGAGGTTGGTGAGATTCAGTAAGAACTTGGGAATAGTGAGTCAGAAACCTATGGACATGAGTAACAGCTGGGGAGTGAGATTCAGTAAAAACGATGGATCAGTGAGTCAAAACCACAGTGACATGAGGAGAAGCTGGGGTGAGATTCAGAAAGAACATGAGAATAGTCAAAAACACAGTGACGTGTTGAGGCTGGGGAGTTAGATTCAGTAAGAAGAAGAGAATAGTGAGTGAAAAACATATGGACACGAGCAGAAGCTGGGGTGGATTCTGTAAGAACATGGGAATAGAGGATCAAAAACATAGGGACAAGAGTAGAAAGCTTGGGGTCAGATTCAGTAAGAAGCTGGGAATAGTCAGTCAAAAACAAAAGGACAAGAGTAGAAGCTGGTGGGTGAGATTCTGTAACAACATGGGAATAGCGATTCAAAAACTTAGTGACATGTGAAGAAGCTGTTGGGTGAGAATGAGTAAGAACAGGTGAATAGTGAGACAGAAACATAGGGACATGAGTGGAAGCTGGTGGGTGAGATTCAGTAATAACATGGGAATAGTGAGTAAAACAAATAGTGCCATGGGTTCAATCTGGGGGTGAGATTCAGCAAGAACATGGTAATAGTGAATCAAAAACAGTGTGACATGAGTAAAGTTGGGTGGCAAGATTCTGTAAGAACATGGAAATAATGAATCAAAAACATTGGGGCTGACGTAGAAGCTGAGGGGGTGAGATTCCTTTTGAACATGGGCATATTGAGTAAAAAACATTGGGACATGAGCAGACATTTGTGGATGAGACTCAGTAAGAGCATTTCAGTAGTGTGTCAAAAGTATAGTGACATGAGTAGAAGCTAATGGGTGAGATTCAGTAAGAACATTGGTAAAGTCAGTCAAAAACATAGGGACATGAGAAGAAGCTGATGGGTGAGATTCAGTAAGAACATGAGACTGGTGAGTCAAAAACATATGGAGAAGAGTAAAAGCTTTGTTGTGAGATTCAGTAAGAACATGAGAACAGAGAGTAAAAAAACATAGGAACATGAGTAGAAGCTTAGGGTGAGATCCAAAAAGAAAATGGGAAAAGTGTGTTGAAAAACATAGGGACATAAGTAGAAGCTGGAGTGTGAGATTCAGTAATAATATTGGAATAGTGAGTCAAAAACATACGGACACGAGAAGAAGCTGGGGGCTGAGATTCAGTAAGAACATGAGAATAGTGAGTAAAAAACAGAGGGTCATGAGTAGAAGCTGGTGTGTGAGATTCATAAAAAACATGAGAATCGTGAATCAAAAACATTGGGACAAGTGTAGAAGCTTTGAGGTGAGATTCAGCAAGAAAATGGGAATAGTGAATTAAAAATGTACAGACATGAGCAGAAACTGAGGGTGAGATTCTGTAAGAAAATTAGAATAGTGAGTCAAAAACATGGGAACATGAGTTGAAGCTGGTGATGAGATACCGTAAGAACATGAGAATAGAGAGTCAAAAACTTAGGGACACATGCAGAAACTGGGGTGACATTCCATAACAATTTGGGAATACTGTGTCAAAAACATAAGGACAAGAGTAGAAAGCTGGGGCTGAGATTGAGGATGAAGCTGGGAATAGTTAGTCAAAAACATAGGAACATGAGTTGAAGCTGGGGGGCAGAGTGAGATTCGATAAGAACATGGGAATAGTGAGTGAAAAATTTAGGGACATGAATAGAAGTTGGTGGGTGAGATTCAGTAAGAGCATTTCAATAGTGAGCCAAAGAATAGTGACATGAGTAGAAGCTAGTGGGTGAGATTCAGTAAGAAAATGGGAATAGTGATTCAGAAACATAGGGATATCAGTAGAAGTTGGTGGGTGAAATTCAGTAAGAACATTGGAATAGTCAGTCAGAAACATAGGGAAATGAGAAGAAGCTGATGGGTAAGATTCAGTAAGAACATGAGAATGGTGACTAAGAAACATACGGACAAGAATAGAAGCTTTGTTGTGACATTCAGTTAGGAAATGAGACTAGTGAGTCAAAAACAAAGGAACATGAGTAGAAGCTTGGGGTGAGCTCCAAAAAGAACATGAGAATAGTGGGCAGGATATTCAAACTGCGCCAGGCTGTGGCGCAAGCCTGGGTGCAGCTCAACTTGTTGCGCAGGGGTGTGGCCTGGGCGATATTCATCTGAGCTGCGCTATGACACAGCAGCTTTGAATATCGCACCCTGGTCACCCCTACTGTGCATGGCGCAGTGGCACTATGCCAGTGCAAGTGGCCGGAGTGGAGCATGGAGATGCTCTGGCGCTGTTTGCACATCAAGTCCACGCTGCACCTTTTTCCCCTGTTATACCTGCCTGCAGCTGATTTGGGGATGCTGTGACTTTCTTATGGTGAAACTAACTGTGCCCTGAGTTTGCGTAACTGTCTGCTGCTTTATCCATCTATTGCAGGTGTCTCGGTAAGCGAGGGGGCTACCGGGTGGGTGAGTGGGGCTAGACAGCTAATTAGGGATGGAGACTACAGTTCAAAAGCACCGCGTGTTTTGCTACCATCAGAGACTGCTGCTGTTTGCACATCAAGTCCACGCTGCACCTTTTTCCCCTGTTATACCTGCCTGCCGCTGATTTGGGGACGCTGTGACTTTCCTACGGTGAAACTAACTGTGCCCTGAGTCTGCGTAGCTGTCTGCCGCTTTATCCATCTATTGCCGGTGTCTCGGTAAGCGAGGGGGCTACCGGGAGGGCGAGTGAGGCTAGACAGCTAATTAGGGGTGGAGAGTGCAGTTCAAAAGCACCGCGTGTTTTGTTACCATCAGAGACTGCTGCTGTTTGCACATCAAGTCCACGCTGCACCTTTTCCCCCTGTTATACCTGCCTGCAGCTGATTTGGGGACGCTGTGACTTTCCTACAGTGAAACTAACTGTGACCTGAGTCTGCGTAGCTGTCTGACGCTTTATCCATCTATTGCCGGTGTCTCGGTAAGCGAGTGTGCTACCGGGCGGGTGAGTACGGCAAGACAGCTAATTAGGGATGGAGACTGCTAATTGATTTCCCAATAAAATTGTACCATCTTAAGCGGCTCTCCGCGGAGCGGCTGTATGCGAGAGTGGAAGTACGCAGGAGTGGTGGAGTCACTTTCGGGAGTCAACGGAGGGAGACTGTGGGGAGACTGCAACTTAAGATATTTTATATTGTTTTTACTTAGATTACTTGCAAGTATTATATTAGGTTATTTACTGATTTATTAGTCAGTTAATATGTGGGGCTTTCAGATATTTTTGATGTGTTGTGGGACGGGGTTATTTTTGTTAGATCATGGTCTCATATATTGTACTGACCCTATATTGGTAAATGTTTATGATTATTCATCTAATGACTATACATTTTCAAATTTATTAAGTGTTTCTACCTCCAGTCATTCTTTAACTGTAAGAAATTTGGGTAGTCTTAGTAAGAGAAATGTATACGAAATGGGTTTTTTTGTTCAACATCTAGTGTGAAAATTTTGTTTGTTTCCTTGTTGCTTGGTACTATGTGATGTATTCTACTTTTATCTGGTGATGTGGAAACAAATCCTGGGCCTTTAACTTCAAACGAAGGAAATTATGACAACTATTGGCAAACTAAAGGTTTGAGAATAACTCATTTAAATGTTAGAAGCTTTATGTCTAAACAAGCTGAAATTGAGGCCTGGCTCACTACTTATGACCCAAATATATTTAGTGTAACTGAAACTTGGTTGAAACCTTCAGTATCAGATAATCTTGTTGCTTTTGAAGGTTATAATGTAATACGGAAAGATAGGACTGGAAAAAAGAAAGGAGGGGGTATAATGGTAAATTATAAATCTAAATTACAATTAGTAGAAATGTTTCCTGATTATAAACATAAATCTGATTTTGAATGGTTGTTATTGGAATTGAAGTTGGGTGGTTGTCAAAAGTTGCGACTTTGTACAGTCTATAATCCCCCAAAAGCTGCTAAGAAAGGGTTGGATTATATTTTAGAGTTTGTAGCAACTATTCAATCAGGTAGTGATCTTTTGATTACTGGAGATTTTAACATTCATTGGGATCCTATAAATGATCCTCCTATTGAGACATTATTGACCAATGTTGGATTGTCTCAGCTCATTGGCTCATTTACTCGTATGAATATGAATAGTCAGAATTATACAATTTTGGATTGGGTTCTTGTTAGTAAACAGGTAAACATTTCCTGTGTTGGTGTATTACCTGATGTAATAAGTGACCATTTGGCCACTTATTGCATATGGAGATCTATAAGACCTAAATTGTCTCCTAGGTTTATATCTTATCGTAAGTTTGTTAATGAAGTCAGTGGTGATCTTCTTATTGATTTGCAGAATATTGATTGGACATATCTGGATGCAATCCCGGATGTAAATATTGCTGTTGATTATTTCACTTCCACCCTTTTGGGGTTACAAAATAAATATTTTCCTAGAGGGGTTAGGAGAGTTAGAGGCTCCCTTAATAAATGGATTACTGCCCCTTTGTTACATTTAATTAAATTGAGAGATGCTGCTTGGAAATTGTATAAGGTAACTAAGTCAATGACAGATTTTAATAGCTATAGGAAGCTTAGAAATGAATGTAAAATAAAAATTAGGCAAAGTAAATGTAGTTATTTTCAAAAACTACAAACTTCTAGTTTAAATAATCCGAAAAGGTTTTAGTCTTCTATAAATTCTTTAATTAATCCATCAAGAAAAGAATCTATTGGAGCTTTTAGTAAGGATGGTCAGATGATTTCTGATGTGCAGGTTATCTGTGATTCTTTTTTGGACAAATTCCTTGATTTGTCTAGGTATACGTAGGCCTTTACTCAGGACATGTTGTTTCTGAATTTGGTTCTTTTCCTTTTTCATTTATTGAACCATATCGGGTTTATTATCTTTTGAAACACATGCCAATTTGTTCAAGTGCATGTGAACTTGAAACCCGGTTCTTAAAATTGATTTCTGAATATATTACTTGTCCACTTACTTCTTTTTATAATTTGTCTTTGCTTACTGGATGTTTCCCTGATGTATGGAAACAGACAGTGATCAAACCCATCTATAAATCTGGTGATAGAATGGACATGGACAATTATCATCCTATTTCTCTTTTGCCACCTTTGGGTAAAATTTTTGAAAGACTTGTGAAGGAGCAGTTTACTGACTGTTTACAAGATAATGGTCTTAGGACTCCTGATCAGCACGAGTTTCGTAAGTATCATGGGATGGGGACGGCCTTGGCCAGGTTCACAAACTACACCAGTGTAGCTATGGATGAGGGTCTGCTCACTGGTGCTGTGTTCGTGGACCTGTCCAAGGCCTTTGATCTTGTAAGTCAACCTTTGCTGATTAGGATGCTCCGAAGTTATGGTATGACAGAGATTGCTGTTGATTGGTTTCATTGTTATTTGTCTGATCGTCCACTTAAAGTAGGACTAAATGGAGCTTTTTCAACTAGTAAAATTTTGTCACAGGGGGTGCCTCAGGGGTCCGTTTTGGGCCCTTTGTTGTTTACGGTATTTGTAGATGTTGTTCCATCTTTATTGAATGATACACATTGCCTGATTTATGCAGATGATATTATTTTGTATAAAAGTTCAATTTCTGTTGAACTCATAAATAAGTCCTTAAATAAGGACTTTGCTGTTCTATGGTGGTTAAAAGGAATTGTTTGGCATTAAACAATTCAAAAACAAACGTATCCTGTTTGGATCTAGAATTAGATTAAATAGATCTCAGAATTTGTCCATCTCTGATTTGTTGGGTAATGGGATGGAGCAGGAAAACAATTTAAATATCTTGGAGTTTTGTTAGATCAACACTTAAAATTTTCTGATCATGTAAAATTTATTTCTCGTCAGATAAATCAGAGACTTGGTGTATTATTCAAGTTTCAATCCCTGTTGACTTTACCAGCAAGATGTGCAATAGCAGAGGGTGTCTTATTACCACAGTTGAATTATAATGCATTTTTTACTAACTTGTCAAATAGAGAGTTATCTCTCCTTACTAATGTGTTTCATGGTATTTGTAGATTTACTTTTAAGTTGTCCTATTCTACTCATCACTGTGAACTGTATAGACTATCTGCCTGGCTTCCTCCCAGGATGGGTTGTCTATACAGTCTATGTTTATTAACAGATAAAGTTCTTCGTCAAGGTACAGATTCTCCATTATATTCACTTTTACACATTAAAATAAATTCATGGGAACTTCGCTCTGATCAACAAATTAAGTTAAAGGTCCCAAAAACTAAGACTAAAATGGGGGATGGTTCGTTTACTTACTCTGCTGCTAAAAATTGGAATGAGCTTCCTATTGTTTTATATGAAAATGTTTGTCATCAAACTTTTAAAATTAGGTTAAGAAATTATTTTCTTGCTAAATTGCATTGTTGCTTGTTTTCAGTAATTATTTTATATATATTTATTTGTAATTTGGTAATGTATGTTTAATGTTGTATTGTATTGTGATGTGAGTTTTGTTAATTGTAAACATCTTGACTGTATATGTATGGTCCCCGGGTCGTACATGAAAATGGGCCTTTGGCTCATTGTACTTACCCGGTAAACAAATGTTTAAAATAAAAAATAAAAAATAAAGTGCCATTGCGCCATGCACAGCACCTGCGATATTCAAAAGGGGACATGCAAATGGGGCCATAATATATGCAAGGTGCACAGGGGGCCATTTGCATCTCATTACGGCCCCATTTGCATTCCATTAGCATGCAGGTGTGCCGATCCCCAACTTGCACCTGGCACCCTGCCAGGCAGCAGCCGTCGGGGACCGACGCCCCCTGAAGCCTGATTGCGGGCCTTCCTGTAATACAAAAAAGTCCAATATCCCAGGTGGTCCAGTGGACTGCACTGAGCCCGATCGCAGGCATCATTAATAGAACCCCCAAGTCCAATATCCCTGGTGTTCTAGTGTACCCCCACCCACCCGCCCACTGAGACTCACCGCCTGCCCCCCCATCAGCCAGTGGGAGCAGCATTCCCACTGCCTGCTGCCCCACTGCTCGCCGATCGGAATTCATTGAGTCCTACAAGCATGAGCCAATGGCATGCAGTCTATACAGTATTACTCAGTCCAGATATATGAATTAATTCATTAACATATCTGGACTGGAGTATAGTATAGCTGCAAGCCCATTGGCTCATGTTGTGAACCAATGGGCATGCAGCCCTACCGAGCTGTCAGTCGGTGGGCGTGGGGTGGCAGGCGGTGGATGCTGCTGCCCACCAGCTGACAGGGGAGCAGGGCGCGGAGCCCAGTTGGTGGGTGGGGTGGGGGCACATTAGACCACCAGGGATATTGGACCTGGGGGGTTTCTATTAATGATGCTGGCGATCCAGCTCAGTGCGGTCCACTGGACCACCAGGGATATTAGACTTGAGGGGGCTATAGTGATGCCCACAATGGGGCATGGAAGGGCACTGCCAGGTGTGGCAGGAATTCGGGTGGCAACCCACAGGTGGCAGCTTCTGTGTTGCACCCTGAAAGCGGCAGCTCCACCTGTGGGTGGCCATCACTTGTTCCTTTTGGGGGCTGTGAATTTGTGCAGGTGCAGGGTTGTGCAAGGACTCCTGCACATCCCGGCTGGAATATTGGGCTGTGCAGGTTATGCATGGGCATGCCCCCACCTGTGCCTGCATACATTACTGATGTGCTCCAGCACATTGGGATTTGTGCGGCACACTTTTCCTTTTGAATATTGCAATCAACAGTACAGCATGGTGCAACACTGTTGCACATGCGCAACCCTTTGAATATCTGGGTCAGCATGTCAGAAACATAGGGCACAAGCAGAAGCTGGTGTGAAATTCAGTAAGAATATGAGAACAGTGAGTCAAAACAGAGGGACAGGAGAAGAAGTTGATGGGTGACATTCATAAAAACATGAGAATAGTGAGTCAAAACCATAGGGACAAGTGTAGAAGTTTTGGGGTGAAATTCAGCAAGAACATGGTAACAGTGAGTCAAAACTTAAGGACATGACTAGAAGCTGGGGGTGAGGTTCAGTAAGAAATGAGAATAGTAAGTCAAAAGATGGGAACATGCGATAAAGTTGTCAATGAGATTCAGTAAGAACATGAGAATAGTGAGACAAAAACATAAGGACAAGAATAGAAAGCTGGGGCTGAAATTCAGTATGAAGCTGGGAATAATCAGTCAAAAACATAGGAAAACGAATTGACGCTGGGGGCAGAGTGAGATTCAATAAGAACATGGGAATAGTGAGTTGAAAGGGTAGGGACATGATTTGAAATGGGTGTGAGATTCAGAAAGAACATTGGAATGGTGAGTAAAACAGAGTGACATGAGTAGAAGCTGGTGGGTGAGATTCAGAAAAAACATGAGAATACTGAGTCAAAAACATAGGGATAAGTGTAGAAGCTTTGGGGTGAGATTCGGCAAGAACATGGGAATAGTGAGTCAAAAACTTTTGGAGATGAGTAGAAGCTGGGGTTGAGATTCAGTAAGAAAATGAGAATAGTGATTCAAAATCATGGGGATATGACTTGAAGCTGGCGAGAAGATTCTGTAAGAACATCAGAATAGTGAGTCAAAAACTTAGGGACACGTGCAGAAAGTGGGATGAGATTCAGTAAGAACATGGGAATACTGTGTCAAAAACATAGGAGCAAGAGTAAAAAGCTGGGGGCTGAGATTCAGTATGAAGCCTGGAATAGTTAGTCAAAAACATAGGAACATGATTTGAAGCTGGGGGACAGAGTGAGATTCAGTAACAACGTGGGAACAGTGAGTGAAAAATTTAGGGACATGATTTGAAGCTGGGGGGTGAAATTCAGAAAGAACTTTGGAATAGTGAGTAAACAACAGAGTGACAAGAGTAGAAGCTGGGGGTTGAGATTCAATAAGGACATTGACATGGTGAATCAAAACAAAGGGACATGAGCAGAAGCTGATGGGTAAGGTTTAGTAAGAACATGGAAATAGTGAGACAGAAACATAGGGACATGAGTGGAAGCTGGGGAGAGATTCAGTAAGAACATGGGAATAGGGAATAAAATAAATAGCGACATGGGTTGAACCTGGGGTGAGATGCAGTAAGAACATGGGAATAGTGAATCAAAAATTCAGTGACATGAGTAAAGTTGGGTGGCAAGATTCAGTAAGAACACGAGAAGAGTGAGTCAAAAATATAGTGACATGAGTAGAAGAAGGGGAGTGAGATTCAATAAGAACATGGAAATAGTGAGTCAAAAACATAGGGCTGAAGTAGAAGCTGAGGGGGTGAGATTCATTTAGAAAATGGGTATATTGAATCAAAAGATTTGGGACATGGACAGACGTTGGTGGGTGAGACTCAGTAAGAGCATTTCAATAGTGTATCAAAAGCATAGTGACTTGAGTAGAAGTTAGTGTGTGAGATTCAGTAAGAAAATGGGAAGAGTGATTCAGAAACATAGGGACATCAGTAGAAGCTGGTGGGTGAAATTCAATTAGAACATCAGAATAGTCAGCCAAAAACATAGGGACATAAGAAGAAACTGATGGGTGAGATTCAATAAGAACATGAGACTAGTAAGTCAGAAACATATGGACAACAGTAGAAGCTTTGTTGTGAGGTTCAGTAAGAACATGAGAATAGTGAGTTGGAAAACATAGGAACATGAGTAGAAGCTTAGGGTGAGATCCAAAAAGAACATGGGAAAAGTGTGTCGAAAAACATAGGGACATAAGCAGAAGCTGGTGTGTGAGATTTAGTAATAATATTGGAATAGTGAGTCAAAAAAATAGGGACATGAGAAGAAGCTGGGGGCTGAGATTCAGGAAGAACATGAGAAAAGTGAGTCATAAACAGAAGGACATGAATAGATGCTGGTGTGTGAGATTCATAAAAAACATAAGAATAGTGAGTCAAAAACATAGGGACAAGTGTAGAACCTTTGGGGTGAGATTCAGCAAGTGAATGGGAAGAGTGAGTCGAAAACTTACAGACATGAGCAAAAGCTGGGGGTGAGATTCAGTAAGAAAATGAGAATAGTGAGTCAAAAACATGGGAACATGAGTTGAAGCTGGCGATGAGATTCAGTAAGAACATCAGAATAGTGAGTCAAAAACTTAAAGACGTGCAGAAAGTGGGGTGAGATTCAATAAGAACATGAGAATACTGTGTCAAAAACATAGGGGCAAGAGTAAAAAGCTGGGGGCTGAGAATCAGTATGAAGCTGGGAATAGTCAAAAACATAGGAACATGATTTGAAGCTGGGGGCAGAGTGAGATTCGCTAACAACATGGGAATAGTGAGTGAAAAATTTAGAGATGATTTGAAGCTGGGGGTGAAATTCAGAAAGAACATTGGAATAGTGAATAAAAACCAGAGTGACAAGAGTAGAAGTTGGGGGTTGAGATTTAATAAGGACATGGATATAGTGAATCAAAAACAAAGGGACATGAGCAAAAGTTGGTGGGTAAGGTTCAGTAAGAACATGGAAACAGTCAGTCAAAAACATAGTGACATGAGTAGAAGATGGGGGTGAGATTCAGCAAGAACATGAGAACCATGAGTCAAAAACAGAGGGACATGAGTAGAAGCTGGAGGGTGAAATTAATGAGAAAATAAATATAGTGAGTCAAAAACATAGCAACATGAGTAGAAGCTTGGATTGAGATTCAGTAACAATATGGAAATACTGAGTCAAAAATCTAGGGAAAGGAGTAGAAGCTGGGGGAGATATATATGGAAATTTTAGTTTAACCAAATGTTCTAACAGAATTCTATGTGAAACCCTATCAAATGCCTTAGCCAGGTCCAGAAATACACCATCCACGGGTAGTCCCTTATCCAATACAGCTCTAACATTTTCAAAGAAGTTTAGTTGGTTCATTAAGCATGACCTTCCCTTTCTAAATCTGTGCTGCATTAAATCATATAAATTGTAGTGGTTACTATGTTCTTCAAATCTACGCAAAATTAATCTTTCTAGGATTTTCCCTATAACAAAGGTCAAGCTTATAGGCCGATAGTTAGATACTGCAGATTTAACACCTGCTTTATAAATTGCTATTACCACTTCTTCTTTCCATGCTAAAACACTTTCACCTGCCTCAAGGGATAGATTAAATAATTTACTCAGTGGGCCAGAGATATAAGAGGTAATTTCTTTTAAAAAATTTGGATGTATTCCGTCTGGTTCTGCTGATGAGTAGAAGCAGGGAGATGAGATTCGGTAAGAACATGGGACTAGTGAGTCAAAAACATAGGGAGATGAGTAGAAGCTGGTGGGTAAGATGCAGAAAAAGCATGAGAATACCGAGTCAAAAACATAGGGACGAGTGTAGAAGCTTTGGGGTGATATTCAGCAAGAACCTAGGAATAGTGAGTCAAAAACTTACGGACATGAGTAGAACCTGGGGGGTGAGATTAAGTAAGAACATGAGAATAGTGAGTCAAAACATGGGGACATGAGATGAAGCTGGGGTGATATTCAGTAAGAACGTGGGAATAGTGAGTCAGAAACTTAAGGACATGAGTAGCAGCTGGTGGGTGAGATTCAGTAAGAACAAGGGAAAAGTGAGTAAAAAACATAGTGACATGAGAAGAAGCTGGGGTGAGATTCAGTAAGAACATGAGAATAGTGAGTCAACAACATAGTGACATGTGTTGAAGCTGGTGGTGAAATTCAGTAAGAACATGAGAATAGTGAGTCAAAAACATATGGACATGAGTTGAAGCTGGCGTTGAGATTCAGTAAGAACATGAGAATAGAGAGTCAAAAACTTAGGGACACAAGCAGAAGCTGGGGTGAGATTTAGTAAGAACATGGAAATACTGTGTCTAAAACATAGTGACGTGTTGATGCTGGGGTGAGATTCAGTAAGAAGAAGTGAACAGTGAATAGAATAGTGTGTCAAAAACAGGTACACGAGCAGAAAGTTGGTAAGATTCAGAAAGAACATGGATATAGTGAGCTACAAACATAGGGACTTTTGTAGAAGTGCGGGGGAGGGGTGAGATTCAGTAAGAACCTGGAAGAGTGAGACAGAAACATGGGTACAAGAGTTAAAGCTGAGTGGGAGATTCAGTAAGAACATAGGAATACTGAATCTAAAACATAGGAACTTGAGTAGGAGCTGAGGGGGAGAAATTCAATAAGAACATAGTAATAGTGACTCAAACACGTACTTACATGAGAAGAAGCTTGGGGGTGATAGTCCTTAAAAAGAAGGGAATACTGAGTCAAAACCTTAGTGACATGAGTAGAAGCTGGGGTGAGATTCAGTAAGAATATGTGAATAGTGCATCAAAAACATAGTGACATGAGTAGAAGCTGGGGGTGAGATTCAGTAAGAACATGAGAATAGTGAGGCAAAAACATGGGGTCACAAAGAGAAGCTGGTTGGTGAGATTCAGTAAGAACATGGGAACAGTGGGAAAAAGATAGGGACAAGAATAGAATGCTAGGGTTGTGAGATTCAGTAGGAAGCTGGGAAAAGACAGTCAGAATCATATGCAAGTGACTAGAATCTGGTGGGAGAGTAAGATTCAGTAAGAAAATGGGAATAATGAGTTAAAAACTTAGGGGCATGAGTAGAAGCTGAGGTGTGAGATTCAGTAAGAACATTTTAATACTGAATCCACTGATGAAAGTTAACAGGAACGCACAGGAACTCAATTCCTGTACAGTAGCTTTTTTGCAGCAGAAACTGAGTTCCTGTACTTCTTTACACTGACACTGAAACTGAAATTCCTAAACCAGCCATATAGTGTCAGTTTCTGGATCTGAGATCTGCAATTAGGATTTCAATAACATCTGACTTGTACAACAATGCTATTTTCCTAGAAGTAATTCAATATCTCTAACTGAATCTACTAGTGTTGAATTAGATAGTTGTGTCTTGATACTACTATACTTTAGATTGAAGATCTTCATTCTGCATTTCATAATTGCCAGTGCATGAGTTCCTGTACTTCTTGTCTACCACTTGCACCACTGACTGAGTGAAAAGCATAGTGACATGAGTAGAAGCTGGTGGGTCAGATTCAGTAAGAATATATGAACAGTGATTAAGAAACATAGGGACATAAGTAAAAGTTGTTGGATAAGATTCAATAAGAACACTGGAATAGTCAAAAACATAGGGACACGATGAGAAGCTGATGGGTGAGAATCTGTCAGAACATGAGAACAGTGTGTCAGAAACATAGGGACAAGAGTAGAATCTTGGTTGTGAGATTAAGTAAGAACATCAGAATAGTAAGTCAAAACCATAGGGACATGACTAGTCTCTGGGTTTGAGATTCAGTAAGAACATGAGAATAGTGAGTCACAAAAATTGTGACATGTTGAAGCTGGGGTTGAGATTTAGTAAGAACATGAGACTAGTGAGTCATAAACATATGGGCACAAGCAGAAGCTGGGGGGTGAGATTCTGTAAGAACATGGAAATAGATGTTCAAAAACATAGGGACAAGAGTAGAAAGCTGGCAGTGAGATTCGGTAAGAAACTGGGAATAGTTAGTCAAAAACAAAAGGTGATGAATAGAAGCTGGTGGGTGAGATTTAGTAAGAACATGGGAATAGTGAATGAAAAGTACAGTGACAAGAGAAGAAGCTGTTGGGAGAGATTCAGTAAGAGCATGGGAATAGTGAGTCAGAAACATAGGGACATGAGTGGAAAGTGGTAGGGGAGATTCAGTAAGAACATGGGAATAGTGACTCAAAACATAGTGCACATATGTAGAACCTTGGGGTGTGATTCACTAAGAACATGGGAATAGTTAGACAAATACACATTGACTTGAGTAGAAGTTGGGGGGGTGAGATTCAGTAACAACATGAGAATAGTGAGTCAAAAACATCGGAACATGAGTAGAAGCCAGGGGATGAGACTGAAAAAGAACATGGGAATAGTGAGTCAAAAATGTAGGGACATAAGCAGAAGCCGGTGTGTGAGATTCAGTAAGAGCTGGGAAGAGTAAGTCAGAAACATAGGGACATGGGTGGAACCTGGTGGGTGAGATTCAATAAGAACATGGGAATAATGAGTCAAAACATAGTGACATGGGTAGAACCTGTGGTGAGATTCGCTAAGAACATGGGAATAGTAAGGCAAAAACACATTGACATGAGTAGAATATTCGGGGTGAAGTGAGATTCAATAACTACATGAGAATAGTAAGTCAAAAACATAGGCACATGAGATGAAGCTGGGGTGAGATTCAGTAAGAAAGTGGGAATAGTGAGTCAGAAACTTAAGGACATGAGCAGCAGCTGGGTGGTGAGATTCAGTATGAACAAGGTAAAAGTGAGTGAAAAACATAGTGACATGAGAAGAAGCTGAGGGTGAGATTCAGTAAGAACATGAGAATAGTGAGTCACAAAATTAGTGACTTGTTGAAGCTGAAGGTGTGATTCAGTAAGAACATGAGACTAGTGAGTCAAAAATATATGTACTCGAGCAGAAGCTAAGGGGTGAGATTCCGTAAGAACATGGAAATAGATGTTCAAAAACATAGGGACAAGAGTAGAAAGCTGGGGGAGATTCAGTAAGAAACTGGGAATAGTCAGTCAAAAACAAAAGGTGATGAATAGAATCTGGTGGTTGAGATTTAGTAAAAACATGGGAATAGTGAATCAAATGAATAATAAAATGAAAAGAAGCTGTTAAGTGAGATTCAGTATGACCATGGGAATAGTGAGTCAAAAACATAGGGACATGAGTGGAAACTGGTGGGTGAGATTCAATAAGATCATGAGAATAGTGAGTCAAAAACATACTGACATGGGTAGAACCTGGGGTGAGATTCACTAAGAACATGGGAATAGTGAGACAAAAACACATTGACATGAGTAGAAGCTGGGGGGTGAGATTCAGTAACAACATGAGAATAGTGAGTCAAAAACATCAGAACATGACTAGAAGGCGGGGGTGAGATTGAAAAAGAACATGGGAATAGTGAGCCAAAAACATAGGGACATAAGCAGAAACTGATGTGTGAGATTCAGTAAGAACATTGGTATAAGTGAGTCAAAAACATAGTGACATGAAAAGAAGCTGGGGTCTGAGATTCAGTAAGAACATGATAATAGTGAGTCACAAAAACAGCAACATGTTGAAGCTGGGGGTGAGATTCAGTAAGAACATGAGACTAGTTAGTTATAAACATATGGACATGAGCAGAAGCTAGTGGATGAGATTCTGTAAGAATATGGAAATAGATGTTCAAAAACATAGGGACAAGAGTAGAAAGCTAGGAGTGAGACTCAGTAAGAAACTGGGAATAGTCAGTCAAAAACAAAAGGTGATGAATAGAATCTGGTGGGTGAGATTTAGTAAGAACATGGGAATAGTGAATGAAAAGTACAGTGACATGAGAAGAAGCTTCTGGGTGAGATTCAATAAGAGCATGTGAATAGTGATTCAGAAACATAGGGACATGAGAGGAAAGTGGTAGGGGAGCTTCAGTAAGAACATGAGAATAGTGACTCAAAAACATAGTGCACATGGGTAGAACCTTGGGGTGTGATTCACTAAGAACATGGGAATAGTGAGACAAAAACACATTCACTTGAGTAGAAGCTGGTGGGGGTGAGATTCAGTAACAACATGAGAATAGTGAGTCAAAAACATCGGAACATGAGTAGAAGCCATTGGATGAGATTGAAAAAGAAAATGGGAATAGTAAGTCAAAAATATAGAGTCATAAGCAGAAGCTTGTGTGTGAGATTCAGTAAGAGCATGGGAATAGTGAGTCAGAAACATAGAAGTGTGGGTGGAACCTGGTGGGTGAGATTCAATAAGAACATGGGAATAATGAGTCAAAAAACATAGTGACATGGGTAGAACCTGGGGGTGCGATCACTAAGAACATGGGAATAGTGAGACAAAAACACATTGACATGAGTAGAAGCTTGGGGGTGGAGTGAGATTAATTAACAACATGAGATTAGTGAGTCAAAAACATAGGGACATGAGATGAAGCTGGGGGTGAGATTCAATAAGAATGTGGGAATAGTGAGTCAGAAACTTAAGGACATGAGCAGCAGCTGGGGGATGAGATTCAATATGAACAAGATAAAAGTGAGTGAAAAACATAGTGACGTGAGAAGAAGTTGAGGGTGAGATTCAGTAAGAACATGAGAATAGTGAGTCACAAAATTAGTGATGTGTTGAAGCAGAAGGTGAGATTCAGTAAGAACATGAGACTAGTGAGTCAAAAACATATGGACATGAGCAGAAGCTGCGGGGTGAGATTCTGTGAGAACATGGAAATAGATGTTCAAAAACATAGGGACAAGAGTAGAAAGCTGTTGGGAGATTCAGTAAGAAACTGGGAATAGTCAGTCAAAAGCACAAGGTGATGAATAGAAGCTGGTGGGTGAGATTTAGTTAAAACATGGGAATAGTGAATCAAAAGAATAGTGACATGAGAAGAAGCTGTTGGGTGAGATTCAGTAAGAGCATGGGAATAGTAAGTCAGAAACATAGGGAAATGAGTGGAAACTGGTGGTTGAGATTCAATAAGAAAATGAGAATAGTGAGTCAAAAACATAGTAACATGGGTGGAACACGGGTGAGATTCACTAAGAACATGGGAATAGTAAGACAAAAACACATTGACATGAGTAGAAGCTGAAGGGGTGAGATTCAGTAACAACATGAGAATAGTGAGTCAAAAACATCAGAACAGGAGTAGAAGCCAGGGGGTGAGATTCAAAAAGAACATGGGAATAGTGAGTCAAAAACATAGGGACATAAGCAGAAGCTGATGTGTGTGATTTAGTAAGAACATTGGAATAGTGAGTCAAAAACATAGTGACATGAAAAGAAGCTGGGGGCTGAGATTCAGTAAGAACATGAGAATAGTGAGTTAAAAGTAGAGGGACATGAGTAGAAGCAGGGGGATGAGATTCAGTAAGACAATGGGACTAGTTAGTCAAAAACATAGTGAGATGAGTAGAAGCTGGTGGATGAGATTCAGACAAAACATGAGAATAGTGAGTCCAAAACATAGGGACAAGTGTAGAAACTTTGGGGTGAGATACAGCAAGAACCTGGGAGTAGTGAGTCAAAAACTCATGGACATGAGTAGAAGCTGGGGCTGAGATTCAGTGAGAACATGAGGATAGTGAGTCAAAAACATGGGAACATGAGTAAAAGATGGGTGGTGAGATTTAGTAAGAACAACAAAATAGTGATTCAAAAACATAGTCACATAAGTAGAAGCTGGGGGTAAGATTCAGTAAGAACACAAGAATAGTGAGTTAAAACATGAGGACACAAGGTGAAGCTGGGGTGAGATTCAGTAAGAACGTGGAAATAGTGAGTCATAAAGTTAAGGACATGAGTAGCTGCTGGTGGGTGAGATTCAGTAAGAACAAGGGAAAAGTGAGTGAAAAACATAATGACATGAGAAGAAGCTGTGGGTGAGATTCAGTAAGAACATGAGAATAGTGAATCAAAAACACATGGACATGAGATGAAGCTGGCAGTGAGATTCAGTAACAACATGAGAATAGTGAGTCCAAAACTTAGGGACACGAGCAGAAGCTGGGGTGAGATTCAGTAAGAACATGGGAATACTGTATCAAAAACATAGGGACAACAGTAAAGAGCTGGGGGCTGAGATTCAATAAGAAGCTGGAAATAGTCAAAAACAAAGGAACATGAGTTCAAGCTGGAGGGAAGAGTGAGATTCAGAAAGAACATGAGAATAGTGAGTGAAAGATTTAGGGACATGATTTTAAGCTGGGGGTGAGATTCAGAAAGAACATTGAAATAGTGAGTAAAAAACAGAGTGACAGGGGTAGAAGCTGGGTGGTGAGATTTAATAAGGACATGGACATAGTGAATCAAAAACAAAGGGACATAAGTAGAATCTGGTGGGTAAGATTCAGTAAGAACATGGGAACAGTGAGTCAAAAACATAGTGACACGAGTAGAAGCTGGGGTCTAAGATTCAGCAATAACATGGAAATAGTAAGTCAAAATCAGAGGGACATGAGTAGAAGCAGGGGGGTGAGATTCAGTAAGAACATAGGACAAGTGAGTCAAAAACATCGGAGCATTAGTAGAAGCATGGTGTGAGATTCAGTAACAATATGGGAATAGTGAGTTAAAAACCTGGGGAAATGAGTAGAAGCTGGGGGGAGATTCAATAACAACATGGGAATAGTGAATCAAAAATATTGAAACTTGAGTAGGAGCTGAGGGGGGTGAGATTCAGTAAGAACATGGGAGTAGTGCCTCAAAAACCTACAGACATGAGTAGAAGCTGGGGGCTGGGATTCAGTAAGAAGAAGGGAATAGTGAGTCAAAAACATAGGGAGATGAGTAGAAGCTGTGAGGGTGAGATTCATTAAGCACATGAGAATAGTGAATCAGAAACATAGTGACATGAGTAGAAGCAGGTGAGTGAGATTTACTAAGAACAAGGGAATAATGAGTCAAAAACATAGACATATGAGCAGAAGCTGGGTGAGTGACAGCAAGAACATTGGAAGAGTGGGTCAAAAACATATTGACATGAGCAGAAGCTTGGGTGAGATTCAGTAAGAACATGGGCACAGTGTGTCAAAAACATAGGGAGAAGAGTAGAGCGCTGGGGTGGAAGATTCAGTAAGAAGCTTGGAATAGTCAGACAGAAACATAAACACATGTCTAGAAGTTGGTGGGAGAGTTAGATTCAGTAAGAAAATGGGAATAGTGGTCAAAACATAGGGACATGAGTAGAAGCTGGGGGTGAGATTCATTAAGAAAATTTCAATAGTTAGTCAAAAACACAGTGACATGAGCAGAAGATGGGGTGAGATTCAGTAAGAACATGTGAATAGTGTGTCAAAACCATAGTGATAAAAGTAGAAGCTGGGGGTGAGATTCAGTAAGAACATGATAATAGTGAGTCAAAAACATAGGGACACGCGATGAAGCTGGGGCTGAAATTCTGTAAGAAAGTGGGAAATTGTGAGTGGAAAACATTGGTACTTAAGTAGAAGGTGAGGGGTTGAGATTCTTTAAGAACATGGGAATAGTGAGTCAGAAACTTATGGACATGAGTAGAAGCTGGGGATGAGATTCAGTAGGAACATTTCAATTGTGAGTTAAAAACATAGTGACATGCATAGAAGCAGTGGGTGAGACTCAGTAAGAACATGAGAACAGTGAGTCAGAATCATAGTGACATGTTGAAGCTGGGTTGAGATTCAGAAAGAACATGAAAATAGTTAGTCAAAAACATATGGACTCCAACAGAAGCTGGGGGTGAGATTCTTTAAGAATAATGGAATATAGGGTCAAAAACATAGGGACATGAGCAGAAGTTTGGTAAGAGTCAGTCAGGACATGGAAATAGTCAACCTAAAATAGAGGGACTTTTGAAGAAGTGTGTGTGTGTGTGGGGGGTGAGATTCAGTAAGAACATGGGAAGAGTGACACAGAAATATGGGTGCAAGAATAAAAGCTGTGTGGGAGATTCAGTAAGAACATGGGAATAGTGACTCAAACACTTAAGGACATAAGTAGAAGCTGGGATGAGATTCAATAAGAACATGAGAATAGTGTGTCAGAAACATAGGGACACGAGATGAAGCCTGGAGCTGAAATTCAGTAAGAACATGGGAATAGTTAGTGAAAAACATTGGGACTTGAGTAGAAGGTAAGGGGCTGAGATTCAGTAAGAACATGAGAATAGTGAGTCAGAAGATAGTGACATGTATTGAAGCTGGGGTGAGATTCAGTAAGAACATGAGAAAAGTGAGTGAAAAACACATGGACAAGAGTGGAAAGCTGGGGGGTGAGTTTCAGTGAGAAGCTGGGAATAGTCAGTCAAAAACAAAAGGACATGAATTGAAGCTGGTGGGTCAGACTCAGTAAGAACATAGGAACAGTGAGTCAAAAACAGTGCGATGAGAAGAAACAGTTGGGAGAAATTCAGTAAGAACTTGAAAATAGTGAGTCAAAAACCTAGGGAAATGAGTACAAGCTGGGGGGAGAGATTCAGTAAGATCATGGGAATAGTGAATCAAAAATATAGGAACTTGAGAAGGAGGTGCTAGGAATGAGATTCACTAAGAACATGGGAGTAGTGACTCAAAAACCCACGGACATGAGTAGAAACTGGGGGGGTGAAATTCAGTAAGAAGAAGGGAATAGTGTGTAGTCACCCAAAAACAAAAGGACATGAATAGAAGCTGGTGGGTGAGATTCAGTAAGAATATTGGAATAGTGAGTCAAAAACATAGGGACATGAGAAGAAGCTGGGGTGAGATTCATTAAGAACATGTGAATAGTGCTTCACAAACATAGTGATATTAGTAAAAGCAGGTAAGATTCAGTAAGGACATGAGAATAGTGAGTCAGAAACACAGAAACATAAGAAAAGCTGGTGGTGAGATTCAGTAGGAACATGGGACTAGTGAGTGAAAAAATAGCGACCTGAGTAGAATTTCAGAGGGGAAGAGTCAGGTAACAACATGGGAATAGTGAGTCAGAAACTTAAGGACATGTGTAGCAGCTGCGGGTGAGATTCAGTAAGAACAATGGACTAGTGAGTCAAAGACATAGTGATATGAGTAGCAGCTGGGGGGTGAGATTCAGTAAGAACATTAGAATAGAGAGTCAAAAACATAGTGACATGAGTAGAAGCTTGTGGTGAGATTCAGTAAGAACATATGAACTGTAAGTCAAAAATATTGTGACATGAGCCGAAGCTGGGAAGGGAGATTCAGTAAGACCATGGAAATTCTGAGTCAAAAACATAGGGCTGGAGGAAGATGGGGGGTGAGATTCATTAAGCACATGGCATATTGACCTCAAAAACATAGGGACAGCGAGCAAAAAGCTGGGCGAAGTGACATTCAAGAAGAACATTGGAATAGTGAGTCAAAACATAGTGACATGAGTAGAAGCTGGGGTGAGATTCAGTAAGAACATCAGAAAAGTGAGTGAAAAACATGGTAGCATGAGTGGAAGCAGGGGTGAGAGTCAGTAAGAACATGAGAATAGTGAATCAAAAACATAGGGACAGAAGAAGCTGGTTGGGGATTCAGTAAGAACATGAGCACAGTATGTCAAAACAAAGGGACAGGAGTGAACACTGGGGAAGATTCAGTAAGAAGTTTGGAACAGTCAGAGAGCAACATAAGCATATGATTAGAAGCTGATGGGAGAGTTAGATTCAGTAAGAAAACTGGAATAGTGAGTCAAATTTAAGGACATGAGTAGAAGCTGGGTGGTGAGCTTCAGTAAGAACATTTCAATAGTAAGTCAAAAACATAATGACATGAGTAGAGGCTGGGGATGAGATTCAGTAAGAATATGAGAATAGTGAGTCAAAACATAGTGACATGTGTTGAAGCTGGGGTGAGATTCAGTAAGAACATGAGAGTAGTGAGTCAAAACATGTGGACTCAAACAGAAGGTGGGTCTGAGAGGGTCATGAGAAGAAAGTAGGTAAGATTCAGTCACAACATGGAAATAGTCTGCCTAAAACATAGGGACTTTGTAGAAGTGTGTGTGGGGGAGGGGAGATTCGTAAGAACATGAGAATAGTGAGTCAGAAACTACGGACATGAGTAGCAGCTGGGGAATATATTATGTAAGAAAAGGAATTGTGAGTCAAAAACATAGTGACATGAGTAGAAGCTGGGATGAGATTCAGTAAGAACATGAGACTAGTTAATCAAAAACATAGGACAAGAGTAGAAAGTGGGGTGGTGAGTTTCAGTGAGAAGCTGGGAATAGTCAAACAAAGGATATGAATAGAAGTGGTGGGTGAGATTCAGTAAGAACATGGGAATAGTGAGTCAAAACATAGTGAGATGAGAAGAAACAGTTGGGTGAGATTCAGTAAGAACATGGGAATAGTGAGAAAAACCTAGGGAAATGAGTAGGAGCTGAGGGGGTGAGATTCAGTAAGAACATGGGAGTAATGACCCAAAACCTACGGACATGACTAGAAAGTGTGGGGTGAGATTGAGTAAGAAGGGAATAGTGTGCCAAAAACATAGTGACATGAGTAGAAGCAGGAGGTGAGATTCAGTCAGAACATGAGACTAGTGTTTTAAAAACATTGGGACACGAGTAGAAGCTGGTTGTTGAGATTCAGAAAGAACACGAATAGTCTGTCAAAACATAGGGACAAAAGCAAGACACTGGGGTGAGATTAGGTAAGAAGCTGGAAATAGTCAGTGAAACAAAGGGATGACTGCAAGCTGGGGAGAGTGAGATTCTGAAAGAATATAGGAATAGTAACTCAAAACATACCATAATGAGTAGAAGCTAGAAGAGAGATTCTGTAGGACTATGGGAATATTGAGTCAAGAACATAGTAACATGAGCAGATGCTGGTTGGTCAGATCTAGTAAGAACATGGGAATATTGAGTCAGAAACTACAAACATGAGTAGCAGATGGGGTGAGATTCAGGAAGAACAAGGAACAGTGAGTCAAAACATAGTGAGATGTATTGAAGCTGGGGTGAGATTCAGTAAGAACATGAGAATAGTGAGTCAAAAACATATGGACAGGAGCAGAAGCTGGGGTGAGATTCTTTAAGAACATGGGACTAGAGGGTCAATAACATAGGGGCAAGACTAGAAAACTGGGTTTTGAGTTTCAGTAAGAAGCTGGGAATAGTCACTCAAAACAAAAGACATGAATAGAAGCTGGTGGATGAGATTCAGTAAGAGTATTGGAATAGTGAGTCAAAACATAGGGACATGAGAAGAAACTGATGGGTGAGTTTGCAAGAAGCTGTGAACAGTAACTCAAAAACAAAAGGACATGAATAGAGGGGTTGAGATTCAGTAAGAATATGGGAATAGTGATTCAAAACATAGTAACATGAGTAGAAGCTGAGGTGATGAGATTCAGTAAGAACATAGGACTAGTCAGTCAACACATAGTTAAATGAAAAGAAGCTGGGGTAAGATCCAGTAACAAATGGGCATAGGGAGTCAAAACAAAGAGATGAGGAGAAGCTTCTGGGTCAGATTCAGTAAGAACGTGAAAATAGTGAGTCAATAACATAGGGACATGAGCAGAAGCTGGTGGATTAGATTCAGTGAGAACATGGGAATAATGAGTCAGAAACTTACAAACATGAGTAGGAGATGGGGTGAGATTCAGGAAGAACAAGGAACAGTGAGTCAAAACATAGTGAGATGTATTGAAGCTGGGTGAGATTCAGTAAGAATATGAGAATAGTGAGTCAAAAAATATGGACATGAGCAGAAGCTGGGGCTGAGAATCTTAAGAACATGGGACTAGAGGGTCAATAACATAGGGCAAGACTAGAAAGCTGGGGTTGAGTTTCAGTAAGAAGTTGGGAATAGTCACTCAAAAACAAAAGGACATGAATAGAAGCTGATGGTGAGATTCAGTAAGAATATTGGAATAGTGAGTCAAAACATAGGGACATGAGAAGAAGCTGGGGTGAGATTCATTAAGAACATGTGAATAGTGCTTCACAAACATAGTGATATTAGTTAAAAGGGTAAGATGCAGTAAGGACATGAGAATAGTGAGTCAGAAACACAGAAACATAAGAAAAGCTGGTGGTGAGATTCAGTAGGAACATGGGACTAGTGAGTGAAAACATAGTGACCTGAGTAGAATTTCAGATGGGGAAGAGTCAGTAACAACATGGGAATAGTGACTCAGAAACTTAAGGACATGTGTAGCAGCCATGGTGAGATTCAGTAAGAACAATGGACTAGTGAGTCAAAGACATAGTGATATGAGTAGCAGCTGGGGGTGAGATTCAGTAAGAACATTAGAATAGAGAGTCAAAACATAGTGACATGAGTAGAAGCTTGTGGTGAGATTCAGTAAGAACATATGAACTGTAAGTCAAAAATATTGTGACATGAGTAAGCTGGGGAGGGAGATTCAGTAAGACCATAGAAATTTGAGTCAAAACATAGGGCTGGAGGAAGATGGGGGGTGAGATTCATTAAGCACATGGGCATATTGACCTCAAAAACATAGGGACATGAGCAAAAGCTGGGCGAAGTGACATTCAAGAAGAACATTGGAATAGTGAGTCAAAACATAGTGACATGAGTAGAAGCTGGGGTGAGATTCAGTAAGAACATCAGAAAAGTGAGTGAAAAACATGGTGGCTGAGTGGAAGCAGGGGTGAGAGTCAGTAAGAACATGAGAATAGTGAATCAAAAACATAGGGACACAGAAGAAGCTGGTTGGTGGATTCAGTAAGAACATGAGCACAGTATGTCAAAACAAAGGGACAGGAGTAGAACATCAGGGAAGATTCAGTAAGAAGCTTGGAACAGTCAGATAGCAACATAAGCATATGATTAGAAGCTGATGGGAGAGTTAGATTCAGTAAGAAAACTGGAATAGTGAGTCAAATTTAAGGACATGAGTAGAAGCTGGGGTGGTGAGCTTCAGTAAGAACATTTCAATAGTAAGTCAAAAACATAATGACATGAGTAGAGGCTGGGATGAGATTCAGTAAGAATATGAGAATAGTGAGTCAAAACATAGTGACATGTGTTGAAGCTGGAGTTGAGATTCAGTAAGAACATGAGAGTAGTGAGTCAAAAACATGTGGACTCAAACAGAAGGTGGGTCTGAGAGGGTCATGAGAAGAAAGTAGGTAAGATTCAGTCACAACATGGAAATAGTCTGCCTCAAAACATAGGGACTTTGTAGAAGTGTGTGTGGGGGAGGGAGATTCAGTCAAGAACATGAGAATAGTGAGTCAGAAACTCACGGACATGAGTAGCAGCTGGGGAATATATTATGTAAGAAAAGGAATTGTGAGTCAAAAACATAGTGACATGAGTAGAAGCTGGGATGAGATTCAGTAAGAACATGAGACTAGTTAATCAAAAACATAGGGACAAGAGTAGAAAGTGGGGGTGGTGAGTTTCAGTGAGAAGCTGGGAATAGTCAAAAACAAAAGGACATGAATAGAAGTGGGTGGGTGAGATTCAGTAAGAACATGGGAATAGTGAGTCAAAAACATAGTGAGATGAGAAGAAACAGTTGGGTGAGATTCAGTAAGAACATGGGAATAGTGAGAAAAACCTAGGGAAATGAGTAGGAGCTGAGGGGGTGAGATTCAGTAAGAACATGGGAGTAATGACCAAACCTACGGACATGACTAGAAAGTGGGGTGAGATTGAGTAAGAAGGGAATAGTGTGCCAAAACATAGTGACATGAGTAGAAGCAGGAGGTGAGATTCAGTCAGAACATGAGACTAGTGTTTTAAAAACATTGGGACACGAGTAGAAGCTGGTTGTTGAGATTCAGAAAGAACACGGAATAGTCTGTCAAAACATAGGACAAAAGTAAGACACTGGGGTGAGATTAGGTAGAAGCTGGAAATAGTCAGTGAAAACAAAGGGGTATGACTGCAAGCTGGGGGAGAGTGAGATTCTGAAAGAATATAGGAATAGTAACTCAAAACATACCATAATGAGTAGAAGCTAGAAGAGAGATTCTGTGGGACTATGGAATATTGAGTCAAGAACATAGTAACATGAGCAGATGCTGGTTGGTCAGATTCAGTGAACATGGGAATATTGAGTCAGAAACTACAAACATGAGTAGCAGATGGGTGAGATTCAGGAAGAACAAGGGAACAGTGAGTCAAAACATAGTGAGATGTATTGAGCTGGGGTGAGATTCAGTAAGAACATGAGAATAGTGAGTCAAAAACATATGGACAGGAGCAGAAGCTGGGGTGAGATTCTTTAAGAACATGGGACTAGAGGGTCAATAACATAGGGGCAAGACTAGAAAACTGGGTTTGAGTTTCAGTAAGAAGCTGGGAATAGTCACCAAAACAAAAGGACATGAATAGAAGCTGGTGGATGAGATTCAGTAAGAGTATTGGAATAGTGAGTCAAAAACATAGGGACATGAGAAGAAACTGATGGGTGAGTTTCAGTAGAAGCTGTGAACAGTAACTCAAAAACAAAAGGACATGAATAGAGGGGTTGAGATTCAGTAAGAATATGGGAATAGTGATTCAAAACATAGTAACATGAGTAGAAGCTGAGGTGATGAGATTCAGTAAGAACATAGGACTAGTCAGTCAAGCACATAGTTAAATGAAAAGAAGCTGGGGTAAATCCAGTAACAAATGGGCATAGGGAGTCAAAACAAAGAGATGAGGAGAAGCTTCTGGGTCAGATTCAGTAAGAACGTGAAAATAGTGAGTCAATAACATAGGGACATGAGCAGAAGCTGGTGGATTAGATTCAGTGAGAACATGGGAATAATGAGTCAGAAACTTACAAACATGAGTAGGAGATGGGGTGAGATTCAGGAAGAACAAGGGGAACAGTGAGTCAAAAACATAGTGAGATGTATTGAAGCTGGGGTGAGATTCAGTAAGAATATGAGAATAGTGAGTCAAAAACATATGGACATGAGCAGAAGCTGGGGCTGAGAATCTTTAAGAACATGGGACTAGAGGGTCAATAACATAGGGGCAAGACTAGAAAGCTGGGGGTTGAGTTTCAGTAAGAAGCTGGGAATAGTCACTCAAAAACAAAAGGACATGAATAGAAGCTGATGGGTGAGATTCAGTAAGAATATTGGAATAGTGAGTCAAAAACATAGGGACATGAGAAGAAGCTGGGGTGAGATTCATTAAGAACATGTGAATAGTGCTTCACAAACATAGTGATATTAGTTAAAGCAGGGGTAAGATGCAGTAAGGACATGAGAATAGTGAGTCAGAAACACAGAAACATAAGAAAAAGCTGGTGGTGAGATTCAGTAGGAACATGGGACTAGTGAGTGAAAAACATAGTGACCTGAGTAGAATTTCAGATGGGGAAGAGTCAGTAACAACATGGGAATAGTGACTCAGAAACTTAAGGACATGTGTAGCAGCTGCGGGGTGAGATTCAGTAAGAACAATGGACTAGTGAGTCAAAGACATAGTGATATGAGTAGCAGCTGGGGGGTGAGATTCAGTAAGAACATTAGAATAGAGAGTCAAAAACATAGTGACATGAGTAGAAGCTTGTGGTGAGATTCAGTAAGAACATATGAACTGTAAGTCAAAAATATTGTGACATGAGCCGAAGCTGGGAAGGGAGATTCAGTAAGACCATAGAAATTCTGAGTCAAAAACATAGGGGCTGGAGTGGAAGATGTGGGGGTGAGATTCATTAAGCACATGGGCATATTGACTCAAAAACATAGGGACATGAGCAAAAGCTGGGCGAGTGACATTCAAGAAGAACATTGGAATAGTGAGTCAAAAACATAGTGACATGAGTAGAAGCTGGGGTGAGATTCAGTAAGAACATCAGAAAAGTGAGTGAAAAACATGGTGGCATGAGTGGAAGCAGGGGGTGAGAGTCAGTAAGAACATGAGAATAGTGAATCAAAAACATAGGGACACGAGAAGAAGCTGGTTGGTGGGATTCAGTAAGAACATGAGCACAGTATGTCAAAAACAAAGGGACAGGAGTAGAACACTGGGGCGGAAGATTCAGTAAGAAGCTTGGAACAGTCAGATAGCAACATAAGCATATGATTAGAAGCTGATGGGAGAGTTAGATTCAGTAAGAAAACTGGAATAGTGAGTCAAAATTTAAGGACATGAGTAGAAGCTGGGGTGGTGAGCTTCAGTAAGAACATTTCAATAGTAAGTCAAAAACATAATGACATGAGTAGAGGCTGGGATGAGATTCAGTAAGAATATGAGAATAGTGAGTCAAAACATAGTGACATATGTTGAAGCTGGGGTGAGATTCAGTAAGAACATGAGAGTAGTGAGTCAAAACATGTGGACTCAAACAGAAGGTGGGTCTGAGAGGGTCATGAGAAGAAAGTAGGTAAGATTCAGTCACAACATGGAAATAGTCTGCCTAAAACATAGGGACTTTGTAGAAGTGTGTGTGGGGGGGGGGAGATTCAGTAAGAACATGAGAATAGTGAGTCAGAAACTTACGGACATGAGTAGCAGCTGGGGAATATATTATGTAAGAAAAGGAATTGTGAGTCAAAAACATAGTGACATGAGTAGAAGCTGGGATGAGATTCAGTAAGAACATGAGACTAGTTAATCAAAACATAGGACAAGAGTAGAAAGTGGGGTGGTGAGTTTCAGTGAGAAGCTGGGAATAGTCAAAAACAAAAGGACATGAATAGAAGTGGGTGGGTGAGATTCAGTAAGAACATGGGAATAGTGAGTCAAAAACATAGTGAGATGAGAAGAAACAGTTGGGTGAGATTCAGTAAGAACATGGGAATAGTGAGAAAAACCTAGGGAAATGAGTAGGAGCTGAGGGGGTGAGATTCAGTAAGAACATGGGAGTAATGACTCAAAACCTACGGACATGACTAGAAAGTGTGGGGTGAGATTGAGTAAGAAGGGAATAGTGTGTCAAAAACATAGTGATATGAGTAGAAGCTGGGGTGAGATTCACTAAGAACATATGAATAGTGTTCCAAAAACATAGTGACATGAGTAGAAGCAGGAGGTGAGATTCAGTCAGAACATGACACTAGTGTTTTAAAAACATTGGGACACGAGTAGAAGCTGGTTGTTGAGATTCAGAAAGAACACGGGAATAGTCTGTCAAAACATAGGGACAAAAGTAAGACACTGGGGTGAGATTAGGTAAGAAGCTGGAAATAGTCAGTGAAAAACAAAGGGATATGACTGCAAGCTGGGGGGAGAGTGAGATTCTGAAAGAATATAGGAATAGTAACTCAAAACATACCATAATGAGTAGAAGCTAGAAGAGAGATTCTGTAGGACTATGGGAATATTGAGTCAAGAACATAGTAACATGAGCAGATGCTGGTTGGTCAGATTCAGTAAGAACATGGGAATATTGAGTCAGAAACTTACAAACATGAGTAGCAGATGGGGTGAGATTCAGGAAGAACAAGGGAACAGTGAGTCAAAAACATAGTGAGATGTATTGAAGCTGGGGTGAGATTCAGTAAGAACATGAGAATAGTGAGTCAAAAACATATGGACAGGAGCAGAAGCTGGGGTGAGATTCTTTAAGAACATGGGACTAGAGGGTCAATAACATAGGGGCAAGACTAGAAAACTGGGTTTTGAGTTTCAGTAAGAAGCTGGGAATAGTCACTCAAAAACAAAAGGACATGAATAGAAGCTGTGGATGAGATTCAGTAAGAGTATTGGAATAGTGAGTCAAAAACATAGGGACATGAGAAGAAACTGATGGGTGAGTTTCAGTAAGAAGCTGTGAACAGTAACTCAAAAACAAAAGGACATGAATAGAGGGGTTGAGATTCAGTAAGAATATGGGAATAGTGATTCAAAAACATAGTAACATGAGTAGAAGCTGAGGTGATGAGATTCAGTAAGAACATAGGACTAGTCAGTCAAGCACATAGTTAAATGAAAAGAAGCTGTGGGGGTAAGATCCAGTAACAAACTGGGCATAGGGAGTCAAAAACAAAGAGATGAGGAGAAGCTTCTGGGTCAGATTCAGTAAGAACGTGAAAATAGTGAGTCAATAACATAGGGACATGAGCAGAAGCTGGTGGGTTAGATTCAGTGAGAACATGGGAATAATGAGTCAGAAACTTACAAACATGAGTAGGAGATGGGGTGAGATTCAGGAAGAACAAGGGAACAGTGAGTCAAAACATAGTGAGATGTATTGAAGCTGGGGTGAGATTCAGTAAGAATATGAGAATAGTGAGTCAAAAACATATGGACATGAGCAGAAGCTGGGGGTGAGAATCTTTAAGAACATGGGACTAGAGGGTCAATAACATAGGGGCAAGACTAGAAAGCTTGGGGTTGAGTTTCAGTAAGAAGCTGGGAATAGTCACCAAAAACAAAAGGACATGAATAGAAGCTGGTGGGTGAGATTCAGTAAGAATATTGGAATAGTGAGTCAAAAACATAGGGACATGAGAAGAAACTGATGGGTGAGTTTCAGTAAGAAGCTGTGAACAGTAACTCAAAAACAAAAGGACATGAATAGAAGCTGGTGTGTGAGATTCAGTAAGCACATTAGAATTGTGAGTCAAAAACATAGTGACATGAGTAGATGGAGGGGTTGAGATTCAATAAGAATGTGGAATAGTGATTCAAAAACCCTGTCCCTCTGAAATAACCTGTACCCTGGTACAGACAGGTCCCAGTCATTGTATTGGGTGGCCCATGTTTCTATGATGGCTGCAATGTCCACCTCTCCCTCTGCCATGAGCACCTGTAACTCTGCAGTTTTCCTCCCAAGGCTCCTAGCATTAAAGGTAACTATCTTCCACCCTCCCCCCCATCCTGCCCTCCTTTACTAGCATCACCAGTAGTACTTGCCATTTGTCCTTTGTCACTGTTATGTGGGGTAAGCTCATATGGTTTCCCAACCTGTGGTCTCTGCATGTCTCTTGCCCAACTGCCATCCCCGGCTCCTAGTTTAAATTACCAACTTCCTCTATGTACTTCTCCATCCTCTGTTTCAACACTTTCTTTCCCTCCTCACTCAGTGTAGTCTGTCCTTGGCATAGAGACTACTGTCCTCCCAGGTTCCTCCCACCCCAACAGTCCATACCCTTTAGCACAACACAGGTTCTTAGCCATCCATTAAATTCCTCTATTCACAGCTTTCCTGTTGTGCTTGCCTTGGGCACTGGTATCTCTGGAAAAGTTACTGATCTTCCTGCCCCTCACATAATTGTCCTAGTTCCTCAAACCTCCTCTGGACTATATCTACTGTCTTGTCAGCCAGGTCATTCGTCCCAAGATATATAATTAAATGAGGCTTGTCCCTACCCCTTCTAGCATATTTCAGAACAGATTGTCCCACCCTTTCCACTGTCATTCCTGGCATGGCCTCCACCCAAATGCAACTATGCCTCTCCCCCTTGCTACCCCACCTGACTCCTCTTAGTATTGAGTCCCCCAGCACTAAGATTCCACCCCTCTTACTCCCTGCTTGCTTCCATTCATCTACCTCTCTCATTTCCGGCTGTCGTCTTCTTCCTTCTGCACATTATTTCTCCCTTTTGCCCCTGTTGCAATTCTCCCAGCAGAACTCCGCCCCGTTGCAGTTTGGTCCAGGCATTTATCAATTACTCCTCTAATTGCATCATTTCCCTCCTCCTTCTTCCTCTCTAGCAGTGCAAAACTATTTTCTGAAGACCCTTCACAAATGCCCGCTCCCTCTCTCTTCATAGCAACCTGTTCTCTCCTTTCCACTCCATGACTTTTGCCACTTCTTGCCTCCCCTCACAAGTCCTTATCTCCTCCTTCCATTTGTCTTTTGTCTCCTGACCTGGTTTCCCAGCAATCGTTCTTCCTGGCCTGGGCCTTCATCTCTCTTCCCTTTTCTGACCCTCTCCTCACCACTGTTGGCTTAAATCGCACTCCCTCATCTTCCCTTCTTCCTCCCTCAGTATTGGGTTAAACCCACCCCAGTCTGCTTTGCCTGTCTTAGTTCCTCCTGCAGACCCTCGATCTCCTTTGTAAGTTTCTCTATGTGGTTGCACATAAACATCCTCCCACACTCCAGACAATTTTAGAAAGATTGGTGCACCGCAGTTGCTGCAGCCTACCACTCCTACCCATTGCTGTTGTTGCCCACCAGCCACCCCTTCCAGATGCAGGATACCAAACACTCCCCCAAGTCTCACCTCTCCCCCCCATCAGTGCAAAACATTATTTTCTTAAATTCTCTTACCCCTTTGTTGTACACATTTAGATTGAGCAACTGCTTTTTAGATTCCTATCCTTCCTATCCACACTCAAAAAGATTCTTTAAGTAGCTATTGTACAATCTTCTTCAAACTCCTACTCCTCCTCCTTTCCACAATGCAATAGCAATGCAAACAAATAGCAATGAAAGCTCATAGATTTGCAGTTACTTCCCTTCCACTGAGATAGCAGTCACCTCTTCACTCGCTGCTGTTCCTTTCCTGGATGTCTGTTTCTGCTATGACAGGTGCATATCCTTTGCCCGTTTGAGGAAGTGATGTCAGAACCCCTGGTATAATGGAAATCATGGACCGGGGATGGGTGGGGTGATGGGTTGGGAGGTGGGACCAACCGAAGTCTTCCAGAAACAATCAGGTAGCTGAGGCCCCTGGTCAGACCATTAGCACCCTTCCCCCACTATGCACTACATTTTGCAGCTAGTGAATCCAGCAAAACATTAATCACAATTCTACTCAAAGCCCCCAAAATAGGTTTCCTACCAAAAGAAACAGGTCTCCAATTCAAACAGCTTCACCAAAAACACATCAAAATAGGCTCGAAATTAGAAGATATAGGTCTCCAATTCAAAGAAACAGCCCCAGTTAAATCACACCAAATAGGTTTTAAATCAGAAGAAATAGGCCTATACAAATGCAGCCTGCTACACAGTGAAATATCAAACAAATGAGCCCACTTATAGCCACCAAAACAGGTTTCAGAATTCCAACAGTCCCAAACAATACCCTGCTACCCCTTAGAAGTAGTAAGAAAGAAAAGAAATAACCTTTTACCAAGTAAAATCCACAAGAAACATTGTAAAAACAAGAAGAAGAAGCTACTGTACTGTAACAGATCTGATCCTTTCCTCTTCCAGTTTCTTCTTTTTGTGGGAGATGATGTGCTGTGGACTGCAGGGGTCATCGCCCTCTCCGGGCACTGTGAGTACCCCGAGCTGCAGCTCAGGGGAGACCATCGTTTTCTTTGCCAGGATGGAACCGTCCTCTACACCAGTTTATCTTTGTTTTTCTTGGAACTTGTGCGAGTGTGAAAGGGCCCCAATGGTAAACAGCAGGCCCGCAGACTAAGGGACCATGAGGTACCCACTAACTGTGACTGGTCTGGGTACACCCAGGGGAACGGGGGAAAGTGGGGATAAATGAATGTTTGATAACCAGGAGGTATTGGAGAAGTAGCCCCCACCTCCTTTGTATTAGCTTGCAGTAATAAATTGGATATTTATTGTTCATCTGTTTCACCTGCTGTGTGTGTAAAACCATTGTAGGGAGCAATTGTATGTCTGGGGAGTCATCACGGGCAGTCATTAGAGGGAAGACCATTACTTATCCTTGGGAAACATTCTAACCTGTTCTACCCACAGGAGGCAATGCAGGGACCCCAGGTGGAGGCACTAAGGCACCACAGAAACTATCAGTAAGGACTCAGGCCCAGCCCCTCGGGGAGGAGCTGCTGAGCCCCTGAGACCACCAGGGCAGCCAAGGAGAGTGGGATTATTGGGGGGGGTGTTACATCTGTATTCAATCCTCATGTTCCCCTTCCCCCCAGGTCACACCGGGAGATGAGCAACTTGTTGTTCAGTGTGTCTTCCTGGTGAAACATTTCAAAAAATAAACAAACGGGTCCGAATACCAGTGCATAGGCACTCAATGTGGCACAAATCAAGTTAGCTGCCCCTATAAAGTGCACTTGGGTGGTGGCAACATAACTGCAGTGTGTGGAGGAGGGGAACCAAAAGCCACTAGTGGAGCAGTTTTCTTTTGTTTTTAGAAAGCTGTCAGCTTGGTACTAGCTGGCTGTGCACATTATTTTCACTGCTCGATATAATGGAATGACAAAAAAAAAAACTGCTACTGAGTCCCATATGTGGAAGATGATAACTTTTTGGGGGAGTCTTTATCAGCCAGACATTTGGCAGATAAGGTGGTGGAGGAGGTGGGAGGATGAGGGGGGAGTGACATGGAGAACAGACCAAGAACCTGGTGCCAGAGGATTACAGGTCTTCAAAAAAAGTGAAAAAGAAAACGTAAAACAGGTTAGTTTATGCTTTAAAAATGTGTGTTTTTTTTTAATATGTGTTCACTAGGTGTTGGGGGGGCATAGCTATTAAGATATGTACTAATGTAGATAATGGTAAGAGCTGCAGGTGGGGATAGCAAGGACGATACTTACAGTGTGTTAGGGAGATGTAACTTGGTAAGCTTTTATAAAACAAATATTGACCAAAGTTATTTCAGGCTATAGTAGGAAAATCTTGATAACTTAGAATGAACTATTGTTTTCCAATGGTCATATTGCCCTCAGCCTCTGGCTTCAGGTAATATAACAATTGTCAAGCAGTAGTTCGTTCTTCAGGATCAATATTTTCCTACTTTATTATCTAGACAGATGCAACTGCCATGCTGCCTCTGTATTGTATGTTGTAATTGTCTCTCCCTACTCCTCTTCCCTGGGTTGCACCTGAAACAAGCCATGCCTCAGTGTGCTTTTTCTCGGTCACCAACTTTAAAATAAATAAATACATAGGTAATAACATATGATAGAGTGTGTGCTCATCTGAGAGATAGGCACTCCTCTAATGTGCTCTGAGGTGCAAGGCTGCAGACTGATTGTAAACACTTGTTGGTACCCATTTTAAAAGCATTATAACACACTTCAGGACATGATCATGAAGAAATATATGAAGGAATAAGACACGATGAGGTGTGGTTTATGGCCACAATAAAGAGCACGCCCCTGGTGCGTAATGAGGCACGAGGCGCTTGCTTGGAGGTAACACCTGGGAAGTGCTCTTATCAGCCTTAAACCACACCTCGGAGTGTCTTATTCCGCTTATAAAATGGGCCCTATTAAGGTAGTATTTAAGAAAAAAAAAAGTAAAAAATGCAAACACTTTTTAAAACCTGAGGTTTTAATGTCTGAAGGAGTAAAATAGTCCCTATATTGAGGGCATCTCTGAATCATTTGATAGGGACTATAGGCGTTTAGGGTGGTGTCCCACACATACAGAAACACATACACACACACACACACACACACACACACACACACACACACACAGGAGACTGCTGAGGTTCTCTTCCACATGTCATTTGATTTTGTCTGTCATAATAGGGTGTCTCTGGTGCTTAACAATGTGCCAGTTTTTGACAGTCAGTGTTTGATTTTGATGGCCAGTATATTTACAATTATTGCAACCACATGCCCATTTCCTGAAGGTGCCTTGGAGTGGACAGAAAAGCCGTTTGAGAACCACCGGCTGCTCATTAAGAGCGAGCGTGTCCCTTGCTAGCCACCGTAGATGCTGTTAGACTTGTTTGAAAAATCGTCCGGACCGCTCGCTCTGCTGTAGTAACGAAAAGTTTGTCCATACGTTTTTAAATGTGACTAACTGGTAGGTGAAACAGTTTATGGAAGGACAAGTCTGTGGATTCAGTTTGAGGACCCTTCGTGCAGCACGCGCATCTGCTGATTTCGTTGTGGCATTTTCTGAGGTATTGGTAGCGCTTGAAATGCCGCGCTGTAACTGCCGCTTTGCGATAGTTGAATGTTTAGAAAGTGGTTTGGGCAGTCGCGGGCTCAGTGATTTCTAGGTGGCGGCAGGACTATCAGTTGGTATGTAGTGCAGGTTGGCATGATATGGCTGTATAAGGACACGGGTAAGACTGCTGATTAGCCAATCATGATATAGAATTTTTGTGCCCATTTATAAGCTCTTCTAAGGGACTGTCATCACTCAGCTGCACCCTGTTGACCAATCCCAAGGTGTGAATGTATACAGTACCTTCATGACTGCACTATGTATATTATCACATACATATACTTTACATGTACTATATACTATAGTATATGGTTATCTGTTGTCCACAGAATACAATTCTTGCAGAAAAGCTATTGTGCAATTGTTCTGCTGTCACAATGTTGTTGTACCATTGTTCTGCTGTCACAACATTGTTGTTCCATTCTTTTTTTTTATTTGATTTTTATTAACATTTGTAACACACTTGTTGACAATGCTACAGTAAGTTATAACAGTAGTGTACAAATATGAATAACTTATTGATATCTGAGTATGTTTTGTTTCTATTGGAACATTTGATCATTTTACTATATTTAGTATTAAATTATAGATTTACTTCTAAAGGGTTGCATGAAGTCCCCAATCTATCATAATAATGCCAGCCAAAAAGTCACACTTCCCCAGATTCTTTGAACTTTCTTTCTTCACTCCTTCCCAAGGTGTTCAGGGAACAAAATCTGGGTCTATGCTTGATTGATGAAGGGACCATCTTCATACCTCTCAACCTCTTGCCTCATAAATCAGAGACAATGCTTAAAAAAATCAGGGACAAAGGACCAAAATCAGGGACGCATCTTTAAAATTGGTGATATCCACTCAGAAAGCTGCTAGAATAAGGGGCTTAGTGTTAAATACATTTCCTAAGGAAGAACAAGTGGGTCACTTCAAAGTCTGACATTATTTTGTGCTTACAACCCTCACTATTTGGTCATGGAAACAAAATTTTTAGGAGGGACAGAGTAAAATTGTGAGGCAAAATCAGGGACATCCCTGAAAATCAGGGACAGTTGAGAGGAATAACCATCTTTGCCATTTTGTATGAAAAGCTTGAGATCGATCTTGTAGTGCTGCTGTGAGGTTTTCCATTAGATACATATTTTTACATAGAAACATAGACTTTGACGGCAGATAAGGACCACTAGGCCCACCCAGTCTGCCCATTTCCCTACCTACTGGATAAGCTTCAGATTCTAGTTAAACAGCCTACTTCCTGCCACCCCCCACTACAATTGCTTTATGTCTGTCCCATGCATGTTTGAATTCCCCCACTGTTTTAGACCCAACGACCTCCCCAGGAAGGCGGTTCCATGCATCCACTACCTCTCCATGAAAAAAGAATTCCTCACATTACCCCTGAGCTGTCCCCCCTCTATCTTTAAATTGTGCCCCCTTGTTCTTACACATCTCTTTTTCATTATGTCCTTCCAATCCCGTACAGATGGGATTTTCTGTGTTATCCATATTTTAGTGTAACCCCCACCCCTGCCTTTTTGCAAACTACAGGTGGTATGCTGTTGAAGCTGACAGCAGTACCAGGTGGGGACTGGGTTCGGGGAGGAATAGGTTACTCGGCACAAGGGCTAGGTTTGGCTACTCTGCACAGGGGCACCCAAGTAATTCCGAGCACAGAAAGCAATAACTGTAATGTCCAATACCAGGAATGGGACTCTAAAGTGTGGCTTTATTCACATCCAAACAGAACAAACAAAGCATAGACAGACTCCCACGGGGCTACACTTCTGGTAATGCAGATAAAAACAATCAGGAACACTTCTTCAACACTTCAGCCCTCAGGCTCTGAACCCACCGGGCACACAGCCTGGACTTGCACGCTGCTTTGGGTACACAGCCTGAACTTGTACACTGTTTGGGATTCCCAGGCTCGGCTTCCTTGCCGGCCACCCAGACACCTTCCACATGTCATTTGCCATATGTTGTATATGGAAACATTTGCTGGTGGCTCCCTAAACCACCTAAGAGCACCTCAGCTCTATCAGGGAAACTTTGTTTTAATACCACGTCTGGGTACTTTCCTCAGGCACTGGCCAAGTAACTGAGAGAAAGTAAAGGTGCCGCAGAGCAAATCCGTAGAGGTGAATTTGGTTACTACTGATGGGGGGTCTCCCACCTCTCACTTCCACAATTCATACCCGGCCATTTCTCTGGACATTAAACATCTCATTCTGTAAAGCTTGGCAATGTAGATTAAGGCTAAATGTATGTCACATTTCCTCTGCTTGTCTTGCTTTCCCATTGTGCTGGACTTGAACATACTTTTACTTGGCTTAGCCCATTGCTCTAGGCCTCCCACTGATTAAACAGTCCAATCCCACTTTACTTTACTCTTTGTGCTGGACTTGAACCTACTTGAATTAACCAGCAATCTCTATTACAGAAGACCTCCTACAAATTAAGTAGTCAGTCCCGTTCCAACAGTTCAGGTGAAAAACATAGGCCCTCTGTCAGAGTGAACTCACCCTTTGGTTGCAGGTGCCCCACAGGCGATTCGTCACAGAATTTCTCTCCCACAGCTTCTGGTGCCGCAGCACAACTTGATATAAGGCAGCTTCGCCTTAGCCAGAACCAGGAGGGTTGCCCCTGGAAAACAGGCAAACCTTTCACCCCCCTTCCCTCAGGGATGGGGCACATGGACCAGTAACAGCGGTCTCCACCACTTCAACAATCAGTTTACTGTGTTCCTCTTTCAGTGGAAACACACACCTCCCTTACAGTAGCTCTATGAAGAGCTTAAGCTCTGAGAGCCTGCACACAGACTGCTGTGTTGATCCTCTCTCCAAGACTGCACACAGACTCTGTTCAAAAATACCCAACATTCTATCCTAACTTCCAACTGCAGCATTCCAGTGTGGCTCATGCAGCTGCAAAAGTTCTATGGTCATGTCATCCCTCAGTCTCAACTGAGACTGAGAACAGAGTGAGACAGTGTGAAATCCATTTAACTGGAGTTTCACAAGCTGCCTTCCCTGCCTACCACTAGGTCTTATTGGGATTCTAGTAACCCTGGGTAACAGGGGTTGCATTAGTAATTGTTTTCATTGCTGCCATCAAATAGATAGGAAGCAAAGTCTTTACCAAGGGGGAGAGTGATCCAGATAAACTGACATCAGTACCATTTCAGCAGTTAGCTCGAAGGGTTCCCTGAACAGTCCGATAGTTCTATTTAAAGGGCACACCAGAAGGGCATCAGTCAAGGACAGTGCCACATTACATGGCCCAGTTCAGCCAATTTGCAGCCACATTTCCTCCAGTAATGTCCGTGAACTTGGGGTATTTAGTTGGTATAGCTGGAAAATGGAAATATCTGCTCCAGCATTTCAAGAGAATTCCTCCGGGGAGAGGTTAAGGTTACTTTAACAGCTGACAGGGCAGATTTGGACTAAGACACCATTGGAATTTCCAACCTCAGGTCCTTGTTCCAACTGTCTAGGATGGATATTGTTGAGTCCCCTAATATTTCCCTCAAGATCTTGTACAAAGATCCAACCAAATGGTCCCAGGTGTTCCTCTGTATGAAATCTATAAAAATTTTAAGCAGAGACGGTTTTGGGGAAGGGAGTTTTGCTATTATTGTATGTTTACAGAGGATGTAGTTCCTTACTTGTAAATATCTGTAGAATTCATTTTTTTGGAGGCCATAATCTTTTATGAGGTTTTCAAAGGGGAGAATTCCGTCAGCCCCCAGGAACTGATATACATGTGATAAACCTAAAGTCCTCCACCTACTGTAGTAAAAGCTAGATCAAATTGAGATGAGTAGAAACTTTCATCTTCAGAGAAGATTTTACAGTAGTCAAAGACTGCGTTAAATTCTGGCCTTTTCCTAAATCTAAACCACAGTTTTAAGATGTTAGCTGTTATTGGTAGAAAGTCTCTAAGTGGTGGGGTTTTGGACTCCGATGAAAAAGGAGTTTATTTATATCATATAGGTCATTTAAATGAAATTCAAGGGTTTTCCATGGGGATTAATAATTATTTGTTAACCATAAAAGAAGGGTCGGAGGAAGGCGCCCATGCATAAAGTTTTAGATTAGGCAGATTCAAACTGCTCTGGGATAAGGGTAGTTGTAATATGGACCAACGCACTAGGGTCATTGCCCATTCCAAGTAAATCAGAGAGCATCTTGTCCCAGGATTTAAAGAAATAAGAAGAGGAAAGAAGGAGATGTTTTGAAACAGATATAAAAGACAGGGTAGAATATTCATTCATATTATTTCTATTTTCTGGATAAATATCAGAGGGAGGCTGGACCTTCTATTTAGGTTAGATTGTATAGTGAGTGTTAGGGGTTCATAATTAGCCACCTCCAAAACTCCTAAATCCAAAGGGATAAAAATCCCTAAATATTTATTTTTTGTCGTTCGCCATCTAAGGGGGCAATGGAGTTGCAGAGAGTCTGAAGGTGAGTAATTGAATAGGAGAACTTCAGTTTTTGTGACATTTAGCTTGAATCCTGCCTCCTCCTTGAATGTTTTTAGTATTTGCCAGGTGGCCAGGATTGATGTTTCAGGGGAGAGCAGGGTCAAAAGAATATCGTCAGCAAATAGGCTGACTCTATATTCCCGCTGACCCACAAGGATACCCTCTATCTCAGTAGCTTCATGAACAGCCACTGCCAATGGTTCCATATATAATGCGAACAAAAGGGGGGATAATGGGCACCCTTGGTGTGTACCCCATTGGAGTGGGAAAGGATCCATTACCCCACAATTTATTCTGACATAGGCTTGGGGGAGGCATATAAGTTCTGTAGCCATGTCACCATGGAGATCTGGAAATGAGATTTTGACAGGGTGTCCCATAAAAAGGACCAGGACACCCTGTTGAGTGCCTTCTTCACATTCAAACTGAGTACGGCAGCTGGTATTTTCCTTGTTTGGATATATTGTACCAAAACAAAGGTCCTGCGGATATTGTCTGCTGTGCTTCTATGGGTAATGAACCCCGTCTGGTCCGGATGGATGATATGGGGTAAAATATTTTCCAACCCTTTTGCCCATATGGTTGTGAAAAGTTTGTAGTCTATGTTCAGGATAGATATTGGGCGGTATACTGATGGATCCATGGTATCGTTATTTGGTTTAGGAAGGGCTGCCAGGGTAGCACAGGCCCAGAAGGGAGGAGGGAGGAGGGAGGGGGTTTCACCAGCCATTACCTCCTTGAATACTAATAACATTTTTGGGGTGAGCTCAGACATGAAGGTTTTGTACCATTCTGCCGGGAGGCCATCTGGGCTTGGGCAGTGTTGAGAGGATAGGGGTTTTATGCTAGTCTGGATGTCTCCTAATGTGATAGGGGCTTCTAATGAGTTTCTCTGGCTTTCGGTCAATTGGGGAATGGTAAGTTTCTTTAATAAATCATAGCTCCCCACCAGGCTGACTCAGTTTTCCTTTTTGTATAGTTGCTGGTAAAAATCCCTGAAGAGCTGTCTAATTTCTGATTCTTTATGGATTATCTGTCCTGTTGCTGGGTTTTTCATTTGAAGTATAGTTGCTGTTCATCTATGGACCCTGATATGTTGGGCCAGACAGTGAGTGCCCCTCGCCCCACCTTCATAATTAGATTGTTTGAGATAAAGTAAGGTTTGTTGAAGTTAATAATCCATCAACTTTTGTATAGCTGCCTTAGTTTCCTGGATCTTATACTGTAAATGTTTATCCCCATCTCTATATCGTAGTTGGTAACCTTGGAGCTGGTCCATTAGTTCTATATATTTAGCTTCCATCTCCCTTTTTTCCTTGTTATGTAGGCTATTGTTTCTCCCCTAAGTGTGGCTTTCATCACATCCCATATTATAGCATCACGAAGGGCTGGTGAAGTATTCTCTGTTATGAACTGAAGAATCCTATTCTTAATGTAATCTAGTTTTTTTTTTTATCTTTTAAGAGTGATAGATTGAAACGTTGGTGGGTTTGTGTTTTAGTTTTTCCTAGGTCTAGCTTTAGTATCAGTGGATGGTGATCTGACAACACTTTGGGCCTATGGTAATAACCAAGACGAGGGAGAGGTGTTCATAGGTCGTTAGAAAATAATCAAGTCGAGAATAGGAGTGGTGTCTATTTGAATGGAAGGTGTAACCCAGAGATGATGGGAACACCCTGCACTACACATCTATTAGGCCAAGATGTTCCATCATACCTTTTAGATATTTTACTGCTCCTGGTTGACGGTAAATCAGAGGATTGAAACTGTTCAGACTGGAGGACAGTGTCATGTTTAAGTCTCCACCTAAGATTAGATGGCCCTGAAATAGGTCCATCAGTTTAGACAGAAAGGCCCTCATTATCGAAATTTTAGAGTGGGAAGGGAGATATACATATACTAAGGTGACTTCCTGGGTATAAAGTTTCCCTTGTATTATAACAAAATGGCCCTGTCCATCTATAAGGGTTTTAAATACTTCTAGGGAAGTAATATTAGGACTAGTATTGCAGTGTCTCTTCTTAGCCCACTGCTGTGGGAAGAAGCATAGACAGTATCTCTATGTCCCCGCTTAATTTTAAGTGCTCTGCCTCTGAAAGGTGTGTTTCCTGGATTAGTTATATCTCTGCTTTTTGTTTTTTAAGATATTATAGGAACTGGGAGGGCTTTATTAGGCTGTGCAACCCATTAATATTCTGTGAAAAGATCTTCACTGGGTTTGTTGACATCATATATTTTTTTTTTAGGGAAGGCTACGTTTTTATTCATCCGGATCACCTCTCCTACGAGTTTGGGGTTGAAGGAGGCACCCTCCAGCAGATATCAACCAGCCCATATGCCCTGAAGTTCCAAAGCAGCTGCCTGGGCAATGGAAATGGGACCCGCAAGCCAGCACCCCCCCGACCCCTTCAGCCGCTGCTGCAAATGCAATAAAGCTCTGTCTTCCAAAACTTTTGCCAGACTCGTGTGTTTCTTTCATTCTTCCCCAAACCTTATAATGTTTCCAATCCCAAATGGGAAACAACAAAATAAAATCTATTAGGTTTAACCTATTCTCAACAACAACAATGTGAACTATATACGTCAGTACTTCCAATATGGAGGTGTAGTAATCTATCCACCTCCTGATGTTCCAGACCTGGATCCCAAGTAAGGGGTCAGAGTCTGGATAGTGGGTTGTCATCCCCAATAATAGGATGAAGACCCACTGGAGGTTGAGCAATACCCTCCTTGGTGTAGATGCTTTAATGTGACACCTATCTGTGTGAGGTAACCGGCAGGTGCAAGAAAGCATCTTTCAAGTGGGGAACCCCCCCACAGGGTTAGTCGAGATGTAGTGATTACCCTATGTCTAGTAACAGAGTGATTACAATAGGGCTTGCCCTTCATTTTAAATTGAGCCAGTTACCCCTGTAACATTTCCAATAAGGGAAGGTGGGGGCCGGGGGGCCTAGAGGTTAAACAGAGTCATCCGGGTTCCCCTTATTCCCAAGGTTGGAGACTCTGGAATGACCCCATTGAGTTAAGAGGACTCAGTATTATTAGGCCCCACCTTGACAAGGCAAACCCGAGCTCGGGCTTTACCCGGCTGAGATGACCAGAGTACATGTGTGAGAAACATTGTCAGAGTCCAAGCCTAAGGTTTGCTCTGACAAACAGGTAAATCCTGATGATGATGTTGATGGGAGGGTCCAATGATTCCCAAAGAGCTCAAAGCCTCACCGCGGGTCTTCATTTAGTCAGTGGACTCCTATTCAAACACATTCCCCCCTAGGCTCTAGCCATTATTTATGAGGAAGATGAAGGGGGAAGAAAGACAAAGAAGAAAGAAAAGGAAAGAGAGAAAGAGAGAGAGGTCCCCACTCATTTAATACCTTTAGTCCTTGATAAATAAGTCTTTGAAGTTCAAATCAAGTGTCCAAAATTAAAAGTTTATAAAAAGGGAATGCTGCTCTTAATTCTTTCCCTTGGATGGCTGTTCAAGTAGCTGTTGTTCTTCCATGTCAAAGTCAGGGAGGGACCTAAAGGAAGTAGATGGGGGATGGGATGGAGGGCAGCTGCGAGGCGAGGGGCAAAGGAATTCCTCCTCTCCAGCCGACCCCTCCCAGTCTGGTGGAGACCTGCCATCAGGGGTTGGATAATTCTAGCTTCTAGAACAGAGTTAGAGGCATAATTGTTATGACTGCCATTAAGATGCCGGATGGATAAGAGACAGCCCGAGCCCATCAGGCCCCGCCCCCTCGATTCCCAGCCCTCAACCCAGACCAAAAGGAAGATGAAAGTCTTATTAATCTCACAGTACCTCTCATGTCAGTAAAGTAGGATTGCGGCACTGCCAAAGTTTACTGAATATCTCTGATAAAGTAAAGTTCATGTTTTGTTTTTCTGTTCCTGAAGGTTGAGTCAGCCTTGATTTAGAATTCTTGCCCCCGACTCCTCTCTCCCTGTAGATACCCTTTATCTTGAGATCCTCCATCACTTTCTGTGCCATGGTGTATATCTTCGGGCCAGTAGGGAATAAAACAACTAGTTTGGCTGGGTGTTGTACCATTGTTCTGACATTAGAACGATGGCACAACAGTATTGTGACACAATGCCTTGTGTGCCGCAGTTCGAAAACTTTCTATTTTCATGGAAGTGCAGTATGAATGCCAGCCCTCCATACACACACCCCGATAAACAAGTTCTGTATTTTTGTGAAATTGTAAAGACACACTTCACACCCATTGGCTCAAAATACCATGCACCCACTAGCTCTGGTAAGCAAATTTAGTGATTTACATATTTTTCTGTAATTCTGTTTCTTAATAAATGCATCCAGCACTGAGTGTGGTCCTCACTGTTGCTTTGTTAATGTGTGAATGTGTGTTGCTGGTTTATGCTATGGCAACAATCAGTTGTGCATCAACAAAGTGATAGTGTCAATGAGCAGACTGGGTGGGCCAAGTGGTCCTTGCCGTCAAATTCTGTGTTTCTATGTTTCAGGGAGGATGTCGCTTAGCAATGGACAGTTTAATTTAGTTAGTAGTACTGTAGTAGTAGTTTTATTTATTTCTGGTGCCCTTCCCTGGAGGCCCAGGGCACCATTACAGAGTAATAACATCAGCAATAACATACTACATAGCCCAACATACACATGACAAGCAAATTCAAAACACTAATAAATTAATCAACTAAAATTAGTTAAAATCCACAGTAGAGCTGAATGCCTGGGCAAAAATGTAAGTTTTAAGATCTTTTTTAAATATTTCAGCTGAGGGAACCTCCCTCGGAGCCCTCAGTAGTGAATTCCATATTATCAGTCCAGCCACCCAGAAGGCTCTTTTCCCAGATGTTTTTAATTGAGGTTTGGGAACCACGAGGAGGCCCTCATAAGAAAAACAGAGGGACTGAGCAGGACAGTATGAATGCAAGAGACCACGCAGGTAACCAGGACCCAGATCATGCAGGGCCTTATAGGTTAACAACCTGATCTGATAAGAGATGCGCCAGTGCAGATCCTGCAACGCAGGAGTGATGTGGCTTGACCTGGAGAGGCATGTCAACAATCTCGCAGCTGCATTCTGCACCAGCTGCAGGTGTCGCAGCGCACCTCCACTGACCTTAAGGTAGAGAACATTGCAGTAGTCAAGAAAAGATGTCACAAAAGCATGGACTAGCAAAGGCAGGTCCTCAGGGGGAACAAGGGAACAAATCCGGCTAATATTTCTAAGATGGTAGAAACCATTCTGGATGAAAGCCGACAACTGAGCCTCCAATGTCAGCTCTTCGTCCAGAATGAAACCTAGATTCTTCACCTGCTGGACAGTGTCAAGGTGAGAGGTACCGAGACAGAGATTCAATAACCCCTCAGACACTGTCTGTCTCCCTTCCTACCCAGCTCAAGTACCAGTACTTCAGTCTTGCCGGGACTGAGTCTGAGCCAGCTTGAGGACATCCAGCCTTGGATCTCAGCTAAATATTTGCTCAGCAAGTCCGCCGTCACCCAGTACTAGGGTGCAAAGACAGGTAGAGCTGAGTATCATCTGCATAGAAGTGAAACCCAACTCCTTGCTGCCTGATGATCTTCCCCAGGGGTAACATGTACACAGAAAACAACATGGGTGAAAGGACCAATCCCTGGGGTGCCCTGCAGTGCAAGTCCCTTGGGCATGATGAGAAATTACCCATTACCACTCTTTGAGACCTGTCCTGAAGGAAGGATTCAAACCAGCTCAAAACTATGCCAGTGAGTACCACATATTCCCTGAGATGGTCCAGAAGTAACCCATGGTCAATGGTGTCAAATGCAGAGAAGATATCTAGGAGCACGATAATTGATCTCGCTCCTCTATCACTCTTCATGAGCAGATCATTTTGCTCCCTGACCAAAGGACTCTCAGTGCTGAATCTTGATCGAAACACTGACTGGAGTGGTTCATGAATATCAAAGGTGTCCAGGTGAGTCTCAAGCTGCAATGCAACCACCTTCTCAGTAATCTTACCTAGGAATGGCAGGATAGAGACAGCTGTGTGTAATTCACTAGGACATCTGGATCCAAAGTTGTTTTTTCAAAAGGGGTCTCATCAGCGTACTTTTTAATTTGTCTGGTAAGAACCCAGCTGTCGGGAACGTCCAACAATCCAAGCGAATACTGGACTGAGCTGCTCTGCACAGCCCACTAGGAGCTATGTTGGGCCTGGGTCCAGTTCACAGTAGGTAGGTCGCAGCTCTGAGATTACCCTAATGACCTCCTCCATTGCCACTGGCTGAAACTCACTCCATGACCACTGACAGCCACCGTGACATCCCATCCCCACTGCTGAACAGTAACTGTCCAGAAGAGAGATCCAGCCCTAACGAAAAATACCCTGTCCAAGAAAAAATTAGCAAATTTCTCACATTTTGCAAATGATGCAGTTTTCACAGGTTCCAGACAGGCTGGGTGTAAAAGCCTGTCTACAGCCTGAAAAAGGTGAGCTGGTTGATTTTTCCCAGCCGCAATCTCTCTGGACAGTAATTCTGCCTTCTTGAGAGATTGCCCTTTGACACTCACCATGGTGAGTAATCAAAGTCAGTTTGTCTTCCTGAGTTCTGGAGCTCCTCAATACCTTTCTATCCTCCATGCCATAGCCTTTATTAACCTTAGCTCATCATCAAACCATGGTGAGCCAAGATGCAAATGCGAAGGACAGACATGGACTGGAGCTATTAGGTCAAAGGCTGCAGTGACAGCTCTATTATAGGCTGCCACTGCTTCCCCCATACCCACAGCACAAGTCACCCATATATCTAAGGTGCCAAGTTCCACCAGAAGACCCTCAGGAGTCAACCCTCTCAAAGGGCAGTATCTGATTACCTCCACAGGGGGAGGCCTACAGAGGGATGCCCTGAACTTGAAGCTGATGGTGCAATGATCCGACCAAATGATCTGGTCAGTCCTGAGTTTCTCAATCTCAAGCCCTGTGTGGAACACAAAGTCCAATAAGTGTTCATGTTGGTGGGTGGGCATTGGTAGGGACAAGGACCCTGTTTCCATGTAAATTTTATTTATTTATTTAGACACAAACTATTTCTAAACTACTAACTGCTTAGTAGGACTAGCAGGTGGGTGGTATTTTAAGCACACGTGTGTGGAATGTGCTTTTTAGATTTTACATAAATACAGTAGCATTGTTTAGGTGTGTGCGTGGGTGGGGTGGGGGGATTGGCACTTAGACTGCAGAACCTTGAAACCCTTCAGTGGTTGTAGTGGTAAAAATGTATATGGTTAGGGCTCATTGTGTATGAAAAGCAGTGGCTGCTGAAATCTTGTTGTGCACGTTCTGAAAGTTGTTCTGCACACACTCTAAATGTTGTGCACATTCTAAAGATTATTGTGCACATTCTATAATAAATATTCAGCAAGCCCTAATTAATATTCATTAGCCCTGCATTATCCGTCACATGACTGGATGAAGGAGACCTGTTCAAACAAAAAATCCAAACAAACATGGCAGCAGCACTTAGCGAGCAGTTCATGGAGATGGTTTGGACACAGACTGCCATAGTCGTCTCCTTGTTTTGCCAAACCATACTAATTTAACATTTTTTTTTAAATCAAATACTGCAGCAAAAGAGTCAATGGTCAGCAATAGAACGGAACCACACCAATGGACTTAGCAGCACACTGAGCTGCCGACAACAACCAGGAGCGCAATCACAAGGTATGAAACCTTGTTTAACTTAAACCTTCAGAAAAATAACTTTTTTTTTAATTTCGGAGAACTATAAACTATAACAAATAATGTATGGTTGCCTATACACAACTCACCTTGTGTTTCCATCTCGGGGTTGAGATACCAGCATGGACCTCTCGAGCTCTTGAGGTCCATAAGTTGGTATCTCAACCCTATGATAGAAACACAGGCTTGTTTAGTATGGGTGCCCATACTTTATTCCTTATATTCCATATAAAATTGCAGATATCAAGCCAATCACAACAGGTTATGTTATTCTATCTTGGGGGTTCTGATGACATCATATACCACTTGAACTTCTCTCCCTTGTGGTTTAAGATTTCAACAGAAACACTTGATGGAATAACTGTTGTACAGTACATGGCTTAATTGCTACAATTCTATATATTTCTTCTGGTTCTGGATTTAAGAACCCGCAGTACAGAGGCATATCATGTGTCCCAGTAATGTCAGTAGCAATCAAAACTGCTTTTGTATGTTTCTCATTACTAAAGAAATAAAGAACAAAGGGCTGATCTGGGGACAAAACAATCTTTACTTTGTGGAGTGCATGCTTTTCATGGAACCATTTAAATATACTGACATATTTCTACTGTTGATTATAATTATTTTATTAAATTAAGTTCTGGTTCCTATCCATCCCCTTTCCCAGTCTCGTAACACTTATAATTTCCTATATCCACAAAACACAGCAACACCACACTATATTGTGACTTTTGAGAACACTTTGAGAATCTTAATATGGAGATGACCTTCATCTTATATTTCATTCAGAATACTGTCAGCATTTCTGTTCGCTTTGTTCATCATGAGTAGATGAATTTGCATTGAAACAGGGACCTGACCTCAAGAGTCCTTCTGCTTCTGCGGGTTACTCTTTTCCTGAAGTTACAGTCCTCTGTTTATAGCCATACAGTCTGCTGCTGTGGAAGTCATTACAGTGTCACAGACAGGACTGTGATGGCAGCAACAAATTAAGCAGCAGGAGTAAATAACTATGGGGGACAAGGATCCTGTTCCCATGTAAATTTTATTTACTTACTTATTGATTTATTTATTTTGTTTGTTTATTTATTTTTAAGGATTTTAGCACTCTATAGAGAGCCTCATTTAGGTGATGCACCTAGTTTCCAAGAGCTTCTGGATGGCTGGGGCAGTACTGCGTCAGATTTAGATAGTTACATTATGCACAAACTTAAGGTTTTAGGTACAAGGTTACAGTCACATCAGTGTCCAGTTATAAAAGGAATACACATACAGAAAAGCTGTCATATATAAACTAATCTAAGTTTGAGTAATATACTTTTTCAAAGGTTTCCAAAAAGTAACAAACTCACTTTAATATTGATAATAAACCTGTGGCCTGGAAACTCTAACAGACTCGAAGCTAACCACAGTTCCATGATAACCCTCTTAAGACCTCAACACTACAAAGTAAAGTGTAACAACATTTGAAATATGTATTCTGTGCTATTGGCCTGGCCTTGGTCACTGGGGCTATGGAACTCATTGTTAGTACACTGCTCTGGAGCCACGTAGAGAGCACTATTGCTACTCCCATTGAGGCTCACTGGGACCACTCGTAGAAGAAGTCACCAGTAGTCAGCCAGTTAACCAGATGTGTCAGACAGATGGGATGACTTGGGAAATGAGAGGTAGCCATGGTGGGGGGCGGAGGCAGAGGAGGACACATACAGTAGGGCATAAAAACATGGAGATAGAAACATAGAATTTGATGGCAGATAAGGACCACTTGGCCCACCCAGTCTGCCCATTTCCCTACCTGATGGATAAGCTGCAGATTCTAGTTAATCAACAGGTTACTTCCTCCTACCCCACCACTAGAATTGCCTTATGCCTGTCCCATGCATTCTTGAATTCTCCCACTGTTCCTGACTCCACAACCTCCTCAGGAAGGCTGTTCCATGCATTCACAACCCTCTCTGTGAAAATACTTTTAACATTACCTCTGGGCTAGTCCCACTCCTATCTTCAAATTGTGCCCCTTGTTCTTGCTCATCTCTTCTTCTGAAAGATACTACCCTCTTGTACTTTGTTAATTCCTTGAGATACTTGAAAGTTTCTATCATGGCCCCCTCTCCCTCCTTTCCTCAAGGGTATACATGTTAAGCTGCTTTAGTCTCTCCTCGTATGTCTTCTGGTGCCCTCCTCTGAGGTCTCCAGAATTGCACGCAGTACTCCAGATGGGGTCTCACTAACTGTCTGTACAGAGGGATAACAACTTCCTGTTTTCTACTGTTGATGCCTCTCCCTATGCATCCCAGTATCCTCCAGCCCTCCTTACTGCCTTCTCACATTGTTTGCCCACCTTTAGGTCATCTGATATAATTACTCCTAGGTCTCTTTCGATTTTTGTTGTTGTTATTAACTCACTCCCCATTGTGTACTCTTCCCCTGGGTTTTTGTTTCCCAGATGCATTACCTTGCACTTCTTTGCATTGAATCTAAGCTGCCACATATTTGACCATTCCTCCAACCTTGCCAAGTCCCTTTTCATTCTTTCCACCCCACCTTGTGTATCAACCCTGTTGCAGATCTTGTGTCATCTGCAAAGACATACCTTTCCTTCAGGTGCTCTCAATGTCACTTATAAAGATATTAAAGAGGACCAGTCCTGGTGCCGAACCCTGCAGTACCCGCCAGAAGTTACCCTCCTTTCTTCAGTGTGGACTCTGTTTACTATTACTCAAGGTCCTGTTGTCCAGCCAGTTTTTATCCAGGTTACCACCTTGGGACCCACTCCAAGGCTGGCTAACTTGTATATTAATCTTTTGAGCGAGACTGTGTCAAATGCCTTGCTAAAATCTAGGTAGGCCATATCCACAGCCCCTCCCTGGTCTACTACTTTGGTCACCCAGTCAAAGAAATCTATTAGGTTCATCTGACATGAACTTCCTACTGTGAAACCATGCCGCCTTGGGTCCTGTGCCCCACTGATGCTGGTGTTCTGGGGCAGGGGGAACCACGCCACTTCATAGTGCATGAGTGTTGCCCCACATTGAGTATGTGTGCAGTTCTGTTCACTAATACAGGATGGATGAGGCTAGGCTACAGGGATTGCAGAGATGGGCGACCAGTTTAGAAAGAGGACTAGAACAAAAAAAGAATTTAGTGATAGGCTTGCTGAACATGGGCACTTGTAGGAGAGAAGATCGAGGATTGACTTGCACAAGTGGAGCTAGGGGGAATTAGGAAGCAGTCTACCCTTGGGACCCTTGCTGTGAAACTGTCACCCCTCTGCCAAGATATGAGCAGATTCCTGACATTATCCCTCTGAGATCATTTAAGTTGTAAACACGTGCGGTGCTGTGCTGGGCATTAGATCTGTACAGCAGAGCAAACTGTCCATATCTGTGTATAAAAACACAACAGGTGGCAGGCAAGGTAGCCATGAGTGCATGTGCATATGTAGAATGTCACCTAACATGCTCATAGACAGGCCAAGCTGCTATTAGTCCCATTTACCCCCATCATTAGCCAAGTGATGGGGTAGGTGTTACTCGCAGCCTCTGTCTCCACCCTCACTATTCATAAATGTATACCTCTTACTAGATTCTCACATTTTGTTTCAGCTCGTGTCCTGGCATCAGAAGGCACACATCTATGGGGTGGAGGCAGAGGGGTGCTGACAGAGGTGACAGCCAGTAGAACTGTCCTGGGCCACTGGCTCAGAGGGGCCCAAATGTACACATTTACATGTCTTGGAGATGGGAGAGGGTCCCAGACCTAAAGGTGTGTCCCAGGCCTGAAAATTTCTATTGACACCCCTGGGTGGAGGGAGAGATGCAACTACTACTTCTGTGAGCCCAAATTGACAAAAATAAAAAATCTCTAATCAGCGCCATCTTAGTAAACATCTCATGTGCCAGCACCGGAGGGATCACCAATTTTTTTTTAAATTGTACTTTTATTGAATTATTTCTTTTTGTTTTGTATACAGACACATTGGAAATCCAGACAGACATCATACAGTCGAGCTCAAGCTGCACCATCCGCATACTACACCTTATACAGTGACAGCACCATCATAACAGTTAACTTGGCTGGAAGGAAGCCAAAGCACATCTTCACCAGTGATACCTCTGACATGCCTCTCTGATGCTGCCTTAACACATAAACACAACAAACATTAAACTTATAACTAACTAACCTACCTATCCTCCCTCCCTCACCCCTTCCACCCCTCCCCATCTGCAGCAGTCCAGTCTCCTAGCAGTCAGGTGGAAGTTAATTGGGATAGGTTAAAACCTGTAGCCCTATGTTAAGAAAGGAGTAGATAGTAAACAAAGAGGAGAAGAAGGAGACCTCACCATCAGAGGTTCAATTGCTTTATGCGTATTTATCTATCCAGGATTCCCTGGCCAGCATTTCTATAATTGGGACCCTTCCTCTACTTATAAACTCAAGATAGGCAACCACCTCGTTTTGTGTAGTTCTGGCCAAAGGTACAGACTGGCTGTAAGTTGTTCCATATTTTTAATCTGCTTGCAGCTGGCCAACCAGTGCTCCTCTGTTGGTGACTTATCAGTCAGCCATAACTTAGTAATAGATTTCTGTGCTGCCGCCACCAAAATGGGGGGAACAAGTACTGTACTTGGCTTTAGGCACTGCACCCCCACTGTAGGTTCCTTCAGTAGCAGACAACGGGGTCATTACAGGTGGACTCTAAAATAGTGCTCATGTGTTTAACCACTGAGCTCCAAAACCCCCAATTTGGGGCAACTACAGAAAATATGCTTGTGTGTCCCTTTCAGGCCACAGCCTCTCAGCAATTGTCCAAGGTTGTCCCCAAAGTGCTTTGTGATCACCGGGTTCTAAATACCTTGTCAATACCAGCCACCGAAATTCCTCCAAAAGGGAGGCAGTGGTCCTCTGTGCCAGTTCCTAAATCACTTCCCATTTTATCTCATTTCCCCACATTCAGTTCTTTTCCCACCCCTGTTGAATATGTTTCTTGTGGTGATCTTGAGTGCCTCTGCACATCTTGTAGGTTCTTGATATCAGATGGGATTTTGAAACCGAACCCCTGGCAATGCCAAGAAGGAATTCCACCTCCTGTTGGTTGGTGAGAGGCAGAGAACAGCCCCTCCTGAGCTCTGACTGCAAGAAATGTCGTAACTGTAGGTATGCATAAAAATCAACTTGTGGTAGGCTGAATTCCTGCTTTAACTGAGTAAAGCTCTTCACAGTATCTCCCTCATAAGCCTGTGAGAAAATTGTGAAGCTCTGACCCTTCCACCTCCTAAAAACAGATTGTCTCTCCTGGAGAGATCTATCAAGTTAACAATTTACCCATATAGGGGCATTACCTCTCTGAGCTTTAATTCCCTTACTGTCGAGACATGTTTTTACTGTATTTTTAAGCCAGGGTGTGGGAGGAATGTAACTGCCTAGTGGTCTGTGCTAAACAGGGCAGTGCTCAATATGTCTCTTTTGGAGATCTCCAGCTCCATGATTGCCCAGCTGGCTCTTTCCTGGGTGGTCTGGTAGGTCACCAGATGTTGCAGCTGTGCTGCTCTGTAGTATCTCTTCAGGTCTGGCATCCCCAGCCCCCTTTTACCCCTATCCATTTTAAGTAGTGCCCACCTCAACCTAGGCTTCCTCCCTGTCCATATGAACCTCTGAAGTATTTTAAGACTATTAACCCAGAATTTCTTTAGTGGGCTCAAGGGGATGGCATCAAACTGAAACAATAATCTCATCAGGATGTTCATTCGAACCATCTCAACTCTGCCCATGATAGACAGTGGGAGCACTGACCATCTTTCACAGTCCTTCCTTATTTCCTCTAGCAACTTCAGGTGGTTAATCTGATACAGTTTACTCAGGTCTAGGGGAATCTGAATACCCAAATATCTGAAACTCCTGGACACCCACTTCAGATTTGTCAATGATTTCATGGTTGGGGACACCTCTTTTCCAAGGGACATAATCTTGGATTTTATCTCATTGATTTTAAACCCCGAGCTGTCCCTATATTCCTCCAGCAGGGCCATAGCCACCGGGATAGAGGCATCAGGGTCCTTCAGATAAAGGAGGGTATCATCTGCATAAAATGAAATCCGGTTATCCACCGACCCAATTGGTATGCCCTTAATATTAGAGGAGGAGCAGAATACTCGGCCAGAGGCTTCATACTCAAGCGCAAAAGCAGTGGGAAAGAGGCCATCCCTGTCTGGTTTCCTGCTCAAACAGAAAGGTTGTGAGATGGCTCCGTTTACCCTGACCTGGGCTTGGGGGCTGGTATACAATGCAGTCACCCATGCTCTAAATTTGGAGCCAAAGTTAAACTTTTCCAGGACTGCTGCCAGAAAAGGCCACTTCAGGTGGTCAAATGCCTTCTCAGCATCTAAGATGACCACTACTGCCGATTGTTCCCCTAGTCCCTTACGCACTAGTGCCATTGTTGTTAACAGTCTTTTGACAGTGTCATGGAGTTGCATGCCTGGCATAAAGCCTGCCTGATCTGGTTGACCAGCTGGGTGACCACAGACTGAAGTTGATTTGGCTACCAGTCTGGCAAAACACTTGACATCCACATTTAAGAGTGAAATAGGCCGATAGCTACCACAGAGTGTTCTGGTCCTTACCTTGCTTAGGTATCACTGAAATCAGGGCTCTGGGCCCAAGAGTCTGGAGCCTCCTGGGGTTCATGGGCCAGATTACAGACCTGGAGCAAGATAGGGATATTTCCTTCAGGAAGTTTTGATAATATTCACTGATGAAACCATCAGGGCCTGGGGACTTCTTGTGCTTTAGGTTTTGATGACCTGTGCTAATTCCTCCTGGGAAAAGGGCCAGGCCAGCAGTTGTTCCTGCTCAGTCAAGAGTTTGGGTAATTTCAATTTGTCCAGAAACTCTTTTTTCTTCCCCTCGGGTTAATGGATGCCTCGATGTGTATAGGTTTTGTAGAACCACTGAAAACACTCCATGTATGTTCTGTGGTTTAGTTTCTGCCTGCCCTAGGGTTTTGGGTTTTTAATTAGAGCCACATATCTGTCTGCCATTTGCTTGTGGAGCCTACAGGTCAGTAGCCACCCCACCTTGTTTCCTCCTTCATAACACTTTTGGGCCACGAATCTTAGGACATTTTCTGTCTTTTCTGTTATAATTTGCTGCAATTTCTCCCTGGGTTTTTTGAGTTTTCCCAGGATATCCCACGAACCCCCTCCTTTATGTAATACCTCAGGCTCCCTGATCTGTTGCTCTAAGCTGTCTTGTTGCTGTTGCATTGCTTTATTTTTGTATGATGCAAATGCTATGGCCTCACCCCTCACCACCGCCTCCATACCATCCCATATGTATTTCACCTTTGAGATCATACCCATATTCTCTGCCAGGTAAATGGTAATAACCTCTTTAATTTTGGAGACAAAAGCTTGGTCTTTTAAAGGCCCCCCATTAAGGCACCATATTGATTGCTTACTCACTGGGCCCATTCCCAGGGTCAAACCTATTTAAGCATGGTCCGATAGACACATTGGATTGATCTCCTAGTCGACAACTGTGTGGAACCAGGCTTTCTCCGTATAAAATCTATCAATTCGGGAATAAGTTTTGTGGGCATGGGAGTAAAATGTATAGTCCTTATTAGCCAGAAATTTCTCCCTCCAAGTGTCTACCAGACCTGCTTCTATTTTCAAGTTGGCAAGAAGCCTGGAGGCTACTCCCCTAGCCATCTGCCCCTTTCCTGAACGGTCTTGCTGAGCAGATTCCACACAGTTCCAGTCACCTCCCATAATTACCTGCCCCTCCTCTAGCAAGGCCAGATAGCCAGATACCTGTCTAAAGAACTGTGGGATGCATTGGGTAGGAGCGTATAGATTTACCACAAGAATGACTCTGTTTGCCATCTTCCTCAAATTGCCACTATTCTACCTCTGTGTCTAAAAGAGTTAAATTTAGTGAATCCGAGACCCCTTCTAATTAGGATGGCAACCCCTGCCTTTTGGCCTTAGGGTGTGATAAGGCCACAACATCCTTCACCCACAAGCATCTCAGCTTTATGTGCTCAGAGGCGGAGAGATGTGTTTCCTGCCGCATCCCCATGTCACACTGAGATCTAGCCAGATCCAGTAAAACAGCAAATCTTTTGGCAGGAGTGTTAAGTCCCTTCACATTTAGGGACTGAATTTTAAGAGACCCCATTTAGCCGATGTTTAAATAATTCCTTACCATTGGTTGGTGCTGAAAGCCTCTTGGGATCCCTCCTCAGTTTCTACTCAAAGTTCAGGTCATGCCCCTCTTTTCTTAATGCCGGGGCGGTCCACTTCCACCTCGGTAGACGTTTGCTGCATCAACCCCTGTTCCCAAAGAATAACCAGCAATTTCCTTCCCCTCCCTCCCTTACTCACAACAAACATATATTCAAAACTATGTACAGGTAACAAAACCCACTTTCCCCCCTCCCCCCGAAAATTAGTATGATCTCCACGGAGGCCATAGACAAAAAAAAGCTCCTTCTGGCCTGGAGTGCAAGCTAACTCTAGCTCCTTGCCTCTCCCACCTCTTACCAAGAGTTGTGAGAGAGTTCGGTCTCCAGGGATGGGCAGCAGGCACTTGAAAGCCTCCTCTCTAAGTCCTCCACTGAGCCTTGGTGGTCGCTCGGTGTAGGAAGCTGGAGCCGCTACCTCTACCTCCAGTGACGGGATTTTGAATTGATAGGAGAGGGGAAGAGCTCTGGTGGCAAGACGCTCCTCCAGTCTCCCCCCCCCATTACATTCAGCTACCATCCAGTACCACACAACCTATTATTGCAATGCGAGGTTACTTCATTTGTATTACATAGAACATAGTAACATGAAGATTAAGAAGAATCAGCATTTATATAGCGCTTTTCATGCACAGTATCCCAAAGCGCTTTACAAGCAATGCTAGACTGGTAGTGAAGTGACTGAATGTGTGGTGGCGGCCATATCGCACATCATCACCCACACACAGTCTGGATAATTGCATGAACCGGTTTATGGGAAGGGGAATGTTGGCCAGGACAATGGGAGTGTTCCCTGCTCTTTGCAAAGAGTGCCCTGGGTTCTTTTACTTCCACCTGGACACCCACTGGGACAACACCAGGATGGACAGAAGGGACCTCGGTTTAACGTCTCATCCGAAGGATGGCACACCCCAGCAGTACAGCACCCCCCAATACTGCACTCGGATGCCAGCGATTTTTAGGTGCAAGTCCAATCCCAGTGTGGGACAAGAACCCACGACCTTCTGGTCCAGAGGCGGGTGTGCTACCAACTGAGCCACGCTGACAACTAACATCAACATTAACAATTATCCTTGGATTGGCCTGTCTCCAGGCTTTAACCACTCCTCCCTTCCATCCCTAAAAGGAATCATGATGTGCATGAAAATAGGCAAAATCAGTATGAATGCACCCCGAACTGCCCTGGGAGATACCAGTTCTATCATTCGAGTTAGCAGGGAGTCTGTTGAGCACCCGGGAGGGGTTAGCATCCATCTCTCCCCCCACCCCGCGAGGGGGACAAATGGAAACCTCCCAGCACTCCCTTAGCTTCGTGCCATTTTCCCCATGGCAACACTAGGTGCACTTTAACAGTGAACTTCAGTCACCATAATGCTCTGCTAGGCTGTAACCCATTGGACCCTACAGATATTTTATAGTACAATCGATCAGACCTCCATATAAGTGATATTTCAAGTCTAGTAGTCCAGTAATCCTCCGTAGTAGTAAAGTAGGCAGTCCGCTTCTCTGAGCATTTAACTTCCCCTTTCACCGTTTACATCTCAACATCTTCCCATTATCATTAGCAACATCACATCAACCCTAATTTTCTCTTCACTCTCAGCAGTAAACCAAAGTCAACAAACTAATGTCAGGTAACTACTTGCTTGGTCAGGGTTCTGCTGAGGTGTATCAGTCCACACAATTAATCATCTGGCTCTGTGCTACCACGATTCTTGGCCTTCTGTCCTCTCTTACTCGCAGTCACCCATTGAAGCTATAGGAGGGTCTGCTTGGTCTCTACCTGCTGGCAGTCTGGGAACTTGATGCCCACTTTTGAAAGCAGTCTGCTCGCTTGGGAGAGCGTATCATACAGCTTGCTTCCTTCCTTCCTCCCAGTGAATAAGGATCTTTGCTGGGTTACCTGAGTTGCGCTTTGATTTGCTTATCTCTTAATTACTGCCAAGACTTTCTTGTGCTTCTGCATAGTGGCAGGTGGAAAGTCCTGATCCATGAACACTCACTTGCCATTTTAATTTAGGTCTTTTTTAGCCCATGCATTTCTTAAAATCATTTCTTTAACTGGATACCTGTTAAATTTCACCAGGATTGATCGAGGAGGGGTGTCATTCTTCAGACATGGGCCCAGGGCTCTGTGCACCCTTTCCAGTTCTAGAGGTTTGGTCTCTGGAATTGCCAGTTCTTGCCTCAGTCGGGAGTGGATGAATTCGGAGGGATTGTCTTGCTCACTCCCTTCAGGAAATCTGAAAATCCGGATCGTTTTTCTATGGCCTCTCGATTCTGCAGCCTCTGCTCTGGTTGTCAACTCTCACTCCCGCTTTGCCAGAAACACCACCACATGGCTAAGCTTCAGCGTGTCCTCCCGAGCCCCTCCACATTGTTCTCTAGGTCAGTTGTTCGCTTCCCTAGGTGTTTTAGTTCCTGCTTAATGTCCTTCACATTTATGTCTATTCTCTGCAGCATTTTCAGGATGTGTGCTGTCACTCTGCCATCTAGGGAGCAGTTCTGTGAGGGTGTTCCATCCTCATCTCCACCCGAGCCTGTGGCTGAGTCAGAGGCCCAGGAAAGAGACGTGCTGGGGCTGCGGTCTGACCTCGAATATCTCCTGCTACTCTCCTTCGCAGCAAATCTCCCCCGCGTTTTTGCCATTTGGCTCATCTTGACACAAATTACTGCTTTCAAGCATTCCTGGAGGTTTAGTGGCACCAGATGAGATTAGATTAGATCACCATCATCTCGGAGCTCTGGCTTAAGCAGCCATACTGATTGGTGACATCACCGGAAGTCCAGGATCACCAATTGTATTTATTTATTTCAGAAGTTTCACCAGGAAAGACATACTGAGCTGAGTACAGCTCATTTCCAGCTGTGTCCTTGGGGGAAGGGGAAAGGGAGGCAAATAGGTGACCCAGAAACAATTAACAAGTGGTAGAGGCACAAATTAGAACATTGTAACAAGCAGTATTGATTAGGCCTAACAGCGGTTATACAAGCTATGCACGGAAGCAGCAGGGGATACAAGACAATGCAAGTTTACATCTGTTGTGTTTTTAAGTTTTGTGTTTTCTAGATTTTATGTTGGCTTATGACGCATGCACAAGCAACATTTTGTGGTCGGTAGCACTGTACTAGCACTTTGAAAGGTGTGTCAGTGTTGTGGCGAATCCAGGGGATACTTTAGCCAGTGTGTCCCTCAGTCGCCAACCAGTGAGCATGCTGCTGATGACAGCAGTTTCAGAGAGCGCCACCACAACTTGAAAGAAGTCCACCACTGCAATGAGAGACAGGCTCGTCATTGCAGCAGCAGATCTGACACACCTCCATTACATGCTGTTCCTGGTGAAACATTTCAATAATAAACATGGCAGCGGCTCTCACCATCCGCCTCTCACAATCCCTCGAAAGATGACTTCAGGGGTGCCCAATCCCCCTGTTGGCATGCCCCCTCCCCAGTTCAATGTGTTTGCCGATGGTGGTGCCCAATTCCTGTCGGCATAATGTCCCCCAAGTTTTATCTGTCTGCTGAGGGGGGTGCCCAGTCCCCCTTGGCATCATGCTCACCCCAAACACAGACACGCTTTCTTTGCCGACGGGGTGCCAAATTCCCATCGGCTTCAGCCTCCCCCCCAAAAAAAACACAGGTGGCACACTGGGAGCCCACCCCGATGTGTCCAAATGTATTTGTCAAACCTATAAAACAAAAACCTTCCCTCGACGTTCTTTTTTTTGTTTTTGCCCTGTGAAACAGAAAACTGTCCCTCGTGGTCACGACACCCCCATCCCAACCGCACCTCCTGCACCACCACTCCCACACCCCTCACCCCATACTTGCTTCCAGAGGCCTGGCTTGATTATCTTCAGTGGAGCGGGAACTCGCCTGCACTTTTCAAGCCGACCGTGAACTGAAGAAATGTTGGTAAGCTGTATAATGGCATCAGTGGTGGTGGGGGGTTCAACAAGTGGATATCTCAGCCATTTGTTTGACTTTTGGCTCCAAATTTTCAACATGGGTTCTTGGGACCCCACCTCATGAAAATCAGTCACTGTCATTTCGTTATTGGTCCCAAAAGGTGATTTCTTGGTCACTGCACAGAATCACTTTTGGGACTGATTAATGAATCAACAGTGCCACTGTTCATGAGGTGGGCTCCCAGAAAGCCTATGTTGCACATTTGGTGGAAAAATTCCAAAATATGACTGTGTTACGAGCGTGCATTGCGCAGTTTCCATGCATGCTCATAACTTCAAGACTTTTTAATATTTTCACTCCAGATTTTCAACATTCCATTTTTTCACACCTCCTTAAGAACAGTACAGCTGTCATTTTTCACATTCTGCCCAAAATATGTTTTAGCACATCTGGCGCACAATGGCGCAGAAACTGTGGGAAATCAATGTTCAGGACAGATTAAAAAAAATCACAGTGACAGTGTTCATAAGGAGAGGTCCCAAAAAGGCCAAGTTGCAAATTTGGTGAAATAATTCCAAACAAGCATTTGCCAATGCCGAATGTTTGCTTGCTGGCATTGGCATTGGTAGTGTAGGAGTTAGAGAGCTGCATAATTTATTTATTTAGTTTTTTTTAACCGGGTAAGTGCACTAGCCAGCAAGTGACTGTTTTCAGGCACGACCCGGGAGGTAAAATTACAGAACATAACGATACAGTAAGGATAACGAAAATACATGATGCACAGAAACACAGGAAGATACATATGGCAGGATACAATGCATGACAAAGGAAAATACAAGGCAAAATACATTTCAAGGACATTTTCCATTGAGTGCATACATAAAGTGCATTGAAGGACCTAGGAAAGGGAGAGGATAGGTGTAGGGTAAGCCAGAAACAAGATGAAAATGACAAAGGGGAAGGTGAGGAGGTGAGGAAAGGATAGAGGGAAGGATAGAGGGCAGGGGCAAATGGGGGGGCTAAAGAAATGGCTAAGAATATATAAGGACAGAGGCGGTGGCAGGAATAGGGAGGTAGGAGGGAGTAGAGGAGGGATGGCCGGAGAGGGAGGGAGGGAGTGAGGGTTAAAAGAAAGCCGCAAATACAGCAGGGGCGTATACAAGGTTCCAACACGGGTCGAAGTCGTTGGAGCCGAAAGACGGCAAGTGGAGAAAGGGGTGACAGGTGGTTACGGCAAAAAGATGGCAACAGCGGCAAAGGTAGCAGAATGCGGCTGGGCTGGTGGAACCGATGAGCGGCAGGGCAAGGGTGATGATGCGATAAGAGGAGGAGAGAAGCGAAAGAGTTACTGCAGTAGCGGAAAGGTAACAATGCTGCCGAGCCAGTGGAACCGAGAGACGGCAGGGCAGGGAAGAAGAGGTCTGTAGGAGGAGATAAGTTTACGGCAAGCGGAGGTAATGGGAACAATGCTCAGCTGGGAGGGTGGGACGAGCGAACGGGCAGGGGTGACTCAGGAGGAGGTAAAGGCGAGGCAAGCAAGCAGAGAAAGGAAGGGGGAGGCAAAGGGGGAGGGGGAAAAGGAGAGTGCAGGAGATGTGGTCGAGGGGGGAAGAGAGGAGCAGGGGAGTTGAGTGAAGGAAGGCTGAGAGGTGAGGGGAGAAGAGAACAGGGATCAAGGGGAAGCCAAGTGGTGGCCGGAAGTAAACAACAACTTATAAATGGCAAAAGCTAATATTTGGCATACAGTCAAACAGATTCAAGCAGCAATTATAGTAAAACACCACATAAAACAACCATTGGGAAAGGCACAAGTGCTAGCAATAAGGAAGTGGGAAAACAGGTTAAGATCAAGGGATCAGGTAGGATCAAAGCAAACACATTTGTCCAAAGCAGTAAGAAAGTCCTGAGTTTGCCCTTAAAAGTTGCATGAGTAGGGACATCCCTTAGTTCCTGAGGCAGCAGGTTCCACAGGTGAGGAGCAGCATAATGGAAGGATCCCATGCCTCTTTGTCCGGCTAGAGGGGATGGATAATAAGGTCTGATCTGCAGATCTAAGGTTCCGTGTGGGAATAGCTGGTCTAAGGAGTTCTGATAGGATAGCAGGTTTGGATGTCCTTATGATGGTATCTGATAGATTGTACAGGTAGTATTGTCTGGTAGAGGAGGGAGAGTCAGCCAAGGTCTTGATATAGTTGGCAGTGATGCTGCAGTCGAGGTGCTTTGGTTGCATACCTGCATACATTATTGAAAGTAGTGTCCCACAGATGCAGTGCAGATTTATTGGCCAGAGACAGAATGGGACAACCATATATGAGGGTTGGCAACAGTATACCTCTAGCTACTGCCAGTTTAGCAGCAGGGGTAAGGAGGTAGTTGGTTCTGTAAGCAGCCCTAACTTGCAATTGACTGACTTGCAAGTATCCTGGATGTGTGTTTTAGGTCCAAGGTTTGGTCGAGGTGGATGCCCAGGTAACGGAAAGAAGTGACAGGTTCTAGTGGGTTCCCATCAATGTCAGGAACAGAGATGATGAAGGACATGATCTGAGCTTGTGAGTAGAGCCAAATAGCGTGACTTTGGTTTTGTTTGTGTTTAAAACAAGGCATTGAGAGTTCAGCCAGTGTTGTACCAGTGAAAATCAGCAGTGAGGGCAGCATTCAGTTCCAGAACGTTGTCAGAGTGAGCATAAACGACGGGTCATCCGCACAGCAGTGAGTGACCAGTGGTTACCATCTCTGGGAGATTATTCTACGAATAATGAAAATAGAAGAGGCCAAGTATGGACCCCTGAGGGACACCACTGTTGATGACAGCACTGTCTGAAATCGCTGAATTAAACTTCACAGCCTGGGTTCTGTTGGTGAGGTAGCTTTTAAACCAGGTAGTTGCTGGAAGGGAAGCCCAAGGTACTGAGGGTAGAGAGTAGTAATGTATGATCAACCAGGTGAAAGCTTTGGTTGTCAATGAAGACTGCCCCGTTAACTTCCCTCTATCCATGTTTGTGACAATGTCAGAAGAGAATTTTACAAGTGCAGTCATGGTGCTGTGATGCTTTCTAAAGCCATGTTGGGCTGGACTGAGCAGATTGAAGTTCTCAATGTATTCTGTGATTTGTGTTGATACTATTTTTCCAGGATTTTGTTCAGGACAGACAAAATAGCAATAGGCCGGTAGTTAGATGTGTCATTTTGCTACCTTTCTTAAATACTGGAGTGATTCTGGCTGCTTTCCAGACTTCAGGGACAACGCATTGGAGAGAGAGAGGGTGAATATTCTTGCTAGGGGCCAGAGATGTGGCGAAAAAGCCATTTTTAGTAGCCTTGGTTCCAAGCCATCGGAGCCAGTGCTGGTGTTGTCAGAGAGGGCTCTGAGCAGCTTGAGAACTTGATGCCTAGACACTGCCCTGAAGTAGAAGGGGTTAGGTAGGTTAGATGGTTCGCCAGGTGCTGAGAAGTTAGGTTGTGAGGCAGGAGATTGTGATTGAAGGAAGCTGTGGCAGATAAGTCCGAAAACTGTTGATTAAATGCATTAGCAATTGTGGTAGAGTCATTGCAGTATCGCCATGTAGAACCATATCAGAGGGAGTGACATCTTTAGCAGATTCTAAGAAGGACTTAATGTGACCCCAAAACTTACGAGGTCATGGAGGAATTAACCAGAAGATTTTGGCAGTATTTACTTTTGGCCTGCCTGATGCACTTTTGCAGTCATTTCTGTATCGCTTATACAGAATGAGATCAGGCTGAAGTCCAGTCTGTTTGTATCTCCTCCACTGCTTGTCTCTGACTTTTAACTTGTGCAGAAGGTCTTTTTCAGCCATCTAGAGTGCTGGCCTCTAACTCTCCTTTTGGCTTTTGGGAGGTGCTTCTTTTGAACATTACCAAACTTGGTTAGAAATGAGTTGAGGGCAGTATCAACATTGGTAGTGGTGAAAATGTCAGTCCAGTCAATACAGGAGATATCCAATAGGAAGGCTTGTTTATCCAGGGCAGCATAGTTCATAAAAGTGATCAGTCGTGGTTGAGGAGGAGGTGGTGGACAGGAGCGCCAGTGACAGAGTGTAGGGGAATGATCAGTAATTGAATCAGCCAACACTGAAGCACTTGAGACATGGTCCGGTCTATTAGTGAGGATCCAGTCAAGTAGTGACCCTGAGTGAGGAGTCGTAGCTCTGGTACAGTCTGTAATAATTTGATGGAGATTGTACTTCTGGATCAGAGATGCAAGAATATTGTGCTGTGGACCCAGCCAGTTAAGGTTCAGGTCCCCAAGCAGGAGTGCCTCATTTGATTTTGTATTCTGAGAGACATACTGTAGTAGTAGGTTCTGAAGACCACTCAGCCCACTGGTTGGTGGGTTGTATACACACACGATGTGCAGCAGTTTGAACCCAGTGCCAGGGTAGCATGCAGCATTTCACAAGGTATGGGGAATCAGGGCAGGGTAGGATGTTGCGGACAGATGATTTTTATAAATAATGTAACCCCCTAGACCCAAGCACGGTCTCTCAAGTAAGAATATTATACCCAGGTATAATAGGAATGGCAGTGAAGTACTGAACTGAAGCCAACCCTGCCACCACCCTGCAGAGACTGACAGGCATTGGGGTGTGCCTTTGGGTCATCAGGTATAACAGCCATGCCATTTCACCACACCCTACCCTGCAGACACCGACAAGTGTCACTGTGTGCCTTGGGGTCTTTGGCCCTTATGCTCACCCCATTCCATCAGGAAATACGGTGAGATGGGTGCTGTATAGGAGAATGGGGTGAACTTTGGGCCAAAGAGTCCAAGCCACACCTCGATGCCTCTCACTGGCTGCAGGGTGTAGAATGGTATGAGCATTACAGGCAAGAATCCCAAGTCACATCCCTGATGCCTGTCAATCTCTACAGGGTGGGGCGTTATAGTCGGAAACCTTAATGTCTCAAGCATTCATTGGCATTTTCACACCAAATTTTCAACATGGTTTTTTTGTGACCCCCACCTTAGGAACAGTGGCAATATCAGTTTGTTAACCGAAAGCTGATTTTGCACAGCGACTATGCCATTTGGCATCATATGTGTGAAAACACATTTTGAACAGGATGTGAAAAATGACAGCTGTACTGTTCATGGGGAGGTGGAAAAAATGGCAATGTTGAAAATCTGCAGTTAAAATATTAAAAAAACTGGTGAAGTCACGAGCGTGTGTAGAAATTGGGCAACGCACACCCACAATGCAATTAGTTTGGGGATGTTTTACAGCAGATTGTCAACACAGGCATTTTGGAACCTCCAATCATGAACAGTGTCACTGTGATTTTTTTAATCTGTCCTGAACAGTGATTTCCCACAGCGACCACGCATTTCTGCACTGGAAGTGCGAAAACACATTTCGGTCATGGTGTGAAAAATGACAGCTGTACTATTCATAAGGAAGTGTGAAAAATGCCGGTGGTGAAAATCTGGACTGAAAATATTAGAAATCCATGAACTTACGAGGGTGCGTGGAAACTGTGCAATGGTTGCTCGTAACACAATCATTTTATGGACTTTTTTCACCAAAATTTTAACATAGCCATTGTAACACCTCAGCTCATGAACAGTGTCACTGTGATTTTCTTAATCTGTTCCGAACATTGATTTCGCACTCTGACTGCGCCATTGTGCGCTACATGTGCGGAAACACGTTTTGGGCGAGATGTGAAAAATTGCAGCTGTACTGCTCATAAGGAGGTGTGGTAAAATGGCAATGTTGAAAATCTGGAGTGAAAATAGTGAAAATTCACAAACGTACGAGCGTGTGTAGGAACAGCGAAATGCATGCTCGTAAAACAGTCATTTTGGGAAATTTTTTCACCAAACTTTTAACACAGCCATTTTAACACTTCTGCTCATGAACAGTATCACTGTGATTTTCTTAATCTGTCCCGAACATTGATTTCTCACACCGACTGCGGCATTGTGCGCTACATGCACGGAAACACATTTTGGGCAAAATGTGAAAAATGACAGCAGTATAGCTCATAAGGAGGTATGGTAAAATGGCAGTGTTGAAAATCTGGAGTGAAAATATTGAAAATTTGAGAACTTATGAGTGTGCATAGGAACAGCGCAACGCATGCTCGTAACATAGTCATTGTATGGAGTATCGTCACCAAATTTTCAACATAGGCATTTTAGGACCTCTGCTCATGAACAGTGCCACTGTCAGTTTCTTACTCTGTGCATAACACTGATTTCCCACACCGACTGTGCTATTCTGCGCCGGAAGTGCGAAAACACATTTCGTCCAGGGTGTGAAACACGACAGCTATACTGTTCACAAGGAGGTCTGAAAAATGCCAATGTTGAAAATCTGGGGTGAAAATATTGCAAATTAGCACAGTTATGAACATCGCGTGCTTAACTGTACAACACACTTAATAAAACAGTCATTTTGGGATTTTTCCCACCAAATTTGCAACATAGGCTTTTTGAGAGCCCACCTCATGAACACCGGCACTGTCATTTCGTTAATCAGTCCTGAAAGGTGATTCCATGCAGTGACCTCAAAATCACCTTTCAGGGCCAATTAACGCCATGACAGTGACAGAATTCATGAGGAGGGGTCCCAAAAACCCCATGTTGAAAATTTGATGGCAAAATTCCAAAAAATGCCTGAGATATGCATCAAAGTTGAAAAACCCTATTTATTCCATTATACAACTTACGGCATTTCCTCAGTTGGCGGTCAGCTTTGAAGAGTGCAGACATGTCAGACATGTTCCGGTCCACCGAAGATTGTCACGCCAGACTCCGGAGGTAAGCATGGGTGTGAGGGGTGTGTGGGAGGCAGGTGTGCAGTGGGTGGGTGCGGGTTGTGGGAGGGGGGCCAGGAAGACCGCTGGGGAACTGTTTCCTTCATTACAGGTAAAAAAAAAAAAAAAGACATCCGGGGCAGTTTTTTATTTACAGGGCAATGTGGCATGCTGGGGTGGGCTCCCAGCGTGTCAACTATATCTTTTTGGAGGGCTGCTGTAGCCAATGGGATTAGGCACCCCGTCAGCACACAACAAAGAGTACGTTATGCTGGCGGGATTGGGCACCCCTGTCTGCAACATACATCTGGGGCACTGCAGCCGACGGGGATTGGGGCCCCTGTCGGCAAACAAACGTGTTGGGGGGGCACATGCTGCCAGAGGGATTGGGCACTCCCTTGGCAGGGGAGGGGGTTAATATTGTTTGTGAACAGGTAGCAAACTGCTGCCATGTTCACAAACAATACCAGGGCTGCACGGTCCCGCCCTGCAATGACGGGTCATTCCCTCATTGCAGCGAATGGCTGACACTGCAATGACGAGGCGGCCCCTGATTGCAGCTGCTATTTTTTTCACAAGTTGGTGGCAAGGTTCCAAACTGGTGTTAGCTGCTGTGTACCACATTATTGGTGGACATCACACATGCCCCAAAATGCTATGCCGGTATTGGCCTCAACAGTGCCGCACCTCCAGAACCTGATTCGGCACCAAGCTGCCGCAATATGTTTCTTGCGCTGCGTGCAAGCAAACATAAAAATGACTGCGTTACCAGTGTGCGTTGCACAGTTTCTACGCACACTCGTAACTTCGCCAATTTTTTATATTTTCATTCCACATTTTCAACATTGCCATTTTTACACACCTCCTTATGAACAGTACAGCTGTCATTTTTCATATCCTGCCTGAGACATGTTTTTGCACCTGTGGCGCACAATGAGCGCGGTCGCTGTGCAACATCAATTTTTGGGACAGAGTAACAAAATCACAGTGCCACTGTTCATAAGGAGCAGTCCCAAAATGCCCATGTTGAAAATTTGGTAAAAAAAATCCCAAAAATGACTGCATTACGGGCATGTGTTGCGCAGTATCTACGCACCCTTGTAAGTTTGCAAAGCTTTCATATTTTCTCTCCAGATTTTCAGCATTGCCATTTTTTACACCTCCTCATGAACAATGCAGATGTCATTTTCTGCATCCTGCCCAAAATGTGTTTCTGCACCTGTGGCTCCCAATGGCGCAGTTGCTGTGCAAAATCACCTTTCAGGATTGAGTAGCGAAATGATAGCTCCACTGTTCATGAGATAGGGTCCCAAAAAGCCACTGTTGAAAGTTGTAATGAAAATACCAACAAACACCAGGGGCATTAAGGTTTCCAACCATACACCCACCCTGTAGAGACTGACGGGCATCGGGGACGTAACTTGGGTTTGTCAGCCATAATGTTCACAGAATTCTACTCCCACCCTTCACCCTACAGCCACTAACAGGCATTGAGGTGTGCCTTGGGTTCTGTCACCCTAACGTTCACCCTATTCTCCTATATTGCACCCATCTCAGTTTATTTCCTTATGGAATGGAGTGAGCATAAGGTCAAGACCCAATACACACCCCAACACCTCTCGCTGTCTGCAGGGTGGGGTGAGGTGGAATGGCATAAGCGTTATGGCTGACCCAAAGCCACACTCCCAATGGCTTTCAGTCTCTGGGGGGGTGTCGGCATTACTTCAATACTTCACAGCCACTCCTATTTTGCATTTCTAACTCCTGTGCTACCAATGCCAATACCAGCAAGCCAACATTCGGCATTGACAAATGCTTATTTGTTTAGTCTTCCTATTTTTTTGGTTAACTAAATATTACAGATAATGCAGTACTTATTTTGCTGAGCCTTTCAAAAGCGTATGTGCAACACAGTTCTTCCAAGTTTCCAGAAAAGTGTGATAGGTTCACATTATAACCCATCACAGATACGAACCACTGATTATGCAACAGACAACGTCACAGTTTCAAATTAGCACTCCTGTGTTGCCATCTTGCTGCCCCGGTTGACTGATGTGTGCCCCATGCCCTGCTCCAAAAACCTGGTGACTTGACGCTAGTCTAGAAAGCATCCAGGGACAAGAGATAAAGGAATTGCCTTAAGTTATACAGTATTTTTACATATTTGCATCCAACCATAAGAAAGCATTGAGTCTGTTCTAACTTAAAGGGGAACTGTTTAAAGAGCAACTCTGCACTTGAGCATGTACTTTCATAAATATGGTGTTTCAGCCTAGTACTGTTCACTCTACATTGAAAGTTGTAGAGAACAAGACATTAGAAGAGTTAAACTAGACCATTATAGAGGATAATGTATGGGCATCCAGTGAACAACAACTGTGTTCACCGAGTGGTTGACATGACAACTTAGTAAACATCGAGAGCACAGCTTGAGAGGTTTACCGTTGTCAGGACAACCACGAGATGTGAACTCAGCGTTGTTGTTCACTGATGCCCATACATTATCTTTTATAGCATATGGGAAAAAGTAAAATAACAACGGGGCAATTCTTGAGGGATTTCTGTCACCTGTGTTTTTCCCCTCACATCCCAGCCTATCCCAATGTGTCTTTAGGGACTGCGCAGTTGTTTCAAAATCCCCCCACCCCCATCAAGCCCTGCACCAGCCCTGCTCAGACTGTTTTTATTTTTGAAAAAAGTAAATAAAAATGGGCATCTGAAAACCCGATCTTCATACTAAGGCACCAGTATGTTTAGTTTTTTTCCTCACTCACCTCACTGTTTTTGTTGTGCACCGCTCTCTCACTCTGTCAGGGCCAACTCACCATCATGGCTGTTTTCCATAGAGCAGAAGTTTCAGGATGCGCATGCACAGAGAGTAAGATGGTGTTGTACCATCTTTGTGACGTACTCAAGAGAGTATAATGACCTCTTGACATCACAATGATAGTACAACAGCGACTTTATAAGTGGGGCCCATATATTTAAAGGTGCTACGGTGCATTCCTAGATGCTCCCATGCATTTCTGGACTTGCGAGGGCCATTGGGAGTGTGGCAATATTCAGAAGCCTCCAATGTGCCACGCAAACCCAACTGCACCGCAGCACAGAATATTGCGATGCAGGCATACAAATGAGGGATTCCTCATGCATATTCCCCACATCACACTTTTGAAATGTCCCCTGGTGAAGATACAGCCTGATGCACCAGCACAAAGATAAGCCAGCCAAACCCTACCCTAACTTTGTGCAGGGCAGGGTAGTGCCCAGTGCATAGTCCAGGGCTGGTCACATGACCTCCACAGCCCCGATCCATGTCTGAAGTTCAGGTAGATCCCATCCATTCTCTGGTAATCTAGTGGTCCCCCCTCGCCAGCCCTGAGCACCGTGACTTACAAAAACTCCCCAAGCCCCTGTTCAATAGTGTAGGGTCCCCCTCCTCACACTGATCAAAGAGTGTCATGTATAACAAAAGATCCCTATTTCCATAGTGTAGGGTCCCCTTCCCCACCCCGAACACAGAGTGTCATATATAGATAGTATAAAGATCCCTTTTCCATAGTGTAGGGTAATCCTCCCACACAAACACAGAGTGTCATATATATAGATAAAGATGCCCTTTTTTCATAGTGTAGGGACCCCTTTTTCCAGCCACGATCACTGTATGTAATAGTATAAGAAACCACATCCCGTTGCCATACTGTAGTGTCCCCCATCTCCCCCACCCCAGTAGAGCAGTAACCCCCTTCCCACCCCCACCCAATCTGTGCTGGCAGATGTCACAGCCCTCCACCCTGCCACAGGCAGCCGCCCGACGAGTGGTACACTGGCACCTACAGTACATAACGCACTCATTGTTTGGTGACACCAATCACGCGCATATGTACTGCTGCATGCCTCGGTACCACTCAGTCGGTGGCTGGTTGTGGCAGGGCATGGAGGGCTGTGCCAGTCACTGCACAGACCGGGTTGGGTGGTAGGGGGGGAGGGTTACTGCCTACCTGGATGGGGCAGGTGGGGGGATACTACACTCTGGCAACAGGACGGGGTTTCTTATACTATTACATACAGTGATCAGGGCCAGGGAGGGGGGGTCCCTATACTATGGAAAAGGGGATAGTTATCTATTATATGACACTGTGTGTTCAGGACGGGAAGGGGGGACCCTACACAGTGGAAAAGGGGATCTTTCCAGTTTGTCCTGTGATGGCAAGCATGCATGAAAGAGACACTGTACACTGGGATGACAGTTATTCAAAGGTACACAGAGAAAGACCAAGAGCGCATAGACAGAGTGAACAAATGCGCATATAGTAAAGTACTGAGAGCAGGTCGGTAGTGCTCCGAGAGCTCTAAGGTGTCTCGTTACAAAAGAGACAGCCACACAGTGCAAGCCATGGAGTGCCCTGCAGGCGGAGACAGAGAAACACTGAGAGGCAGCACAGAAACAAATACAAAACTATGCAAGGGGGGGGCAGCGAGAGGGAGTCTGCGTGTTTCCACGTCTGAACCATTCACCCGACTGTGACAATGTGTAACAGCTTTGACTTTATTTCCCTGACCGTTCGGTTTTGCAACTAGCAGCTGGAAACAGCAAAGTGTCTCATACATACTGTATGTAGTTGTTTATTTTATGAACATTCAAATGTCAGAAATCATTTCACCACTGTATTTTTGGCATTTGTATGTTCATAAAATAAATAATATATACTTGAGTTGTGGGGGACTACTTTTCAAGGAGGCAGGATACAGTCACTTTTTTCTTCTTGACACATAAAACAAATAGCTTTGTAAATTGTTTTTTTTACATACTTCATGTTATAAGCGCAATACCACTCCAGGGTATGGGGCTATTGGCAGTTAATCCACACATCGGGTTCTGTGAGACCGGATGCTGTGAAGGCACTAGGCCTGCGGCCTCATGCCTCACAACGCACCCCAGGTGTGGATTAACTGCCAATAACCCCATATCCTGTTGTTGTGTTATTGTTTACTTACAACATATAGCTTAGATAAATGCACACTAACATTGAAACACGTAAAAATATTCACATTTCAAATTTAGTAGTAAAAAATCTTTCAACTGTATTTCTAAATTTAACAGTAGATGTGGCGTCTTTCAAAGTTAAAGGGAGTGGAAGTATGTAGAAGACAAGTATCCTGTCCCACCTCAGCGTCTTTTTCTGTTGGACAAACATGTTAAGGGCCTCCAGTATCTCTAAAGATTTTATCTTCCATGCCACTGATCATTTTAATGGTCCTATGTCATACCTTCTTGACTGCCTCAATGTCCTGTTTGTACTGTGATGCCCAGAACAGCATGCAGTACATCAGGATGGGCCTGACCAGGGCATTGTAAAGTGGCAGGATTATTTTTTTTCATATGTTGGTCACACCCTTTTAATGCAAACCAGTATTTTTTCAGCCTTCTCGACAACAGCTGTGCACTGCTTTTTATTTATTTTTTATTTTATTGAAATCTAGGATTACAAGTACCTTTGAGCAGGGACTGCTCGTTTACAAAGGTTCCACGTCAAGGAATGGGGGTATACATACAAAGGTCAACATAATAATACATAGTTACACAATAAAAGGAAACAAGAGACTGAGGGTTAGAAAATCACAGTAATTCAAAAGTGCCAAATGTAAGGTAGTATGACATACCAGCCAGGGGCAATCTTAGGAATAACAGCTATGGGTGAGAGGGAGGGGGGTGAGTGTAGGCAGGAATGCCAGTGTCAGAGGGTAGAGGGTGGGAAAGAGCTCTTAGTGAAGGGAGGGAAGGGATACAAGTCAGCTAATGCCCAGGGGGGTGAGGAAAGGGAGAGGGAGTGAGGGGTGGGAAGATGAGGCAGATAGAAGGTGGACAAGGTGGGGAAAGGTAGCTGTCAAGGCTGAAGTGGAGGGCAGTGGACGTTGGGCCCCTGATTAGGCGAGGCAGTCACAATGACTAGTTGAGATGAGATGAAGTCGGAGTTGTCTCTTAAAAGGGCCAAGGGCAGCAGCAGTAAGAGTTTATTTGTTGAGAGTATTGTACCACTGAGGTGCTCTGTGGGCAAAGGCCCTCTGGCCCATGGTGGTCCGGCATCTGGGGACAAGGAAGGTTAGTTGTTGTGAGCTTCTAGTTTGCTGTGCACTGTGGTGGTCTATGAGGATCTTTTCAATGCCTGGAGGGCATGACCATGAGGAGGACTTTTTTGGCTAGGAGGCAGGTTTGATACTGAATCCGGCTGATGAGAGGAAGCCATCCTGCCCGAGTGTACAGGTCACAAGTGTGTGTAAGTCGGTCAGCCCCAGTTAGCAGCCCGCATGCTTTGTTGAATGCCACTGTAATTCTGCAGAGGGCACTGGCAGAGGCAGAACCATAGATTGCTAGCCCGTAATCAATGACGGAGGTGACAGAGCTGTTGATAACCAACGGAGAGTGTCAGGAGTCATGCAGTGTTTGTGCCTGCAGAGCAGGCCTATATGGATGTTGGTGGCTTTGGTGACAGAGTCAATGTGCCGATGGTAGGAGAGTGAGCTGTCCAATGTGACCCCTAGGTATTTAAAATCAGGAACGTGTTCAAGTGAGGTCCCAGCTTGGTTTAGGATGGTGAGGTCATAGGATTTGAACTTACCTTAGCCCCTTGTCTGTTATGACTAGGACTGCTGGGAGTTTTTATTACACCAGTGAAGTTGGTATGAAGTCAGGAAGTTTATGTTATGTGTAGATCTAAATGTAATTATCTGTACATTTTGTTTCTCTGACTGCTGGTTGCAGGACTTTCTACAGCTACAATCTGCCTATTCCTTGACACAGGAAGGAGATCCCAGCTGTAGAGAGCCCCACAACCAGCACAAGCAGGAGAATGAAGACAAGTTTCTGACTTCACCTCAGCTCTTCACGGTGAAGTTCATTTTTAAATTTTACAATGAATAACCCACCCCCAACTTCTGTGACATAGTCTGACACCCTTCTTACCATCCAGACCCTTTAGTTGTGTGTACCCCCACCACTTCACCCTTTAGCACTCTACATTCCTGCCCCATAGCCCTGCTGAAGATTTATTTTTATACAGTTTCAGCTACTGATATGATCAGATATTTTCTGAAATTTCTGTGATTCTCTACAGAAATCACCTGCCTGTCTGTAATACCTCTGTAGGGCCATTAGAGAGAGTCTCTTTAGAAATACAGCAAGATTTATTTTCATTTTACAGTTTTGGGGCAGGAAAGACACTATGCTGAAACTAGTTTCCTGGTGCATCCTGGAAGCACAGATAAGTTAAGTGACTTGCTTATGGTCACACAGTATGCCAGTGGTGGCTGTGGGATTCAAACCCAGTTCTCCAGGTTGGCAACTCAGTGCTCTTAACCTCTAAGCTGCTTCCTGTCTTGAAATCTATGATCATGTCAGCTGCTGCAACTGTACTATAATTAGTGTTATAACATAAGGTATGAGTATGATAAAAGAGGAAGCCAACTGGTCAATCAGCATCACCTGACCATTGATTAATCCTCAGTATATGCACAGTTGGTATAAGGTGGCCTTGTGCCTCACAACTAACCCAGGGTGTTAATTAATCCCCAGTTACCCCATATCCTGTCATGGGTTATGCTTACGTAATAGCCTGCAGTACCCTCTACACATCAGTAACACATTCCATCCCCCTCTCCCCACCCCTTCCCTGACCCTAAGCCAAATAATAGGCACCATAACCCCTACCCTAACTCCTTCCTCACCTCCAGGACCCCAACGTAGCACAAGGGATACAAGAAAACCTTTTCGAAAAGAAGAAAAATCCTGTGTCAGAGGGAGCATACTGGCTCTTCAGTGTCCTGCTTCAGAATGAATGAATGTCATCCTCACCTATAGTAACACCTGTTTGGACAACCAACTGTGTACTTACTGTATTTATCTTGGTTTTGTCTCTTTATCGGCAGTATTGGACCCACATTCAATGTGCTCTTGTTTTGTGTTTTTAGAGTCAAACTTTGCCTGATGTCTATGGAGGGAGAATCAGATCATATGTCAGTGCATGTCAGGCTCAGAGCAATTTGACGTCACCACACAGAGGCTCCACAGTTACTGCTAGTCCCTTTAATGTTGCCGCCATAGCAGCAAGAAAAAATATATCACATTGCATTAGCAGACCGGGAGAAAAAACGGTTCTACAAGAAAAGAACATTCCTCCAGTATCCCATGCTCCCACCCCCACCCCACAATGCATTGCATAGGAGTATAATAGTCCAGGTTGGTATTCCACTTCCTCTTTTCTTGCTGCTCCACGCAGGAGCACATTTTATACTGTAGTTATTTGTTTGTTTAGGCTTTGGCCTTGCTTTGTTTGTACCATGTGGTTTTAAGCGTCTGAGTTTGGCAGGTGGCCCCTTTGATCTCTGCACTGTTTTTTCTGCTAGATTGCAGTTTCAGATAAACAAGCATAAGCTTGTTTGTTGTTTTGTCTGATTTCCTGGAATTAATTTTTTACTGTTTTTTGACTGAAACGTTTGGGCCTTCATCCAGCAACAATGCCCAGAGAGATCTCCAAGAAGGATAAACTGAAGATGGACATCCTACAAGAGGTCAGGAAGTTGTTAAAGAATGCAATCAGGGCCTAAGAGTCCACCGCCTCAGCAGACACTCAAGCTGAGGCTTCTACTTCTGACCAGCCGCCGTTTTCATGGCTCAGGTAGACTCAGATCAAACTGATTTAATAGAGGGGCTCTCTGTTGAGGTCCAGAATCCCCATGAAATCAGTTCTTGAAGGAAATCTGTTTCAAAAGAAACAGAAAAGGAAGCACTCTAAAAACCTTAAGGGTAAAGCAAAAGACAAAGAGGTTCAAAATTATACCACCTGTTCTGATTCTTCCTCAGAGTCTGATAGTGACTCTGATTCTGAATTCTGAACAATCTTGGCATTCTGATTGTGACCCTAATCATAACTATGATACTGATGGAGAAGGGCACTCCTCTGAAAACAGCCTAGGCGAGCAAGATAGCTCATTTGACCCTGAAAAGCTGACACTCCAGTATTCTTCAGAGTGGACCCCTCATGAGAGGGCCACAAAATATATGATTAGAAGATTGAGAAAACCAGTTGATAGAAAAGACAGATGAAAAAGGAGAATTGAATGCCCTCAGCCACAGTTAATACATAAGGTGGCCTTAGCCCCAGAACTGGATGATGACTTTATAACTTTTATCAGAAATAATGGCAAAGACCCCAAGAAAGGCTAGATAGAAGCCTTAAGGCATGCCAGGATAAACTCCTAGGATATGTCAGGCTCTCTTGCAATATTATTGGATGAGGCCGAGAGGGCCATTGATGAAGACAAATTAATAGACCCAAAGGTTTTAAGGTGATGGACCCAAAGAACCATGTGCTTCATGGGTAATGCCAATTCTGCCATTAGCGCAGAGGGCGTAAACAGGCCTGCTGAGATTTCACACCAAAGCTGTTAAACTGGCATGGAAAGATGTGGGCCCAGCAGCAGAATGGCGGCTATTTGGTGACCCACTCACTACAGAAATGGGCAAAATAGCCACATTTTATTTCTCCATGAGGAAAGCCCAGGCATCATATAACTATGCCAACAAACCACGTGTTTTTGGCAGAGTCAAGGGTGGCAGGGACAGCACTCTTGGCCATGACTTTCCCTCCAGAGGCTCCTACAACAGACAAGGCTACCAAAGAGGCCAGGGCAGAGGCAGATTCCAGCCAAGACCATACACAAGAGGTTACAGAGGTAACAGGCAAGGCTTCTGCCGCAGGCAAGATGGAGGTAAGTATGCTCCTACCTAGGGCCAAGGGATCCTCTCTATTGTGCAGAGTAAAGGAAAACTTTATTTAGACTTCAGAACCACCATTCTTCACAGGCAGATTATGACACTACACCACAACTGGGAAAGCCTATCTGGGACCCATGGATCCTGGACACTGTCCATGGCTTCAGGTTGGAGCTAATGCAGCTCCCAACACAACTGAGGCCCCCAAGGCAAATTTCCTTTTCCAGAGAGGAAGCTGTGATGGTTCAAGAGGAAATTTTGGAAATGTCCCAGAAAGGGGCAATCTCTCTGGTAAAGGAAAATCAAGTGGGGTTTCTGAACCATCTTTTCCTATTATCAAAGAAATATGAGGGTCTAAGACCTATTATAAACCTGGAATGGTTAAATCAGTATGTTCCCTACAGACATTTCAAAATGGAGGGTATCCACCTCTAAAGAGACACCCCAGGGACTGGTTAGCCCACATAGATTTAAAAGATGCTTACTTCACTGTGCCCATCAGGGACACGGCCAGAAAGTGGCTTCAATTCTGGTGGGGAGAACAGATTTGGCAATTCAGTTGTCTCCCTTTCGGCCTGACCTCCCCCCCATGGTGTTGCGGCAAGCTACTCAGACGAGTGGTAGCCTGGATTCGAGCAGTGGGGATCCGGGTGATAATTTACTTGGACAACATGTTGATCATGGGTCAGAACCAGATGCAGCTGATGGAGGATGTTCAGGCCATATGCCTATTTCTCCAGAGGCTGGGGTTTGTGATCAATCCCAAGAAGTCTCAGTTGAAACCTTCTCAGAATTTGGAGCTTTTGGGTTTCCAAGTCAACACGAATCAGGGTCTCCTAAGGCTTCCCCAGAAGAAAGTGAATGCTATCAGGAAGGAGTTGAGGAGAACCTTGAGAACAGTGACAGTGTCCCTCAGGTCCTTGGCCAGAGTGATTGGGCTCCTATCCTCATCCAGTCAGGCCATCTTCCCATCACCCTTACACTACAAGGCATTACAGAGGCTGAAAGTGGCAGCCTCATGGCAACAAAAGTCCTATAGTTGCCCAGTTGCTCTGACAGTGGAAACAAAGGAGGAATTGCAGTGGTAGCTGCAGCATGTTATCTTAGAACGGCAGAGCTATCTTTGGAAAGGCACTGGACATAGCAATAGAATCGGATGCCAGTCTGACAGGTTGGGGTGCCAAATGTGGAAAGATATCCATAAGAGGAACATGGTCTCAGGAGGAGTCAAACATGCATATCATTTGCCTGGAGCTGTTAGGTGGGTTCTTTGCGATCAAGAGTCAGGCCAGATAAGAGGGGAAATTGTCAATTTTGTTGTGCATGGACAGTGTGTCAGTGGTCAGCTATATCAACAAGTTGGGGGGAACCAAATCATCCTCTGGGCTTCCCTAGCTAAGAACTTGGCACTGCTGCCTGCAGAACCAGATCATGGTTCAGGCTCAGCACATACCAGGGATGTCCAACCAAGTACCGGATTGGCATTCCAGATATCTGATAGATTTGAGTAACTGGACGCCAGTGCATGTCAGGTTCAGAGCAATTCTCAATTTATAATACCTTTTCTGCTTCTCAGTGTTGTAAGATTCTACAAAGTCTGATCATGTGTCCTAAATTAAGAGGGCCAGTGTCCCGCATTTCCCCACATGTGAGTGCCACTGACCCTCATTTTGGTGGCAAAAGGATGAGACGCTTAACACACACACACACACACACACACACACCCACACCCATAACAGTCTGCTGTAAGGTAAATGTAATACATCAGTGTAACCCTCAGGTGGCACTATCCCAAGGGCTACTACCCCTGCCTGTTTGACTGCTGACAGGTTGAGGGGCCTAGGTTCTATGGCGGGTGCCTCCACCTAGAGGTCAGGGTTTGTAATGGTTGGTCTAGTTTGGTCACAGCCCTTTAGGACACTGAGACCCCCTTCTAATCCCTCTAATGGCCCCCACGATGACAGGAGTTACAGTACCAATATCCCACATGTACACACTGTTCAATCATAAGGTACCACTTACCCTTGAGACTGATTCGCAGGTTCGTCTCTGAGGACCCCCAGAAAAATAAGGTTAAGCAGCATACACAAACCAATACAGTGCTTGGCATGAAGGTACTGACACTTCAGACAGTTTAAGTTTAACAACAACAAATCTGATTTATTTAGGATACGGTAACACGGGAGGGGAAATCAGGTTAATTAGTGGCATTAAATCACAGTACTGTGCACACATACAGGGTCTGAAAAGTCACACTCTGGGTACCCAGGTTGGGGTGGGCTGGCCAGGTCCGTTGGCCGTCAGGTGCAGATGGATAGGGCCCTGTAGAAGAAAATATATGCACAACACCCAATTGTAATCCGGAACCTGATTGCTCAGTCCATGAAGCAAAGAACAAGAATTAGATGACACACTTGTGATTGAAAACAGGCTGCAGAGGAATACCCTGATTTGTTCTCACAATATCCAAGCTGAGAACCGGATGGGGGATGTTCTTCTAGATTTTCAGAAACAGCAGGGCATGGAGACAAGGTCCTTGTGACTGGACCCCACTGCAGTTTATAGCAAACTGTTTTAGTTTGAGACAAGCTGGGGTTTGCTTCCAGCTTCAACACACAGCACACAGCACAGGGGATTAGAAATAGCGATTCCCCACAAGCACTACGCATATTCATATGTAAAAGGAAAGTACTATACCAGGCAGGCTGCTCCTTGATCCCGATCACAATTACTGCAAAATACCCGGGAGCACACACAGCAGCTTCAGTTCCTGACAGACCGAGCGTGATTCAGCAATTTCTCCAGTCTTCTACAGGGTGAGCCTGGTTTCCACTCTTCAGACTTCCTTCTGTCTCCCCACAACTCAGGTTCAGTCCAAACTGGCACTCACAAAGGCTGCAGACCGAAACTCAGGACCTCACTCGCGCTTCCCGTACGAAACTATACACAGCAGAAGCACACAGCTCCTTCTCTCTTCAATGCCACAATTGATCTGATCTTTCCAGTCACAGAGCAGGGCATTTCCTTTAGCTCCACACTATCCTGTTGGCTGATTTCAGCTGTCACTCACAATAAGACTCCCTCTGTTGGTAGAAAAAGGCACCAAGGTCAAAACTATATTTCCCAGAGTCACTGCCCATACAATCCCCTTGTGGTTGGTTCAGGTTAAGAGTCCAAGTTCTGATTCGTCCACAGGCTCCATTTTAGGGCTCCCTTAACCCAATTGGCCCAGCACAGCAGTTTAGATCCAAATGGAGAGGTAACACACACAGAGTCCCAGCTGCAATAAATTCAGGTTAAACAAACTACATTTTCTCAGTCACTCTAAATGATTTCTGGCAAACAGTTATATATTTCAACAAGGCTCCCTCTGCACAGATGGCGACCAGGAAACAGAAGCGAATTGGCAGCAGCTCAGGCAGGATTCGAGCATTAAATACACAATCCCCCATACAAACTAATTAAGTCTGCAAGCAGACAGCTCTTAAAGAGACAATGCGTGAGGCTCAAATAGCACTCACTTGCAACCACAGTTAAGCAGCTCAGACGCCAAACACCACCCAGGCTTGGAGCATTCAGGCAAGCTCCCGGAAGACTTTTGGGAATCCCCATTTGCAGGGGGTTATACTCTTCCTGGCCTGGAAAAACTTGGCGTCCGTGTCAAGTAAGTTCCCCCATACGTTTCAATACAACCATATACATTTACATCAGTATCACATTAGGCTTATACATGTAATTATCAGTCAACATATCACCTTACCAGAAACACATTTCTGAAACTTTTCAGTACGTCACTTTTTCACAGTATTATACACACATTGTACCATAACTCAGGTTATTACCTCCTGCACACGAAACCTGAAGAGAGGGGGCCCTTCCCTATCAGCTACCTTGGGGCAGGATGGTGCATGGGCACAATACCTAGAAGGCAACACAAGTAACTTGGAGTTAGCACTGATGTTCAGTTTGGGCAATGAGCTATGGGACACATACACTCCTTTATGGACAACATTGAGATGCAAGTCCACAGGCCTCCCAGGGGAATCATAACTGAGGTGCACCACAGGCTTTACAGCTTGACCAGTCTTTCTAGGGGGAACTGTTACAGTCTCTGCACTCTGAGCCTCAGTTTCAGCATTGTCCTCATTTGTCAGGGGAGTCTCCATTGGGGTAGAGAGGCTAGAACTTGGGGCACTTTCAGCTCCAGGAGTTACAATCTCTGAGTCCACAACACTTGGCTCACATGGGGAGTTTTCTGACACTGACAGTGAATTATCAGGGCACTCAACACACTCTTCTTGTTCTGGTATATTACCAGTTTGTCCCAGTCCATCATTTTCCTCCTCTGAAAACTCAAACAGTTCAACCATACACAATGATTCCATATCATCTGACTTGATGCGTTGCACTTCACGTTCTGGGAGTATTGGCTCCAGGGACAAAGCTGGGGGCTTACACAGTCCAGAAGGCCCAGCTTCATCCCCAGGATTGACTAGGGGATTGCCCGGAAACAACTGACTCAGTTCGTAAGAAGGGTAGTATTCAAAGCCATACTCACTTTCCTCTGACATGGACTGACAGTCATGTTCAACTGGGATTTGTGGAGGGGACACTTTAACTCAGCTTCTGTAGGTGCAGGCTTTCTTGATTTTTGCTTAGCAGCAGCTCTAGTCACTGGTCCAGAGGGGCATTTTCTGGGGGCTCAGACTCAATCAAGATTTGTCCAATGGGCAGTAAATGATTTCTATGCACTGTTTTCACATCTTTTGAATTATTCTCAGGCCTTACTTTATACACAGGCAGATCATCTAGTTTGCCCACTACAATGTGAGAGAGATGGTGCCATCTGTCAGCAATCTTACGTTTGCCATGCAGTCCCAGATTTCTTAGCAATACCCAATCTCCCTCCTGGAGTTCCTGTGCTTTCACCTTTTTATCATACCTTTCTTTGTTGGCCAGATTTCTTTTGGAAGCCATGGTTTGAGCCAGTTGGTACGCATGATTTAGCTGGGCCTTTAACTTTTGCTACTGTAAATAGTTGTCAGCTTGAACCCCATCAGGAGAGACTCCAAAACACACATCTACCGGCAGTCGAGCTTCTCTTCCAAACATCAGGCAGTAAGGGGAGAACCCAGTGGCATCACTTTTGGTACAGTTGTAGGCACGTACCAGGGTGCTAATTTGTTGGCTCCATCTAGGCTTGTCCTTTGGGTGGAGGGTGCCTAGCATATCTAGCAAATTGTGGTTGAAACATTCAGGCTGTGGGTTCCCCTGGGGTGGTTCTGGACTTTTGCACTCCCTACAGAGAAAACATCTCTTTGATCAGACGACTCTCAAAGTCTCTCCCTTGATCAGAATGGATTCTTTGTGGAGCCTCATAGTGAACAAAAAAGTTTTCTACAAGCACTTTTGCCACAGTGCATGCCTTCTGGTCCTTGGTGGGGAAAGCTTGGGCATATCTTGTAAAATGGTCAGTGACCACCAGCACATTGCTAATATTATTTTGATCTGACTCCAAACTCAGAAAATCAATACAGACCAGCTCCATGGGTGCACTGGTGGTGATGTTAACAAAGGGGGCAGCCCTCTGGGGCAAAGCTTTCCTCTGTAATCAGCGACTACAAGTTCAAATGTGTTGCTCAACATCAGCCCCCATCTTAGGCCAATAGAATCTGGATCTCACCAAGTCAAGTGTTCTGTCTATGCCAAGGTGCCACATGTGGTTGTGTAAAGACCTCAGTACTGAATCTTGAAAGGCAGTGGGCAGCACTAGTTATTGTTTGTCTATTTGTCCCCCTCTGTCTACTGTTTCTCTGTATAACAGTCTATTGATCAGTTTCAACTTAGGACCTTCCTTGTATAACAATGCAGTTCTCAAATCAGTGGAGCGTAATTTGGACACATCTTTCCCTGCATAGAGTGCTTCTAAAGCTGATTTGATCATGGGATCTCGGGATTGAGCCTGCTGAATACTGTCATTGTCCAGCTGAGGCAGTGCACCAATGTCTATTGCAGAAAAGTGCCAATAAGCAGCAGGTATGCAATTCTCAGAGGGTCGCAAACAATCCACCATACAGTCCACTGCATCAGTGGACATTTGTTCCTCCCTGTCAAACTTCTGGCAGAGTGCTCGAATATCAGGTTCTGACAGTCTGACCCAATTATTCCGGGTACAGGCCTCCGGGAGACAGCATCAGCATCTATGTGGTTCAGGCCTGCTCTGTATTCAACAGCATAGTTGTATGTAGATAATGCAGAAAGCCATCTATGGCCAGTGGCATCCAACTTAGTTTAAGTCTGCACATAGGTCAAAGGATTATTGTCAGTCTTTACTAGTATCTTAGCCCCATACAAGTACTCGTGGAACTGGTCAACAATAACCCGCTTCAAAGCTAGGAACTCTAACTTATGTACAGGATAGTTCTTTTCGGATGGGGTCAGGCTTCTACTGGCAAAGGCCACAGTCTCAGGCCATTCTCATGCTCTTGGTACAATACAGCCCCCAAGCCTTGCAGGCTAGCATCAGTGTGCAAGACATACGGCTTCACTGGATCTGCATAGGCAAGGACAGGAGCGTGGGTAAGTTGATATATAATCTCATAAAAAGCAGCTTCACACTCAGGTGTCCATCTGGCTCCAAATACTTCATTGGACGGATATACACTCTCTCATGCTCAGAATAAACTGACCTCTTATATTTTTTGTTAGTAGGAGGGTAACCTTGACTAAGATTAAGTAAAGGACGAATCACTCTTGAATAGTCCTTGATGAACCGGCGATAGTAATCACAGAATCCCAAAAATCTTTGCAGTTCTTTTAGATTGTGGGGCTGTGGCCAGGTGGTCAAGGCCTCAACTTTCCTTGGGTCTGTTTCTATTCCCTCGGTGGATACTATGTGTCCCACATACTTTACAGAGGTTTGGAAGAACTGACATTTATCGATGGACAGTTTTAGGCCAAAGTCTTCCATTCGGTCCAGCACTTTGAACAACCTGCTCTCATGTTCCTCCAGTGAGCTGCCAAACACAATAACATCATCCAGGTACACCAGGCACTCTAATAAGTTCATGTCCCCCACTGCACGCTCCATCAGTCATTGAGAAGTGGCTGGGGCACCTGAAATCCCTTGAGGCATCCTCATGGATTCATAGAAGCCAAGCGGACAGATAAAGGCTGTCTTCTCATGGTCTTCTGGGGCCATCAGGATCTGGTAGTACCCACTGCAAAGATCCAGCACGGAGAACCACTTGCTACCATTCAGGCAGTCTAAAGCATCCTGGATGCGGGGCATTGTATACTGATCAGGGATAATCCACCGGTTCAAGGTGCGATAATCCACGCGCATCCTTACTGTCCCATTCTTTTTTCTCACTACCACAATAGGTGAAGTATATGGGCTTCTGGATTCTTGTATTACACCAGCAGCAAGCATCTCTTGCAGATGCCGTCTCACATCATCTATGTCAGCAGGTGCCAGGCGTCGAGACCTCTCATGAAATAGCCTTTCATCATGCAGCCAGATGTGGTGCTCAGCTCCTTGCACACATCCTATGTCCCATTCTTTGAAAGAAAACACCTGGTTTTTCTGGGCAAACTTTCTACTGATTCTCATCTTCCATTCGGCTGGCAACAGGGAGTCACCAAAATCAAACAAGTCAGGCGTCTCTCTGTCATTCTCCCCCTGAACACTTGTTACTAGGCAAGACTGCAGTATCCGCACAATGCACATTAGCCAGGGTGCAACCTCTATTTACTCGAATCTCTCTATCAGACACATTATGAACTTGGACCATTACCCGTCTGGCATAAGCATGGGCTCTGGCAGGCAACATACTTGGCTTGACCAGCAGTCCTTCTGGCAATTTCCCATCGTCTGGAGCATCCAGCATGAGGATTTTATTCTTGGCATCCTTTCTGATACGGACCTCTCCCTGTAAGTTACACTGGGCATTTGGCACCAGGATCAGAGACTCAGGATCCTTTTACCAGACAATTCCAACCACTTCCTCTGGTTCCACTTTGTCAGCATCTCTCTGGGCATCATAGGCCTTCTTGATCAATGCCAGAAATCTTAAAGCTCTACTAGTCTGTGACCCCTGTTTCTCATAACACAACTGCGTCAACCGTCCAAACATATGCGCATTCATCCCAATTGGTAGCGGAACCCCATCATACAGTCCAGTAGGGGGACACACTAAGGCCAGGGTCTCTGCTTGCTCTGCCACTCCAGCCACAGAGGTGGGGGAAAGACAGCCACATTCGGATATACCCGGAGTAGGGGTAGGCCTTCTCACTTAACCCCCATACATGCAGTCCTTCCAATGGTTGTAAGGGTACGTCTGACAAATGCTTCTGATACCAATCCTGGAACATAATTGTCACTTGGGAGACACTGTCTAATACAGCTCTTGGAGACACTCCATTCACCTTTACAGTGGTCTCCATGGAGGGACCCACTATTCTGGACCAGCCTGGAGAGGAGTAGCGATGGCCTGGGCAACTGACCTCTTTTTAAAGCTCATCCATATTCTTCTATCATTCCTCTGGTCCTTTCCCCATCAAACCTCATACATATATGCCCACCCTTGTGCCATTATCCAAGCCTTATCCCTACTAAACTGTTTGTTTCTCTCCTTTATTAGGTTTTAGGTTTACTGTCCTTTGCCTTGTATATATGTAAATATGTGTACATCTATCTCACTCATAAATGATTGTATTTGTGCTTATTCAATATCATGTTTTTGTATACAATCTGTAACCTTTTTTGTTATGACCACTCAGGTCCATCTTGTAAATGAGCTATGCTCAATGATGTTAGCCTGAATAAATAAAGATTTTGATTGATTGATTGACCTTGCCACAAAGGGACATGAGTTAGCATTTTTGAGACCCTCACTGGGATCATTTCATGCACCTCTTAACCACTGATTTGTTCTCCGAAGCTCTCCTTGTAGCCTATATACAACTTTGTCTATGTCTTTTGGGGACCGGCATTCTGTCTTCATGTGCCCATCCTTCTGACAATTATAACAAAACATACTTTCTGGAGTTTGAGCTGGCCGAGGCGTCACACTGTGAACCAGGATGGGGGTACTACTAACTGGACACCTTGGTGCCATCTCTGTCTGCGGCATGATAAGCATTTGGAGGCATCTTGTCAATTTCCCCTCTTCCATGGTCAAGACATTGAGTTTTGAGCTGTTGTCAGCAGGAGATGCCTAGGTGGGTACCCCCACCCCCATAGCAGATGCAGTCGGATATAGGTCAGGGCCTGTACTTGCAGGCGCGGCCTTCATAAAGAGACTGTTTTTGAATTCCTTGATCTCTCTCAGCAGTTCACCCTATGGTGGCACACCCTCATTGGTCCCCACTTCACAAGGACCTTCCGATGCTGTGACCACTTGGGCTGCACTCACCCCATAATTAGAATCCCCCTCCTCATCTTCAACCTCCCGAAGTTCTTTTATTAAGTCACAATAGTCCGGTGGGTTACCCCTTCTGTCTGGGAGCCTTAATTGAAGGAGCTGCAATTTAGAATGCTTTGCATGCTGTAGTAGGTGCTCCAACCTTACACGGTTTAAGTCACTGGCGGCAACCCCATCTTTTCGGTAAGCCTTCTGCAGAGCTCTTTCCAGACAAGTAACATATGCAGAAAAACTTTCCCCTGGCCACTGTTTTATACCTTGAAATTTCCACATCAAGCTCTCCCTTGACTCAGTGCTCCCAAAATTGCCTTCAAGTGCAGATAGGTACTTCTGGGCAGATGCATCAGGATTTGTGGACCTCAAAAATTGAATGGCCTCTAGGGCAGGACCCCTCAGACTTTCTATAATTCTTTTTTGTTTCTCAGCCTCCACACACTGCCATTCAGGTATCAGGGGGGCAACACAATCTATCCAGGTGTCCCAATCATCCTCCCCTTGGGGGCTGGGGAGGGTGCTAGAGAAAATCCTCAACCTTCGGTAAGAGTCGTGACTAATGGCAGGTGCAGAAATAGGAACCTGCATTGGTTCAGCAACCATAACAGGTACTGGAGCAGGAGAGAGTGTTGGGGGAAGAACACCCCCAGGTGGCAAGAATAGTTTCTTCAAGTCCTCCACAGTTTTCCCTTCCTCCAGCAACAATTTAGCAAATTTCTCCTCAAAAGTTTCAGATAGTGGGGGGGAGGCTCATTCCCCCCGGGTCTCTACTGTCCTTAATTATCACTCTCCAGACAGAGAGGGCTCCCTCTGGGGTAATAGTCTGTGGCACTTTGGAGCTATCTATGGGGTCCTTATACTCTACTAGGGCCATGAAAGTGTGCGTGAGCAGATCAGCATGTCGACCCACCAACACAGGGTTTTGTAAACCTTCCACCTTGGAAAGTACTCCCTGTACAGTGTCCGTTTTGATACCCTGGAGGATGTCCAGGATAAGCATAGCATTTTGGGGGTCGATCTCCTCCCCAGTACACCACTCCACCAGCCACTTCTGTTGGGGTGCCCATTTATTTTCTTTAACAGTGGTTTGTAAATGTGGCCACTAGAGGACACAAAATCCAGGTGGTATGCCTCCAAGATGTAACCCCCAGGTGGTGGTATCCCAAGGGCTACAACCTTTGCCTGCTTGACTACTGACAGGTTGAGGGGCCTAGGTTTTATTTATTTATATTTATTTAGTTGTTTAACCAGGTATAGCACACTAAGCTGAAAGCTTTTTTACAGGAGTGACCTGGGAGCACAAGGAGGTGACTTGCTCAGGGTCACACAGTATGCAAGTGGAAGCTGTGGGATTCAAACCCAGGTCTGGTCTGCTGGATGTCACCAGATTTGCAGCTCAGAGCCTTAGACCACTGTGCTATACTGCCTCCCTGTGGGTGCCTCCACCCAGAGGTCAGGGTTTGTAATGGTTGGTCTAGTTTGGTCACAGCCCTCAGGGACACTAAGACCCCCTTCTAAACCCTCTAATGGCCCACATGATGCACAGGAGTTACAGTACCAATATCCCACATGTACACACTGGTCAATCATAAGGTACCACTTACCCTTGAGACTGATTCGCAGGTTTGTCTCTGAGGACCCCCTGAAAAATAAGGTTAAACAGCATACACAAACCAATACAGTTCTTGGCATGAAGGTACTGACACTTCAGACAGTTTAAAGTTTAACAACAACAAATCTGTTTTATTTAGGGGACAGTAACACGGGAGGGGGAAATCAGGTTAATTAGTGGCATTAAATCACAGTACTGTGCACACATGCAGGGTCTGAAAAGTCACACTCTAGGTACCCAGGTTGGGGGCTAGCCAGGTCCATTGCCCGGGGTTGGCTGGCAGGTGCAGATGGATAGGGCCCTGTAGAAGAAAATATATGCACAACACCCATTTGTAATCCGCAGCCTGATGGCTCAGTCCATGAAGCAAAGAACAACAAGAATTAGATGACACACTTGTGATTGAAAACAGGCTGCAGGGGAATACCCTGATTTGTGCTCACAATACCCAAGCTGAGAACCGGATGGTGGATATTCTTCTGGATTGTCAGAAACAGCAGGGCATGGAGACAAGGTCCTTGTGACTGGACCCCACTGCAGTTTATAGCAAACAGTTTTAATTCGAGAGAAGCTGGGGTTTGCTTCCAGCTTCAACACACAGCACACAGCACAGGGGATTGGAAATAGTGATTCCCCACAAGCACTACGCACATTCATATGTAAAAGGAAAGTACTATACCAGGCAGGCTGCTCCTCGATCCCGATTGCAATTACTGCAAAATACCCGGGAGCACACACAGCAGCTTCAGTTCCTGACAGGCCGAGCGCGATTCAGCAATTTCTCCAGTCTTCTACAGGGTGAACCTGGTTTCCACTCTTCAGACTTCCTTCTGTCTCCCCACAACTCAGATTCAGTCCAAACTGGCACTCACAAAGGCTGCAGACCGAAACTCAGGGCCTCACACACACTTCCCGCATGAAACTATACGCTACAGAAGCCCACAGCTCTTTCTCTCTTCACTGCCACAACTGATCTGATCTTTCCAGTCACAGAGCAGGGCATTTCCTTTAGCTCCACACTATCCTGTTGGCTGATTCAGCTGTCACTCACAATAAGACTCCCTCTGTTGGTAGAAAAAGGCACCAAGGTCAAAACTACATTTCCCAGAATCACTGCCCATACAATCCTCTTGTGGCTGGCTCAGATTAGAAGTCCAAGTTCTGATTCATCCACAGGCTCCATTTTAGGGCTCCCTTAACCCAAGTGGCCCAGCATAGCAGTTTAGGTCCAAATGGAGAGGTAACACACACAGAGTCCCTGCTGCAATAAAGGCAGGTTAAACAAACTACATTTTCTCAGTCACTCTGATTTCTAGCAAACAGTTATATCTTTTAACAAGGCTCCCTCTGCACATGTAGCGATGGCAGAAATGGAGCGAATTGGCAGCAGCTCGGGTGGGATTTGAGCATTAAATACATAGTCCCCCCATACAAACTAATTAAGTCTGCAAGCAGACAGCTCTTAAAGAGACAGTACGTGGAGGCTCAAATAGCACTCACTTGCAACCACAGTTAAGCAGCTCAGACGCCCGACCACCACCCAGGCTTGGAGCATTCAGGCAAGCTCCTGGAAGACTTTTGGGAACCCCCATTTGCAGAAGGGTTACACCAGCTTCACTGGACAGTAATTATCTTCTCATCGGAAAGTTTAAAAAAAGTTCCAAATTCAATTACAGTCCCTCTGGTAAGACTGAGAAACATGACAAACAAGAAAGAGACAAACATATCATTTCTACCACAGAGTGCTGCTTTAAATTGTGGTGTATATATTTAAATTACTGCTCATGAATGTCAATTATGTGCTTGTTGATGGTTCTTTTTATGTTGGCGCGCTTGCGCAGCCAACATCTTGCGGTAGTGGAGATTTGGAGGTGCGGTCGCTGTTGGGCGAATGCAGGGCACCCACCAGTAGGTGCGTCCCTCATTCCCCAATCAGCCTACATGCCAGCACCACACCACCCGGGTGAGCACAACTAAGGAAAGGCCTGCTGCAATGTGAGCAAAGCTCGTCACATACAGCAGACCTTCCTACGTGCTTGCCCAGCATCAAACATGGCAGCACAGTGGCTGCTAAACTGACGACTTTGGGGGTGCCCAATCCCCCAGTTGGCTTACCCTGCTCCTCTTGTATGTGCTGATGGGGGAGCACACTCCCCGTCGGCATAATGTGTCCCCCCCTTTTTTGGTTGCGGTGGTGCCAAATCCCTCGCTCATGCGCTCCCGCTTTCGTTGTTTGCCGACAGGGTGCCCAATCCCGTCAGCATCTGTCCCCTTTCCTATGTGCCGACGGGGTGCTCAATCCCATCGCTACTGTACCCCACCAAAAAACACCTGTAAAAAGAAAACATCCGTAATGTGTTTTTAACACCTGTAAACAGAAAACGGTCCTCGTAGTCTCCCTACCACCACGACCCACCCACTGTGCACCCCTGCCTTCCCACCCTCTCACCCCATACTTACCTCCGGCCCAGCTAATGATCTTGTGGACCGGGAACACGTCTGCACTCTTCAAAGCCGACTGCAAACTGAAGAAATGTCGGTAAGCTGTATAATGGAATAAATAGGGTTCTTTCAACTTTGATGCATATCTCTGGCATTTTTTGGAATTTTGCACCAAATTTTCAACATGGGGTTTTGGGACTCCTCCTCATGAATTCTGTCACTGTTATGACGTTAATCTGTCCGAAAGGTAATTTCATAGTCACTGCGGAATCACCTTGGGACCGATTAACACAAGAAAAAGTGGCAGTGTTCATGAGTGGAGCTCTCAAAAAGTCTATGTTGCAAATCTGGTGAAATAAAAAGATTACTGTTTTATGAGCGTGGTGTTGGCGTAGTTATACGCACCGTAACTCGCGAATTTGCAATATTTTCAAGCCAGATTTTCAACATTGTCATTTTTCTACACCTACTTGTGAACAGTACAGCTGTCATTTTTCACATCCTATCCAAAATGTGTTTCCGCACTTCCGGCGTGCAATAGCACGGTCACTGTGGGAAATCAGTTGAAAATTTTGTGATGATACTCCATAAAATGACTGTGTTACGAGTGTGCGTTGTGCAGTTTGCACGCATGCTCATAATGTGCATTTGTAGTATTTTCACTCTGGATTTTCACCATTGGCATTTTTCCACACCACTTGATGAACAGTACAGCTGTCATTTTACATATCCTGCCCGAAATGTGTTTTCGCACGTCCGGTGCAGAATAGCACGGTCACTGTGCAAAATCACTTTTTTGGGACAGTTTGAGGAAATGACAGTCACACTGTACATGAGCAGAGGTGCTAAAATGCCTGTGTTGAAAATTTGGTGCCGAAAGCCCATAAAATGACTGTGTTACAAGAGTGTGTTGCGCACTTCCCACGTACCCTTGTAACTTCGCAACTTTGCAATATTTACATGCCACATTTTAAACACTGCCATTTTTTTACACCTCTTTATGAACAGTAGAGCTGTCATTTTTCACATCCTGCCCAAAATGTGTTTCCACACTGCACTACCACAGCCAATGCCAACGCGACAACATTCGTCATTGACAAATGCTTGTTTTACTTTGGATGTCTTCCTCATTGCACAGTGGGTCAGACTATCTCATGGCCCATCAAGACCTTGAGCTCACTCACACTTGCACGATCACCACTGTCCCCCTGATATCCACTGCCTGTTCCTCATGTACTATACCAGTCTTACTCCTCTGCATAGGATGAGTAGTACAAGTGGCCATACCTTTCATCTTGTATATGATAAAAGGCAGCCTGTGCAAAAGCAGTGCCATCTAGCAGTAAAAGCTGTGCACATTAGGCAAAAGCAGTGCTAAGTAATTCTAACAGCTAGAGGCCTCTAGCAGTGGTCATGAGACAGTATGTATGAAAGTAAATGGACAGTATCCAATGGCTGAAACCAACATTCAAATGTGATTGGCTTTCAGTCATGGAGGCATCCATATGTATAGTCACAGTAACACAAAAAAAGTGCCAGCCAACATTCTTTCCACTTATCTTTACAGTATTCTGCCCTTCTCTCCCACTTTTCCCCCAAACATATGGCCAGTTACTGCAACAGTAGACTGGAAAAAAGCTCTTCTACCACCTTCTGACTGACTCATGCTGGCACATATTCATCACAGCAGTGTTTAAAAATAAGCCCAGATTCAACCACTGTTGCAAATCTCTCCCAGTCCCAAGTATCCAACACACTTTATCTGTTGCTGCCACCTCCGACTCTGGGCATTCACCACACAACAAGAATGGGCTGGCCAACTACCATCAAAACTCAGAGCCTTCTCTCCTCCTACCATCACCACATTGCTTCCTGCTCTCCTCTCTTTTTTGTACCTACTACTACTGCTACTACTGCTACAACAACAGCACCACCATGTACAAAATAAGGGAAATATTTTTCTAAATGTGCACCTGCACAGAAATAGTTTATAAAGTGTTTTCATGCATACATAAAAACCTTTGTGTAATAGTAAAAGTGTTTAATGGGATATTGCCACTTCTCGGTTGCAAGCGTCATTTAGCCTGTGGTTTCGTCGCTCAAAACACACCAAAGTGTGGCAATATCCCATAATACACAACACCTTACATGCATTATTCCTTAATTATCCAATAGCTAAAACAAATACTCAAACTTGATTGGTATATAACCATGGGAGCATCATAGTACAGCACATGACCACAGTTACAAACAAAACAAAACAAAAAAAAAACAAAGCCAGGCAACAGCCTTTTTTGCTGAACTTCACTGGACTCCGCCCTCCATTGTCCACACATAATAAGGCTGCCTGGGTCTTTATTCATTGCACAGTGTTTACAAAAGGCCCCGGTCCGGCCAGTACAACTACTGCTACACATCTCTCCCAGTACCAGGTTTCCAACACACTTTAACCGTGCATTTGAATTTGTGGCCCCATGCCTGTGGAATTCTCTACCTCATCAGATTAGGTTGTGCCTGTCGGTGGAGAGCTTTAAATCTGCATTAAAAACTTATTTATTTTCTGATTTTATCTGATATACTGCAGATGTTTATGTGTGTAGTTGTTTAATATTTATTTGTATGATCATGTACTAGCGCTATGGTTTTGGAATAGCGCTATTTTATAAATAAAATGATGATGATGATGATGCACTCTCAGGCTCTGGGCTCCTGACACACAACAAGAGCGGGACGGTCAACAACCATCCAGACTCAGAGCCATCCCTCCTCCTACAGTTACCAAACCATTTCCTGTTCTCCTGGGGAACCTTCTACAACAGCGCTACCTACTGACAATATAACAAAATAAGGGAACTATTTTTCTAAATGTGCACTGGCACCATAAAACATCATTACAAATATTTGTTAAAGTTTAGTAATTTTTATATACACAAACCCACCCTTGGATATAGTAATAATATACTACATTATGTATTTTATCATGAAATATTGCAATTTCTTGGGTGTATGAGTCACTTGACATGCAGCCTTGTGTGTCACAATTAGAAATGGGCAAAATAATCAAATTCCAGTTTTGTGGAAATTTTCACAAAAATCTTGTGGGATTTTCTGAAATTCTTTAAGTGGTCATAACTCGATCAGTATTCTAGATAGAGATCTACAGTTTGGAATGCTTATTGCTGTGAGGATGCCCTAATGGGATGTCAAGATTCATGACATTTGGATGGGGGCAGAGAAGCTATAGGGTCTCAAATACTGGGAATTTATTATCCATGTGAAAGTGTCTCTTCTTTTTTTATCACAACATTATTTTACCACCTCTGTGGACCTGGCAGGGGTTACAACTCCTCCCCCCTTGGAGGGGGTACATCCTCCAGCCCATTGGGGCCATCATGGGTCCTGCCGGGTCCTGGTATTTTCTTCCATTTCTTTTCTCTCCTGCGCCTATGCAATGGGTGTAGCAGCTGTCTCCACCTCTACAGAGGCAGCCAAGCACCCTGGGTGAGGACCGAACCCCTCTTGCTGTGCTGATGCACTCAGCACAAACCCCCCTCCCTGAGGAAGGAGAGCAGTCCTCCAGATGCTCAATCCTTACCTCCCCTGACCAACCCCCGAATGACCTGCATCCATTCCCAAACCCTGGTCGCTAGTGTGGCATGAGCTGTGGCATCCAGCACAACCGGGCCGGCCCATGTGAAAATGTCAGAAAATATTTCTATGCTTACAACTTAGCCACCTTTGGAGCTAGATAATTGATAACTGATATGCATGCTTTCTTGGAAGAGTCATAGAAACTGCTAAACAGAAAGGGAACTGGTTATGTAAATTGTGAGCTACAGGAGTTCAAAATTTCAGTTTAATTAAGTGTTAAATTGTGTGAAAATTGTTCAGAATATTTGGATGTGTATAGCTCTACTGCAGTTGGAGGTATACACTCAAGATTTGGCATGCATGCCAAAGTAAATATGTCCTGGCAACTAATTATCCTGGATAAATGGATAGCTGGATAAATTAAAGTTGAACCAGTATCAGTGGCTCAGCAGGTTGCACACTTGCCTCTGAGAATGGAAGATCGGAAGACTGTGGGTTCTATCCCCACACCAGGCACTTGGGTTAAATCCCAATACTGACACTGTAGTGCAGCATGAGGGGGGTGCTGCACTCTTGAGGTGCTGTCTGAATCACCTTACCTGCACTACCATCATGGCCCTGCAATACCCCTTCAGCACTCCTATGACAGTGATACCCAGTGTCACAAATGCACTCCAGGGGTCAGGTGCTCTGCTCCCATAGTGCCAAACCTCGAAGTACAATATGTGAACAGGAGACAAACAGGGTAACCCTCCTGTCTGTTTTGGGTCCGAACACTACAAGCTTTGAGTCCTGGGGTCAAATATGAACCCTTTTTTACTAGCATGCACAGGTAATAGGTCCAGATATCACACCCTCTTCAGGGAAATGCAGTGTAATACTTAAACCCAATGGGCACACCACCTGGTTCACAATCCCCCTTTTGACTCAATTGAGACCTTGGTACTTTACCTTGGTGCATATGGTAACACACTGTAAGTGCTTAAAGGGGAAGTAAACATTGCAAGAGTCACTCATATTGTGAAAGCCCATGAAAAGATATTTCAAATGAGCCACTGGACTTCCTTGTAGGTGTCAGAAGTCCAGAGATATGACTATCTAATTAATCTATAAATCAAAACAAGGCAGCAGCCATTTTAAAATAGAAAATTATGTCACTGAGGGGCAAGCTACATGTTGGTAATTACAGCTTGCTCCTCAGTGACATCACTGTTGGTCTCATGATTCAATGAAATGGCTGCTGCCTTGTTTTGATTTACAGATGATTTAAGTATTTATATCTCAGGACTACTGACACCTACAGGTAAGCCCAATACTTTATTTGAAAGATCTTTTTTATGGGTTTGCACAATTTGAGTGACTCCTGCAATGTGTACTTCCCCTTTAACAGTACTATCAGAATTATCAACACTGTCCCAGTATTCACACTCAAAATGCAGACAATGCTCAGGCAGGATTTCAAGGGAAACAAAGTTTACTAAAATTAAAAATAGTAAATGAAATACAAAGTACAGAACATATAACATTTAGGGTACAGTCATAAAAAAATAAATGGACAATTACAAACCAAATACCTTTTTACTTAGTAACTAATCCTACCCTAGTTTCAATTAGCAATTAGTGGTGGTTGAATTGCCTAACAGAAGTGCTTCTCGACAGTGTGTTCTTTCAGGAGTCCAGAAATCAAAAGCACATTCTTCTCTCAGCTTTGATAAGCTATAGGAAACAAGGGTCCCACCCAGTTTGTGAGGTCACAGCTCAGTGGTGATGCTGGCTGTGAGGTCACTCTCTTCCTGCATACCAAATTAGTCTCAGGCATCTGTATATTGCTAAGCATCCTACAAAAAACAAAATATATGTATGTCTTTTATTTTTAATTAGTGAGCCTGCTTTATGACAGGTCAGAATTGCCTCTTTGATCTTCAGAGGAAATTCCTGAGCTATTTCTCTTAGTGGTGAGAAATCTAACAAGTATCTGTCAGAAGTTGCTTTCCTCCTAATAGGTCATAAAATGCAGCCTGTTTATGGCCAGTATCCTAGATTTCAAAGTAAATGGGTGTTTTACAATCTGTTACAACCTGGTGTCTAAAGGAAGCTCTTAATTGGATTTTCCACTGGGTCAGAGATAGGGCAGATCTTCTTTCTCTCTGTTCAAAACTCCCATGAGGCCTTGTTCTGACTGCTACACTTCCCAAGTAGACATTCAAAGAAACATATATTTATATCACAAATAAAATACAGATAACAGCAAGCAGATTGCTATAGTCATCACGCCCAGCATCATGCTCCATCATTACTAAAGAGATGTGGATACTTCTGTCACAGTGGCCTAAGTTGCAACTAGCTGCAAAGCTTGATGTCATTTGCTGCTACTGTTTTCAAATAGTAAAAATATACATTGTTATGTACAGGGTTGTTAAAGAGTCTACAGGTAGCATTGTACAGAGACAATGCTGCATGTGCATTTGCTTTCACAAGTCATTCATTAAGTCAGTGAGTTTAAGTGGTTATCTGGCATATTGCAAGAATTCAGGCTAGTGCTCAGTGATGTACATGACTATTCTTCATAGTTTGCCACTCAAGACAGTGACCTGAGGCTGGCCCACCAGAGCAGATGAAGCACTTCTATCTGTGGCACTGACAACCAGGGTTCAGGAATGGACTCCAGACTTTGGCTGGGGGGGGGGGGAGGCTGAACCTCCTGGGGACTGCTCGCCTTCTCTAGGGAGGGAAGGTACTTGGTACTTGGCATCTACTGATCCCCTAGCATTGGCAGGGGGCACAGCAGCCAGGACCATAGCGGGAAGTCCAGCAGGGTGGGAACTGGTGGACCTCTGCATGTCAAGGGCAAAAGTCTGCCCAGTCATGCACCAAGGTCATTGCACGACCATTATTGCATGGCCAGCCCTGACTTGGCTGGCTTGGGAGGGGGGATATTTGGGGAAAAATCCCTCAGTGCAAGCTCCATGAAGTTGGATACCAGTAAGTACCAGGACCTGGCCAATATGGGGGGTTCCCCCCAGAAGCGACCATAGGGCGGAAAAAATGCATTCATGATAAACAAAGATGGTAGCCTGATACTTGGCACCACTATACTTTTACTATGAAGCTTCCTATAACTGCTACCTTATTGTCATGTTACGCAGCCTTTACCTTCCCATACAATGGCAGCTCAACTGTGACTGGGCAAAATGTATGGACATGGCTTCGATAAAGTGGGGGTTGTTTAACCAGGAAAGGCACACTAAGCCAAAGCTTGTTTCCAGGTGTGACCTGGGAGCACAAGGAAGTTAAATGACTTGCTCAGGGTCACACAGTATGCAGGTGGGGGCTGTAGGATTAAAACCCAGGTCTCCAGGTTTGCAGCTCAGAGCCCTAGACCACTACGCTATACTGACCCCTAAAGGCATCACATCATTCCACAATTTGAGAAAAGGTCATGAAATGCAGCTTTAATTATTGATGTATTATTTTGGAATCTTGTGCTTCTTATAACATGGCCAGCCATTGAGCAAGAGATTAGAGATTTGACACACATAGCCTCTATTTTTTTTCCATATTGTTTTTTCTCACATCTGGCAGCTTGTCTCTCAGGGATGCACCCTATTCACAGAGATATACTCTAATCAGGCTAAACACAGCCATCAATCAGTTGGTTACTGGGTTTTTCTACATTTTTTTCCCTCCCCAGCCAAGATGCATAGTTGAGTGATGGATATCTCAGCCATGGCTTGCCTCCCAATGTGACTTCCCGAGCTAATTTCTGAACCTGAGGCCTTAGCATGGCAGGATGATGCTCTGCTACTGCGCCATGGGGATGGCCTCAAAGCCTAATATTTAGGGTCAATAAACCTAACAAAACTGATGATATTCCATTTTCTAATTGTAAAGTTATTGGGGCTTATAATTCTGCAGCTTACATAATTACGAAATGTAATTTTAAAAGTTCTGAATGTGTGACAGCTTGTACCTTAGTCACCTTTAAAGACAGAGATCTGAAACTTTGTACACTTCTGTTTGGACCATGGTAAAGTCAGCTCACCATATTTGATGCAGTTTGGACAAACACATTTTAAATTAAACAGATATAACTGAAATTAAAATCTTTACAGAACTTTGCAAACGTGTCATGAAAATTTTGCAAACTTTCATGGTTGTGAAATCAGAATTTTGCCAGGATTTTGCTGACAGAAGATAAATTTCACCCAGTCCTGCTCCAATGCACCCCAGGTGTGGCAATACCCTATGACATACCACACCTTTCACATATTATTCTTTAATTATAAACTAGACAAGAAAAAGTCTGAAGCTGATTGATTAGTCTTGGTCTTTACCAGTGGCTAAATCCTGCAATACCCAATGGGTAAAGATTCAGCTGATCAACTTCTAAAAATATTTGCTGCGTATAAACCTAATTCATGTGTCTTTTTTCATTTTTAAAGTTGAATTAATTTCGTAATTGCAATAATGCACTTGAGGATATGTGTGGGAGTAGGCTGTATCCATGTTTCCTGTAGTTAAAGTCAGCTGGCTGCACCTTGTGATACACTAGGGTAAATCCTTCAACTAAAACATGCCCTGTTGCACATTACTGCTTTATTTTAATCTACCGGCTTGAAGAAAATTTCCCTTTACATTGCCCAACCAGAGATAGGGATCAGGGGATGCAGAAGTCTGGGTTAGAGCTGCACCGATACTATTCATTCAGTCTGGGATTGTTTGGACAGTATGAACTATCTTCAGAACCAGAACAAATAGCTCACATCTGATTCCGTTATCCAGGCTAAATGGATTGTATACAATTGGATTGTGCTGTATCTAAGCCTTCAGATAGCCTGGTTGATGGGATAGCGCACCATCTGCACTACAATAGTCAGGTACTACAACTGATGAAGAGAGTGTGGCAGTATCATCTACCTGAGTACTCCTGTTGTTTCCATGTGTCATTTATTCCCCCAATGTCTCATGCCTACCCAACTGGGGAGTGACCCAAAATGGGAGCTCTTTAAGGCCAATTAGGCATGGGATGGGAAAATTGCCTTCCACCACACTTGGACTGACAATTGCTCACATAGACCTGGATATATGATGCCACAGCATCAAACAAAAGTTCAGCATCTTGCACAGTGCCACTGGCTGGATTTTACAATATTTGCAGCTACATATTCCAGACCACACAGCTCTCCTCCCCCACCCTCCTCAGGACAAGAGGCATCTGAAATAGATGCCAGACACTGCTCTGCCATCCAACATGGGACAACCCAGGCTCAGGACTTGAACCCCGGTCATCAACAGGGAAATACCTACCACTAGGCTTTACCATTAGGTATTATGATCTGGTGAACCAGCCTGTGGAGGCAGAGAAGTGGAGCTTTAAGATGCTGGGAGACAGACTGAAGACACACTCAGCTTCCCTACTCTTTCCCGAGGTCCTCCCTGTGTAGAATTGGGGAATGGGCATGACAGAGTAAGGAAGGAAGAGATTGAGGAGCTTAATTGGCAATTGAAGGGATGGTGTCAGGAGGAGGGAATTTGTGGGGGTCTGTGGGGGCTTCTGGGACAGAAAGCTCTTCAAGGATGATGACCTTCATCTGATGAGAGAGGGGGCCAATGTTCTGGGGCAGAACTTTGATGATTACAATGGACAGTTAAACTGACTGTGGGGGAGATGAAGGCTAGTGGAACCACTGAAAAGGGAGAGCAGGTGGGGAACCTAGCTAGGGCTCCCCACAGGGACTACTGTAGTAGTAGTAGCAAGTAAGGTAGAGGTTCAAATTAGGTGAGGGGAAGAGGCCAATGAGGGAGGGATGGCAAAGTCAGCACTCAGCATGAAAATTAAAAAAATTAAGGAGACTAGGGAAGAATAAGGTAGAAGAAAAAAGGAAAAAGCAAGAGGAGATCAGGAAAAAGATGAATGGGGTCTGCCTTAATACCAGGAGTCAGAGAAATAAAATTTGTGAGCTTCAGGCAATGGTGGCAGACACTACAATGGCTCTAGTAGCCATCACAGAAACTTTGGCCAAATAGAAAAGTATCTGGGACCTGACAGTCCCAGGCTACATCATGCTTAGATGAGACAGAGGAACACGTGAAGGAGGAGGCATGACCCTATATCTCAGAGAGGCCATAGGGGAAGTGCAGGATGGAAATGCCAGGGGAGGTAATGTGGAAACAGAATTGCTGTTGGTTCCGCTCATGCATCCTCAGGCAAGAAACTACAAATGGGGGTGATCTATAGACCTCCAGGATGGGGAAGAGCAAGATAAAGAGCTATGGGCTGAACTAGAAAAGGGGGTGATGAAGGGGAAAGAGGAGGTGGGGGATCTAAACATGCCAGATATTTATTGGGTCATTCCGGAGGCCAGTAGCTCCAGACGTTAGGCTCTGCTGGATACACTGCAGGACTGCCTAGTTGTACAGCTATTTAAGGAACTCACTAGGCAGGCTGCCATTCTCAATGTGGTGCTCACCAATTTGGAAGTGGTAGGAGGAATGAGAGTAGGGGAGTCACTAGGGTCCAGCGATCATAACTCCATATGGTTCAATCTGTTGCTTGGGTCAAGTAAGCTCTCATCAAAGGCTGAAGTCCTAGATTTCAGAAGGACAGACTAAAACTGGATGAGGGAACTGGTTGAGGACAAGTTAGTTGGAGTGGACAGCATGAAGGATGTGGATAAAACATTGGGGTCAATCAAGGGGGTACCATTCTTGAAGCAACAAAGTCTTGCTTGAGAACAGAAATCAAAAGAAAAAGGTACAAGAGACCTATATGGTTCTCTGGAAGGGTCAGAGAAGCAGTGAGAGACAAAAAGAAGGCCTTTACTAGGTATAAGGAAAAACAAGGGAAGGAAGGATGGGACAAGTACCAAATGAGAACGACAGAAACCAAAAGGCCAGTGAGAAAAGCAAAGGCAGACACAGAGTTGCATGCTGTGGAGGGGGTTAAGAGCTGGGAAAAACATTTCTTTAGATATATTAGGGAAAAAAGAAAGACAGGAGGACATATTTTTAGGCTGACAGAGGGAGGTTGGGTAATTGAGGAGGAATGGCAGAAAGCAGCCATTCTTCTGCCAACTGCTTCTGCTCTGTATTCACAAAGGAAGACAGAGGGCCTCTGCCAGAGAGTGGCATTAAGGCAGCTGTAAGGTGGATCCCTGAGATGAGGCACCAAGTATTTACCAGTGAAATGGTTTGGAAAGAGCTAGCAGCTCCTAAAGATAGGTAAGACCCCAGGGCCAGAAGGAATGCATTCAAGGATGCTTAAGGAACTGACAATGGAACTAACTGAATCCCTGGTGGAGCTTCTCAATGGTTCAGTTTAGATAGTAGTTCCAAAAGACTGCAGGGTAGTAGATGTAGTCCCACTCCAAAAGGGGGGGGGGGCAAGAAGCTACCAGGTAACTAAAGACCTGTCAGTCTTACCTCTATTGTGGGTAAATTCCTGGAGACACTAGTCAAAGAAGACCTCATGAACTATCTTGACAGCAATGGACTCAAGGATAGTAAATAGCATGAGTTCATGGCAGGAAGGTCTTGTCAGACCAGCCTGATAGTATTCTTTGACTGGGTAAGGAGGGTAGTGGATAAGGACCATGCTGTGGATATACTCTACTTTGATATCAGCAAGGCTTTTGACTTGGTGCCTCACAAAAGGTTGCTGAAGTAGCTAGAAGATCTGGGTACAGTGAAGGACACAGTTGGATGGGTAAGAAACTGTTTGGAACTGAGACAGCAGAGGGCTGTGGTTAACAGAGTCAAATCAGAAGAGAGGGAGGTCAACAGTGGGGTGCCACAAGGATTGATCTTGGGTTCAATCCTTTTCAATATGTTGATCAGTGACATGGGAGAAGGAATCCATGGCAAGATGTGTCTTTTTGTAGACTACACTAAGCTCTGTGGCAGCGTAAACTGTGAGAAGGGGGCTAGGGAGCTGCAGAGAGACTTGCAAAACCTAGAGAGGTGGTAAAAGATTTGGCAATTGAAATTCAGTGCCAGAAAGTGCAAGGTGATGCACGTAGGGAACAAGAAATTTGGGTCAAAGTGCTGGATGGGGTGTAAAGTTGTGCACGACTTCTGAGGAAAGAGACCTAGGCAGTCATCATCAGTGACTCCCTAAAACAATCAAACCAGTGAAACAAGGCCTACAGTAAGGCAAGCAGGAGGCTGGGATATATAGGAAAGGGTACTGGCAGCAGAAGGAAGGTGGTATTACTACCTCTATAAATCACTGGTAGGCCCCACCTGGAGTACTGTGTCCAGTTCTTTAGCCCTCACCTAAGGAAAGATAAGGACAGGCTGGAGACAGTGCAGCGTAGTGTGACCAAAATGATTCAGGACCAGTAGGGCAGATCATATCAGAATTGACTGAAAGCACTGAACATGTACTTGCTGGAAGTCAGATGAGACAGGGGCAATATGATAGAGACCTTCAAGTTCCTGAAAGAAGTGAACAAGGTAAACTGCAAGGACCTTTTTAGTATAAGTAGCAGATCAAGAATACGGGTGCATGAATGGAAACTGACGGGGAGGGGGGAATTCAAAAGGGAAGTGAGAAGGTTTTATTTTACAAAAAAGGGTGGTGGAGTCAATGAGCAATCTGCTAGCTGATGTGGTGGGTGCCAAAATTATCAATGTTTTCAACCATGGTTGGGACAGAGTGAAGGGCTTAGTGGTTGTTCAGGGTGACAACAATAGAGTGGGGCACATGGGGGTGGATAGTTAAGCAATAAGGCATGACAGGGTGTGTGTTATTGTGTAATAACGTCACTCCTGGGGTGGATCGAAGCACGAGGTGAAGCCAGAGTGCTTCCACAACTTGAGGAGTGTGCGAACATAACACACTCCTGGAATGCCTTATTGCTATTATACAATGGCTCATTTTAAAATAATATTAAAAGTTAAAAGAAAAACTTTTTTGTAGTATTTGTATTGTTTTTTTGTATGACAGGCATATTTAGGAAATGGAAGAAAAAGTAGTCCAGCAGGTGGTGCTGTTGCCTAATACAGTGCCTTTTTGTATACCCCCACCATGTGATTTGCTGAACTATAGCATTTCATGACTGTGCTCCCACTTCTTGCCTTGGGAGCATTTGACAATAGTTTTTTTTTTGTTTTATTTTCTTAACCGTGTGAAAGACAGGGATTGTAAAAAAAAACAAAAAACAGCGAAGTCGAGCAGTAACTTCCGGTTTCCCGCTCCACCCCGTAACGGGACATCAGTTGGAACCTGTATGTTACAGGTCTTTTTTCCTTTTTATTTTGGTGAACTGCTATTTAGGAAGACTCAAAGTTTGTGGGTTTGCTGAGAAGCTGGCAAGTTTGGATTTTATTGAAATGGCTGAGCAAGTGCGGGGTCACAGTCTGAGGCAGCTCCCTGAAGTAAAAGCAGGACAGCTGCCATTTTTCTTTTTCTATTATAATTTTTATTAAGTGGCTCAAGGAGTGAGACAGGCAGGGAACGTAGGTTTGTCTGTGGATGGGGGGGGGGTTGAGCCGGGCTAAGCTGTGGCGGCTTGGTAAGTGGTGTGGTCAGTGATCTACATGTTTAGTGTGAGAGGCAATGAGGTCATCAGCATGCCAGACCTAGATACAGTGATGTTATTGCTCAATATCATCACTGTCTCTAGCTGGTGGTAGCCAATCAGAGCAAAGGAAATTTTCTTGCCATTGTATAATATGGGTTACAACCCTGTATGGACAATAGGCCCCCAGTTTGTTAGGGTTTATGGGCAGACTGGGTGGACCAGTGATCTTTTTCTGCTATCATTATTTATGTTTCTTTGTTTCTATTAGGCCACTGGGTGGCCCTGCTGGTTCGTGAATCTCTGCTAAAACGAGTATTTGCTAGAAGCTTTTGTTTAGTATGACAAAATATGAGATTTGGTTACTGGATTTTGTTAAGTACTTTAAAATGTTTCCATGACAGGAAGTACACATATAAGTTTTCATTACTCCTGCTGTTGCTGCTACCCACTGTTTGGCATATTAAGTACCTTTGGCTTTGCATCCGGACCTTAACTTTTTCAGTCATTCGATAATTGCCATTCAGGGACTGTCATGTAGCACTTTTGTTGGAGCTTTGTGCTGATAGCATAGAAGTCGTCCACTTTCTTCTATGAGCCATGAAAAATAATGTTTGTGGACAATGTCATGGCTCTGGAAAATCATAAATGCTCTGTTAATGGGGCCTGTTGAGTTTGCCAGGCTCCAGACACTTTACTGTCATAACAATAAATGGAAGATGCCAGAATGTATTCCCCCTTCCCTTAATGAATTAAACAGAAATGTTACAGTTTTGGACAGTTTTGGATGTAAGCAGCCGCAAACAAGATGAAATGAATTATAATAGAGCAAGTTCACATGACTTAATGTGTTTGTTTTGTCTATGATCCCAAATGAGCCCTTTTTATTTAGGTTTAGGGAACAGAACAAAATAGCTTGATAAAGCATTCAGAGCACTGAACTTGACAATCTCTAGCCAAGATCAGAGCTTTGCCAGAGATCAGTTCTGAGCACAGATGAGAGTACATTAAAAAACATTAATGTACAAGATACTGTGCTTATGTCAGCAATAAGACACAACAAGGTGTGCGTTAGACAGTTTACCTTGGGGGTCACCAGCCCTAACGCTCACCCTGTTCCATAAGTAAATAAGCTGAGATGGGTTCAGTATAGGAGAATGGGGTGAGTGTAGGGTGGATGACCCCAAGGCACACCCCTGATGCCTGTTGGTGTGTGCAGCATGGGGGTGGGGTGTTAGGTTTGGAAACCCTAACACCACATTTCCCAACTTTTGTCGCTTTGACCCTAACTTGATCATTAACAAAGTCCTCGGAGTTTTGATCACAAATGCTGTAGCACTCACAAGCTGGTTTAAGTGTTTTTCTCTAGTTTCCTTTTTGTTTAATGCACTTACCAGCGCTTGCTACATAGCACTGCCCTCGCTCGCATCTCGTGCTTCACTTGAACCCATTCACTTGCTCCTAACCATCCGTCTCCTCAATTGAGCTTACAGTACAACTGGACAAACAGTAAAAAATACATAAGTAAAATAAAATAAAATAAACAATACACACACACATATCATCCTGTGAATCTCTGGATGATGATGTGTGTGTGTAGTAAACCACAGCAACCATGTTCAACTATGGTGGCCAAAATGGGAAAAAAGTCCCAGGGCCCCCCAAAAAAACAATGTTTTGCAGGTAGAGGAACTATTTTACATCAAGACACAATAAAGATTTTTATTTTTTTCTATTCAAACATGACAAATAAGACCTCAACATCCATGTAATATAGAAAAGTCCATTTTATAAGTGCAATATGGCACAAAAAGGTGTGCATTAGACAGTTTTTACGCATGATAGGAGGCTGTGGTTAAAAAAGACGAACACTGATCAACAAATATCACTGCAGGGCTACAATTTATTTAGAGCAGATAGAGAGTCTAGAGGTGGGGGTGTGGTTATCTATGCCAAATCTAAGTACTTGGTCACCAATATTAGTTGCAAATCTCTAGCCAAGGAATTTGAGTTAGTTTCGCTGAGCCTTCATCTCCCCTCCTCGGAATGTATCACTATCCTAGGTGGCTATAGACCCCCCGTCTGGTGGTGATGAAGTCCTTAATCTTTTGAAATCCATGTTCGTAGGTGCAAAAACTGAAACAATATTTCTAGGAGATCTAAATATGGACTGGCTGTCACCTAAATCACATGGCCTCAAATCCCTTTGTGACGAGCTAGGTCTTGGGCAATTAGTCAGAGAACCTACTAGGAACAACACTCTAAATACTGCCAACAGTTCCATTCTAGATGTGGTACTAACCACCCATCCACACAAAATATCTCATTTGGCAGTGTTTCACAGCGACATGAGCGATCATGGAATTGTTGCTTGCATAAGATCTCAAATTAAGGCCCGGCGCAACCCATCTTTATAACAAAAGATCCTTCGCAAATTCAGTGCAGTAAACTTCCTATCTGACCTGAGCATGATCAGATGGCAAGATCTTTACCTAGCCAAAGATGTCAACAAGGCAGCTTGCATCCTTAATGACAAACTCACTACAATAATAAATAAGCATGCCCTTTCATCAAAGTAAGTGCGGAACAATTCCAATCCCTGGTTCACCTCGGATCTCAAGGCAGACCTTATAGCTCGAGATAAGCTCTGGGCTAAAGCTAGACATTCCAAAAGAATCTTCGGATTGGCAGGCCTTTAGAACAGCCAGGAAACAACATGTGTGAAAAACACGCTTTGCTAAAGCTAACTATTATATTTCTACTCTCGAACAAGCTAAAGGTAACCTCATAAAATATGAAAGACTATCAAAGCTATAGAAGGACGCCCATGGCCCCTCTGTCCCAACAAAGATAGTCGCAGTGGCAAGATTGTGGAAAACAAGTCCCTAATCCTGGAGGAACTTAACTCCACTTTGCCACAGCTGGATTAGCTTTTGACTTGTCACCTTATGCTGGTGCTGCGGTGAGCCAGCATACTCCTCCATACATCTGAGTCCTGCACCCAGTCCCTTCCAACTCTTGTGAGATAACTTATAAAAGTAGAAGATTCTCTTCTTAACTTAGACACCAAAAAGCGTAGGGACGATGGCTTGGAACCCTTTTTCCTAAGGTCAGGCTATACCCATCTCACTGCCCCAATTCTCCACATCTTCAATCTTTCCATTACATCTGCTGCTGTGCCGTCCTGCTGGAAATCAGCACATATCCTCCCTCTATTTAAATCTGGTGACCCATGCGATGTAAACAACTATAGGCCTATCTCCATATTGCTTATCCTTTCTAAAGTTCTCGAAAAACTGATCCATATTCAGTTAAAATCTCACTTGGAAACCTTCTCTCTCATTAACCCAGCTCAATCTGGCTTCCGGGCTAATCATAGCACAATCACTGCACTAGCAAAAGTAACCAATGATTGGATCTCTGCTATAGATGCTAAGAAGGTAACTGGTGCAGTCTTTTGGACCTCAGCAAAGCTTTTGATACTGTTGATCACAAACTATTAGTCAATTGCCTTGCAAAGTTGGGTGCCACATACCACAGTGGTTCTCTAGCTACCTAACTGGAAGATTCCAAAAGTAAAGGCGGAAGGCTTTTTCTGCTGCCTTGCCAGTTGCAAGAGGAGTCCCCAAGGATCCATCTTAGGCCCTATCTTGTTTTCTCTGTACATCAATGACTTAGATGCTAACATATCTGCGTCCAATCTGCACTTTTGCAGATGATACTGTGTTGTATACTTCTGGCTCATCGTTATCTGAAGTCAAGGGAGTGCTTCAAGGACTTAGCACAACTGAGCATAATTTAATAAAGGCCAAGCTTCTGCTCAATGCCAAGAAGACTAAAGCGATGATATTCTCCCGCAGTGCTGTCTCAGGCCCCCCCAATACTCTTGCCCAAGACTTCATTGTCACCATGCTAAACGAGCCTCTGGAAGTTGTAACCAAATTTAAATATCTAGGTATCTGGATCGCAATAAATTATCTTTCAGTGACCACATCGAAGATATCTCTAGAAGGTTAAAAGCAAGGTAAGGTTTCTTCTACAGAAATAGGCCCCTTTTCCCCCTTGAAACTCGAAACAAGCTTGTACAGGCCACTTTTCTCCCCCTACTCGACTATGGCGATGTAATCTATTCCTCCACCACTCTTGCAAATCTAAGTAAACTGGACGTCCTTTATCACCGTGCGTTATGGTTCATTACCAACTCCCCTTACCGTTCACACCACTGTGACTTATATGCAGCTGTTGGTTGGACATCCCTTACTACTAGACGCCTGCTCCATGCTGGGCTATGGACTCTTAAACTGCTCCTGCAGAAATTGCCAAGCTATCTCTCTTCACTTATTAGTATCTCACTAGTGCATACGTTAAGAAAATCTGACTTTATTATGCTTGACATACCAAGGACGCGGACTTCCTTTGGTAAACGTGCTATTGCATATGCCCTTCCCTCCATTTGGAACCAATTACAAACCGTACTGAAACTAATTAGCACAGTTTCAATAAACTTCTACAAATCGCTAAGTTCAGCCAAAATAAAAGACACCTGTAACTGTCATTAAGTCTCTTCCTTCCCCATGTGTGCCATATTTATCCACTGGTAAGGTATAATTGATTTGTCATATTAACTGCTTTCCCTTCCCCTTCTACTCCTGGCTTTATCTTTGCTTCACGCTCCACTGCTACTCTATCAAATCTCTCCTCCTCCCATATCAGTTGTAGACTGTTGTTTGTTCTAGCTGCCAAAATACTGTATATTTGATTTGATTTGATTTGATTAAATCAAATCACACCAGTCATCATGTTTCATTTATCAGTATGCGACCTATAAGTAGCTTCCTGTCTCTATATCAATGTTTACCACCTACGGTCACCCTATGTGGTACCCTTGTATGTATATCCAGCCTGTATCATGTAACGTGTATTTCATGTATATACTGTTATTACCTATCTGTGTTTGTACTTTAAGTGTTTATGTCAGAGGACCTCCTTGTGAATGAGCTTGCTCAATGGAGTTTTCCTGCAATAAACTTGAACTTGGACGCACTCAGCCTGCAGCCTCGTGCCTCACTATGCCCCCTAGCCATGTGTTAGAACTGTCTAACACACACCTCATCTTCTTTTATTGCTTACTTAACACATAGCAGGGTAGGGATTAAGGGGTTTTCACATCCTTAAGAAGCACATTAAAATGCATCATGCAAGTTCATGTGACATGTTTCAGCTAACCCTATTTGTGCATTTTCCAAAGCCATTTTTTTAAGAGAGTTCCCTGCTTATGAAACAGGGTTGGGGTGGACTTGATGGACCTAGAGCCCCTTCGGACCTTAAAGTACTGTGTTGCTATGTTTATCTTACTATATTACAGAAGACACACAATTTATGGCAACAAAAATGTATTACCTATTGTCATAAAATCCATTTTTTAAGCACAGTTTTTCTGCTATTTCTTTATTATTTCCTTCATTCTCAGAAGTGTAACTTTCTTCTGTATTTTTCTCACACTTAATGTGAACCAAGCACATGACCATAATCTCCATTATACACAGATTTGACATCACTATCGTGTATTAAAAACAACATGTGATGATTTTATTAACTGATAAAAGGTACCCAATAATTATCAATTTATTTCTTTACAATATGTCTCTGTATACAGTGTGGGTGAGAGTCAAACCTTGCAGATAAAGGATTTATTTTAGGCTAGGTGATTTTATTTATCTGGCACCTTATCCCTAGGCTCAGGGTGCAGGACAATCAGAACAAGGATAAAATAGGATAAGAACAGAAACCATCAACATATGATTTCAAATAAGTTCAGGTTAGTAAATACAATATTAAACAACACAATTAAATAACACAATTAAAATTCTAACTACAATTTGAATTAAATAACATTACAATTACATTTTAGCCACTGATGAATTCTAAGTAGAGATGAATTATTTATCAAAGCCTGGCTACATCACCAGTATTTATCTCTACTTGGAACCGGTCACAAAGGAACCCTTACTATGTGGGAGAGCAGTCTGCACAGTGCTTGATGGTGGTGGCAGCACTATTGCCTCTGCTACAAATAAATGGGGTCTGTGAGTTATCTCTTGGACCGGTTTACTGAGCATGTCATTTTGTTACTTCCTAGGGTCCAAGAATCAGAAACCTTAAGGAGGTAACGCAAAAATATATTTTTTATATGCTGAAAAAAATTTCACAGACTCAATTTTTTTCTAAATCTTGTCTTCTTTTCTACAGATTTTAAAATGTTTTGAAAGTGACAGGCAGCAGGTAGCAGTATAGTCACACACTGTGCTGAAGCACTTTGAAACTGCTAGTTTCCCCCGTGCATGAATGAGAGCAGGAATACAGCATGAATGAACAGTGGCAGTATAGTACTGTCTAGCAGGACAGAGCAGATATATATATATTTTTTTTTTACACTTACTACGTTTACTGTGAATCACAACATGTTTCATTCTTCAGTCCCAGGTATTCAGGACCCGACTATTCGTGGTATTCAGGAATTAATATTCAGTTCTTGCACACCCTTAGACCACAACCACTGTCTTGGGGCCCAATCCACATATGGGTAAGGCAGTACTCACAATTTGCCAGCTCATACTTCTGCCCTCCAGTGCTGCTCTACAAATGACAGCCTCCACAGCCCTCAGCTGCCCCTGTCACTGAGTGTGGAACTTCTTGTGAAAAGAGTGGGTACAGCTATGGTCCTCCCACCCTGATGGCTCCAACCCAGTCACTCACACAGGCTCGCTGATGAGCGAGGAAGGTTTCTGGACACTCAGAGATTTTTGTGTGTTCAGAGAGGGACTCTGCATTTCAGAGGCAGCATTATGCATCCACTTAGTGTATTTAAGTCATTGTGAATCAGACCCTTCTATCTTAATCTTTCTTACCAAATGAATAGTCCCAAAAGTCAGATGTGTTAAAAAGGAAATTGGGGATACGATTTTATGTTATGCTATATCTTGGTCCAGGAACTAGAGAAAGGCGTGTTTATTCTTTGAAAGAAAAAACACTAATGCTGGCCAGACCGCTCATCGGTAGAGTTATCACTTGCCATCCATATGAGCAGGGTTAATGCCCCCAACCCGGAACACCTAGTGCCAGCCAGCAAGGTGGGGTTCAGGCATCCATTGGATGTCTCCCACCTTGGGGAGGGAGGGCACCTCCTTCTGCTGCACAACCACCCCCTGGTGACCCAGGGGGAAGGGGCTGTTGTGTGAGAAGTAACAAGTAGTCCCTTTGGGGTGGCCTCATGTTGGCATGTACCCACTCATCTGGAAGTCGATGCAGAGGCATCACATGCCCAGAGTGGGGCCGGCAGGGGACCGCCGAAGGTGGGGCAGGGCTCAGTCACCCTTCTGACAGCCCCGATAGGCATCTCGCCAAGGTGACCTCTCAGGACCATGCCCTGGGGTGAGGGGAGGAAAAGGGAATGAAATCCCCAGCAGCTCTGGGCAGATGATGCCATCCCAGCCCCAATGCCACAGCAGGGTCTCCTAGACTCCTCCCACACCTCACCGGCTCCACCCAATAGGCACCGACTGTCAAGTAAAGTATGTTCCTCCCAGTTTGAGGGGGACTGGGAGGTCCCACTCATGGCGGGATAACCCATGGGTTGCAGTTCAGGTACCCAGAAGGTTGTCAAGCAAATGCTGCTGTTGGGCTGGATCATCTGGGACAACATGTGGTGGGTGGAGGGCTTGTGCAGGTGGAAGGTGGTCCCAGCAGCTTTTGAAGTGAAAATGGGGACAAAAACAGAAAGTAAAAAAAAAGAAAGAAAAAACACTAATATCTTCTGACAATTTATTAACATTGAAATACCTGTCATGTGCAACTGTTATCATTAGTTTATAATATTGAATTCATATGTTGTGTAGGTTTATGAATGTTGATATATTTTTGTGTTAAATATAATTTTATAGTATCAGCTGAATATATTGCCAGTTTTGTGAATATTAGTTCCTTTTAGAAAAAGTCTTGATATTACTTTTTTATTGCGATATTGCTGAAATAGCTACTTATTTGCACTAGCATTTGGATAGATAATATTATGATCATTTTATTGTTTTATATCATTATTTATTATAGTTGATGTTTTATTCTTGTTATGTACTAGTGCTTTGATTTATTGAAAAGCGCTTTACAAATAAAATTTTGATTGACTGTTTGAATTTTAAAATAAAAAAATTTTGATTTTGAAATAAATCTATTTCATAGTATAGACACAAAACATTTTTATAATGGGGTACTATACAGACAACCAGCTCAGGGGGAGGAGGTAGATAAGGATATGATGTTAGCAATCCAAAGGATGGCACACAAGGGAGATGTGTTGCTGGTTGGTGATTTCAATCTAACGGACATGGAGCGGAACTTCCATGCCACAGCAACAGCTAGGAGCGGGAACATCTTTGACTCCCTGCAGGGTGCATTCCTTAAACAACTGGTCATAGAACCCACACGGGAGACAGCATTACTGGACCTGGTGCTCACAAACAGGGACAGAGTGACAGGGGTTACAGTAGGGGAACACCTGGCAAGTAGTGATCATCGAACAGTGTGGTTCGAAATAACAGGGGGAGTAACCAAGCCACAAAAAGACAAGATTCTTAGATTTTAGGAGGGCAGATTTCAGAAAGATGGGAAAATGCCTAGAAGAAGCACTGGTCGGGGTAGGAGAGCAGAAGGGGATAGAGGAACAGTGGGTGATGATCAAAATAGGGATTGTATTGATGACACAGCTCTGTGTCAAACAGGTCAGCAAGGGGAAGAGAATGAAAAGGACATCATTGTGGAACTCTGATGATGGTGAGGAACACCAGGGCCCAAATGAATTAGGATAGATGATATTTATCCAGACAAGGAGAGGCAGGAGTAGTCAATAGAGCTTGATGCCCACTGGGTTTTACTCAGTAACAATGGGGTAGGATGACATGGTCACAGGAGGGGTAGACAGAATAAAAAAAAGGAGCATGAATGGTCACTTCTCATCTCTCACTACTTAGACAACTAAAGAAAAGAAATATGTTGAGGTGCACCTCGGCCTAATACCACTATACTCTAATGCTGCTTTCTTAGAATCAATTAGTACAGCAATACCATATGCTGTGTCACTTTAGTACTGTCTATGATATCAGATAAGAATCGCTACCCCTTGCAAAACTCTTACAATGCTGACCCAGGTCTATTACAGCAACGTCCATACAATGACGATATAGAGTCCAGTTGTCATTGAAGTCTTTGTGCACACCATCGAATACAGTTGGTAGCTATAGGGATAGGCAGAAAGAAATCTATGACAATCAGATATTGATCCCAGCACAGACCTAGCTAAGACCACTGGGGTGGTGAGAGGTTTTTTAAACAGATCATATGTTTCTCGGCATAAAACCCACTATCTCCAAGGCTGCTGGCAAGAAAGAACCAGAGAAGCTGCTTCCTGGAACAAACCCACCTGAGGGCTGTCAGACTAAAATTAGATGCAGAATATTCCCTGGCCAAAACCCACTTTTGGGCCGCCAAGGATGGAAGAGAACCATGAAGATGCTTGGTGATGAACCCACTGGAGGATTACCAAGGACTGGACAATGCTGCAGCGCTTCAGATGCCAGCAAGAACTAGCAGAATCTGAGGTGAAGATAGATATCTGATGCAACCAGGAACCAGAAGAATCTGAGGTGAAGTTGGTTGATTCTGAAGTATTGACACAAGAAACTGGAACAAAACAATAAAACGGCGAATACGTCCCACACTGGGCTTCGATGGGCTCGTCTTGCGGTGAACGACCAGGGGACACAGACAAGGTCCTTTCAGGACAAGCACACTCTTCTGAGGGTGGTCAACTTTGGGACATCCGGACCAGGAACCAAGGGAAGACACTGGCATGGAGGACATGATACACTTGAACTTCGGCATACTTGGCTTTCAACTGAGGAACACAAGAAACGGCGGGTGCGACTTGCACAGGTTTCGACGGACTTGACTTCGGCAAACTCAAGCTCAGTGGATGGCAGGAAAGTGGTCAATGATCTTCTTAGAGGACACCTTCTGGAGAAGAGAGATAATAAAAGATGTCTTCCTCCGGGTAGAGACTGATTCCATATGAGTAGAATGACACCATGGAGCAATATCGTGGCAGAAGATTGAGTCTAGCCACATGTGTTGGCAACACTGGAGCTTGTAGATACACTTTTACATTGCACCAAGAGACTGCTCATTACGAGGGTAATTTGCCATGAACAGGGACAAATTCCCTAAATCTGGGGCAATTGTTCATTGCAGGGGCAATTTGACAGGAACGGGCAAATTTCCAAAATGCGAGGCAATTGTTCATTGCAGGGGAAAATAACCACAGTCTCAGGGTAATTGTTTGTTGCAGGGCAAATACGAACATATGAATATACGAAATTTGCCAGCAGATAAAGGCCTAGTGGTCTATCAAGTCTGCTCGATTGTGCAGCTAGCACCCCTTATTCTGCAGCTGCCCCTCCCTTCCACCCTTCCCCTTCATTGACCCTCCCCTTTGTCTTGTCCCATCCCCTTTTGAAGCAGTCCAGTGTTCTACTGGATACCAATTCTGCAGGTAACACATTCCACCCAGCCACCACCCTCTCTGTGAAAAAGTGTCTCCTCATCTCCCTCCTGAACCTTCCTCCCTCCAGTCTCATATCATGGCCCCTGGTGTCCCTCCCCTCCCTTACTTTGAACAGCCCCTCTGTAGCTGTCTTGTTTATTCCTGTCATATACTTAAAGGTTTCAATCATGTCACCCCTATCCCTCCTCTCCTCCAGTGAGTACATGTTCAACTCCCTCAGCCTCCTCTTGTATGATAAGTCCCCCAGCCCCTTGATCATCTTTGTCACCCTGCACTGCACCCCCTCCAGTAACTTAATGTCCCTCTTCAGATACGGGCGCCAGTACTGCATGCAGTACTCCAGGTGCGGTCTAACTAATGACCTATACAGTGGCAGAATCACCTCCTCCTCTTGAGATATACCCCTTGCAATACAACCCAGCATTTTGTTGGCCTTTGCAGCTGCCTTCCTACATTGTGCCGAGTTGTTCATTGACCCTGTAATGAGCACCCCCAGATCCTTCTCCTCCTCCTCTGTCTGGGCTAGCTGCACTCCCCCAGCTGGTAACTCCTCCTTGGGTTCTTCATCCCAAAATGCAGCACCTTGCACTTTTTGGCATTAAACCCCAATTGCCAGGTGTCTGACCAGGTTTCAAGCTTTGCCAGATCATCCTGCAACCCCCGCCATCCCCCTAGGTCATCCAATACTGCTCCTACCTTGGTATCATTAGCAAACAGACTGATCTTGCTCTTGATGTTCAATGATATGTCTGCAATGAATATCCCAAACAACACTGGACCCAACACCGAGCCCTGTGGAACACCGCTCGTCACTACCCTTGGGTGTGAGAACTCCCCACCCACCACCACCCTCTGTTGCCTTCCCTGAAGCCAGTTCCCTACCCATCTCACCAGATTTGCACCTGTCCCTGTGCCTACCAACTGATTTCCTAGCCTTCCATGCAGCACCGATTCGAATGCCTTACTGAAGTCCAGATACAGGACATCCACCGCATGGCCCTTGTCCAGTTGCCTAGTTACCCAATCATAGAACTCCACCAGGTTGGTTTGGCAGGATCTGCCCCATATGAAGCCATGCTGTCTGCTGTCCTGTAGTCCTTTGGCCTCTAGGAGGGCCACCAGCCTCTCCTTCAGGATAGTCTCCATTAGCTTACCCACGATGGATATGAGGCTCACTGGTCTGTAGTTTCCCGGTTCATCCTTGGGGCCACTCTTGTGGAGGGGCACCACATGAGTCATCCTCCAGTCCTGAGGTAAACCGCCCGAATGTAGTGAGGCATTAAATAGGTCTGCCAAAGGTCCTGCAAGGACCTCTGCCAGCTCCTTCAGTACCCTGGGGTGGATGCCATCTGGGCCTGGCGCCTTATCCACCCTCAGTGCCTCCAAACCCTTCTGAACTCTGCCCTCCATGATTTCCCCATCTGTCACCCCCTCCTCCCCGTTTCTGCCATTTCTCCCCCCCTTGGGTGTCACCCCCCTCTTCTCTTTAGTAAATACTGAGCAGAAGTACTCATTTAGTGTTTCTGCCTTATCGACCTGCTTCCACCCAACCCCCTCCTTCCTAATCCTTACTATGTGGTCCTTACAACTCCTTTTCTCCTGATGTACCTAAAGAAGTTCTTCTCCCCCTTCTTAATGCCTTGTGCCAGCCTGAGTTCCATAGGTACCTTGGCTCCCCTTACTGCCCTTGTCACCTCCTTCGATTCCGTCAAGTACTCCTCCCTGTCCTCCCCTCTTCCTGTTTTCTTGTACTTCCTAAAGGCAGCTCTTTTCCTCCTTACCTTTTCCATGACCTCCTTGCTCAACCAGCTTGGTTTCTTAGTCCTAGGCTTCTTGCTCTGGGCCTTGCAGCAGGTTTTGGTTGCCTCCACTACCCCCAGCTTTATGAGCTCCCACCTCTGGTTAGTGTCCATACTAGATTGAATTCTGGCCAGGTACCCTTTTACCACTTCCCCCATCCTCCCAAAGTCGGTCCTCCTGAAGTGCAGCACTCTTGTGCCAGATTCTACTCCTTCCTTGCCCATATCCAATGTGAGCCATACTGAGTGGTGGTCACTCCCTGACAGCGGTTCCTCCACTGTAAGTGTTCTCACAAAGTCCCCATTTGCCGGCACAAGGTCAAGGGTATTCCCTAACCTGGTTGGTTCACTGACCATTTGCAGCAGGAATCTGTCCTGGAAGGCATCCAGCAGTACCTGCTGCCTTCTGTTCCTGGTTGTTGGGGTAGTCCAGTCTACTCATGGCATGTTGAAGTCCCCCACAATCACCACACTACCCTTCTTGCAGATTCTCCTGATCTGTCCTGCTAGTTCCCTGTCTAACTCCTCCATCTGAGATGGCGGCCTGTACACCACTCCCATTCTAAGAATCCTATTCTTGGAATCCTGGATTTGCATCCAAAGTGACTCTGTACTACCCTCCTCCCCTTCCTCCATTACACACTTCAGTCCTTCCTTCACATATAGTGCCACACCCCCTCCTTTCCCAATCACCCTCTCCTCTGAAATAACCTGTACCCTGGTACAGACAGGTCCCAGTCATTGTATTGGGTGGCCCATGTTTCTGTGATGGCTGCAATGTCCACCTCTCCCTTTGCCATGAGCACCTGTAACTCTGCAGTTTTCCTCCCAAGGCTCCTAGCATTAAGGGTAACCACCTTCCACCTTCCCCCCCCATCCTGCACTCCTTTACTAGCATCACCAGTAGTACTTGCCATTTGTCCTTTGTCACTGTTATGGGGGTTAAGCGCATATGGTTTCCCAACCTGTGGTCTCTGCATGTCTCTTGCCCAATTGCCACCCCCCGCTCCTAGTTTAAATTCCCTACTTCCTCTATGTACTTCTCCATCCTCTGTTTCAACACTTTCTTTCCATCCTCACTCAAGTATAGTCTGTCCTTGGCATAGAGACTGCTGTCCTCCCAGGTCCCTCCCCAGCCCCCCAACAGCCCATACCCTTTAGCACAACACCAGGTTCTTAGCCATCCGTTAAATTCCTCTATTCTCAGCTTTCTTGTTGTGCTTGCCTTGGGCACTGGAAGTATCTCCGAAAAAGTTACTGATCTTTCTGCCCCCTCACATGATTGTCCTAATTCCTCAGACCTCCTCTGGACTATATCTACTGTCTTGTCAGCCAGGTCGTTTGTCCGAAGATGTATAATTAAATGAGGCTTGTCCCTACCCCCTTCTAGCATATTTTAGAACAGATTGTCCCACCCTTTCCACTTTTATTCCTGGCATGGCCTCCACCCAAATGCAACTATGCCTCTCCCCCTTGCTACCCCACCTGACTCCTCTTAGTATTGAGTACCCCAGCACTAAGATTCCACCCATCTTACTCCCTGCTTGCTTCCATTCATCTACCTCTCTCATTTCCAGCTCCTCTTCTTCCTCCTGCACATTATTTCCACCTTTGTCCCTGTTGCAATTCTCCCAGCAGAACTTCCCCCCGCTCCGGTTTAGTCCAGGCATTTATCAATTACTCCTCTAATTTCATCATTTCCCTCCTCCACCTTCTTCCTCTCTAGCAGTGCAAAACTATTTTCTGAAGACCCTTCACAAATGCCCGCTCCCTCTCTCTCTTCATAGTAACCTGTTCTCTCCTTTCCACTCCATGACTTTTGCCACTTCTTCACCTCACCTCACAAGTCCCTATCTCCTCCTTCCATTTGTCTTTTGTCCCCTGATCTGGTTTCCCCGGCAATCGTTCTTCCTGGCCTGGGCCCCTTTGTCTCTGCTTCCCTTCTTCTGACCTTCTCCTCACCACTGTTGGCTTAAATCGCACTCCCTCATCTCCCATTCTTCCTCCCTCCAGTATTGGGCTAAACCCACCCCCAGTCTGCCTTGCCTGTCTTAGTTCCTCCTGCAGACCCTCGATCTCCTTTCTAAGTTTCTCAATGTGGTTGCACACTAAACATCCTCCCACACTCCAGACAATTTTTAGAAAGATTGGTGCACCGCAGTTGTTGCAGCCTACCACCCTACCCATTGCTGTCATTGTCCACCAGCAACCCCCCCCCAACACCCTTCCAGATGCAGGATACCAAACACTCCCCCAAGTCTCACCTCTCCCCCCCATCAGTGCAAAACATTATTTTCTTAATTTCCCTTACACTCTTTGTTGTACACGTTTAGATAGATTGAGCAATCGCTTTTTATATTCCCAACCTTCCTATCCACACTCAAAAAGAGACTTTAAGTAGCTATTGCACAACCTTCTTCAAACTCCTACTCCTCCTCCTTTCCACAATGCAATAGCAATACAAAGAAGTAGCAATGAAAGCTCCTAGATTTGCAGTTACTTCCCTTCCACTGAGATAGAAGTCACCTCTTCACTCGCTGCTGTTCCTTTCCTGGATGTCTGTTTCTGCTATGACAGGTGCATATCCTTTGCCCGTTTGAGAAGTGATGTCAGAACCCTGGTATAATGGAAATCATGGACGGGGTGGGTGGGAGTGAGGGATGGGGATGGGACCAACGAAGTCTTCCAGAAACAATCAGGTAGCTGAGGCCCCTTGTCAGACCATTAGCACCCTTCCCCACTATGCACTAACCTTTGCAGCTAGTGAATCCAGCAAAAATGAATCACAATTCTACTCAAAGCCCCCAAAATAGGTGTGCTACCAAAAAGAAACAGGTCTCCAATTCAAACAGCTTCACCAACAACACATCAAAAAAGACTTGAAATTAGAAGATATAGGTCTCTGATTCAAAGAAACAGCCCCAGTTAAATCACACCAAATAGGTTTTAAATCAGAAGAAACAGGCCTCCACAAATGCAGCCTGCTACACTGAGAAACATCAAACAAATAAGCCCACTTATAGCTACAAAAAACAGTTTTCAAAATTCCAATAACCCCAAAACAATACCCTTCTAGCCCCTTAGAATTAGTAAGAAAGAAAATAAATAACCTTCTACCAAGTAAAATCCACAAGAAACAATGTAAAAACAAGAAGAAGCTACTGTACTGTAACAGATCTGATCCTTTCCCTACTAGTTCCACAATCCCAGTAGTAACACAGTCTTGGTACTTTGCAATCAACACAACAGTTCAGGTACACATTTCAGTACTGGACAGTCACTAAATAGCAGTTGTGTGCTAAGCACCTTTCTTTTTCTTTGACCCTTCATAACAGTACTGCACTTGTGGATCCTTTTGTACCAGGACTTGGCTACCCCAAGCAACCCCTTGGGTCAATGCCCTTTCCACTCTGGCCCCTCTTGCCCTTGTAATTTATGGCTTACTGACAGAGCCCCTTTAACAGCTGTGGGACCCCTGTGGCTTGCTGGTCCCCCTTTTAACACCTCTGGGCCTAAAGCTGCCCTTTTAAACTGACTTGGGGCCTTTTGCTGCCCAGTAAACCATTGGGGCCAATGTTGCTCCTTTAAATCTGGAGGCCTAACCTTGCCCCTTTAAATCTAGAGATGTGCCCAAGGCCTCCCTGTCAATTATCAGGGCCACCCCAGCTCCACTCTGCCCTCCTTCAGGATATTTAAATTAGTCCCTCCATGGGCCTCACTGTCTGGCCCTTCCCCGTGGGCATCACTGCGCCCTGAATAGATATTTTATTTTGGGCTGACCCTCCCACCTGGTCCTCTAATAGTGCTACAAGATCTTTTAACAATTTAAAAAAATATATTTTTAAATAATCCAGGTGGCCAGCACTCCTTGTTTGTGCTGCCTCCGACTCACTGCTCTGACCCAGGGTGAAGCTGCAGTTGGGAGGAGGGAGGTTCTCTGGCAGAGGGAGAGGATTCGTAGCATGGAAGCAGGCAAAGTGACTGACAGCAAGGGCCTTCGAGAGGACCGACAGCTTTTCTGGGCATGACATGGCTCTTTTGATGCCGCCGCTGAGGGACCAAACTTAAACTTTTTTTCAGGTGCAAGAAAAACAACAAATGGGGCTATACAGAGCCCACACCGCATGCAGGGGAACTGGGATCTTTCACTTTTCAGCAGGACCGCCAGACTCTATCGCTAAACACAGTACTGGAGCAGCAGCAGCAGCAGTCTTCTTCACTGGCTGGAGGAGGGGCCACCTAGGAGTCAACGGGACCAACTTCAATACACAAGGTAAGCCCACAGGTCCCCATTGCACTCTAGCAGTCCTTTCTACTCCACAGCCCAGCATGAACAACCATGAAAAACAGCTTCACCCATTTGAAAAAATGCTCAGAGTTCTAATTCCAGAAACTTGAGCCCGTACCCACACAAACAGCCAGGGATTCAAATGAGCACCATGTGCTGGACAAAGACAGCAGTCCCAGCACGTGAGGGCCCCCTCTCATGCTGCCTGCTCTGGGAGGGAGGAGGGAGGGTGGAATGCAGCAGGCAGGCAGTGGAGAGTAGAAAAACATTTCCTTTTTTTTTTTTTTAACACAAAGTGCCCTGCCTAATGATGCTCGGTGGGGGGGCATTACAAGGTGATCCCACAACTCAAGCCCTCATACCCCAAAATGCCACAGGGACCCCTGGGGCATTCTAAATTCCCTCCACTTTTCTGTGATGCCCCCATTGTTTTACCTGCTTACTTTGGGCCATTACACTATGATTTTCTAAGGAGGTAGCAGAAAAAGTTAAAGCAAAAAAATAGCATTTAAGCAATACAAAAAGACACAGGAGGAGGAGGAGGAGGAGGATAAGGAGTGGTACCAGGAAAAACAAAGGGAGGCAGAGAAGGCAGTTAGAGAAGCCAAAGCACAAACAGAAGAATGCATAGCAAACTCAGTGGTGGGGGGGGCAAAACTATTTACAGGTACATCAGTAAAAAAAGGAAGGAAAGGGGAGGGATTCTGAGACTGAAAGGGGAGGATGGGGTAGTGTAGAGTATGAGCACCAGAAATTGGGCATACTGAACAAATACTTCTGTTCAGTTTTTACAAAGGAGGGAGCAGGAAATGGGCCAGTAATAATGAGAAGGCCAGGAAGGGCACAGAAATGGACACAGGTCCCTCTCCAAAGGAAAAGGTCCTCAGAGAACTGGAGGCAATAAGAATTGATAAGGCTAAGGGACTAGATGGGGTGCACCCCAGAATACTGAAAGAGCTAAGAGAAGAGATGGCAGAACCTCTGACTACCCTGTTTAACCTGTCATTGGAAACAGAGGAGGTACCCAAGGACTAGAGGAGAGCTGATGTACTCCCTCTATACCAAATTCCAAACAGGGAGGAAGCAGGGAACTACTGACCTGTCAGCCTGACCTTAGTAGTGGGAAAGGTCATAGAAACACTTCTAAAAGAAGGAATAGTGGAACATCTGGTTGTCAGGGGTCTACAGGACCCAAGGCAGCATGGCTTTACAGGAGGGGGATTGTGCCAGACTAACTTCATTGAGTTCTTTGACTGGGTAACCAGGGAGGTGGATCAGGGAGGGGCAGTGGATGTTACCTACCTGGATTTCAGCAAGGCCTTTGACACCATGCCGCATAGAAGGCTGTTAAATAAGCTGGGGAGCACAGGGGTAGGAAAGAAGGTAGTGAAGTGGGTGGAGAATTGGCTGGATAATAGGACCCGGGGGGTGGTGGTAAATGGCATTCACTCTGCAGAGGGTAAAGTGACCAGTGGGGTACCATAGGGATCAGTGCTGGATCCAGTCCTCTTCAATGTCTTTATCAGGGATATTGCAGAGGGTCTGGAAGGGAAAATTTGCCTATTCAGTGATAACTATAAGCTCTGCAACAGGGTGGAAACACCAGGAGGAGTGGATAGAATGAGGGGAGATCTAAAGAACTGGAGGATTGGTCAAGGGACTGGCAGCTAGATTTCAATGCAACAAACAGTGCAAGATAATGCATATAGGGCACAAAAACCCAGGAGCTACATATCAACTGGGGGGGTGGGGGATAGCATGTTCCAAGCAAGAAATAGACTGGGGGTGATCATCTTTGATGAACACAAGGCAGGTAGGCAGTGTGAAAAGGCAGCAGGAAAGGTAAACAAGATGCTGGGATGCATAAGTAGGGGAATCGCCAGCAGAAAAAGGGAGGTAATAATTCCACTATACAGGACATTAGTGAGGCTGCACCTCAAATACTGTGTCCAGTTCTGGAGGCCTTATCTACGTAAGGACATAGATAGGGTGGAGGTGGTTCAAGGGAGGGCAACCAAAATGGTGCAGGGACTACATCGCAAGCCCTACGAGGATAGGCTAAGGGAATTAAATATGTACTCCCTGGAGGAGAGGGGGGATACAACTGAGACATTTAAATACCTTACAGGGAAGAATAAAGTACAGGACAATACTATATTCCAAAGAAAAAGATGCTCAAGGATGAGGGGGCACAAGATGAAACTGGAGGGAGGAGGTGCAGAGGGAACATAAGGAAGTACTTCTTCACAGAGAGGGTGGTGGACAAGTGGAACAGCCTGCCAGCAGAGATGGTGGGGGCAGAAATGATTACAGGTTTTAAACATGCTTGGGATGGGCATAGGATTGCTGGTAGTCTGGGAGGGGGTGGGGTACAACCTAATGCCAGCAGACTAAGTGGGCCGAAGGCCCTTATCAGCTGACAATTTCTATGTTTCTATGTAATGATACACTGTGTCACAACAATTTTATTGTGGTGACATTACAGAAACATAATGTGGTTTTATAAAATAAAAATTGGTAAGAACCACTATTTAAAAACTTTAAGGAATGTTGGTTCAAATTCATTCTATTTAATAAATAGCAATGCTGGTTAGAACCTTCCAAACCCAAGTTTTAAAGCCTTGATGATACTGCAAACATTTCACTCTCCCCTTCTCCTACAGTATTCTTGTTTGCTTTTGCAGGTTTTGCCTGTGAAAGCCTCAGAAGATAAAAAACTCCAACAGGAGCTGAATGCATCAATAGGTCCCCTTAAGCAAATGTATATGCATCTTATCCGATTATTTGAAGGAAGTTTGTATATACGCTATGGAATACTGAATATATGTGGAGCACAATATGATTGCATTGACTTGTGCTGCTATAATTTGTGTAATGTAATCTGCTGCTTCTTGGCCAGTCCCCATCAAAAAAGAGATGTGGGTCTCAGTGGGATATCGTTGGTAAAATAAAGGATAATTTAATAAACATTTATGATGATATGACACAGTAAATCCACAGGAATTATTGAAGATAGTAATTTTTTTGCTGTGACATGTTGCTTGACAAGCTGGGACCTGGCTTTTGTTACTGTTATACAAGGATAGCACAAAAGGGGGCAGGGTAACACAAGTAAAGAAAATACACACTCAGGCACACACAAACACACCCACACACAATTGCATTTTTCAATGTCATTGGTTATTTCATTTCATTTTTATTGGTTATACTGGAAAGGCATGTGAGCATTGCTGCCCATTTACACAAGCGTCCAGTTACATACAACAATCATGAGACATGACATAGGCTAAAACATTTAACTTACATCGAGGGTCAATACAATGGTACATAAAATCAGGATAATACAGACTAAAGGGCATACCATGAACTTGCCATGATGAATTAATAAATACAGGATGACATTAAGCATTCAGTGAGGGTTTAACAATAATATAACAAGAAACAAAAAAAGAAACAAAAAAAGGTGTGATCTAAAAACTAGCCTAGGTGGATTAACAATACTTCATGTGCTAGAAATAGAGGGTAAGAGTCGGAGGTGGGTAACCAGAGGGTGAGGAGAAAAGAGTGCATAAGGGGAGCCAGATTAAGGCTGCAAGCAGGTCCAGGTGAGGGAAAAATGTCTCCTGATATTGTGTTTGAAAGCATTTGTGGAGGGACAGAGGGAAGCACCAAGGGAGGTCGACAGTGAAAATGCCGACCTCCCCCACAGCGACGGCACAATACCGACGCCATTATTGTGCCACCCATGCAGCGAGTATTTTCTGTGGGGCTGTGCCCCACGCCCCCCATGGGGGCTCTGCCCCGCACCCCTGGACTTTAGGATTATCAACTCCAGGTCAGAGTTGGTCCGGGGGGGAGTGGAACACTGGCGGAAAGCACAGCACCAGGAAAGCAAAGCACCAAAAAAGGACCATTACAATTTTTGTGTTTCACTGTCGGGGTGTCGACCTGCAGGGGTGCACTGGGGATGGAGTTTTAGTTCCAGAGGCAGAGAATTGAAGAGCTTGGGTCCCATAAATGAGAGTGTTTTCTGGCCTTGAGTGGTCTGGCAGAAAGGAACAGTGAAAGAGAGAGTGGAGGACAATCTAGTGGTACTGGTGGTGGTGGCTGTCTGAAAGAGAGAGGTGAGGCAGTCAGGGAGCAGTCCACAGGAGAGTTTGAAGAAGAAGGTGGCCATCTTGCAGTTGAGGTAAGCCTCAAGGGAGGGCCAACTGGTGAGCTAATAAAGGTCACAGTGGTGTGTGAGTTTAGGGAGACCAGAGGCAAAGCGGATAGCATTGTGGTAGGAGCTCCGAAGTCTGGAGAAATTTTTGATGGAGAGGTGGGGAAGGGAGACAAGTGAACCATAGTCGAAGACTGGAAGGAGGAAGCTGGAAACTAAGAGGGATTTGAATTCCCTGTTAAGGTAATGCTTGGTTCTGTGGAGGATACCGAGGCAGTGGTGAGCTTTCTTGATTGTGAGGCTAGTGTGAGCATCGAAATTGAGGTGGCTATCCAGGAGTAAGCCAAGGTACTTGAATTCATTGACTCTTTCAATGGAGTTACCAAGGTTGTCATAGAGAGAAAGATCAAAGCCAAGGGGTTTGTGGGGGCTGGAGAAAACCATTAACTTATGTAACCCCCCTGCAAATGGGGGTTCCCAAAAAAGTCTTCCAGGAGCTTGCTTGAATGCACCAAGCCTGAATGGTGTTTGGCTTTTAAACCATTTATCTGTGAGTGCTTTCAGAGCCTCTGGTACTATCTCTTTAAGAGCTGTCTGCTTGCAGACATAATTAGTTTGCATGGGGGGACTGTGTGTTTTCCTGCTTGAGTCCTGCTCAAGCTGCTGCCAAATCGCTCCATTTCTGCCATCGCTAAGTGGGCAGGGGGAGCACTCTTCAAAGATGTAATTGTTTGCTTGTAACCTGTTAGAGTAATAATGAAAATGCAGTTTGATTTAACCTGCTTTCTTGTAGCAAGGACAGTGCAGAGCAAGCTCCCTCATGTTGGTTCTGAACTGCTGAATTGGACCAATCATGGTGGGGATCCTTTAAAATGGAGCCTGCTCTGGGCAAATCAGAACTTGGACTCTCCTCTGGAGCCTGCTGTAAGGAGATTGTAAAGGCAGTGACTCTGGGAAATGTAGTTTTGACTTTGGCACCTTTTTTCCACCAACAGGGAGAGTTTACTGTGAGTGATAGCCAAACCAGCCAACTGAACTGGGAGGAACTCAAAGGAAATGCCCAGCTCTGTCTACTGGAGAAATCAGATCAAGTTTGGGCTGTGAAGGGACAGGGAGCTGTGTGCTTCTTCGGTGTGTAGTTTTAGCGTGGGGATCTCGTGTGAGGCCCTAAGTTTCGGTCTGCAGTTTGTGCAAGTGCCTGTTTGGACTGAAACCAACCTGTGAAGAGAATCAAGGAGATCTGAAGAGTAGAAACCAGGCTCACCCTGTAGAAAACTGGAGAAATTGCTGAATCGTGCTCGGTCTGTCAGGAACTGAATCTGCTGTGTGTTCTCCCGGGTATTGTGCAGTAATTACAATCGGGATAGAGAAGCAGCCTGCCTGGTATAGTACTTTCCTTTTACATATAAATGTGTGTAGTGCTTATGGGGAATCGTGTTTCAAATCCCCTGCACAATGAATAGAGTGCATGAAGCTGGAAGTAAACCCCAGCTTAATCCAGACTACATCCATTTGCTCTAAACTGCAGTGGGGTCCAGTCACAAGGACCTTGTCCAATGGTCTGCTCCTCCTGACAATCCAGGACAATCTGCCTTCCATCCAGTTCCCAGCACTGAGTTTGTGAGTACAAAGCAGGGTAGCTCCCTGCCATCTGTTTATCGAATTGCAAGTGTGTCATCTAATTGTTTTTTTTTATTTCTTCATGAACTGAGCCAACCAGCTCCGGATTACAATTTGGGTATTGTGCCAATGTTTTTTCCATCACAGGGCCCCAACTAGCTGCAACCGATCCTGGCTAGCCCCCACTCCATCCTGGGTACCCAGTGAAAGTGAATATTTGGGACTCTGAATATGAGCACAGTATTGTGATTATTAATGTGTTTAACCTAATTAACCTGATTTCCCCCTTCCTTGTTACAGCTTCATAAATAAATCAGATCTGCTGGTTTCAGCAAAGTTACACTGGCTAAGGTATTCGTTTATGTTAAAGTACTGCACTGTGGTTTTTGCACTGTATCATCTTGTTTTGCAGGGGTTCCCCGGGGTCCAGTCGATGGAGCTAGTCCTGGGGGTAAGTGTACATTGTGAAGATATTCCTAATGCATTGTGTGGGCCACTAGTGGGAAGAAAGGGGGGGTTACAGTGTCCCAGAGGGCTGTGACCAAGTTAGTTTAACTACTGCAAACCCTGACCTCAGGGTGGAGGCACCCACCACTGGACCTAGGCCCCTCAACCTGTTAGTAGTTAAGCAGGCAGGGGTAGTAGCCCTTGGGATAGTGCCACCTAGGGGTTACACTTAGTTTTTTTGGAGTTGAGTACAAGACCTTTGGATGTGAACCAGGTGTGAAGTCTGCTGAAATCGAATTGAAGTTTGTTAATGACAGCGTTAGGGTTTTTGTCCTGACAGAAAAGGGCTGCATCATCGGCATAGAGAATGAGTTTGGAGGAGGTGCAGATGTCAGGCAGGGAGTTAACGACCAGAGAGAAGAGAAGAGGGCCCAGAATGGAATCTTGGGGGACACCGTATTTGATGGGGCAGGATTCAGAGAGGACACCGCAAATAATGGTGCAGTGGGATCTGCCCGTTAGGTAATCCTTAAACCAGAGGCAGACCTCAGGTGAGAAATGGAGGCCAGCCGAGATAGGGAGGAGGACTTCATGATCAATAAGGTCGAAGGCTTTGGTGAGGTTTATGAATGCAGCAGCAGTCTAGAGGCCTTCATTGTTAGCTTTGTCTATGGAGTGAACTTGATAAGGGCAGTTTCGGTATTTTGTCAAGCATGGAACCCATGCTGGGCCTCTGTGAGCAGGTTGTATTTGGAGAGGAATTCCATGATTTGCCTGTGGACCACTTTCTCTAAAATTTGGAGAGAGGGGCAAGGAGGGAGATGGGGTGGTAGTTGGATACTAGATCCTTGGAACCAGATTTGTAGAGAGGTTTAATAATGGTGCACTTCTATGCTTTTGGGAAGGACCCCGTGCAGAGGGAGTGGTTGAGGATGTTAGTGAGAGGGATGGCCAGGAAGTCACAGACAAGACAGAGAACTCTGAAGTCAATGTTTTCGGCACCCTTGGATAGTCTTGGGTCATTTGTTTTGATTAACTTGACCACTTCACCAGAGGTTAGGTACCTGAAATGGAACTTAGGGTGGGAGACTGGGAGAGATGTGGGGGTAAACGGGGTAGGAGTGGAGCTGGGCTTGTACTGGTCGAGATCACTGAAGTATTTATTGAAAAGGAAGGCTATTTTGCTTGGCTGTGTGGTGGTTGTCCCTTCAGAGGCGAGACAAATATGTTCTTCTGAAATTTCCCTCCCAATAAGGTTGTTAAGAATGTTTCAGGTCCTCCTAGGGTTCCCCTGGGCAGCATGTTGATTTTCCAGGATGATGGAGGATTTAGCAGATCTTATGGAAGATTTGTACCTGTTCCTGAGGGTTTTAACGTCTTGGAAGAGTTGGAGGGTTTTGTGCTTTCTGTACAACTTCCAGGCTCGGTCCCTATCCCTCAGTTTATGAAGCTCTGGGATGACCCATTCTTGGCTAAAACCCTTAACCCAGATTTTTTTAAGTGGTATGAAATGGTCACAGAGGGCAAGAAACTTATTGCTAAAGGCAATAAGCACTTTGCAGATGTCAGAAATATTTTCAGTGAAGGAAGTCTTGGGCCAGGGCAGCTTTGGAAAACTCGGAGGCATCCAGCTTCTTCAATTGCCTGGTTTGGATGAATGTGTGGGGGCAGGGGGGTGTTTTTGTAGACCATCAGCAGAAAACAGCACAGTGGTCACTGATTGAGTTGGGAAGAACTCCAGAGGCGGTGACATGGGAGAGGTGTGAGACCAGGACCCAATCAATGAGGGACTGAGATCCAGTTTTGTAGGTGGTTCTGGTAGGTTCATTGATGAGCTGGTGTAGGCCAAGGCCAAGTATGGATTCTTTGGTATGGATTCATTTTGTTTTTACTTATACTCTAGTGCTATATGTGGTGATAGGCTGTCTTTGGGCAACTGGGGGGTTCAGTGGATGAGTGACATACAGTGGAAATGTTGGCATTTCTAGGATGCGTTCCAGATCCACCAGGTTTTCAGATCGGGGCACAAAACAGAAAAGGGAATGGCGGACAGGAGGTACCTGGTGGTCCCCACAACATTAAAGTTTTCAGATGAGTCCTTTAGCCACTAGGATTTTTATATATCACTTTAGATTAAGTGGCCTAAATAGCAGTTAATAAACATATACAGTAGTAAGCAGGCAATTGCCACTTAATCAGATGTTAGTAGGATGTACTGTATAAAATGAGGTTTGTTTCCTCATTAGACAGGACCCTGACACATAGTACAACATTAGCCTAGCACACACCCCTACTCCCATGACATAAGAGGAGTGTATTAATCAAAGAGCACAATCTGTCAGGGTCAAAAAGGTCAATATGCTAATTACATAACCTCAGCATTATAAGTGTCACAATGCAAATCAAATAACCCAGCAACATCAGAAAGAATCATGAAAATGAAAAATGCACAACATAGATTACCACTCCACATGGCAACATTGCTCAGGAATCATAAACAGTAAAGGAAATCCATCCAACATTAAAAAAAAAACATACTTCATACTCAAACATCCAGACTCAAAAAACCTCAATGCTGCTCACACAAGAAAAACAAATATTTAAACACCTAATGAAAACACAAGATGTAGTCTAAAACTACAATTCCACACAACAGTAGAAACAATATATACAGCACTAAACCATCAGCAAAACTTCTACAAACAATGCTCTAAAATCTATTTTAACATGGGCAGGTAGATCTATGTTACATGATTGGCAGATAGAGATCACCTGACCATACATTAATCTCTGTTAAGGCACAGTGTCTGGTGCTCAGGCACCCTCTGTAGATTAGGGGGCATAGCCGCACTCTTTGTTTTCTGAGCACATGCATTCCTCACTAGCAGCCATGTAAATGCCAAGAGACAGCTGCAGGTGCGTGGTGTGTCTTGTTTCCAAAGGACAGATATTCCCCACTACCTACGTGATCCTGCATCAGCGGTGCCATCACACAGTCTGCAGCACAACTGAGCCAAGAGCAGTTTGAGGTCCCCGCTATGTGAATACTCTCCCACCTGCCCCGCAGATCTAGTGCTTCGGGTGCTACTGTCCCTGAGTCACTGTTACCCTTGGTCAGTCCTTCAGAGAGAGAGAGAGAGAGGCAGTATGTGGTCCCACTACGTACCGTGTCAGATCCCTGAAAGCAATGTAATGACATCTGTTCCCCTAACCTTCCCCCCAGACAATCGCACCTGTCCAAAGGCTCTATCCCCAAAATCAGTGCAACACTGTGAGAGAAAACAGTACATGCAGAATTACTGAGAAACAGTGTCCCTTTTTTCGCGAGAGGGACTGTGAGAGATCGAGCAATGCACAGCTAGAGAGAGAAAGGCAGTAACAGACAGTGAGAGCTGGAGGGATGGAGAGGTGAGTGAGTGACAGATAGCATGGGCAGGATACATGCTGATAAATAGAGAAGGGGTTCAGCGGCCAAGGCAGGGACACGCAGAGTTTTCCGTTCTCCAGTGGTTCTCCCCTCTGTTCACATTATTGGGTGTTTTCTCCCATTTTGTGTGTGTAAGCCCAAGGAAAGAGATAGGCACTGATAGGCAGACAGACAGCCACTGCTGTGTACCTTTCCCTACACAATGTGCCTGACTGCACGAGAGAGAGCAGTCCCTTGCATAGTAGTTTTCACAGCATAAGTCCGGGCTGCTCCTTGATTCTATTGTGTGGACCTGTTTACCACAAACTTTTCTTTCTAGGACTATGTTTGCTGTGGCAGAACACAGATCAGTGTAGTACTCCAACCATAAAGCCTGCGGCCTCATGCCTTACAACGCACCTGGGGTGTTGATTAAGCCCCGATAACTGCACACCTTGTCATGGGTTATTGCTTATGTAAACTATCCACTTGCCTATCTGGAATGCAGCAGCAAACACATGCCACTGTCATGCACTCTGCTTCCACCTTATCATCTACAAAAATGCTTTGCACCTGGACTAGATCACAGGGCATGTAATCAGCAGTCCAGGATTTCGGGTCAGACTCAGATCACTTGGAATGTATAGGAAGCATAGCCCAGGCTTCCAGCTCAGCCACAGATCACAGGGGATGTACAGGAAGTTAAAACTCAGGTATACCTACATATTTAAAGCAACAGGATCGACTATAACCATGCTTCCATAATCCATTCCATGCATTGCAACCACACCCAACTAGTGAAGTGGTCTAGTGGCAACCTAATCCCTGCTGTATATCTAATTTATTCTAATATCCTAAACACTACCCATTTAAAGACACAGCACCTCATTACAACACTACTACACTGCTAAACAACTAACATTATTAAACATTTTATATGTGGAATAAGTCAATTCCATCAAAGGGATTAGGCTTTTCAGTCTACCTCCTGGTGGTTGAAGTTCCTCACTCTTCATGCTTGGGACTCCAACCCACTAGTCAGAATATTACCAGTATAATCCCCCTCTGCCATGCCTTATTCCTGACTTAATAAGCAATAATAAGCCTTTAACATGGATGCAACTATTAGTTAATTATGTAAACTGCACATTTAAAATGTTGCAATGTCTGGATGGTTTACGTTTTATTTCCCTTTGCTGCTGTGTGAAAGACCCCAGTTTGCACTATGTACTTTGGACTTTTACCCAGCTCATTAGAATTGCAGTTGCCGAGTGGCTAATGACTAATACAAAATATCTACGGTCTACTAATAAAAATGCTTATTTTATCTTATTTTAAAATACCTATTACTATGAGGTTCAATAAAGCTGAAAAATAATTTTAGTTGCCAATATTTTTCCTTTAGAGATTGGCCCACATAACTACAAAGGTTAGAAAAGATACACCATCAGCATATTACTACATTTTAAATGGCAGATGCACATCTATTAAATTGTTTCAGAATACTTATTAAACAACAATTGTTCAATAAAGTAAGAAATACTGCCTTAATATACATTTCTTAAATGCACAATTACCCTTAAGTTGCATCCATGTTAAAAAGCATGCTATTGCTTATTAACCTGTATTAACATCTTATTAAGAAGCAATAACTTGTTTACTATATGTTTATTAACAACTATTTAGAGCACCTAATTTAAATCAAAACTTTTTTTGGGGGGAGGGGAAGAAACAAGGGTCAAGTGTGACAGCAGGTTTGTGATGACACACCCACCACGAAGATGAGAGTGGTGTAAGAGAAACAAACAGTAAACATGATGGTGGCTCTAGGAAGGTCTGCAGAACTGCAGAGGAAATCAACAAGGTGTGCTGCAGTGGTGCCTTGTTTCTCCCTGGGGCTGCTTCTGTCTGTGTCTCCAGCTTGGCGGGGGAGCTCTACTTGTGCAGTAGTGCTGCTTGAAACCCTGTCTCAGTGAGGAATACTTGCCTATGCAGTGGTAGCACATCTAACCCCAGTCTAGGCTGGAATCTAAACTTATGTAGCAGTGATACTTCTATCCCCAGCATAGCAGGGAATCTTTACCTGTGTGGTAGTGTCACTTTTACATATAGACTGGTACACAGTGTCAGTATATGAACATGTAGCATCAGTATGTGAACATGTAGCATGCAGCTTTTAGTTGCACACTTACATACTGATTTCAACCAAGGGCTGACAGTGTCAAAGTATATTCTAGTTGAAAATCTGAGTTCTAAGATTACCTCTAGCGGAGAAGTTGATGGAGTACATTCGTGAGAAAAAGCTGAAAGGCCATCACACTCCACCTTTAGATATTCAGATTAATTAAAAAAACAACAGCTGAGAACTGAATATAGCACAGGTCAACATACACAGTAAAACACACCATCAAGATACCTTAAAATGTGTTATTTTTGAGTTTATTTTGCCCATCGTGCTAAATAGATAAAACTGTGGAAATGTAATTTTGTACTCCCGCTCGGGTGCGACTAGGATCCTCCACGGACTGTGCCACAGGTCTCTCCCCAGCGGTCCTGCTAGCAGGAGACTGCCCGCTACCATTTCTCCATTGAAAAATCGCTAAGGTAAATCTAAGAAGGGCATAGACCTTGCTGCCAGCCTGCACGCCTTCTGTTTTATCAGGACAAAGCGAAGTGGAGGATCTTTTCCATTTCTTTCTTTGGCGCTTAAACTCAGTATTATAATTTATTGCAACTAAAGCAACATGGTTATTTTTTGTCATTTCCATGCCTGCTTTTTAAGTAATATTAATTTCTGTGGTAGCAACTTAGTCCACTGTAGCAAAACTGCATGAGTTAATTAAGTGGGCTGAGCTTACACTGTAATTTAATTTCTGTCTCTGCTGCTGTAACCCTAACCCACCCTATCTCTCTGCTTTCACTGTGCTTAGCCTTCTTCCCCACTGATAAATTCCCCCCCTCTCTCTCCTCTTTTCCCAGGATACAGCCGCCCGCTCGGGTGCAACTAGGATCCTCCATGGACTGTTCCACAGGTCTCTCCCCAGCGGTTCTGATAGTAGGAGACTGCCCGCCACCATTTCTCTGTTGAAAAATCGCTAAGGTAAATCTAATAAGGGCACAGACCTTGCAGCCAGCCTGCATGCCTGCTGTTTTATTGGGACAAAGTGAAGCAGAGGATCTTTTCCATTTCTTTCTTTGGCGCCTTTTTCTTTGCTGAATACAGAGGAACACCATTTGGTGGACACTCATATTTCTCAGAAACTGCTTAAACTGATACCTTACCGGCACTGCGCGCCTGCCCCACCCCACCCACCCGCCCTATCTCGACATTTAGATATATAAATTTGTATTTGTCAATTTCAGTTGATGTCTAACAGACCACTTTCCCATTTGCTCCTTATCACACTCTACCACTAGGGGCATAGGCAAATCTTTTATGCTCTCTAATTCTTTACTTTAGGCTTAAAGCTGCTATAGTGCTGTTTCCGCTCCTGCCTACTTATATTGTAACTGTTGGTGCTGCTGCCCACCATAAATTAATTATTGTTCCCTCCCCTTTTTACACCTATTGGTTATTTTGTTGGTGTACTTGCCCACTATGATACCTAAAGTCTGGGCCACACTGGTGACCACCCTGTTGTTTTCCTCACTTGCCAGGCTCTCCCTACTCCCCTGTTCTCATCAAATTAACTGGAAACTGCCCTCAACTAGTAACTTTAACTTTTCTAACATGCTAGTTAGACCTATTGAAAGTCTGACTCTCACTTCTCTATTAGCCCCAAAGTGGACCTATTACTTGATGATCTCATACCTCGTCTCACTTGCCACTCTAAAATAACCATGTGTAGCCCTTTTATTCATTGCAAGCTCTGATATCTGATGCTGCTCACTATCCTGTTAGCAGGGGATGTGGAACTAAACCCGGGTCCTCTACACCTAAATCCGTGCAATAGTGCCCCCCTGGGCCACTGCTACTGGACTCCACATAGCCCATCTAAAGATAAGGAGCATAACACGTAACCTTCCAGAGCTGGAGGCATGGGTCACCACCCATAACCCAGATATACTATGCCTACCTGAGACGTGGCTCAAGCCCCTCACCCCGACTCAACCTGCTCACTACCAAGCTATTGCCTTATCAGAAATGACAGGTCATCTTCTAAGTGGGGCGGGGGAGTGGGTCTGCACTATAAGGCACACCTAAATGTCTCGCTGAAAACCAAACCTCAATCTTCCATCTGCGAATCCCTTCATGCAATTCTACACCTGGGAGCAAAAAATCTACATATAGCTGTGGCTTGTAATCCACCCTAGGGAGGTCTGTCTGCCCTCACTAATATGTTGGAGGATACATTAGCACTGGCAGGCCAAAATAAACTGCTTATCTTAGGGGACATGAATCATAACTGGCTTGGTCACTTTCATGAGTCACTCCAAACTGTAACCCAGAGTTTTAACCTCCATCAAATGATCACTGAGCCCACAAGGCTCTCCCCCTAATGATAAATCAAGCACGCTACTGGACTGGGTGCTAACAAACAGAGTTGACAGAATTGTGAAGGCTGGTACCATGCCAGATAGTATATCTGATCACTCCCCTATTTTCTGTGTGTGGCAACACTCCTGCTCCCTGACACAACCCCCACCTTATATCACCTTCAGGAACTATGCAAACCTAAACCAAGCTAAGTTCCTATATGAAGTCTCATCTTTTGACTGGTCCTATCTCACCCAGTCCCAGGATGCACAAGCAGCACTGGACCACTTCCTAGAGCACTTCCGTGCACTACAGGACAGACATACACCCCATGTTACCCAGCGGGTTCTCGTAACACCCACAAAGTGGCTACATAAAGATCTCCTGACTGCATTGTGTACTAGGGATAAAAGCAGGAAGCGTTACAGAAAAACAGGCCTCACCTCTGACTATCAAACCTACAGGACCAACAGAAGTGATTGCAAAAAGAGGATTAGGCTAGCAAAAAGTTTGTACTGTAAAGGGCTCCTACTGGAAGCATCAAATGACTCCAGAAAATTCTGGGCTCATATCAAATCATTCTTGGGTGTGAAAAACACTTACTTGGCTAATGAAATGATCATAAATGGGGCCCATTGTAACAACCCCAGGACCATTGCTGAAACATTCAATAAACAATTCTCCGACCTATCTAGCCTAACATTGGGCTTCCCCCATGGTCAGCCTTTACCTCCCATGACCCCAGTCACTCCCAGTACCCTTCCCCTTCCCCTTCCATTCTATTTCAAGGCTATTTCCAAACCTGATGTCTTAGGCCTTCTGAACACCATATCTGACAGTACTAGCGTAGGCTCTGATGGCTTAGAACCCAAATTGCTAAAGCTGGCTGCACCATTCATTGCGCAGCCACTATCACGGATATTTACCTTCTCTCTTTGCACTGGTGTAGTCCTGGCTGTATGGAAAGTGGCCAAAATTACGTCGGTCTTAAAGAAAGGTGATAAAAGAGATACGGCTAACTATCAGCCAATTGCAATACTATCAGTACTAAGCAAATTAATGGAAAAACTTGTGTCAATTCAAGTCACCGAATATATGACTAAATATAACTTCCTCTCGCCTATCCAACATGGCTTTCGGAAAGGTCATAGCACCTCCACTGCCTTACTCCTCCTCACAAATGACAACTCTAACTGCTATGGATAATGTCCTCCTCACAGGTTCTGTCTTTATAGATCTGATGAAGACTTTTGACCTCGTCGACCATCCACTCCTACTAGACAGTCTCCTAGCACTTGGTTTCTCAACTAACTCAGTTGCCTGGTTTAAGAGCCATCTATCCAATAGAACACAGCTTGTGAGATTCAATTCTGCTGAGTCAAGCCCCATGGCAAACAACCTAGGAGTTCCCCAAGGATCGATATTAGGACCCCTTCTTTTCTCCATTTTTATGTTTGCTTGCACGCATGTGCAAGAAACATAGTGCCATCATCTGAGTTTTTCAGAGGTGTGTCAGCATCTTCCAATTCAGTCAGTGTGTTTGCAGGCGTGGTCACAGTTCTCCAATCACTGCTGGAGCTGTCTATGACAGCAGTTGAAAATGCAGTGGCATACAGTTGAAAGAGAGAGCTACGCTTCAGTGAGCAGCTCCCCCACACACACAAACACAGATCAACTGTGTTGGTTACCTGATAGATTGCTGTAGTCTTGTCTAGCTTAGAGACAAGCCACACATCATTACTTTAATAAACTGTTCCCTGCCACAGCAGGACCACCAAAATATGTGGGTGCCTAACAGTCCTTACACACCAACTCTCCAAACACACCTTCATGGACTCCATGGGTTCTAATCCTCCAGAAAAAAAAATATCTCAGCATTTGATGTGAAAACTCAGACTTCGTTGTATGTGTAATTCCAAGCGTTTTCTCTTACTAGACTCTGTCAATGTGAACTCCCCGCTGCTAAAACCTATGCAAACGAACTTGAACGTACTGTGCTACCTGCAGCTGAAGCAAAGAATAGCCAGAATGCACAAAGGAGAACATACTGCTATGCATTTCAGCAGCAGCCAGTGGGGAAGGTTTTCATGACTGAAGCACTTTAATGCATCTTTTAATGCTGTCATATACACACCCGTGTGGTAATTCACTAAACTGCACACTTAGTCTGGTAATGCAGCTTCAAAATATTTTTTTTTTCTCTGGAATTGCCATGAGCTGGCATTTTTATGTGACTGCAGAAACAAGATGCTGTATGTCAGCCATGTGTCTGCATTCCACACTCATCCCCTCACACCTCTCAAACAAAGCCACTGGTGCTTACTGAATTGAGAAGAGTTACATGGATTTCAGAAATTGTGCCAGATACACTGCATTGCCCTCATCCACTCTCTTTGTTTCAACCCTCCACCCCACTTCTCTTGGGCAAAGCATGAAGGCTAGTTCACACTAGCACATTCAGATACTTAATAATTCACACTTCCTTTCAAATCAGGGAAAGGCATGTTGTTGGTCTATTACACTATGAAAACAAGCATTTGTCAATGCCGAACATTCACTTGCAGGTATTTGCAGTGGTATTTGGCACTTGGACATGGCTTAAAAAAATCAGTGACAAAGAAGTACAAGCATTTGTCAATGCCGAATGTTGCTTGCTTCTATGTGCTGTTTAGGTATTTGGAAGTCATTGGAGTGCAAATATTGAAAATTCGCGAACTTCTGAGCGCATAGGAACTGTGCAATGCACGCCGTAAAGATGTCATTTTAGGAATTTTTTCACCAAATTTTCAACATAGCCATTTTAAGACCTCTGCTAATGAACAGTGTCACAGTGATTTTCTTAATGTGTCCCATACATTGAGTTCAGACACCGACTGTGCCATTATGCGCTACATGGGCAGAAACACATTTTGGCAGGATGTGAAAAATGACAGCTATACTGCTCATAAGGAGGTGTGGTAAAATGGCAATGTTGAACATCTGGAGTGAAAATATTGAAAATTCGCAAACTTACGAGCCTGCGAAGGAACTGCGCAATGCACGCTCGTAAAACAGTCATTTTTAGGAATTTTTTCACCAAATTTTCAACATAGCCATTTTAAGACCTCTGCTCATGAACAGTGTCACTGTGATTTTCTTAATGTGTCCCATACATTGATTTTGCACACCGACTGCGCCATTGTGCGCTACATGCTCGGAAACACTTTTTGGGTGAGATGTGAAAAATGACAGCTGTACTACTCATAAGGAGGTGTAATAAAATGGCAATGTTGAAAATCTGGAGTGAAAATATTGAAAATTCATGAACTTACGAGCCTGCTGTAGGAACTGCGCAACACACGCTTGTAAAATGGTCATTTTTAGGAATTTTTCTACCAAATTTTCAAAATAGCCTTTTGAGAGCCCACCTTATGAATGCTGGCACTGTTGTTTCACATTAATCTGGCCCAAAAGGTGATTTCAGTATGTGCGAAATCACCCTTGACCCGAATACTGCCATGACAGTGACAGAATTCATGAGAAGGGGTCCCAAAAACCCCATGTTGAAAATTTGATGCAAAAATTCCAAAAAATGCCTAAGATATGTGACAAAGTTGAAAAAAAAAACATCTAGCCCATTATACAGCTTACCGGCATTTCCTCAGTTCGCGGTCGGCTTTGAAGAGTGCAGACGTGTTCCCGGTCCAGCGATGATCGTTGAGCCGAGCTCTGGAGGTAAGTATGGGGTGAGGGGGTGTGGGGAGGCAGGGTGCGCAGTGGGTGGGTGCTGGTTGTGGGAGGAGGGCGGGGAGACTGCGTGGGACCGTTTTTAATTTACAGGTTTTCTTTTTTCTATAATTGATGGCGCGGGACATTTGCCACACTGGGTTGGGCTCCCAGTATCGCAGAAGGATGGCTGGGGGGCCATGGAGCCAACGGGGGATTGGGCACCCCCATCGGCAGACGGACGTGGGACATTTGCCACCCTGGGGTGGGCTCCCAGCGTGGCAGCAGAGAAAGCTGTTTGGGGGGAGGTGGAGCCGATGGGGGATTGGGCACCCCCATTGGCAGACGACGCAGGACGTTTGCCATGCTGGAGTGAGCTCCCAGCGTGGCAGCAAAGATTTGGGGGGGCATGACGCGCTGCAAGCACACAGCAGTGGTTTTCTTTGAAGAGAAGACCACCGCTGTCATACACAGCACCGCAGCGATTGGTGCAGGACAGCCACGCCTGCTCAACAGAGCAGGGGATTGCACAGGGCAGGCACACCTCCAAAGTGTCCCATTCTCCCAAGACGTTCCTTACGCATGCACACAAGCAAACGTAAAACCAAAAAACAAATGATGGACTTTAGAGGACACAGTAGCAGTGCTATCACATTGATTTTGCATTTTCCTGTAACTCTAGTGCAAATTTCCCTCCCCCCGTACATTTCATTATTTCACATGAAGCAGAATTGCTCTGATGCCCCTGAAGCAAATGATTATTTACCTTTTAATGGACCAACATAGATGTAACAACAAGAACAAGGTGCTCTAGCTTTCGGACCAACCAGTCCTTCTTCAGAAGCTCATGGCAGTTGTTTAGAAAACACAATACTTATAACAGCTAGATAATGCAGAGAAAAACAGAAAAAATTCCCCATTGGTTTAAAATACTCATTTAAAAAAAAAAAAAAAACAGAAGATGATGTCAGAGAAGTTTAACAGTACTATACTGCCTTCAGCCAGAAGCAACCTTGGGTTAAACGTGCTTGGTGGAACACACATGCAAAGAATCCTACTGCATATAAATTTAATTGACATAAGATAAGACTGCTGAAGCAGATAACTCCTAAATCAAGCTGTGAGTGTCCCAGTTAGTATAAGGATGTGATTACTGAAAGGCAACCCCCACCCAGATTAAAGACAAACTAAGATTGTTATAGGGCTCATGAAGTTTCAATGTCTGCATTATAGACAAGAATTTACCAGTAAAGTTGCCTTAAAGACATAAGTGCACACTGTGATGTGTAAAACCTAGCTGGACCTGTCACCCAGCTGTACTCTCCAGCTAGATATAAGGCCCAAGAAATTTCAAAAACCTCAGGACTATATAAATGATAATTTAAATATAAATTGATAATATTAGTGTCAAACAAAAAACTCTAGTCGAGGAACCTCAAGGAATTAAGACCACATAGCCTGATATGTACTGATGTCAATATACACTGAGAATGTAACAACTTGATGTACCACAAGTGTCTAAGGAATCTGAAAAAGAGATAAAAATTTAATTTCTCTCCTCCTCTTCATACAAACAATACACCCTAACCCACCCCACATCACCATAATGTGGGTGGGGAGATTCATAGCTTTAAAGAGATGTTGTGTCTCTCTCTCTCCCCCCTTTTTTTTCCCTTCTCTCTCTCTCCCCCAGACACGCACACACACACACTCACTCTCTCCTAGTGAACCTACATTCACTTCAGTCACTGCAATTGTTCCCCAAAGGAATTCAACTTGTCATGAAATCCTGAGTAAAAGGGCTTATGTCTGATGCCCCTGTAACCAATGCAAGTCAATGGGAACAATTTCCCTGTAAATGACTCCCTATAGATCTGGGAGCCCTGCTGTATGTAGTCTGCCAGGGTCTTACAATATAATTCTTATTTTAATGCAGTGCATTCAAAAAAAATATACTGAAGCAAATGGTTTGTTGCCTTTTACTGAACCAACATACATGGATGTTACAAAAAGAACAAAGTGTCTAAGTGTTTGGCCCAACAAGGTCTTCTTCTGAAGCTTACATGAGTAAACTTACAAGGGATGTTCTAGCCTGTGTGACAACGGTTTCAACTATGCCACTGAACTTGAAAAAAACAGCAATTAAATAACTTAGGATAATGCAGGATATATACAGTAAATGAAATCAGCGGGCACATGTGAAGGCATTGTTGTCATGTCAAAAGACAGCAACAGTACAGCAGCTACCTGAATTCACCTGCTTTTAATTGCTGTTTTAAAAGGGGAATTTTTTTTAAATATCCTGTAAATAGTTTCACAATAATTCCCTCATACCTTTTTACCAAGTGTCTGCTCTACATAATTCAATAGTTGGCAGCTCCTCCACAGCACACAAATGAATAGAGACTATTTTAGTTGTCATTTTTCATATCTCGCCCAAAATGTGTTTCCGCGCATGTAGCGCACAATGGCGCAGTTGGTGTGCGAAATCAATGTTTGGGACAGATTAAGAAAATCACAGTGACACTGTTCATGAGCAGAGGTCTTAAAATGGCTATGTTAAAAATTTGGTGACAAAAGTTCATAAAATGACCGTATTACAAGCAAGCATTGCGCAGTTTCCACGCACCCTCATAAGTTCATGAATTTGTAATATTTTCAGTCCAGATTTCCACCACTGGCATTTTCCACATTCCCTACTGAACAGTACAGCTGTCATTTTCACACCATGGCCAAAATGTGTTTCGCACTTCCAGCAAAGAAATGCATGGTCACTGGGAAATCACTGTTTAGGACGGATTAAGAAAATCACCATGACACTGTTCATGGTGGAGGCCAAAATGCCTGTGTTAACAATCTGCTGTAAAAAATCCTCAAACTAATTACATTACAGGTGTGCGTTGTGCAGTTTCTATGCTCACTCATGACTTCACCAGTTTTTCTGATATTTTCACTCCAGATTTTCAATATTGCCATTTTTTTACACCTCCCCATGAACTGTACAGCTGTCATTTTTCACATCCTGTTCGAAATGTATTTTCACAACTGTGGCTCCAAATGGCGTAGTCACTGTGCAAAATCAGCATTCGGCTAATGAACTGATATTGCCACTGTTCATAAGGTGGGGGTCACAAAAAAACAATGTTGAAAATTTTGAGCGAAAATACCAATGAACGTCTTAGGCGTTCCTGTAAGACTGACAGGCCTCAGGGGTGTGACTTGGGATTAGCCAGCCTGTAAATATCATACCATTCCACCCCCACCCACACCCTGCAGCCAGTGAGAGGCATCGAGTTGTGCCTAGACTCTTCGCCTCAAAGTTCACCCCATTCTCCTGTACTGCACCCATCTCACCATATTTCCTAACAGAATGGGGGTCAACATAAGGGCTAAAGACCCCAAGGCACACAGTGACACCTGTCAGTGTCTGCAGGGTAGGGTGTGGTGAAATGCCATAGCCGTTATGCCTGACGACCCAAAGGCACACCCCAATGCCTGTCAGTATCTGCAGGGTGGTGGTGGGGTTGGCTTCAGTTCAATACTTCACTGTCATTCCTATTGTGCAGCTCTGTAACTCCTACACTACCAGTGCCAATGCCAGCAAGCAAACATTCGGCATTGACAAATGCTTGTTATTAATGGTATATCATCAAATAGCCCTGACTACTCATTTATCCTTTACGCGGATGACCTGGTATTATACTGTAATGACAAGAATATACACCACATAAACCAGAGTCTGACCACTGCTTTCAAGTCTATTCAGTCCTGGCTTTCCACTCACAAGCTCATCCTTAATCTTGATAAATAGCACACAATGTTGTTTGGATCTACAGTCAAATTAAACAACAACTGTGATTTCTTTAGAGTAACTGGTCACGATGGTGTGGTACTAAAACCTGCACGCTCTCTCAAGTACCTTGGAGTCCTCCTTGATGAAAACCTCAACTTTGATATGCACATAACATCTTCCTGCAAATCAGTTAATGCCAAAATTGGAGCTGCCTACAAAACTAGCTACTGTATGTTTTCACGAAATCAGCTAGACTAGCCATAGCCCGTGGAATTTTGCTCCCGTCCTTATCCTTTGGGGTAGTCACATATCTTAACACATCCACCACTCTTCTAAAAAAGTGGGATACCACCTACAATAACATCTGCAGATATGCCTCGGATGGCCTCACCCCGGTCCAAGCACCATTGTCAGCTCTATGCTGACCTAAATTGGCTACCCCCTGCTCTGGCTAGAACCTATGCCCTGGGCTCCCTGACTGACTGTGTTGTAAGAATAGGAACCCCAGGATCACTGGCATCACTACTGAATCCTCTGCCCCCATCTCATGGCCTCAGATCATCTGGCAAATCACTGCTGACAACACCAATATGCAAATATAATAAAGGAACCCTAGCTTTCTCTTACTCGCCGGTAAAACTATGGAACTCCTTGCCTCTCAATGTTCACCTAGCACCCAGCCATGCCCAGTTTAAAACAAACTGTCACAACTTCTTCCTTAGCCAGGTCTCCTGTGTCTGTTTTAAACCTCCTTGAATCTAACGTGGCTCTGACCTCAACATACTACTCCATTGCTGCATACGGATCCAACTCAGCCAACCCACCGGGATGTGCTCTTAATGCACTTATGTTTCTATCAGTCTATAACTCCTATCCACTTGTGCTTAACCAAATTTGTCTGAAATCTGTCTGATATGAATTGTTGTTACTGTGTAGTTGAACTGCTGACCTGCCCTGTTACCCTACTGTGAAATGTTGTCTTAATTTCTACAACTACTCATTGATTTTTGTCAGTATCTTACATCACTCTGTATCCTGGCCACGCTTGCCTGTATCAATTGAAGTCTTGTTAGTGAGCCATTATCATGTCCTGTAACCCAACGGTGAAATTTTGGCCAACTTTGTACCAACTCACTGATCTTTGTCAATATCTTGTACTGCTCTGTATCGTGTTTCATCCTGTTTAATTTCTAATGTCTATTCCTTGTCTATTGTATGTATTTCTCCTGGGTTGTGCCTGAAAATAGTCATGCCTTGGCTATGGTACTTACCTGGTAAACAAAAACTAAATAAATAAAAAATAAAATGCTAAGCAATTAGTGATTCACTTCTATTAAAAATGCACAGTTTCGCTGGCCCACCAGTATAGTGGTTGAATTTCCACTTGCGATGCCGATGACCGAGTTTGGATGTGAACTCGGGGAGTCAGAGGGCAGGCCGGGGGAGGAGGATCGAGTGTCTGACAGACTACTCTCCTCCTCTGGAGGGAGGGTGGGGTAGCACTCAGTGCTTGACCGACCCCTGGCAGAGGCAAGGAGTATCACAGCCCGATGCTTGTAGTTTCTGGAGGTGCCAGATGTGGGCACCTGTGGCCTTGTGTCATTGCACGCCACACCTCCCAATAACCAGGAAAAAATCTCCAGACACAGCAGGATGATGTCTGTACCCACTGAGCCCAATACAACTGGCTGAGGCACTCTGCCACTGGACTAACTCTGTGGCACCATTCAGGGAGTTATGGGGTGGCTCCCCCAGTGGCCCCACTGTGGGGGGCAATCTAGGGTTAATGCCGGTGGCAGCAGGTAAGTTCCGGTGACAGAGTGAACAGAGCAAGCTGGAGAAACAAAAAAAAAGCTCAATTTCTGCCAATTATCTCCATGTCATTTTAATGTACTTAAGTTAAATTCCAGCAAAATACCCATTTTACAGTCATTTTTCCTCTCACACTACTTTGACCATATACAGTGAACAAGAAGCCTCAGTCCAGTGCAGTCCCTGTAAGTGATGGCACACACACACACACACACACACACACACACACTCCTGCCCACTCTGAACTGATTACGGTAGTACTGGCCTCTGCTCTGCTTATAGATTAGGGCAAAGGTAGTGCAGTTATAAGGAAGAAGACCAATCTTTATCAGACTGTTTTCTGAATGCTGATGTGAAAGTATTGGTGTTGCTGCCCCTAGCCCTAACACATGTTGCTGGTGAAAGCAACCCCTCCATAATAAACATGTAACAGATGGGTACAGGGTTTTCCTATAGAATACTCAAAGCAAGAGAAACTCATAATAGTATGGTTATGATGTTGATAAGTCATTGATCTGACATCAGATTGATGGTATTAAGAGTGCGAACCCTGCTTCAACTTGTGTGCACAGTAGTTGTGAAACTGCTGGTCACAACCTCCTGAAAGTCATGCTGGTAATTCACAAAGAAACTGACACTGTCATCAAGACACGCTGCCATTGCCATGGCGATAGGTAGGGAGGGAATGGGTGGTGGCGTACCACCGTTGGCCTGCAAAAGGTCAGGGTAACAAGTTAAATGTGCTCAGAATTTAAATCAAAGTGCAGGAAATGTGTATGATTAAGGGGGGACCTCACAGTTGGACTTCAATGGCTCAGGAAAAAATGGACTTCAACACAACTTCAGTGGCTCAGACCTATATTTTATGCTACCGCCAATCATAATTGTCTATGTTGGGCAGGGGGGAACTTCCAGAAATCAATGTTGGTTAACAGATAGGGACGCCGTGTATTACAAAAAACAACATATGGCTCCCTGTCTGTTATGGAGCCTATAACTCCATCTCAAGGTTGCAGTTCCAGCTTTGCTTGACGTTTATGATGTCACTGGAATCCCTCGATGATCGATAACAGAAGGGGAGCCATATGTTATTCTATTTCATTCAGTCAACGCATCTGAGTATAGATGCAATGCCAGGTTAACTTTCTTAATGAAATATATATTTTTTCCCACTTGGAACCTTATATCACCCACTCTAGATATGCTGATATTACTGTCCACACAACAAGTTAGATTAACACTGGTAGTGGAGGGACTGTATGTATGGCAAAGGAGCCGTCTCTATGCATTCAGCAGCATTCCCCATTCAGTCATGAACAAGAGATAGTACATAGGCAGTTGATGAACCACATCCTTCATCACAATCTTCTCATGGAAGCACAGTTGGCTTTCAACCAAATTACTCCACATTTCTGTGCTCTTAAATAGTGTTGCTAGAAATTGTTCTAAAAAGAGCAAGACCATTTTAGGACCCAAGGGTTTGAGTTCTAATTTAGACCTAGAACACCCATGGGTTCTAAGTATTAAAACACATTTGATACAGTTCAAAAACAGGAAATGCCAGACTGAAAAATCAACTATATATTGGGAATTATGTTGTAAAGTATTTTACTCTGATACAAAATGTGTTGCTCATTAGCAGATGTGCTAAATTACAACACATGGAATTGTGACTCGACATTTGTATTTGAATGGTGCACAGTGTTTCTCATTCTTTCTACATGTGCAGTGAAACAATAGTATCACTGTGCTGTGAGATCATCCTCTCCTCTCCTCTCCTCTCCTCTCCTCTCCTCTCCTCTCCTCCATCTCTCTTTGTCTTTTCTCTCCAGTCCTATACAAAAAAGAAATGTGAGTTCTACAAATGATTAGAACCCTAAAACAATTGAAATGTTCTAGACTAGAACCAGGATCCAGAACTTCAGTGACTTCTGACAACCCTACTATTAAAGGTCACCAACAATCTAGCATCAACACTTGAATCTGAATTTCATGTAGGGGCAATGTTCATACACTTGGCCAAGGTGTTTGACACTGTGGATCTGGACATCCTCCTCTGCAAACTCCTCAATATGGGCCTGGTATCTTGCACAGTATCTTGGCTCAAGTTCTATCTGACCAACAGATCTCAGATAGTCAACGTCAATGGTGAAGTATCCTGTCTGCATTCCCTCAGCATCGGGATCACATAATGTCTCATCCTTGGAGCTCTGCTCTTCACACTGTCTATAAATTGCCTTTCCCTGCTTGCTCCAACTATAACGCATATATAAATCTCTATGTGGATAACACTGGCATCTACTCTAAATCAGAATCCATCACTCACGTCAACAAAACATGGCAGACAGCCTTCAGCAGAATTCAGATTTTGATGGACTCATACAAGTTATTCCTGAATTATAAAAATAAGTTGATGATTACTTTTATTGGGAAATCACAACAACCACAATACATGCACATTCTACCTCCCATGTGCCAACCAAGGGAGTCAATGCAGGCCTTAAAATACCTTGGGCTATGGTTAGACCCAAAACTCAGCTTCACAGGCCACATCACTAGACCAGTCAGAAGTGTACACCAAAAACGTAAGCCACTCTTCCACATCTGCCTCTGCACCTGCCCTGGTTAAGTGCAAGAAAGCTGATTATCAAGCAGTTTCTACTCCCAACTCTGTAATATGGCCGGGAAATCTATAGCATTCACAGAAACTGGGGAAATTGACCTACTCACCCAATATAGTAAACTTTAAAGAATTTTTTTCTTCTTAGTGTAGGACAGCTTGGTGTTCACTGTCCACAGGGGGTTGTGGGTACCTGTGCCCATGTGCAAAATGCAAGTAGTCTTTTCCTCTTTCTAAGTAGTGATCCTAAGGGTGACAAGCAACTGGGCATGTCAATGTACATGCCCCCCCAAATCCCAGCAGTGCCTCCATGGCAGTGATGGGGTTGGGCATTCTGTCAGCGGCTGCACCAGGGCCCTCACAAACTGTGTGTTCCTTTACACTGAGTAGCCACAACATGGTTTTCTTTTCTTGTGACCATCTGGCTCACATCATTCCAACCCACACACTCTACCCCCTCACCTGCCTTCTCATAGAAACATAGAAGTTGTCGGCAGAGAAGGACTTACTGTGCCACCACAGATCCTACTCAGTCTCCAGTCTTCCCCCACCTTGCCTTATTTCTAAGGTTCCCCTTGTGTCTATCCCATGCATGCTTGAATCTTGTTATCATTTTAGCACCCCCCCCACCTCCACTGAGAGGCTGTTCCAGGTGTCCATCACTCTTTCTGTGAAGAAGTACTGTATTTCCTCATATCTCCTCTGACTCTCCCCCCTACACCTTCATAGCGTACTCCCTTGTCCTTGAGCATCTTTTTCTGTGTAAAATGCTACCTTCATGTGCCTTATTATTACCTGTGAGGTATTTGAATACTTCTTTAATGTCCCCACTTTCCCTCCTTTCCTCTAGAGTGTACATATTTAATTCCTTGAATCTTTCCTCATAGAGCTTTTGATGCAGGCCCTGCACCATTTTGATTTCCCTCTTCTGTACTGCCTCCACCCTATCTATGTCCTTCTGAAGATGGGGTCTCTAGAACTGGACACAGTACTCAAGGTGGGGCCTCGCCATTGATCTATATAGGGAGTAACACTACCTCCCTCATTCTGCTAGTCATATCCCTCCCTATGCACCTGAGCATCCTGCTAGCTTTCCCCACTGACATATCACACTGCTTTGTTACCTTCGGGTCATCAGAAATGATTACCCTGAAGTCCCTTTCCTGTTCCATTGTTGCCAATAACTCCCTGCCCAATTAGTATGTTGCTTCTGGGTTTCTGTGACCCAAGTGCAAGATTCTGCACTTTTTTGTATTGAAGCTCAGTTGCCAAACCCTTGACCAGTCTTCTAGCTTTTTCAGATCCTTTCCACCCCACCCCCCCTCCGGTGTGTCCACTCTGTTGCAGATTTTTGTGTCATCCATGAACAGGCAGATTTTCCCTTCGAGCTCCCCTACAGTGTCACTAATAAAGACATTGAAGAGGACTGAGCCTAGCACTGACCCCTGCAGTACCCCGCTGGTCACCTTGCCTTCTCCAGAGTGGACCCTTTTACCACCAGCCTCTGACTCCTGTTGCTTAGCCAACTTCTTACCCATTTTACTACTTTTGGACATACTCCTTGGCTGCCCAGTTTGCTCACCAGTATTCTGTGTGGAACAGTGTCAAAGGCTTTATTGAAATCCAGGTAGGCCACATCCACTGCTCTGATGAAGGGGAGTTAGTGCCCCTAACTGCCGAGGCTGGATGTGGGTGGTGGTGGAAAATTTATTTTGCACATATCTGTGTTTTACCTCATATGCTTACAACTGTAAGTAACTTTCAAATTGTAATAATAAAAAATACCTTCACTGAATTTTGTGGCTAAGTCTGGAGTGCTGGATATTTATTTTTTCATCACATCCACCGCTTTGCCCTGATCCACTTCCCTGGTCACCCAGTCAAAGAACTCTATCAAGTCTGTCTGGCAATACCCCCCCCCCCCTTGAAACCATGTTGCCTTGGATCCTATAATCCATTGGTCACAAGGTATTCCACAATCCTTTCCTTCAGTAGTGATTCCATTATTTTATCCACCACCAAAGTCAGGCTGACAGGTTTGTAATTTCCCACCTCCTCCATAATTACCACATTTGAGAAGTGGGATCTCATCTGCCCTTCTCTAGTCCCACGGAAGTCCTCCAGGACTTACCTCACCTGCTAGACACCCTGGATTACCCCCCAGGGTAGGACCATTGGGAGAGGACCCTAAATCTCCAATGGAGACAGGACAGAAGCTTCAGAGAAGAAAGTGCCACAGTTGGTGGTGGTGGGGCCTGTTGTGAGGAGCAGATATCCTTCTTCAGTGCCTTGCCATATTTTCCAGTTTTCATAATCCAGCCCCCTTGTAGGACACAGAGCACTCCCAGTGTGAAAAGCATGTTCTACTTTCATCTTCGGCTCTGCTTGCATTGCCACCTCTTGCCGGTGATGTTCGGGCCTACGAGGAGCAGATGTCCTTCTGTAGTGCCTGGCTGTATTTTACCGTTTTGATAACCCAGCTCCCCTTTAGGACACTGAGAGCACTCCTGGAATGTGAAGCATGTCAGAGCACATCAGTGTCCTACCTGCATCTGCGGCTCTGCTTGCACTTTCAGCTGTGGTCATTGGTGGTGGTGGCGGGGGGCTGCTGTGATGAACAGACATACTTCTGCAGTGCCTGGCCACATTTTACAGTTTTCATAACCCAGCTGCCCTGTAAGACACTTAGAGTGGGATATATGGACTAAATATTATAATACTATACTCTATGACCCTAGAACCACCTCCTCTTGGAAAAATGGAAATACAAGAAATAAAATCTATCTATAGCTGTATCACTAAAACGGAAGTACTGGCTGCAATAGCTAGTTTAAAAAAGAATAAGCAACAGACCAGATAAAATTCTGGGGAAAGTCTTCACATGTATGGCAGAAGAGTGGGAAGACTCTCTTGCGTCATTCTTTAATGAATGTATGATACAAAATGATAGACCATATACCTGATCTGGCTCAATAATAGTTCCCATCTACAGGAAGAGACCAAAAGATGATCCATCAATGTATAGGACCATCAGCCTATTGGATTTATTTATTTATTAGCTTTTGGTAACCGGTAAGTATGCTAGGCAACAACCCTGCCTATTTTCAGGCACGACCTGGGAGAGTACAAAAGGCAATACAGTAATGGCAAACAGTAATGTACAGCAAATAACAACAACTAGGCATGTAAAGAACATAACAGACAGGGAACAATATATCAGAAACTTAAATAAAACAAATGGAGATAAAAGAAAGCAGTAACACCTGAAAAGGGTAAAATACAATATTTGCATAATTCTCTGGTAACAGTCATGAAGACCTAGCTAGGGGAGAGAAAAGAATATAGAAAACACATCAAACTAGCCAAAATATGTATTTTAGGTCATTATCCACCAATGGACTAAACACCGCAGAGGGCAATACAGTGGTCACAAACAGATGCAATTCCCAAGAGTATAGAGGTGAGAAAACAGCAAATGCTTAAATGTGAGGTGAGTTGAGTTACTCTTAATATACTGGGAGAGTGAGTTCCAAAACCTAGGAGCAAAATAGGCAAACGCTTGCTCATCCATTTTAGATGAGCAGGGCCGAACGGCAAGCACTGGGAAGACGGAGGATCTAAGAGATTGGGAGTGCGAGACCAGAGAAAACATACCACCCAGTATGGCAGGACTAGGGGTTCTGGTAAGGGAGTCAATAAAACACCCTAGCGAATAAGAACAGAGAGCAGTGGGAGACAGCCAGTGTAAAGCAGTATAGCGTAGGCAGTGATGTGTTAGGTGAGGAGCTGATAAGGCAAATCTACAGATATTGTTATAAGAAATGTCCTACTTGCAAAGAACCCCAGCATTAGCATGAGAAAAGACAGGGAGGGCATATAGGAATTGAAGGAGTAAAACACCACGTTCAACCGAGATCCTAGCAGTGAGTGAGTGGCGCACTCTATTGGCCGCACCAATCTTAGCATTAACAGAGCAACATATTTCATTGATATGTGCACCAAAATCAAGTACCGGGTCAAGCGTAACCCCGAGGTATCTGAAGGTTAAGGAGTTAGACACACCAGTACCATCACGACTGCAGACTAAAAGCTTAGGGGACTCCATGGGCACTTTTTTAGCAGACCTGAAAAGCACGGCCTGGGTCTTAGCTATGTTTACGACTTGATGGTTATTGGGTAAAGTGTACGCCAAAATTCTCTTGGGGAGATTAAAGAGGGAAGTTAAAATCCTTAGCGGACTTGCCCCTGAACAAGCAGGTTTTAGAGAAAACTATTCTGCCATAGATAACTGCTTTGTACTTTCACACTTAATTGAGAAATATGTCAAAATTAGGAAACAGAAATTGTACCTGGCATTTATAGATTATAACTCAGCATTCGATATAGTAAATAGAACTATTTTATGGGATGTAATGATAAATTGGGGTATCTCCCGAGGGGGTTAATAGTATAAGAAACTTATACACAGATACCTAGGCAAAAATAAGAGCAGGAAATAATTTATCTAATAGCATAAAAACTAACAAAGGCATCAGACAAGGCTGTAGTTTGGCTCTCTTGTTATTCTGCATTTATCTGAATGATGTTCTCATTGAACTTCAAACAACCCCCAAACTCCCCCAAAATTAGTGTATATCCATGTTCTTCTCTAGCATATGCCGATGACTTGGTGCTGTGTTCATTAATCATTTGTGGGCTACAAAATAAGCTCAGTTTGCCGGCCAAAAATGTCAGAGTCTCTGTCCTTAAAGATAAACCTGGAAAAATCTAAAATTGTAGTTGTTGGAGCAAGAAAAACTAAATACTCATGGAAAATTAATAATGTTAAACTTGAAATAGTCAACAAGTATACATACCTGGGAATTATTTTTATGAATAATGTCTCATGGAATTCCTACTTTGAACACACTATTAGACTATTAGTATATGCTATGCAAGCAAAATTTAATGCTCAATCATTATATGGAGCAGAGATCTGTGGGAGGAGTCAAATCGATTGACTAGAAAAACCAGCAATACAACTGCTAAGAACTACCCTAGGCTGTCAAAAAGCAACCCCTACATATTTGAAATGATCTGAACTTGGCCTAGTTAGACTTCAAGCATGGGCAGACATTAGAGTTATTAACTACTGGATAACAATATTAAAATTATCCAATGATAGATGGGCTAAGGTGGATTGGGAAAAGAGGGATTCTAATGATTCTCTCTGGTACTAACATCTTAGGAGACTCCTTGAGAAATATGTTCTGGCTTTCCTTATGGAATATGTACAGAGGGGGATTAGTATCAGTGAACAGTATAGGCCATGTATTAAATGGAAAATATTAAAGTACAATAAAGATGTAGATATGGTATGTGTGAAAGCCTCAAAATATGCTAAATGGCACACACACAATGACAATAAACATGGATATAGATTTTAACTTGATGTCCTGGAAGACCCTGATATACATAAACACTGTACACACTTCAGGCTTGAACTGTATGAATCTAAGCAAGAACAGCTCTGTATAAGAAATCTCAGGATCCAAGTGATGGCTTATGTAATTGTAATCAGACTGAAAAAGAAGATCTGGTACAGTACATGTTCTGCTAAAATGTTCATGGTATAATAGAATTAGGAATAAGTGGCTATAGCCAATCATTAACTCTATAATCTGCACATCGGAAAGTGAACTGGTTACTGTTCTCCTGACAACTGAGAACCCTCTAATTATTCTTGGGAGTGGGGACAATCCTGATGCTTATTAGGAAAAGGAGGAAAGAGATCAGCCTAAGCTAAACTAATAAACTAAACCTTAACTTGTACCCTGTAAAACTGTGATTCTTACGTGTCTTTGTTGAATGTATTGTTATGAACTGATGTATTTATGCTTGTATATGTCCCCTTGCACTGTATGTAATGTTTTTAATATGCTTTTTAGCACATTGTAACAGTCATGTTTTTAAGATTGAACAATAAACTTGACTTAACTACACTTAGAGCACTCCTGGCATGTGAAGCACATCAGGGCACATCAGCGTCCTGCCTGTATCTGCGGCTCTGCTTGCACTGCCACCTGTGGGCACACAGGTGGCAGTAGCATGACAGAGTCATCCACCCTCCCTCCCAAAGTTAGAGAGCATCCTCTAGAATGTTCAGCTCATCTCCCCCAGCCAGCCCTTTGATGACTTGGTCTCGTTCCCTAACCCGGGTCATCGGCATCATGAGCAGTAGCACTAATGCTGTGGGCCAGCAGCCATGATCATAGCTCCATTTGGTTTGGACTAGCCCTTGGGTCTGGAAAACCCCAACTGAGAGCTGAACTCCTTGATTTTAGGAGGGTGGACTTCAGCAGGTTGAGGGAGAGGATCAGGGAAAAGTTACTGGGGTAGACAACATAGGTGGGGTGGAAGAGAGTTGGGGGGTAATAAAGAGGCCATTCTAGAGACATCTGTGTTGCGCATGAGAACAGTAACTAAAGGGAACAAGTTCAAGAGGCCGTTATGGTTCTCAGCAGGAATCAGGGATGCAGTGAGGGCCAAGAAAAAGGCATTCTACAAGAAGAGGGGGAGAAAGAATGGGGAGAATACTTACTGAGAAATAAGGAGGCAAAAGCATGGGTAGGTAGGCAAAGCAGACACAGAGCTGCATATTACAGAAGGGGTCAAGTGTGGAGGAAAAACACTTCTTCCGATATGTTATGGGAAAAAAGAAAGAAAGGAGGGGGAATCGTTAGGCTATTTGGGAGGGTAGGGAGATAGAGGAGGACGGGCAAAAGGCTGCTGTCCTTAATGATTATTTTTGCTCAGTTTTCACTAGGGAGAAAGGTGGGCCCTTGCCTGAGAATGGCATCAAAGTGGCCACTAAGGGGGGGTCCTAGAGATGAGGCAGCCAATATTTACAAGCAAAAGGGTCCAGAAAGAACTGGCAGCCCCAAAGATAGCTAAGGCCCTGGGACCAGATGGGTTGCATTTGAGGATACTCAGGGAACTGACAGCAGAACTGGCTGAACCTCTGGTAGGTCTGTTCAATGGATCACTAGGGACAGGGGTAATTCTGAAGGACCGGAGGGTGGCAGACATCATTCTGCTCCATAAGGGAGGGGACAAGGGTCAAGTGGGGAACTACAGACCTGTCAGTTTTACCTCTATTAGGGAAGTTGTTGGAGTCACTGGTCAAAGAGGACCTCATTGACTACCCGGAGAGCAATGGTCACTGGGATAATAAACAGCACGGGTTCTCAGCAGGGAGGTCTTGTCAGACTAACCTGATAGTTTTCTTTGAATGGATGATGAGGGAATTGGATAGGGACCACACCATGGATTTGCTCTACTTTGAGGTCAGCAAGGCTTTCAACTTAGTGCCCCACAGACACTTGCTGAAGAAGATGGAGGATCTAAGTGCAACTAAGGACATAATAAACTAGGTAGGTAATTGGCTAAAGGGGAAGTAGCAGAAGGTTGTGGTCAATGGGCTCAAATCAGAAGAGAGAGAGAGGTCACAAGCAGAGTGCCACAGGGATCTTTACTGGGCCAGGTTATCTTCAATATGTTCATCAGCAACATTGGAGAAGAAATCTGGGGCAGGTTATGTCTCTTCACAGATGACACTAAGCTCTGTGGAAGGCTGGGTAGTGATGAGGGAATCAAGAGAAATACAGAGTGACTTACAAACACTGGAGAGGTGGTCTAAGGTTTGGAAGTTGAAATTCAAAGTCAAAAAGTGCAAGGTAATATACCTAGGGAACAAGAACCCCAGGACAAAGTACTAGATGGGTGGGGTGAGACTTAGCTCTATGACTGAGGAACAGAACCCTGGAATTATCATCAGCGACACTCTCAAACAACTGAGGCAGTGCAACAAGGCCTATAAGGCCAGTAGGATGCTAGGGTCTGTTGGGAGGAGTATTGATAGCAGGAGGAAGGAGGTAATATTACCCTTTTATAGATCTTTAGTGAGACCACAGCTGAAGTACTGCATCCAGTTCTGGAGCCGTCACCTCAGGAAAGATAGGGACAGGCTGGAGACAGTGCAGCACAGGACAACAAGGATGATTCAGGGACAGTAGAGCAGATCTTATGAGGAATGTCTCAAGGCACTGAACACATACTCACTGGAAAACAGAAGGGGAGAGGGGAGATATGATAGAGACCGTCAAGTTCCTAAAAGGAATTAATAAGGTGAACTTCGGAGAGCTATTTAGCTTGAGTACTAGTCTGAGCTCACGATCAGGGCATAAGTGAAAACTGACAGAATGGAGGTTCAGGAGGGATTTGAGGAAGTATTGTTCTACAGAAAGGATGGCAGATCCATAGAATAGTCTACCAGCTGAAGTGGTGGGCACTGAAACAGTTAATGGTTTCAAGAATGGTTGGGACAGAGTGAAGGGTATAGTGGTCACACAGGGTGACAGAAACTGGGAGGAGAATAAGGTGGAAATGGATGGCTAGGAACCTGGATGGACAGTAGGTCCCAAGGTTAGATAGGGAACTTGGGCATACAGAAAGGACCATTGACTTTTTTTTCTGCCATTATTGTTTATATTTCTATGTTTCATGAAGGAGAAATCCTGTCAGACAAACTTCATTGATTCTTCAGTGTAGTGACACTGGCAGTATATTTGAGATGGGCCACTGACATCCTCTATCTGGACTTAATCAAGGCATACAGTTCAGTGCCACACTACAGGCTGGTGAAAAAGCTTGGAGACTTGGGGTTGGAGGAGGGTGTAACCAGATGGATTGGGATTTGGCAGAGAGTGTGGACAAAGACAGTGGTGGTGGTGGTGGTGAACAAGACCGGACTGAAATGGCTTCCTAATAGTGTAAATACTGTGTATATCTCTGTTCTGGTGATCCGTGTATGGCACTGACAAAGCACTGTCATGCGGCAATGACTTGCAATTGATGTAAACATATTTCCTTGCTTCTCCTGTTTGATAGTTTTAAAGCTTTCAGTTTCCCCTGCTATGCTTTGATGTCTGTACAATTTCTGTCAACGTGGAACCTTTGCAAATGAGCTTGTAGCTCAAAGATGTACACCGAAATAATAAAATAAAATAAAAATAAGCAACACTCAGAGGAGAGTACTGTCACCAATGGACTGCCTCATGAATCAGTCTTGGGGCAAGTCCCATTTAACGTGTTCATCTGTGACATAGTCAAAGGAGAAAGTAAGGCTATCAGAATGGTTTGACACATAGGAAGTGGGTTCTCCAGCAGGGACTACAGAGTAACACTGTTTCTGTACAGATCTCTGGTGCAACCATACTTGGAGTTCTGTGCACAGTTTTGGAACCTAAATTTGAAGACAGGCAGGGATAAGCTTGAGTCTGTACAGTGTAGAATGACTAAGATGATTCATGGGCAGCAGGGGAAATCCTACTAGGAATGTTTGGATTACATGAATATGTACTCGCTGAAGACTAGAGGGAGTGGGGTAAAATAACAGTAACTTTCAAGTTTCTCAGGGGTATAAATAATGTTGATGATCAGCAACATTTTCAATGCTTTGCAAGAGGTGTACCATGAGGCAACATGGGTATAAGCTAATGGGAGGTGGTATCTGAGAAAGTCATTTTTCACAGAGAAGGTGGTGCACACGTGGAACCATTTACCTTGGGATGCAGAGGAGACAGACTGTGGCAGGCATCAAGAAGTAGTGGGACAGACAAATGGGGCTAAGATATGATGGGAATAGTGGAAGGTTAGGGAAGTTGAGGTACAGTACGACTAGGGGGGAGTTCACAGTGCACACAAAGGACTGAGGTAGGTGGAAACAGAACAGACATGATGGAATCTGATCTTTTTTTCTGTCTGTAAATGCTTCTGTTTCTATGTAAAGGGAACAGTTCCATTAAGTGTGTGTGTGTATGTGTGTACGCGTGTGCGTTCAAGGGTGTGCATGCATCTATATACATGTTTGTGTGTGGGGACAGAAGGGAGATGGCAGTGTCCTATTAACACATTTAAATGCCAAACAACTTTAAGGAATGGGTGGAACACTGTTGTAAAGATACCATTTAGCCCAAAAGTTGATAAAATCTAAAAAAGAAATCCCTTATATGGCAAGTCCTAAATGTTTTCAAGGTAAATAGCCATATCGAGAATACAGGTTATGTACCATGTGCAGCAAGCCTGTGCTGCCACCGAGAGGTTCAGATTACAGCAGACCTTGAGAGCAAAGCTCAAGAGGTTCATCATAATCTGAACCTCGAGGTGGCAGCACAGGCTGGTTGGGCATGATTTTGCTCAACCAGTATTTTTTTACAGTGTATAGAGATAAAAATAAAGTTTTGTGTTTGTTAAATCGCTTGAACTATCATGTTCCATTCTCGGCCAATCTGCTGTTGTCATGTCCCATTCTCAGCTGTTGTCAAAGTGACAGCTAATATGAAGAAACAGATGCTTTTTTAAAAAACAATAAGGTTAAGTTTACGTTAATATAAGGTTTAATTTTTTAGACTTTGGTTGAAAACATTGCAAACTAGACAAGGTTCACATTATCGTTTTCCGTTTTGTGGTTATCTGTTGGAGGCGCTGTGTTTTTCATTTTTCAGCTCTGGCTTCATTAGAGCTGGTCACCTGGACATTGTGTTCACCAGCATGATCCATACAGACCTTTGGGGTATGTTTTTACTGGAAGAACAAAATAGATCTCAATATGAGCGAGAGGGACTGGCAACAGATACAAATACATTAAGCAGGACCGCCTGCGTTTTTGCAATTCCGTATTTTGCACAACCTCTGTTTCTCTCCTGCAAGACTGTTTAGGATGGGTAAGACAGCATCTCCACTCTGTATTAGATGTGTGAACACAGAGGGGAACATTGAAACATATTATCTGGGACTGTGCCTTGGTGACTCCCTTCTGGCAAGCTATTTGGGATGCTTTGGACCCCACGCTGGGACTGGATTCTTACTTTACCTATAATATATGTATGCTGGATCACTTTCCCAAAGGAATGTTAGCTTGTCATAAGGCCTATATGTCACTTATTTTGGTGGTGGCTAAACTAATTATAGTAAGACATTGGTTAGCTCAAACTAAACCATCCCTAAGAGAGTGGCATGCAGAAGTGCTCCAAGCCCTCGAGATAGAATAACATATTGCTAGGAGGATGAATTGCCAAGAGACCTTCTGCAGGAAATGGGCCCCACTATTTTCACTTCTCCCTATCTTGAAATGTCATTAGAATAGCCCCATTCTCGGTGGAAGGGTGGGGTTTCCAATTGGTGCATATGTTCTGAGGATACAACAATAGAGTTGCTGGTCTACCCCTGTCTGTCTGTCCATCAATGCTCTCATAGATGCTCTGGGGAGGAGGGGTTTGCCGAGAGTTGGGGGAGAGGAGGGGGTAGATAAGAGTTAGTTACTTTGACAGACTAGGCCTCATCACTGCTGTCTAAAGCAGACATATACTCTAGGCCTTGCATTTGTACTGTCACAGCTTCCCATGTGTTCATTTGGTTTTCCATCTCCATTCTGTAGGGGGGAGAGAAGCTACTGGGGGATTGTCTGTGTATGTATTTCTATACTATTTCAATAAACTATATTAAATTAAAAAAAATATTGTAAGTATCAAATCTTTAGAAACCTTTATATCATCATACAGTATTTGGGGGCACAAAAATTAACTAGCATAACTGAGGGTATGTCTTTAGGAGCCTGGATGAAGGCAAATTAACTGTTGCCATCTTTGTGGACCTGTTTAAGGCCTTTGACATAGTCGATCATGGCATCTTCCTTGGGAAGCTACACTCCTATGGTTTCTTAACAGGAACCATGGCCTGCTTTAGAAACTATCTCACTGGGAAACCTCAAATTGTCTGTACTGGTGGGGGGGGGACGCTACCTCCAACACTCTGGGGGTGTATAATGAAGTTCCCCAAGGGTCCATACTGGAGCCTCTCCTGTTCTCCTTCTTTGTTACCCACCTCCTCAAGGATGGTACGGGCTGCCACATGTTTAATGGATGCGGATGGTCTTATTCTTCACCGGAGTGACAAGAACTCAAATGAACTACCGAGGAGTTTGGTGCTACCTAAAAGTGGTTCACCACATATAGACTACTTGCTGATGCCAAAACAAAAGTGAAGGCAATGCTTTTTGGGTTGAAACCAAGGCTTGTCAAATGTTCAGTAGAGCAAAATGCCCCCTCTCCCGAGCATTCAGGCTTCAGATGGGTCCTACCTTAAACGGGTAACTGCATTCAAATACCTTGCCTTGGGTCACCCTTGATCCCTCCCTAATCTTCACAGATCACATTGGACAAGTTGTCAAGCATGTGAATCAGAAACTGGGAGTCAGCCTTCGGCTGAAGAATCTGATGATCCCAGAAGTGCAGCTAGCCATAGCTCACAGCACACTTACTGCTCCTCTGTTTTTACCCAGATTTCTAGTTGTAACCTTACTGTACTCAACATTACCTATAACAACATCTGTAGTTTTGTCTCACTGGCCCTATACAACACCCACCATTGCTCCCTATACATGATGCTTGGTTGGCTGTCACTGCAAATCCACTGTGACTACCTTATGGGTACACTTACTGAAAAGTCCCTTTGAAATAGGAAGCACTCTCCCCATCAAGCCTCCTCAGTAGTAGGACTGGCATATGGGAACTTAGGTCTCCTCACAACGCTTCCTTGAAAATCCCCTGACAGCAACTGAGATAGGCCAGTAAGCCTTCTGCCTTGCTGCTCCCAGGCCTTGGAATGGCATACTGGCCACACTACACTCACTGGGCACTCCCCCCCTCTTTAAAACACATTTTAAAAAGGCCCTTTTAACCACCAGGGTTTAGAGGTGCCCCTCCTAACATGGGATGGGGGTAATTTCCTGTACCTGGCTCAGACTGCTGGTCATGTTTTGAAGCGATTATCTATAAGTGGATTCACTGTGTATTTTTATTTGAGCTATGCTACTGTTTATTAGCCAGAGTCAGCTTCCCACCTGTTTGTGTATTTGCACCACTGGCCTGTGTTTCAATCTGGTGTCCAACTGTTATTTTATCACTTACTGCATTCACTGTATGGCTGGTTGTTTCTACCTGTATAAATTGTTATATTTTATGCTTGGACTGTACTGTGTGTACCACCTTGGTTTGTATGTTGCTTCAACTGTACTGTATTTGCCATCTTTAACAGACCCTCAGACCGGTGTACCTACCCACCTCCTCCATAATTACCACATTTGTGAAGTGGGATCTCATCTGCCCTTCTCCAGTCCCACGGAAGTCCTCCAGGACTTACCTCACCTGCTAGACACCCTGGCTTACCCCCCAGGGTAGGACCATTGGGAGAGGACTCTAAATAAATAAAATATAACTCTTTTATCTAAGAGGCTCCATGATCTCACCACATACCATTACTCATTACCTTTGTTAAACTAAGACTTAAAAATATTTACTAAAATTCTTGTTACCAACTTACATACTAATATACTAAAATGCAAGCAGAGTAGGCCTGAAGATCTGTTGAGTCTGCTCTAGAATCAGCACCCAGTCAGGATACCATTGCTGCCCTCCCTGCCTTCCCCGTAAATCCCTCCGACCCTATTCCCCCATCAGAGTTTCATCTCCAGTTATGGCATTCCTCACCTTTACCTTTCCCTTATACCTGTCCCAGCCCCTCTTGAATCCTTCCACTGTATCAACAGCCACCAGTTCCACAGGCAGTGCATTCCATGGGTCCACCACCCTCTCAGTAATGTAGCATCTCCTAGTCTCCCCCCTGAGCCTCCCACCAACCAGCTTCATGGAATGCCCCCTGGTGGCCCCTTCCTCCCTCATCTGGAACACCCTGTTTAGGCTGACCCTGTTCACCCCCTTTAGATATTTAAAGACCCTGATCATATCCCCCCTGTCCCTCCTCTCCTCCATGGAGTACATGTCTAGCTCATCAAGTCTCTCCTCATAGGATCTTTCCCCCAGACCCTATATCATCCTGGTCACCCTCCTCTGGACCCTTTCCAGAAGTGCAATGTCCTTCTTCAAGTATGGGTGTCAAAAATGCACGCAGTACTCGAGGTGCGGTCTAACCAGGCAGTTATACAGAGAGAGAGAAGTACCTCACGTCTCCTCAAGGCTATCCCCATGGTAATGCACCCAAGCATTCTATTTGCTTTAGCCACAGCCCTCCTACACTGCTCAGAGTTATTCATTTTGGCATCCACAACCACCCCAAGATCCTTCCTCCCGAAACCTGCAGTTTCTCCCCACCCAAAAAGTACTCATGATCAGGGTTTCTAAGTCCTAAATGAAGAACACTACATTTCTTGGCATTAAACCTCAGTTTTCAAGTGAGTGACCACCTCTCCAGAGTCTCCAGGTCCCACTGTAGGGCTCTTCTACCCTCCTCCCCATCCATCACCACCCCCAGCTTTGAATCATCAGTAAAGAGGCTCATCTCACTCCTGATACCATCCCTAATGGCCGAGATGTAAACATTAAACAGGAGTGGGCCCAACACCGACCCCTGTGGGACCCCGCTAATGACCCTCCTTGAACCAAGATTGCTAAAAATAATTTCTGCAGATCACTTAGGATTAAACACTGGCAGAAGTGCTATAACTAATCTAAGCTTGTTGACTCAGATCCTCCTGCATGCCCACTAATTAAACAGTAACCCTGTCATTGTCTCTTTGGATACTGAGAAGGCATTTGTCCTGCTTAGTAGGATCATTTATGTAATACACTGGACAAAATTAGCTTTGAACCTAAACTTTCAAACTAGCACAAGACCCTAATCTCCTCAGGCTAAGGTCATCACCAATGACTTTATTCCTCAACTCTTCATACTCTCTGACAGCATAACACAAAGCTGTCCTCTTTCATTTCTGCTTTTTGAAATAGCAGTGGGAAACCAAAGCTATCACCATCAAATCCCACCCACTTGCCAAGAGCGTTAAAATGGACATATCACTACCACTGTCTGAGTGTATGTGAATTATGTCCTTTTACATCTTTCCAACTTACAAGAATCTCGTCCTAATGCTCTGGTCCTAATTGAGCCATTCGGAGCCACTGCTGGTTTCCTGGTTATGGTAATTGAGATAAATCCCTAGTTTTACTGTACCACTCACTGACACAGATGAACCACAGTGACTTTAACAATCTCTGCCTTTAAAGTGGACTAGAACACAATTCAAATTTCTTGGGGTTAATATCTCTAGGCAGTAGTCCGAATTAATCAACTCTATCCATAAATGTTAGCTCAAATTAAATCAAAACGTGGACTCTAGGCCAACCTCCCACTGACCATCCTTGAGAGAATTAGCATCCTGAGAAGGAATATGCTTGCTAAACTACTACAGTATACCTGTACAAGGTGCTTTCCATTCACATTCCAAGAAAATACTTTAAACAATTATATACAATTCATCTTTAGTCGTCTGTGACAAAACACACCTAGACTCAAACTGTCTAGTTTTAAACTGCCCCTTCAAGAAGATAGGCTCACTCTCATAGATTTTAAGTCCTACTACTGAGCAACTCTGTTAACTTCTGTAAGCCACTAGGGGCTAGATTTTCAAAGCCCATGATGCAAGCACAGTTCTAAATTTTGGTGCAGTTTGTGTAATGGGAAATGCGTCAATATGTTTGGGGTCTAGTTTCAAAATATTTTGACTCCTTTGCAATAATTTCCTTACTTTATGACAAAAACATTGCACTTGCGTCATTTTTTTGGATGCATGCATTATTTTCATTGTGCAGCTTGTGGCACTTGTTGCATGAAGATGGAAAACCATTTTTGTGGTCTAATAGTCACGTCACAAGCAACAAAACTGCACTGACAACATGCTGCAAGTGTTTTAAAGCATCAGTGCAACAAAACAGGGCAAACAAATTTGACCCAACCTTTTTTTTTTTATGATAAACGATTCCAGGCATCTTCCAGCTATATTTGGTGATACAGTTTTCTAATTCCATCAAAATTTGAGTATTTTATAAATGTTTTCATTGACTTTTTTTCTCAAGAAAAAAAAGATAATCATCACATTTTGCAGAGAAATAGCATTGTAGACCTGGCACAGATTAAGATTGAAAAATTAAAAAAAAGACTCATAGTGCACAGCAAAGGAGGTACCTAGACAAGTACATTTAACAGGTATGCTAATATTTTCCTTAAGTGTAACTGAAACTAGCATTTTTGGAAAAATATTTTTCATTGCACTGCTACTTTAAAATTCAGCCCCAGCTCTCTACGCAATATATTGGTTCATGGCTGGATATTGAAAGGCAAGACTCTAACAGAACCCTGCTTTCAGATTTGCTTTTTGGTGCCTCTTGATAAAACCGGACTATGGTAGAGGGCTATGTTATTGTCAGGAATTTCTGTGGCATCTGGCACAATGTTCATCAACTTCATGAGCATCAGTTGGGTCTTGACACCTCAACTCCCTTGTAAACATCCTCTCATTTTGACATTTAAAAATGAGGAAGGTTTTCAACATTTATTTAAGGCTGGAATAAAACACCTAGGGCATCTCTATGAGCACAATACCATGATGTTTTCTCAATAAATAATGGCAAAATTGGCACTCACAAATTGCAATTTCTTCAAATTTATTACAAAATCCAAACAACTATACCAAACTAAACTTACCATCATCTGTAGCAATTAGCTGGGTACTCTTTCTTTCTTATAGTCCCCAAAAGGTCTGTTGTAACTGATTTATAAACATTTTAGAAGACATAGCAAAGCCTCCAACAATAACTGACATACAGCCTGGGAATCCATAGTTATTGCATTTTATCTTACATTATTCCTGTGCTACTTCCCCACATCTTCACTTCACCTTCCTCCAGATCACATTGGTAAACAAGGACTTTGTTCTCTCTCAGTTTACTTGGTAAGACATTTTCAAGTAAATAACAAATAAATAAGTTATTGCTGGGTCTACAATATCCAATGAGGATTGAGATTCATTGATATATGAATGCATGCAATTTACCAATCAAGAGCTGCATGGAATACTCTGAATATTAAATTTTAATGCTAACTCACTGCACCCCAGCCAAACAGCACTCAGTTCACATTATCTATTCTAACTGCTGTTCCAGATGTCATGCAGAATGGGCAGACTTACCACATACTGAATGCTTCGAATCTTCCCTTCCATACTTGTATTCAAGCCAGAGAGTCTTCTTTTATTATTCAAAATCACTGGGATCCACATTCTAGACAATCTACCAATACTACTACTAGGCTATCTTTCCCTGCTGCAGTGCTGTAACACCAACTTCCTGAAATGTATTTATATGGCTCTCATCCCAGCAAAATATTAATTTACAACACTGGATCTCACCTCACCCTCACTCCTTCAGAATATGGTTAAACAACATTATCAAATTGGTATGAGAAATTTAACAGAGATTCCAATCCATTTGCTGTAACATGGTAGCACTTCAATAAAATAATAATTGCAGTAGTACACTTCCAGGATGTGTATTATCGTGTGGGATAATGCCACTTCTCAGGTGCTTGAATGCACATGAGTTATGGCACTATCCCTTGATAACACACACCATGTCATGTATTATTGCTTAATTACAATGTATGTCAGTGTGAAACAGCTGGTTTATAAAAACAGAGCCAAGGAAGAACCCTAGCTCAAGATCTTTACTATGCCTACAATTGCTTTCTAGTATACCAGGGGTGGATCCAGGAGTCCTATAGATTGGGGAGTTGAAGTCAGAGAAGAAATAAAAAGAATAAGCTGGGGGTCTGGTGGACTGCCTAGGCCCCCAGAAATTTTTTTACATTTTGGTGCATTCCGGTGCATTTTGGAGAGTATTTCTAATGCAATTTCTACTCATTTCCTCCCTCCCCATGCTTTGTTAGTTGCACCCTAGCACCATCCCCAAAGTCCCCACAGTCCACTTGACAATATGTTGCCCCAAATTCCCTCCCACCCCAAAAAAAAAAATACTGAAAGACTGCAGCTGGGCAGCAGCACATCTGAAACACATAAAAATGAAAACAGTTGAAAGAGACTTGGTGATAAAGACAAACTGCAGACAAATCCTGGACTGGATGGCATTCATCCAAGAGTACTATGGGAATTGGTGGACATACTGGCTGCACCCCTGCTGGAGCTCTTCAACAGGTTGCTTGAGACAGGGAGGGTACCTAGGGATTGGCGAGAGGCACATGTGGTGCCAATCCATAAAGGGGGGGTCGAGGGAAGTACCAGATAACTATAGACCCATCAGTTTGACATCGGTGGTGGGAACATTAATGGAGAGTATACTAAAGGAACAATTGGAGGTGTACTTGGAGGAGGTGGGAGGTCTGGATAGTCGGCAACATGGGTTTATGCCAGGTAGATCATGTCAAACCAATCTTGTGGAGTTCTACGAATGGGTAACATCAGAACTGGACAGAGGAAAGCCTGTGGATGTATTATTCTTGGACTTCAGCAAGGCATTTGACTCTGTCCCCCACAATGGTCTGGTGGAGAAACTGACGGGGTTGGGAGTAGGCCCTTTGATGGTCAGATGGATTAAAAACTGGCTAGCTGGATGCACCCAGAGAGTAATGGGTGGGGGAGCTCTTGAACCCTAGAGAGGGTCGGTAGTGGCTACCGTGAGGGTCAGTCCTGGGTCCGATCCTGTTTAATGCATACATATCAGACATCAGGGAGGGTATAGGGTGTGAAATGAGTCTCTTCACTGATGACTCCAAGATGAGAACAGTAGTTGAGGGGGAAGAGGGGAGGTTGGCCCTGCAAGGGGACCTGGACACCCTGGAAAGCTGGGCTCACACATGGAAATTAAATTTCATATCACCAAGTGCAAGGTGTTACATCTTGGGTGGGGAAACCCTAAACACAGGTACACCCTGAAAGGGGAGGCACTGGAGGCTTCAACAGGGGAAAAGGACCTAGGGGTCATGGTGGATGCATGTATGAATAACTCTGAGCAGTGCAGGAGAGCGGCTAGCAAGGCAAACAGGATGTTGGGATGCATCATAAGGAGGATCACCTCTAGGAGCAGGGAAGTGATTCTGCCGCTGTACAATGGACTGGTTAGACCACACCTTGAGTACTGTGTACAGTACTGGAGACCACACTTGAAAAGGGACATACAGCTCCTGGAGAGGGTACAGAGGAGGGCAACTAAGATGATATGGGGACTAGGGGATTTGACTTATGAGGACAGACTTGAGGAGCTCTGCCTGTTTTCATTGGAGGAGAGGAGAGACAGGGGGGACATGATTGAGGTCATTAAGTACCTCAAGGGAATAAATAGGGTAAACATGGAGGGGATCTTTAGACTAAAGCAGGAAGGTATCACCAGAGGGCATGGTTTGAAGTTGGAAGGTGGAAGGGTGAGGGGGAAAAGAGGAGGAGGTTTTTCACTGAGAGGGTGGTGAACCCTTGGAATGTGCTGCCTGGTGAGCTGGTTCAGAGATGCACAGTAGAGGGCTTCAATAGAGGGTGGGAAAGACACAGAAAGTGGATGTACCAGATGATGGCCTGGCCCAGGGGTTGGGGATGGATGATAGGGTTTTCTGGAACACAAGGGGGGGGAGGGCCTCAGCACCCAACTAGGGATCTGAGGTTCGAACAGACTTGATAGACAGTAAGGCCTAATCTGCTGGCAATTAGTATGTTAGTATGTTAAATGACAATCCAAGTAAACAAGTTCACAAATGTCACTCACTCAGGCACATTATGACATTACCATAAAGCCAACCCATCCCAGTTTGTCCTGCAGTACAGATTAATATATCCCCCAACCTTATCTCAGTAAAAAAAAAATACAATAACTACAGAAATATGGGAAGAAAGTCACTTTGCTATCTAGTTTCTGAAAATATAATTTCAAGTCTGCTTGCTATTTTTGCAAAACGTATGTTATTCTATAGAACAATGTATTCCAAAGAAAATACATTTTTAAATAAATAAAATATTTTTTATTGTTTTAAAATGTCCTTTACTGGGATAACCCCATGGTATGAGGCATCTCATTTTTATGATAGGCCCAAGAAGTCAGTAAGCAGACAGAAAAACAGTTTTTAAACATATATATAAATATGCATTTTTTTATTAGCAACAGCAACAGTGTCAGTGGATCAGTAGGTAGCACACTCGCCTCTAAAGCTGGGAGATCAGAGGGCTGTGGGTTCAGTTCCCACATCTGACACTTGAGTTGATATCCCAGTACTGACGCTGTAGTGCAGTATGAGAGGGGTGCTGCACTTATGAGGTGCCGTCTTTCAGATGAGACGTTAAACCGAGGTCCCATCTGTCTGGATTGGTGGTAGTTCAGGTGGATGTTAAAGATCTCATGGCACTTCTCGAAAAGAGTAAGGGAATTTTTTATTATAATAACATCAACTACAAAAATCCGAAACAGTGTTACATCACACAAAACGATAAATGAAACATAAAGGAAATAAAATCCTAATAGGTATAGAAGGTGTTAAGTCACACAAAAATCAAACAACCTAAAGAAAATAATATAAGTTATCACAATCCCCCCCATTAGGTTTTTTTTTCCCATGATTCTAAACACCTAAACTAAAGGGAAAGAAAAAGAGAAATGTTATAGGCATAATAAAACATTATTTAACCAAAAGGACTGCAAATGCCAAAGTATCAATCCTTTCTTATCTGAATGTAATAACATTAGATTGATTTTCCTATTTATATTTAATAAACCTTGTAAATCCCTTCCACCAATTAATCACCTTCCTAGTAGTAGCAAATTCCAAATCCTTAAGGTAAATCCTTTCCATTGCCCTATGAACTAATAATCCCACTGTATCATAAGACATCAATTTTTGATACAGTACCCACTGGCATCTAGCCTGCCATAAATAATAAGCTAAACAGCAACAAAAAATTTTTCAGGTCTCTAAATTATACCTCCCCACTAACGGAGGAAAACAACCTAAAACTAGTATGCCATAATCCAAATGTAATAACCATGTCATATTCCATTTTAAGGCCAAGAATTTCCAAAGAGAATTAGCATATGTGCAGGAAAATAAAAAATGCTCCATTGTTTCCTCCTGAGTTATACACTCTAGATAGGGGCAAAATCTTTCATTTATCACTTTATGCTTTGCATTACCCCTAACTGCAATCCTACCGTAAAATGAAATCCAAACAAATTCCCACATATATTCAGGTAATCTGGGATTATTTAATCTCTGAAGTACCTTCACTGTACATATCGAGGGACAGTTTTTAAAGGCTGGTTCATTTTGGTATAATAGAGACATCACTATTTTATATAATTGTGGACCTGTACTGTCCTTCACCATTTGAGCAGATAAACCCCATTTAAAAAGTTTTTTTGCAACTGGCTGAAAATAGTGTGGCAAAAATAATTTCTGGAGGGGTTTAGGAGGGTTTACCTGCCAAGCCGAATAATAGTGAACTAATACCTGCTTTGTTAATAACCCATATATAGCCGTGGTTGGTGATAATCCTATTCTAATATTTTGTGATAAAAATAATGTATTGAAAAAAATAACCAGATCCACCATTCCTAAGCCCCCTTTGTTTTTTGCAAGATACGTATATTGTCTTTTAATAGGGTTGAGTCTATTACCCCATAACATTTGAAAAAATAAACTATAAATCTGTGTTTCTAACCATATGGGTAATGGAAATACCATTGCAGTATACAATAAACTAGGAATAACAATTTTTTTTATTATTTGCACCCTTTTTCATTTTGATAATTTCCAATGTTTCCACATGTGAATTTTGCCCTCTATAGAGGCCAATGCATTGTCCCAGTTCAACTCAGGCAGATTCTGAGGCCCATATACCAATCCTAAGATTTTTATAGGATCAGATGAAATTCAAAGTCCCTTAATGATAATTTCTGATGTACATCCAACATCAATAAACAGGCCTTGACTTTTCTTTTTTTGAATTTTTGAATTAGACACCCTAGAATAAAAACTCATATACTCCAAAAATACTGCCACTTGCTCATAATTAGAAAAAAAAACACAAAGATCATCAGCGTAAGCCTGTATGTGTAGGTCTTCCAACAAGGGAGTTCCTAAAACCCCTTTCCATTTTGTTTTTTGTGAAACTGATTGGATCAATGTGTCTATAATAAAAGAATACAATAAAGGGCTTAAGGGACACCCGTGACGTACCCCAGTGGGCACATGGAACCCCTCCCCAATTACTGGCTGGATAATTGGATAAATAACAGCCCTATTATAAAGTAATTTTATCCAATTCATGACAATGTCAGGAACCCTGTAATGTTCTAACGTCATAAACAAAAATGGGTGATAAACTCTATCGAAAGCCTTTCTTTGGTCCACTGAGACAATACAGCCTGGTTGATTATTCAGACCAGCATACTCAGTTAAATCCCATAGAATCATATGAGCATGTTGAATTTTCCTTCCCGGAAGCCCACAGTATTGAGAAGGTGAAAGCACTGTGGCTGCATATTGTTTAAGCCTATTATTCAGAATCTCTGTAAAAAGTTTATAATCTGTATTCAAAATTGTAATAGGTCTCCAATTCTCAATAAGTGCTTTGTCTCCTGATTTATAAAGAAAAATCAATAACCCCTCGGAGAACCAAACTGGAAATGCCACAGCGGATAAGAAAAAATTAAAAAACAATTCTAAACATTCGGAAAATTCAAATGGTAATTCTTCATACAATTCAGAAGTTAATCCATCCTTCCCAGGTGAAGTACCAGCTTTTTGAGATTTAATTGCTTCCACAATTTCTGACCTTGTAATTGGACTAGTCAACAAAGATTTATCAAAATGAGAATCCGGAAGTTTTATTGCATGCAAAAATTGCCTGATATACTCAACACGAGGGGGCATTGCAGGTGTATGAGAAAGTAAAAAAGTCTTGATAACCATATGTAAACCCTTAGGATCCTCCACTAGTTGTCCCTCCTGATTTACCAGTGCAACTAAATTGGAGTTGTTTTTAAATTTCTTAAAGGCTTCATATGGATCACCATGGGGCTGTTTTTTTATACCGAATTGAAGAAGTACCTGTGATGTTTTAGCTCTATTATATTGTACCTCTTGTATTTGCTGCTTTAAAGTTTGTATTTGAGCAGAATGATCATTTTTTGAGGTATTTGCAATAGAAATTAAACAATATAGCTGCTGTCTTAGTTTTAAATAGCGAAGAAATTTAAAGTTTTCCTTGGACCTCCCTTGATTTTTAAGTAATTTACACAAATCTTCTTTAGTGTCACCCCACCATTGCCCCAAGTCCTCATATAAAAAGGAAACTGAAAGTCATGCACTAAGTAATGCTAAAATAGTAGGAAGTACTCCAGGGGTCCTTAATAAAGGTGCACTAAGTTTCCAATTAGGTAAGGAGTTAGGGGAGAAGTTGCACTGAAGTAATAAATGATCTGAAAAGGAAACCGGAATTGTATAAAATTGAAAAGGGAGATTATCTGACAGAAAAATGTAATCTATAGTGGCTGTATATACATTGTTCATATAAGAGAATTTTGGACCCCCTGCTGATGGCTGCTACCAATAACCAACCCGGATGATTTTATTAAATTACCTAATGCGTGAGAATCACAATAAATCTTTTTCCCGGAATCCCTCGAATTATTCCCCCCCAATTTAAGCTCACAATTGAAATCACCACAGAGGAAAATTTCAAAGGAGGTGACTAAAAAGGGTTTAATCATCTGAAGCAGTGCCACCCATTCAGCTTTCAACTGTGAACAGTACACATTAATAAATCTACAAGTCATGGACCTCCAGACCCCATCTAGTATCATTAGCCACCCAGGAATGAGATCCATTAATTTTATCAAAGAAAACTCATAAGAATTGAAAAGAAAACCTAAACTATCAGCTGATTGTTGTCCAAAGGACCAGTATGAAGGACCCCAGCACCATTCTCTTTGAAAAATTCTGGCCTGGTCTAAAGTATACATCCAAGTTTCTTGTAACAGACAGATATCCCAAAAATTACAATGAATATAATCGTAAATAACCTGCAGTCTTTTAAAGTTCAATAAACTATGAACGTTCACTGAACCCAATTTAAAACTAGCCAGTTATAATGTAAGAGATCAACCTTCTTTTTTCCTTCTCTTTTTCTTTTTACTTTTATATCCCTCCTGGACCACACAGGGGGAATGGGGGGGCTATCTTGTACTGGTTGAGAGACTGGTTCCTGACAATCCATAACTGAATCACCCCACTGGGTGGACAGAACCTCAAAAGGATTACTAGTTTCCATTTCCACTGAAGGAGGGGGAACTAGGGGTGGTTTAAGGTTTCTGGAGGACCTTCTCACCTGAGGTAAGAAAGAAGTGACAGACTCCTGAGGAAAACCTTCCTTTTGTTTGGAATAACAAACAGGAGAGAGAATGAGGGAATTATCTACTGGAACGTCAGGAGGGTGAACCTCAGGTTTCTCCAGCAGGGGATGTGAAGAAGGGATATCTACTCCACCACTGGTAACTGGGCTTACTGGAACAACACCTGCAGCTAGATCTTGGGCTTTTTGAATTAAAAGATCAGGGTTACTAGTAGAAGCTTTATTCTTGGCAGCCCAATCACATTCCGAAAAAACATGGCCTGTGTCCTCACAAAGATCACATCTCGTGAGATTCATACATTGAAAGGCAATGTGTCCAGTTTCCCCACAGTTATCGCAACGAGTTTTGTCGCATGAACTAGATAAATGCGTCCTGGAACCGCATTTATAGCAGGCCCTAGGCTGCCCAGCATAAAAACAAACCCCCCTATCCCATCCTAACAGGAAGGAATTTGGAATATGTTCAATCCCGTTATCAGTCTGCCTAAGCTTAACCTTAAACCGCCATCCCCCAGTCCAAAACTGTTCAGCATCTAATATAGCTTCCGGAGAACTCAAAACCTCACATTTTTGAGACAGCCAATACAAAATATCATCTACATGTACTCCCTCATTCCTGAACATTATTGTAACAAACTTAATTAATGGTTTTGTTAAAGGAATTGCCAAAAAGGGGGTCCATAGAGGAGAAAATTTAACTTGGTTATACCTTTCCCAAAATAAATCCAGGGCATAAGCTGAGCGAAAGCTCACATCAAAATTATCTTCACCGGAGATATTTATAAAGGCAAACACCTCCCCAGGAGAAAAATGTAGGGATTCTTTTAATAAACATTCCCCAACATAGTGCCTACCAGGCCTGACCTCCAAACCTCCCTTATACCGCAACCTCACCTCATTTCTACGCGGTGCTGCTTCTTTCTTAATTTTAGAAAAGAATTCGGACATTAATGGCTTCTCAGATCCTGAATTACTCTGTACAGGTTTAGCATGTGGCTCTGGTCTTAAGTCAATCAAAATATCAGAAGGTGTGACTTGTACGGCCCCATGAGAAGGCTCATTTCCCCCTTGTTCCTCCACAGGCTTATCAGGGGTCACAGGTAAAGCAAGCAACCTTGGCTGCCACGTTGGTTCGTTTTGTGAAAAATTCAGTTTGGGGTCCCAATCTGGCGTAGGTCGCCATGAGCCACCATTTAAAGTCCAACCTGCAGCACTTAAAGCTTGCTGAGGAGTCCAGTTATCATCAGTTAATGGCTGTATAGGGGGCACAAGCCTGGAAGCTGCAGAAGCAGAGGTGTCACACATGGGTACAGAGACAGTTTGTACCCCATCTAGTACCCCCAAGTTCCATTTGGCAGAAATCACAGCTGCCAGTTTCTCTTTCCCTTCTTCTCCCACCTTTTCATAATGAGGCTGAGTCCTTTTTAAAAAAGAAAATTCTGACACCCCGGTTTGATTCAGTGGCTCCGTTTGAAAAATGCATCTTACCTCTGGATGCTGTAACTCTGCAAAAGCTGCTCGGTTAGAAGCCCGAAAAACAAACCTGGCTTCTTTCGATAAGTTATTCACCTGCTCGGTGCAAATGGAGCCTCCGCGCTCCAATGTGGACACATCCGGGACTCCCATGGTCTCTGCAGCAACCGGAGGTACGTCGGGGGTGACCACAGGCAATGCAATTACTGTCACAGGCTCTCGGCACCGAATCTCTTTTGATTCATTACTGCCAGCCAAACAAGCGGTACCAGAGAATTGTATAGGCTGTACCTCCGAGTTGACAGCAATCAAACACTCCCCCGACTGAACCGAAGGCTCTAACTGACTGTCAGGGCTACTGACATTTAGAGGAAACGTAATAACAGGTAACTCTTTAATAGCGTATGTACTCAATTGTTTCTTGACTCCCTCGTGTTCCCGAGCTAACTCAGAGAGCTGCCTTGCAAGCTGCTCCTGTCTTTTCTCCGTGACACAAGATGTAGAAAGGGTTCCATTATTAGCCGAAACAACGGATAAATCCTCAGTCGAAATGAAAATTTCACTATCCTCCAACGTTTCCTCAATAACCTGGTTCTCAGGTAACACTGTAGAGCCAACCATTATACAAGTAGAGCCCGACCGCTCTCCGTTTTCCATGACGACCTTCCTCCTCCGAGACTGATCCACAAGTGATCCGACTCTCAGCAGCAAGTCCCCCTACTGCCAGCAATACAGTAGGGGAATTTCCCCGGTGTCCTGGCCAAATTTCCCTCATTCACTAAAAATACCACCAACAGCTTAATCTGGTTCAATTTCAGTTGCTTACCATCTGTATCCCCCCAGGTCGCCCTTGAAAAAGGGACTTTAGGCCCAGTGGGCTTACTGGGTCAACAAAACAACAAACAAACTTGCTCGGTACAGCACACCTTAACTTCCCCAGTTTAACACATAGAACTACATAAACTAAATATCTGATTCTATCACTTTCTTTTCCGGTTTTGTAACTGCCTGTGTCAATGAGCCAAACAAGGTCTTATGACTTCTGTTGCCAATTTTGCTCTCTTTAAAGCAAGAAGTACCTGGTTAAATGAAACTCCTGCATATGCCATTAAATACAGCAGAACACCTTCAAAGTCCCCATGTCTATTAATTCCCTCTGTGCTCATTCACACTGTACAACCACGACTGAAAAGACCACACAGATCAGACATACAGTACATGCTGAAGTTTTTACCTCAGTTCAAAGGTCTCAAGTACCAGTTTCTGCCTCTCCTGGTTCATGCTGTTGCTGAGACCAGATCTGTCCCAGTATTCATTTTATACCATTCCCAGCATGCTACAGGAGGAGGGCACTACCCTCCAACTCCCTCTCCTGCAAATTTGCATCAAAATCAATTTGCCATATAGGACAAAACTAGCAGTGACCTTAAACAATTTTAATGTCATGAATTTAAGCTCCACATACTAGAAATTAATAATACTAGTACTACATTTATTACACACCCAGTTTGATGGAACACTAATGTCCTGTCCCATCCCAGCAGCTGCCCCCCCCACCCACCGTAGTTTGTGACTGTGAAAGTCTTTTGTTTTTAAAGCAAGAAGTACCTGATTAAATGAAGACTTGATCAATTTTCAGCAGGCTTAAATCTATGTGCCCCTAGCTGAGTACTGTTTCCGGTCACCTGGCTGCTAAACTCTCTTTCTAGACAGCACACAGTGATCCCATGACTCCTAATGAGCAGAGCTCTCAGCTACAGCTTGCTTCAGCTACCAGAAGATTTATTATTTATTTGCTTTTGTTGACCGGGTAAGTGCACTAGGCAAACAATGCCTATTTTCAGGCACGACCCGGGAGAAAACAGTTTACAGACATAACAATTAACATGTGACGCAGCACATGAAACAGTACAATGGGTAAAAACAGTGTATAGTATATACAGTGACATACTGATTGGTGAGGGATAAGATACCATGATAACAGAAGGAGGAAACAGGATTGGTATCAAACAAAACAACGTGGAAGGTAGTATGTTAAAGTGCAGTAAGTGCCGTAAGTGGTAGAGAGGGAGAGAGAAAAAGGAAAGAGGGATGAAAGAGCATGGCAGATAAGGATCATAAGTAGAGGAAGGAAAAGGGGTAGATAGGATGAAGATAAGGGAGAGCAAGCATTAGTAAAGGGATTCAAGGTGGGTTAAAACAATGCAGGGATGCAGAGTATGAAGGTGTTCACTGATGTAGATTCTTGAAGATAGCATGGGTGTTTGTTTGACGGATGGAGAGAGGTAAAGAGTTCCAGTATTTCGGGCAGTGTGGGAAAAGCTGCAGTGCCATTTTGTTCTACATCTTGGCACATGAAAGGACTTTATCAGTGGATCGTAATTCTATGAGTAGAAGGTTGGGTTTCCAGTGCAGAAGAAGGGATAGGGGAGACCTGTTCTGATGACAGAGTCAATTAATGATCAAAGGTCTGAAGACGATGAGGCGGATGGGCTAAGCCATTTTAGGTCCCGAAAGGTGACAGTGGTGCTTAAGCGTGTTGAGGCTGCGGCATAGCGACAAATGTTATTGTAAGTGATGTCCCATTTATGAAGGGCAGATTTAGATGCCGAAAGGAAGATCAAGCAGCCATATACTAGAGCCGGTAGAAGGAAACCTTGAGCCACTGCTAGTCTGGCTTGAGGGTAAGTGCGAGCTGGTACGATAGGCACTTCCTAGCTTAGCATTGACTGACTTACAAATAGTAGCGATATGAAGGTCAAGGTCAAGTGATTCGTCCAGGGTGACACCAAGATATTTGAAAGAATTGGTAGAGGGTAGAGGAGAGTTGTCCGCACAGGAGATGTTAAGGGGATAAGGATTAGTTTTGAGTCTGGCCTGGGAGCCAAACACCATTGAGTAAGATTTGCTAGAGTTTAGGACAAGTTTATTATGAGTAAGCCAGGTTTGGATACTTTCGAAATCCGATGCAAGAGGATGATGTAGGGAGTTTGAAGTTTTCGCACTATGATAGATAACTAAATCATCCGCGTAGAGCAAAGACGAACAATTCGGTGCGACTGAAGGGATGTCATTAATAAATATTGTAAAGAGTAACGGACCAAGAATAGAGCCCTGTGGCACTCCAACGTGGATAGGTGCAAGATTCGAAATAGCAGAGTTAAAGACCACGGTCTGTTGCCTATCGGTCAGATAGCTCTCAAACCAAGTTATGGTATCTGGGAGAAACCAAAGGACCGTAGTCTTGATAGAAGGGCGAGTGGTTTACCAGGTCAAAAGCTTTAGTTAGGTCAATAAAGACTGCACCAGTCAGGAGGCCTAGGTCCATGGCTGAGTTAATGTCACTGGTCAGCTTTAGCAGGGCAGAGGTGGTACCATGGCTTTCGAAAGCCATGTTGGGAACTGGAGAGGAGGTTATATTTTTGAAGGTATTCGATTGTTTGTGTGGCTACTAGTTTTCCAGAATTTTGCATAAGGTAGAGATATAGCAATGGGACGGTAGTTCTTTATTTCCTTTTGGTCTCCTTTCTTTGGAATAGGAGTGATTTTAGCAATTTTCCATATAGTTGGTACTATACGGCAAAGGGACATATTAAAAATTGTGGTTACTGGGAGGCTATAAGGGGCAGCTGCTTTCAGCAACCTTGGTTCAAGACCATCAGACCCTGGACTATTGTTGTCATTGATAGTGAGAAGTAGCTTTTCAACTTCTCTTTATGAATGATCCGGAACCTAAAAGGGGGTTTGAGGAAGTGGTTTAATGTCACGAGAGGGCAGCACAGTGCTAGCATTTTGGAAGGTGGACAGGTAGCTAGATAAATCTGAGAAAAGGTTATTAAAGGTATCGCTATGGTTAACGGGTTATTGCAGTGTATACCATCAAGTAACATACTGTTAGTGTGGGACTTTTGATTAGGGCTGATGATAGTTTTATGGTATTCCAGAATTTCCTAGAATCACCAGAGGCGTTTATTAGCAGGTTCCTACAGAAGGTACTTTTGGATAGGCGGATGTAGTTTTGCAGGCATTCCTCAGTGAACGGTAATGGCAATAGTCAGATTCCAACTTTGTGACTTAAAAGACTCCAGGCTTTGTCTCTGGCCCTAATCCGGTTAGTAGCTCTTTAGTAAGCCATTTTGTCTGAGTGCCACGAAAGCGCCTGGTGATCTATGGAGCATGGATATCTTGGAGCCTGGAAAATTGTGATGAAGCTATCTAGGGCGGACTGAGCATCTGATGCATTATGAATGGAGGACCAGTCAATCATAGAAAGGTCATTAATAAAGTGAAAAGGGTTGAAATTGGCACAATTGCGAAAAGTTACAAGTCTTGGGGGCAGTGATGGTTTTTTGTATGAACTCCATGTGCAATATATCGGGGAGTGATCACTGATTGCATCTGGTAAAGTGCCTGCACAGCTAATGCTATCAGGGCAATTAGTAAGGATCCAGTCTATAAGCGTGTTAGACTGCAAGGGGGCCCTAATTCTGGTAGGGTCAGAGATCAACTGCTGAAAATTATGACTTTGCACTAGGGTATGAAGGGCTTGAGACGCTTTACTAGCCCAGTTGAGGTTTAGATCACCTAATACAAGGACTTCGTTATGACCAGTGGTACTATCAATGTGTTGGAGAAGTTCTTCTAGGCCTTTTAACCCTCCTCGGGGGGGTTATAGGCACAGATTAAATGCAATTTCTTTGAACCTAATAGGAGCGTAGCATGGATAGCTTCACTAAGAGATAGGGCAGGAAGAACATTTTGGCTTAGCACTAGGTGCTGTTTGTAGTAGATAGCAACCCCACCTCCACGCTTGTGGCGATTCTATCTTGCCTGATAAGATTGTAGTTGGGTAAGGCACACAAATGGTTAGCAGTCGAGGGCTTTAACCAGGTTTCTGATAGGCATAAGATGTCCGGAAGATATTGTGCCCATGCCTCAAGTTCAGGTAGATTACGAAGAAGGCTCCTAATAGTCATGTGAGCAATCCGTAGTCCTTTGAATCTGCCCAGGTCACATTATTTGGTGACTGGTTCATTGTTATAGGTCCGGGATTCAGTTCAATGTCCCCAGATATAAGTATTGCTAGGTGGAGGAAGTGCCATAGCTATGATGAAAGGATAAAGTTAGGAGGAAATTTACAACCTACAGGTTTATGGGTGAGTAAAGGCTAGAGTGTGTACTAGTTTGTGAGGAATAAGAAGTGAGAAGGTGTCAAAGGATAAAGAAAGGGTGTTGGAAACGAACTGTGCCTGGGATCAATGACTAGGAAACAACTAAGTGATGACTTTTTGGTTCTACAGGGGACTTGGACCCAGCAGTGGTTAAATAGGATTGTAATAGATAGAAACGTTACAAAGTATTTAATATCCATTTTAAGTATAGGTTTTAGCAGGGTATTAATGTCCAAGAAGGAGCTAGACAAGGAGACCAGGCTGAAGGAAATAAAATTTAACATATAGCTTTAAACAGTTATAGTGCTGGATAAATCAGAACGCCCTCTAGTTGTAGAACAATATAACCTGCAAATGAAATCTGAGAGTTAGTTATTTTTCACGACCAAGAGCGTGTTAGAGGCGTGGCATAGCCCTATAAAGCAAATGCCAGACAAGGTGGGGTGGTGGAGTGGGTGAGGGGAGCAGTCGAGGCGACTGGGAAAGAGCACACAGGTCCTTCAGTCCAGTACCGAGCGCCGTTGCAGGCCAGGGCTCTGCAGAGCGAGGGGGCTCGTTGAGTCAGGGGAAGACAGGCAAAGCCGGCGATCGCACTTCAATCAAACGTGCTTAGCCACGCTGCAACAGCGTTTAGGCTTGCTGTGCTACCGTTCCGTTTCAGAAGGCGCCAAGTTTAAAGGCAGACAAAGGAGAAGAATGCTGTACAAGGTGTTCAATTCAGCTACAGTTACCTTCAGGCGGGGCGGCTCAGGATCATCGCGGGAGCTCCAAGACAAGATGCCTTACACCAGCTGAGGAGAAAGAAAAGGGGTGAGTGAGGTCCTATATAGGGAGGTTATAATTATAGGCAGGTGCAAGTTGTTGAACTTAGGAGGGGGAGGAGAAGGGGACAAAGAGACAGAGTCAGGAAGGGAGGGAACAAAGAAAGAAGGCGGGTAGCAGTATTTTACAATGGCAGTCTGAAACACACTAAGAACACTTCTCTATAGTATGCAGTACAGGAACTATTATGCAGTTTAAAATCAACCTTAACAAATAAGCAGCTTAACTGTGCAAAACTGTGTCTACATTAAATCAGCACTATCAAGTCCATTTTAGCCAGAGTAGGAGCATGTAGCATATAAAGAAGCGCCCTCCCTAACCAAGCACACAGGTCCTTCAGTCCAGTACCGAGCACCGTTGCAGGCCAGGGCTCTGCAGAGCGAGGGGGATGGCTCGTTGAGTCAGGGGAAGACAGGCAAAGCCGGCGATCGCACTTCAATCAAACGTGTTTAGCCACGCTGCAACAGCGTTTAGGCTTGCTGTGCTACGGTTCCGTTTCAGAAGGCGCCAAGTTTAAAGGCAGACAAAGGAGAAGAATGCTGTACAAGGTGTTCAATTCAGCTACAGTTACCTTCAGGCGGGGCTCAGGATCGTCATGCGGGAGCTCAAGGCAAGATGCCTTACACCAGCTTCAGGCGGAGGCTCAGGATCGTCGCGGGGAGCTCCAGGCAAGATGCCTTACCAGCTTCAGGCGGGGGCGGCTCAGGATCTCGCGGAGCTCCAAGGCAAGATGCCTTACACCAGCTTCAGGCAGGGGGCGGCTCAGGATCGTCGCAGGAGCTCAAGGCAAGATGCCTTACACCAGCTTCAGGCGGGGGGGGCGGCTCAGGATCGTCGCGGGAGCTCCAAGGCAAGATGCCTTACACCAGCTTCAGGCGGGGGGGCGGCTCAGGATCGTCGCGGGAGCTCCAAGGCAAGATGCCTTACACCAGCTTCAGGCGGGGGCGGTCTGCAGGATCATGGCAGGGAGCTCCAAGGCAAGATGCCTTACACCAGCTTCAAGGCGGGGGTGGCTCAGGATGGTCGAGGAGCTCCAAGGCAAGATGCCCCACCAGCTTCAGGCGGGGGCGGCTCAGGATCGTCATGGGAGCTCAAGGCAAGATGCCTTACACCAGCTTCAGGCGGGGGCAGCTCAGGATCGCCGGTGGAGCTCCAAGGCAAGATGCCTTACACCAGCTTCAGGCGGGGGCGCTCAGGATCGTCACGGGAGCTCCAAGGCAAGATGCCTTACACCAGCTGAGGAGAAAGAAAAGATGACCTGAACCTCACTCCAACTCCTTGTGCTGCTTTGCCAAGGCCACACCGACCCCGCGTTACTGGACTGCTGCTGCCTGAAACCTCAGGCTTTGCTCTTCACTTGTGGGCACCACTCTCTCTGTGTCTCCTCCTCAGTAGTACTTCACTCCTCTTTTACTCCAACATTAATCTTCTGAGTTAATGAATTACAGCTCACTCTTGTTTCAGCAGCCCAGACATTTAAAGAAGGTGCCCCTTGCAAGCCACATCCACTACTGGACGCAACAGCAAATCAGGAGCAGTGAGCACTAGGTGACCTGGTTGAGATCTGTATTGTTATGGTCCACTTTGCTTTGCTGCAGCTGTACCCCCCCCTTGCATGAACTCCCCCTCTGCGCATGAACAAAGGAGCTGTTCCAAGCCTGCAAAAGTAGAGAATGAATGCTCAAGCTCACCAAGGCAAGACCAACTGCTGCCACAGAGCTGAGACCAGACCACAAGGAGCAGGATGAACGTTAGTAAGAAATTCATGCTGGAGACTGGCTTTTCGGATTGGGGGGGGGGAATCAACCATGTAATGCAGGTGGGGTGGTTGTTTACTGCACTACCAGGATGCTGGAGGACAGGGTCGGCCTTAACCATTCTGGGCCCCTGTGCAGCCCCCTGCTGGGCCCCACCACTCCATTCCCTGTGGGCCCCACACATCCAACGTTTACACCTCACTAACCCTCCTGTCCTGAATTACTAAAGCAGTACCAGGTCTACTAGTTTAACCATCATCTTTTAATTAGTGCCATTGACTGCACTGAATTATTTGACTTCACCATTGGAAAATAATCTGACTGAGCCTGGAGCAAGAACTTAAGTAAGTACGGTACTACTACCGAATTCATTTCTGTAAGGACAGGGCCATCATCACTGGACACTCACACCTCAGATACTCTAATTTGCAAACAAGTTAAACAATTTAACTTTTCTGGTGGTGCAAGTGAGACAGAATAGAGAGGATTATCATGGGATACCAGTAAGGTTGCCAGCTGTCATTTTTATTACCTGGTGATCAGGTTTTCAGGTTCCCTATCAGGAAATCCGGTTTTGCTCTGTGCTGGTCAGGTTTTTGAGTCATTTTGAGTGCTCACGTACTTTTGAAACATATTTTGTCATATCATTCATTGTTTCATCTACATGTCCAGGTTACAAACAAGTTCTGTTGTCAATATAGCCCTTTGTTTGTGAAAGTAGTCAACCTGGGAGGTGTAAAGTATGGCCATTAACACCATTAGCACTTACTTAACCTAATCTTTTCCACTGCAGCAAAGCTGCCCCCACCTTTCGTAACAGTAACAGAGCCAGTTGTCTTCCAGTTTCATTTGCTGGTAAACATTTTCATCTCTAGCAACATATAGCCATTTTTAAATGTTTTAAATACATTTTTTTCCTCAAGAAAACAGCATGGGCCCCCAAGGTGCAGGGGCACAGTTTGCACCTAGCTAAGGCCAGCTCTGCTGGAGGACAGATGAGACCTGTGTGGCTCAGGCAGCTTTCATAATTAAGAATGCAGCAGTGTGTTACTAATAGAGGAGCTCCATGGTGGGGAGCTAGCACCCTTAGCCCCCAAATCTGCCTATGTTACACTGTACTCGGCAAGCTCTACTGGAACATTTGAAATCTAACAGGCATGATGAACTTTACTGCAAGGACTTTTATTCTGTAAAAACATTGCTTCCACATTAAAAGAGTTTGTTAAATTATAAACTATTGTATCAATGCTGATGCATTTTAATGTTATTGATTTATTTACATTACTGTACCTCATGGGATCCCTTTCTTTACATATAAATGTACATCTTACTTGTATTTTTTGAAACAATAAAATATATTTGAACAAACTCTTTTCAGGCAGTGTGAGACAACAGTCAGAGTTATGTGTGTATGACTATGACGCAACAGTCTTGGACACCCCAGTGTTTAGGCAGCACACCTTTTGGTTTTTAAAGTAATAACTATTATACAAAAATCTACTGGTCCTGTGTAAGACAACTGACAGTTCTTATTTGTGTGGGACCGTAAAGCAACAGTCCTATTGGGCAACTCGGTGCTTGTGTCACATTAGCACGGATACAGCTGGTGTATAATGGGGGTGACTCTAGGAAATGGTAGAGGTGGGAAAGGTCAGGGTAGGGGGGTTATTATCGAGATGAGAGAAGAAAAATAGAGATAATCACCACCAAGAGGTAGGCAACAGCCTTCACGATATTTATACTTTTCTGACAAAGCACCTTACATATTTTCACAAATGCATTTGACCCCAAATTTGGCTAAGAGGTGTCACTTTGTCGGGTCTTTGCTAAGGGCAAAGTTTATGACTGTGCCACCTCTTTGGTGATGAAGAAAAACTTTGCAGCATCTCTAGCGTGCACAAAGATTGTGACGCACCTAGGCAGGTCATGCTCAGGTTTAAACAGTAATAATGAAAGCAGACAGAAAACCAGCACCGTAACCAAGGCTCATGTAAACAAAGTCTCACTCGAGACTAAAAGTTCTTTAAATGACTCACCCACTCCAGAATCATGAATGACTGTGTCCACAGTATATTTTAATGATCCAAAAAAGAGTAAAATCCACTGTGAAATACAAAGAGCAAACAACTCAGCACACAGCTAAACACTTCCTGGTGTGAAGTCTCGTCACCTGACGCGTTTCGCTCAATCAGGGGCTTTCTCAAAAGAGAAAGCCCCTGATTGGGCGAAATGTGTATAGCTGTGTGCTGAGTTGTTTGTTCTTTGTATTTCACTGTGGATTTTACTCTTTTTTTGATCATTAATATATACTGTGGACACAGTCATTCATGATTCTGGAGTCAGTGAGTCATTTAAAGAACTTTTAGTCTCGAGTGAGACTTTGTTTACAATAGCCTTGGTTACGGTGCTGGTTTTCTGTCTGCTTTCAACATCTCTAGCATCCATGCAAGATGCTAACTCAGACCTTTCTACCAACAATCTAGGAGCACCTCAGGCTTTATGCCCACTCCTCTTCTGTTCTCTCAAAACATAGGGGAATGTGCCATCAACATACGCGTATATGCAGATGACACCATAGTTTACTACAGTGCACTGACCATATCTGAGGTCAATACTACATTTCAATCTGACTTCCTCCTTGTTCATCAAACATTTGCTTGATCTTCAATGCAACTGAAACTAAAGCAATTGTATTTGGCTCCAAAAATCTGCTGATGTGCTCTTTTGGTCCTCTTATAATTAATATGCTAGATGGAAACTCTGTTGATCAAATTAATGTCTTCAGATACCTGGGGTATGACTTAATGCCTCACTCACATTCAGCAAGCACATTGATCTCATCGTCCTAGCCACTGGGGGCCCAAGCTCAATTTCCTCTCCAGAGTCAAACACTCTTTCAGTACACATGCAGTGGAGCACATGGTTCCGCCTTTCTGCTCCTGTCAATAGACTATAAAGATATCGCATCTAGATATTTATTTATATATTGTTACTTTCAGAAAATAACCTTTGAGCATGATGCTCTTTTACAAAGGTTCCATGTCATCAACAGATAAGCAAATATACCCACTCTGCTGCTTCTAGATTGATTGTATAATTTCAAATACATACAGTAAATATTTTTATAACCAGGTAATGATTTAGAGGAACAGGGGACAGTTCAAGAATGCCTTGTAAAAATCTTTACAGGTTATCACTCTAGGCCTGCTCATTCTGTTCATCCAGGTTCAATATCGATCCACTTTTTACAACCATGAGTAGCCAGCCCTGTGTGGCACTAATGACATGGCTAGACAACATTTTGGTTTGCTGGACTATATATTGGTTTCTCCTTCATTCCACTCAAGTGCAGTATGTGCACTAATGTTTGGAACTTCTGCCAGCCTGCACTTTACTTCTACCAGCTCTACAGAAAAATGGTGCTTTTGCAGACTTTGGAGGTGGGAATGGAATTAACAAATGAATTAATCTACATACCAGTAGTATATACACCATCCAAGTTCTAGGGCACTTTGCTGATGCATTCACTGTTAATATCAGTGTCAGTGGACTCAGTAGGTAACATGCTGGCCTTTCTAGCTTCACCCCAGGTACTTGGAGCAATGCTAATAACTGACACTGCAGTGTAGTATCGGGGGTGATGCACTGCTGAGGTGAGGTCCTTTGGTTGAAACGCTAACATAGAAATCGTTCAGACAGAAAAAAAAAATGAGGTCCATCAAGTCTGCTCTGTTCCTACCAAATCTGCATCAGCCTAATGTTGTGCATGCATCTCATCATCCCCTACTGAAAGGGCTTCCCCCTTTCTTCCCAGAACACTTTCTACTTTAATCACTCCTAATATTTGGTCCACCCACTCTTGCAGCTCTCCACAACTTTTATTTCAACCACCTCCCCTGAAAAGATGTGTCACCCACCCACCACCCTCTATGTAAAGAAATTCTTTTTCACACCCCTTCTGACACCTCCTCGATAAGTTTATAACTTTGCCCTCTGCTGGTAGATCCCTCACAGCACTTGAACAGTTGCTGGCAGTTGACCTATTTGACATCCTTCATAAATCTGAAGGTTTTGATTCATGTTCCCCAATCCTTCAAGCAGCACATGTTTAGGCAACACATTCTCTCCTCATACATCTTCCTCTGCTACCCTGTAATATCTTGGCTGTCCTTCACTACACCATCTCCAGTCTGTCTGTATTCTTTTTCAGGTGAGGATTCCAGAACTGTGCACAATATTGTAGGTGTGACCACACCAGGGAGCTGTACAGAGGCATGATTAACCTCTCATTTCTACTACAGAACCCCCTCACTACACTACCTGGCATTCTGATTGCTTTCCTATATGCCTTCTTACACTGTGCTTGCACCTTTAAGTTGTCTGAGGTGGTTACACTCATGTCCTTCTCCTCATTTGCTACTGTGAGTCTTACTGCCCCAACCAATATTCAGTCTTTGGGGTGTTCCTGCCTACGTGCATGACATTGCATTTCTTTGCATCAAACATGAGCTGGCAGATACCCAATCACCTCTCTAGCCTTTTCACGTCCCTTTCCAAGTCCCAGACACCTTACTCTGAGCCTATGTATGCTGCCTCTGAAGCATGCCAAAAGCAGAGATCATCAGAATTGCATATTTGGAATCTGACTCGTATCATTCTAAAATGAATTTTGGAATTAGGATTTCTAGAATTTCAGTCTGAGAAACCTAATTCCAAAATGAAAGATAAAATAATATTTTTACATTGGAAATTAGCATTTAGGAAGTAGGATTTAGGATTCAAATTCCGATCTCAGTTCTGAAGTCCTTACTACAATTAGAATTAAAAAGGATTCAGAACTGGAAATTCCTAAACTGCTACGTTATCTAATCAGATAAAAATCAGACAATTATGAGTATCTCTAGCCCAGAGTTTTGCCGTCCTGATGTGTGGAAGCCAGCATCTATTTGCTCCGTGCATTAGCACAGTGTCCTACCAGTCAACACCACTGAGCTGGTCCTGATCAGTACTTTTTAAAACTTTCTTTTATTGCATATGAAATACTCAATAACAAAAACTGCTCAGTAAAAGTTGCAGAACTAAAACAAACAGTCGCAGCATGGCACACTTCACCTCACTGCTTCACTGTCAGGAGTATGACACAGAAAAAATAAAAGTTATTGCTGCTGAAAGAAAGCCAGTGAGACACTGCCAAATAAGGACCTAAATATATAAAGAAAGATTTTGGGAGATCAGTTTTAAAAATGCTTTTTCTTCTTTTTGGCATATAAATAGTGTCCAAGAAATCTGAAATATTAATAAACATTTGAAGCTGTGCGGCCGCATATGTTAAAGGGGAATAATGAACACAAAGGGCTCCACACTCGAGAGTGAGGCTTGTTCCAATGTACACTTTATGTCATACCTGTGAGTATATCAAAGGTTACCTATCTAAACTATTTTTGCTTCATGGGTACTACAATCAAAATATTGAAATATTTTCACTGTAGGTTCCCATGAGCAAAAATATACACATAGTAGATCCTGATTGGGAGCTAGGCTGCATTGTTCTATTTTTAGAATGAAACTGCTCACTCGCACACCAGCTCTCGCTAACAACTTTCATTTGACCACCCTTTCAACTCTCTACCACATCCCTGTAACAAATCCACACAGTTTTCATAAAACAGTTTCCTAAAATAAAAGAAAACTTTTTTACCCCTCACCACCTGACACCTCCCTCCAGCTTTTCCCATAACGTACTCCCTCCACTGTGCAGACAACCAGTCTCCTTCTACAACCAGCACTCTGGTAACTTGACATGTTGGCAATGAGTCTCCACAGGTCTGCTTCTCTGAATGGCTGCTGTGTGACTGAGAAACACTGGCTCACTCCCACCGTTCAAAGCACCAGCTCACACCCAGTTCTCACTCCAACACTACACGCTTATGCAGAGACACACAGCAGCAGCACCATTGCCAGCTACCGGAGCTGCTCAGCCATCCTGAATAACAGCTGTTGTTCTGAACAAATAAAATACTAAAAAAAAAAAACACCATATAAGAAATAAAAAAGTATCATACTGTTTCAAAACATAAAAGATAAAGCACAAGCTCTCTCCCAATTCTTGCTCTCACACCACACGCTGATGCACAGACCCACAGAAGCGTCATCAGTATCACCTATTGGAACTGCTCGGTCATCATGAAAATCAGCTGCTACTCTCAACAAACAAAATAAAAATATAACAGAAAATGAATAAAAAAATACTTTAGACTACTTGAAAACATCTAAGGTACGGCATATATGAGGTATACCATGGCCCTAGTGGGAATATCAATCATATTTTCCCCTCTTGGAGCTTGACCTGATGATATCACTCATGACTTCATTACTCGTGATGTCAAAAGGTCAAGCTATACTCGGGGAAAAATATAATTGATATTCCCACTAGAGCTATTGTATTTCCCGCATATATAAACCTTAACATGCGCTGCAGGCTTTTGAATCTCCCAATGTCGTCTACTGCTCTGATGTCAGCTGTAGGGGATTCTGGGATTTGTTAGCAAACAGTAAGTAAAACAAAATGTTTTTGCATACAAAGTGCACATTGGGATCAGCCATATACTTGAGTGTTGGGCCCTTGGTGCTGGCAGTTCCCCTTTAAGAAAAAGTATTGAAGTGCAGTGATACATGATGTTGTGTACATCTTACAGGGAAAACATGGGCCTGATTTTACAAAGAGTTATGGCTGCTGAAAGGGAGTTGTGGCCAAGACCCTGACACAAGTGGTGACTTGTGTCAACCTTTGCCAAAAGCGTGATTTTAGAAGGCTCTCGGCGCAAGCCACCTGCCACAAGGAGTTAGACTAGCTCTCTCCTGGTCTAAGTGTGCATTCCTGGGGGTACTGTTTTTACAGGGCTTGCGCAACACCTTTGGTGCAAGCTGCCATAAAATGAGTAAAGTGTTGCAACTGTGCCAGCCCTACTAAAATTGGGCTGCGCTGCATTTAAGGGCTTTGGCGCAGCTGTGTCAAACTTTGCAGTGGACGCAGGGCTTGATGCAAGCCCTGTATCCATCTTCTAAAATCTGGCCCCATGACTACATAACATAATGCAGGCATGTACAAGTGTACTAATACAAAGATGTTGCACACATGTTATGGGAAAACATTATGTAGTGCAGAGGATATAAAAGCACAGTAAAAGATGATGTTATGTTAAACTTGAGCACCTCATTTAGTGCATGGACATATAAGTGTAGCAATACATGATGTTGCCTACACAGTACAGCAGAAAAAAATAAGTACATTATGTCATGTGGGGACACATAAGTGCTCTACTACATGATAGAGAAGGAAAAGGACTACAAAAGAACCCCAGAGCAAATGCCCTGAGGCATGGGTTATCCCAGAGGATATTGGCCATACAGCCACATTTTAAAGAAAACACAGTTGCACATACCCCAGTAATGCAAAGCATCATGGGAAACATATGCAAATCCCCATGAGAGAATTGGGACTGGCTCAACTTTAAGCAGAATTGCATGGTGCCAGAAGGCCTCACAGTGCAATCAGCAAAGGCTAAGAACAGCTGACACATACATGTGTTTTATCCTCATGTGGACTCATCAGTATGCCATATCTGTGTCTTAGCCCATGGAGAGGGAGCCAGCCACTCCTCAAGGAGGATGTGATTTGTTTGGGTCATGGGGACCCCAAAATAGAGAAGGAAAAGAACTACAAAAGAACCCCAGAGCAAATGCCCTGAAGCATGGGTCATCTCAGAGGATATTGGCCATACAGCCAAATTTTAAAGAAAACACAATTGCACATACCCCATTAATAGTGCTGATTGCACTGTGAGGCCTTCTGGCACCATGCAATTCTGCTTAAAGTTGAGCCAGTCCAAATTCTCTCATGGGGATTTGCATATGTTTCCATTGATGCTTTGCATTATTGGGGTATGTGCAATTGTGTTTTCTCTACTACATAATGTTGCTTACATATTACAAGGAAAACCTGAGCCCATTATGTCCTAATGTGGGGCATAAAAGTGCAGTAATGCATGATGTCACATGCATGTTACAGGGGAATATCTGAGTTCCTTACTTAGTGTGGGACATCAAAGTACAGTAATAACTGATGTTGCATACATATGACGGGATAACAGGAGTATATTATGTACTAGTGTGGGACCTTAAAGTACAGTAATCTAGGATGTTGCATACCTATTACAGGGGACAACAGGAGTACATTATGTACTAGTGCGGGACCCTAAAGTGCAGTAATGCAAGATGTTGCATGCATGTTACAAGAGAAAACTTGAGTACATTACATAGTGCTGGCCATAAAAGTGCAGTAATACATGATGCTGCACATATGTTACAGGGGAAAACTTGAGTACGTTATGTAGTGCTAGGAATGTAAAAGAGTAGTATGTGGTAGACACTGACTAACACTAAACTGTGAAGAAAAAACTGGTTCTCACACCTACTGGGAGCTGTGACATCACTAGGCATGAGAGTGAAGCTCGAGTGTCTCACTGATGTCACGGCATCCACAAGTAGAGATGTTGTGAATTTAAACTTCTCTGGCAAAGTTGATGCAAAGTCTAACCACACTAAGTGAAGTTGTTTAAAAAAAAAGCCCAAAGGAACCAAATCCACTGCCACACCTGTGCACTGTTCATCTTCTCTCCACCCAGCTCACCAACAACTAATTTAACCCCCCCCCACCCCTACTGCCCCATAAGTTGCAGACACCCAGTTCATGGGTGATTTAAAAGTTAACACCATAGTGTTCATGGAGGGAGAAGCACTTAACAGAAGAAATGAGGTAAAAATATTAAATAACAAAACATTATGACTGATAGAAAAAAAAACATATTTGGGCATAGAATTTTACAGCACCTTCCCATTGAATCATGGTAAAGGTGCTTTTGAAGCAAGGCAGCAGGGCAGAATGGCGGTGAGGTCTGTTACCTGGCTGCCCACCATGGGACAATTCTTTTAAGCTTACATATGAACATACGAAGAAGCCAGCAGAACAAGGCCATTTGGTCTATCAAGTCTGTTCATGTTGCAGGGTCCACAGCTTGACCACTGTCCCTGCCCCCTCTCCCCACTCCTCTCATCCTCCCTACCCATGACCCTTACCCTCCCCCTATACCTGTCTCGGCCTCTATTAAAGCTCCCACTGTCTTCAATGAGATACCTCTTCTGGCAGCGCATTCCAAGTGTCCTCCACCCTCTCTGTGAAGAAGTGCTTCCTGACCTTCCTCCTAAACCGCCCACCCTCCAGCTTAAGACTGTGCCCCCTCGTGTTATGGTTGCCACTCAGCTTAAAGAGACTCTCCTTATCAACCTTATTTATCCCTTTCAAGTACTTGAAGGTCCCAATCATGTCCCCTCTCTTTCTCCTGTCTTCCAGGGAGTACATGTTCAGTGCCCTCAACCTCTCCTCGAATGCCTTACCCTGTTGACCAGCTGTCATCTTTGTAGCCCTCCTCTGGACCTTCTCTAGCAGGTTAATGTCCTTTTTGAAGTGTAGGCACCAGTACTGAAGGGAAGCATAACCTCCTCTCTCCTACTACTGATCCCCCTAGATGTGCATCCCAGCATCTTGCTTGCCTTTGCTGCTGCTTTCTTGCACTGTGTGGAGTGCTTCAGGTCACTGGTGATGATCATTCCCAAGACCTTTTCCTCCTCTGATGTAGATATTCGGACTACACCCAGGTAGTACTCTGTCCTAGAATTCTTGACTCCAATATGCATAACTTTGCATTTCTTGCCATTGAAGCCAAGCTGCCAGATCCTGGACCACCTCCCTTCCTTTTCCAGATCTTCCTGACAGTCCTGTATCCCTTCAGCTGTGGTCACTGTCCCACAGAGCTTAGTGTCATCTGTGAATAGGCACATTTTGCCCTTGATGCCATCTCCAATGTCATTGATGAAGCTTGCCAGAGTAGGTGGGATTGGGGGGAGTGGGAGTGGTGGGACTAGTACATGATTTGCCTCTCTGGTTCTGGGCTGGGGAAACTCCTTAGTGAGAGGAAACACTTCAACAAGGAAGATGGGGTTAGGGGTAGCACCACAGAAGCAGTGCTATGTATCACAGCAACATACAGCAGATACAATAAGTCAAGTGCTGCATCATGCTGACACTGCTGGCTTTGCACAATGATGTCAATGACTGATATCCTCAATAGCACCCACTAACATCTGAAAAAATCAATCTGGATTGCAGCAGAATCACAATGGAGGCTTCTACCTCTAGGTATTGAGATACATTATACAATGGCAAAATAAATTCTACCAATCTGATTGGCTGGTGACCCCTAGACACAGTGATGCTATTAGGCAATAACATTACTGTATCTAGGGCAGGCACCAACACGACCGCATAGCATTACAAGAAATTACTCCCCACTCAATCCCTCTCAAAGCTGTTTACATTTCCGTGCTTCTGCTCTGTCAGCAGCACAGACAAAAACATCATAACCGTGCTGCACTCACTTAGAAATCTCCCAGCCCATGAGTGTCCTGATATCATTTACATTAAAACAAAAAGAAAGTAAAGGCACCGACAGCAAATGTAATACTGTACTGCTCTGCATCAGGAAAAAAAAAAAAAAAGAAATGTAACTTGAATGCCTGTTTTGTTTTGTTTTTGTTGAAGTGAGTGGCTTTGCTGAACTGCGCAGACCGTAACTACCGGTCACGTGGTTCACTGAGGCCACTCAGTTCAAACTCCCGTATCCTCTCGTCAACTTTAATATGAATGCTGAAATAAAATTAATTTTCTATGTTACAACTTACAGGAATGGCACACCCATTTTGTACAGCTCTTCACTATCGTGGCTCTATAAGCGCGTGAGCACTCAGTCCTCACTGCTAGCTCATTGCCCTGTGGATCTTGATTGAAAATGCAATAAAACAAAGAAGAAGAACTGTGGTCAGAACAGTCTGAATTAAAGTAGGTGGCCACCAAGAATTCTTTATGTCTGTCTCTTGTCTCGGCTGGGGGGTGGGGTGGGAGGACCACGACAGAAACTGACAGACCCACAGACAAACTGAAGAGGGAAGGGGGAGGGAAAGCATGAAAAACCAGCACCACCTACGGGACTACTTTTTCTTCACACTTCCAACATATGCCTTTCACACACACACACACACACACACACACACACACACACACACACGCAAAACAATAAAAATGTCATAATTTTTTTTTTCACTCTTTATTGTTATTTTAAAATGAGCAATTGTATGATAGCAATAAGACACTCCAGGGTGTGTGTTATTGTGTAATCACGCCACTCCTGGGGTAGTGGAAGCACTCGGCTTCATCTCATGCTTCAACCCACCCCAGGAGTGACATTATTACACAATAAGACACACCCTGTCATGCCTTATTGCTTAAATAATGAATTAGTCAATTTCAGGTACAGGCACAATGGAGAGAACACAATGTGCATGTTTTGTGCTATTCCTGGCAGTAAATCAGAATCAGATCCATCGTGTCCTAACACTTAATAACATTAGAGAATAAAAAAATATATAAAATACCTTCAATAAACCAGCTACACTTTGGTCCCTCTCTGTATCTTATTTGTAAGAGGAAAAAAGTCTGAAAGTAGTTGCACATGGTGGAGGTGCAGTCTGGGCCAAAACAAGTAGTTTGGCTTGCACTCCTCCTGGATCTAATAGTACAAGCAACGACTGAATTTCCTCTGCTCTGTGACAGCTTAGATAAAAGTGCTGTCAGCTTGATTATACTGCATGCGTATCAGCAACTTGCTTCACAAATATTTATACACTTGGTGACAGCAAGTGCTGAATACTAATTAGAACATTTATAATTCTTGCATCTTTGTGAAGGCATAACAAAAAGTCCCATAAACCTTGCTGTAAATCCACTGAATAACCATCCAACTACAAACAGTAGAGACAGTTTAATACAGTCTCAGTAATTACAATGTCAAGACTGGAGAGGCTCAAGGATGGTACAACTCTTTCCCTTTGAGATGCCATTATGGAGGAGACTCAGCTGGGCTATCTTGCCACAACTCTCAGATACTGTGGCTTATAAAATTCATAAGGAAAATGAAAAATACTGCTTTATGATTGGTGGAGAAAGTGCCAAGGCAGTTTGGTTCAGGAACAGTAATCACACTGCTAAAATGATCTTAATTTTTTTTAAGTGGGCCCATTTTATAGGCACAGTAAAACACTTTAGGGTGTGGGTTACTGTTCCTGAACCACATTTCCAGGTGGTTGAAGGCACTTGGAACAAGTGCCTCATGTCTCACAATACACCTAGGTGTGCTGTTCAGGAATAGTAACCCACACCCTGCTGTGTCTTATTGCTTAAGTCATCATTGAAGGAAGTTCAGCTATGCAACCATGGCATAGCTTTCTCCTACAGTCCACTGGGACATCATGGTTCCATGTCATTTCAGCGAATTCATTGTAGCTAATGCAATTAAAGCGCATCAGTAATAGCGCATGCATTTATAGCAACGGGTCATTTCAGCGCATGACTATTCAGCTACTAACATCACTATTGTAGCTGAAAATTATATGCCAAGCCCCTTAGGTAATCTAAACAAGATCTAGACACATATTCAGTGATTATCTGCTCCAGTCGCTCTGTCAGATCCCGGTAGTGGCGTCGGATCATACCTGAGGCAGCTCCCAAAACAATCTGCTCCAGCCATACCTCTGACATCCTCTTTTCCTCCTGTAGGCACCCAAGAAAGGTAGGACTGGTGGGCTTATTACTGGTGGGCAATATTTGTTCTATAGTTTTGCATGGGGGTGTGCCCCCCAACCCCGCACCCCCATCTATTATTATTATCTGTTATATGCTAACTCCGAGTCGCACATTGACTCAGAATATCACTGAAAACACACAGTCACTCCTACTAGCAGTCATTGTATAGACACGGTCACTGAAAAGATAGTCACCGTATTGGAGTCACCCAAATTAACTCACTGAATAAACTTTGCTACTTTGTCGTGCTACTGACATCATTATAGAGAAGGTTCAGCTTCAAAACTATATCAGAGCTTTCCCACTGCAATGAATGGAAGATGTCGAGCCAAAATGTGCCTGTTTAAAACTTCATGTTCTGCAGTGCCAGTCCCAAATTTTGCCAAGCCACCAGACAAACGTGGCAGACAAAATGATAAAGCAACCTGCCTTGCATGAAGTATGACGACTCGGTGTCTGATGGCGGGCCTTTATTTCACATCCTACCTTCTACTGCATTCCACTTCTAACTATGCATGCAGTAAGTCCCTTTGAAAGACACGGGCAAATCCACCCACTGGCCCCTGCACCTAGATTGTGAGGAAAATGCAAGGCATAGTGTTTTAACTTTTTAAACCAGACTATAATGTTACCATTAAAACATATTTTCTAGCAGGCTTGTAAACAGTTAAAGTTTACTTGGAATTAAACTCACTGGTGAAACTTAAAAACCTCTCTGAATAGACTGGCCTGACATGGCCTAGTGTTTAATTCTTGCTTGATACTTGGACTTAGTATTTCTGTCTAGATCCCAAGATTCCTATCTGGCACAAAGCTCAGGATAGTCTGCCTATACATGTGGAGCCTGTGTCAGCATAGTGTTGATGATAGTGATTCCGGTGACTCGGGTTCATGAATGCACTTGGGCCTTTGGAAGGCCAGCAGGGAGAGGATTATTAAATGTCCACTTAGAAGCACTTTTTAGAGAGAGAAAGAGAATGGAGTGTGCCTCTGACTGCAGTACTGCCACTTGGGTGACCACAAGTGATGGTGCAGCTGGGAGCATTGGCATTGCGGGGAAAGCACACGGACACAAGTGCCTCTGGTTCCCCAACACCCAATAATGTCATGGCGCATACTCTTGAGGAGGAAGTAAAAGTGGAAAATGGGTCATCAATTGCACAGGTGAAGCTCTGCCTGTTAGCCATGTCCACTATAGTCTCCTGTCAGCTAGTTTCCAGGATGACATCAAGTGCCATCTCATTGGCAGCTGGATAATTAAGCTATCAGGTATGTCTAAGAGCTATGTTAATGGCCTGTTAGTCACACCTGGGGGTGTACTGTGGCATGAGGTGAAATAATTGGGTTTTGTGAGCCAAACTGTGGTTCTTCTTCATATACAATATTATTTGGCAACAAGATGGGATAGAAGTAAAAGAAGAAAAATGTACCATTTTCACAAGCATCAGTTTTGAGCTTTGATGAATATGACAAAAGTACTGCATATTCTTTTTCCCCGGACAGCTAGTTAATCATTCATATTGGCAAAATCTTCCAGGTCGGCATGTAAAGAAACACTTATGCGTTGTACCCTGGTATTCCCAGCATTAACTTTTTATGGTAGGACTGGAAAATCAGGATGTCTGTGTTCAACAACACAGTGAAAAAAACCTTTGTAAAAAGGAAAGGATGACCTGATGCCAGATTGTGTTCAGTGAATGTGCCAAAATTCAGTATTTTTATCTTCGGTTCAGCTAACTTGAGCTTTTGTGTCTTTTCATGATCATTTCAGCCTGCAGCCAGTTAATTAAAATAAACACTTTAGCCTTTCTAAGGTGAACAGGGCTAGCCATGACCACCCATTCACTCCTCCTGTCATTTCCCACCCTGCTCCTTCCTCCCTAGACATATTTTAGATAAAAAATTAAAATAGAAAAAAGTATTTCCAGCTCCTGACACTGTGCCAGGTGCTGACTGAGTTTTTTTTTAAATCTGTGCGATGGACCAGAGGAGGACAGAAACGGTTTGAATTTACTGGGGTGGGCAAAGGACAAATAAGGGGTGCCACTTACCCCTATTTGTAGTCACTGCAAGGAACTGTGTGCAGTCTGTGGGTCTGAGTTCGGTGCTCTGTTGGGGTGCCTACTCCATGATGACACCAACTGTGCTAAAAAGCAGAGTACTCAACTACATACAGTCCAAAAAGATGTCCACAGACTGGTATAATTTAATATAGGTCACTGTGTTATTTCATAAAGTGCTCAGATCCAGACATTTTGAAGACTCAAAAGAGCTCCTCCATGCTCCAGAATGCCCCATTGCTTTGCTCACTAGAACTTCATTAGGGGTTGAGTGCTCTGCTTTTGACACAGTTACCCCAATTGGTAGCCTACTAAACCCCAATAATAATGAGTCAAAGTGTCTATGGCCAAAGTGTCAGAGAACTTTTGGGTCCTTCCATCCCCAGTGAAGGGCTGTGGCGGCCACACTCTATGAGCTGAGACACGATGCTCTAGATAGCACTCCTCCTAGCATTGGCAGCCTGGACACAGCCTCCCAGGTTCATTCCTAAATTCAAGATGCCTACTTGAAAGTGCTGTGTCCTTCCTTCAGACCATCATTGAGATGCATTTTGTATTCTTGTCGGCTTGTTAAATGTGTTGGATCCGATGTCTTGATGCCACTGTACTTCATCTGAAGACCCTCATGATAAAAGATGCTGCATCTGAGGCTATCCAGTAGGAGTGAGGAAATGCAGGGATGGACTGGAGTTTGATTTTGGAGCTGCCACTCCACCCATTTTTTCATATTGACAGACATGGTGAGTAGGGATAGAAGAACCCAAAAAGGCCCTGACCGTTATTACCAGGACCATGATCCAGGTCAGATTATTGATACATTCTGATTGTCTGATTCAAGTAACAACCTTCAGGGAAAGCATCTGTAGGTCTCCCCCCCCCCCCCACAGGTGGAGCTTACTAGGATTTGCCTCCAGCTGTCTGGTCCTGCCAGTCCTGGGTCCCTGGTGCCCTGAGGTGCTCATGCCAGCCCTTACATGCCTATGTGCTATGGGGGATTTGGAGGAGTGGTGCTAAGCACACAGTGTTTGCTGCACATCCTGGTCTGTGCACTTCAAGATGGTTTCTCCTCGAACATGCATGCTGGCGGTCTGCTGGACCAGCCAGCTAAGTACCGTGGCACTTATGCTATGCCTGTAATTGAAGACTAAGATCAGACCCTTTGTGTGGTGTGACCCCTGGGATCCTAAAAGCCTGTGTGGGGAGTGCGGACACATATTGGGGACTGAGGAAGAAAGTGCACTTACTAATAACTGTATAACTGCTTAAGTGTACACTGTTGCTTTAGGAACTGTTCTGACTGTCTTGGGGATGTATTGCTGCCTGTCGCAGGGGGACTTAGTACTATTGCACTAGTGAGAGGTCACCTAGGACTTTGTCAGAGCCCATTCCACAGCCGGATAACAGTGCACAAGTGCAGCTATTGATCCAAAGGACAGTTAATTGTCAAAACTGTTTGGTTTGCTTGCCAGAAAGACATTAAGTGGGGACTGTGCATAAACTGTTTACATGGACGCCATCTTGGTAACCCCTGACCATATCTCACCCAATAAGTAATCATGGAGCTCTAAGAACTGCAGCTATGTCTCCTGGGTAGAGAGTGTAAACAATGTTCATGGCACCTTTAGTGACAGCAAATCAGAAAGCAAGTTCACCTAATGCATATTCATTTTCTTGATGGACAGCTGTATTGTTCATTGTGCAGCAGCAATTCATTCTGTCTGACATTGGGGGAGAGCACAGTTGTCTTCTGGAGGGGGCTGAGTGAAGAGAGTTCTGTGCATGCTGCCTGAGTGAGAAAGGAACACTGAAGTGCAGAAAGAGAGACCATTGAGAGTCAGCCCTGGCTTCCACAGCCACCAGAGGGGAGAATTACTTGAACCTTCCAATGCCTGGGAGGGTCAGAACTAAAGTGTTCAGTACACTTTGAGGAGAGTACTTGCTGGCTCGCAGCGAGAAACCCTCAGCCTGTGAAAGTGTTGAACTGTGTTGGCTGAGAGACTGAAGTACTTTGCATTAGGCCTAAAGCCCAGATTAAGAGGAGCCCGCAGCATTCCTTTGCCTGGGGAAGTCAGAAAAGCTGTGGTGGCATGGCACCCGTGTCTGTATTCAGCAGCCAGAGAGAGACTGTGTGAATCCAAATCTCCAGAAGAAATCACTTCCAGCAGGATGGTCTGGGGAGTCAGTCAGGTACTGTCAGTGCTAGACAGCACCCATCGCCTTTCCCTGGGAGTTAGACAGGGGCGAGCACTCACTGTATGCAAGGCATGCATTGCATGCCTATACATTCCTGTTTTTTTTTTTATTCTGCTTCTTTTTTCTTCATTCAATCACTCAGGATCACAGGTGTCCATCCTCTATGTGGTTCAGATCGCTAGTGGTGGGATAACAGCTGTCCTATGACAACGGCATGCAAAGCTAGATGTTGCATCCCGTTGCCTAGGTGACGGTGACACCATGCCACTGCACTCTCCACTGCCAGGTGGAACTGCCTCTGGAAAAGTGTTCAAGGCATGCAATTAAGGAGCTGAATCTGGACTGTGAAAATGAGCAAGAGGGAGGGAACCTAAATGTCACCTCCAGCAGCAGAACTAGAGGTGTGAGATGCAAACTTGGGTGCCATGCAGATTCGGACAGTCACTCTGGACAGAGCTAAGAAGTGGCAGCTGGCAGGAATGTTTTTTAAAAGTTTCTCTTTCGCTTCAGTCTGGCTGCATAGTAACAATTGTTGCGGGCATCAGTGCTTCTGAAAAATCAGATCTGTGATGACAAGGGCAGAAGGGCTACTGGCTACAGCACCAGTCCTCCTGGGACGAGGAATGAGCAAAACTGAAGAACACTGAAGGAACAGTAAGGAGGTGAGAGGGTTGGAGAGAAGATTGGGCGGTGAAGCAGGAATGGGAGATCCTGGTATCAAGTGTACTCAGAGAAAAGTAAAACACATGAAAGAACAGTAGTAATTAAAGAACTACTAGTCTAAAAAATTAGATTAGTTTTTTGAAGTGTTCCAGGCAGAATCGATCCACACACTGAGACCAACTTTGCTGTTCCCAGTGTGAGAATCGATTCTGCCTGGAAAACTTCAAAAAAGTAGTTGAATTGTTTTAGACTAGTTTTTTAATTACTAGTGTTCTTTCATTTCCTCTGTTGACTTCACTAGAGAGAACGGTGAAAGAATAAAATGGGGGGGGGGGGTACACTGTTACCACCAGGTTGCTACTGCCTACACACCAGGTACAAGTTTTACTAACAGTGCCCTAACTGCCCAACTAGTCCTGTGTGTTGTATATATTTTTTAGTAATCTAACCTTGCCTAGCTGTACTGCTTGGAAATAGCTTTTTCCAGAAATAACAGGGCTCCACAAAGCTATCCTCTCCGGTTTGTATGAGGCAGCTAAATTTTGCCTTTCTGAAAGCACACTGTTAGGAACGCACTGTCATATAGGTAATAAACATCAGTGATGTTGTATTATTTAAATACAGAATGTTTCAGTGTTCTTTGACTGCTTGAAGTATTTTTCATTTTTTAAAATGTAATACAATAAATGACCATAGCATCAGAATGAGTAATAATTGGAAAGGCTTTGCCTGGAGTTCAGTGGCCAAGCAGCCAGCCACTCCCACTTCCTGAGCTATATAAGCACTTCCTCTCAGCCTCATTATGAAGCATTTTTTCTTTTGCAGCTGGAGGCTCTGTTGGTTTGTCCTCTGAGCTGGTTGGGGCCTACCCCCCCCCCCCCCCCCACCACCAGCTGTTTCTGTGTGTCTCTGCTGGACTTCGGTGTTTGTTTTCCTGCTTCTGGTTTGTATCTTTCTTCCAGCTGTGTGCTCCTCTGTGTTTTGTGTCTCTTGTTTTTGGGCCTTGTTCCCTGTTTTGCTGTGTTTTGGTTTTGTCTTTTTTGGGGGGACTTTGTTTCTAAGCTCCTAGTATACTGCTACTCAGAGCACATGCTACTGCTTTCAGTTACCTACAACTGCAGCCACTGCTACTGTTTACTCCAATTACTATTGTACCCTATGCTTGTGTTTTTACACTGCTCACCACACTCAAACTACTGCAGTGCAACTGCAAACATTATCTGTGTGTTTCGCTCAACCATAGCTGCTCCATGTTGCATACTCAATTCTTTTCACCTGACACAGTTTACTCTGACCCTAGCTGTGCTGCTCATTCCTGCTCTCATTCTACTTGCATCTTCATTGCACTGCCTAGCTACACCTGCTTTCAGAGCAGTGTTTCCCTGTTTTATTGCAGTTACAACTCTGAGGTCAGCCTACTGTGCTTCTGCTGTGGCTGTTAATATAGTTTTATTATTAAATCTTGCCTCGCTGCTAAAAAAATCTTCAGAGCATTGGTCACCTTGATGTGGTTATTCATGTCTGGCTAGCTTGCCCCCAATTTAGTGCTATTTTATTGCTATACAGGATGTTATGCAGACCTCTGTGCAGGTCCACCTATCACTACTACTGCTTATTGACTTACGTACTGGTCTACGCTTGCTTATGTTATCATTGCTTATTGCAACCATTGCTCCTTGCTTATGCAAACCATTGCTTTATGCCTACTGCCATCCCCTCAGCTTCAGCCTCTGGGATTCTGCTGCACTCAGTCTGCCTTTGACCTTGCAAGGTCTCAGCACTCACTGGTTTCCCTAGCAAGGCACCTTCACTGCATTCTTCCTTTGACTGCGTCTGGTTCATCTGGTTTGATTTAGGGTGGTTAGGCCAGGTGAGTGCCTCAGCAGATGTTGCTCTCTTCTTGTACCTTGGATGCACATATTGTTGCAGAGTTTTCTCGCAACCTTCCATGGCGTTCCCGCTAGAGGGTTTGAGTGAGAGCCTTCATCCAAATTGGATTATTTCCACCTCCCTTTACTTGGGTTTTCCAAATTGCAGCTGCAGAGCTGTCACTAAATAAACTATCCTAAGCCTGGAGGGAAGGTGACCTAGGCCTTGGATACCCAGAGATTTCCTCCTCATAGGGTTTTTTTCTCTCCTCCGTTGCCTCAGGTCATAACACTTGGTTATCATAGTTGTTTCCCCTAGTTTCTTTAGGTAGGTTCTGCTGTTGGATGTAGGTGGAGGATGTCCTGCAGTTCCCCCTCTCCTTAGGGGATCCCCTAATCTCAACACAAACCATCAGTATCATGCTACGCAAGCTTGGGCATTCATTACGTTATCCAACTGAGCATCTCATTGCATTATCAAACTGCCTATGCTTCTACTACTATGTCACAGTTACTGCTCCTATGTCACAGTTACGGCTTGCTCATATGCTTCATGTTGCCTCCTTCTTTGGTGATGATTTTACTACATTTCTTTTGGGGATTCCTAAGGTACCTTTAGTCACGGGAATCATACCATGGCATCTCTAGGGGTGGAACCCTCTCCAAGGGTTCTTTGCCTTTCATACCCCTACAGGGTGGTAATTTCTCTGGAATAGAGTGTGAACGGCCAAAACCAAACTAACACAGTTGCACAAGCATAACACTATACTGGCTGCATAGGTCAGTGAATGCATATTTGAAGGCTTCAAATATGCATTATCATTCATTATGATGTTACGGTCTGAAGGTAGCCATTAAACAGTTGGTGAGTAAGGTTGTACACAATGAATGAACCCCTCTTATAAATTGCAATCTGTAGCTTTTGCAACATTTTACACTGTTTGAGAATTTGTAATAGGGTACTTACAGGTTTTCAAGTTCAAACTAACAATTGTTGATGTTTGATGTGGTACCGTTAAAAGAAATCTGTTTTGGCATGCATCACATCCTTAACTATACTGTATAATGTTAAAAAATATTAGGTGTACAGGTTGTGTTGAACAGAGCTGTGTGTAACAGTGTCTAACTAGTCCAGTGTGTTGTCTAATTTTTTTGTTTAAGTTTAACTTGGCTGTACTTGCAAATTGTTTTTCAGAAGGAACAGCACTCCATAAAGCTGTACTTTTGGTTTTAGATGAGGCACCTGCTGTCTATAACAGTGCACAGTGGCTGCCCAACTAGTCTGGTGTCTTGTTGTCTAATTCTTTTAGTTAACCTGTGTACTTGGAAACTGTCCTGCAGAATGAACCACACAACCGTCCTTTCCTATGACACTACTACTAGTAGACAGTTGCAATGCTACATACAGCTTTGAGTAGGAACCCTAAGAGACAAATGTTATTAGAAAATACTGTAAAAAAAAAACCCTGCCAGCTACTGTATATTTGTATTCTGGGTAAGCCTGATCTACCCCCAAACCTACAAATAGATGTAGTACTTACTGTGTGATGGTTTACAGTACAGTGGCTTCTTTTTTTAACTTTTTATTTATTCATGTTTATTATAAGACACTTAACACACCAGAACAATATTAAAACAAAGAAATATACATAAAAAATAAAACTAACTGAGACTCAAACCCAGTTGCAAACTGCTTAAAATATAGCGGGGGGAGGGGGGACCAGCTGAATTACTGCACATGTAAAACACAGCTTCTTTGTTTAGTCCTTGCTGTTACTGAATCCACAGATAGCCATCTTGCCGCATCCTCCTGCCTAGGGGCCAAAAATATGGACTGCATATTTTTAAAGTAAGTTGCATTTTATATAACTGCTGTATCACTGAAATGTTTTAAATGTTTTCAAAGCATTTCACTGGTATAGTGCTTATTAAATGCAACCTACTTTAAAAATGTACAATCCAGTCCACATTTTGGGCCCTGGGTAGGAGGATGCAACAAGAAAGCTATCTGTGGATTCAGTAATTTAAATGACACAACGTTTTGAGTGATCCTGCCTCCATGTGGGACTTCATCATCCAATAACGTGAGCCAGCGAGGTAAGGGCATGTCACTGAAATAAAAACACTTGTGGGTATGAAACCCCTGTTGTGTACAGACTCATTTTTGCATTCCTTAATAGGAAGGGGCTGCTCATCTGAGTTGTATTGGTCTCATTAGGCGCTTTTATACACAGCTTTTAAAAACGGAATGAGCATTCCCTGTGTGGTGCTGTTGTACTCTGTTGTGTTCTTGGATCCCTTTACACTCAGTGAGTATTCCGGCAGCCCCCCTCTCCATTTGTGTTTCGGCATCCCCACAGAGTTTGCTGCTCTATAGCTGTTTCTGCACTGCTTTGGAAGGGCTGTTTTACATAGCTGGCTGAAATGGAACACATTGGGACGAACCGCGAAAAGCTGAGAATGTGGTTCGGGTGAACGTTCACCAAGGGAACGGAACAGATGCGTTTTACATACAAGGGAGGTAATGGAATACTGTTTCTGTAATGGTCATTCTGTTACAGAAACCTGTGTGATAAATGCACCTATTGTCTTTTGTTTTGTTGAGTTCTGGGAAAAATTGGAACCCTGAGATCAGTCACAGCTAGGGTGAGTTTGAAGGTGCATCACTGATTTACGCGGAGTCTGGGTAATGCCCCCCCCCCCCCCGAGCAATGTTTGTCTGATTATAGAACAGATGACCTATCACTCAATCATGACTGTTGTAACTTCTCTTAAAAACAATAAAGAAACAAAGAAAGAAAATAGCATCTTCATAGGCTCAGCTCATTATTGTAAAATCCATTATTGTAATATAGTTAGTCAAAGAAGACCACATAGGCAAACTGTCTAATTAAACAATTTATGTATTTTGATGCTGTATTTTTCTTATTTTACTAGGCTGGCCCTGTGTCTGGCACAGGATGGTTTTACAGTACTGCTGAGGGTCAAGAATCAGATAACACTGTTTGTATTTCCTCTGTCAAAGTAATTTGTTTAAATTCCTGACATTTGTGAAGTCAGTTTCAAATGGCAGAACCAGCACTTCAGTAAGATAAAGTCATACGATGCCAACCAGTGAGCCATGAGCATTTCCTTACAATGCTGGAATAGATCAGAAACAAATGGTTTGATACTTTTATTGAACCAGCAAAGATGTAACAAAACAAAAACACTGACATCTTTGTTGGTCCAATAAAAGGTATCAAACCATTTCTTTCTAGATCTGATCTTACAAGGACCAATGCACTACCTCAGCAGTACACTGACACATCCTTGTGTACCTACTTCTTCCCCTTTCTCTAGGAATGACCACTTTCACCCTAACCGCTCTGCCCTATTTCCTGCCTCCTTCCCCGTTCCTTCTTTCACCTCACCCCTCTCACCCTCCACATTCTTTTCACTGTTTATCTTCACTTACCTAAACTTTTGTTCACCCAAATCTACCTATACCTGTTTGACAAATCACCTTGGGCTACCTCCTTTTATTAGGTTATTTTTTGATTTCCTACCGATTCATAGTTTTAATTTTAGTTGAAATGTTAATGTCATTTTAAATACTTTCTTGTCAAAATTGTAAGTAATACCATTCATTGTGTGTCTGTCACCCTTCCCACTGACATGGACCTTTGTAAAAGAGCTGTTATATGCTCAAATGTATTGTAATCAGAGAATGAATGAATGACTACAGCTACTGAACTAAGTCTGTATGTCTTAAAATGGTGGGAAGATCAAAAAGGATACAGATGACTGCTGCCTTCCTTTGATAAATCTTGTATTTCCCAGATGTTTCTCTAATTGCACTTTGTCAGTGCTGAAGCAGGCTTAAGTATCAGAAAACATTTTGCTGCCATGGAAACTGAAACAATAGGTTTAGAAAATGTGCAGAATGCTCCATGTATCCTTAAATGTAGTATTAACAACAGTGTTTGGGGTAGGGTGGGGTAGGTTTTCAGTGTATGATGCATTGCTTTCATTCTGAATGGATTGTGATTCAAATGTGTGCATAGCTTTGGATGTTCCTGCAGCACTGATGATGAACTTGAAGGGATCACAGTCATCTACCCCCTCAGAACCTGAATGTCCTTCTGAGGGGGTTAATGACTGTGATCTGTACTTAATAATGTGCCAATGCCACAGCTACATACTCACAACATACAAATCTGCCTCCCCCCCAAAAAAAGTCTGAAAACACACTGATAAAACAGGTTAAGTATACTGAAACAGATCCGTTATGTAAGCATTAATGCACTACAGGGTGTGCTGATAATTAAGCAATAAGGCACGACAAGGTGTGTGTTATCATGTAATAACATCACTCCTGGGGTGGGTTGAAGCACGAGGCGAAGCCGAGTGCTTCCACCACCCCAGCCCCAGAAGTGACGTTATTACACAATAACACACACCTTGGAGTGCCTTATTGCAATTATACAATGGTTCGATGTTATACAAAACAAAAAAAAATGTCTTTAGTAGATTTTTAGTGAGGCAGTATATCTTTGTTTCTGAAAAAGAAACCAGCATCATCCAACAAATCCACACAGTGATGTTATTGTGTAATATAATCACTGTCACAGGCACACAGTGACCAATCAGAGTCCAGGAAATGTTCTTGCCATTATATAATGTGGATTAACACACACCTCGGGGATGTTGTGAGGCACGAAGGTGCAGCCAGAGTGAAACCAGCAGCACGAGGCAGCAGTTGTGACTAGCCGTAAAATTTTGTAGGAGGAATTCATTTTCTCAGTGTGGCCCATGGCCACCACTTGCCATTTTGGCCATTTCATAACTGCCACAATAATTGTCTCTCTCTTCTCTCACAGTTCTGTCATGTTACATTTCTGGACTTCTAAGGCCTGTTCTGCACTGCACAGCACAGCAGCAAGCGTCTACAAGATTCATCCTGAAAGCACTGTTAAGCGGTGAACAAAACTGCATTTTTTTGTATGGGTGGTGGTGAATAGCCTATTTAAATATTATTTTGTGCTTCAGTTAATAATATCCAGAGAGGAGCCCTCTGGGGCACTGTTACACCTTGTGGAGTGGTGGCACTCTAACCTGGAATCCATATTCAGGGCATGCTTGCAACACCTGGGGGGCATCAAAAATCACTCCAGAGCACTCTCCTATGGATCTCACCACATGGCCAGGCATGAATGTGACCCCAAGGGCACCCCTGCATCCCCTACTCTGAAATAATGGTGGTGGTGGCATACATGTTCTAAAATGTGTCCAAATAGCCACAAAAATGCACCACAAAACATGAATAATCCTACAGCTTCTGGGGGCCTCGGCCCCCAAAGCCCCGGCCTTATGGGGTCCCAACCTATTAGAACTGCATGCCTTGCTAAAAAGGTCACTGCACACCACTGGAGTTAGATACCTGGATGTGTGGGGAAGGTGTGTGACCCTGATCTTTATACTGGCTTGATCCAGCACCCACTGAGAGACAGAGAGAGACATGCTGCAAGAGCCCTGCAACAACCTGATGGTGACAAGCTGTTAGACGTCGGCTCCAGCCAAGCCAACTTTAGACCAGCTCCACTGCTCAAGGCCCCGGCTCGACCAAGTCAGCCTGCTGTTGTGTCAGACCCTGTAAAACTGAACTATAGAACCGTGAGTAAACACAGGGCCTGCCCTGCACCTGGGATTGTACAAAGTTCTTTCCAAACCTTGCTCATTTTCAAAGTGCACCAATGCTGGCCAACCCGCAGCACCGTACAAGACAGCAACTCTATCTGGGTACCCAGAGTAACTATAGGAGATACTGGTACTAACGGGGAAGTGGGCTTATGTGTTGCTGGTGGGGGTGGGCACAGTTAATGTTGTGGTCTATGTTTTTTATCAGTTTATCAGCTCAACAACTGCTACTCATTTTTGTATACCCATTCTCTTTACCAAGTTTAATAAATCTGTCATTGTTAATGTTCATAACATACCATAAACCCATTATTGCCTTTATAACATCATTTACACTTAAACATTGCATAACAATGTAATTCTCATATTTTATACTGTTGTTCTATTTATGCAATTGATGATATACACAGTTTTACTCTCTAATATGGTACCACCAAACTCATAAATGTTAAACTGTTTACTGCATAACTTTTTCCATGATGTGCATTTTTATACCAATATTAATAATTCTCTTTCCCTCAATGTCAAATATATATTTTATATTCTATAACATTCATACAGATCAAACTTGTTTCATAAACTGTTTCTGACCAGACTTAATCATTCAATCTTACAGCTTCTTTATCAGAACATGCTTATACCTTTTAGACTTGCGACTCAATCTCTAATATTTCCAGTGCGCCCTGCTATACGTCAAAACCCTATACCTAATTGCATCCCCTTGTCATTTTCTCTAAAATGTGCTCAATAGCATGTATTTTATTTTTCAATTCACATTCCTTTATACATCCTCTGAGATGGGAACGCTAAATCCCAACGTTGGTATGAACAAGGACATCAACTGGAATTGTTGTCGGAATTAGTTGGATACAAAGATAATATAAATGTGCATATTAGAATAAGAACAAAATAATAGTAGTAAGATATTTAGCCTTCGGGCTATAGAAGGACTATGTATACAATTAGACGAGATATAAAAAAAGTCTAAAAATATTGTAAATACAAGGCGCTACTCATATTACAGGGATTTATTTAACTCTAAAAATTGATTAGCGTTTTGCTCATAAAAGTGCTAAATCTTTGTGAAAATGCATAGCTCTTGCCTCACTGTGTTTAACAAACACAGTACTTCTAGAAAATCTATATAAATACTTTCTGTACAGTTAGTATAGTCCCAAGAAAAAACTGCCAATCAATTATTTAAAACCCTGCATTAGTAGAAAAAAAGATAGTATGAAGATATTTAGCCTTAGGCTATAAATATAAAATATAAGTATGGCTATCATTATAAGGACCCTGTATAGAAGAAGATGTGATCAAAAAGACTATGCAACTTACATTAAAGTAATATAAAAAGAATGGTAGGAAGGTGTCTAGCCTTTGAGCTACATACAAAAGCATAGCCATCACTATAACATAAGGACCCAGTGTAAAATAAGATGCGATTAGAAAGATTTCATTTTATTTTATATTTGGGGTAAGAGATGGTAGAAAAGTTAGAATAATAATGCATTTAATTCTTTAACTAAATATAAAAAAAAATCTCTATAGTATAAAAACAAGATGTCATTATAAAGACATCGCTCATGAAGCTGGAAAGGAATGTCGCTTGTAATATAAAGAAAATCTAAATGGCATACAGTGTGCTGGAAAAGCTGTAGTAGGTAAACCAGGCGAATCCTGGGGAAAATTTAAAACGCATTGACATTTGGCAACAGTGAATAAGAGATGCATTGAGCATATTTGTGTGAGGATGTATAAAGGAATGTGAATTGAAAAATAAAATACATGCTATTGAGCACATTTTAGAGAAAATGACAAGGGGATGCGATTAGGTATAGGGTTTTGATGTATAGCAGGGCACGCTGGAAATATTAGAGATTGAGTCGCAAGTTGAAAAGGTATAAGCATGTTCTGATAAAGAAGCTGTAAGATTGAATGATTAAGTCTGGTCAGGAACAGTTTATGAAACAAGTTTGATCTGTGTGAATGTTATAGAATATAAAATATATATTTGACATTGAGGGAAAGAGAATTATTAATATTGGTATAAAAATGCACATCATGGAATAAGCTATGCAATAAACAGTTTAACATTTATGAGTTTGGTGGTACCATATTAGAGAGTAAAACTGTGTATATCATCAATTGCGTAAATAGAACAACAGTATAAAATATGAGAGTTACATTGTTATGCAATGTTTAAGTGTAAATGATGTTATAAAGGCAATAATTTGCTCTCTCCTTCTTTACCCGAACTTTTAATAATGCCTGTGATATCTTTGCCCCAATGTTGACTCTCCGTTCTAAAAGGCAGAATGCCCCTTGGGTAACCCCAGCTTTGATCCACCAACTCAAACATAGGGACAACCTATGGCACCGTGCCACTGAGACTGGCCGGTCCAGTGACAGGCAGTTATATGCTGCCGCCCGAAACAAGTGCACTTGGGCCATCAGAAAGGCCAAGTCTGAGCACTATCGGTCCTCACTCACTGCCTCATGGGGAACCCCAGAACCTTCTGGATAACATTAAACAGTTAAATGGGAGTGCACACTCCCCCACCCACCGATCAACATTAATGGCGTGATCTCCCTCAGACCCAGCCCTCATAGCCAACCACCTCAACATCTCATTCACTGACCTTAGCCCTATCCTCCCTACAAATTTTTTTGACCCTCCTCCCCCAGCACCTGCCGTAAATCTTTCTCGCCCTTATTTTCTCCTCCACCGTGTTTCTGCCCAAGAACTTAGGCCGCACCTTGTCACTGCCCTCAAGAGTAATAGTACAGGCAGTGACACCCTGGATCCATGTATCCTATGGCTGGTCTTAGACACAGTCCTTACCTCGATCACGTGCCTCATCAACCACTCTCTTTGCCTGGGGAAGGTCCCAACTGCCTGGAAAGTCACCACTGTCACCCCTATCTTTAAAGGTGGTGATAGGACTGTGGCTGGAAACTATCGGCCAATCTCCATTCTCTCTCCTCTCCAAGGCCTTGGAAAAAGTGGTGGCCTCTCAAATCTCTGACTACCTCTCCACCTACAATGTCCTATGTCCTGAGCAGCATGGCTTCCGAGCGGGCCACAGTACCAACACAGCCCTCCTAGAGTTCTCCAACTTTCTCCACTCTTCCTTAGACACTGGTTCTCTGGCTGGTGCGGTCTTCATTGACCTCTCTAAAGCTTTCAACACTGTCTCCCACCCCCTCCTTCTTGATGCCCTTAGTCTCTCTGGTTTTGCTGCTGGGCCTATCTCCTGGTGCACCAGTTATCTGTCTGACTACTAACACAGTAAAAAATTAATGGACCTACTCAGACATCTTTCCCATCTTTTCAATTCCCAGGGCTCCATTCTGGGCCTTCACTATTCTCCCTTTACCTTAACACCCTTCCACGCTCTTGCTCGGGGAACATTCTATTGTACGCTGATGATGCAGTCATCTTTGCCTCAAGTCATAACCCTATTGCCCTCCAGGACTCGCTGCAGAAGTCCTTCGCTGAAGCCGAGGGCTGGTTCAAGGAACATAGATTGGTGATAAATCTTAAAAAACAAAAACCATGTTCTTCACTCATCCTCAAAACAAGTCCTGCAACTTCAAACTCCTCATTCACTCTGGGTCCTCTTTCCCACTCGAACAAGTTTGCTCCTATAAATACCTAGGGATCCATTTTGACCCTCCCTCTCCTTCCATGGACACATCGCTGCCCTAGCCACTGCCACTAATATCCGATTGGGCATCTTACATCGGTATAAGCACTGCCTCCCCAGAGGCTCTTCGACTTGCAGTGACCTCCTCTATCCTGTCCCTAGTGGACTATGGACTGCCGGTGTATGGTGCTGCCTATCAGACCGCACTCCATAAAATTCGCACTACTCTGAATAAGGCCTGCAGGTTAATTACTGGGGCACCTAGGCTAACACACACCTGTCTACTGTATGCTAAAGCGCTGGTACTTGATCTTGATGAGCGCCTCAAATATCTGACCTGTACACTTACAAAAAAGACCCTCCTTGGGCTATCCCCGCCAGGGTTGACCACCACCATACGCCACTCTGTCCCACTAGTTCATACTTGGACCTCTGGGAAAACCTCTCTTGTTATCCCTACAGCTAGGACCTCTCACGGCCAAAGAGCCTTCAGCTTTAGGGCCCCCTCCTGGTTCAACACACTGCCCACCTCCATCTCTGAAGCTCCAACTATATCGTGCTTCAAAACTTCCTTACGTAACCACCATATTAACACCCAAAGCTGTAATTGCCACTAGTCAAAGCCATACTCAATACTTATGACAAAGCTTACTACTAGGCTGCTAAGGACAACATAACTCTGGTATTGTTTGCATCAATCCTACCTGTACCAGCTTGTATGTATCTATGTATTAAGTTACTGTTATACTGTGTTGTACTGTTATACTGTGTATTTTCGTTTGTCTTACTGTGACAAGGTACCTTTGTAAATGAGCCTATGGCTCAAAGGTTTTCCAAACTGCTGTTTAAATAAATAAATAAAATAAAATAATGGGTTTGTGGTATGTTTAATTGTTTTTCACAGAGTAACCATAAAAATGGGGCATATAAAAGCATAAAAACACGTTGAAAATGGGATTTGAACAGGTAATATAGAAAAAATGTAAAACATCAAGCATAGTAAAATGACATTAATTAGAAAATGAATTAGTATGAGGGTTAAGTGGTAATTGTCATGGTTTAAAATAGATGTATTTGTATTTAAAGGAGTGGCTAGATTGCCATTTTAAATGATAAGGTTGTGTAAATGCAAGAATGCACTGCCTAGTATATTCATGAATCTATTTGGTTTTAGGATTTATTGTGGAAACAGATAATCTAAAAGAAGGATATATTTATCTTGAACACCAATTAAGATGTAAGTGGCCATCATTATCTAGTAAAATGAAATGTTGGATATTTAATAGCAGCTTAGTTGTAGACAGGATACCTATAAATGTATTTATGTTTTTTAAGGTTTTGTAAAGGCACCTCCTGAGGAAGCCAATATTTATTGGTGAAACATAGAGGATTTGGGCTGGAAATCAAATAAAAGAATAAGAATTTTGGAACAGTGAAGATCTGTCTACTTGTGTGTCTTTTTTGCGCCCTCCACCCCCCTCTATTATGTGGGAAAGAAAAGAAGTTGTACCCATGTACCAACTGGTCCACTTTAATTTTTCTGGGTAGAGGCACCACACTAATTCCTTCTGTCTTGGGAAAGAACCCCCCCACCCCCATTTCCCATCAGAACAAGAGCCCAGGCCCCTCAGCCTTGGTGAGTTCAGAAGGCAGGGTTAATAACCATAAGTTACATGGCAACCCAGTTACACAATCGTAATACCTCACAAAATGCACTTAAAAAAATAAAAATAAAAAAGATAATCTGAAGGTGTGGGTTAGTGTTTCTGTATGACACTGTTCTGGGCATTCTACTGCTCTGTCTCCTTTCTCTTGGCTACAGATAATTTACTTTTGATCCTTTAGTCTTTTCAAATACCTTCTATCTAGGGACATATTATCACTAATCAAACACATCTCCAGCCCCCACCTGACTCCTGTGAACACACCCCCAGTCCTTCCCTCCTGCCAACAGGCTCCTTACTCCACTAAACAGCACATCATTTGTCCCTCATCCCAGCTCCTGCTCCCACCCTTCCTCAGTATGTTCACCAAAGAAGCTGCCTCACATGTTATCAAATTATTCTTAGCCCAGCCACTCCAGCCTGTTGTTCCTCATGTGCCCCAGTATGCACACCCCTGCTCCCTTCTGTCTCAGTTTTAGTTCATGTAGTGCATCAATAATTATTTATTTGGCTGAGTGCACTTGTGGGGTGTATCACATAGGGCAGACAGCGTACAAGTTTGACGTCCATGTTGGTGAGCACATCAGGACAACAGAACTGAATCTAGAGAGTACCCTTGAATGGCATGTAAGTAATTTAGCAAATCCAGTGGAATGCACAGTATATTCATGCTTACTGGAACTGATCAGGTGAAATTGGATCTGAAGGGGTGGGAGCCTGAAGAATGTCATTTTTTGACAATAATTATTCTGGATCTATCAACTGGGGACTGGGTCTGAATAACAGGATGGAGCAATCAGCTTTCCTGCTGCAAACAGATGAATGCTGTTACTGTCCATCATATTGCTGATACTGTAGATGAATTATGAAGAAATGCTTCTTTCTAATAAACTGGTAAAAAGTAGCACAATATAGGATAATGGGGGCTACACTATAATTAATCTATGCAAATATTTTATGGAAATCTTTGATCTATGTGCTATACTCTGAATATCTGTTCTGTTATAGACATCACATCTGGAGTTTTTTTATTTCTGAAGATGAGACTTGAAAATGTGTGGTTCAGTGGTCATTTTAGTCATTTTGTTTTTAGTTGTCAATAGTATGCACCAGTCACTTGAAGTACTTGATCTGCACAGGATGAGCCCTTGTTTGACTTACCACCCATTTATGCTAATTATGCAGGATATAGGAGTGCGGTGTGTTGGGGGAAGGACTCTTTATGAAGCGTCTGCTTTACAGCGTGAAACATTTAGTTTAGTGTGAAGTGACACCTGCAGCATGGATCTGTATATCTGTATGCTTCACCTAAATAAAGATAACGTTGCATCTTATCTCCTGATTGGTCAGTGCCTTCTTGCATCTTGGTAGGTGAGTGCTCCATTTTATGTTTCCTGTTAAAGAAATTAGGGGATTTCAAGCTGGCCTGTTGGTGCAGCTGTGGGATTTCCGCTAGCGATGCCAGTGACCCGGGTTCGGGAATGGATCCGTGTCATCGGAGGGCCTGCCGGGAGAGAAGGATCGAGCGTCCGTAGACTGCTCTCCTTTTCTGGGGGGAGAGGGGGACTGAGTGTTCGGTGCAGTGGGGACACCCGGCAGAGGCTGGGTTCACTACTATGCACCGACACCAATTAGAATTCAGGGGCTGGGTGGATGCTGGTCGTCATTGCACGTCCCCACCCCTGCTTATAGGAGGAAAAAACAGGTGGGGCCTCCGTCTCTATAAAGCCATCCCCAGGCTTCAATTCGCCTCCATCGCCGGCTCTCCCAACAAGTTACTGGTTCTGCGGGCTGGTTTAAGGGGGACCAGTCCCGCCGCCCCACCTTCTGGGGGGAAAGTTGGGGGTGACTGGGAGAGTGACAGCAGGTGAAAGTCCGGGGGTCATGACCAGGGCAGAGCATGACAGAGGCCCTGCCAAGAAAAGCATAATAAAAAAAAAAAAAAAAAAAAAAAGAAAGAATTGGAGGATTTCGGTGTCAGGAAAAAAGTCACTAGATGGATGGGCAACTGGCTAGGGGGAGAACCCAAAGGGTGGTACTCGGTGGTACATACTCCAAAGTCAGGTAATCAGTGGGGTCCCACAGAGGCCAGTCCTAGGCCTGGTGCTCTTCAGTGTGTTCATTTGCATTACTGGAGAATAGAGCCAGGGCAAGAAGTGTCTATTTGAGAATGGCACAAAGATATGTGGCAGGGTTTATACCGAGGGGGGTAGAAGGAAACTGAAAAGAGACCTGGGCAAATTCAAAAGGTGGTCCAGGATTTGGCAACTGATTTTCTATGCCAAAAAGTTCAAGGGTATGCACTTGGTGAGGGGGAATCCGGGTATCAAATATTGGTTGGAGGGGGCACGGCTGGAACAGAATTTAGCCAAGAAGGATCTGGGGCTTATAATTAGTTATGGCTCAAGACCTCAGCCCAGTAAAACAAGGCATATGGGAAAGCTATCAGAATTCTGGGGTGCATTTGTAGGACCTTCTCAAGCAGGCAGAAGGAGATGATCCTAACCCCGTGCAGGTTCTTGGTGATTCTGCATCTGGAGTACTGTGCACACGTCTGGAATGCTCACCTAAAAAAGGACAAGGACTGCTTGGAGTCAGTCCAATGGAGAGTGACTAAATGATTCATGGTCCACAGAGGTGGACTTACGAGGAAAGACTGGCTGATCAATCTCAATATGTATTCATTGAAGGCCAGGAAAGAAAGCAAGACAGGATTGAAACCTACAAGTACCTGAAGGGTGGACAGCCAGCAATTATGTAAGCTTAGCAAGGTCTCCATTACAAGAAGCCACAACTGTAAGCTTGCGGGGGGGGGGGGGGACTTAGGAGGGCATGAGGAAATATCTTTCTATGGAGAAGATGGTGGAAAAGTGGAACCATCTGTCAGAGTAACACAGTGGCAAGTGTTATGAAGGCATGGGATAGACATATGGGACTGCTGAGGTTTATAGGAAAAGGGTTGGAGCAAATGGGTGAGTAGGGTTAGTTTATGCAGATCTATGGGATTACTGAACCCCTAGAAGCCTAGCCAGTCCTAGACTGGTAATTGATGAGGGCCTAGGTAGGAACCAGGCAGATTCAATAGACCATGATTTTTTTCTCTCCATAAACATCTATTCATGTATAACTCTCTTTGTTTCATGCCCCTTTGGAATTTACAACAGTGAAAAGTTCCTCCAGCCTAGATTCACAGCACTGCCATAGAGGACTGGGCATCTAGGACCTCCTCCCCACCCTTTACATGCACCTAAAACAGAAAAGGATCATATCAGTGGAGGGGAAAACAGGAGTGGCAAATTACTGAGGGACAAAGATCCTATTTTCATGCACATAACGAATGATGGGAGATAAAAGCTGCAGTTAACTAATAAAAACATACAGTGAAGTGTACCCAAATATGATATTTTCAAAGGTCTCCATGGATACTAATGATTATGCAAGCAATAACACATGACAAGGTGTGGGTTATCTCCTGATAAGAGCACAATCAGGTGTGTTATAAGACACGAGGTGCTTGTGTCAAATGCCTTATGCACCTGGGCGTGCTCTTATCAGGAGATAACCCAAACCTCTGAGTGTGCTATTGCACTTATAAAATGGCCCATAAGGTAAAGTAATTAATTTAAAAAAAAATGCACAGAGAAACTGTACATGAAAAACGACAAAAAAAAATACGATTAGTAGAACAACAGAAAAAGTAGTCCTTGTCATTGTGTTTCAATGGAGCTGTTTCATTAAAAGGCAGTGGAGGAACCTAGTGTATGTGTCTCTGTTTCCCAGCCAGCCACAGATGCAAACAGTCAAAATGTGTTTCTTTCTTTTATTATTTATATTTTGTTTACTTTATCTAGTTTTATTTAGAGTAACAGTGAGGGAGCGTGTCCCTATGCAGTTTCCGTTAGAGCAACGAGGAGTGAGGCTGTCTTATAGCGGCTCTCCTTGTCCCTTTCCAAAGGGAGTAAGTTTGTTTTTTTCCTGTGGAGTTTACATTTTTTTTTTATTGGGAGGTTTCTCTTCAAAACGGCTGCCTCTGGTGGGAGCGAGTGTGTCCCTCAGCAGCTGCCATATGGAATCATTTCCTGCTTTTCGGTTTTGAAACTGCAATGGTCATGGTGACAAAATTACAGAGTTTTCCTTTGTGGGTTATTGAAATGCGCTCTGTTTTTTATTTCTTTGGTGTTGGGCCTGGGATTTAAAGGACACAAAATGGGGTTGGGGGCTGAGATGGTGTCTGGGGGACCGTGATGGAGTCTGTAGATTCTAGGATGTAGCAGGAACAAGAAGTCCAATTGCGAGGAGGAAAGTGTCAGTAAGTGAAACAAAGTTAAACATTTATATCTTCTGTTGGAAGGGGGACCTTGTGTATTCTTAGTGCCGTTTGCCTGCTTGTGAGTGTTTCTTAGGCGGCGTTATGAAATGAGCAAAAATAATCTTTATGTGGTTGTGCCATCACTCACCTGGTTCTCTCAGATGCTAGGCGAGGAGCTGTAGTGGAAGAATGGTGGCACGGATTGATCTGTCCCTGTCCTGCGTTCAGGTTGTCACAAGTAGTGTGCATTGAAACATTATCTGCTAATAAGGACACGGCTGGCATGGGCATCCAGCCAATCAGCATTCAAAATTTGTTTTGCCAATTTTATAATTAAAATGAATGAATGAATGAATAAATAACTAAAATAAATAGCTACTCCAAAAGAAATGCAGGATTGCTTGAATACTGCATTAATGATAACTTTTATTAAACCAACAACAACAAAAAAAAGACATTGTACATGGATGTTAAAGTGCACAAGCTTTTGGGGCCAAACAGGTCCATTCATCAATGTAGATCTGTGTGGCTCAGAAAGCTTGTGCACTATAGCTTCTTCAGTATGCACCATTTCTATGCTAGTCGAATAGGCATCTCAATATTCAACTTATACCATTTTTCCAAGGATTAACATTGCTGTAAACATTTTTCCTGCATAAAGAAATGTAGAAATTCTGGCTATTATGGGTAAATACACTGCTACCAGTTTTTGTCTGTGGGGTCACACCTGTACCCTCCACCCCCAACACCACTGTTTGCCTTGGATCTGCATGAGTGAACACATCCCCATGCACATACACAGCTGTGTTTTTTCTACTGTGATGCCCTTTAGTTACTGTTCTGCACTTTAACATTTCGTTTTACCTTACTTGCCTGTGCTTGTATTACCTGTGAACTATTTCCTGTCTGTAATTATTCTGGCCTCCTCCTAAGATCACACCTAGAAAGGAGGTCATGCTCAGTTTACTCTCCTGGGAAACACTTGCAAGTAAGTAAGTAAATAAATACATACATGTCAGGCACTGTATATTCATTCTCTGATGGGGGAACAAGGCCTTGTGTCTGTAGCTCCAGAGTCTAAGTCTGTGTATTTTGTTGGTTTACTAAAACTGGGAAGGAACACCTTCTGGCTCAATGTAAATTAGATTTAAAATAAAATTGGTGCCAATCCAGCTAATCAAGAGTCCTTCACATGAATGGATAAACTCAGGTTTGCCTTAAAGTACTTCTCTTGTATTCAGGAAAACTTGTCTTTATTATAGCAAAGCAGACATGAGCTAATCAATATTCATGACAATGGCCATTTTTGTGCCACTTTTGGTTACTATAGCAACCAAACATATATATCAAGCCAGAGACAGTACCGGCCTGACACTCCCTTTAGCTTGGGAATCAGCAACTCCCTGCACCTATGACAGAGATGACTTTGGTAAGCAGCAAAATCTCTGTTTATAACATAATGCAAGGATCTTTTTTTTCTACTTGCTGTTTATACTCCCCCCACCCACAGCACTCCCATTCTTGGGACACACCTAGGGCTTTGTGGTCTCCACCCTCTTACCTGGAGCCTGGTGCAGTCCATCCCACATGTAGCCGTGGCTATATCCCCCAGGCAGGCACGGGGTGTGGGTGTCCCCCAAAGTCCTTCTTGGTCTTGTTGGGATGCTGGTGCCAGGTCAGGTAGGGGCATTGGAGATTGGGGCCTGGTGGTCCATCTACCGGGAGTGCTGCAGTATCTTTTATATTCCCCTGATGTTCCTAGGGGAGTGGCCTATGCCCTGACATCAAGGTGTCTCTGCCGACATCTGCCATGCCCAACCTTCTCTGTACACTCAGTTGCCTACTATACCTCCGGCTTCTGGCAGAAGCCAGTCAGGCATTGAGTGGGTGCCCTCTCCCTACCAGGAGAGGAGAGCTGTCCTCAGATGCTCCATCCTCTCCCTCCCCTGCCAACCCCCGATGCCCCAGGCTCATTCCCAAACCCTGGTCAATGTCATGGAGTGAGGTGTTACATCCAGTGCCTCAACCCTCAGTGCCACTGGGCCAGCCTGCAAGGATCATTTTGAATGCAAAAATGTAAACCTTTACTGAAAAAAAATAAAGAAAAATAAGCTTCATATTGTTTTAACTAAGAATTAACATACACGCAGCACTTTTACAGACTCTTATAACTATCACCCTCTGCCTCCCAATCTTATCCACTAGGCTGTATTATCTACAAACTACTCCAGTCTAACACCCCAGCCACCCTAGTTTCCCTGCTTTATGGTGCTCATCCCACATATACTCTCAGATCCTCTAACACTTCCTCACTTATCACCCCTAAATGTTCGACCAAGATGGGTGTGTTCAGTTCACTATTTGTAAATTGTATTGTTTCATGTTATACCTTTCCTAACCTTGGAACTGTAAGCTCTACAAATTTGTCTCTGTATTTATTTGAAGAAGTTTGTTCTGTACCCTCCTGGGCTGTACCTGAAATTAAGCATTCAGTTGACTAGTGTGCCTACTTGGCTACTAAAAACTAAATAAAGCAATAAAAATAGAAACACTAACACAAATAAAAATGTATGTATATAAAAAGTATATAGCAGAAGTATTTTTGTTTATTTTATCTTGTTAAGTGTGTAAGAGCACTGGACTGAGGGTCCTTTTTTAGGCTTGACCCGGGCATAGCAATGCAATACAATTATACAAAAAAACAAACAAAAACAAAATATGATTACATCATATTACAGTGATACAATTAACAGCAATCACAAATACTTGATTATGCAAAAATTGTAATCATTTTTTTTTTTAAAACTTGGAAAGAACAAGATTGCCATAATGACGAATCAGGCAAAGCATACCAATAGAGTATTGGGGGCAGCCACAGAGACAGTATAGAGCCAACATTAGTTCTGCACGATTTTCAGCAAGTATAACCCTTTTGTTGATCGTAAACTACACAACGTAGTCCTTTTAGAAACCAAATGTGAAAGGGTATTGGGGGTGGAGGAGAAATTTACTTTTAAAAACTAGGCAACCAAAAAATATTCAGTATGTAAAGACGCAGATAACCAACCAAGCTGGGAAAATAAAAAACAGTGATGAGTATGCTGAGGAGCAAACAAAACAAAATGACAGATATTACAACCCCCCAAAAATAAAACTTACAACATAATCAAAATGTGGGAAAAAGGAACCAACAGCAGTGGCTTCCTGAGTGTCAAAGGACAAGAAGTTCTTCAGTTTGTACAATACTCCTAGTTTTTGATTAATATTCCAACAAACCAATTTTACATGATCTAAAAAGAATAACATTGGGCCCAAAAGAATGCCCAGCTACTTAAATCAGAAAACATGCCCAATTAAATTACCAAAATAATCCTGTAACCTAAGAGATGGAGTTCCACCCAGCACTACATGTGTACAGAAAAACATAGATTTTGTCTTTTTCAAATTAAGAATCTGAAAGTTTTGAGAAAACGACATGCATACAGAGAGGGAATCTGCCTCTAGGTTATTAGATATGGAAGACAAATCCATCCCAGTAGAAAATAATTATAAGATCATCATCATTAAGCAACAAATCTCAACATTTAAAAACTGAGGGAAGCAAATTAACAAGGTACACATCAAGGGACCCAAAACTGACCATTGTGGTACACCCCTACCTATTTTACAGGAATTTGAAAAAACAGAGCCCACCTGCACGTACTGAGTTTGGTTGGTCAAATAATCTTCCACCAAAAAAACACGTTAACAGAAAAAACAACTGATTGCAAACTTTAAACAAAACATATTATGAAAAGTAAGTATAAATTTAGTGAGAACATCAGACTTATAAGAATAAAACAATGCAAATGTTCTTCAACAGCAAACCATTTGGTATCTGTGACTGCTTATTGCCTATATAAAGCCTTGAAACACTGGGGAGTACCAGGTATAGCTAAACGACCAGCAAGGTGTGGTGTATAAAAAATATTGAGCTGATTTTGTCACATTACAGTAGAGATATATATTTTTCAATGCGCAGAATTAAAAAAAAATGAGGTAGTGTAAGTTATTATTTGTTTTAGATATTGCCATGGATGAGTTGTACCACATATCACAAAACAGCAGGTAAACAGACAGGTATAATATGAATGGGAGTATACTTGATTTTACTGGTACCAACATAGGGGCATATCGTTATTCACACAGTGTTATATATGGGCTTGAATGGAATACATGTAGGAGTGGTAGGTGCACTTGTGTTTATAAGACTATTGTGAATATATTATTAACAATGAGATGTGTTAGATATCACTGTAGGGTTGTTGTACCTAGTGGTAGCAAACTTGATGTCAAGGTGAAGGTACACTAACTATGTATTTAATGGTACTGATCTACTGGTTCATATTAACAATAAGTACATTAATGAATATTATTACAATACAGTGATGTCTATATGTACTATTACATATATGCAGAACATATTTACTTATAAAGAGGCTAGGGGAACCACAGTAAAGGGAGTGGGGGAGGGGAACCCTGCTAGTACTTCCCCTATACTGGGGACTGGTAGCAGTGAGGTGGGTAAAAATAACGTTGAGGTTCAAAAATGGAAGAGGCAAAGGGGGGAAGGCTCTCAGGGTCTGCAAGCAATAGGAAAAATAAGAAGGTAAGGAGACTGGGAAGGAATGCAGGTGTAGGATCATAAAACAGCACAAGAGAATCCTGAGCTTGTTGGAAGGGTGTCTTCCTTAATGCCAGCAGTCTGGGTAATAAAATCAGTGAGCTCCAGGCATTGGTGGCAGACATTGAGGCTGACCTCATAGCTATCACAGAAACATGGGCCACAGAGAATAATGACTAGGACTTGTCAGTCCCAGGTTACACAGTGTTTAGACTGGATAGAGGAAAAAGCAAACTGTGTGGGGGGGAGGGGGCATAGCCCTAAATGTCAGAAAGGGCATAAAGGCTGTAGAGGAAGGGGGTAGAAAACTCAGACTTGGGCAGATTAGATGGGCCTTGTGGTCCCCTTCTGCTGTCATCTTCTATGTTTCTATGAGAACAGGCACATCAGGGAACGCAAAGGGGAAACAGAGTCACTGTGGGTTCACCTCACGGCATTCTCAGACAGGAAAATAGAGATGGGGTGATCAATAGACCACCAGGATAAGGGAAAGAGAGACAGATAAGGAGCTTGGGGAAGAGCCGGCAATGTGAGTTAAGAGGGGGGGAAATGGTCGTGGTTGGTGATCTGAACCTGACGGCTATCAATTGGGAAATTCCAGTGGCAGGTGCACCAGAAATCAGGCCTCCTTGGATACATTGCTGGACTGCCCGCTAATGCAGATGGTTCAAGGGAAAGTCCCCTCAACTGATTTTCTGTATACCTGTGTAGTTTGTGGGCATGAACAATGATTCCCTCTCTTGCATCCCCCTAATTTCTTCCTAATTTAAGTATAAACAGGGTTGTTTCACTCTGTTTTGCTCTGGTGTGAAAACCTGTTTGTTTCAATTGCAAAGGTTACAACCTCACTCATGCAAGGCATCATAGGAGTTGATGTGTACCTGCACAAGCCAGCAGAAGTTCTACTCTAATTAGGGTTGCCACCTTTGGATGGGGCAAAAAAATGATCCTAAGCTCTGCTCCTAGCCCACCCACTTTCATGACTCACCATGCATTGTTCCTCCTAGAAGATCATTTGTTATATCAATAAAAGACAACACTTAAGGCAGCAGTTCAACAAAAATGTTAAGATACTGTACTGTACCTGTTAAAGTTACTTCCTAGGTTCTTCCTAGTCATCCATTTACTTATGTATGTATGTATTTATTGACATTGGTTTACCAAATAAACATACAGAGATAAAAGAAATATCATTTACAGATATGATCTGGACGCAGACAAGGGAAATACTGTAAATAGCATACAACAGTATACATGGTATATAATAATACATAATAAATTGTTTCCTGTAATGTGTACTTTATATCTTTTCCTGGCTCCATTCCCTGTTCATGTCCACAGTACCTTTTCAAAGCCAAAGAAGTGACCATACTTTTTTCTTGATGAAAAAAAAAAGATTTAAAACATTTAAAAATGCCTAAATTCTGTTAGAGATGAAAATGCTTACCAGCAAATGAAAGTGGAGGACAGCTGGCTCTGTTATTGTTACAAAAGGTGGGGCAGCTGTGCTGCTATGCCACTTTAAGATGCAGTGGAAAAGATTAGGTTAAGTAAGTGCTAATGGTGTTACTGGCCATACTTTACACCTCCCTGGCTGACTGCTTTCACAAACAAAGGGCTATATCGACAACATTACTTGTTTGTAACCCGGACATGCAGCTGAAACAATGAATAATATGACAACATTTGTTTCAAAAATATGTGAGCACTCAAAATAGCTCAAAAACCTGGCCAACACAGAGTAAAACTGGATTATTTGATAAGGACCCTGAAAACCTGATCACCAGGTAAAAAACCTGACAGGTGGCAACCCTAACTTTAATCCAGTTCTTTTACATGTCTTGTGAAGTCTCTGTATTCTCCAACATCATTTTCTTCTAACTCAGAGACAATCTAAAGTACAGAAAACAACGTGGCACTTACTACGTCTTGAAATGTTTAATGGTCAGTGTAAGATAAGAACATAAGGACTGCAGAGGACAGCAATAGCACTGACTAATACAGTATAATTGGAAGGCTATGCCTGTAGTTCAGTGGCCAGGCAATCAGCCACTCCCCCTTCCTGTGCTACATAAACAGTTCCTCTGAGCCTCTCTCTCTCAAGCACTTTTTCTTTGCAGCCGGAGGCTCTGTCTGTCCTTTGCAGCCTGCTGGGGCCTGCCCCACCTCCCCGCCTTGCTGTGTTTGGACTCTGTTTGTTTCTGCTGGCCTTCTGTTGTCTGTTCTCCTGCATTTGGTTTGTATTGTTTGTCTCTGGCTGTGTGCTTCTTTGTGTTGTTTGTTCCCTGTTTTTCCATGTTTGTGTGTCTTTAGTTTTGCTTTCTTTTGGCGTGCTTCTTTTTTTAAAGTCCTTGTATTTTGCTAATCCAGAGCTCATGCTACTTGCTCCCATTTACTCATACTGCAACTGCAATCATTATCTGTGTGTTTTAGCTCAAGCTGCTTTCCTGCTGCTGCTCTCCATGCTATGCACCTTCATTGTTTTCACCTGGTTCAGGCTCAATCTGAACCCCAGTCCATGCAGCTCAATCCTGCTTCCTGAATTTATACCACATACCTCATTGCTGCTGTTTTTTTTTTTATTATTTTAGTCTTTGGTAACTGAGTAAAGCCAACTAGGCACAAGTGCCTGTTTTTAGGGGTGACCTGGGAGCACTGGGCGGTTAAGTGACTTGCTCAGAGTCACACAGTATGCAAGTGGAGGTTGTGAGAATCAAACTGAGGTCAGGTCTGTTGGATGTACCAAGTTTGCTCACACCTCATTCCTCTAACCTCTAGGCTATACTGCCAGCCCACTGACTAGTCAATTTGCTGCTTTCAGAGCATTGCCTCCCTATAGTCTATGTTCATTTGAATTGCTACCTCTATAACTCATAATTACTCAATACCGATGCTGCTCTAGTATGTTTGCACACTGCTATTCTACTTTGGAGGTCACCTATGCTACCGCTGATGCTGTAAACTAGTTTTATATCTGCATGTGGGTCATGGTGCCTTCCCATTGCTTTCTTATTTTTCCTATGGCTGGGGACTGGAGGTGTTCTTGAGGAGCCATGGCCCCTTGTGGTATACTTAACTCATATTCGAATCTTGCCCTTGCTACTAAAATCCTCAGAGTATTTTGTTACCCTTCATTGGCTTCCTAGCTGGCCTGGCTGGCTTGCCCTGCTATTCATATTTGCTGCTCCTTCGACCTCCATGCAGGTCTGACCATTTGGTTACTCTGCTTACTGACCTATGTGCAAGTCCATTCATTACTTAAGAAATTCCTTTTCTCAACGCTTGCTACTACTGTACCATGTCTGACCTACATGAGGGTCCCGTATTCACCGCTTTATTCAGCTCCTCCTCAATTGTTTTTTGGGGCATGCCAGCCATAACCATTCCATGGCACAGGGCCTCCCTGCAGCCGACGGTCTCTCTCTCTGTACCTATGAAGTCCATATCTTGAGCGTGCCTGACTTGAGGCAGGGCTGGGTCTTCTCACCTGGCCCATAGCTGGGAATGTCCTCACTCTGGGCCTGGCTTTAGCCATTTGAGACTCGACGGCAGCTCCTGGTGTAGAATTTAAGACTAGCTATGAAGGGTGGTTACAGCGCTCTCTTTTGGCTCTAGTATTCTATTAGCAAGGCACCTTCACCACATTCTCCCTACGACTGCCTCTGGTTCACCAGGTTTGTTTTTAGGGTGAGTAGGCCAGGCGAGTGCCTCAGCAGTCATCACTCTCCTTGCCTTGGTTGTCCCTGATGTTACAGAGCACTCTCGCAACCTTTCACCACATTCCTGTTAGAGGGATCGAGAGAGAGAGCTTTCCTCCAAATTGGAATATTTGCAACCCCCCCCCCCCCCTTTAATTGAGTTTCTAAATTATAACATTAGTTTGTTCTGGCTGCATTTTGCCACAAATTTAATCTCAAGCGCACAGCCTACTTTTACAAACTTCCTCCCACTGCGGTCTTCTGTAAATCAGTAATGCCAGTGCCCAGTCATCATTAGCCTGCTTCAACAAGCTGCTGAATTTAATGCTTGTGTTCAGCCTGCATTTTCAAGGTGGACTGGTGCTAGATGATTTCATTTTAATAGGCTCCACACAAGCTGATTTCATTGATTTTTAAAGCCAAGATGTTGCAAAATCTAATCCTACCTTCACAGGCTAATTCAAATTGGCTGTTGGTTTCTCTGTCTAACCGTAGGAATCCCCGATGCCTTCAGTGTCTCCCCACCCCCAATCTGAGCTTCTTGTTTTATAGTGTGGTCTGACCAATCATTGTTTAGTTAATCTCCTCACTTTTCCGTTGGCTCCTTATACTAGAGGGCTTCCCGAGTGCTCCTCCATTTTTAAATAGCTAAGAGCCATTAAAATATATTAACTACCACTACCCCCCTCTGTCCATCCTAGCTTTTTTCTACAAAGTACACACACCCCTGCTGCCTTCCCCTCTTTACTGAATCTCCCCTATCTTTCTTACTTCCCAGGCGCACCTACCCACTTTATCTTTTCCACCATGAAGGCTTTACACCTCCCCCTATTGGTGATCAGTCTTGAAGGTTTGTTTCTGCTAATGGACCTCTCTGCTGGGATACTTTTCCTCTACCAGTCTGACCTATTCCACTTTATGGAGGTCCACCTCCCTTCCTCCCTGTCACCCCCTCCTCAAATCAGGTGAGAGTCTACCCACCATGGCTGCCTCACTCATGCTGTCCTCTACAACCTTGAGCATTGCCAAACTGATTTCTTCTTGGTCTTACACTCCTCTCCCTTCCCCCTCCCTCGACAGCTGTGCACCTACTTCCTCCTTTTCTCCTCGCTCCTATTGGCAGGTGATATTGAGTCAAAACCAGGTCCTGTGCAGTCCACGCTCACCTCCACAGACCACACCTGGGTTAGCCCACCCAGTTAAAAAATTGCCCACATGAACATCTGTAGTCTCCCTGCTAAATACCCCAAAGTTGAAGCCTGGGTCTCCCTTTACAGACCCCAGGTACTATACCTCACTAAAACCTGGCTGAAGCCACAGCATCCTGACTCCATGTTCCAGCTCGCTGGATACTCCCTACTGTGAAAAGACCTACCTGGTAAGATAAGGGAGATGGTGCTGTATATTTACCCATGAATCACTCACATCCACACTTGCCATGAGCTCAGACAACAACTCCCCAAGTGACTGGCTCATTGCTGAAGTCACTCTGGGCTCAACAAAAAAATTGTTCTTTGGCTGCTGCTACAATGCTCTTGATGGGGGGTGTGGAGGGCCTCCAAAACCTTCTCACCGGCTATGGATCTTTTTCCCCTCCCAGGGACTCCCTCCTCATTGGTGACTACAATCTTAATTGGTTCAGTACTCATGAACCTGACTACACCAACCTTCTAAAACAACAGAATCTGGTGCAAGTCATCAGTCTCTCCACCTGTGTCAGTCATCACACCTCCAATAGTACACTCCTTGACTGGTTGATCACAAATAACAGAGATCAGGTCACCCATGCAGGTACTCTGTCTGACTCCTTGAGTGACCACTCCCCTACATATGCCAACTGGTCCTGTAAGACTTCTCGTCCTCCCGCCAAGTACCTATCAGTACATAACTTCAATAACCCAGATACCCCTAGCCTTGCTGATGACATTAGAGCCATAAACTGGCAGGACCACTATGCCCTCTCTGATGCATCTCTAGCTGCTACCCACTGCACCAATGCCCTGTTGGCCATCCAGGATCTTCACTTCCCTCTCACCACTCGGCATGTTGAGGTGGTTGCAAATGCTGGATAACCAAAGAACTCCTGTCCCTCATGAAACCGAGGGACAACAAATGGGCTGCTTACAAGCTCTGTGGAACGAGTACAAACAATTGTGAAATCAATGCAAGTACACAACAAGGTCCTTCAAATGTGGTTACTCCCTTAGACTCCAAAGAGAAAATCTAGGGAACCCTAGAAAATTCTGTGACTCTATTAACTCTCTCCTAAATCCCCACACTCAGAGCCCCAACATACAACTGAGCTGTCCTTCTGGCCTATTTACGGATCTCTCAGAGTTTCGCCGAATCTCTGAATACCAAGTTTTCTAACCTGTCGGCCCTCCTTTGCAAACTCCCTCCTGGGCCTCCTAAACAGCAGGTCACTCACACTACCACTCAGCCTTCCCCCTTCTATTCCTCCCACTTCATCCTCTTGTACTGGGGCTCCCTCTACCCCAAGAGATGGTACGCCCTCCTTGGTCTCTAACTCCCTCCCCACATCCCACCCCAACCCCCTTCTATTTTAAGGCCATATCAACAAAAGACACCTACAAACTCCTAATGAGATCGCCTAATCGGGATAGCCCTGGTTCTGATGGTCTCTCCCTGGTATTCTTAAAACGTATCTCCCCTCTACTATCCAAGCAACTCTCCTTTGTCCTAAACCTCATCTTGGTCACTTCCACCATGCCCAATTCATGGAAGTCTGCTAGAGTGGTCTCCATCTTTAAATCTGGTGACCCCCCCTCCCCTGACAACTACCATCCCATATCTATTCTACCCCACCTCAGGAAACTCCTGGAAAGTTTCATTCATAGCCAACTTAGAGATTACCTCTCCAAATACAATCTCCTATGTAGCCAACAGCATGGTTTCTGTAAGTTTTACAGCACATCTACAGCCCTTGCCCTCTTCACTGATCATATCCTCTCCAACATGGACCGTGGTTGTGCCACAGGTGCCGTCTTTGTCGACTTATCAAAAGCCTTCGATATGGTCAATCACTTCCTCCTCATCTCCAAACTATCCTCACTTGGTTGCTCCACAGACTGGTTCCGAAGTTACCTCTCTGGGCACTCCCAATCCACGTGTATTGGTACTACCACATCCCCTCCTTTACCTTTAACTACAGGTGTTCCCCAGGGCTCCATCCTGGACCCTTTGCTCTTTTCTATATTTGGAAACTCCCTTCCTGCCGACTGCTTCACCTGTAGTTCACTACTATATGCTGCCAACCTTGCTATTTTTCAGTGACAAATCCCTGCCTTGCCTGTCCACTGTTCTGTCTGAGAACTACTGTGCAGCATCAAACTGGTTCTCATCCAGTCTCTTGTTGGTCAATGCTAATAAAACTAAGGCCATGTTGTTTGGATCCAAATCGTACCCAGCTAAGACTCTCCATGCCAATGATGCCCGCCTGATTAACTCCCCAGATGGCCCTGCCCTAGAGAACATCTTCTCCTTCAAATACTTGGGTGTGCTATTTGACCCCACTCTCTCCTTCAATGACCACATTAATCATATAGTCCGTTGGGCAAATCAGAAACTGGGAGCCGCCTATCGCCTAAAACCCTACCTCTCAAAAGAGGCTTGCCTTGCCATCGTCATGGGAAATCTACTCCCCATTTTTGACTACTGCTCCTCCATATACTCCAGGATCTCTTCTGCCCTTCTATCTAGACTCTCGGTAGCTTACAACAATGCCTGTTGCTTCGCCTGTCAGCCCCCTAAACCACTCACCACTGTGACCTCTACTGCTCCCTTGGCTGGCTCTCCTTGACTATACCCTAGGCTGTCTCATGGATAACACCCTTAGAAGCAGTGATGCATCTCCTCTCTCTACCATTTTCAATTTCAGAACCCCTACCAGGTACCGTTGCTCCTTTATTGTACCCTCCCTACAGGTACCTAAATCCGTCACCAGCACCAGCATAACAACTCTCTCAATTGCTGCCCCCTCCATGTGGAATGGTGTACCCAACCCCTTCAATCTTCTGAATCCCATCCTGTTTTCAAGCTCAACTTTAAATTCTGGGTCATTGACAAATATAACTGTAACTGAAATGCTTGTTAGCTGTCTCTCTTCTGTAATTACTCCCCTACAGAATTTCAGTATTTTTCCCCACTGTCCTGGGCCAGCCCTCCCTAGGATGTATCCTTATAGTGTTCGCTACCTCTTCCCCTCTATCTATCTTGTCCTGTATATTTATACCCAGTGTAATTCCCAGTCATGTATTCCTATGCACATAGGGGCCGGGTCTGTAAAATATTTGGTGGGGCCCAGGGGTCAGGGGTCAAGCCCCACCCTCAGCCCAGGGATCAAGGTCCCACCCCCTGGCACAGGGGTCAGAAGTGAATCATCAGGGTTCTAGGGGTCAAAGCCCCATCCTATGGGCTGGGGTCATAGATCGACCCACCACCACCAGGGGTCTATGGGAGCAGAGTACCTTCTATCATAATGTGGGTGTCTGCGTGTTTACACCTTGGCCCTAGGTAGGGAAAGGAATTGAAACACTATTTAAAAGTTAGTTTTTTTTTTAAACTTTAACAGAATGACTTTTTTTAGTGGAACAGAGGCATTGTGGGGTTGTAGATTTCCCCAAGAAGAACTGTGTTAGAGTGGATGGACCAATGGCCTTTTTTCTGCCAATACTGTTTGAACTACATAACAGAATTAAAACATTGTGACATCATGAATTTCAAAATCCTAATTTTCTGTGCCACTTATAAAGGTTTGCCTTTAAAATACACCCAATTACATATTTTATTTATTTATTTATTTGCTTTTGTTAACCGGGGAAGCACACTAGACAGCCAAGTGTCTATTTTCAGGTGCGACCCAGCAGGGTTACAAGGTAAATGCGTACAAGAACAGTAAAGGAGTCAAATTAAACATACAGAAAATAACAGGCAGAACAGGGAGTACACTACATAGCTAACAGCATTTGAGAACAATTTGGTACATGATCAATACAGTAATGGTACATACAGGGTGGATTAGGAGGCGAACGGCAGAATACATAACAGGTTCGATCAGAGTAAGCAGGACTAAAAATAAATGCCAGCGGGGACAGGGTTATTACAGCACCCTGCCAAATACTCTGTTCTTTGCAACTCACTTGACCTCCTAGTACAGCAGTCAATCCAGCTGAGAAAATAAGTGTTTCAGTAAACAATACCCCCTCCTTCTTACCCAGGCACTGCCCTAATTATGAAGTCCATTCCACAGTGACTACTGCAGCACCTTCCTGCCACTCTGCCCAGTCCTTTCCTTCCTCCTACTTGACAGCTGCGATGTCTTGGTGACTATACTGCTCCCACCAGCCCCACTTGTCTGCGCTGCCCCCCCCGAACCTGAACAGCCGGATGTTGATACTTGTTGATCATGTTCACAACTGATGGTGCTCCATTATGACAGTGCTTGCTATTTCTCTTCTCAGCTCAGACCCATTCATTCCACAACAGACTGCAGTCCCTGTAACCCTCTTTTCTACATTGCCAGTTAAACAAGATGGTACGTTGCCTTTAAACAGACCGTGTCATTCTCAGTCCATACTGGCTAAGGTCAGGTGTACAAAGAAATCCATTTAAAAGACAGTGGCCCCCACATTGATAGCCAGCAATTACAGGCACACAGCCTATAGTACTGCACATGAGATAGCACAACAGTGTCAGCCTGGGGGACATATTCAGATAGGCAATACAGTCCGACTGGTACATGCTGTTTGTCTGAATGTAAGTATTTATTTAGCTTATTTGTTTTTTTTGATTACTGGGTATGTGCACTACACAGTAATATGCCATGGATCTTTACAACAAAGATGAGGTTTTCAGGGATTGGACTGGTGGTAGGAAACTGGATAGCAACATGGTGCACTGCTGTGCACTATCACTATGGTAAAGGTGCTCCGATTTTGGCTGTTTAGCACTTTCAGATCCACTGTATATAAAGCTGTACCCTGCATGCAGGGAGAACTCCTCTTTTGCATGGCACAGCAGTATACGAAGTGTGTACCTGAGGCTGACATTAGATTAATGGCAAGCCATGTACAGTACCTGGTGGTACTGACTGGTGACCACCATGCTGTTCCCAGCAGCATGTCCCTAGCATTTTTAGCTCCACACTGTCTAAAAATGGGGGCTGATGTTTTGTTTAGCTTTGGCAACAAGTAAGTTAAAACAGACAACACACACATTACATTAGCAGTTGTTTCTGCTGCTGCTGGGGGCTGAAACAATCACAGGATTTAAGAATGCATCAATGCGGGATAGACATAAGGGAATTCTGGAGATCAGGGGCAAGGGGCAACACACTTCTACACACAGAGGGAACTAAAAAGCTCAAATGGGCAGACTAGGTAGGTCATTGGCCCTTTATCTGCCGACAAGCCCGACAGTGTCTCTGTATCTACATGAATTTGATTGTGCAGTGCCTTCATCGACCGCCCAGAGAAAGATTAATGACTAGTCAGCAACTCAGCACAACCCCCAGGATACTACCTACAGTGGTCACTACTCCAGCAATTAGCATGCACTGATATTCTTCAGAGACAAGAATGAGATAGCTTCAACAAAAACATTTTCATTTAGGGTTAATATAAATGAGGTAATGCATTTCCAACAGACTGGTCTTCTTGTGCCTTATGCAGATTTCATCATAAAAATTACATTCAGTCATCATTATTTCATGCTTTGAGAAGCCAAATAAACTGGCGATAGTAGAGGATCCTGGACTGTCCGCTGCAACTTTAACATTTATGGTAGTGTGCTGTGCATGCCCATGTCATGCAAATGTTTCTCCCTTACAGAATAAACAAGAGTTAATGAGAGGCAACTTTCTTTGGTATGTATGCTTCATTTCCACAAAGTGAAAATAAAAAGAAAGAAGGTTCAACAGTCATGAAAAAATAACTAAATGAAATACTTTTTGGCTGATTATTGCGGGTGTGTGGAGGTGGAACCCACCCAATCGCAGTAATAAAAAAAAGAAAGTAGAAGGTATATTGTAATGTTTCTTTCTGTGGGGGCGCTCTACCCCCCCACACCCCCAGGGTGCTCCGATGATAGTGAGAATATTTTTGGATGCTGAAGGCTTTTATTTTATGGTAGTGCTTGTTTCATTGGGGGCTCTGCCCCCACCCCCAGTGCAATAATCAGCAATTTGAGAACCGTTATTTGCGAGTTAATTTTGTCGTACGGCTTGCTTTCATCCACTATTTATTTCCTGAGATTTAGCATTACTGTGATCTGCTTGCTTGAACTGAAATGATGCCGGACGCAACCTGTGCTCTGCACAGCAGTGCCATAATACTGCTTGAATTTCTGAAAAGCACAAGGTGGTCCGGCACCCTCCATTAATGCCAATAAACTTGACTGGGGCTCCCTAGGCTGCGCTGCCACTAAAAAAGGTCCCCAGGTGCAGCCCTCACACTCAGCTTGCCGCCAATGCCCAGTGGCCACCACAACACACTGTCTGTGCAACTTAAACTTGGTAACCTCCTGGACTGAAGGCTGCTGCTGCTGCCATCTTCTTACCAGTATTTCCCCTTTAACCAATGTAGGGAGCTCCCTTATAAAGTCCCTGTGTAACCACCAGTGTGTTGAATCGGTGCTGAGTGACCCTATTGCCATGGGATGGCTCACTGCCAGCTGGCAAATATAAAATTAAATGTTGGGCACTTGCTCTGATAACCCTGGCCCCAAGCCCCAATCAAAAAGGCCATGCAATTACCAAAATGGACTTATGGCAGTACAGTCCAGTACCAGTCTAACAGTTTTCCTCCTAGCTCCTTAAACAGGATGCTTATACATACATACATACATTACTTACAGTCAGTTACTAACGGTATAATTATGCAATAAAGAAAAATCCTCCTAAGCTAGCCTACTGGCAGCTGCCTACCTTTGCTGGGAAATCTGAGAATGAATGATGATGCGGCACCTTCTGCTATTCACCTTGCTGCTCCCAAGGTTCCATTCAGTTTGCCTGCTGCTGCACTGCTGCTGGATCTGCTAGACTGCTGGGCATCCCTGGTGCTGTAGTGCCACCCACCTGGACCGACCCTCCTCACTCCAAGAAGACAACCCCAGGCCACAACACCACCTACACCCGCAGTGCCAGTGACCATCACCCAGCACCCACCACCCACTTAATTTGTTTGTAGGCCTGCCTGGCCTGCTGCACCGCCTGCCTAAACCACCAGGCCAGACCCCACCCTAACCCACCCATCGTGCTGAAGTCGCCCAGCCGACCCACGACACTCGCTATGCTCCCACCCCATCCCCGACCTCTCTCTGCTCAGGCAGCACTGCACGCACCACTAGTCTGCTGCTCTGGCCTGGGCCTCTGCTGCTCAGTCTGCTGGCCTAGGCTGCTGCCTTCCTCCAAGTTGCAGCTTGCTGCCTGTTGTTGAGTTGTGTCTTCTGTCTCAGAGTCCCTGGACTCACAGTCCGGTCTGTCGACTGGTCGACTCCTGGAGTGGACTCTTACTCATCAACTCTCCTCTGAATCCTGTTCCGGCCTCCTGCCGAGCCGCCTCCCGCCGCACCACCTCACTGCAGCACCGGTGGGCATATCTCTCAACTGTACCACATTACAAGGAACGTTCCTCATTTTACTTCACAAAAGTTCCCTGTTCCACATTGTGAGGACTTGTTCCACATTCAGTATTAATATTATAAAGCAAAAATCTATAGTAAATGATGCACAAAATGTATTATTCAATTAATAACAGACTTTCTGAACATAAATGCAAACATTTTAACAGTGTTCTGAGCCTCCTAGGTAAAGAATTGATTAAGTGTTCCACATTTTGCTCATTTGTTCCACATTTTGGGAGGCAATGTTCCACATTTGGGGGACAAAAGGTTGAGAGGTATGCCGGTGGGTCTATGGCACTCATGCTTGCTCTCCCGACTACTCTCTAGGGCCCCTAGGCTGCCACTAACAGAACAGACGGATCAGGTCAGTTGAGGAAATGGCAGAGGAAAAATTGGGAAAACTTCTCCACCGTCCATTCCTCACCCTACCTCGCCTAATCAACTTGCCGCATGCTGCCTTCTCACTTGTCACACATCACACAAACGCATACGTATCGTGCCTATAAGCCCTCCCTGACCAATAACAGTGCGCAATGCCGGCAAGTCGAAAAATGCCACTTCTTGCCAACCAACCAGATTGGGGGTGTCGTCAAACCAAACAGGCAAAAAGACAAATTTTAAATAATATCAGCACCGCACCTGCCAGCCAATGAAATGGGGGGGGAGCTGGCGTGGGTCACAGCAGCAGAGGGCAGGCACCGCACGCACATTGAGAAACAAATAACCAAGAGAAAAAAAAAATCAAGGCAGCATTTGAAAATATTGATGGGGCTCAGCCCAGGTCAATAAATATTGGTGGGGCAAATGCCCTTCAGGCCCATACAACCCGGTGCCTATGCCTATGCAAGCTTGTACATTTGCACTAATATTTGTATATACAAAATCACACATGCCCACACAATGCAAAGCATCATGGGCTGCATATGCAAATCACCACAGAACATTATGCTGGTTCAACTTTAAGCAGAATTGCATGGTGCCGACAGGCCTCTCACACAGTTTGCAAAGGGTACTAACAGATGACATAGACACATGTTTTGTCCTACCAGGACTCATCAGTATGCCTCGTCTGTTTGACACCCCAGTGGAATGAACCAGCTACCCTAAGATGGTCTGTTTGGGTTATGTTGTGGTGAACCCCATTAAAAAAAAAAACTTTGTCTTTTAAATATTTGTATATTATCTAGTTATTCTTGCTGTGCAATTTTTTCATATTACTTTATTACTCCTGTTTGTATAACTGTTTTATGATTGTATCTATGTTTTAGTGCCACCTGTGGCCTGTGTCATGCCTGAAAATGGTCCCCTGGATCATTGCACTTACCCGGTTACGAAAGATTAAATAAATAAATAAATAAATTGCAGCAGCAGAGCCATCACTAAGGAGTGGCAGTTTAAATCAGGGAGGGAATAACTTGCACGAGGGAGAAGTCGGAGAAGGGAAGTTGGAGTCATTATGGGTTTAGTTAAGGTCCAATAGAGGGAGAAAGGTGAGGTTGGGGTGGTTTACAGACCACCCAATCAGGATGAGGAGAGGGACAGGGAACTGAGCTCATAAATATTGGAAACTGCGGGGAAAGGAGAGGTGGTAATTGTGGGGGACTTCAACCTGCCCAAAGTAGACTGGAGCGTACCCTCCACAACATGTACTAGGAGTCAGGTGATCCTGGAAGGACTGCAGAGTGGGTTCCTGACTCAGGGTGTCACTGAACCAACAGGAGCTTAGACAATTCTTGATCTGGTGCTCACAAATGGGGAGCATGTACAGGAAATAATGGTCAGGGAGCCACTGGGTGGAATTGACCATTACACCGTGTGGTTCCAGTTGAACATGGGCTAGGAAAGCATTCTGATTAAGACCAAAATCTTGGATTTCAGGAGGGTGGACTTCAGGAAAATGGATGAAGTGCTAAGCAGCCATCTGGTGGGCATCAAAGCAGATATGGGGTGGACCAAAGGTGGCCTATCATTAAGGAAGGAATACTGGTTGCCACAGATGAGTGCATTATGCTCAGGGGTAAGAATGCAAGGGCCAAAGTGCCTAGCTGGTTCAGTTCTGTGGTTTACCAGGCAGTAAGGGAAAAGAGTTTGACCTATAAAAAATTCAGGAAGACCAAAAGAAAGGTGAATATGGAAAATTATCTAAGGTTGGCTAGTGAGGCAAGTAAGGAAGTCTGGCAAGCAAAGGCACAGAAGGAGCTGCAGATAGCTGAAGGAATTAAGAAGGGGGAGAAGGCTTTCTTTTGCTATATAAGTGAGAAAAAGGACAAGAAGGAAGGGACTGTTAGGCTTAAGAAAGTGGTGGAGTGGGTGGAGGATAATGGGAGAAAAGCAGAGATACTAAATGAATACTTCTGTTCCATCTTCACCAGGGAGAAGGATGGACCAGTGTCTTCAGGAGGGAAAAGAGTAGCAGGGAAAGAGGGAGGGGAACACAGATGTAGTGATAGAGAAGGATAGAGGAAGGAGGGGCTGCTGGCATTGAAGGAGGATAAATCACCAGGCCCGGACAGAGTACATCCAATGGTACTAAAGGAACTAGCTGAGGGGCTGGCAAGCTACTGGCAGACCTATTTAATAGTTCACTAGAGTCAGATGAGGTACTGCAGGACTGGAGAACAGCACATGTAGTGCCCCACTACAGAAGCAGTCCTAAGGATGACCCAGGGAATTACAGACCAGAAAGGTTGGTGGAATATTTAGAGGAGCATGGTCTCCAGGATGCAAGGCAGCATTGGTTCATGGGGGGGAGATCATGTCAAATTAATCTGATTGACTTCTTTGACTGTATCACTAAGACAGTAGACAGGGGCCAAGCGATAGACATCCTCTATCTTGATTTCAGCAAGGCCTTTGACTCTGTGCCCCACTAAAGATTGATCAGGAAGTTGGTGGATCTTGGGGTTGAGGAAAAGATGGTCAGATGGGTGGAAAACTGGCTGAGGGACAGAACCCAGAGGGTGGTTGTCAGGGGACAGTTATCTGGTACCAGAGAGGTAGCCAGTGGGGTACCACAGGGCTCGGTGCTGGGGCCGGTGTTGTTCAATGTCTTCATCAATGACATTGGGGATGACATTAAGGGCAAAATGTGCCTATTTGCAGATGACACCAAGTTCTGCGGGAGAGTGGACACAGCTGAAGGAATACAAGACCTACAGGAAGATCTGGAAAAGCTGGTGAGGTGGTCCAGGATCTGGCAGCTTGGCTTCAATGCCAAGAAATGCAAAGTTATGCATATTAGAGCCAGGAATCCCAGGAAAGAGTACTACCTGGGTGGAGTCTGAGTATCTGCATCAGAGGGGGGAGGAGAAGGACCTGGGAGTAATGATCACTAGTGACCTGAAGCACTCCACACAGTGCAAAAAAAGCAGCAGCAAAGGCAAACAAGATGCTGGGATCCTTATCTAGGAGGATCAGTAGTAGGAGAGAGGAGGTTATACTACCCTTGTACAGGTCACTGTTAAGGCCGCATCTGGAGTATGGAGTTCAGTACTGGTGCCCACCACCTCAAAAAGGACATTAACCTGCTGGAGAAGGTCCAGAAGAGTGCTACAAAGATGATAGTGGGTCAGCAGGGTAAGGCATACGAGGAGAGGTTGATGGCACTGAACATGTTCTCCCTGGAAGACAGGAGACAGAGAGGGGGCATGATTGGGACCTTCAAGTACTTGAAAGGGATAAATAAGGTTGATAAGAAGAATCTATTTAAGCTGAGTGGCAACCATAGCATGAGGGGGGCACAGTCTTAAGTTGGAGGGTGGGAGGTATAGGAGGGAGGTCAGGAAGTACTTCTTCACAGAGAGGGTGGTGAACACTTGGAATGCAGTGCTGGAAGAGATCGTCTCATTGAAGACAGTGGGTAGCTTTAAGGGAGTCTGGGACAGGCATTGGGGGAAAGTAAGGATCATGGGGAGGGAGGATGGGAGTAGTGGGGGAGGGAGGACAGGGACATTAGTTCAAGCTGTGGACCGTGCATTACGAGCAGCCTTGATGGACCAAATGCCTTCTGGCTTCTTCAAATGTTCGTTTGTAAACAAAACATCCCAAGCCTGGAGGGGAAGGCGACCTAGGCCTTGGATCCCCAGAGATTTCCTCCTCAAAGGTTTTTTTTTTCTCTCCTCCGTGACTCTGGTCATAAACGTTAGTTAGCCATTATTAGTGTTTCTTAGTTCCTTAAGGTAGGTTCCGCTGTTGGATGGAGGTGGATGGTGTCCCTACTTGCCGTTCCCTCTCTCCTTAGGAGGCCTCCTAAATCTCCAGTGCAACCCATCGTACTCATGCCATTGCTAACCTGCGAATCTCATTATGTTATCAAGCTGCCTGGTGCCTAATCTACTACTATGCCTCACAGCTACTGATTGCTAATGTGCTTTCATACTACTACTACGTTTCTTGTTGGGGATGCTTTCTAAGGTACCTTTAGCCAAGGGAAATGTCCTGTGGCACCTCTAGGAGTGGAACCCTCTTTGAGGGTTCCTTGTCTTTGGTACCCCTACAGGGTGGTAATTCCTCTGGAATGGAGAGAGCGAATGGCCAAAACCAAGTAACACAGTTGCACAAGCATAACATCATACTGGCTGTGTAGGCCTTTGAATTAGAAAGCTATGCCTGTAGTTCAATGGACAAGCAGCCAGCCACTCCCCCTTCCTGTGCTACATAAGCAGTTCCTCTGAGCCTGTCTCTCAAGCACTTTTTCTTTGCCCCACCATCCTCCCCTCCTCCTCCAGCGGCATCGCTTCTCTCCTTGGGAAGCTTCCTAAGGTACCTTTAGCCAAGGTACGAGTCCTGCAGCACCTCTAGGGGTGGAACCCTCTTCAAGGGTTCCTTACCTTTGGTACCCCTACAGGGTGGTAATTCCTCTGGAATAGAGAGCGCGAATGGCCAAAACCAAGTAACACAGTTGCACAAGCATAACATCATACTGGCAGCATAGGCCATTGAACTACTGCAAGCGTGAAGGTCTAGCACTATAACATCATAAAATTCCTGGATGCTTTACGTGAATCGGGTCATGACCTTTGCAATGGAGTCAAGCAGGTTTGCACACCACACTTAGGTAACTTCATTTACATTTAAATCCTGATGAAATTTGGAGGGTGCAATAGAGGCAATCATTGTTGATGCCTAGAGACTATACAGATAAACAGAATAAAAGTCTGAGGGGAGCTTCCCTTTAAGAAGCCCATAGAAGGACTAGTCAATAGCTCAGTTTAGACAGCCATAGTTCTGAAAGGCTGGAGGGCAGTGGACATAGTCTCCCTACATAAAGGTGGGGAACAAGGAGCAACTGGGGAATTACAGACCTATCAGCCTTACCTCTGTAGTGGATAAACTGATGGAGTCACTGATTATAGAGGACCTTGAGAACTACCTAGTAGTAGAGGGCAACAGTCTACAGGATAGTCAACAGCAGTGGGTTGTGGCAGGGAGGCCTTGTCAGTCCAACATGACAGTTTTCTTTGGCTGGGTAACAAAAGTAGTAGACAAAGGCTACGCTGTGGATTTACTCTACTTTAATTTCAGCAAGACATTTGACTCAGTGCCACTCAGAAGAGTGATGAAGAAGATGGAGGACATGGACGCAGCTAGGGACATAGATGAGTAGGGAACTGATTCAAGGAGAGACAGCAGAGGGTGGTGGTAAACAGGGTCAATTCAGAAGAGAGGGAGGGAGGGAGGCCAAGAGTGGGGTGCCACAGGGATCTGTCCTGGGTTCTGTCCCCTTTAATATGCCCATCATCGACACTGAAGAGGGCATCTGGGACACGTTGTGTCTCTTTGCAGTTGACACGAAGCTCAGTGGTAGAGTAGTGTTAAAGGGATCAAGGAGATGCAGAGGGATCTGCAAAGTCTAGAGAGGTGGTCTAAGATTGAAATTCAGTGCCAAGAAATACAAGGTTATGCACCTAAGGAAAAGAAAATGGGACAGAATTCTGTATGGTAGGGTTAAATTGAGTACTGCAGCAGAGGAAAGAGACCTGGGAGTCATCATTAATGATGCCCTCAAACAATTAAGCAGTGTAACAAGGCCTATAGTGAGGCTTATTGGATGCTGGGGTGTATGGAAGGGGTACTGATAACTGGAAAAAGGAGGTACTACTACCTCTATATAGGTCACTAGTGAGGCCACTAGTGAGGCAATACTGTGCTCATTTCTGGGGTCATCACCTAAGAAAAAACAGGGACAGGCTGGAGATGGCGCAACTCAGGGTGACCAAGATGATGCAGGGCCAACAAGGCAGATATTAAGAAGATTGTCTGAAGGCACTGAGCATGTTCTCACTGAAGACAAAAGGTGGGGGGGATATGACAGAGTCCTTCAAGTTCCTGAAGGGAATAAACAAGGTGACCTATGGGGAACTATTTAGCAGGAGTACAGATTCAAGAACCAGAGGTCATGAGTGGAAACTGATAGGGGGAAGGTTTATGAGGGAACTGAGGAAGTTCTATTTTATGGAAAGGGTGGCAGAGCCATGGAGCAGTCTGCCAACAGAGGTGATGGGCACCAAGACCGTAAATGATTTCAAGCATGGTTGGATAGAGTGAAGGTGTCTGGTGGTTGCTCAGGTCAGTAGCAGTAGGGATTGGAGTGGGGGGTGGTAGACTGGAGGAATGAAACCCCATATGGGCAATAGGTCCCAGGACAGATAAGGAATTCCAGGCAGACTAGATGGGTCTTTGATTTTTTTCTGGCATCATTGTCTGTGTTTCTATGAAGTGAATTTTTCTAAACAATGTTTGTGTATGTATTTTATTAGATACCACCATTTCCCTGAAGAAGTGGCTTCCAGTCATGCTATGTTGACAGTTTTCTTGTGGTGGAAATAGTATATAGTGTATCAGTATTATATAACAGGAGTTGAGCCTCATTATTTATTTCTCTGTAATTATTGGTGCTCCTGTGAGGACTCCTCCAATACTACAAATGTAGGCCCAATTCAAGGGCTGGGCAACCCAGGGCTTGATTCTGGCTTAAAATTCCCAACACTGCCATTTACTCACTGTGTAACCTCAAGAATGTCATTTAACTTCCTAGTACTTCTACATCAAAACTTTTAAGTACCCGGAAGGGTATCAAAAGGATGGATGGCCTGGACCAGTTTAGGCTTAATGAAGACAACGCTATGAGGGGGCACAATCTGTAACTGGTGGGAGACAAGTTCAGGAAGGATTAAAGGAAGTATTTCTTTATGGAGAGGTTAGTGGACAGATGGAATCACCTCCCACAGGGGTTTGTTAATGTTTGGACAGTAGATGTGTTTGAACATGAGTGGGACAGATTCATGGGTCTTGAAGGGTAACTGCAAAGGAAGGGGTGAGGCAAGGGTAATGTGGGCACTTCCCCAGAGGAAATGGGCAACATCTAGGCAGATTGCGGTTTGGACTGTGATTGAGTGGCACCTTGACCGACTAAAGGTTCGGGCAGACTACATTGACCTTTGGTCTTTATCTGCCCGTAAAATTCTGTTTCTGGGTTTCCCTTTCTCTATGTTTATCTGGCACTGAGGTTTTTCTAATGTCCCTCTGTCTCATGTAACCTCTCTGTGGGCACCTAATGGCTGCTACAATTGCTCATGGACTTTAAAGCAACATCTAATTGTCATTGTAGCTGGGAGAACTGAAGCATAGGAAGGCTAAATGACTTGATCAAGGTCACACAGGGAACTGATGACTTGGGTGGGATTCACTCCAGAGATGTCCCATTTCATAGTCCATTGCTTAATCTACAGGACCACATTACCTTCATGTCCATTCCCCTCACAGCCAAGGTAAGGTGGTGGTAGTCTAGCTGGAAGGATGGTATGGGAGTGAATACTTGGTGTTAAAAGAACACAAAAGCAAACTTGCTACTGACGGCAGCTCCTGTTGTTTATTGTTAAGCCATGTGTAAGGCTGTGAGCGTAGGCCTTCTTATTTTATCTAAATTTTGCCTGGTCTAAGGATGAACCAATGCTGAATTTGTTTAGAGCATTGCAAGGTGAGAGATTTATAGCCTGCTAAACCCCAATACCAAGGATCAGAAGTGTTTTTGGTTAAAATGTCGAAGTGACCTGAAGATTGGGTCTGAATCAAAGCCAAACCAAAATTCCCAATTTTCACATTCACTCACCTGTAACCAAGTCTCTATCTTCCCAGTATTTGCTCTTTAACTTTTATCATGTCATCTAATGTTATACCTGTGCATGCCAATGCGTAATATATATCTACCTTCAGCCCCTTCCCCTGGACCCGATCCATCCACCTCAGAAAATAAAATAAAGCATCTCAGTGTGCACAGTATTTTGGGTGTGATATACAAATATAATAACAAAAGAAATTTAAAAAGAATAACAAAAATATATCTGCTCTGTATTTGCTCTGTGCAGATTGCATAATCTGCTACCTGAACCAGACACATTGGCAGTCAAAGCAAAATAAGTACGGCAGTCCATAGAAAAACATGGATTTGAATAACCGGAGTATCTGCATTATACAAATTACTTCTCTAGTTAAACTTGGCATTGTTCAGAGGGTAGCCTGTGAATCTTGAACTCTGCCTGCCTGTCTCTACTAGATGTGGGCTTGGCAAAACATGGCAGCTCTCCAGGGTTTGATTGTCTGCCAGATGGTTTGCGACAGCTTTAGTTCAGTCGTCCCTTCCCTTGCACCCACTCCATCTTACTGAACTGTTTATTTATAAGGATCAGCCCAAAAGCATTTAGGATAGCAAATGGCCATTTCCGCTCCCAGCGCATTCCCCCAGCAAGAAGCAAGTACTCAGTTTGAAAAATGAAATTTCATAGGAAGATCAGGTTAAACAGAAGATTGGCTGCACTGCCAGTTTACATATACCCACACAGGTATAGGCAAAAGGGATGACTATATTTTTGGCAGGTGTTCCCCACCCCAAAGACGTAGGTATGCAGGCTCTCAAAAAAGCATGCTATAAACTGCATTTGACGCTCCAGAACCAATAGCATTTTTCTTTTGCCTGGGGTTGGGGGTGGTGCGTTGGGACTTGGCCATTATCCAGACACAAAACATCTTGATGCAAGATACTATTTTAGTTATGTGCCCTTTTACCCTGCTAGAGAAACAGCTGGTATCACAGAGTCACAGCTAATTTGTATCACAGTTATGCTGGAAATAATGTCAGCCTGCAGGTTACATGAAACACTCTGTATCTGCCTTCATACTGAATTTTGGACTTCAGCAGAGAAACTCTGGAATAGAGCAAACTGTGGACTCAGTATACAATAAAGTACTTCTCCAAATTAAGAAATTCTGTAACAGGTTTTTGCAGCAAGCAAACTTGTTTATTTAACAAGTATTCAGGTAATTTTTTTTTACAGACCTATCTTCTGGTAAGCAACTTTCTGATTCCTTTTCCAGTTTATTCAGTATAGGGAGGTTCACGTTACCCACTGGACACTGAACAACCTGGATACTGCCTTCTTTCAGACAGATGGGATCATCATGATATTCCAGGTTGCCCACTCATCACTATTAGTGCCAGTGATGCTGCACATCATTTTATCAGATACAATGAAATTGGTAAAGATAATGCTTGATCCTAATTGGCCAAGAGGTACTTTCAGCCAGGCTATTATCAAAGCAGAACAGCCTGGCTGAAAGCAACTCCTGACAGTCAGGATGTAGCACATTAAAGATAGCAGTATGCTCTTAGATAAGAGCAAATTGCCATGGCTGTTCACGAATGTGTTTCCACCCTTCCTGATCCAGGTTTCCAGTACTCTCGAGTCCCAGCCTGGCTCAAGTCTCTGTCACTGCTCTCCATTTCAGATATATAAAAAAAAGTAACGTCCCTATCTTTGACTGCATTGGCCAACCATGATTTAAATCAGTGGCTCCCACAAATTTGCTCCGAATGCAGATTTCTTTAAAAATCTCGGTATATTTCCACACTTGGATCAGCGGCTCCCACCCACTCGCTAAACACAGATCTAAAAAAAAATTGTCAGACAGGCTCCCACACATGCTTCCAATTTTAGCACTCAATAAAAGGCTCCAGATGGCCTGACAATCATAACGTCGCTCCACAAACCACCTGATTGTGCTTGAGACAGCGGCCAAAAACCTGTAGTAGATTACGCCTTGCCTACCATGCACTGTGAAGCCGCTTCTGCCCTTACTCTTCTGGCTGTTGCTCATACTTGCTATGTGCAGCACTGGTGCCACCAACTGGCCAGTGATAACACAACATTCTACAGGCAGGTACTATTTCTTTTCTGACTTGTTTACATAGATGCATAGACACTGTCGACAGATAAGGGTCTATGGCCCACCCAGTCTGCCCATTTGAGCTTGTAAGTTCACTTCATGTTTTTCTAGAAGTCTGTTACCCCTTACTCCTGACCTCCAGAATTCCCTTATGTCTATCCCTTAAGGGTATAAGCAGGGTGCCGGGGGGCATCTTCAAGATGAAAGAAAGGCAGAGGACGAGGGGCCATGGCCTGCAGGTGGAGGGAGGACAGTTCAGGGGTAACATCAGAAAATACTATTACTCAGAGAGAGTCGTAGAAAAGTGGAACAGACTCCCAGAAGCAGTCGTTGGAGAGGAAACAGTGGAGGGATTCAAAAGGGCATGGGACAACCACATGGGCATGTTAAAGGGGGGAGGCACAGGTCCAAGCAGATAGCTGGACAAATGGGCAGACTTAGTGGGCCTAGTTCAGTCCTTTTCTGCCGTCACACTTCTATGAATCTATGAATCTATAACTCCCATGCGTTCTTAAATCCCGTGATTGTTTCAGCCCCCACCATTTCCTATGGCAGTGTGTTTCACTTGTCCACCACCCATTCTGTGAAGAAATTTTTCCTCATGTTTCCTCTGAATCGTCCTCCCTCCAACTTCATCCCATGCCCTCTAGTCCTGGAACATCTTTTTTGCTGGAAAATAGTGTATTCCTGCACCCTGTTCCTCCCTGTAAGGTACTTGTATGTCTCTATCATATCCCCTCTCTCCCTCCTCTCATTCAGGGAGTACATATTCAAGTCCTTCAACCTGTCTTCATAGGACTTGTGATGCAATCCCTGTATCATCTTTGTTGCCCTCCTCTGAAGTTTATCTACCTGTCTATGTCTTTACGTAGGTAAGGTCTCCAGAACTGTACACTGTACTCCAGGTGGGGCCTCACTAGTGTCTTGTATAGTAGAATTATGACCTCCCTTTTCCTACTGCTGATGCAACTGCCAATGCATCCCAGCATTCTATTAGCTTTACTGACTGCCTTGTCGTACTGTTTCCCTACCTTGAGGTCATCAGAGATGATAACCTCAAGGTCCCTTTCCTGCTTGGTGCATGCTATATCCTCACCCTCCAACTGATATGTTGTTCCAGGATTTTTGTGCCCCATATGCATTATCTTGCACTTCTTTGCATTGAATTTCAACTGCCAAGCCCTTGACCATTCTTCAAGCTTCTGCAGGTCCCTCCTCATTCTGTCTATACCCTCTGGTGTATCCACTCTGTTACAGAGCTTCATGTCATCAGCGAACAGGGAAATTCTGCCTTCTAGGTCCTGCACAATGTCACTGATGAAGACGTTGAATAGGACTGGTCCCAGTACTAATCCATGTGTACCCTACTGGTCACTCTTCCCTCTGTGGAGTGACAGCCATTTACCACCACCCTCTTTGTCCTGCTGCCCAGCCAATTACCTACCCACCACACTACTTTCCTGCCCACTCTCATATTCCCCAGTTTGTTTAATAGTCTTCTATGTGGCACAATGCCAAAGGCATTGCTGATGTCCAGATAGGCCATGCCACTGTCCGATCCACTTTGCTTGTCACCCAGTCAAAAAATTTAATGAGGTTGGTCTGACATGACCTCCCCCCAGTGAAACCATGCCGCCTTGGGTCCTGTAGTCCGTTGGAAACCAGATGTTCCACCAATCTCTCCTGTAGTTTATATATATATATATATATATATATATATATATATATATTTTTTTTTTACTAATTTAAAACACACAAACAGATGTTTTAAAAATGTTTTATTTATTAATACTGTTGGGACCCATTTCATAATTACAATAAGGCACTCTGGGGAGTATGTTATGGTGGGCTAACAGCCCTTCTCGAATGGTAGAAGCACTTGGCTTCACCTCATGCTTCAACCCACCCAAGGTGGGCCATTATCACACCATAGCACACCCCTTTTTGTGTCTTATTGCTTAATTATACTAAAGATCAGTGAAAAAGAGCTTCCTGATTGGTTGAAAGCCATCAGTTCTCCTTCGATTAACCTCTGGTTAGCATACATGTAGTGGCTAATCACATGTTGAACAAGGTACAACACTATGTAAAATATATATTTTATTATAATAGCAATAAGCACTCCAAGGGGTTAGGTTAGTCATCTGCCATGACTCTGGCACTTCTATTCACAAAATCTTTGAAGAGCGGTGTGGTACCCGAAGACTGGAAAAAGGCAATCGTGGTTCCACTTCACAGATCAGGCATTTGCGAAGAGGATAGTAATTACAGACCAGTGAGCCTCACGTCTATAGTAAGAAAACTAATGGAGACACTACTCAAACAGAGGATTATAGCATTCCTCGAAACTAGCAGTCAATAAGACCCTAAACAGCACGGTTTCACAGAAGGTAGGTCATGCCAGACAAATCTGCTTGAGTTTTTGACTACGCTACAAGACTAGTGGACGATGGTGGGGCAGTAGATGTGGTCTACCTAGATTTTAGTAAGGCCTTTGACTTGGTTCCACACAGAAGGATAGCAAAGAAGCTTGACCACACAGGGGTTGGTCCAAAAGTAGTTAGATGGGTACACAACTGGTTACAAGGCAGAACACCGAGGGTACAGGTTAATGGAACACAATCAACGGAAGGCAGGGTGACCAGCAGGGTGCCCCAGGGCTCAGTACTTGGGCCTCTGCTCATCAATGTTTTTATAGCAGACATTGCTAACAGACTGGAAAGGAAGGTGTTTCTGTTCGCAGACTACACTAAGATATGTAACAGGGTGGACACCCCAGAAGGAGTGAGCAAGATGGAAGCTGACCTCAAGAAACTAGAAGAATGGTCTGGAGTGTGGCAGCTGAAATTTAATGCCAAAAAGTGCAAGGTCATGCACATAGGAAAGAAAAATCCAGGAAAGGAATATTACCTAGGAGGCGAAAGATTGGTGGCCTCAAACCAGGAATGAGATCTGGGAGTCATAATCTCAGACGACCTGAAGGTTAGTAAGCAGTGTGAGAAGGCAACATTGAAAGCTAACAAAATGCTGAGCTGCACTGCGAGGGAAATCACAAGCAGGAGAAGAGAGGTGGTACTACCACTGTATAGATCGCTGGTCAGGCCTCACCTGGAATATGGAGTCCAGTTCTGGATGTCTCACCTCAGAAAGGACATTGACTGGGTGGAAACAGTACAGAGAAAGGTAACAAGAATGATTCAGGGTCTGCAGTACATGTCCTATGAGGAAAGACTTAGGGGAACTGAATATGTACTCCCTGGAGCAGAGAGAGAGAGAGGGGACATGATTGAAGCATTGAAGTACATCAAAGGCATTAACAAGGTACAGGCACAAGAACTTTTTCACTTCAAGAAGGGCTCCAGGACCAGGGGACATGACCTCATGCTGCTAGGAGGGAGGTTCTCTACCAACACCAGGAAGTTTTTCTTCAGAGGAAAAGTGGTGGACACCTGGAACAGCCTGTCCCAAGAGGTTGTGGGGTCAACACTGTGGGGGGATTCAAGAATGTTTGGGATAGACACAAGGGAGCCCTGACTACAAAGGGCAACTAGAGTGGGCAGACTAGATAGATCTAATGGTCTCCTTCTGCTGTCAACCTCTATGTTTCTATGACCACCTAGGGGCATGTAGCACTCAGCTGTGTCTTGTGCCACAGTACAACTCCAGGGGGTGATTTACACCTAACCACTAGTTAAGCCTTAGTGTTTAAAACATGATCCATGAAAGGCAGTGTGAAGTAGTGAGCATAGGCTCAGAAACCAAGAAACCCAGGCTCAGATTCCACTAAAGATACTTACTCACTGTGTGACCCTGAGCAAGTCACTTGACCTCCCTGTGCTTCTGCCCTCCTGGCTGTACAAATGGATAAAACAAAGGATCTCCTTAAAGATGAGATGCTGCATCTCAGTTGGGTCTTTCTGGTTAAATAAGTTGTCTCTAACTAAATAAATCAATGTATTGGATCTCCAATTCTTGTGTTGATATGTTAGACCACTAAAATGGTGGTCTAAGCATTGTATGCATTTGAAACATGCATCATTATTTTGCCATAAAGCTTTTGTAAATTTGGAAAAACCTTTGAAAATAACATTTAATCATTTTGCCTCACTTATTCTACCACAGGCATACACCAAAAATGGGTCTTGTGTCTGCAGTTGGACTTCTGAAACTCCCCACCCCAGGTCTTTTACACAGATGGGAAAAGTAATGAATAAGACTTGGCAGTGTTGCTAAACAATGGGCCTTTCATTGACCCCCCTAAGTCACCCTTATTTCCACTTTAAAGTGATTAAAGTCTTGGAATTGTGTAAATACCTGCAGTGTATTCCAACAGCCAAATCTGCAGGTTCTGTCGAAATCGACCCCAAACTCCTTAAAGTTGCTGCTAATGAATTAGCATGGCCAATTACCAGAATTATTAATTATTAATCTGTCTCTACTGTCTGTAGTTGTGCCATAGCTGTGGAAACTCTCCCGAATTATCCCAGTGTTCAAGAAAGGTAATGCTCAACTTGTCAATAACTACAGGTTGATTGCTATACTTCCAGTTCTTAACAAAATGCTGGAAAAGACTGTTGCCCCTCAAATGAGCACCTAGCCAAGTATAGTCTATTGTCTCTGGCACAACATGTGTTCCGTAAAAGTCATAGTACTGCCACCTTGTCCTTTACCTTGCAAGTTGCAAATACCATGGATAGGGGTGACTTCACGGGGGTTGTGTTCATTGACCTCACTAAAGCCTTCAATTTTGTTGACCATCAGCTGGTGTGTACCAAGTTAGGCAACCTAGGATATCTCCCTCTGCTCTACCATGGCTCAGGAACTACCTGGATGGCAGGAGTTAACAAGTGAAGTTTGGAATCTCTTTCTCAGACCTCACCCCTACCTTAGTAGGTGTGGATTCATACTTGTGCTTCTCCTCTTCTCCCTTATACCTGGCCCTTGCCCACAGCACCCCCATCCTAGATGCAGATGATCTGGTGCTATACCTTAACTCCTGTAGCATGTCTGAGGTCAGTATAAGGCTGTCCACTGACCTCCAGGGAGTGCAGTGATGGCCTCTAGCAAACAAATTGCTTTTAAATATGGCACAATCCTAGGCTATGCTGTTTGGCTCAGCACCCAAACGTAAAAGCTGTCAGACCCACATAACAGTTTTGTTATGTGATGGAATCTTTCTTGAATTGTTGTCCACTTTCAAATATGTAGGTGTGATGCTTGACCCATCCCTCAATTTTTTGTTACATATATTGGACACCTGTCAATTGGTTAGCACTAAATTAGGGCTATTGTATAAGGTGAAGCATAATCTTACCCCTGCTGTCCACTTAGCCATAGCTCGGCGTGTTCTACTTCCTAAGCTTACCTGTATTCCATGCTTCAGTCAAATCTACCTTGCAAAAGTGGAATGTTACATACAATAACATCTGTTGCTTCAACATGTCTCTGAACCACGCTACCCATCACTGTACTTTATACTGTAAATTGTGATGGCTTCCTCCAGCTGCCTTGCATGATTTAACCCTTGGAGTGGTAATCTTTAACATTTTGGACAATCAGTCCCCCCAATCACTCACAAGGCTCCTCCAGTCCCCCATGGGTGCCTATCCACTAAGATCCATTAATCTAGAGCTGCTGACTGAACCCAGAACTAGAATGCATCTGGGGGTATTGCATTATCTGTTGTTGCCCCCAGGCTATGCAATTCCATACCGGCTGATGTACATTTGAATCAGACTGTGACCTCCTTCAAAAAGGGATACCACAGCCACCTCCTTAAATCATCTGTATGTTCCTGTCCCTAGCTTACATATTTGATTTGGTTGTGTGTTATATCAAGTATTACTCTAAATTCTTGAAGTTTGTTTGCTCTGTTTTCTACAGTGGGTTGTTTTGCAGTGGCTTGATAGTTAAGCCATTTATGACAGGCTTACTGCTCACATGTTTGGCAACACCTCCAGTGTCATGTAGTATGTATATATAGTCTGGTTATCTGTTGTAATTGATTTTGTTTTGTATATGCCTGTTGTTGTCAACTCTGACCCTTTGTAGAGGCAGTCCAGAAGAGGGCTACTAAGATGGTACAGGGTCTGCATCAAAAGTCCTATGAGGAGAGGCTAAAGGAGCTCAATACATACACCCTGGAGGAAAGGAGGTGGGGGGGATATAATCAAGACCGTTAAATACCTCATGGGGATGGTTAAGGTACAGGTGGGAGGTGTTTTCAGAGAAAAGGGTGTCATAGAACAAGGGGTCCTGATATGAAGCTGGAGGGGTAGGTTCAGGAGAGCTATGAGGAAATACTTATTCTCAGAAAGGGTGGTGAATGCCTGGAACAGTCTTCCAGTGGAGGCAGTGGTGGCAAAAACAGTGATGGGATTCAAAAAAGCCTGGAATGAGCACAAGGAAGGGAATCATAAGGGAAAGGAAGGAATAAAATTTCTATTGTCAGGACCATCTTGAAAAAAGGCTTCAGCCTAAGATGTGAAGAAAGAACTTATCCTGAATAAAAATAAATCTTTTACTACTACATACTAAAAGAGATAGTGCCGTAGACCAAGGAGAGTCTGCAGCGAAAGCAATCACACTGAAAATGGGTAGACTGGATGGGCCAAGGGCCCTTATCTGCCATCAGTTTCTATGTTTCTATGTTTAACATCCCGGGTTGTACCTGAAAATAAGCATTTATTTGTCTAGTGCAGGGGTTCTCAAATGGTGAGGCCAGCCTCCCTGGAGAGGCCCCAACCTGTTCAAGGGGAGGCTCAAGCAAGTCTTGAAAAAGTATTATATTTCAATTTTGAACTTTATAGATTTTGTGTGAAAGGGATAAGGCAAACTGAAAGAGGATAATAGTAGGTGAATTTATGTATTTACTCACAAGTCTGTGACCAAGGAAGGTAATGTACACTGAGCCGTGGCTTATTTCAGGTGTACCCAGGGAAGGGTAGTGAGAGAATACAATTCAGAATGTAACTGCAAAACACTCAAGCAATACAAAATGAATAAACATGCAAACAAATTAAGAACAATAAACTAACAATGCGAGGGACAATTGATCAAATAGACTGGCAGCAGAACTGTCCAAATACAAGAGTTAACCACACAGGTACTAGGAATAAGAGCAGGAGGGAGCAAAATGATCCCTGAGAAGTTGCTTAAGAGAGGGGTGAAGCAGAGGTCGGCAGGAAGGTTCTTCCAGATAGAGGGGAAACAGAAAAAGCAGTCTGACCCATGAAGGTATGGCAGTAAGGGGTAACAATGGGTCGACAATCAAAATATTGGAGCAAGTAGGTTGTCCTGTTTGGGGGGGGGGGGAGGATTACAATAAGCTTAATAACGTGAGAGCCAGCTATGCAAAGAGGTTTCAATTTATGCCTCATATACTGTGAAAAGTAGGCTATTTTTCTATTGGGAGGCCCAAAAATATTTCAGTATTTTGGGGGAGGCTCAAGATCTTTTCCATGGATTAGGGGAGGCTCACTATGGCAAAGTTTGAGAACTGTTGGTCTAGTGCACCTACTTGGTTAACAAAAAACAAATAAATAAATATACAGAGCAATGTATATGGAGCTGCCTGTTATGAGATTTTCCATGGTATATGATGCCCACATAAACTATGAGACTGAAGCTGGAGTGTTTTAAGAGGGTATCTCACACCAAAGGTGTGTAAATAATGAGTGAAATACACTTCCTCATATTATATTTTTTCTAATGACTGTTTTTGCAAACAAAAACACCTTAATGTTGCTATTCTGTAGCTCCACCCAACAGCCCAGATTTCCCAAATGTCCACAGAAACAGTAAATTAATGTATTTATTTATGTATTTGAGTTTTGGTAATCACATATCCAACCCTCCCCCTCCCACCACATGACCACATACCCTGCAAGTGTTTAATCAGATTACTCTGTCTGGCCAATCATGCTTGTTTTTGTTAATTTGCAAAACAGAAAACTGAAGTCGTACAGCACTTTTATGCCTGTCCAATGAAATCAGCAGAGCAACACAGTGTGCCTGAACTGCTCTGTTTAGCTTTTTTGTAAGGAAAGAACATAACATGATCAGCTAGCTAAAGTAACTGATTAAACTGTGGGATTTGTGACCATGGGGGTTGAGGGCTGGCTTTATAATTTACTATTTACTGTTTCAATGGACACTGGTGAAAAGTGAACAGGTGTAGAGGGGGCAGAGCTTTAGAAAGCCAGTGTTGGAAAAATGTCTGTTGACTCCAGGTGCCATCACTTTGCCAGGGGATGACATCTTTTCCTGCAAACCCTCATCCCTAACTTTAACCCCCTTTAGTCCCTAAAATTGATTTGCCCTCCGTCTGACCCCCAAATGTTAATAAGAGGGGGCACTACTCCTATCTCCTGGTAAAATGCAGTCACCCCCTCTTCCCAAAATGTACCCAATCCCACTGATAGTTAGTCATAGTCTCCTAGCTGTATTACTGATGGAGTTTGCTACTGGGAGGGAGAGGGGCAAAGCGGTCTATATCATTGATTATGCCAGGCAGTCTAACTAATCAATCTGCCTTGTGTCATCAATGTCGCTGACCACTGTGCCCCTCCTTCCTCCAGTTGGTAGTACAGTCAGTTGATTGAAGCTATCAATGGGATCAGGGTTTTGTGGGGGGGGGGGCAGAAATAACAGGATAATAGGAGTATTGCCCTGTGCCCAAAGATCAATAAAGGAGATGTGGGGTCCACTTTCTGTGTTAGTGCTGTTTCCCATTTAAGAAAATAACTTAAGACAGCTCATCCGTTAGCACCACCACTCACTGTGCTACTGACCTGGATTCTGGAATGGACTCAGGTTGCTTTGGGGTGGGGGGCTGTTGGGGAAGGGAGGATTGAGAATTACCAGGACACCTCTCCACTCTCTGGGAGGGGAGCACTGAGTTCTGCGACTTGACTACCACCTGGTGGAGGCCCAGTGGCAGCATAGTGGGTACACTTCAAAGGGAGGGGGTCAACCACTAGATGCCAGCATGCATGCATGCAGGCTGCCACACATATGCAAATGCATGCTTACACGCTGGTATCCTCAGGGGAGAAAACAGAGAAGAAAAGCCTCTGTCTACCAGAGACCATGCTGGCATCCCCTGCAGGCCCACACACACCCAACAGGGCAGGCTACCCACCACATCTGTGGTCCTAGGCATGGGGAGGATAACCAGTAAGTCCCTGGGAAGGTCAGGGACATGGCTGGGGATGCTGTCAGACTGCAAGCAGACCAGAAAATGGAGAAAATGCTTGAAAAAAAGAAAAGACATTCCCATTTTAGCGAAAAGATTTTGCAAACATGCACAAATCAATTTCACACAGCACCAGTAAGTAGAGTTTTTAGTTTTGGTTGGATGTTTTCAGGTTTCCTAAGTCACATATTAGTTATCTGAGCAGATTTCCTGATGTTTAGATAGTGTGATTAGATAGAGTGTGTGGCTCAGCAGGTTACACACTTGCTTTTCATGTTATAGCAGGCAGTGTAGTATAGTGGTTAAGGGCACTGAGCTGCAAACCTGGAGGCCTGAGTTTGAATCCCATCAGCCCCCACTTGCATACTGTGTGACCCTGAGCAAGTCACTTAACTTCCTTGTGCTCCCAGGTTGCACCTGGAAATAAGCTCCGGCTTAGTGTGCCTTTCCTGGTTAAACAATTTCTCCTTCCTGTTTGGCATTGTAATGTATAATTCTGGAGTTTATTTTTTTTGGGGGTCAAGATTGTTGATTTTGTGGCTATCTGTTTGTTTTTTTTCATTATTACTCCTGATGTTTGAGTTTTCAAAGTTGTTTTTTTTTTCAGTAATTTTGGCCATGCACGGCATGTGCAGTGGTAATTTTTGTCATGTGGTTGTTTTATCTTCATAGTTCTATTTTAATCTCACTGGATTGTGTGCATGTGTGATTTGCATATTAACTGTTAGGCACAGCCAGATTGTACTTTGATGAATACAATCCCAGGTGGTGGACATACTGTGTTAATGACATCCCATATGATGGGGTTTGAAGAATCAAAAGACCGAACTGGCTAGACCCCATTTTAGTAGAATATAAATCAGGCAGTAACACTATATTTAATGTACATATTTTATTCATCCAGCAGGTATCAAAGAGCACTCAGTAGACAACTCACTCTTCAATAACAAAAAATTGGGTGGTAACTCCCAATGAGGAGGGGAATTTGGGCCATTATACCACAGACATTTTCATTAATTTGGCATCTCTTCTCTTTGGAGGAAATGTATGCAGCCTTCAGTGATACATTTTCTGAGGGAGACTGTCCTACATGGACTCATGATTCAAAAACTCAAGTAAGAAAATTCTGTTTCGTATGCCTAACATTTATTTATTGTTAATTTCTGCTCTAGTATAACATCTTTTAGGTATAGTGCCTAGTTTGCAACAGCCTAAAAGACCACCTCTTTAAAAACTCAGTACCATAGTAATACGTATATTGTTTCCCTGCTTCTTTATTCTGTGAAGTATTTCACAGCTTGTTTATAACGTCATATATTTCACTATTTCATAGTGATTCCCAAGCCACTCTGCTATGGAGGGTTACCAGTATTTCACCAGTATTAGTACACTATTACTGTTTTCAAGGTGAAGGATGCAGACGTGTGTAATAAGCTGTGAACATATTCTAAAAATAGTGGTCTTATATCTCGAGACAAGAATCCTGGTTCCTTGATCTGATTGGTTAAAGTCCAAGTTGACATGACAGAGATGTTATAATTCCGCTAAACTGCTTCAATGAATATATAGTACTGTGCTGGTATACACTGGCACAATACCTGTATTCTTTCACCAAGCAGCTCCAAGTTGCCTGGAATCTGGACTTTTAGTTTGTGCTGGGCAAAATATAGAGTCTTGGAAAGGGTCAGGGGACATTAGGGTGTGGATGAGTAGAGATCAGCACTGATAGCTTTCATTCTGAATGAAATACTACTTCACCCATGCAATGTCTCCTTATAAATCCCAAGTTTTTGCAAATGCCAGGAGAGCGTTAGATGGCTCTGGCTTGATGTAGAAACAAATATATTTTATATTCTTTTTTTACCTCATCTTTCTCTCTAGTGTCATTCGTTCAGGCCTGCTAATGCTTTGACTACTGCCATGGGTGTTGTACCATAGGCTACCCCCTATCTGGATGTCAAAGAGGTCTGCAGTACTTCCTGAATACATATGTGTCCCAAATCAGTTGAGGAGGGTGGGGGCTCCATCTCCACTAAGCCAATGACATGTAGTGGGGGAATGAAATAAAAAATTATTCAGCATTGGAGTTGGTTGTTTATTTTAAGAGCTTCACAACAGAAAACAACTGACCTCATACAAGTGGAATTTTTAACCTTACATAGCTTTTTCAGGGATGTGACAACCAGACTGGTCTGTCTCAAAATGCCCACAGTTCACAGAGCCAGGTATTCAAATAGTGAAATGCCTGCCCACTCTCCAAACTGCACAAACTGATAGCCTGAACACCCAAACTCCAGACCATACTGTGTATGGGTAAAGGCATTTTACAGATCATGGGCAGAAGGGCATGTCAATCATTTGTACTTGTAAAGTGTACTGGGACACATTCATGCTCAGATTCCTCATACTAGTGAACAGCCACTACCTGTAGTTCAGGGCTACTCTGTCCTTTTATCTGAACCACTGTACACCCCCAAATGAATTTTTACCAGGGCAATTAATCCCTCACCTTTCAGAGGCAATAAATTCAACACATAAGTATGTCGGGAAAGGAAGGAAGGAAGGAAGGAAGGAAGGAGAGAGGGAGGGAGGGAGGGAAGGAAAGAAAGAAAGAAAGAAAGAAATCTCTTCACATACAGACATGCCATTTCCACACAGTTCCTGGCAGAGTAACTGAGCCATCTCACTGAGGGGAAAACAAATCTCATCCCATTCAAATGGAAAGGCTGCTCACTAGGCTAACAATTAGAAAATGCCAAAAATAGTTGCCAGCTTTGCCATGCATTTTTCCCCTTGTCTCAAAATACTAGACTATGACAGACATAGCCACCACTGCAGCAACCTATAATGTAAAATAGGGGGTAGGGTGCAGTTCAACTGCTGCATGTCTAGCATAAGACAGCCACTAGGGAGCAAGAAGTCAAAGTAATCACTTTAATGGTACTCACATGGAAGCAATCAGAGTCAGAAGAAATGGAACTTGGGTTGATGATTACGAGAGGCACTTCAGTGATTGCTGTGTAAAGACACGAAAAAGAAAACCATTACACATCAATTTTCCAGGTTTTGCATTGGGGTGGAGGGTGCTTATATTACAGAAGAAAACCTCACATTTCAAACTCAGATAAGCTTCAGTTTTTAAACTTTAGATCCAGTTATTTAATCCCTCGTGATGATCACTCCCTCCTTTTCCCTGCTACCAGCAACAGTACCGGTTGGACTTCAGGATTCATAGTGCAGCAGATACACATTCTGGCCCAGTTCAAAGACATTCTGGGAATGGTAGGTATTCTGCCATATCTCCACCAAAACTGCAAATAAAGAAGGTAGTTTAGCCTAGAGGTTAGAGCACTGAGGGTGATTCTGAAGATTCAGCAGATCTGGGTTTGAAACCTACAACAGGCACTGGCATATTGTGTGACCCTGAGCAATACACTGAACCTCCCTGTGCTCTCTGCATGCACCTTGAAATGAGGTTTGGATCAGTGTACCTTTACTGGCCAAAAACAAATTCTTATTGTTAATTAAAAAAATTAATAACTACATGGTGCTCATATAAAGGAACAATGTACCCAGGTCACAATCATTAGCAAGATTCAAAATAGTACCTCTTAATTGCTCTACTAGATTTAAATAAATGACAAAAAAAAAAAAATCCTGTCACGTAAGTGTGTATAGTTTTTCTTGCATACCACGAACAGTAAGACTTTCAAATATTCGAGAGCCCTTCCTCTATAGAGAATTATTCATCTCCAATACGTATTTGGGAAATACTTTTCTTTAAAAAAAGAAGGAAAATACAGCCCCCCCACCCTCCTCCCCAGCCCAAATCATGTTAAATACAACATCCTTCCCCCTACCCTCCATCAGAATACCAATCCCACCCTCCTTCCCCTCTAGAGGACATTTTAAGAGCTTACTTAAAGCATAGCTACTACAAGCACTCTCTAACTATTCCTACAAGATCTACCTCTAAAGGCCAATCTGCATCAATCTCCTATCACCTGCCCAAACTGTGGAACTCTATCCCCCGGCTCTTCGTCATGCTCCCTCTCCTGCTGCCCTTTCCTCTCTCATTCACAAACTCCCTCCCCACATCTGCACTTGCAATTAATCTCTCTCCTCATGACTCACCCCCAATCCATCCATTTACCCCCCCTTGTAATCCTACCCTAATTTCTGCCCTCCCTCTCTATGGGGGTAACCTAACTCTTAGCTATTTGTTCCAGCAAATCACCCCCTCTCCCCATGCTCTCTTGTTCCAATCCCATTCACTGTTCGCTGTCCACATTAGCATTCCTTTTCTCTGATAATTATACTGCTGTATTTGTACTGTCTTTATATATTTGCACTTATATCAATCCATATCACTGTAACTGTTTACCAATCACTATTCTACTCTACAACTGGACTTGCAATGTATAATTGTACTATCTGTTTATATTATTGTACTGCAGTATTTCTTACTTCCTCTTCCTCTAATTGCTGCTTTGGTCAGATGTCTTACTTGCTTGTATATCCTTTTGCTTATATAAATATACTGCTGAATTTACCACTTCCCCTTCCCCCGATTGCTTCTATGTCAAGATGTTTTTTATTTGCTTGTATATTTATTTGTATGTATTTTATTGCTGTATTTTCCTACTCCCCCCCCTCCCCCAGGTTGCACCTGGAAACAAGCCTTGGCTCAGTGGGGCCTCCTGGTAAAACATTTCTAAATAAATAAATAAAATACTTTTTTGATCAGGCCTTTGGGACCACCTAAGCTTTAAGCTGTAGGAATTTTAATTAGTGCCTAATTTTTGGAGTTCTGCTTTATTTGTATATGAATTGTTCTATATTTAGAGGTTTCTTTTAATTGTGTTAAGTTTTACTGCCCATACAGTGCCTAGAGCTTTGGATAGGTGCTTAACAAATAAACTTGCCTTGCCTCCCCAATCGCCCACAAGGGAATAATATCTATCTCTCTCTCTCTATATATATATATCTATATATATAGATATATATATATAGTCATTGCAAAAAACTTCATTAATGCATCACTTAGGGTTGTTACTAAAGTAACAAAAGCAGGAAATCTGGTGTTAGGTTTCCAACCTAACACCCCACCCCCACCCTGCAGACACTGACCAGCATCGGGGTTGGGCCTTGGGGTCATCAACCCTAACGTTCACCCCATTCCATAAGTAAATAAGCTGAAATTGGTACAGTGTAAAAGAATGGGGTGAACATTAGGGCTGATGACCCCAAGGCACACCCCTGACCCCAGTCAGTGTCTGCAGGGTTGGAGTGGGGGGGGGGTGTTTGGGTTGGAAATCCTAACACCACATTTCCTTGCTTTAGCCGCTTTAGTAACAACCTTAACTAATGCATTAACAAAGTTTTTTGCAATGAATTTCCTTACTTTTTCACTTAGTGCAATCATATCCTTATTTGTTTGTGGCAGCGCAGGGCCTCCCATCCCTCCATTGTTGTGTATATGTATGTAGCCATGGACACACAAGGCCCTCCGTGTCCTGCACTTCCATTTATAGGACAACAGTGACCAAATTGTCCGCATAGCCATCTTATTACCCCACCTCATGTACCCTGGTACAGAACATTTTTGAATCTATGCAAAAACATAATTCTGCACAACTACAACACCACTCTGCGCCACAGGTGTGGAAACACATTTTGTGCAGAATTTGAAAAATGACAGCTGTGACATACATGAGGTTGGGTAATAAGAAGGCTATGTTGAAAATCTGGGGTCAAAATATTTTAACAATTTCAAAGTTACGAGCGGACATATTGAAATTGCAACAAATGGTCATAACTTTGGTATTTTTTCATATTTTGACCCCAAATTTTGAATACAGTCTTCTTATGACCCCACCTCATAAACCTCATAAAATTTTAAAATCCATGCCAAAACACCATTCAGCGCCACATGTGTGAAAACACATTTTGGGCAGGATGTAAAAAATGACCGCTGTTCTGTCAATGAGGTGGTGTGAAAAAATGTCTATGTTGAAAATTTGGACTCAAAATATTGAAAATTACCAAAGGTACATGTGTGTGTAGAAACATTTCAACAAACACTCATAACTTGGCCATTTTTAAAACTTTTTTCACCAAATTTTCAACAAGGTCTTTTGGGACCCCTCCTCATGAACACTGGCAGTGAAATTTCATTATTCGGTCCCAAAAGGTGATTTCACACAGCGACTGTGAAATCACCTTCCAGGCCTGATTAACTAAATGACAGTTGCAGTGTTCATGAGGTGGGGTTCCAAAAAGCACATGTTGGAAATTTGGTGAAAAAATTCTTAAAAATGGCAAAGTTATGAACATAAGTTCAAAACGCCATTGAAATACATTACATGGTTCTTACCTTGATTCCTCAGTTCACGGTTCAGCTTTGAATAGCTCAAATGTGTCCAGGTTCACAGAAGATGATGGTCTATAAGCTCTGGTGGTAAGTATAGGGTAAAGGGGGTAAGGGGGGCTGTGTGAGGTGGTGGGTGCTCAGTGGGAGGGACAGGATGGGGAGGGGGATGACAGGGATGATGAGGGACTGTTTTCTTTTTTTCAGGTAAAAAAATTGGGGGACTTTTTTTCTTTTCAGGGAACAAATTAAAAAATAAAAATATTTTGGGACACTGGGGGTGGGCTCCCCAGTGTCCACACTACTGGGGAGGGTGCCTTATAAATGCTGACATGGAGATTAGGTCCCCAATGTCAGCAACTGTTATTAACAGAAGGGGCTGCAGAGGGGGGCATCTGACAGTGGAGGTGGGCATACTGGTGTCAGATTATAGAAATAAATAAATAATAACTAGGATTGGAGGGTGGGGAGTGCCACTAGGCACCAGGGAAAGATATGGGAGGGAGGCACCACTAATACCAAAGAAAATAAGAAAAAAAAGAAACTATGGGGATCAGAAGGAGGAAGGTGCCACTGGGCAATAGGGATACATATAGGAGGTTGGAAGGATACCATTAACACCAACAGGGAAATTAATAAAAGGTGGGGGGAGGGATTCCACTAGACACCAGGGAAATGGTGGCTCACAGCTGAATCTGCAGCCGGCAGCATGAGTTGAGCTGCAGCTGCAGAAGTCAAGAAAATCCTATTGTTCTCATACAGAGAATGCAGCAGAAGCATTCCTCTCACTAAGCTGGTCACCCAGAATTTTTGATGCCCAGAAACGGTGTTTCTTGGCAGAATTTAAAACAAACAAACATCCGAATGTAGCTAAATGGGTCCCTTTTAGTTAAGTTCTGATGTTTCTTTTTTCTATTCCATTCATTTTTATGTGTTTTCTTTATTTTCTGTTTCTCACTAACTGAAAAAAAAAGATCATGTCTGCAAAAATACAGTACCTCCTGCAAAAATAAATCTATTTTCATGCAAAACATCTAACTTTTCCCATAATAAATACTGGGAACAATGTACATTTAATAACTTTTGAACAAATTATTTTTTCTTCACCAAACCTTCAAAAGGCACATCTGTGAGGCAAAGGCTTTCTACCCTGAAATGTCAGACCACAACCTAAAACGGTTTCTGAGATACAGGTGGACAAAGAAACAGGAAAAAAACATACATTTAGAGATTTTGGACACTCCGTATCTTAGAAACCACATAACGGATTCACACAAAGAGAGGCACCGCCCAGTAGGCATGTAGAGAGCAGCATGGCGCCAGTTTCAAGATACCAGCAGAGCTGAGCAGTGAACAACTCTCCCCTTCCAGATAACACATATGACTTTCAGAACGACAGCCATAAGCAACAGCTTATACCGTGAGTTTTTGTCTGAGCAGCTAGAAGAGAAGAAAACTACATAATTCTTTAAAACATTTGGTATAATGTCAAGCTGGAGAGAGCATATATCGCTGAAGTTAGGAAAAGGAAAAATAAGAACTCGAGGTGCGACTGGGAAGAAAATGGCTGCTAACTCGATGCATACTATGGTGAGTAAAACCGGGACGCCAATGGCTATGAAAATGATTGAATTTAAAGAACAAATTGCAAGTATCCATACAGAACCTAGGACTTTCCCTATGTTTCAACAACAGATGCCAAAAGATAAATTACCTGGTACATTAACAGGAAAAAACTCAAACTCAAACGAAGAGGTCCAGTCAAAAATGCCAGAACAGTGTGCTGGTATATCTCAGGACTTTCAAAAGGAACTTCCTAATAAAATAACACAGAAAATATTGAAACATCTTGATACTGGTGATGGAAAGAGTCCAGAATCTACCAGAACAGAATCGATCTCAGAAGATCCTACTGTTATTGTGAAGGAAATCTCTTCTGAACAGACTGAACGATTACTGAACATAGCAGAAGAGACAACGGGAGTTCCGGTAAGAGAAAAAAATACTGTAAATGTTACGCAAATAATTACCAAACCTAATACTGTTGTACCTCAGTTTGTAATTAGTAAAGAAACTCAAAATGTGCCAGGTAATCTGTATGAACAACAGCTGAAGCTAAATGCTGAACAAGTTTTGGAAAATAACTCAGAATCAGAATGGGAGTCAGAAAATGAGAGGTCTAATAGGGATGAGCCCCCTACCTGGGCAAAATCTTTAATCCAAAAAGTTTCTGTTATTGCAACTAATATGTAATGAATAATGGCTGCTCAGACAAAATTGGAAACTTATTTTGAATTGATGCAGAGATTGGTAAATGAAAATGTGAAATTAAAAAATGATCTTTCTGACTTGAAACAAGTAACTACAAAAATTCAAGATGATTTATGCACTTTACCGTCGGCTGTGACAAAATGACAAAAAGAATGTAATGATTTACAAGAAAAACTTATGGATTTTGAACTGCGTGCTAGAAGAAAAAATATCAGTCTGTTAGGAATACCGGAGCAATGGGACAACTCTAAAACTTTGAGAGAATCTTTTAAAGTAATAGAAGCTTCATACTTAGGAACAAATGCGAATAGTATTTCAATGGATATTGACCATGTTCTTAGAAGTTTGAGACAGCAACCTACTGACTTTGAACTGCCTAGACCAGTAATTCTGAAATTCATGAGAACTACCGATAAAGAAAAACTAATGACTGCAGTTTACAAGAAAAAAAGAATTATGGTAGATGGGGCCCAAATTGCTATTTACAATGATCTGCCTTTTTAAATTGTACAGCAAAGAAACCAATTTAATGATTTAAGATCTAGACTTTGGAATAAGGGATATAAACCAACAATGATATTACCTGCAAAAATTAAACTGATTTTGAATAATAAAAGACATATATTTGATACAGTACAGGAGGCTAAGCAACAATTGAGAGAATTAACACCTGAGATCTTTAGTTAATGAGGCCTCCATATGTTTTTTGAGAGATAAATGTGAATTGGTCAGTGCGTGGGGGGGGGGATTGCAAAGACACTATGAAGGGTTTGCCTTCGAAAATCTAAAGAATTGTTTTTGGAAGGTAACTATGTTCGGTTCTGGAGAGGATCTCCATAGTTACCTGTCTAAATTTATGTATGTTGTTTTGTTTAATGTGTTTTTTTTCTTTTAATTGTGTTTTTTTATTTGTTTGTTTGTTTGCGGGGGGGGGGGCTACCCAGAACGGGAGCTCTGAAACAAACAAACAAAAAAAAAAAACACAACAACACGGAAAAGTCATTTGTTGGAACATTATATTTTATTTACTTATTTATTGAAGAGAATCAGAATTACAATCATTTGAGTCATAGACTCCTTTGCAAAGGCTCCACATCAGTACATAAAGAACAAAACATGACATTTACTGATATTATACATAGGTACAGTATATGCATTGTGTCAAGGATCCTAAGGTGGATTTTTGGTCTTAACTGTGACCAAAAGGTAGATTACAGATTCGGAGGGTCCTAGTCAAACCCTGAGTCAGATTTTATATACATTGTGATTGTGGGACCTGAGGATGCAGTCTGGGATAAGGTTGGGCATTTTATCACTGTTGTAATGGATTTTCTACATTTGCTGTCACTATATGGACTCTAGCAATCAGCTTCCTTTTGTGTTTTGGAGATGGTGTAGGTGAAACGGTTGCAGTCACAGGTGGCTGATACAAGGAAAAAGTCCTTGAAGCCAGTTTTAATTTGACCAAGACTAGGGGCTAGGGAGATAGCAGCCGGTAGGCTATTTAGCCATAGGGGAGCCCGGTATCGGAAAGACATTTGTCCTAGGGTGGTCCTACAGTGGGGAACTAGGAGAGAGGTGCCAGTGGTGCATCTAGGGGCCCTTCTGTGTGGGATTGTCTGGATGAGGGGGTGGAGGCCTACGGGTGCTAGCTTCATGTGTATTATTTTTGCTTGGAGGGTGGTGTGGTACTTAAACCTACCTTTGAAAGTGAGCCAGTCAGCACATTTGTAAAGCTTACACATGTGGGTGCCTCTATCACTCCCAGTGACCAGTCTACAGGCTTTATTGAGAGCTATATCGATGCTGTGCAGGGCTGTTTAGTCAGCAGAACCATAAATCATAATGCCATAGTCAACCAAATATAGGACAGAGGAAGTTACAGCAAGATGTAGGGTCTGGGAGGGTAGGCAATGCTTATGTCTATATAGGATCCCCACTCTGGTGTTTACAGTGGAGGAAGGGTGTTGGATGTGTGTGTGGTAGGTAAGGGAGGTGTCCAGAGTGACACCCAGGTATTTGAAGCTAAAGACCAGTTCAAGAAGGAGACCCTCGGAGTTTGAGATGAGTAGAGGAGCACTGCTGAGTGGGCTTTGGCAGTGGGCAAAGATCATCGATGTTGTCTTGTTGTAGTTGAGTACTAGGTGGTGTTCATTAAACCAGGATTCAACTTCAGTAAAAAAGCCTTGTAGGACTGATTGTAGGGAGTTAGGCTGGGGGTGCTTCCAGAGCATACTGCATCATCTGCATACAGCAAGAGCTTCCCTTTGCATGATTGAGGGAAGGAGTTTAGGAAGAGGGTGAAGAGCAATGGGCTGAGAATGGACCCTTGGGGACACCTGATTGGACTGGACTTTCGAAGGAAAGGGTGGCATTAATTTTAACCTGTTGGGTCCAGCCAGAGAGATAATCCTTGAACCAGGAGGTGGCCTCAGGGGAGAAATGTTGGGAGGGAAGGGTGTGTAGCAGGAATGCATGACTGATGGTATCAAAGTCTTTGGTCAAGTCGACATAGATTGTTCCTGCTGTGGAACCCTGGTCCAGGGCATCATGAATATATGAGGTAAATTCCTGGAGGGCAGTGGTGGTGCTGTGCCCCCTCTGGAACCCATGTTGTTCATGGCAGAGCAGTGAGTATTTGGTTAATTAGTCAGTGAGCTGGTCCGACACAATTTTTTTGAGCACCTTTGGGGGGGGATCGAGATGGGTTGGTAATTGCTGGTGGAGGTGGGGGTCTCCACTTTTCAGTATGGGGTAATTATGCCTCTTTTCCATGGCGTGGGGAACTGGCTGAGGCGGAGTGACCAGTTAAGAATTTTGGTAAGATGTGGCAGGGTTTCATCTAGGGTTAGCCTGAGCATTTTGAGGGCAATAGAGTCACTGCTATAGCAAGCATTCATCAAGGCTTTGGTGAGGTAGCATTTAGCCTCACTGCAAGAGATGATTCTCAGCCAGAAAGGTGGAGGGGCCACAGTGGCAGAGATGTCTATGGGGCCATTAGGAATTGGGTCAAAGAAGTTATGTGGGAGGATGTAACTGAGGTCTGAGAAGGTGGTATTAAGGGCATTGGATATGGCAGTGGGATCCTGGGTGAGGGCTCCATCCACTAGAATCTGTGAGGATGCTGGGGAAATGGTTTTCCCACACAGCTCTTTTATATTGTTCCAGTATTTTTTCCCTGAGCCCCAAGTGGTGGTGAGGACGTGTTTGTAGTAGGTGGTCTTGGCTTGTCAGATGGCCCAAGTACATTTGTTTCTGGCCTCTCCATAGAGTTGTCTGTCCTGGGGTAGCTGTGAGTCCAGGGCTCTATGCCAGAGGTTGTCTCTATGGTGCATCAGATTAAGCAGGGATTGTGAGATCCAGGGGGTATCCCTGTTTTTTAAAATTCACTTTGAGAAAGGGGAAAAGATGTCACAGGCAGCATTAAAGATAGTGATAAAGGAGCGGAGGTCAGTATCAACAGAGTGAGCGTCATGGATGGGTGACCAGTCACATGAGACAAGGTACGTTTTGAGGTGGGAGAGGGCGCCTTTTTTGAGGTGCCTTTGGATTGTACCTTAAGGGAGGCTAGGTGGGAGTTTATTTGACCACCAGCAGGTGACAGGGGAGTGGTCACTTAACGCATCAGGGAGCACTTTAACCTGGGAGAGGTTATTCGGGTGGTTGGTGAGGATGAGGTCTATAAGAGTGGAGGTCCCTGTTCAGGGGTCAAGTCTGGTGGGGGAAAGGACCACCTGAGTGAGGTCATTGGCTAGGACAGTGTATTTTAAGGGGGTAGATATAGTGGATAACCAATTCACGTTAAAGTCACCCATTATAATTAGTTTGCTATTGGGAGGGAGATGGGTGATGCTGGAAAGTATTGAATCAAAGGCTGGCTTTTGGCTAGTGGGAGGATGTAAACTGCCATTATGTATAGTGTTTTTCCATGATTGCCAAGTGTGATCTTAATGGCAGTGGATTGGGCACCATGGGTTGGCAGAGGAAGGGAGACCAGGAGGACTTGCAGCATGGTTTTGATGTAGATGGCACACCCACCTCCCGGTTTGCTTAGTCTGTCAGTTCAAAAGATGGTGTAGCCACTGAGGGTAACAGAGGCATCAGGGATGTTTTTTGAGAGCCAAGTCTCTGATAAAACTAAGACATCAGGGGCGAATTGAGCGATCCAGCCCTGTAGCAGAGTGAATTTGCTTAGGAGGCTGCAGATATTGAGGGAGGCTAGTTGTAGGTTGCCTAGCTTGATCTCTATTGTAGCACTAAATGTATGTGGCCCCAGATTAGGATGCACATTGCCTGACATTAGGAGGAGGAGGAGAAGGGCGAGGTGGAGAAAAGCTTTCTGTAGAAGCTTGGGTGCAAGGCGATGGGAGTGAGGAGAAGTACGGATTTTGGAGGGTCCTACAGGTATAGGGAGGGTGCTTATGAGATGGGCTAGTAGTGCTGGGGGCAGTGAGGGATGGGGCAAAGTGAGGGGTGAACAGAGGGAGTGAAGGGGTGAGATCCCTTGGGGGTCAGGGAGGGAGTGCCATGTAGGTTGGAGGTATGGTAGGTGCGTGCTTGTTCATGGTAGTTGGAGCTTGGGGGGCACTATAAGTGGGCAAGCAGGGAGCCAGACTTTGGGGTCCCATATTTGTGGCTCTTCAATTGGGAGAGTGGAAGGGGGCAGTGTAGAGAAAGGGAGCAGTGTGGCAGTAGCGACAATCATCTGTAGGTAAAGATACATGTTGTTTAGAGAGAAATTTAGAATTTGATGGGATGGTGGACACTAGTGGTGAGAAAGTATAGGCTGCAGGTGGGAAAGTGGGCTAATTGGTTATTACCAATCACATAAGATTCTCTATATAATAGTATGTTAGCCAAGGGTGGTGGTGGGGGCGGTGGGACAGCCGGGATGGAGCACCAGTGAGGCTAACTGAACTGCTTATCAGCAAGCAGGTGAAGAGCAGAGAATCCAGTTCCTCTAAGGTTTCAGTAGTTGGTCCGTACCTTGAGTGTTTTGGCATAGTGCTTCGGTGTGGGGGAGGGCTGCTTCTGGCCCATCGCAACCTCACTATCTGCAGCCCAGCTGTGGACAAGGAGAGGGAGAGGGAGAGAGCACAGATTTATATTAAGGTAAGAAGCTTGGGGGAGGGCCAGCTTAAGCACCTAATAACAGGGGAGGCAACTGCAAGAGACCAGGATGAATGGCTATGTTCTGCATTCACTCCCAGGCTGATTTTAAACATACATCGTTGTACTTATCTTAAGCAGGCAGCCTTGGACTCAGAGTGAGCTTACAGAGCTAAATTTGACTTTTAAACAAGCAGCGTTTTACTCAGAGCTACAGTAGATATATTTGCAGCCTTGTACTTAGAGTCAGCTTACAGAAAGAAATAAATTTGGCTTATATACAAGCAGCGTTTTATTCAGAGCTACAGGAAATACATTTGCAGTCTTGTACTCAGGGTCAGCTTACATAAATTAATAAATTTGCCTTTTAAACAAGCAGTGTTTTACTCAGAGCTACAGAATGTATATTTAGCCTGTGCCTACTGAACAACTGGTGTTAACAGGATTTAAGGCACTTCATGCTATCAGACTATGGGAAAGACTTAGTCAGGATTGCATAAAACAACATTTTCAGAAGGGGTTTGGCTCCATGACACAGGCAGAATCCCCAGCTTCTTGAATCACACTAGACCAAGGTGGTTTGCTAAGTACAAAAATTTGAACTGTGTTTTGGCGTCAAACTGCAAACTCCCGAACAATGCAATACTGGCTTCAGGACTTTCAACATACAGACCCTGCAACCTATCTGAACTTAGAGCACAAAAGAGAAAAAATAAAACATGTGTGGGGACACAAAATTAATCCCCTTTAAATAAGTCCATAACAGTAACTGAGCTGTGTATCAGCAAGTGGGCAAGGACCAGAGAATCCAGCTCCTCTAAGGCTTCAGTAGTCAGTCCGCACCTTGAGTGTTTTGGTGTGGTGTTTCGGCATGGGGGAGGGCTGCTTCTGGCCCCTTGTGACCTCACTATCTGTGACCCAGCTTGAGTGTTTCAGCGTGGTGTTTCAGCATGGGGAAGGGCTGCTTTTGGCCCCTCACGACCTCGCTATCTGTTTTAATGATGGAGACACAAATTAAAACAGCCTCCTTAAGTATGAATGGATTAAATACCCCAATAAGAAGAAATAGAATACTAACATATTTAAAACAATATTTTGATAACATTATTTGTTTGCAAGAAACTCATCTGGATGAAAAAGAAAGCAAAAAACTAAAAACTAAATGGTGTAATCAGTGTTTATTTAGTGTGGGTACTAGGAAGAGCAGAGGGGTAATTATTTTAATAAGAACTGGTCTGGGAGTAAAAGTTATTGATACCTTTAAGGACACAGAAGGAAGAATATGTTCAATTAAAATACAAATTGACCAGCACTGTTATACTTTTGGTTCTTTTTATGTACCATTTACTAATTATGCAGACTTCCTTGCTAAATTAGGAGAAGGGCTCCAGAAACTTCAAGCAAATGATATAATTTGGTGGGAGATCTTAATGTGTTAATTAATACACAAATAGATAAATCAACACCCCTTACATTAGGGAATTTAAATATTGCTAATAAATTAGTTTATTTCATGAATATGGAATCATTAGTTGATGCATGGAGAATTATTAATGGGAATATTAAAGAATATACACATTTTGACAAAAAAAAAATAGATCTTTCTCGAGAATAGATTATATCCTTACTTCTAGTAACCTAGTTAATTATTTGAATAAAGTTGTTATAGATTAAGGACCATGCCTTAATAAGCATTGAAATAAAAATGACAAAACATTTAAGATATAGGACATCTAATTGATCATTTAATAACTACCTTTTAAAAGATTCTCAGTTTGTGCAGTATATAAACCAAAAGATTGATGAATACTGGGAAAATAATTATAAACTAGGATGTTCAGTTGCTCAAATATAGGACGCATTTAAAGCAACTATAAGAGGTTATCATTTGACATTAGGAAAAAGGAGAATTTAAGAAAAGAAATAAGGAAGTAGGAGACAGACTGAAACAATTAGATAAATTAATTATAAATATTTATGACAATTACTATAAGGAATGGGAGGAATTTAGAATAAAAAATGACAAATTATTAATGAAGAAACTATGAGGATTACAAGGGGGCTAATGGAAATTAGATATTTTCAAGCAGATAAATCATGGAATTTTAGCATCATTATTAAGGAAAGAAAAACAAAAGAATACTATTGTACAAATTAAAGATATAAAAAGAAGAAATAAAAACAAATGACCTAGACATTGCTGTAGTGTTTGTGAACTGATATAAAACAGTATATCAAAAAAATGTACAATCTGATACAGATAGTATAAATAACTTTACTCAGGAGTCAGGAATCAAACCATTTAATCTTGAATTCTATAATATTAATCAAAGAGAAATAATACAAACAATTAAGACACTTCCAAAAAACAAATCACCTGGACTAGACAGATTTACAAACAAATTTTATATAACCGTTGCTGATCAGATTGCTGAATGGATAGAAAAAATGAAATTAGAAGTGTTAACAGAAGATAATACAAAATTCCCCTTCTTCAATGCAGCAGGCAAAGGTTATATTAATTCAGAAACCTGATGAACCAAATGAGTGCCCAGATAGTTATCGCCCAATCGCACTGTTAAATACTGATTACAAGTTGATAGCTAAAATAATAAATAATAGACTACAAACTCATATTCAATCTTTTATTCACTATAATCAATATGGCTTTATTCCAGGACGTAAAATTACTCAAGCCAACCATAAAATTCAAGCAATTATTGCAATAGTTAATAATAACAATCAATATAAACAAGATACATTCTATACAGTAGCCATAGATGCAACAAAGGCTTTTGATTTAATTAATAAGAAGTTTATGTTTCAGGTTTTGCAGTATAGGGGAATTCCTAAGGATATTTTGAAGTTAGTATCAATGTTGTATCATAATACTAAAATAAAAATCCAAGTAAATAACTTTCTTTTTGAAGAGTTTATTAAAAAGAATGGGGTACACCAGGGATGCCCACATTCCCCACTTTGTTTATTCTTACACTAGAACCTTTGTTAAACACTATATGGAAAACCCAGGCAGTAGAAGGAATTAAGATAGGTACAGAAGAAATCAAACTGAGCATCTTTACGGATGATATTCTTTTAATACTAAAGAATATTAATGAATCAATAAAAGCATTATTGAACATAATTCATGAATATTCTCAAGTAGCTGGATATGAAATAAATAAAAGTAAATCAGTAATTATGAAAATATCCAAACATAATAAGGAACAATTAGAGGGTTTGGTACAATAATTTAAATTGCAAGACAATATCAAATATTTAGGGATATTCTTATCACCAAATCAAGGTAATAATATATAAAAAAACTTTAATAAAGCTAAAGAAAAAAAAAATTATTGGAAAATTGGAAAAACTTAACACTATCCCTATGAGGCTGTATTGATACAATCAAAATGATGGCTATGCCGCATTTAATTTTCATGATACAAAACATAGTAGGAATTCCTTCTACTGCTTGGTTTCAAGATATAAAAAGAATATTAAAAAAATTCTTATGGAGGAGAGGCAAACCATGTATTACTTGGGAATCAATTCAAATACCTAGACAGGTAGGTGGACTTGGTTGTCCAGATCCATTAAAGTATGTTAAAGCTAATATATTGGCTTTTTTTTTTATATCAGATGACTTTTGTGGAGAACCATGATTTAGAAATAATCAAAGAAATGTTGAATTTAAAGAATAATACAGATAAGTGGAAGAATAAGAATAATTTATGGTGGAATTTAGAATTATTGAAAACTATTCCTACAATGTTTCTTAATTGGTTCCAAGTAATTAAAGAATATCTTAGAAATCCTATAAGTTTGGAATTACCATGGTTATGTTTTAAAATTAAAGATTTAAATCTTTCATGGGACCAACCCTTAAATACTAGTGGGTTTATCTTTTTGATAGATTTTGTAGATCAGAATGAATTTCTTTCTTATCGACAAATGTTAAAATTATTAAAAGTTACACAGTGGAACATTATCCATTATCACGCTATTAAAAAAAATTTCTCAGAAAATATGGAAAAGATTTGGCCAAAGTGATACAAACTTAGCTTCCATAATAAAAGACCAAGTTCGTCTGATTTCAAATAAAGATAAGAAACTGTTGAATTATTTTTATAAAAAACTGGTCAAACCTAAGATTGGAATAACTAAATAAGATAAATAAATGAAAAATGGAAGTGGGGGTAGTATTAGAACACAGACAATGGGATGAAATTAGACAATGTGGGAATAAAATATATGTTTTGGCCAAGAATAAATTAATTCAACATAATATAAATTACCGAGCATATTATACACCAGTACAGATTAATAAAATAAATAAACAATGCTCTAATTTATGTTGGCATGGATGTAAACAAAGAGCACATTTAACCCACTGTCTGTGGTCATGCCCCCAAATGTTATCTTAGTGGCAAAAAAAAAAAAAATATATGTAACTCTTTCCCACTGGTTTCAAGTAGATATTCCATGTAATATGGAAATATATATATATATATATATTGAACTTTCATCAACGGATAGATTTGAATATTATACAACAGAAAATTTTGGCACTAGCTTCCATGGCAATGAACAGAATTATTTTGGAAAAGTGGAAAGAAAAAAATTTGGAGGAAATTAATTTATATAAATGGTGGGCAATATTGAATGAAACACTTCTGATGGAACAATTAGCAAAAGAATTTGAACCAAATTTAGAGGATTTGTTTGGAACCACATGGAAAGAGATTGAATCATATACTCCACCTATAACTTCTATATAGTAGTCAAAGTAAATATATATGTATATATATATATATATATATATATATATATATATATATGTATATATGCATGCACACATAATGTGGTAGAGCCTGTCCTGGGGTGGGAAGGGGGGAGAAGTTAGAGAAGAGAATATTGATTAATGTAAAAAAAATTACGGACTCTTTAAAGGAAAAGTAAGAGAAGAGAGGGATAGAGAGACAAAAGATGTTGTAAACAGATAGTAAAAATGTTATTGAATTTATGCTAACATTTGGTGATAGCATTTTTAGCAATCATAGATTAATATATGCATGATGTGATTTTCTTATCTAGCAGAATTAATTTGATAAGAGATAAAACTAATAAGGAAAGTTTAATTATACAAGCCACTGTTAATTGTTTTAGTATCTTTATAATACTTGTCTTTTCCCCTGTGCTGGTCGATAGATTTAAAAAATAATTAAAAATCCATTCTAAGATATGTATTTAGTGGTTGTTTTTGTTTAGTGTCTATGTATACGTGTGTATATATAAATGTTGATACGTGAAAATTAAAAAAAATATTTTCAGTAAAAAAAAATAATGGATTCACACAAATTTTTGCCAGAGCAAGAGACCTACCCGAAGAGATTGTGCATGCAAAATTTCATGCAACTCCGTTGAACAGTTACAAAGTTATTAAGGTTGTACAATTTGGCTTTTGCATAGAAGTGAGCACTCAACCCTAAGTATAGTGGTGCTACCATACCACTATAATTATATATATATATATATATATATATATATATATATATATATATATATATATATATATATACTGTATATATATATATATACACATACACATTTGGAAAAAATCCCACAATAGCAACCCTCACAAGCAATCCTGCTCTATGTCCAGCCACCATCTTTCTATTGTAAATAGTGCTATTTTGCACATTATTAAATCATTATGTCTCCACTACCCCCCACCATGGCAGCACCCTTCTCAGCCTCTCCCCCTGCACCCAATTCTCAGTATGAGTAGGTAACTGGTACAAGCCAGCATCCTCCATGGCTGGCAGACTTTTCATTAATGAAAGCGCTCATGCGCTTACTTGCTCTCTCTGTATAGTGAAACCAGCTGATCACTTGATAAGCTAGTTTCCCTATACAGAGTGGGAGAGCATGATAATGCTTTCCTTCATAAGAAGATGGCTGGCTGTAGAGGACGGCAGGTTGTGCCGGTTAGTTTCTTGTATTTATTGATCGCGTGTGGCTCCTGTGTTTGGGGTTGGAGTAGGATGCTGCCAGGGTGGGAGAGTGGGGGAAGACACAAGAATTATTTTTTAAAGCATAAATAAGCAATATTTACAATGATAAAAATGGTGGCCAGCTGTAGAGGCAGGCAGGTTGTGCTGGTTGCCCATTGTGGGATTTTTGTTTTTCCAAATGTGTTTATGTACCCAGCTGTGGGTAGGGTGGGAGGCTAAGATTGGGGTTCTGACAGGACTTGTGCTGGGGAGGAGGGTGGGGGGCTGCTTCTCTTCTTGTTATTTGTTATGCATCTGAATACTGAATAATGAACACCTTGTCTTGAATATTTGGTTGCCAAATACCAAATATTTGGCTGAATATTCAGGAAAAGGTATTCACACAACCCTACAGATCAGTTTTTTTCTGGAAAAAAGAAAGATGCTTGGTGTGAATTCTGACTGGAAATGTGTAGCTTTATATTTGGTGCCACTCAAGAGTGACTGGTCAGTCATTTACTGACCCCCCTCCCCCGTGAGGGCCCGGTGTAACATCATGTCTGCTTTTCAATTAGTCTTTGGACAGCCAGATTATTTATTTATCTAATAATTTTCCCCAAGAGATGCACACTGCACAAAGCATCTTGTTTCCAGGTACATCCATTGCCATTAATAGAGTGTGGGAGGCTGTAGAGCTCCTAAAATTGTATAAAGGAATCAAACTTGTACATTCAGAAAACAGACTGGTCATGACTTTTTGGGCTGTTTCTTCTTTAATTTTTAAATTTTATTCTGGTCTCCATCTTTGCCCTTACATTCTCCTGTCCTTCTCTCACCCTCTTTATCCCAGTTTTCTGAAGAACAGGGGCAGAGTGGAGGTGGTACTGAGGAGGGTGAACAAGACGATCCAGGAGCAGAAGGAATGGACTTATAAGGAGTGGTTGAAGGACCTAAACATGTACATGCTGAAGGTGAGAAGGAAGCAAGGGAACAAGACTGAGACATACAAATACCTCTGCTATGTAAACAAGGTGGATAGTGGGGCATTGTTCAAACTGACTGGGAACACAAACACCAGAGGTGACTCCATGAAATTGGTGGGGGGCAAATTTAAGAGGAATAACAGAAAGTATTTTTTTCATGGAAAGTATGGTGGAGGGGCAGAATAAGCTACTGAAACAAGTGGTCTGTGCCAAAAGAGTGGGGGATTTCTAACATGAGTGGGAGAGATACATGGGCTTGGTATAGATGGTATCAAAGGGGGAGGGGAAGAGGATGAGTGAAGAGCCACTAGAGCTCTCACATTCCACATAAGATAGGCAGGACTGGGTAGATATGATGGGCCAAGGGGCCCTTTTCTGCTGACAACTTCTATGTTTCTGTGTTTCAGCCATGCACTTAGCTACAAGGCACACGGGTGATCAGCATCATTTAAGACTGGCAGAAAGGTCCACTTGGGAGTCAGCTGTGGTCACTGACACATGTCAGGCTCTCCTCCCAAAGACAGTGAGAGAAAACTTAGCCTCTGCATCATGTGCACTAGTCACTGACTTGCTGAACCAGAAACTCAAGGTTGCTCCAAGCTTTGGTCTCCTAACTGTATGCTGCTGATCGGGCCTGTTTGCTAAGTATGCAATATCGCATGACAGGATATGCATAAAGCTGTATCACTCTATGCCCTGGGTGCATTGTGAGGCTCAAGGCCACTCAGCCACCCGGGAAGTGCAGTGATCATACCTTAATGCACTAACTGGAGTGTGTTACCGCACTTAGAAAATATGAGCTGGATTCATGAAGCAGCACTTGGATCAATGCAAGCTGCAGCAAACAGCAGCTTGCATCGACCTCTGATGCGCCAGGCACCCCGTGGATGATTCACTATCAGGAGGGGTCCCGGCACCAAACTCCCACAGTTTGAAGCAACTGCTGCCATGTGTCAAAGGCAAGGCATATGAGAGGGGTTTGCCACAAGCTCTGCAGCAGTTGGGTGGCATTGACACCCTCTGATGCAGACCCACCTAGCAGTTAGTAGGGTCATGAGGAAGAGCACAGTAGACATGGATGGCAGGTCTGGTCAGGATGAGTAGAGGGGGGTGGCAGCAGTCCCTGATGGGGACATTGCAAGACTGCCACCATGCCTGTGCTGTCCATGTGGGTGGGGGTGGTAGCCACACTCCTGGCACCAGGGGGACCCTGCAAGCACATACCCACCATGGGGGGATACCCCCAGCCTCTCCAGTGTTGCTTCACTTACTGTTCAAGTCCAGAGTGGGCATGGGATACAGTGGGTGACAGCTCCAGGGATGGTGCACAGCCTGTTAGACAGTTCTGGGCTGGTCTAACTGTAGCAGATTGTGTGCCCTGTGGGGGGCTCCATAAATCCCAATTCAGGGAATGCTGCAGCACTACACTGGTGCTTGCTTCCTTCTGCTATGACACACTGGTGTGACCATCACAAAGATGGTGCAAGCCCGGCTGGCACAAGCAGTCTCCCAACCGGAGCAGGCTGCATTCCTAAATCAGGAATGGAGCAAGGTGTAGCGCAGTGAGCCCCTTGCATCATATTTCTTTACGCAAGCACCTTGCATCATTCTCCATGCTTTCTGAATCAGGCCCTATATCTTTAACAAAGAAAATACGTAAAAAGAAAACAAAACCAATCACTGCACATTAAGCAATATTACCACACAGCCATTTGATTGTCTCAGCCTATCATAACCCCCTGTTTCTACTACCCATTTATGCTGTACATGATTAGTTAGTTGACAAATTCATGCCTATTTGAAGGTATGATCTGGGGATTGCATAGCAAACAATATCTCAGTAGGAACAGAATATACACTAAAGGTGAGGTAAATATTAAACAAGAAAATATAAAAAAGAGCAGACCAGGCTAAGACAGATTCAGTAATAGAACCACTTGCAGTCCAGAGCAGTGCAACAGGCTAGCACTGAAAAGTACACAACATTTCTACATAACTGTATTCATATTGTCGGGATAAACTTACAATAAAGGTAGGTTTACAAAATGGGGTTCAGGGAACTAGGCAATGGTGTCAAGTGTAGTTGCAGGCAGAGATACCCTTCAGTAGGCAGATTTTCAAATGGCTGAAAATAGCCATGGGACTAAGTCCTGTGCTGCAGGCTGCCAGTGTGGAAAAATCTCTGCCGGCAGATATCCTAGTTTTCAGCCCATGCTCCAGGGGCAGGCACAGCTGAGGAGGATGTTACTGTACACCTGGTCAAACCAGGCCTAACTTTTGACACAGCTATGCCAAACAAACAGCCACAAGCTGCTATAAATCATGGAACCAGCCATAAAATGACTCCATTTTAGAAAATCTGGTGCATGCAGCAAAAACAGCAGCTCCGCAAGTGAAGACCCACTTGTACAAGTTTTTCCCGCATCTGCAGTGGCCTTGGAAAATCTGGTCTCAGGTAGTTTCAAAGAAATCTCCTGAACTGAAAGTGGGAAGAGGAGCTGCAGACCAGGAACTGGATTTTCAAAGATCCTTGAAATTGGTATAGGTGTGGGGAAAACTTGAACAAGTGGGTCTTCACTTGCAGAGCTGCAGTTTTTCCCACACAAGTCAGATTTCCTAAAATGGAGCCATTTTATGGCTGGCTCCACAATTTATGGTTGCTTGGAGCCATTTTTTGGCACAGCTGCACAAAAAAGTTAGGCCTGGTTGGGCCAGATGTAACATCCTCTGCAGCTGTCCCTGCCGCCTATGTGGACCATGGGTGAAAACTGGAAAGTCTCCCAGTGCATAGATTTTTTTCTGCACTGGCAGACTGTGGCCATGGGACTTCATCCCATGGCCATTTTTTTGACTTTTGAAAATCCAACCCCAGCAGTGGAAGAGAGTTCCATTGTCTGAGTGTAGCAATAGCAAAGGTCTAACCCCTATGTTGATGTTGGATTTAGGGGCGAACAGTAGAGACTTATCTTTGGAATTCAGAGGGCATGTTTGATTAGAGAATTTGAGTAAATCAGTAAGGGGAACAGGAGTGCCAGATCTGATAAACTTGTCCATGAATCAACCCAAAGCAAACTGCCAATCTTTTAAGGAGAATAACCACCCATGTTTACTATAGAACTCGCAAAGATGGATGAAGTGGATGGATGGCAGGGCAAATCTACAAATGTTGTAGTAGAATGGCCTATTTGGCCGAAAGTCACATAGCAAGTTGAATAAAGAAGATGAGCCCATAATTAGGGGAGGGAGGAGAACACCTCTGGCAGGGGCAAGGCAAGTCGCGGGTGTTAGAATGTGTTTGGCTGGGTACGTCATGCCAAGTTTGACATTGATGGCCCTTCAAGAATTCTGGATATGAAGGGAAAAGTCCAGATGGGTGCCGGCCCAGTGGTGCAGTGGGCAGAGGTGCTGCAAAGTGCCTTCCCTCTCCCATGCCAGCGAATCGAGTTCAGGAGCGAGCTTGGGTCACCAGGGTTGACAAGGGGGAGGGAGGGAAGGAAGACGGATAAGCTGCCATCTGGCAGCTCTTCTCTCCCAGCTCTTGGGCACCACTGGGTGGAGGTCCAGTGGTAGCACTGATGTTTGGGAGGCTGGCATTATGTCGGGTGGGTGGATTGGGACTGATGGTTCTGGCACGCATGTGTGCCCCCATGCACATGCGTGACCACATTTACTGTTGCCTCAGGGGTGAAAAACAAGGTGGAAAATGGACGGTGGTTTCAGGCTTCAGTGATGCCCTGCTCGTGATGCCAAGATCTGCCTTACAGGAAGATCAGAAGGAGGAGGAGAACGGAGGTAGTTGGCTGGTCTTTGGCACCTGGGGCAGGGCTGATAGCCCGGCTGGTCCCAGACAAGGAGGATAAAAATATTTACCAAAAAAAAGTCCAGATGATGATCCATGCTAACTCCAAGATTTTTAAGAGCAGACAGTACTCAGTGGAGGGTCATCAGAGCAAGATAAAGATGGGGCTTGGGGCAGGATCGTATTTTGACTGGGATTCAAACAACATAACCTGGGACTTTTTTGTATTCCAGATCAGTTTATTTCTTGTAAGCCAGGTTAGCATATTATGAAAGTCTGCATTAAGCCAAATGTTGATATGACTAATTCTTTTGGAACTAACAATGAGTACTAGCTCTCCAGCATACAATGTGGTTCTACAATACACTGGTGTCTGAGGGCGATTATTTATAAAATTGTAGAATAAGATGAGACCGAGTATACAGCTTTGATGGACACCAAGCTTGATAGAAGACATAGAAGACAGGGTCCTATTGTATTCTGCCTGTTAGGAGGATAATTTGCAAACCAATCAATTGCATGTGGTGACAGACCCAGAGCTGACCGCTTAAAGCAGAAGAGTTTATGGTCTGCCAAGTCTAACACTTTGGATAAATCTAAAAAGACTCCACCAGTTAACGTATTGGGAGGGCTTTAAGCCTGAGGTTTGATGGGCAGAGCAACAATGTCACTCCCTGATCGTACTTAAAGGTCACACATCCTGGGCCTGGCCAGGATTCATTTTTTCGTTGCTGCCGGAGGCGCCGCTCCTCCACGCTCTGCTGTTGATTTCTTGGGGGCACCTCCAGCTGCTGGCTCTGTCCCCAGTGAAACCCTGCTGCAGCTGGCAGCCTTGCTTCCTGATGGCTCAGCTGTCCCTCTCCTTTCAGCTTAGAAACATAGGAACATAGAAGCTGATGGCAGATAAGGACCGCAAGGCCATCCAGTCTGCCCATTTCTTTTTCTACCTTATAAATGTGCCATTGGCCTTTGCTCTGTCAATGGCCTATCTATTCATACTCATCTGTATTGCTCCCTTATGCCTATCCCATGCCTGTTTGAAGCCCTGCACTGTATTCATATCCACTGCTTCCTGAGGTAGGCCGTTCCATGCATCCACCACCCTTTCTGTGAAAAAGAACTTCCTCACATTACCCCTTAATCAGTCTCCCTCTAATTTCATGCTGTGTCCTCTTGTCCTGCTATTTTTCTTATATTGAAACATGTTAGACTCTTTCACCTTGTTAATGCTCTTAAGGTGTTTGAATGTTTCTATCATATCACCTCTCTTCCTCCTTTGCTCTAGGGTATACATATTGAGCTCTGTTAATCTGTCCTCATATGTTTTCTGATGCAGTCCCTGCACCATTTTGGTTGCACTTCTTTGGACTGCCTCAAATTGGTTAATGTCCTTGTGAAGGTGTGGCCTCCAGTACTGCACGCAATACTCCAGGTGGGGCCTAACCAGTGTCTTGTAAAGAGGGATTATTACCTCCCCGGCAGAGCTCTTCTTAGCAGAGCAGATAGCCTTTCTACAAATCTTACAGAGCTTCCTGTAGTCATCGAGATTTGTCATGGCATTGGTGACCTTAAAGGAATACCAACACTTGTTGCTGGCTTTCATAGGAGACAGGAGCTCACTGTGGAGCCCTTTTGCTGACAATACCCCCCCAACTCTCCTCTTAATAAAAGGGACATGAGCCTCCTATAAACAATGCTCATAACTGGCAGGTGTAAGCCTGGTTTCCATTTTCTGTGGTAAAAAGGTAATCTTCCAAAATGTCCTTCAGTGATCAGTCCTGTTGTTTCTTTTGGCAAAACCAGGTTTATAGAATCCTTCTAAGTATTTTCTTTTCTATTTTGTGGATTAAATGGTTTAATAACCTATGCACAAGGCAAATATTTTTGACTGTTGTAATTTCCTTGAAACATTTTTTGAGCATGCTTATAAGGTTATACAGCTCACTCACTGGGACCAAAGAATCTGATCTTAATATCAACGTGCCCTTAAAATGCAGGTTACACAGTCCTTGAAAAATTGCAACCAGACCACCAGAAATGTGCTTAATATCATGGTTTACTTAATACTGCATGCAGTGCCAGGGGTGGATCTAGAATTTTTTCAAGGCATAGCAAATTTGTCAAAGGGGTAGCACTTTCTCTGAAAAATGTAAAATACTCCTTTTCAGAGTTCAAATGAATCTAAAACAGTACTGTTTGCTGGTCAAAGTGGGTAGCAGGTGTTACATTGCCACTTGGCTAGATCCGCTTTGTGTGCAATGTCATTAGGGGCAAGCTTTTCTGCATTTGCTTCCTTCAAAGTTATTTCTGGAGCCTTTGGTCCCATAGCTTTAAAATCCTTCAAGTGACCAAAGACTCCTGAAATGACTTTAAGGTTAAACGTGATGCAGTATTTGTCTTTTGGCTGCATTTTCTTGTGAGAGAAGCAGACAGTTACCTCAGTTGTTGCTCACATCTCCACTCAGGATGGGGATCATATCATCTGAGTGTGGGCAAACATATTTAAGAGCAGATCACTTACAAACAGAGCCAGCTGTGGGACTCTGGACGCCCCCAGCAAAAGTGGTCAAGCAGCCCCCTATCCAATGCCAGCAAGATAACTCATAATGCCCCCTTACCCAGCCCAACTCATTCACATTCCTTTTACTCTATTCTACATGCACACCACTTTATTCTCATTACAACCAGTGACATAATATTTTTTTTTTGAGGGGTCAGTAATGTTAAAGTTCCAACAAAACAAAATTAGGGTGCCCCCCCCATGTAGCAGAGCCTGGTGTGCCCCCAATGACTGGCCAGCTGAAATAGTTACAATTAAGCAAAGAAGAGGGATGTGTGCATTCATGGACACAGCAACAGCAGCCATCAAGGTGAAATTTACCAAACTGAGGGGTATCAGTGTCAGCGCTCCTGAGCTGAGCTGCAGTCCTTATGTTTGTAGTTACCACTCTGACATCTGAAATAAAATATTGGTAAATTTACCCTTGATTGCTGTTGCTGTTGTTTCCTCAAGTGCACACCCCTCTTCTGTGCTTGATTAGTCCATGAGGTTCCTCTACCCACCAGATCTATTTCTGTACATCTGCCACTGACTGACTGGACCATACCTTATACAGTAATGCCACCACATCGCAAGACCCTATATAGCTATGTGATGCCCTCCATTCCTGTTTTAATAAAACAATCAATGGAAAATAGATTTAAAAACTAATGACATTTAAAAATGAATGGATTCCACGACAGTGATTGGCTGTCATCAATGAGCAGAAGTCCCCCAGCCACCTCAGGGATCACTGCTGCTTTAAACAGTTGACTTTTTTCTTCATAAAATAATTCCATAAAATCTTTTATGTTAAAAAAACAGGTGCTTGAAACAGAATATACTTACAAAGAAAAATCATTAAAAAAAACTTGCTACAAGAATGGTCAGCAGTAATTATAATATCTCCATTAGAGAGTATAAATTGAGTTGTTATCTTTCCACTGGAAACACTAAGTCCATTTAAAGGGTTACAGTTCTAAATCAAAACCCATATTTTCCTAAGTGCTGGCCTTGAACAGCCTATGATGCTAAGTGATGATTAACTAGGACAGTTTTCATAAATTGAGCCCCAAACCAGGCTCTGGATTCCTGTACCAATGTTTCATTATTTTGTTTGTACATTGTGTATATTCTGCAGCTACCACAGGCTTATGCTACAGGAATACATGACATAGGATGACCCCCAGGTCCTGTTGGGGCTGCCAAATGTACATATAAATAAAACAATGGTGCACTGGTATAGGACCTTAGAGCCTGGTTTTGGGCTCAGTTTATAAAAAACTGAAAACTGTTCTACTCACTCAGCATCTGGGCTTTCAAGTTCAGTACTTGCCAAAATCAGGTCCCAATTTAGAATCAGGACCATTTCTTTAAAAAAGATCATGGAACTGATAGAGAAAAACAATTCTATGCAACAGTTTCATGAAGTCCAGCCAAGTACCTTATGTACTGAGGTCTACCATAAAATGGGTGTCAGAAAGATTTTTAGACAGAAATTCTTTCAGAAGTTGAAACAACTGGGTCCCACTCCCCACCTCAATTGTTCCAGTTTTTTAAAAAGGATGGCACATGTAAAAAACGGGAGACTTTTTAAAGGACTGGTATTGGCAGTCTGTACTAGAAGTGGATCCCATTATTACAAATGGACAAGCTTTTGGTTTTCTAAGCAAGTGGGCTAAACTTTAGTGAAACAGAACAATTGTGGAGCCTGCCAGGACACAATGCAGGGTCTCAGGATACTGCATGACAAAAAGGAAAACTGCCTTGTGTCCTGCAGTAACTAATTGTCTGAATGCTGAAGCATTGCGTTGTATCCTGGTGGTCTTCTTGTATGACATGAATGCATGTAATGGATAGTTCAGGGTAACTCATTTAACATTTGTTCATCAATACCCACAGGAATCATTGTCCTACAGTAGGTTGGTGTTTGACATGACATTGGAACCTGTTACCTAGCAGTGATCAAGTGATTAAATATTACCTTGGAATCACAGGGATGCATTGTGTATTTGGATGATACTGTAATGACCAGGACACTTGGAAAAGGTATCCTTGCCACTCAAACACCTCACCTTACTGATTACAAGAACCTCAGGGCAAAACTGCACCACAGCCTACAAATACTACATGACTGACTTGTTCTCATTCAATTAGTGAACACATTTCTTCCAGACTTGTCCATCTTGTAGCCATTTCATTAGCTATGAAGGAAAAGCTGGAAATGATAGCAGACAGACTGCTGTGTGCCTGCTTTCAGGGAGGCAAAGTGACTGATCACACCAGAACAGTATTGCACCATCATGTTGATGAATTTCCTGTTAAGCTGGCTTGTGATACTCTATGGTATGTCCTGGGCACCATTATGTCATACACCATGAAAGATGACACAGAAAGACCAACAACATTTTTCTCCATCTCAGAAAGTGCTGCAGGATGCCACTGTTTGCAAAATCACAAGGGTCCTTTATGCATGTAATGGACATAAAAAAAAATCTTACATTTGTATGGATAGTGCCAACCAAAGTGATAGTTAACCAGCCTCTACCATTCATACCTCATCACATAAGGAAAAAGAAATTAGCCAAAAAAGAAAAAGGCCAATTTGCCACTGATGACAAATGGCAATTACTATTTATATGATATAACTGTCAGGAAGGGTCAGGAGGAGCAAGAAAAACTGAGAATGTGGAAACTGGTCAGTTTGAAGGTGGAGAATTTGAGCAGATGCATGCTGATGGCAGGACTTAGTCAACAGAGTCTAACTGCAAAGGGCGACCATACGTTTGCATTGCACAAGCATGCATCAGCATTGGCACTTTGTAGCAACTCTGTCATTTTCTGACAGTAACTGACACAGACACTTTGTGTTGCTGCTTCCTTCATACCCAGCTTTGGCAGAACACCTAAGGGTGCATGAGAGATGAGTGGACAGAAGATGGAGTCATATGTGGCTGTGCATCCTGAGAAATGGACCCTGTATCTTCTTATTTCATTTTGAATGATAGTGGCAAAGATGGCCTCCTCTTCCTCCCCCTGTAGTATAATGATATAACAGTAGATGGCACCAATAGAATACAGAAACCAATATAGTGAATCACATGTGAGAGTTGCACATTTTTCAGCTTGAGCAGCAAATGCTCGTGTGGTTTTAATGAAGAAGCTGAACAGTAAACAGCCTACTGTGGTTTTTCATACTTTACATGGTGTCAGAAGTACAGAAAAAACTACAGAAAGAAAAAGGAAGAAATGGAGCAATTAAAACCTCCAAACCTTCTGTGTCTAGAATATGCCATATATTAGACACATGTTCTTTACCAGAGCCCAAGGCCCATCCAAAACGATAGACGCTTATGTGACTGATCTTAAAAATAAGGCCAAGAGTTGTGAGTTTGAGCAGTTAACTGAGTCACTTATAAGAGACAGAATTGTGTGTGGCATTAGAGATGTTCACATCAGAGGCAGACTTCTTAGAGAAGCAGACCTTACATTACAAAAAGCAATTGATATATGCCGTGCAAGTGAGATTAGTCACAGTCAAATGAAAGTGCTTAATGATGAAGCAGGAATGCAAGTACACAAACTAAAGAAAGTGACACCAGACTACAGTAAATTCAAAAAGTACAGCTCAAGAAAAACAAAAGAAAACACAAAAGATGAAATCAAATGTGGCAGCATTGGTTACAAAAATGAAAAATGAAAATGCCTGCCTTTGGTCAAATGTCTAAAGCCAGTCACAAGAGAAACCACTTTGCAACAAGCATTTGGCAATGCCGAATGTTTGCTTGCTGGCATTAGCACTGGAAGTGCAGGAGTTAGACAGATGCAGAATAGGAATGGCAGTGAAGTATTGAACTGGTACCTGCCCCACCCCCACCCTGCAGAGATGGACAGGCATTGGGGTGTGCCTTTGGGTCATCACCAATAATGCTCACGTCATTTCACCTCACCCTACCCTGCAGATACCGAGTGTCAAGGTGTGCCTTGAGGTGTTAAGACTTTACACTCACCCTACTCCATAAGGAAATACACTGAAATGGGTGCAGTATAGGAGAATGGGGAGAATTTTGGGGCTGAAGAGTCCAAGGCACACCTCGATGCCTGTCACCAGCTGCAGGGTTGGGGTGGGGGTGGAATGGCATGAGCATTACAGTCGACAATCCCAAGTCACACCCCTGATGCCTGTCAGTCCCTACAGGGTAGGGCATTATGTTGGAAAATCCTAACACCTTGGGGTTCCTCTGTATTTTCACTCTAGGTTTTCAACATGGGCTTTTTGTGACCCCATCACATGAACAGCGATGCTATCAGTTCGTTAGCGGAAAGGTGATTTTGCACAGCCACTGTGCCATTTGGTGCCACAGGTGTGATAAAATATTTCAGGCAGGATGTGAAAAATGACAGCTGTACTGTTCATGAGCAGGTGTGAAAAAATGGTAATGTTGAAAATCTGGAGTGAAAATATAAAAAAATTGGTGCCATCATCAGTGTGCATAGAAACTGCACAACGCATACCTGTAACGCAATTAGTTTGGGGATCTTTTACACCACATTTTCAACATAGGCATTTTGGGACCTCTGCTCATGAACAGTGGCACTTGGATTTTCTTAATCTGTCCCGAACACTGATTTCGCACAGCAACTGCGCCCATTGTGTGCCGCAGGTGCAAAAACATGTTTCAGGCAGGATGTGAAAAATGACAGCTGTACTGTTCATAAGGCGGTGTGCAAAAAATGATAATGTTGAAAATCTGGAGTAAAAATGTTAAAAATTGGAGAAGTTACTAGAGTGCGTAGAAGCTGTACAAAGCATGCAGGTAACGCAGTCATTTTTTTGAATTTCTTCACCAAATTTGCAACATGGGCTTTTTGGGACCTCTCCTTATGAACACTGTCACTGTGATTTTCTTACTCTGTCCTGAACATTGATTTCGCGCAGCGACCATGCCATTGTGCACCACATGTGCAAAAACATATTTTGGGCAGGATGTGAAAAATGACAGCTATATTGTTCATAAGGAGGTGTGGAAAAATGGCAATGATGAAAATCTGGAGTGAAAATATTAAAAACTCTTGAAGTTATGAGAGTGTGTGGGAACTGTGCAATGTACTCTTGTAACACAGTCATTTGTTTGGAATTTTTTCACCAAATTTGCAACATAGGCTTTTAGGGAGCCCACCTCATGAAAAGTGACACTGTTGTTTCGTTAATCGGTCCTGGAAGGTGATTCCACACAGTGACCGTGAAATCACCTTTCAAGACCGAATAACAACATAACAGTGACTAAGTTCATGAGGTGGTATCCCAAGAACCTCATGTTGAAAATTTGGGGCCAAAAGTCACAAAAATGGCCGAGATATCCACCAAAGTTGAACCCCCATTTATGCCATTATACAACTTACTAGCATTTCTTCAGTTCGTGGTCGGCTTTGAAGAGCGCAGACATGTTCCCGCTCCACTGAAGATCATCGTGCCAGACTCCGGAGGTAAGTATGGGGTGGGGAAGTGCGGGAAGTGGGGTGTGCAGAGGGTGGGCGCGGGTTGGGAAGGGAACCGACAGCGAGGGACCGTTTTCTGTGTTTCAGGTTATAAAAAAAAATTTAAAAACACCGCAGACCATTTTCTGTTTTTTACAGGTGTAAGAGTTTTGGGGTCATGTTAGCCACACTGGGGTGGGCTCCCCAGTGTGACACACAATGGGGTGGGGTGGGGAAGGAAAATGCCTATCTCGATGGTCTGTTAAACATGTTGACGGGGATTGGGCACCCTCCGGCAAGTATGTCTCTGTGTTTGGGGGATGATACTGGGGGGTTGGGCACTCCCTTGGCAGATTGGGGACAGGGCACTGGAAGCCAATGGGGATTGGGCCCCTGTCGGCAAGCATGTCTGTGTTTCGGGATGATGCGAGGGGGACTGGGCACCCCCCTCAGCAGACAAAACACTCCCCCATCAGCAAATGAACTGGGGAGGGGGTATGCCAACAGGGGGATTGGGCACCCCTGAAGTCAGCATGCTGGGGACTTTGAGAGGTGAACAGTTTCAGCAGCCACCATGTTTACTGAAATGTTACACCAGACAAGGCACACCCCACAATGAGAGGGCACTCCGTCATTGCAACGGCAAAATCGTTTTAAGCTGGTGGCACACTTGCAGACTACTGTCATTGCCAGTGTGCTCCTTCAATGGTGACACACAAAGAAGCCCCAAAAAGCAGTGGCAGCATTGGCCACAACACTGCCGCACCTCCACAATCTGCTTCTCCAGCAACCTGCCACAACAGAAAACCATAGCACAAATGCTGGAAGGTCTAGAAGGAATAGTGAACATTATTAATGATATACTCATCTGGGGAAGAAAATGTGAAGCAACATGATCAGAGACTGAATCAATTACTGGAGAGAGCGAGAAGTATAAATCTGAAGCTGAACAAAAAAAAGTGCAAAATCAGAATGACTGAAATAAGCTACATAGGTCATGTTCTGAGCAGTGAAGGGTTAAAACCGGACCCTGAGAAAGTGAGAGCTATTCAGCCAAAGGATAAACCAGCTCTGATGAGGTTCATTGGTATGAGCCAGTATTTAGCGAAATTCATTCCCAGTTGGTCTGAAGTAAGTGCACTACTAAGGAAATTGCTGGAGAACAAGATCCAGTGGTACTGGGAAAAACAAAAACAGCTTCCAAGAGCTCAAGAATTTGGCAATTAATGCACCTGTTCTTCAGTTCTATGATGTAAACAAACCAGTTACACTGTCTGTGGATGCCAGCTCGGAAGGCTTGGGGGCAGTGATAATGCAAGAGGGAAAGCCAGTAGCCTATAGTTCCAGAGCTCTTACTGACTGCTAGAAGAGAGATGCTCAGATTGAAAAAGAACTCCTAGCGATTGTCTACGGATGTGAGAAATTCCACCACTATTTGTATGGCAAGCAAGTGCGGGAAATATTACAAAGTGGGGGGACATAAAATTTTGGTTAGGGGGGTATCTAATGAAAACTCCAGGCACTGTTGCAATTTAAACTGAACATATGTTTAATATATATTGCACTGGAATGTTTTACTTGAAAAGAAACAGAACTCAAGTTACAAAAGTTAGTAGGGCATTGTTAATCAGGCTGTGATTTTCTTTTATATAGAATTTTGTAATTTCGTATTTGTTCTGTGAATTTAATGTAACATATTGTGACACATGGACCTCACTGTAAATGAGCAAATGCTCAATTGAGTGTATCCAATTCACAAAGTAATTTATGAATAAACATTATACTACTACTACTAAGTGCAAGTGGAGTCGGATCATCATACATTAGAGGAAAGATTCATGTAGCCCTCCTACAAATGGGGATTCCCAAAAAGTCTTCCTTGGGCTTGCCTAAATGCTCACTGCCAGGCTGGTGTCCAGCATTTTAGCAGTTTAAATTTGCTAACCAGATCCTGTATAGCCTCTGTGTACTGTCTCTTTAAGAGCTGTCTGATTGCATCTTAAGTAACCTGAGAGGGAGTTCTGTTGAAAGATGTAGCTATTTACTGAAAATCATTTAGAGTGATAATGATAATGTAGTTTGTCTAATCTGCTTTCTTTGTAGCAAGGACTGTTTTGTTTGTCTCCACTATCTTGGTCCTGGACTGCAAATTGGACCAATCAGTACTGGTGGGACCTAAAATGTAGCCCGACTACAGGAGCTGTCTGAATTCAAAATCTATAGGAACTGCAGTTTGAACTTTTTGCGCCTTTTTTGCAACTGAAGGGGGAGCTCTTGCTTTGACTGACAGCCAAATCAGCCAGTCTTTTGGATCTTGGGGAAGTCCCGGGCTGCTTGCAATTTTCAGCTAGTTCTGAGCTGGGAAGTGAAATGAGAGGATCTGAAGTGATTTTGGGCAGCAATCCTGAGTGGATTCGCATGGGAAAACTGTGAAAAAGCTAAGTTTTTGGTCTGCATGTCGGTGTGCTGTTCCTGAGAGGGAGAGAAGAGAATGATTTTGGACTAAATCCAAGTTTGTGAGACTAAAGTAAGCTACTGAAGTGGGCCAGGCTCAACCTGAAGAAGACCAAAGATTTTGCTGAATGAGATCGGCATGTCAGGAGTTCCAGCTACCCCTAAGCTCCCAGTGTGTGCAGAGACTTTGCGATTGTGACCGGGGAGCGCTTTGCCTGGTACAGTAGAATTCCCGTACATATAAATGTGCTATGAGCTGCTAGTGGGTCGTGAGTTAGTCCCCCACTGTGTGAACTGTGTTCTGCTTGCTGGAAGCTGTATCCAGCCCAAAACAGACTGCATCCGAATTTGTCTCCATGCGGTCTGGGCCTTGCCAGACTGGCCCAGCCAGACTACCCACTGCACAGAGAAGCCATCGACGAGAGACCTGCCTGGGGATCAGCCCCCTGATCCATGCTTGAACAGGAATGATGCCTGTGCGACTCATGTGGGCCCTGCTTCTCCTGGCATTCCAGATCAACCACCTGCAGTCTCGATTTTTGTTCAGTCTTGAGTATCGTGAGTAAATACCAGGGTAGCTCCCTGCAACATCAACTTAATCTGAGTGTATCATCTGATTGTCTTGTTGTTTCATTTCCTTTATGAACTGAGCCCTCTGGCTCCGGATTACAAATATTGTGTACTGTGCATGTTGTGTTTTCCATCACAGGGCCCCAACCAGCTGCAACCCTGGGCATCGGTCCTGGCTAGCCCATCTCTTCTCCACCTGGGTACCCAGAGGTGGACTGTGTGGGGGGACTCAAAGTGCCTGCATAACTGCTTGATTGATATAACCTTTAAGCTAATTAACCTGATTTTGCCCCGCCCTTGTTCAAGTCCCCTGAATAAATCAGATCTAACTTTTTCTGCATGTAATCTGACTGTGGTTCCAGTTTGTGCTCAAAGTACTGTACTGTTGCTATTTGCTGTGCATAACCTTGTTTTACAGGGGGTCCCCAGGGTCGAGCCAGAGGAACCAGCCCTGTTGGTAAATGCAAACAGTGTGGGTACTTGTGTGGTGTACCGGGTATTGTGAACGTGATTATTGGACAGTGTTCAGGCCACTAGAGTGGATAGAGCGGGGTTACAGTGTCCCGGAGGGCTGTTCCCAGGTTAGCTTGACCACTACCAACCCTGACCTTCGGGTGGAGGCACCCGTTTCAGAATTTAGGTCCCTTAACCTGCTACTAGCCAAGCAGGCAGCGGTAGTAGCCCTGGGGATAGCGCCACATAGGGGTTACATTCAGGAAACCTTTAATTCAAGCACAGCCAAGACTACAAAGGATGGCTGTGCAGTTGCAAAGGTACAGACTACAAGTTCATTACAATCCTGGGAAAGACATGCATATTGCAAATGCCTTGAGCAGAGTGCATCTTACAGAGGAGACTGAATACTTGCTAGATGAAGAACTGGTGTTAAATCTGCTTACTACTCAGCTACCTATTTCAGCAGAGAAACTACAAGAGTTCCAGTCAGCCACAGAAAAAGACATGACACTACAGTAGCTCAAAGCAGTTATGCTAAATGGATAGCCAACAGAAAGGGACACAGTGCCACTAGAAATTAGAAACTATTGGACTTTTCATGAGGAAATCACATACTTTGACGAGCTACTGTTCAAATGAGCAAAACTGATAGTTCCACAACAAATGAGGAAACAGATGCTCCAGAAAATACACGAAACCCACATTGGCATTGTAAAGTGTAAACAGAGAGCACAAGATATACTGTACTGGCCTGGTATGTCCAAGCAGATTGAAGAAATGGTCTTATAATGTGCTGTTTGCAATCAAACAGAAACAATAATCCTAAAGAACCTCTGTTGTCTCATGACATACCGGACAGACGTTGGTCTAAAATAGGAGCTGACTTCTTTAAGTTCAATGGAACCGAATAGCTTCTCTGTGTGGACTATTACTCCAAATATTTTTTTAAATGAGTATTTTAAACTAATGGGGATTTTTTTATGTTTTTCTCTGCATTATCTAGCTGTTATTAGTATTGTATTTTCTAAACAACTGCCATGAGCTTCTGAAGAAGGACTGGTTGGTCCAAAAGCTAGAGCACTTTGTTCTTGTTGTTACATCTATGTTGGTCCATTAAAAGGTATCAAATCATTTGCTTCTGTATCCAAATACCCAGAAATAAAACACAGTGAGTCTACAAGAAAGACAGTTATTACAGCCATGAAGCCACTGTTTGCCAGACATGGCATACCAGATGTGGTAATGTCAGATAATGGTCCAGAGTTTTCTAGTTGAGTTCAGAATGTTTTTGGATAGCTGGGAATTTAAAAACTTCACATCTAGTCCAGGGTCCCCTCAGTCCAATGAATGAGCAGAAAAGACTGCAAACAGTAAAAAACCTACTGAAAAGTCACAAGAAAGTGATGGAGACCCTATCTTGCACTGTTAGACTACAGGAACACACCCATGGAAGACGTTGGATTTTCTCCTGTACAGTTACTTATGGGACACAGGTTAAAATCTAAGTTGCCAGTATCAATGTTGCTTTTAAAATCTGAGCATAAGACTGAGGTGAAAGACAAGCTGAAATTGAGACAAGTTACCCAAAAGTACTACCATGATCATCATGCACAGGAGTTGCCAGTTAATCAAAAGGGAGACCAAATAAGAATCAGATGTGCAGAAAAGTGGCAGCCTGCAGTTCTGCTTGCCAAGTACGATTCCCCTAGATTGTATATAGTTTATACACCTGATGGAAAAATGTACCAAAGAAACAGAAAACATCTAATGAAGACACAGGAGGAAAACTTCCCTGATGTGATCCCTGATTACTATGATACTGATTAGTATGTCTCTTTGCAGACGACACAAAGATCTGCAACAGGGTTGGTACACAAGATGGAGTTGAAAGGATGAGAAGGGACTTGGCAAGGTTGGAGGAATGGTCAAATGTATGGCAGCTTAGATTCAAGGCAAAGAAGTGCAAGGTAATGCACCTGGGAAATAAAAACCCAGGGGAAGAGTACACAATGGGGGGTGAGATACTGACAACAACAAAAATGGAAAGGGACCTGGGGGGTAATTATATCAGATGACCTAAAGGTGGGCACTCAATGTAAGAAGGCGGTAAGGAGGGCTTGGGGGATTCTGGGATGCATAGGGAGAGGCATCAACAGTAGAAAACAGGAAGTTGTTATCCCTCTGTACAGACAGTTGGTGAGACCCCATCTGGAGTACTTTGTGTAGTTATGGAGACCCCATCTCCGCAAAGACATAGACAGAGTGGAGGCTGTCCAGAGGACAGCAACCAAAATGGTGCAGGGTCTGTACCAGGAGACATAAGACAAGAGACTAAAGGAGCTTAATATGTATACCCTTGAGGAAAGAAGGGAGAGGGGGGACATGATAGAAACTTTCAAGTACCTCAAGGGAATCAACAAAGTCCAAGAGGGTAGTAACTTTTAGAAAAAGAGATGTACAAGAACAAGGGGGCACAATTTGAAGATAGAGGAGGGATGTCTCAAAGGTAATGTGAGAAAGTATTTTTTCATGGAGAGGGTTGTGGATGCATGGAACAGCCTTCTTGAGTAGGTCATGGAGTCAAGAACAGTGGGGGAATTCAAGAATGCATGGGACAGACATAAGGCAGTTCTAGTGGGGGGTAGGAGGAAGTAGGCTGTTGGTTAACTAGGATCTGCAGCTTATCGATCAGGTAGACAAATGGGCAGACTAGGTGGGCCAAGTGGTCCTTATCTGCTGTCAAATTCTCTATAAGTTACTTTGAGGAGTCAAGTCCTGCAATATTAGACAAACATTCAGAGAATGTGGATCAACCTGATGTGGCAGCACCTACTAAGCTACCCGATAGTTGCAAGGAAAATACACAGTCGGTACAGACACCAGAAATGATACCCAGAACAACAAGATCTGGCAGAGAGATCAAAGTTGTGGGAAAACACCAAGATTATACATGGGGCAAGAACAAGAGGATGCAGTATGGACTGATGGTAAAGACCAGGTCCCAACAGGGCTAAGTGCTATTAACCTCTGGACCTAACTGTGGTTATAAATGACAGCTGTTTTTCTTTTGCTCTCTGTTGATTTTGATAAAAGAACTGAACTGAACTAAAAACAAAAATTAATAAAAAAGGGAGATGCAGTTTAAAGATGTAACAGTAGATGGTGCCAATAGAATACAGAAAGCAATATAGTAAAGCACATGTGAGTGCATGTGAGAGCTGCACATGTTTCAGCTTGAGCAGCAAATGCTCGTGCAGTTTTAATAAAGAAGCTGAACAGTAAACAGCCTCCTATGGCTTCTCATACCTTGCACCCCCCAAGCGCAAATGTGAAAAGAGGTCCAGGAAAACCTGTCAAGATAAGGTTGGAAGGGGAGGTTGGACCTAGTGAAAGAAAGAGGGCTCCTCACCTGTACCGTAGTAGAAGCCCCCAGAGGGCAGCACCTCAGCCTAGGGTTGGACTGGTTGGTTGAGTCAACCACCTTGGCCAGATCAAGCCCCTTCCCCCACCTAAGTAAAGGGTGGAGCAAGATCAGGTTGTGGTTCTGCTCCATGTGGCCCACCTGCCCTGTCTCCTCCTGCCAACTCCCCCAACACACATACACACACACACGCACACACACACACACACACACACACTATAAAAGAAAAATAACTGCAGTTACATTTACCATGTAGACTATACTTGAAAAAAATTTAATAGTTTTGACACAGATTCTAACTTTATTTTCTGTTTATTCTGTTTCGTTAATGTAACCATGTTGTCTAATAAGGACATTTGTGGGGAAATTGTTGTCTTAGAAGGAAGACAATGTAAACAATTATCAGTTGCAACTGTATTGCCAGTTCCAGTACAATGATTCTACCTTTAAAATTATCACATCCTTGTCTGTCTTTCTTTCACTGGTATCCACCCTTCTGGTATACCTTGATTTTTTATTAAAGTATATCATTTGTATTATTTTCATTTACTGCCACAAAGTCTGATGCATCATTTTTCTCTTCATTCGTGTACTGTGACTGTACTAAATGTCTGTCTTCCTTCAGGTTCACATGAAACAGAGACTACCCTCGATCAAATAATGAAAAAAACATTTTTTAGGCAACCTGTGACCAAGTAGGAAAAGTGCTGCAGTGGGCAAATGCCCTGACTTTTCCCTGCCCCCTCCCCCTGCCCTTCTCTGGGATTCCTACAGTGAACTGTTAAAGTAGTATCAAACTTTGCAGGACATGTAATGCTGCAATGTCCTAACACTTCTGCCAGAAATTCACACTTTGGGCTAGCACAAATTCCCTTTTGATTTCCAATACTTTTTGTAAAAAAAAAAAGGGGGTTCCTCTTCCTCCCAGTCCTACCTTCATTGCACCATTCCCTCCCTCTTCCCCCTTCACAATACAGAAGCACTCCTTTTCCTCCCAGCTCACTTAGCAGCACCCCACCCACCTACCCCTAGCCAGTGTAAAAATAAAAGATAATTACTATGTAACTGAACAAGTGTGAGTCTGTGTAATTGACAAAACTCTGCAACTTCAAATACCTACTGTATCTCCCACCCTCGTAGAGCCCATACCACACTCTTCTGCTCTGCCAAAATACAAATTCCCCCTTCTCCACCCTCTTGCACTACATCCCACCTTCCCCTATCCCACAGAAACAGATCAGGGATCACCCCAGATGGCTGGTGACTGGCACAGCCCTCATCTCTCCACCTTGGGCAGACCTCATCTGAATGGATGAGAGTGTGCAATTCCCTATTAATTTGAATGATCTCATTCAGTCAGACAGCAGCTGACAAAGGTGGAGAGAGGAGGTCTGTGCCAATTGCCATTCATCTGGGATAAGTGGAGGGGCATCAGTTCAGCTCTATGCTAATGATGTCATATTATACAGATCCTCCAGAGATATCTATTGTATAAACTCTGACCTAGGAAAGGACTCCAACACCCTTGAAAAATGGTTTAAGGATAACCTGTTGGTCTTGAACACCAAAAAGACCAAATCCATGTTGTTCCATCATACCTCCTTTGACAGTTTCCTGACTCCTCTGACTATCAAATCTTCATCAGGCATACTGTTGGAAGAGGTTGCCTCTTTCAAATACCTGGGACTGACTGGATGAGCACCTATCCTATGATACACACATAACTAACATAGTTAAGGCAACCAATCATAAAATTGGCCTCCTTTACTGCACCGCTCCCTACCTCTCCAACCGAGCTAGGAGGGCCATCGCCTCAGCTACCCTCATCCCAGGCCTCTTCTATAGGGCCCCAATAATCCACTCAACCAAGTCAACACTTCTTGACAAACTAAGAGTGGCCTATCACAGAATTGCTCATTTCGCTTCAAAGGCCCCGGCTCGAGCCCACCACTGTGATGTCCTAAACACTCTGGGTTGGCCATCCTTTGAAGCCAAAATGGACTTCCCGGTGGTCTGTGCCACCTTCAAACTCATCCACCTGCCCTCCCCACCCTTTCTATCTAATCTTCTCACACTGAAAGCCACTCATAGGACTCTTAGATCCTCCCATCTATCTATCTATCTATCTTAAGTATACCTAAAACTCAATTAGCCACAGGTAGAAGATACTTTGCGGCATCACAAAAATGGAACAACCTCTCACAGTAGCTACTAGCATGCAAGTCTCTCCCCATATTCAAACAACAGTATAAGGAATCTCTCTTCTTGCCACCTATCTGCAATGGCAACTGCCATTGAAACCTCCTCCTGCAACCTAATCCCCTCTATCCTCCCCTTTCCATCCCCTCTCAGATCTCTCTCTCTATCCATCACCATCGTTGTGTCTCTCCTTACTCTCCTCTTCTCTTTAATCCCACCTTTTAACATATTTGACCAAGCATGAATGGTATGAATTACCCACGATTTTATATGACTGTAAGCTTTAAAAACCTCTGTCTTGCACCTAAATTATTTATTGCAAATCGATACCTCAGTACTTACTCATTCTGTATAAATTTGTAAATACTGTACTTGCATCTTGTATCATGTATTTGTATTGGTATTTTATGCTACCGAATATTGTTAAAGTGCTGGTGTGCACTTATCTGTTGCCAATATGTGTTGTTTCTCTGTACCTCCCCTTTTACCCTCTTCCCGGGTCGCCGCTGAAAAGGGACATTCTGTCTCAGTGGGCTGACCTGGTTACTAAAATGCAAATATAAAAATAAAACATAATCAAAGGTTTCTTTCTGGGTACCACGGGGCAAAGATGGTAGCTTGGGGTAAGGGATACTTGTATTGTGGTGAGTAAGGAGGGTGGGATGTGTGTTATGAGTGTGGATGGAAGGTATTTTATGTTGCAAAAGTTCATTTTCCATAAAAACTCAGACTTGTTTAGTTACATACAGTATTTAAAAGACAAAGAACCTCTGTGCACAAACACTGAGGCAAGAGTTACCCCAAAGGGCATTTGGCTGGGAAGCCAAGTTTCAAGAAAATAGTATTGTCCATTATTTTTACACTGGATGGGGAAGATTGTGGGATGGGTACAAAGTGGTCTGGGGGAAAGGAAGGTGCTTCAGTACTGTGGCAGGTTAGGAGGGAAGGAAGGGTCTTAACTAGGGTGGGGTAAGGTTTTTCCTGTGAACTTTGGTGGTGAAATGTTGCTTTGCCACTATACATACCACAAAGGAACTTAACACTATGTGTAGTGGTGAAGCAGTTTGCAAAGTGCCATAACTTTATGAAACTTTTGCAAAGCAAAGTTAAGGCACTTTGCCCATCTCTGGCCTGTGCACTGCCACCCATCCAATCCCAGAATCAAATGAATTATATCTATAGAGCTGCTGGCTGCTGTATACTTTGGTGCACTGCACCCTGGTGCCGGCCGGATAAAGTGTGTGAGCCGCTCAGTGAGGAATTCAAAATGTAACAGTCTGTCTGAGAATTGGTGTAAACCAGATCAGTGGCAGCAGCATCAGGATGGCTGGACAAGAAAAACAACATCAGGCTCAATCCACGGGGACTCAGTGGAAGTGGCAGTGGGACCCAAACTCAGCAGATCCAGCAGAAGTGGCAGCAGGACCAACAGGACACAGCTGGAGTGGTGGCAATATCCAGTCATGGTAGACCCAGAGGGGAAGTGGTAGGACCAGGATTCAGCAGTCTCAGTGGGAGTGGCAGTAGCATCTGGACCCAGAGGACCAATGCAAGAAGCAGCAGCAGGACCCAGACTTGGTTGTCCCAGCAGACCCAGAGGTGGAAGAGGGGAAGGGAACAGAAAAACAGCAAACCATGGCAGTGTTACAGGTAGTAGGGTATTTGGTAACCAGTTGCCCTCATGCTGTTTGCCATGCTGAAATCCACAGGATACCCACTGTTTGTTGTTTACCAAAAATGCAGACCTTCTCAGAACCATGAATCCTATGCATAAAATGGTGAGATCACGTTATTGCTTTTAGTTTGAGTTTTTTATGTAGAAGTGCCTGGCAATCTTGTGTCATTGCTTTGGAGTCACTTAAAACAGTTTTTAAATGTTTAAAGAGTTTGTTACTTGTAGCCTGTAAAATTATTTTCACATTCAGTTTGATGCCAATATTAATGGACTTTGGTATTAGATTATTCAAGGCAAGAGGTTAAGAATCTGACTTTTAAAAAATTACCCTGTGGTCTGATACTCAGTTGCAGTCCCAGGGGCAGACCTTAGGGGGTACAGAGAGGCTCCCTGTTCTGCCAGCCCCCCAAAAAACTACAATATACAGAGCTGTGACTTAGCTGCTGGGGGGTGGGGTGGGGTTAGAGTCTCTTCTGGCAGCTGAGTCACAAAGCAGATGGGTCCCCCCAGATGTTTGTTGTCTTGAACAGGGTTATTGACTGCAAACACCCAAACTACGGCACCCACTGACATTTGGACTTGGCATTGCACCCACAGGGATTGGTCTTGTCACCCTCATTGTTCATGGTGTATATGCTGCCTTTGGGGGACATTATTAGTCGGTACGGGCTGGGTTTTCACTGCTATGCAGATGATACCCAGCTGTACCTATTCTGTGTGCCTGATACCCAGGTGTTGGCTTCTGTATTTAACAGCTGTCTTGAGGAAATCCAGATGTGGATGACTCAAAACTGGCTTAAGCTTAACCCAGACAAGACTGAGGTGCTAGTAGTGGATCCGGGTCATCAGGGCCGAGAGGGGGGTGTGGTAACCTCCCCGCCATAGTACTGGTTAGGGTTCCACTTGCCCCATTTAGACAGGTGAAGGATTTGGGTGTGATCCTAGATGATGGCCTGACGCTTGAGGCTCAGGTGTCAGCCGTGGTCAAGAGTGGATTCTTTCATCTTAGGAATATCACCCGAATCTGAACCTTGATCCTGCCTGAGGACCTGACCACGCTGGTACATGCTTTCATCATGCAACCCCCTTGTTACCCGGGGTTACTAGAATCCCAGTAAGACCTAGTGGTAGGCAGGGAAGGCAGCTTGTGAAACTCCAGTTAAATGGGTTTCACACTGTCTCACTTTGTTCTCAGTCTCAGCTGAGACTGAGGGATGACATCATCATAGAACTATTGCAGCTGCATGAGCCACATTGGAATCTGCAGCAAGGGAGTTGGTATAGAACGTTGGGAGGTTTTGAAGTCATTCAGTCAGAGTCAGTCAGTTCAGTGTGGAGTTGGTGTTGGGAGCTTGCTGAGAAAGCAGCTCAGCAGCTCAGTTAGACTCTAGGAGCCTCAGCCCTGACAGAGGGCTACTTTTAAGTAAAAGGGTGTGTGTCTCCACCTTAAAGAGAGACACAGAAGATAATTGAAGTGGTGGAGACCGCTGTTTTCAGGTCTCAGTGCCCCCTCCCTTTGGGGATGGGGGGCAGGAAAGGGTTCCCTGCAGATTCCTGGGGCAACCCCCTAGTACTGCTTGTAAAGGAGAAGCTGTCTATGTGTTCCAGAGTTTATTTGGGAGAACAAGAAGACTTGTGAGTCGCCTGTGGGGCACCTGCAGCGTGAGGGTGAATGTCTGCTCTTGCTAAAAGGGCTATGTTTTCACCCTGGGACTTGTGTGACAATGTAGAGTTGAACTACTAAAATAGTGGAAGCCTAGAGTAATGGGCTAAGCAAATTAAAAGTAGGTTCAAGTCCAGAGCTTGTTGGGATGCAAATGATATGTAGAGGAGATGTGACAGACGTCTACCCAGAATCTACATTTGAAAGTTTTCAGTAAAGGAATTGTTCAGTTTCCAGAGAAATGGCCGGGTATGGGCTGTGGGAGCTGGAGGTGGGTGGCCCCCCATCTTTAGTGACCAGGTCCACCTCTACGGATTTCTTCTGTGGATTTCTACTTTACCTCAGGCACTTGGCCTGTGATGAGGAAAATACCCAGGCATTGGGATTGTAAAGAATTCTCTCTAGGAGTTGAAGGCTCTGTGTGGTTTGGGGAGCCACAACAGGATAATTGGTTCATTCCTCAAATGGACCGTGGATCAAGTGGCCGGCGGGGGAGCTGGGCCAGTGGGGAAAACCAAAGTAGTGTACAAGTCGGGCTGTGTACCCAAAGCTGTGTGCAAGTCCGGGCTGTATGCCTGGTGGGTTTAGAGCCTGAGGGCTGGAAATAGTGATAAAGTGTTCTGTAGTCTCTAATCTGCATTACCAGGAATGTAGCCCCATGGGAGTCCGTCTATGCTTTGTTTGTTCAGCTTGGATGTGAATAAAAGCCACACTAGAGAATTCCATTCCTGGTTCTGGACATTAGAGTTATTGCTTCCTGTGTTCAGATCTACTTGGGTGCTCTTGTGCAGAGTAACCAAACCTAGGTCCCCTGTGCCGAGTAACCTCATCCTCCCCGAACCCAGTCCCCACCAAGTACTGCTGTCAGCTTCAACAGCATGCCACCTGTCGTTTTGCTAAAAAAGCAGGGATGAGGGGTTACAATCACTTCCAGGTTGGACTACTGTAATGCCCTGTACCGAGGGTCATCTGGAGGCAACTTCCGCAGGCTGCAGCTGGTGCAGAAAGCAGCAGCAAGATTATTGATGGGTGTGAAAAGGTGTGACCATATCAGTCTGGTACTCCATGAACTGCACTGGCTGCTGGTCAGATGGAGGACTGTCTTCAAGATAGGGCTCCTGACCTACAAGACCCTGCATGAATGGGGACCTATTTGCATCAAGAGTGCGCACACGGATGGTAGTGCTCAGGAGCCATACCATGGAATCCAAAAAGCAGTTCCAAGCACAGATCAAACCCAACAGAAGGATGCCACATTAATTCATGTTTAAAACTTACATTTTATTGCATACATACACCAAACGCCTGACATGTTTTGGAGGTTACTCCTTTTTCAAAGGCCAGTCGGTGTTTAACTTAGACACTCATTACATACCCCACCCTATATCATGTGATGAAATCGTGATATTAAAACCTTTTCTTTAATTATGTTCATTAAAAATTGTTTTTTCTCCTTCAATCCAAAAAGTGAAATTTCACCCAGTAAATATGTTAAAAAGAAACATCTTGTACATTATTATATACAACCCTTTGTCTTATAGTTTTAAAGTAAACACACTAAGTATAGACAGATGAAGAAAGAGTGCAGGAAGAAAGGGGGACTGGGAAATAACACAACTAAAACAACCTAGATTTAATCACAAACATTTATATTACTAGTAGAATACAATTATTTACATCTGTGGTATCCACAAATACATAGATACATAGATACATAGACAGTGTCGGCAGATAAGGGCCTATGTATTTTGTTTCTTTCATTAAAACAATATTACCACAATGTTTCAAGAGACCTAAATGCTGGAAAACAATGGAAATTAAGATTCGAGGACTATCTTTTTCATTTTAAATATGGACACACATCCAATTGTGTATTAAGTCCTGGCCTCTTATTGGCTCTCAGAGTTAAGATCCAAAAGTTTTCCCTAATCAGCATTAGATTTTCAAAATTGCCTCCTCTCGGATTACGATTGATTTTATCTATAGCTGTAAAATTAAACTCATGTTCTTTCAGATCTTCTGCTTCCATCACATGAGAGGCTGTAGCATATGTCAGATCTGGTTTTCCTATAGCTCTGACATGTTCACCTACTCTTTCTTTTAACTTAGCTCGTTTTCCCCACATAAAAGGAACCACACATACAAGTGGCTAAATAAATAATCCCTTGAGTGTCACAACTGACACACTGTTTAATTTCAAACGTATGTGTGGCACCTTCAGTGGAGAACAATTTTGTTTGTTGTACAAATTTACATATCACACATATCTCTTACATCTAAAGCACCCTGTGTTTTTTTTGCGGCCAAGTTGTTTCATACTTCTCTGTGAAATGACTCAGGATTAGCAAGTCTTTCAAAGTGGGGGCATTTCTATAGCACATTCTGGGAGGATCTTGGCAAAGACTTTCTAAATTGGATACAGCTGTCAGTATAGGCCAGTGACATCTTATGATGATCTTCAGTTCTCTGGCCTGTGCTGAATAGGTAATTGTATAGTTAAATCTAGAATCTGACTGAGTCATAGCATCATTACCTACTATTTTATTTTTAAAGAGGTCGTTTCTTTCCATAACTTCCACTACATGTCTCGCTTGTATGATTTTATTCAAGCTATACCCTCTCTGTGTCAATCTTTCAGTTAAATCATCTGCTCCTTCCTTAATGGTTGATTCAGATGAACAGTTTCTCTTTGTTCTTAAAAAATTGGCCAAATGGAATGTTTTGGGCCATGTGTGGTGGGTGGCAACTACTAGCCAAAAGTAATGTGTTGCCATCTGTTGGTTTTCTGAAGATATTACTGTCTAAATGTCCTGCCTCATTCTTAGTAATCAACAGATCCAAACAGGTAATGCTTGTTTTGCTACTATGGTAAATGAAGGTTAAATGTGAAGAAGTCTCATGTAAAAATTACAGAAATTCCTCTAAGGTCTGTACATCCCCTTTCCATACAACAAAAATATCATCAATATAATGTTTCCAAACATAGAGATGTTCTTTAAATCTATTGATATTTTTGTTGAAAATCACTTGCTCCTCCCAATAACCCACAAAGAGGTTGGCTACAGAGGGGGCATATATTGCCACCATAGCAGTACCTTTAACTTGCATAAACAATTCTCTATCAAACAAAAAAACATTCTGTGTTAGCACAAATTTAAGAAGTTTTAATAAGAAATCTGTAGGGGGCACATTATCTTGATTGGTCTTATTCAGGTAATATGCTACTGCATCCAATGCCCCCTCTTGCAGGACATTTGTATAGAGTGCTTCGATGTCCACAGTCACTTACAGAGTCTCCTGTTCCATATTAATTGTTGGTAATAAATTGAGCATTTCTTTGGTGTCTTTTACAAATGAAGGTAGAACAGTGACAATGGGTTTCAAAAATGAATTAATGTACTTTGAAAGGGGTTCAGTAAGACAGCCAATGCTGCTCACAATTGGTCGGCCAGGGGGATTCAAATTTTTGTGGACCTTAGGGAGTATATAAAATGTTGCTTTAACAGGATAGGTAGAAGTCAGAAATTCTAGTGTTGTTTTGTCTATAATTCCTTTTTGATAAGCACTCTTTACATATTCATCAATACTGAATTTGAAGTCTAATGTTGGATCCTGGTTTAGTTTTTTGTAGAATTTCTTGCCCCCAATTGCCATTGTACCTCTTTAATGTACATCATTTTGTCCATCAATACTACTGCCCCACCTTTATCTGTTGCTTTTATAATCAAAATCGTGTCTGCTTATAAGGTTTGAATTGCTTCTTTCTCAGTCTGACTGATGTTATTGGAAAAATGGAAATGAGGTGTCTCAAAAAATTCTTCTAGATCATTTTCAACCAGACTTCTGAAACAGTCACTGCCATACAGTTTGGGGCAAAAAATAGAGAGGGATTTTTAAAGGGATGTAAAGTAGTATCCTCTTCCCTATCACCAAAAAATGCTTTCAAGTTTAACTTCCAGCAATTCAGATCTAAATTCATAAGAGTTCCTACTCTATCCATTAGTTTCGTCGGAGCGAAACCAAGACCCTTCTTAAGTAAATTCTCTTCAGCTTCAGTTAGAATGTATTTTGGAATATTGATAATTTGTTGGGGTCTTACCTCCTCCACTGCCTCCTTCCCCTGTACGGTCTCCTCTGCAGGGGCTTCCCGCAGTTTCGATAAGGCATATTTCTGACGCTATGGTTTTCTTCATCTCCCTTGTTGAACTCTCTTCATCTTCCTGGTTCATTGTATTCCCTTTGTCTCCCCTGAATTCTGGGAGTCTGCCGTGGTGGAGGAAGTGGGGTTGGAGGATTGCAATACCCTGTGGCATATTGTAATCCTATTGGTTGTGGATCTAGTACATGTCCATCTCTCTGAAAAGGGAGTCCTCTGGTTGTTTCTTCAGATTCCGATTCACTACCTTCTGTTGTTTACTCAAAGGATACATTTTTATTATTTTTCAAAATCCCTTTCCATTCAGGTTGCTGTTTCCAATAGAAAATATTTCCCTTTTCCCAGTCACCTCTGTCTCTAGCAAACTTCGTGGTTTTTATTGTTTTAAGTTCTTGGTCTAATTTAAGGATGGACACTTTAAGTTTTTGGTTTAAATTAACAATTCTCCCAAATCCTTAAATTTTAACACTTCCAATTCAAGTTGCTTCAAATCTTCCCTTAGTACTGTCTCTTTCTCTTTTACCATACTTGATGATTAACTTTATCAATCTTAAACTGGCATCAATCGGTATTTCTTCCCATACCTTCATAAAAGCTGCATTCTCAGTCCCACAGGTAGGATTTTTAAAAAGTCTTAAACCTCTTGGAACCCATTTTACCTCTACATAAGCTTGAAGATTAGTGTTGTTCCAAAACAATCGTTATAGCTGGTGTGTTCATTTTTCAAATTTTTTGAAAGCTTCTGTTAATGTCTGTGTCTCTGGAGTATGAGTTATAGCGTCTCCCATGTCCTGTAAAAACAGGTTTGCTGTCACTGCAGAGGTCAAGAGTTGCTCCATATAAGCCAGGGGATTTTCTGATGATTCATTTCTTCTATCAGTAAAATTCAAATCGGGGGTTGCTTCCAGAGTATCGATATGTTGCACATTCATTTTGGTGTGCTCGTATGTTTGTCGCAATATAAAAAATGTAGTTATCGGTGTATACCTTCAGGTTTTTACATGGAAAGCTAACTCCAGATGACAGAGAAAACATTTTTTCTACATCCTGCCTATTTTTGAAAAATGCTGAGAGTAGCTTATCCAAAACTGGAGCGTTAACACTCAATACCAAAACCAAATTGTATCAAGAGTGCGTACACGGATGGTAGTGCTCAGAAGCCATACCATGGAATCCAAAAAGCAGTTCCAAGCACATAACAATCCCAACAGAAGGATGCCACATTAATTCATGTTTAAAACTTACATTTTATTGCATACATACAGCAAACGCCTGACATGTTTCGGAGGGTATTCCTTTTTCAAAGGCTAATCAGTGTTTAACTTAGACACTCATTAAATACCCTGCCCTATACTATGTGATGAAATCATGTGATAGTAAAATCTTTCCATTAATTATCTTCATTAAAAAATGTTTTTTTCTCCTTCAATCCAAAAAGTGAAATTTTACCCAATAAATATGTTAAAAAGAAACAGGGACCTGTCTACCCTCAAGATCTTCTTGTCCTGTATCATCCATCCCGGGCACTCCATTCTGCCGAGGGAGGCCTCCTTGATGTTCCCAGGGTTAGGTTATGATACTCTGGGGCCAGGGCATTCTTGGTGGCTGCGCCTACCCTGTGGAACTCCTTGCTGGTTTATTTGAGGGAGGGTCCCTCGGTAGTAGCCTTTAAGAAGTGCTTAAAAACGCATCTGTTTCAGCAAGCATTTACTGATTAATTAAGTGATTTTAAGGGATAGATAGATTGAATGTATGCTCCCAGTTGAAATTGTATATATATATATATATATATAAATATATATATATATTTTTTTATTCTTGATTTTAATAATTGTATTGCCATTGTTTTGTACAGTGCCCAGAGTCTCTGGAGATGGGTGCTTTTATAAATAAAATATCTATCTATCTATCTATCTATCTATCGTGGTAATACTATGTATGTGTGTGTGTGTTTTAGGCTATATAATAGACACATCAAGTGCCAATTAATTAATTTATTTATTGAATTTTGTTGACATGGTAAGCCCACTGGGCCTAGAAGTCTCTTTTTCAGGGGCGACCGGGGAAGGGGCGGGGTACAGATGGTAAGCAACTGAAATTGAACCAGATTAAGCTGTTGGTGGTATTTTTAGTGAAATGGGAGAAATATGGCCAAGACACCGGGGAAAATCCCCATCTCTCTGTCAGTAGGGGAAGCTGCTACTATGGAGGAAGGTGCTTCACTTGCTCATTCTGCTGGTGTACCTGTGGGTGTGCAGGTCTCCGAACCCACAGGTCCAGCTCAGGAGACCCTCGATATGTTTGAAGCTGCTAAGGACATGGAGAACGAACTTTGCCTCAGATGAAGCCTGGCTGTCCAATATTCTAAAACAGAATAAAAAGCTCAGGTATGATGATTTGGGATGAAAATCTGTCTCCCATGCTACAGCATTGGAGTTTACTGAAGTTCAGGAGGAACCACTGAACAATGAGGATTTGCATGCAGCAGCACTGTTCCTAAAGAGCTTGCCTAACCTTGACACGGTAAATGCAGCCCCAGCTGAACGCATTGGGACTCTACCTAGTGACGTAGGTTCATCAAAAGAATTCCGCTCGCCTGAGTCAGAGAAGGTGGAGCAGTCTGTGACAGCTACTGTTCGGCCTAACCTACAGTCTGAAACACCACTAATCTGTGATGAGCCTTTTGAAACTGTGAGTAAACTTTCCTCATTGATACAAATGAATGATTATGAAGCTTTGCCTAAGCTTGGTTTGTGCAAAGGTCGACATAATGATACGTCTCCCCTTGTTAAACGCAAACATTCCCCAACTTCCTTAGAGCGTTCACTCATGAACGCTGGGTGGAAAAGAGGAGAGTCAGGTATCTGGATTCCTGACCCCTCACGCAGCCCAATACTGGGACATCCTTTACCTCAGGACAACAATCTTTCTGCTCCTGCTCTTTCCAAAACTGTTAATGAAGATGGGACTTGTTTGCATCGTGCAGCCTGCTTAGATGCTTTGCATGTGAATAATGACTCTGTTATACCTCCCTTTTCAGTATCAGCGTCCTCGGAATCAGAAGGCTGTGAGACACACACTACAGGGTGGGGTGATGGGCCGACCTTAGATCATGACTTACCTCAGCAAAACTTATTTGAACAATCCAAAAACGCTTGGGAACAGTTTCGCCGAAAGGACCCTTTTTCTGGTTCCCCACCCTTTACAGAGGCAAAATGCTGTTCATATTGAGTATCTAGGTGGTTTGGAAATAGCTCCAGACCATTTATATGTTGGAAAAACCTTGTTAAAAATGTTCTTAGGTTTCTTTTCCAATGCAATACATGCTTTAATTCATGTCTCAGGTTTTAATGTATATGATGTTAGTTTTAATACACCACAGGAGTTAGCTAGTTTTTGGACCAAACATGATGCCTTAAAGTATATTGAGGTATGGATACCTTTCTGTGTTCTCCCCTTGACTAAACCATCTCTTAAAAATGTCACGATTCTTTTTAGAAATGAATCAGTGTCGGTGCATAACATCACATTTTGGTTGGAGAAGAAATGTGATATAATTGACTCTCCACAACCAATTTTTGATGCAGTACATTTGTAGAATGGAGGTTTGAAGTACAAAGTTCAGTTGAGGAACAATAGTTTGGGACCAGTTCACTTACTGAACAGTGAGTTTTTAGGGAATGAAAGGGGTCACTGTTTTTATCCCAGGCAACTGTGGACTTGTTTTAAATGTGGAACTTCAACTCATTTGGGCTCAGCTTGTAATAGGTTAAAATGTAATCTTTGCCTGTCCTTTGGTCACCATAGTTCTGACTGTAAAGAAGACATGAGGTGCAATTTGTGTGTGGACACTGGCCACATGTATAGAACCTGCCCATGAGCCACACACAGCCGCACAGATCGTGTCAGTCAGGACTTTATAATAAAGGAAGCACAACAAAAGAGTATGGCTCAACAAGGGGCCTCTAAACAAAAGCCACAACCAAACCCAACTAGGCCCACTTCCCCTCCTCCAATGTCTCCTCCACCCCCTGAAGATATTGAGGTAGATGTTGTGGTGGGTAACACTGTTTCTGAAGAGTTGGCTGCTCCTCTGACTACTGATGTTCAGCCAGCTGTTACTGTTTCAGAGCTAGAGGGAGCTGTGATAACTAAGGAAATGCACACCCCCCCCCGTTAAAAGTTTAGCAAAGAAACAAGGCATTAGGCAGTCTAGGCCTCGATCTAAGGTTGCTAAGGCCAATGTTCCTGGGGATGAGGATTTGCTGCTGCGGAATCGTTTTGATGTACTATCTAGTAACAAGCCAGAAAACGAGCGGGGGGAAGAGTCAGAAGCATCTTCTTTGGCCCCTCATACTTCAGAATCTGAAGGAGACCTGTTAGTTCAGGGTATTGAAAAAGACAGGAGTAAGAAAATTGGTGTTACAGTTCGAAGGAGTTCTAGGCTAAAAAACAACACCCTGAGTCATCCTTCGGTCCCCCTTCACAACCAGCCTCATTCACTGCTTAGCATCGCTACAGTGAATGTGAATAGTATTAAGAATACAAAGTGTAGACTAATTACTATGGCCGTTTTGCACGACTTAAATGTAATATCTGTTTACTACAGGACACTAGACTAAATACTGATTTTTTTAGTTAGAGCAGCCCAGAAACTTTGGTGTTGGGGTCCTTCTTTTTTTTCTTTTGGGACTGAAGTCTGTGATGGGGTAAGTGTTTTGTGCAGAGGAGATGGGTTTAAGGTTTCCAAGATGGTTGATATTTTATTAGGGAGGGCTTTGCTTTTGGATTTTTTTTATAAGGGGGGAAGCTGGAGATTGATTAATATTTATGCACCTCTTAGAAAAAAGGATAGGATTGATATCTTTAATAAAATTAAGCCTTACTTGTTCACAACTAAACATGTTCTTTGGGCAGGGGATTTCAATTGTGTGGTAGATAAACAAGATAGGGGGGCATTACAAATAAATTATTTTGTGATTCAAATTGTTTAAAGGGTATATTAGAGCAGTGTCATCTGCAGGATTCATTTTGACATCTACATCCCCAGGGTGGGTATACCTACCATAGAGAAGCCTTGTCAACCAGGATTGACTTTTTGTTTACACAGGAAAAGTCTCATATACTTAAAGCAGACATGATTCTATTAGAAACTTTAGACCATGTGATTCTTCATGTGGTTTGGGAGGACTGTTAGGCCCCAAGTTTGGATGCTATTATTGGAAATTAAATATGGCTTTATTGAAGGAAGACAAGGTGGTCATGTCAGTTACTGACCTTTTAAAGGCTAGGATGTCAGTGGCTGCACTACATGATGATATCAGTTTTTGGTGGGAAGACACTAAGCAAAAATTGTGAGCCTTGTTTCAGACCTACACTACCCGCTGTCACAATTCACAGTACCAAACATATCTCAAACTACGTCAACAATTGTTAAAATTATATACTATAATTATTACACAACATATTGCACTGACAACTCAAGTAACGAACATAAAAATGAGATGGTGAAATTAAAATACTCCAGGGCAAAAGCTATATTAAATGAACATATAATTTATTCTCCAGGCAAAACTAGCTTTGGTGATGCTTTTAAAAGCTGTACACAGTGAGCATTAGTAAGATTTATGGCAGTTGTACGAAATGTGGAGGGTAAATTGGTTACCGACGGTCCTGGTATTTTACACACAGTCACAACTTACTTGATTAATATGTATAAGGCCCCACTCATTTCTGACTGGGAAATGAAGGATCTTCTTTCTTCTATTCAAGTTCCCAACCTAACAGAAAAATGTGTTAAAGACCTCATCAAGCCTCTCACTGTTAAAGAAATTGAGGCTGTTATTAGTCATTTAAAAGGCCACACTGCACCGGGTATAGATGGACTACACTCTGAATTTTATAAAACATTTGTTGACTTATTAACAAATATTTTAGTAGTTGTCTATAACTGGGTTTTCAGAAATTTATGAGTAGACTTCCAGTTTTGTATTGCTTTCCAAATTTTGGTCTTTAAAAATGGGGACCGAACTAATTTAAATAATTGGCGGTCTCTCAGTTTATTAAACACTGACTACAAGATTTTACTGAACATTTTTCACAACAGGTTAGTGAATACTGCTTCGGTACTCATCTCTTTGGCTCAAACTTGTACAGTACCAAACCGACTAATACACCACAATCTGCTATTGATACGAGAATTGGTAGAGCAAGGTAAAGAGGGCATTTTGCGCGGCTATCTTATATCTTTAGACCAGGAGAAAGCCTTTGACAGAGTTCCTCATTGGTTTATTTCCAGTAGAGTTCCTCATTGGTTTATTTCCAGTACCTTGCTTCATTATGGGATTCCCCAGATTTTTGTGACATGGATTGATTTACTGTATAAATCTGCTTGGGCAATTCCATTAGTTAATGGAACAATGGGTACATATGTTGATATTACACATGGGGTTCGACAGGGTTGCCCACTTAGCCCTTTATTATATATTTTTTGCTTAGATCCCTTATTACGGCTTCTCCAACAAGATTCTTGTATCAGAGGTATCACACCGGTAGGGGGAGGGATGGGGACAAGGGTAATTGCATATGCAGATGATGTATGTGTTCTGGTAGCAGATCAAGATTCAGGGGTGAGAGCATTAGAGGTGATAGATCAGTATTCTAGGCCGACAGGGGCAATAATTAATAGGGGAAAAATTATTATTTATGCCCTTAGTGGTACAGTACCTCAGGCGGAGACATGGCAAGGGATAAAGGTGATGATGGGGCCTTTCAAATTTTTGGGGGTCTGGTTTGGAAGGGATGATAATAGCTGTTTTAACTGGAAAGCTAAATTAGATATAGCTCAGTCAAAAGTAGCAATTTGGAAGACCTGGCAACAATCAAAAAAGAAGAAGGTTGCAGTTGTCAAAACCTTTCTTCTCCCAATATTTTTATTTCTTAGTGCTATTTATCCACTGCCACGAGTTTATGAAGTGACACTTCTTAGTTTGGTTTTCCAGTTAATCTGGGGAAGCTGTTTAAATCCCATAAATAGGGAAATATTATATTTACCAGTGAGAAAGGGGGGTTTGAGCTTGCTTAACCCATTAGTTTTCTTTTATAGTATTTTTTTTCATGCTAATTTACTAGATCTTACTAGACCTAGTCAGGCCCTTTGGACTTTATATGCCAACCATTGGATTCATCCAATATATCAGATATGGGAAGCTCAGGGAGTTTTTTCGGCTCAGGTTAAGACAAAGTGTGTTTTTTTTTTACCTGCCCCTGCTAAATTAAAAAAATGGGGGTTAACGATGTGAATAGTGCAGCTTCGTGTGAGCAGATTGCTTTACGATGTAATAAATACACAGACTGGTATTTCAGCAGTTGCCTTTAAAGATATTGACCCCATATATCACACCTATGTGTTGGACTCTTTGAAGGATAAATATATCCCCCCAAGGATTTGGGATATTACATGGTTATGTTCACATGGGAAATTATTTGTTAAAGGAAATGCTAAGCACAAATGTATAGAAGAACGTATGTGCCCAAGATTGAGTTGCGTAGCTCAAATAGAAACTATGGCTCACTTTCTTATTCAGTGTCCCTATGTACAGGAAGTATGGGCTACACTGGCAAGTTTATGGGGGAATAAGTATTGGCAGACTGTGACATATACAGAAGTGGTTGGTGGTTTTAGTATGCATAATTTAGGGATGGATAGATGTCTGATATGCCTGATATTTTCCTTTATTAAATTTATACTATATTTATACTATGGCAGACATGATGTAAATATGTATTACAACAGGTGTATCAAGACCCAAGGTCGGTTATTAGTTCAATTGAACATGAATTGTATAATCAATGTTTTTTGAACAGCAGTACATGTCTCCCAGTGCATGGGTGCTCCAATGGATGTCTGTCCCTTTTATCAAAGACAAAATAGGATGATTTTTTTCCTCACAAATGTCTTTTTTTGTGTTCATTTTCTCTTTTCTGTATGACAATTGTTAGTGATGTTTGAGTTGTGTCTTATTACAAATTTGTATATACTTGTTTAGTCTCTCTAAATAAAATTTTCCCCTGCTCTTTTTCGATAAGTGCCATGGGATCGTTAGCATCCACCTGAACTACCACCAATCCAGGTAGATGGGACCTTGGTTTAATGTCTCATCCAAAAGACGGCACCTCAGAAGTGCAGCACCCCCTCATGCTGCACTACAGTGTCAGTATTGGGATATTAACCCAAGTGCCAGATGTGGAAACTAAACCCACAGCCCTCTGGTCTTCCAGCCCCAGAGGTGAGTGTGCTAACTACTGAGCTGCTGACACTGTAATAACATCCATAATAAGAGACACATAATGCTTCAAAGGGACACTGCTCATAGGTTTACTGTACATGCTGTTGAGCTGTCTCTCTTGAATGAGTAAATTCTGCATGATGTCTGAACCACCTAAGGAAAAGATCATGGTGTGAGTTTTGAACTGCAGTGCATAGCTGTTTACATAAAAAAAAGTAAATAAATGTGATGAAACAGTATTAAATGCTGCAGTACAAGAAAAACAGGCATGTCATTTAAAGGCAGCCTGTTAACTAACATTCTAAAGAAATGATTTCTATAATGGTGTACTGTATAAAAACAGTGTTTAGGTATCCTTCAACACAATCTCAGGTTCTGTCCACACTATGACCAATAATCATTTTAACTCTGTTAAAACAGTTTTAAAGGTTTTGTTTCAGATTGTAGCACAGTAAAACCATGCTACAATCTATGTTCTAAGGCCCTGTCCACATTAGGGACTGATTTTAAAACGTTTTTAATAATGTTTTAGAAACCAGTCCCTAGCTCAGTTGTCGGAGCATCCGCACTGCACTCAAACAACCATGCTTGCCCGAGTGGGTTACCAGGCATGATTGTGGCACCAGCACAAAGCATTGTGAGTGCCACAGTGCACAATGGGATAGTCACAATCAGGTTTCCTAATGGATCTGGGGGGGGGGACTTATATCTGCAGAACTGGGACTGCAGTGGGAGCCCAGCCATGAATGTGATATACATATTTTTTTGTTCTGTTCAGGTAAAAATCTTAATTGATGTTTAAACACATTTGTCTTAACCCATGTTACTACACAGACCGCATCCAAACTGTTGTTAACATGGGTTAAGGCAACTGTGTTAGTCTAAAACCATGCTAAAGACTACCTCCCTAGCAAGGTTTTAGCACAGTTTTAGAACATGGTTGTAGCATGGTTTTAACTGTGCTGCGGTGTGTATGCAAACCGTGCTTGAGGGACTTAAAACAGTTTAAGGCACTTAAACTGTTTTAAGTTCCCCAGTGTGTACAAGGCCTAAAACTGTATTCTAACCCAGTTAGGGAGATAGGCTAGAATATGGTTTTACTTCAACATGGTTGCCTTGACTCATATTACTGTAAAAGTAGTGTGGATAACTTGGGTTAAGCGCAGCGCTAGTGATGCAGTGAATTTTTACTTCGCTGACAAAGTCAGGAACTTTATACTACACATAGTGTAGCAAAGTTCCCCGATTTCCCCATAATGTTGCTCTGCCAACTTTCTTCGACAAAAAAAGTACAGTATTTTAAAACTTCAGACCCCCCCACCCAAGTAGAAATGTTGCCTGCCCTCCGCCCCACACCCAACTGTCAAAAATCAATCCTCTCATCCCCTCACCTGTGTAGCACCCATGCCGCACTTCTCCCCCCAGTTCTGGTGAGGTTTAGTGAACCCTTATTAAACAATCACAATTACACAAATCCCACCCCCTCATGCAATGTCCCAAATATGTATTCAAAACCCACAATCTTCTTACCTGACTCAATAAAATTCTTCCTATCCCCTACTCCATCACTCTCCCCCAACACAAATCACTCCAAAAAAAAAAAGAAGGTCCCTTGGTGAGCAACTGGCACAGACCTCCCTCTTCCTCAGCCAACTACTGTCTAAGAATGGAACTTGGGTTTCACCTACAGTAAACACTTCAGTGATTACTATAGTAGTGTGCCTGGTTCCACTTATTAGACAGTGGCCAACCAAGGAGGATGGACAGTTGTGCTGGCCGCCCACCGGTTGGTCCCCTGCCAAGGGACTTCCATATCCTTTTTTGGGGTGAGTAGTGGTTGGAGGAGGGTGGTGGGAAGCAGACAGTGGTGGAGTGGGGAGTAGCAAGAAGTTTATTGGGTTGGGCAGGGGGAAAAGGTTTATCTATATATATATATATATATACACACACACATACACACACACACACACATATATGTAATTTGTAGATTGTTCTCCCTTTTTCTCCCTGACCCGGGGCCCTGGAAGACATGTACATGCACATGCATGGAGGTGCATGTGCACGCTGGGTACTGGCTCAGCCCCTTCCATCCCACCCCTGGCTATTGCTGCCATACCCTTCATGCGTATGCTTCCCACTAGACCTCCAACCAGTGGAAGTGGAACTACGGAGGGTTCAGCCATCCACCTTGGGAAGGGAGAGCTGCTCAATCCCACTCCATCCTTCCCCCCAAGCTATCTCCCCAATGACCCAAGGTCGTTCCTGAACCCAGGTCATCGGCATAGCGTGAGGTAAGGCATCCAGCGCCTCAGCCCTTAGTGTCACTGGGCCAGCTAGGGAAAGGGGGTTTTGAAGGAATATTAGGGACATTGGTTGGTGGGGATGGTATTTGTGCAATTGTGATGCATTTAATAGGGTTTTACTGAACTTCACCAAAATGGAGCGGGGAGGTGGGTAGTGGGTGATACGAGTGAGAGTTGGGGAGGGAGGATTTGATTTTTGATGGCTGGGGTGGAAGAATGGTGAAATGGCAACATTACAATGTGGGTGGAGGGCTGTTCGATGAGTTTTACAGTTTTTGTTTAAAAGAACTACATGCCGTGGCACTTCTCCGGCAAATAGAGATGTGGTAAAGTAAAACTTTGCAGATGAAGTTTGCACAAAGTGGCAAAATTCATAACTTTGCGGAGCTTCGCAAAGCTTCCTTGGCCTGGGAAACTTCAACTTTGCCTGAATTGTGAAGTTTCTATCATGAAGTGCGGAATTTCACAGGCAAAATTCTGCACATCGTGATCCACAAATTTTGCAAATTTCATGAATTTCACTTCACAAATTCCATGAAATGCAAAAATTAATTTGCAGAGCGAAGTTTGCTGACTTCACCCATCTCTTCTGGTAAAGTGTCACTGCGCATAGTCCTTGCTTGGTAAAGTGCCTACTTCGTCATGTGAAAAACTACATGAAGTGGTACTTTGCAAGCAAAGTGCCATTATGTATAGTCTTTGCCTGGCAAAGAGCTATACAAGTAGCACTTCATACTATGAAAGTCAGGAAACTGCATAATTTTTGCAAAGTGACGTGTCCCAACTTTTCCCACCACTAGGCATCAAGCACAAGGGAAGATAAAGAAACTGTGAACTAGACAACCCTGAAACACACAACAAAAAGCACAAGGCATCGCTATCATATTTTTGCAGCTTTCCTGATTTACAGTCACGGGTATCTCACAATGCACCATCACAAAGCAAACAAGCTAACATGACGGAGCACAGTGTGGATGCTCCATCTACTGTGCTATAACCCCTTTAAAAAATTCTACAGTATAATATTTTGTGAGTTTGGGCTGCTCTGCACTCCCTGTTTATTCCCACCCACCTGCCCTACGGTCGTGAGTAGCATTGCAATTCACGAAACCGGTAACCTGATGCTCCATGCTTGTTGGCATCTGAGGACCTGCACAGTGACCTCGTAGATGCGGAAGTACTGAACAGCGTGGTCGGTGATCTCTAGATTAGAGAATAATGAGTCACTGTTGCTACCCGAGAAAGCAATCTGTGGCCCTCTGTGCGCGACAGGTGCCGCGGGAGACCGAGTGATGGGAGACCAGGAGAAAGAGAGAGATGCAGTGGCAGACAGTGAAGTGAGTTACAAGCAGCAGGTGAGCGATAGGTGGGCAGAAAGATAGAATCTTTCCCATTATTGGGTTTACTGTCCCTATTTGTGTATTTTTTGTGTCCATGACAAGAAGAAAACAGACACACAGTGATAGGCAGAGAGACAGGCAGTGCTGTCTTAGTTTCCACACACAGTACTTTCCCAACAGAACGTGTGTCACAGAAGCACAGACAGCAGTGCCTAACAATGTTTTGATAGCACACTAACAAGTTCAAGCACTCCTTGATTGCAGTCTGAAGACCTGTTAACCACAAGCTAGTGTTTCTAGAACTATTTTCCCTGTGGTAGAACACAGATTGGTGTGGTACTTTGACCAAAACTAGTGGAAGAACACAAAATAGTTCCCACATTATTTCCCTGTTATTCCACTACTTTTGGTCCATGTCTCTCCACATGTGGCCCATGTTATAAGAGCAATAACCCACTCCAAAGTGTGTGGTTATGAGGGATTAATCAACACCCCGTGTGCTGTGAGGACTGCAGCCTTGTGCCTCACAACACACCCGGGGCATTAATTAATCCCCAATAACCGCACACCCTATTGTGGGTTATTGCTTACTAAAGGACACCTGAAATTTCCAAAACTCTGTGCTCTAGTCAATCGACAGTACGAGCCGAAATATTTTTGAAAGGACATACTGTAAAGGCTACTGCTTTTTAAAGGGATCTGGCCATTTAATTAAAGGTTCACTGTTAAGGGTCTGTGACCTGTAATATGTCTCTAAAGGAGACAACTGTACAATTTGCAAATGATTGAAAGAATCCAGCAACGTGATTGGCTGAGGCATCTTCTTGCTCATGAATAAATCTCAGCATACACTCACACATAAGAAAAAGTCCCAGCCAGCAGATTTTTATTTACTTCAAATCCCTCCATTCCACAATCTGGCATCTCCTTCAAATCAGTACCACCTACTGGTCAAACAGAACAAAACAGTGCTAATGTTTTTAAATAAAAAAACACAATAAAATATTATGAAACTTTTTTTATTTTTAAATACATAAAAACGGATCCATTGCATGACAGAAATAATAATACACATCAGGGTTTGGCATGCCATTGGATAGTATCACTTCTTGGGGGCACAAGACATCCTGCATTCTGCCTCATGCCTCACAACACAGCCAAAGCATGACACTATCCTATGACATACCACACCTTGTCATGTACTTCACTCTTCAACCATGTAAAGATGTCTGACAATCTGTAGCATGCAGTTATAGACTGTTGATTACATGGCAGCCTGGTTACACTGATGGTGGTCACATCAGAAACAAGATGCGCAGTAATGAAACTAAGACAACTGCCATGCGGGTTGACTTTTCAAAACAAGAAATAAAAAATTTTAATTACATGATAAACAACAAACCAATCCAAACTGTTTCAGAGATTGAACTGTTGGGATTAATTCTCTTCAACGACTTGAAATGGATTCACACTTTGACTTCCTAGCCACGAAAGCATTTAAAAAATCTATTTTCTTACTGTCCTAAAATGAGCACACCTCAGTAACAGTGAACTGGTGGTTTATAACATTTGGCATGTACTAGAACGTGGCTCATCTATGTGGCAGTTAAGTCTAAATATTAAGGAATGAAAGAGACAGGAGGAGATCTAGAATCAAGTCTGCAGGATAATCTTGAAAGGCCTCAAATACGACACTGCCCTGAACATCTTAAGGTTAGAACTGCTGGCTACCAGGCAAATTGAGCAATGCAGATCCCCATTTGCTTTCATAGCTAATTCTGAGCATAAGCTATCTGCTCTAACAAGGCATCCTGTCTAAGGCTCCTGATGCCGTGTCTGGTCACCAACTTCACCGTTGTTTTACCTGTTTGTAATTGCAATTCTGTATCCTGGAGGTAATAAAGACAGTTCATGGTGGATTTGTTGACATCTGGTGCACTGCATCTGTGTGTCATGATAGAATTTGAGTTTTGCAAAAGCACAGGTATGTTCCAGTGTGCAAATGGCATTTCTGTGATTTGATTTGGCCAGTTCACAATTTTCCTTATCAAATGAGACATTGAAAACAATGGAGCTTTGATACCACCAAACTGAACATTTAAATTCTAGTTTCATGCCTCGGGCTATCAGAATGTTTGGATAAACTATTTGATTGTAGTTATATGTCTAGAGCAACAAGTTATTAGAGTATTTAATATTGGGACATTTGGCTAAACCAAATACTATGGACTGATGCTGTCATTTCGTAAACATTGTTGACCAAAATCGGGCACAAAAGGCTCAGATTTGCATTGATAGAAATCATATAGAATGTCATCTTTTTTGTTTGGTGCTTTGATCGCTTCTGCAGGACCTGGATTCACAACACCCTATGTGACGACTTTAACTTGGTTCACCAAGTGTAAAGAACTAGCTCAACCAATCTTTCATGGGGTCTGCAGAAAACTTATGTATGAAGTGCTTGTGCAAAGTTATGAAAGTCTAGAAGATACAAGCTTAGAGCTGCAGGTTGTATGAAGTTAAAGCTGTGAAACTAGAGCTTAGCTATGGTAGCTGAATGCTATTGCATAATACTGTTGATGGTGAACTGAGCTGATGTTGTTGGAAGGTTTATGCAATGAAGGTTGTGGTCGTTCATACTCGCTGTATCTACTACAGAGATTATCACACTTTCAGGTTGTCTTGAAGTCACAGCCACAGTGTGCCTTCAGGATACAATGAAGGCACAGGAAGCCTCTTCAGAAGGGCTCCACCCCTAGAAGTGCCATAAGAATGATATTCCCATAAGTCAGCATAGCCGTAGTGCTACTGCTTGCAACTCCAGTGACCCATGTTTGGGAATGAGCTTAGGTCATCAGAAGGCTAGCCAGGGGTGGATGTCTGAGCATCCCAGCAGATGTTTGCCTCCCTTGGGGTGGGATGGAGCCTAGACTCTGCTGCAACACTGCCACTTGGGTGAGCACGGGTGACAGTGCAAGCTGTAAATAACAAACAGTGAACATATGGCGCACACACTGCAATGCTATTGAAAAATAACTTCATACTTTAGAAACATAACATAGAAACATACAATTTGACGGCAGATAAGGAACGCTTGGCCCACCCAGTCTGCCCTTTTCCCTACCTGATGGATAAGTTGCAGATCCTAGTTAACCAGCAGCCTACTTCTTCCTACCCCCACCCCCTAGAATTGCCTTATGACTGTCCCATGCATGCTTGAATTCCACCACTATTTTTGACTCCACAACCTCCTCTGGAAGGCCGTTCCATACATCCACAACCCTCTCTGTGAAAAAATACTCCTTAAATTACCTCTGAGCCACCCCTTCTATCTTCAAATTGTGCCCACTTGTTCTTGCACACCTCTTTTTGAAAGTTGCTACCTCTTGGACTTTGTTGATTCCCTTGAGGTACTTGAAAGTTTCTATCATGTCCCCCCTCTCCCTCCTTTCCTCGAGGCTATACATATTAAGCTCCTTAAGTCTCTCTTCATATATCTTCCGTGCAGACCCTGCACCATTTTAGTTGCCCTCCTCTGGACAGCTTCCATCCTGTCTATGTCTTTGCAGAGATTGGGTCTCCAGAACTGCACTCAGTACTCCAGATGTGGTCTCACCCAGCTGTCTGTACAGAGGGATAATAACTTTGTTTTCTACTGGTGATGCCTCTCCCTATGCATCCCAGTATTCCCCAGCCCTCCTTGCTGCCCTCTCACATTGCTTGCCCACCTTTAGGTCATCTGATATGACTACCCCCAGGTCCTTTCCATTTTTGTTGTTGTTAGTATCTCACCCCCATTGTGTACTCTTCCCTGGGTTTTGTTTCCCAGGTGATTACCTTGCACTCTTAGCACTGACTCTAAGCTGCCATACATTTGACCATTCCTCTAACCTTGCCAAGTCCCTTCTCATCCTTTCCACCCACCTTGTGCATCAACTCTGTTGCAGATCTTTGTGTCATCTGAAAGAGACATATTTTTCTTCCAGTCCTCTGCAATGTCGCTTATAAAGACATTGAAGAGGACCGTCCTAAAACTGAATCCTGCGTGTACCCCACTACTAACCCCACTTTTTCAGAGTGGACTCATTTACTATTACCTCTGTGTCCTATTCTCCAGCCAATTCTTTACCCAGGCTGTCATCTTGGGACCCACTCCCAGGCTGGCTAACTTGTATATTAATCTTTTGTGTGGGACTGTGTCAAATGCCTTGCTAAAGTCTAGGTAGGCCATGTCCACAGCCCCTCCCTGATCAACTACTTTGGTCACCCAGTCAAAGAAATCTATCAGATTTGTCTGGCATGACCTTCCCGCTGTGAATCCATGCTGCCTTGGGTCCTGTGCCCCTCTGGCCTCTAGATACTCAACAATTCCTTCCTTCAGAAGTGATTCCATCATTTTCCCTACCACTGAGGTTAAACTAACAGGTCTGTAGTTTCCTGCTTCTGCCTTGCTCCCACTTTTGTGAAGGGGAATCACATCTGCCCTCCTCCAGTCCTCAGGTACCACCCCATCCTCCCATGATTTGTTAAAGAGGGTAGTCAGTGGTGTCACTAGTTCTACCCTTAGTTCTTTTAGAATTCTGGGATGAATCCCATCAGGCCCCATTGCTTTGTCCACCTTCAGTTTTAAGAGCTCTTTCAGAACCCTTTCTTCTGTAAATGGGTAGTATCAACTTCTGTATCAGAGTGTTTCTACTGTTTGTTTTAGGTACCTCCCTCTTCCTTTGTAAATACTGAGCAAAAGTATTTGTTTAGTATCTCTGCCTTTTCACAGTCACCCTCTGCCCACCCTCCCTCCCTTTATTAAGCCTCACTATCCCTCCCTTGGTCTTCCTTCGCTCCCTGATGTACCTATAAAAGGTTTTATCCCCCTTCTTAACTGATTTGGCTATCTTTTCCTCAGTTTGGGCCTTTGCTGTTCTGACTGCCTTCCAGCTTCCTTTTGCTTTAACTGATACAGTTATCTGTCCTGTTCCTTCTGTGATTCCTTGTACTTCCTGAATGCTTTCTTTTTCTCTGAACCTTCACTGCCACTTCCTTTGAGAACCATAGTGGTTTCTACCTTGTTTCATTTTGTTTATTTGCTTTACACAAAGGCTTGTTACCTCTGTGATGGCAGTTTTATTATTCCCCATTGTTCTTCCACCCTCCTTCCTGCCCATTTGCTAGTGCATTCCTTAGGCACTCACCCATTTTGGCAAAGTCAGCCTCCTAAAATCCAGTACCTTTGTCTTTGTATGGCTTGACTCTATTGCTGTGTTTATTGTGAACCATACTGTTCGATGGTCGCTAGTTCCCAGATGGCTACCCACTTCTACATCTGTGATCCTCTCTTCATCTCCATTTGAGAGAACCAGGTCTAAGATTGCTCCCCCTCGAGTGGGCTCCAATGCTAGTTGTCTAAGGCATGCCCCCTGTAGGGCATCTAGAATAACCCCACTCTTAGAAGTGGCTGCTGCAACTGCACTCCAGTTAACATCTGGCATATTCAGATCACCCATCAGCAATATCTCCCCTTTATCTGCCATTCTAAGTATACTTTCTATCATTTCCTTGTCCATTTCCTCCCCCTGAGAGGGGGGTCTGTATACAACCCCTGTGCAGATTGTGGTGCCATTGTTGCCTCCAAATTGACCCACAGTGCTTCTTCTCCTCCCTGTTTACCCTTTTGTTCTGTTGCTTTCATTTCTTCTCTTATGTAGAGAGCTACTCCTCCTCCCCTTTTACCCTCCCTGTCCCTCCTATAGATAGTGTATCCTGGTATGTTTATATCCCAGTCATGGTTCTGTGTACCATGTTTCTGTGACTGCCACGATATCCAGATCTTCCTCCTCCATCAAGGCCACTAATTCAGGAAGCTTGTTACCCAGACTACGGGCATTGGTACTCATTGCTCTCCATTTTTGATGGCTTTACCTTCTGTAGCGGCATCCCCACTGACCTTTCTACCTTGGTCTTTTTCTCATTTAGTACCCTGTTTTGTAGGGGAGGCTGGGATTTTCCTGCTGCTTATCAGTGCCTCCCTTGACTAGTTAAAGGCTTGCCAAGAAGCATTTAAACTGATTGCCCAAAAGACTTGTTCCCTTCCTGGACAGATGCAGACCATCCTGCCAGTATAGGCTGGTGTCCCTCCAGGTGGAACCCCAGTCCCCAATGAAGCCAAACCCCTGTGCTCCACACCATTTTTTCAACCATTTGTTAAACTGCATGGTGCAAAGTACCCTCTCCTCACCCATGCCACTGACAGGCAGTACCTCTGAGAAGGATACTGTGTGTGCTACTTGTCTTAAGCCCCTCCCCAACTCTACAAAGTCCTTCTGCACTGCTCTAATCTCATGATGAGCTAAGTCATTTGTCCCTAGGTGGACAATGACGTCCAGCTCAGACTCCTGTGCAACTGTTCTCGTGATCCTAAGGATGCGCTTCCTGTCCCTCCAAGCCATGGCACCAGGCAGGCACCTTACTTCAGTTTTCCCTACTTCCCCCAGTTCTATCCCCCTAATAATTTTATTTTAAATATGTGAGCAAAGACACCATGGCCAAACACCCCTACGAGGCGCCTTACCCAGAAGCCTGGGGTGTTTGGCTGACGTATTTAAAACAAAGTATTGAGTTATTTTTCAATAGTGTTGCAGTGTGTGCACCATATGTTTGCTGTCTGTTATTGCAAGTCCATTGGAGAGTTATGGTAACACCTTTAGAAGAGGTCAGTGAGCATGTTTTTGTTTTGTTTTTTTTGTCGTTTCCCTTGGCAGTGCAAACTGTAGTAAGTGATCAAGGAAGGGGGATGTTGGCATTCTGATGCATGTTATGCATGTTGTACACTTTGTATGCATTGGTGTATCAGTTCAGAGACCTTTGATGTCCATGGGCTGGGGAAGAGAAGTGGAAAAGCCCCAGCTGCACAGGATGCCATCCACTGCAGACACAGGTCCCACACTGTTGACCAGGCTCCTGCACCAGGGCCAGCACTTAAACTCTGTTGGGGGGAGTAGGAGCTGACCACCACCAGCCATTCCCATGGTGGTAGGGGGTCATCCATGGGGGAACATGGAGTGGAGGTAAGTCTTAAAGATGGGGGGTGATGGGGTTGGCTAGAGCAGAAGTACTGGGGGGCAGTCAGACACAAAGAGGCATAACGTATACTAAATTAATAAAAATGGAGTTCCCTTTGGCTAAAGGCACCTTATGGAAAATGTCCCCCTAGGAAGAGGTGAGCCACCAGAGGAGGAGGAGGAGGAGGGCAGGGTGGTGGAATCAGAAAATAGCATCCACATGATGCTGTAAACATGCACTTAAGTAGTGCTCAGCGGGGACAAAGCGAGCATTGTGCTAGGCCCCAATAATTCATACGGTCTGTCCTTCAAATCAAAAAGGTGGGGTGATGGTTAAAATGTAACATTTGCTCGGTGAGCAGGATTCTAATTTGGTCTTTTATGCTTGGAAATGAGAAGCTCAGCACCCTCTGTATCAACAGGAGTGATCTGTACCTGTATTATGTACACTATGCTTACTGTAAAGAAAATGAGACTTTTGTATTAATATACTTATTTTCTGCAAAGTTATTCTGTTTTAATGCTTTTGCCGGCAAAGCCCAAAAAACAAGGGAAGATTATAGGGTGATTGGAATGGGTACTGAAATGTACGTAACATAATCAGATATTAGGCAGCATTTGATTGTTTTAGAATGTGCCAGATATTATTTACATAATGTAAAACGATAAAAAAAAAAAAAAATTTTATTGTATATATGTAAACCAGCCAGCAGGCACAAGTAGTAGCACTACCACTTGCAATGATTATGATCCAGGTCCGAGAATGAGCCCGGAGCATCAGCCATGGGAGGAGGACCGCGCATCCTAAGGCCTGCTCTCTTCTCCATGGTGGGTGCACAGCAGTCCTCAGGGAAAGTCTGACCTCTAGTGATGGCTGGGAGTCGGTAAGCCTGATACCTTGTGATGCAAGGGGATTGGTGGGGAAACAGACATCGGTGCATCAGGTGTGGGAGCACATCTGATGTCACCAGGACATCATTACATGCTCCCTCCTCTAAGAACTGGAAAAGTGGAAAAAAAAAAACCTCTGGCTGGGCAGATGACACTGCTCTCTGCCACCATGCCTGCAACCAGTTCCTGCCCTCCTGGGCCCTCTCATCCCTCTGGTCTTTGGGTCTTTGCCTCTACCTGCTGGGCATTAGGTCATTGTACAGGAGTGCCCTGGAGCTGAAGGCAGCCCTGCCTCGGGGGGGGGCTAAAAGCTGAGGGGTACCCTAGCAGGAGAGTCATGGGTGGACAGGGGGGACTGGGGTCACAGGCCAGGGTGGATCTCGATAGGCCAGCATCAGGTGCTGCAGTCAGCCAAAGGAGGTCCTGGCCAGTGGCTTTGGGGGATAAACAGAGCTGAAAAAATATATGTATGTCTTACAATGTTTAACATAAAACCTCACACTGCAAAAGTGTCAGTAACAAGTTATCAATAAGATTATACATTTCAGTATTAAGCAAACAGTTCTAAAGAAGTTATTTTGTATGAAACAAATTGCAGTCACTTCAGGTATAGTTTTTTGAGAAATGTGTGGTTTTTAGAAGAAAAGTTTGTAAAGATGTGAAAACACTTTTATAGTAAACATTCATAAAATGATGACATTGTTGAAAGCAGAGAAACAAATCCCTCCATGTGGAAAGTAAGATAATCAATACATGCATATAGACATTAATAATGTCAGCATTCATATAAAGGCTGGCGAATGCTTCAGAAGATGATATGATAGATATGGTAAAAGAGTAAACAGGGAGGCGAGGAGGCACTGTGGGTCACCTTGTAGACTGGAAAGGTCACCACAATCCGCACAGGGGTTGTGTACAGACCCTCATGTCAGGGTTAGGGAATGGATAAGGATATGATAGAAGGCATTCTTAGAATGGCAGAGAAAGGGGAGATACTGTTGATGGGAGACCTGAATATGCCAGATGTTAACTGGAGCACATTTGCTGCAGCTACATCCAAGAGCAGGGCCATTCTTGATGCCCTACAGGTGGCAGGCTTCAGACAGCTAGTTTCGGAACCCACTCGTGAGGGAGCAATCTTAGACCACGTACTCTCAAACGGGGGCATTGAGAGGATCTCAGATCTAGAAGTGGGTTGCCATCTGGGGACAAGTGACCATCAAACAGTGTGGTTCACATTAAACTCAGCTACAGAGTCAAGCCATACAAAAGTGAGGGTACTGGACTTTAGGAGGGCTGACTTTGGCAAGATGGGAGAGTGCCTCAGAAAAGCACTAGCAAACAGGCTAGAAGGAGGTGTGGAGCAACAATGGGGAATCATCAAACTGCCATCACAGAGGCAACAAGCCTTTGTGTGAAGCAAAAAACAAATCAAATGAAAGAAAAAGCCACTATGGTTCTCAAAAGAGGTGGCTGTGAAAGTCAGAAAGAAAAAGATAGCATTCCGGAAGTATAAGGAAACACAGAAAGAGCAGGACAGAGAGCTGTACCAGTTAAGGCAGAAGGAAGCAGGGAGGGAAGTCAGAATAGCAAAGGCCCAAACTGAGGAAAAGATAGCCAACTCAGTTAAGAAGGGGGATAAAACCTTTTATAGGTACATCAGCGAGTGTAGAAAGACAAAGAGGGGGATAGTGAGGCTGAATAGAATGAACAGTGGGTGGGCAGAGGGGGACAGTGAAAAAGCAGGGATACTGAATGAATATTTCTGCTCAGTATTCACAAAAGAGGAGGGGGAAGTGCCTAATAAAATTAACAGAAGCAGTCTTGATAAGGGGGTTGATCCCAGTCCTTTCACAGAAGAAAGGGTTCTGCAAGAACTCCTAAACTGAAGGTGGACAAAGCAATGGGTCCTGATGGAATTCACCCCAGAATTCTAAAAAGAATTAAGGGAGGAACTAATGAAACCACTGGCTACTCTTTTAATAAATCATGGGAGGATGGTGTGGTACCTGAGGACTGGAGGAAGGCAGATGTGATTCCCCTTCACAAAAGTGGGAGCAAGACAGAGGCAGGAAACTACAGACCTGTCAGTCTGACCTCTGTGGTAGGGAAAGTGATGGAGTCATTTCTGAAGGAAAGAACAGTTGAGTACCTAGAGGCCAGTGGGGCACAGGACCCAAGGCAGCATGGGTTCACAGCGGAAGGTCATGTCAGATGAATCTAATGGATTTCTTTGACTGGGTGACCAAAGTAGTAGACCAGGGAGGGCTGTGGACATGGCCTACCTAGACTTTAGAAAGGCATTTGACACAGTCCCACACAAAGATTAATAGTCAAATTAACCAGCCTGGGAGTGGGTCCCAGGGTGGTAGCCTGGTAAAACATTGGCTGCACAACAGGACACAGAAGGTGATTGTAAATGGAGTCCACTCTGAAGAAAGAGGGTTACTAGTGGGTACCGTAGGGTTCAGTATTGGGTTCAGTCCTTTTAATGTCTTCATCAGTGACATTGCAGAGGGACTGGAAGGAAAGGTATGCCTTTTGTAGATGACACAAAGATCTGCAACAGGGTTGATACACAAGGAGGCGTGGAAAGGATGAAAACGGACTTGGCAAGGTTGGAGGAATGGTCAGAAGTATGGCAGCTAGGATTCAATGCAAAGAAGTGAAAATAATGCACCTGGGAAACAAGAACCCAGGGAAGAATACACAATGGGTGGGAGGTAGTAACAACAACAAAAAGGAAAGGGACCTGGGGTAATCATATCAGATGACCTTAAGGTTAGCAAGCAATGTGAGAAGGCAGTAGGGAGGGCTGGGGTATACTGGGATGTATAGGAAAGGCATCAGCAGCAGAAAACAGGAAGTTGTTATCCTCTGTACAGACAGTTGGTGAGACCCCATCTGGAGTACTGTGTCCAGTTCTGGAGACCCCATCTCTGCAAGGACATAGACAGGATAGAGGCAGTCCAGAGGAGGGCAACTAAAATGGTGCAGGGTCTGCAAGAGAAGCCGATGTGGAGAGACTAAAGGAGCTTAATATGTATAACCTTGAGGAAAGAAGGGAGGGGGACATGATAGAAACTTTAAGTACCACAGTGGAATCAACAAAGTCCAAGAGGGTAGCATCTTTCAGAAAAAGAGACGGCAAGAACAAGGGACACAATTTAAAGATAGAAGGAGGGTGTCTAGGGCAATGTGAGGAAGTATTATTTCATAGAGAGGGTAGTGGATGCATGGAACAGCCTTCTTGAGGAGGTTGTGGGGTCTAAAACTGTGGGAGAATTCAAGAATGCAAGGGACAGACATAAGGCAATTCTTTTTTTTTTTTTCCATTAACATTTTCTTTATTTCAGGCAGAAGTACAACAAAACAAACCAGACATTGCCAAATATGAAAAAAAAAAACAGATTAAAGTTGGATAATACAGACATATGTAATACAATCTTCTGCCTATCCCCCCAACATACCCCCAGCTATACTCCCCAATCCACCCACCCCGCACCCCTACCAACCCCTATAATCCTCATCACCCTCCCCCCGAGGCACCTAACCACTTATCCCTATACCGGATGCGATCAGGAGTCAATAGAAAACAAGTAAAGAACAGGGCCCAAATCTTGTCAAGAGGGCAATTGATTATGCAAATGGCAATCATTCTCTCTACCCTTAAGAACGCAAGGAGCTCTGCAAGCCACTCCGAATAAGAGATCTGCGCTTTGTCTTTCCAATGACGAAGAACTAATTTCTTCACTATAATTGATATCAAGGTCATGTGGTATTTCCTAGCCTTGACTGGAAAATCCATCATTTCCCCCAGTAAACAGATCTCCGGTCTAAACATATCATCTAATCCCAGTAAGGGGTCCAATTTATTTTTAATTTCAAGCCATAAGGGCATAACTTTAGGGCATTCCCAAAAAATATGGAGAAGGTCCCCTGCATCTTCCCCGCATCTGAAACACTTGGAGTCCTTCCGTAATTTCAAGTCCCTCAGCTTTTGGGGAGAATAATAAATGTTATGCAGTACTTTAAATTGTATAAGTCTCAATTGGTCATGCCTAACAAACCTATGACATGCTTGCTAAATCCCTGACCAGTTTAACGTAACATTTGGAAAAACTGCCTCCCAATAAGAACAAGGGGCCAAATTTGTCGGGTAAGCCCATTGGAATAGAGTTAGGTAAATCTTTGAGATTGCCTGGGGACTACCAATTAGCGGACGTATATCATTCAGAAAGGAAAATCTTGGGAATAAACACTCCCAATGTATGCCTCGCGTTAAAACATGTAGCAGGACTGATATACTTTGAAAATGTCTTTGTTTAATAAGTTGAACTTGTTAATTATATCTAAGGCCGACATTATACCTCCCTCATCCGTAAGAAAGTCTTTAAGGGCACAATTATCCGTAATGGCAACCATTCTGCTGTAATAGTATTAACACCTAATAGAACCGTGGGTTTCCATATCGGGTTAGAGCATAATCCTTAACATGATCATATTTAATAAACCCACACAACTGAGTGTGAACTTTCACTGCAACCCCTACTGGGATTTTTCAATAAGGCAGGGAGCATCTTGAAATTAGAGTAGAAAGAGCCAAAGGATTCTGCACACTTTTTGATCAAGTTCACCTCTACATTCACCCATAAGGGCATGTAACCCAACCTTGAAGAAGGGTCTCTGTATAATACCCACTTACGTATTTGCTCAGCTGTGCAGACCAGAAATAGAGACCGAATGAGGTAATCTCAACCCGCCCACTGGTTTCGTGCAGCTAATTTCTGGTAGGCCATTCTAGATTTTTTATTCCCCCAAACGAAATCTGCTAGCCTGGCATGCAGCTTCTTGAACCAAGACACAGGAAGATAAATATCCAGTCTACTCAAAGGATAAAAAATTCTTGGAAAAATATTCATTTTAACTATGTTTATTCTCCCCCACAATGATAATGGGAGCTGAGCCCATCTCTTAAGATCCAGCCCGATATTATGGACTAGGGATTCTAGATTCAGCTGACACATGCGGGCCTTGTTTCTAGTTAAGTAGAGGCCTAAGTATTTGAGCGACTCAGAGTTCCACCCCAGGCCCAGTCCTGTTATTTCTTGTTTGAATAACATGTTATTAAGGGGGTAAACTACTGATTTATCTTGATTTAACTTGTAATTTGCCACCTGACTAAAATTATTTAGTAGATCCAACAATCTTGGGATAGACCTAGAGGGTTTTGAGACATACACTAAAAGGTCATCTGCATACGCAGTTACTTTAAATTGCAGCCCCCATACTTTAATACCTTCTATTTCCTTGGCATAAACTATACTCCTTATAAGGGGTTCCAAATATAAATTAAATAAAAGGGGGGATAAGGGGCATCATTGCCTGGTACCTACAAAGAGCTGGAATGGGCTGGAGATAGCTCCATTGCAGACAACTCTGAGACGGGCATGAATACATGGTCCTGAGCCAGTTTAAAACGTCTCGGAAATCAAACTTTTCCATAGTCGCAAATAAATACCCCAATAAACCCATCAAAAAGCTTTCTCATAGCCCAAGGAGGCAACGCCATCGATATTTGCTCTCCTCGGACACAGAGAAGACATAAGCTAATGTCCTGAAGTGGTCAACCGAGGACCTGCCTTTCATAAACCCTATTTGCTCATTCCCTATTAACTTAGGCAAAACTTTATTGATACGATCTGCTAGCAGTTTAGCCAAAATTTTAAATCATAATTCAACAGGAGATAGGCCTGTAACTAGCGGATCTATGGAGGGTCTATTAGGTTTGGAATTAACACTATAAGTGCTTCTAGAAATGATTTGTCCAACATCTGTCCTGAGAGAATATAACGAAATAGATTAAGGAGCAAAGGTGCCAATTTTGAAGAAAACCTTTTGTAGAAATTGGATGAGAACCCGTCCGGGCCAGGTGTCTTATCATTAGGGAGATTTCTAATAGTCAATTCTATTTCCTCCTGAGTTATGACAGCCACCAGACCTAACCTATCCGATTCGTCTAGAACCGGAAGATCTAACCCTTCCAGAAAGGAAGAAATCTGATGTTCATTTGGTGGATTTTCCATCTTACCATATAAACCCTCAAAATATTGATGGAAAACTTTAGCCATCTCATCTGGAGAAGTCTTAATACCCCCATCCTCACTTGATTGTATTCCTTCAATCAACCGGGAGGACTCTAGTTTAACTATCGCCTAGCTAGGAGCTTCCGTATTTCTCCCCTGGTCAACATAATTGGATTTTGTTTTTGATTAAAGCTAATTCAGCCTGTTCTCCCAAGATTTTAAGATAAGCATCTCTGGCTCTCACTAGTTCCTCCTTATCCTCCTCAGTCGGATAAGTGGAAACATTGTTCTCTAAAACTCTAATGCGACATAATAGCTCTTTAATTTTAGATTCCTTTTCTTTCCTTTTAACGCTCTACCCCGATTAGTACTCCCCTTAAGTATGCCTTAAGTGCTCCCCAGAAAAAGTCCGGCTGGCCATTGCTATCTAGATTGTTTAACATGAATTCATCCACTTGGCCCAGTATGTATTCAGCCAGCTCAGGTACCCTTAACATCTGGTTATTTTCCACCTATTTCTCTTTTAATGAGAGATGGAAGGAGATGGTCGTGGATACAGCTGCATGATCGGAAATTGGACCTGGTACAATATTGGAGTCATAGACTCCCCTGAGTAGGGAACGTGAAATAAAGATATAATTTATATGGGAAGAATTTCCATGAACTGGGGAACTAAAGGTATATTCCCTATTATCTGGGTGCAAGACCCTCCATACATCCGCCAGTCCTAGCTGGTCTAACATATCTCCCACGGCTTGAGAGGCAGGAGTTTGGTATGTTCGTGCTCTACCGGATCTGTCCAACAGGGGGTCTAATGCTAAGTTAAAATCTCCACCCAAAATCATGGGGAGATTGCTATATGGTAACAGGGCCTTCAAAAGGCCCACCAAAAACTCCTGAGTGTCCGAGTTGGGGCCATAAACCGATCCAATCAGGATTTCCATATGCTGCAACATTCCTCTAACCAAAATGTATCTGCCCTCACTATCCTGTATTTTTTGTAAGGGAGTAAACTGCATTGATCTATGTATCATCAACATAACACCTCTACTCTGTGTGGTGCCCTGTGAGGAGAATATTTCTCCAATTTGCAACCGCCTCATGGCATTGACCTCTGACTGAGTAGATGTTTTCTGCAAAACACAACCTTAGCTTTATCCGCTTCAATATGTTTCAATATTTTGTATTGTTTAACCTTAAGAAGTGCCCCTTTGACATTCCACGTGAGAAACTTAACTAGTATGTCCGTCCCCATCCTAAATGAACTGTTTCGGAATATTAAGTATATCAGCCATTGTCCTATAAAAAACATAGTTTACCTGAACCAACATCCAGTAAGTACTACTACGTGATGGTGCCTCCAAAAAACAGATCCCCCCATCCAACAACCCTAATCCCATATCTAAAGCCCAGTACCCCAAACCACCCCAATCCTTTCCTTCTCCCCCCTCCCCTCTCCATCGAATTGGTCCATGACAACAGGACACTCAGCCCGATCCCCAGAGCTACCTTCCCATCCCAACAAATTAATCCAGTAAACCAGTTGCTCCGTCCCCCAACAACAAAGTAACAAAGTGTTCTATATTGTTTTCAGCAACTAGCCATCAACAGGAGAGAGTAAAAGAATATCTAGAACTATGTACAAAAATACAGGAGAAAAACAGAATATATGACTAGTGGTCTCCACCCTCATTAGTGACATAAGGCCCCAAAAGCTGAAATAGCCTCCGCCGGTTGTGTGCTTCGAAAAGAAAAGGGCCCCTTTAAGTTTACTTACACTGGACATTTAAATGGGGCCAAACCAATAGCTGCAATATAAAATAAAACCCAATAAGTAGCAATCACCATCTTTGTGACTATTCTATAACATCTAATAATACAGCCGGAATAACTGTCCAGTATAAAATCAGTCTGTCAGGTCCGTAACCAGAGGGATATTCCAATTAACCTCAAAAGAACATAGTTCCCAAATTATAGTTCATCACTTCCACGAGATTCCCCCGGCCCTGCCTTTCCACACTTACACTGGACATTTAAATGGGGCCAAACCAATAGCTGCAATATAAAATAAAACCCAATAGGTAACAATCACCATCTTTGTGACTATTCTATAACATATGATAATACAGCGGAATAACTGTCCAGTATAAAATCAGTCTGTCAGGTCCATATCCAGAGGATATTCCAATTAACCTCAAAAGAACATAGTACCCAAATTATAGTTCATCACTTTCCACGAGATTCCACTTGACCCTGCCCTTTCCACCAGCTGTTCAGAGAACTTTGAATAATTCAGAAAGCTGTTTGCAGTGCTTCTGTTGCAGCTTCCAGTGATTCAAATGATTTCCACTCATCCTTGATGGACACCTGCAGCTTAGCAGGATATATCATGCGATATTTAATTTCTGCCGCAATCAATTTCTTAACCAGTGGATGAAAGGTCGACCTTCTTTGCCTCACCGAGAATGGTAAATCTTGGGCTATTCTCAGCTTTACTCCTTCCCAGTATATCTCTTTATTGTCTTTAGCCTTCGTGATGAACAGCTGACGTTCCTGATAATTCAGAAATCTGAAAATAAATGTCCTTGGTGGCCCAGACGGAGGGGGTAAAGGATGCAATACCCGATGTGCCCTTTCTATAATGTATGTGGGCCCAAATGGTGAGGGCCCTGCTACCTTCTCCACCAACTTCTGGGCAAATTTAACAGAATCAGATCCTTCAGCCTTTTCTGGTAGCCCAATGACTACCACATTGTTCCGACGGCTTCTGCCTTCCAAATCCTCCAATTTTGCTTCCATCCTAGTGATTTTCTGTTTAGCTGACACTAAGGCAGAGTCCATGTGGTCCCTACTCCCCTCCAAAGATTTAATGCGTGCTTCGTTGTCGGCTGCTCTCCGATTTAGATCTTCCAGGCCGACGAATTATTTTTTAATTTCGCTAGCCATTCCTCCACGTTAGCCCTAAACGGCCTAAATTTCTCTAAAAAATGAGCAAGAGTAAGCGGCTCCTCTTCCAGGGACGTCCCTCCAGGGCACTGAGCAGACTGAGAGGCCGAGGCTTTAGCTTTCTTGGCGGCCTTTTCCGGGGTCACCGGAGGTGTATGCTTCTGTGGAGGTTTCCGCATATCCTCCTCCATGTGCTGCTCTCTCTGTTTATCCCCCGCTCCTGTAGTGGCGAGATGCCTAAAAAATCGCTCCGGATACGGGCAAGAAATTGTAAAAAGGGATCGGGTTCATGGAGCTCACTGAAAGCGACCGGGCTATGCTATCCGGGATCACGTGATTCGACATAAGGCAATTCTTGTGGGGGTAGGAAGAAATAGGCTGTTGGTTAACTAGGATCTGCGGCCTATCCTGTAGGTAGGGAAATGGGCAGACTAGATGGGCCAAGCGGTTCTTATCTGCCGTCAAAGTCTATGTTTCTATGTTTCTATGGTACACATATGTCCTATCAAAGGAAGTTTCCCAGTTAATGAAATAGCAGTGTTACCCTATGTAGAGATTTAAAAAAAAATCTTAACCACAATGGTAGTGGACAGCAGTTCTGAGGATGCTGCAACTTTGTATTAAAAATGGCAGCCTGAGGGGTTTATTGAACCAGATGGTAAAGTTTGCAGTTTTGGTTTAGTGCTAGCAGGCCCTGATCCATGACAGTTGCCTAGGACATTGTCTACTGTATGTGCCCACAATCTGGCTAATAAAATCCGGCTATATATGCGTTTTGTGTTTGTATATGTTAAAGTTGTTGGCTGGATTGTTTCTATTTTTTTGTACGGTGCTCTGAGTTGTGACAGAAGGATGTTTTATAATTACATTTTATGATTATAATTACTATTAAAGACTTTAAGGGAACGAAAAGGCAGAATCACTAGTCCTAGTGCATCTGCTATCACTGGCGCAGTGATAGTCAATGTGATCTGCTCTGACTGAATGTGGCACTGGCAGTTAGCCAAGAAATGTTATGTGTTAAGAAGTTGTTGCATACAAAGTGTGATAAGGCACTTCATATACTTATTACTAATGAGAGAGGTCCAACCCTTCAGTGTTTACAGATTCTATTGTCTGTGCCTCATGAGATACCACTATCACTAACAAAAAAAAAGTCAAAACTTTATAGAAGGTTACTTTTCCAGCACTAATTTCGACTCAAAACATCTATGTAGTCTGAACACTTTTAACTTCAAGGTGAAGGGCACAGTGGGTGGGACCATGCCCAACTCACTGATGTGCTCCAGCGTGATATTCAGAGGTTTGTTGTGCTGTTACACCCCGGCGCACCAGGGCGCACCAGCAATGTATGACGGCGCGGGGGGCGTGCCCATGTATATGCAGCACATCCCGATATTCAGCCTGGGATGCGCGATATGCAGGCAAAATCCACCACGCGCCGTCGGGTTCGCGAAAGATGTGCTGTAAAAGCAGGAGCATGTCAGCACACCCACAGGCAGGCTGCTGTATTGCCGGTGCAACACGGCAGCCGCCTGCTGTGGGTGGCCACCCGATCCCCCCAGACACAGGCCGAGCATCGTGCCCCCCCACCCAATCGAAGGCATAGAATAATAATATCCCTGGTGGTCCAGTGGACCTGCTCCCCTGCCCGATCGTGACCATACATTGAAATTTAATTCCCTTGTGGTCCAGTGGACCTGATCCCTTGCCTGATCATGGGCATATGAATAAATAAATTCCCTGGTGGTCCAGCGGTACCTCCCCATCCCACCACCACTGAGACTCCACCACCTGCGCCCCCCGTCAGTGGTGGCAGCTCCACCCGAAGCTGCCCACTGAGTTAATTCACAGTTCAGCACTGTGTAGTACAGTATAGTCTGCATGTCCATTGATCCATGCAGTGGACCAATAGGCATACAGCCGTACTATACGCTGTCAGTCGCGTAGGCGGGCAGTGGGCTGTGGGTGAGCTGCTGCCCACTGCTGGACCGGAGGCTGGGAGTGGTGGGGTCTCAGTGGGTGGGTGGTGGGGAGAGGGGTTACCACTGGATCACCAGGGAATTTATTAATTCATATGTCCGTGATCGGGCAGGGGAGCAGGTCCACTGGACCACCAGGGATGTATTCTTATTACGCCTGCAATCGGGCGATGGGGTAGGGTCCACTGGACCACCAGGGATATAATTCTATTATGCCCATGATAGGGCAATGGGGCTCATTGCCCACTGAGGGGCAGGAGGTGTCAGTCCTGATGGCTGCAGCCTGGCAGGCACCAGGCCAGAAGCCGGGATTGGTAAATTCACATGCAATAATATAGTGACATGCAAATGGCCCCATTTGCACCTTGCATGAATTATGGCCTCATTTGCATGCCCAGCACTGAATATCATGGTTGCTGTGCCTAGCACACCTGCACTTGCACTGGAGCATCCCCCTGCTCCTCACCTGCCACTTGCGCTGGTGCAGTGAGGACACCCCCAGTGCCATATTCAACGGTGCTGAGCCATGATGCAGCACCATTGAATATCACCTGGAATATGCCCTGGCTCAACCCAGTTGCACTACACCCAGGATTGCGCCCCTGCCTGGTGCAGTCTGAATATCCCACCCAGTATGTCCATGTGCACAAGCAGATAGTGTCCCAGCCATGACCTGTATCCATATACACCCTCATCCAAAAGTGCCATTTTTCCATTGTCTTTCAGTAGATCAACCTTTAGCAACACAGAACTGCTAAGAGCACACATCACAAAAAAAGATTACATCATTTAGATATGCGTTAGGCATAGGCTCCATACATCCGAGTCTGGGGCTCAATGCACATGCTGCTTAGTCATTTTTAGCCCTCTTTACCATCTCCTGGATTACCCTTATTACCAAGTGGATAAAAAACATGTCCATAATCATGGCCATTTTCAGTGTGTGCATAAGGCAAGGTTTTGTTATCTCTGGCCAGAGATTAAATTACAACTTCTCAATCCAATTGGACAAATGTGTGACAGTAATACTATTAACATATGGTGCTAGGGAGAGACATGAATTATTTCAGAACCTGTAACAGAGAGGCTTAGGGCACCATCACTACACCACAAAATGAGAGCTGGGAGCATAATCAACTCCTCTTTGCATATCCATGAAAGATACAGGGTTATTTGTTTATACAGTATATGCATTTACTGTGTCTCTTTTAGTTATAAGAATGCATTCTAATCTCAAGTTAGTTGGTTGAGATGGCACACAAAGGATCTGAGAAGAAACTCCTATAACCTTAAAAGACATGGGAATTGTATATATAATATTATACTGTACATCATGCTGAAGATTTCTGGTTTTATAAAATGGAGCTTGGATTTTAAAATCAAAATGTTTTATTTGGCAGAAAATTAGAGAAGCCTTTGTGTGGGAAATGAATTATGCCAACTGAACTTAGAACTCCAGAATTTTTGAACTATTAGCATTAGACTCCCTCTCTGGTTGTAAGAGTACATGAAATGTTTATTATAAAAAGACTCTCGGAAATTCTGCAATCTGATTGGCTGTTAGGATTCCAACAGCCTTACATTAATCCATGTTATACTGTCAAGTACAGCCTGATCACTATGGCACATGGATTCTTCCTGTCAGCATTCCATCCACTAGCACTGCTGAATGTGTGGAATGATGCATTCTGATTTTGAACCAGCATTCTTAAACTGTTGGTGGAAGAACTATTTTATTAAAAATCTCCATCTAAATGAGGAAAACATTCAAAAAGTATACTTTTAACACATTTCTTTTGGAACCATTTTTTATAATAGCAATAAGGCACTCCCAGGAGTTAGATTAACAGTCAGTTAATCACACCCTAGTGGCAATATGGCACTTGTCTGCGCCTCATGCCACATTACACCCCTAGGGGGTGATTAACAGACTGTTAATCTAACCCCTGGTCATGCCTTATTGCTTAAAAGACTCCTGATTAACCAAAAAAGGTGTCATGATTTATAAAAAATATGCGTATCTTCCATAGGAATCCTGCTGAGGTTCAAACTAGTGTGATTTTAGAATGTCAGTTGTGAAGCTGCATAGGGTTCCAAGAAGAGGAGGGCACCAGCAAAATGAATGTGCTTCCATGGAAAACAAAAATATCTAGTCCAAGCAATGCCTTCTGTAATGAATCTCTGCTGTAGGTTAGGAAGTACTCCAGGTTTGATGCCAGAATTTCTGCTGTGTCCAGAGGATCATATGCTTCTGTTTGAGCACAAACTTTCCAAATCATAAAACCTAAGTATAAAATCCTGGTCTCTGATTGGACCAGATCCACTCACATGACTTACAAGGTTTTTGAACTATTGCCCGATTCAAGGCAACTAATCAGGTAATAGTTCATTAGAACCAGCAAAAAGTTCATTACAGCAGGACAATAGTTTTTCAACTATTGCCAGTTCTAATCCTTGTAACTCAGGTAAGGTATATTAAAATAATAAAGCAGATACTGACCAGCTTTGTGTTGCAGTATAGTGAGAATATACAGACCCTTCAGGATGAATCATTGCCTTCCAATAGTCATAGTGCCCTCAGCTTTTGGCATCGGTCAATATAACTATTGTCAGACAATAGTTCATTTTTCAGGGGCAATATTTTCCCACTATTTCTCTCACTTCTGGTCTATACTGTTAAACTGATGGTAAAGGAGATTTAAGCAAAGCCTCAGGATAGTTACACAGAGCCCCTAGATAACTCCAGATTTAAACTGGGAAATTGAGGTTTATAAACACCAGCCCCCATCCCTGCACAGAAGTCTGCCCACCCCCACCTCCACACAAAAAAGGTAACCCCATTGAGCTTGATCTGAGGAAACTGCCTTCTCTAAGTCAATGAGTGTTTAGATACTGTATGAAAATGTTTGTGCAAGCGCTAGCTGACCAGACTGGACTGTGAGATGAATGAATGAAAGAAAAGAAAAGCAATACTATTTCACCACAGCAAACAATACGATCAAAAGACTGATCGCCCAACTAACAACTAGTGATGTTTATATGGTAGTGATTATGGTACTGTAGCACAATAAAGCTTTTGTACTGTATAGTATAATATAACTGTAATTATTATGTGGTAAATAGCATGGACTCAGCCAGCTGATAATGTATATGTCTGATGCCTGTTTTTACTGGAGCAGGGCTATTTTTACTGGACCTCTTCCAGTGTTTCTGCATTAGTATAAGCCTCTGTTTGGATGACTATGAAGCTGTTATGAAATGAAGTAGCAGTATGAGCTGGGATTTTTAAATGTATCGTATGTGTGAGCTTTAACCTGTGATACCTTCCTGAATGCAAGATACCATAGTCATGAAGCCTTTTACTGTTATGGTTAACAATCACTCCAGAGCACTTTTGAAGCATGATTCAACTGGGACTTTAAAATTCATGTGTGTGCTGATGGATACATACTTTACTTATGCAGGATTCACAAAAATTGAGGATGAATAAAAAAAAAAAGTTTATATTCTCCCTATTTTTCTTCTACCCTGCCACCTCAAATTACTCTCCCACTTTATTTTTCACCTTTCTTTTCACTTTACTACTTATTTGATTCTGAATTGATTCTTTTGTTATTGCACTCCCCTTGTGTTTTGTCTAATTCTTCATTTCTCTCCTGGCCTTTTTTGTCTCATTGCTCCGCTCATATAGCATGCTTGCTGACAAAATGATTCAGGAGTATTCACCCCATGTAGTCCAGAAGCCCATACCACTCCACAAGGAGTTCTGTGCAGCTGAGGAAAGGGCAGAGCCTGGCCTGTACCAGCTTTCAGTTTGAAGCTGTTCAACACAAGCAGGGGATTAAGGGATACAGTATTCTTTGCCTAAGACTGCTATATCACATCAGACTTTGGCTTTGTTTTAATATTGCTGTTTAGGGGAACCTGCTGCCCCTACTAGTGTCTTGGTAGAACTGTGGGTAATGTGGGATTCTGCCAGTGGAATTCATGCAGCATCGCAATTCTGTTTTGAAATGCTTTCTGGAATTTGTTTTTTAATGCCATGGAATTCATAAAAGCATTACTATGTAAATTGCAGAATAATATTCTGCAGATTAAGCAATCCATAAAATAATCCAGGAGAAGAATCCGTGGGTTACGTAATCCACTGAAAACTAATTTACAGTTTATGTAAACCATCAATTGCTGCCCCTCAGTTAAACATTTAACTTTTTGGAATTTCAGAATTCTTCTAACAGTAGAATTCCCTAGCATTAGGTAGAATTTCAGAATTCCACAAATTTTGAAGGAATTGGAATTTGAAAAGTCTGCAGAGCCATACCTCAGTGCCATGAGGGAGGCAGTGTGTTCTACTGGTTGAAATACATTGCCACGTACTCACTGTGTGAGCTTAAACAATCACTTACAGGTAACTCTCCAGTTATCCAGTGCACTCAGCTATAAAACTGAGTAAAACATCACCCCACTGACAATGAAAGACACTGCATCTCAGATGGGCTGTCCTAGGTAATCATCATAAACAAGCTTTTGTCAATGCCGAATGTTTGCTTGCTGGCATTGGCAGTGGTTGTGTAGAAGTTACAGAGCTGCATAATAGGAATGGCAGTGAAGTATTGAACTGAAGCCAACCCCACCACCACCCTGCAGAGAGTGACAGGCATTGGGGTGTGCCTTTGGGTCGTCAGGCATAACGGCCAAGCCATTTCACCACACCCCACCCTGCAGACACTGACAAGTGTCACGGTGTGCCTTGGGGTCTTTGGCCCTTATGCGCACCCCATTCCATCAGGAAATACAGTGAGATGGTTGCTGTATAGGAGAATGGGGTGAACTTTGGGGCCGAAGAGTCCAAGGCATACCTCAATGCCTCTCACTGGCTGCAGGGTGTGGAATGGTATGAGCATTATAGGCAAGACTCCCAAGTCACACCACTGATGCCTGTCATTCTCTACAGGGTGGGGCGTTATGGTTGGAAACCCTAGTACCTCAGGCATTCGTTGGTATTTTCACTCCAAATTTTCAACATGGTTTTTTTGTGACCCACCTCATGAACAGTGGCAATATCAGTTTGTTAGCTGAAAGCTGCTTATACACAGCGACTACGGCATTTAGCACCACAGGTGCAAAAACATTCCAAACAGGATGTGAAAAATGACAGCTGTACTGTTCATGGGGAGGTGTAAAAAATGGCAATGTTGCAAATCTGCAGTAAAAATATTAAAAAAACTGGTGAAGTCACGAGCGTACATAGAAACTGTGCAACGCACACCCTTAATGTAATTAGTTTGGGGATTTTTTACAGCAGATTGTCAACACAGGCATTTTGGGACCTTCGATCATGAACAGTGTCACTGTGATTTTCTTTATCTGTCCCGAACAATGATTTCCCACAGCGACCACGCATCTCTGCGCTGAAAGTGTGAAAACACATTTTCGGCCATGTTGTGAAAATGACAGCTGTACTGTTCATAAGGAGGTGTGGAAAATGCCACTGGTGAAAATCTGGACTGAAAATATTACAAAGTCATGAACTTACGATTAACGTGGAAACTGCGCAATGCTCACTAATAACACAGTCATTTATGGACTTTTGTCACCAAATTTTCAACATAGCCATTCTAAGACCTCTGCTCATGAGCAGTGTAACTGTGAGTTTCTTAATCTGTCCCAAACATTGCTTTCTCACACCGACTGCACCATTGTGCGCTACATGTGCAGAAACGCATTTTGGGCGACATGTGAAAAATGGCAGCTGTACTGTTCATAAGGAAGTGTAATAAAATGGCAATGTTGAAAATCTGGAGTGAAAATATTGAAAATTCGCAAACTTACGAGCGTGCATAGGAACTGCGCAACGCACGCTTGTAAAACGGTCATTTTTAGGAATTTTTTCACCAAATTTTCAACATAGCCATTTTAAGACCTCTGCTCATGAACAGTGCCACTGTGATTTTCTTAATATGTCCCATACATTGATTTCTTACACCGACTACGCCATTGTGCGCTACATGGGCGGAAACACATTTTGGGCAGATGTGAAAAATGACGACTGCACTGCTCGCAGGAGGTGGTAAAATGGCAATGTTGAAAATCTAGATTGAAAATATTGAAAATTCGTAAACTACGAGTGTGTATAAGAACTGCCAGTAATGTACGTCAGAAACAGTTTTTAGATTTTTCGACCAAATTTTCAACATAGGCTCTTTGAGAGCCCACCTTATGAACAGTGGCAGTGTCATTTCATTACTTTGTCCCGAAAGGTGATTTTGTGCAGTGACTGCGAAATCACCCTTCAGCCCGATTAACGCCATAACAGTGAGAGCATTCATGAGAAGGGGTCCCAAAAATCCCATGTTGAAAATTTGGTGCAAAAATTCCAAAAAATGTCTGAGATATGCAGCAAAGTTGAAAAAACCCTATCTATCCCATTATACAGCTTACCGGCATTTCCTCAGTTCTCGGTCAGCTTTGAAGAGTGCAGACATGTTCCCGGTCCACAGAAGATCGTCGCGCCGGAGTCCGGAGGTAAGTATGGGGTGAGAGGGGTGTGTGAGGAGGAAGGGTGCTCAGTGGGTGGGTGTGAGTGGGGGCAGAGACACTGAGGACCATTTTCAATTTCAGGTTTTTGTTTTTAAAAACAAGGACTGAATAATGGGGCGTTGCCACTCTGGGGTGGGCTCCCAGCGTGGCACAAGGATGGCTGTTTGGAGGGGGGCATGGAGCTGAACGGGGGATTGGGCACCCCCCGTCAGCTACAGCATCTGTTGCCACACTGGGGTGGGCTCCCAGCGTGGCGCCCTGTACTCTGGGGGGGAGACAGTGGAGCTGACAGGGGATTAGGCACCCCCGTCAGGCTATGCATGTATAGTCACACTGGGGTGGGCACCCAGCGTGGCATGTGGAATGTTTTTGGGGGCGCAGCACAGCCGATGGGGGATTGAGCTTGCGTCAGCTATACAGTGTGTGCGTGGGGCAAGCACGCAGTATGCGTGTGTGTGTGTGTGTGTAGGGGAAGAGCGCATGAGCAGGCGATATCTTATCACTGCTCACTGAAGCGTACCTTCCCCTTTCAACTGTACTCCACTGCATTTTGGACTGCTGTCATAGACAGCTCCAGCAGGCATTGGAGAACTGCTGCCGCGCCTGCAAACACACTGACTGAATTGGAAGAGGGCTGCCACACCTCCGAAAACTCGGATGATGGCACTATGTTTCTTGCACATGCGTGCAAGCAAACATAAAAATGAAGTTTGGAGACAGTTGTTTACCGGCTGCTCAAGGCACCTTAGTATACACCTGGATGTGGCAGCAGGTGCATGTGAGTCAAGGTAAGAAAAATATTTATTTTTTATACAGCACCTTTCATACACACAATATCCTTCCCAAAGCCCTTTATAAGCCGGAAACAGATGCATCATCTATTAGGTGACCAAAGGAAGGCGAAAAAGTTAGTAGGAGGTTAAAGAAAGCTCAGCAATGTTAAACAGTAGTGGTGGTGGGTGGGGAGAGATGGATGTTAAAAAGGAGCAGTTGTTGGGCCTGCTCAATGAAGTCACACAGTGAGCAGCAGTGGTGGGATATAAATCTGGGTCTCTGAACGTACAGCTCTTCATTATAACTAGAATATTACACTACATCTTATAATAACACTGGCTCAGCTGTGCCAAGGTTGCTTTTTATTCCACCCTCCAGGTTCCTTTGCCCTCCATCCTCTTATGGTGTGGGCTGATAAAGATGTTGACCTTAATATCGCTCTAATATTCCTAGAACTAGACATTGAACTGCAAGGTTGTGGTTTTAAGTCATGATTTGACTGGTAATTGGTAATTGAACTCAAGGCTCTTGTAGCAGTGAGTTGCAGCAAATTTCTTCACCAGTGCACTAGTGTGGTGAACCTTAATGTCACTTTGTATTAGAACACTGAGTTAACAAACCAATCTATAAATGGGTATTAGAATGTACCATACATGGATGGGCGTCCTATATAGTTGAATCTCATGTAGATGGAGACAAAAAACTGGACAAAAGACCTCCAATACTGGGGTACATTGGGAGAAGGATTTATAGCAAGAAGAGGGAGGTGCTGCTGCCATTGCATCTCTCACTGGTTAGACTCTACCCAGAGTACTGTGTCCATTTCTGGAAGCCACACCTCCACAAGGACATTGAAAGGGTGGAGGCAGGACAAAGCAGGGCAACCAAAATGCTGAGGGGATTGCATGTGAAGCTATACAAGGAAAGGCTGCAGGAACTCAACATGTACTCACTGGAAGAGAGGAGAAAGAGAGAGGGGACAGGATTGAAACCTATCTGTACCTCACAAGAAAAAGCAAGGTGCAAGTGGAGGGTCTGTTTCGGTGAAAGAAAGGCACTAGAACAAGGGAGTATGCAGTGAAGCTAAAAGGGGGAAGTTTAGATGTGCGTAAATACTTCTTCACAGAAAAGGTGGTGGATGACTGGAACAACCTGCCAGAGGAGGTAGTGGGGACAAAGACTGTGGGGAACTTCAAGCATGCATGGAATAGGCACATGGGCATATCAGGTAAAGAAACATGGTGAGGGAGTGATACCTATGACTGACTAGGGTCAGTGGTGATGAAATAGGCAAGGACAAAGGGGCAGAATTGATGGGCCTAAAGGTCCTTTTCTGCTGACAAAATCTATGTTTTTATGTTTCCAATGTCCGTAATTGCATAAGGCCTACTTATAAACAAATATACCAGACCAATGTCAATGGATGTTCCTCTGCCTCATACAGCATCATGGAACAATGCATTCTTGTTACTAGATAAGAGGTCAGAGTGATAAAATTAGCTATTTTATTTATTTATTTATTAAATTCTCGGATTACAAATACCTTTGAGCAGAAACTGCTAGTTTACAAAGGTTCCACGTCAAAGGATGAGGGTCAACATACATACAGAGGTAGTAAACAAATGCACAATAAACAACCAAAACAACTAAAAGAAAAAATAGATAGTTATAACATATTTTGAGATAATATTCATATAACGAGCAGCTTGAGTAGGCAGCTGGCTGTGGTAACAATAAGAGATAGAGGGCACCATAGGCAATTAGTATTGCAGGCGTGCGACCGGGAAAGGAAGTTGGCAGGCTAATGGGCCACTGTCCGATGGTGGTGGAAAATGTCTTGTACCAGTGGAGATGCGAAGCAGGAAAGGAGTCACAAGGAAGGCCCGGTGCCAGAGGGAATGAGACTAGGAAAGGGCGGGCTGTGAGACATGAGTGAGCTGGGAGGTGTTTAGAGAGATCTCTGTTCAGAGAAGCAGTCACATTGAGTGGTAGAGGTGAGGTAAAGTTTGAGATTCCTTTTGAAGGGTCCAAGTGTAGTAGAGGAAAGTGCTTCTTTATTGAGGGAATTGAACCATTGAGTGGCTCTATAGATAAAGGACCGCTGACCCATGGAGGTATGACATCTAGGAACCTGAAAGGTTAGAGATTGGGCATCACGTGTTTGTTAAGTGCCACTGTAGGTAGTAAGGAGTGAGCTAACACCAGATGGCAAGAGTCCCATGGAGAATCTTTTTGGTAAGTAAGCAGGTCTGGTATTGTATTCTGCTGAGCAGAGGTAGCCAGCTGGCCTGTGCATAGAGGTCACAGGTGTGAGTTTGTTGGGCTGCACCCATTAGTAGTCTACAGGCTTTGTTGAGGAGAAACTGAGATCACGGAGGGCACTTGTTGAGGCAGAGCCATAGATGGCAAGGCCGTAGTCAATGATAGAGTGACAGAGCTGTGGGTAAGCTAGTTTAAGGGCATCCACAGGCATACAGTGCTTGTGTTTGTGTCGTAGTCCAATTCTTATATTAGGCGGTCTTGGCAACAGTGTCAATATGCCGGTGTGGAGAGGGTACTATCCAGGGTAATACAAGTACTTGAACTCCTTGACATGTTCGAGTGGGTTCCCAGTGTGGTTCTTGATGGTGAGGGACAGAGACTTGGGCCTGCTCCGTCGGTTACAGAAGGACATGGCTTTAGTCTTGCTATGGTTCAGGACAAGTTTATGAGAACTGAACCAGTCTTCATTGCGCTTGAAGTCGAGCTGCAGCTGGGATTCAAGGACTGTAATGTCATGGTGGCTGGAAAACAGGACTGCATCATCTGCATATAGTAATATTTTTTGGTGGCAGGCACTGGGGAGATTGTTGATGAAGAGGGAGAAGAGTAGAGGGCCCAGAATAGACCCTTGGGGGACTCCGGAGCGGACCGGTTTCTCATCTGAAGAGATCCCTGCAATCCTTACATGTTGGCTCCGATTATCAAGGTAGCTGGTGAACCATGGAAGGGCATCGCTGGAGATCCAAATGGAATACAGTTGCTTGAGCAGTAGGGGGTGGTTAACTGTGTCGAATGCCTTGGTAAGGTCTATAAATACTGCCCCTCCACAATTCCCTTTGTCAAGCGTGGCATGGATGAAGGTTGTAAATTCCAGTAGTGCAGTGGTGGTGTTGTGCCCTTTTCTGAAGCCATGCTGCTCTGGGCACTGTACATTGTACTTATCCAGGAATTCAACTAGTTGGTCTGACACTATTCACTCCAGCGCTTTAGATAGTAGGGGGAGGAGTGAGATAGGTCTGTAACTGGTGTGGAGCATCCTATCTCTGCTTTTGTAAACCGGTGTGACAGTGGCTTTCTTCCAGAGAGAGGGGAAATGGCCCAATCTAAGTGAGAGATTGAAGATCTTTGTAAGTGGTTCTAAGATTTCATCGAGGACTTGTGCCAGCAGTTTCAGGTCAAGGGAGTCACCACTGTACCCTTGTTTGCCGACGGCCTTTTGAATGTATTTTCTAGCTACTTGTGGTGGGACCTCCTTAAAAAAAAAACTTGGGGTTGTACATTCTAGTTGGGGGGTAACTTGGGAGGAGCTGGAGGGGAGGTCGTTGAAAAAATTTGGTGGAAGGACACTGTCCAGGTTTGTAAGTGCATCATTAAAAGTGCTGGTGATGGTACCTAGGTCGAGTGTAGGAGTGCTATGAAGGTTGAGCATAGTGGGTGGTGCTTTAGGACTGCCTGCAGTTCTTTCTTGTTGTTCCAAATTTTTTCCTAGCCCCAAGAGTTGGTCAGAGCCTCTTTGTAATAGCTGCGTTTAGCATTCCGTATTTTTCGAGTGCAGTCATTTCTGGCTGCTTTGTATAATTGTATGTTTACTTGCATCGGAGTTGCATGAGCACAATGCCAGAGGTGGTCTCTGTGCTTAAGTAGAGTTAAAAGGTCAGTAGTAACCCAGGGGTTGGTCTGTCCTTTGACCTTCATCTTTTTCACTGGTGCATAGATGTCACTGGCTTCATTAAAATGTTTGATAAATAGGTCCAGAGCTTTGTTGGTGTCACTGAGGGAGTCAAGCACTGCCCAGTTCAGCCTGGTTAGATGGGATTTTAACAGCTGGAGGTGCCCTTGTTTGATAACCCTGGCATAGATAAGCTTGGGAGGGGGCTTGTGGTATTTGTTTGACCAGGAGCAGATGACAGGCGAGTGGTCACTTATTGTATCCAGGAGTACAGAAACACTGGAGAAGCATTCAGGGCGGTTAGATAGAATCCAGTCTAGAAGCATAATGGAGCCTGTCCTATAGTTACACCTGGTGGGGGCATTGACCAGTTACATAGACAGTGTACATAGATACATAGACAGTGTCGGCAGATGAGGGCCTATGGCCCACCTAGTCTGCCCATTTGAGCTTGTAAGTTCAGTTTGTTTTCCTAGAAGTCTATTTCCCCTTACCCCTGACCTCTAGAATTCCTTTATGTCTATCCCATGCATTCTTAAATGCCGTGATTGTTTCAGCCCCCACCACTTCCTCTGGCAGGGTGTTCCACTTGTCCACCACCCGTTCAGTGAAGAAATTCTTTCTCATGTTTCCTCTGAATAGTCCTCCCTCCAACTTCATCCCATGCCCTCTAGTCCTGAAACATCTTTTCGCTTAAAATAGTGTTTTCCTGCACCCTGTTCCTCCCTGTGAGATACTTGTATGTCTCTATCATATCCCTCTCTCCCTCCTCTCTCCTCCAGGGAGTACATGTTCAGTTCCTTCAACCTGTCTTCATAGGATTTGTGATGCAACCCATGCACCATCTTTGTTGCCCTCCTCTGAACCTTCTCTACCCTGTCTATGTCCTTACGTAGGTATGGTCTCCAGAACTGTACACTGTACTCCAGGTGGGGCCTCACTAGTGTCTTGTATAGCGGAATTATGACCTCCTCTTTCCTGCTGGTGATGCCCTGCCTATACATCCCAGCATCCTATTTGCTTTACCTGATGCCTTGTCACACTGTTTCCCTACCTTGAGGTCATCAGAGATGACAACCCCAAGATCCCTATCCTGCTTGGTGCATGCTATATCCTCACCCCCAACTGATATATTGTGCCAGGGTTTTTGTGCCCCATATGCATTATCTTGCACTTCTTTGCATTGAATTTCAACTGCCAAACCCTTGACCATTCTTCAAGTTTCTGCAGGTCCCTTCTCATTCTGTCTACACCCTCTGGTGTGTCTACTCTATTACAGAGCTTTGTGTCATCAGCGAACAGTGAAATTCTGCCTTCTATATCGTGTGCAATGTCACTGATGAAGATGTTGAATAGGACCGGTCCCAGCACTGATCCCTGTGGTACCCACTGGTCACTCTTCCTCTGTGGAGTGACAGCCATTTACCACCACCCTCTGTGTCCTGCCACCCAGCCAGTTACCTACCCACCACTACTGTCCTGCCCACACCCATATTCCCCAGTTTGTGTAATAGTCTTCTATGTGGCACAGTGTCAAAGGCCTTGCTGAAGTCCAGATGAGGCCATGTCTACTGCCCTCCCTGATCCACCTCCCTAGTCACCCAGTCAAAAAATTCAATGAGGTTGGTCTGACGTGACCTCCCCCTGGTGAAACCATGCTGCCTTGGGTCCTGTAGTCCATTGACAACCAGATGTTCCACCAATCTCTCCTTCAGTAGTGCTTCCATGATCTTTCCCACTACCGAGGTGAGGCTGACTGGTCTGTAGTTCCCTGCTTCCTCTTTGTTCCCACTTTTGTATAAGGGGACTACATCTGCTGTCCTCCAGTCTTTGGGTACCTCCCCTGTTTCCAGTGATTGGCTGAACAGGATAGCCAGAGGTTCTGCCACCACCTCTCTTAGTTCTTTAAGGACCCTGGGGTGCACCCCATCTGGCTTCATTGCTTTATCAACTCTTATTACTTCCAGTTCCTTCAGGACCCTTTCTCGTGTAAAGGGACTTGTGTCCATTTCTGCACCATTCTCACCCCTTGTACTCCTTCAGACCCATTACCCCCTCTTCCTTAGTAAAGACTGAGCAGAAATACCTGTTCAATATGTCAGCTTTACTGCTGTCATCCTCCACACTGCTCCCATCCTCCCCTTCAGTCTAACTATCCCTCCCTTTGTCCTTCTTTTTCACTTATGTACCTGTAAAGGTTTTGTCCCCTTTAACCACTGATTTTGCAATGTGTTCTTCTGTCTGAGCTTTGGCTTCCTTACTGACTTCCCTGCCTCCCTTTGTTTCTCCTGGTACTTCTCCCTATCCCCTTCTGCCTGTGTCTTTTTGTATTGCCTGAATGCAGTCTTTTGGCTTTCACTTTCTTTGCTACCTCTTTGGAAAACCATAATGGTCTCCTCTTTCTTTTCCTCTTGCTAACCTGCTTAATGCATAATTCTGTTGTTCTTATAATCCCCATTTTAAATACTGCACTGTTCCTCAATCCCTGATTCCTGTCCCATTCCCTTAATGCCTCTTTCAAGCATCTCCCCATTTTCCCAAAGTCTGCCCCCTAAAATCCAGGATACGTGTTTTGTGTGGTTTGGTTCTGCTCTTTCTGTGATTTCAAACCACAATGACTGGTGGTCACTGTTACCCAGGTGCTCCCCCACTGTTACCCCCATCACACTGTCCCTGTTTGTGAGCACAAGGTCCAGTATTGCCTTCTGCCGAGTTGAGTGAGGTGATGCACTGCGGCTGCATCCTTATAGGTAGTGGCCTCAGCGGAGAGCCAGTTAATGTTAAAATCACCCATGATTATGGTTTCAGAATTTTGTTGCTGGACCCTTAGATATTCCATGATGCTATGGAAGCCAGCAGCCTGGTCTCTTGGGGGTAGGTAAACTGAGATGACAGTGAGTTCCTTGTTATGTCCACCAAGGAGGATTTTGATTGTGAGGACCTGAGAGGAGTTGCTCAGGCTAGGGGATGGGATGATGTGACCCATAAGGGTATCCTTAAGATAGATGGTGCAGCCCGGCCCCGTTTAGCAATCCTGTCTTGCCTGAAAATGCAGTAGCCAGGGATAGAGACTGAGGTATCATGGATTTTAGGGTTTAGCCATGTTTACACAACTGAGAGGACACAGGGTTGTGCTGTAGGATCCATGTTTGGAGGGAATCAAGTTTGTTGAGGATGCTGCAGGCATTGATGGATGCCATGATGAGTGTCCCTGTCCTTCTGCTTGGTGCCACTGCTGGCTGCCCAGGTGGTCCTGGGTTGGGGTGAACATTTCCTGACAGCAGGAGCAGCATAAGGAAAATTTGTAGGAGAAAGGATTTCAGCATCTTGTAGATACCTGGTGGTTAAGTCATAAGCCAAAAGAAATTATCAACAGCTGAGGTACAGAGTCACAAAATGTGTTAGAATTCCTGAAGGTGATGAACTGTGCTTGCGCATATGCAGGATGTGAAATCCTTTTGTCTGCATGCTTCTTTGTCATTCAAAGAGGTTGTTGAAAAGCCCACATACAGATCATGGAGCAGGTCAGACGAAAATGTGGATTCAAGCAGGACCTAGAGTCACTGAGTTTGTCAGACTTAGTTGCTTGACTTACGTTTTGCTTGGGATAGCTTCCAAAAAGTTGATTTTTAAATGAAAAATGCAGATACCTGGTGATGATGTTTTATAGAAATCTAGTTCAGGAGACTTTCACAGATGTAGTGAGCAAGAATGGTGTAGTTACTCCAAGCAAAAAACCATGTAAATCCACAAAAACTAAGCTACTGACAGAGACAAGCAGCCACCACACAGACCCACCAGTTGAGAAGCAAGCTATGACCTACCTAGTGCAGCTGGATAGGGCAGGGTTGAAATCAAGTATTATTACCTTTTGCAATACAAGCCAGAGAGCTAGTTAAAGGACAATCTTATTAGTCTGAGACACCTCATTGCCAGAACTTGGTTACTGGCTAGTGCCAGTTATGACCCCTTAAAGAAGAAAGGATCACTTATTCACATGCTATGCAATGGGAGGGGCATTATTTGCGTTTACCTCCTCATCTCGTATCAATTATTTTATGATATTTGTCAGAGGAAAAGCCCATCTCATTAAGGGAGGGACTACTTCCCAGAAGTCAGTCAAATTCAACTAACCATAAGCAGTGGCAACTGAAGTATAAGTGCCAAGGAAAGCTTGCATTTCTTGGCATTTCGTTTCGCCAGCACATGAAAACAGAAACCAGAAGGTTTTTTTTTTCTGAAGTGGGAGAAGCTGACTTATACTATATGCCACAGAGGGAGTATTATTATCCTGACCCCTCACAAAGTATTATCACAATTCAGCCTGCAACTGCCTGGGCCAAGCCCCTTACAAAAAGGGCCTTCAGATGTCATGGAAAGCAATCTGTTATAAGTCTGTTTCAACACAAGGTACAGTCCATAGTCAGTGGCTAATTTCCACATGAAAGAACTTCTAGTCTCTAATTTTAACATCTGCAACTGATTTCAGCTCATAGACACACAAGAACTTTCTCTAAAGCGTTGTCCCCGCATGAAAGTGGCCATATAAAGCAACAAATCATGAAAAAGGGCCTTTCTTGTTTTCCAGCTTTCCTCCCTACAAGCAGTCTTTTGTTTTCCTTTATCCTAAAATACAGCACTTATAAATATTTATTCCCCTAAATGGAGAAGGAGCCTTTGATGCTGGGTCTGAGGAGAGAGGAGACATTTATCCCAGTGGATCACAGCTGGGTGGGCACCACTAACTCTCTGTCAAGCCACTGCTGAGAGCCAAATAGGGGCAATCTGAACAGAAAAAGTAAACAAAAAAGCCCACAGAGGCTCTGAAAGGGTCTAGTTGGGTATGTAGGCCAAATCTAAACTGTAACCACTCCTTTATCCATGTGCACAGTGGTTGTAGAGAGTCCAGTGCTTGGGAAAGGCTGGTTAACCCCTGCTAAGTCTGAACACAGTCTAAAACGAACCTAGCACTCAATAGTTGTTTTCTTAGAGGGACAAACATTCAAAAGCTCCATTTTACAAAACAGTGTACCTTCTTATTTCAAAAACTCTAGTGGTAGCAGCTTGTTCATGTTATTTACACTGCTGTATTGGATGTCTTGAAATAAAAGGGTACATTATTTTTCACTTTTGGACTGTGCCAGATCTAAACTGTGCATGATGCAATTCTGAGGAAAAGCATCAGCAGTGGAAAAGTCCTAGTCTAGGTCACTGGTTTTCACCTCTGGTACTTGGTTTGAATCTGGTCAGGGCACTATTGTTTGGCTGTCTCTCAGCCCAGCTCTGGGTGGATTAATAGCCCATATTGGTCAATAAATCAGTGGGAATGAGCCTGCAGTTTAACAATCTTTTCCTGGAAAAAGAGTAAAAATAAAAACATAAACACCACCATCATCATATTTTGCACAAAAACAGAAATGAGGCACATATGCATGAACATCTGCACCCTGTTCCAGTAGTAGGGTGGGGGGGGCAGAGGGTGTAATGGACGATCTTACTTCGAGGTATCTCTTGCAGCAGGCCATTACCAGTAGGGCTATAGCCACCAGGCACTAGGACCACATGGATACTTACTAGCTAGCAGTCTACCAGAGGGGGCTGCCCGCCTCCGATGTCAGCCACTGATGTCAGCCAATCCTGTAAAGGTGGGTGTCCCCCATACCCTCATCAGTTCTGTCCCGCCATCAACCAATGTACGTCAGACTGCTTGAACTGCCACAGCTACAGTCAACTGCCATTTTCCTGTGTTTACAATGCTTTATTATTTTGCAATTTCTTTTATATTTAACAACAAAATTTCAGTTTTCTCACCTGATAGTTTATGTCTTCTCAACCTTCTTCACCTTCCAACCATCCACAAAGTTTGCCTGTGGGAAATAGATCCCAGACAAGGACAGCAATTTTGCCTGTGTCTTGTGCCTAGGCCAAGACCGTGACATCCAGTCCTGCAAGGCCTGCCAGAAGTTCAACCCAGTCACCCACAAACATACCCTCCAAAGGCTCAGGGCAAGCGCAAAGTGAGGGGAAGTCTTAGGGCAAGTGCAAAGCGGGGGACGGGAGGCTCTCCTCACCCCTGACCCCGTCACCTCCTGTAGCACTTAAGGAGCAGCAGCAGCAGCCTCAATGGCTGCCGGTCCCACCTTCTGACTCCATGCCTGACCCCCTCCCTTCAGTGGAACTTCAGGAGGTGGTCGTAGGAGATCACTTCTCCCCTCAACTGGACAGGTGGAGGGAAATCACCACAGGCAACTGGGTGCTGCAGCTCATCAAGCATGGTCACATGATAGAATTCATAGCATAGCCTCCAGAAAACCCTATGGGCCAGTCCTCGTACCCTCCTGGTCACATTTCCCTCATCAGTTAGAAAATTGAGGCCTTCAAAAAAAGGCCATAGAGCCAATCCCACTAAATCAGCAGGGAAGGGGGTTCTACTCCCACATCTTCCTGGTACTCAAGCAGATGGGAGATCTTCCACCCATTCTGGACTTGAGTCAGCTGAACCTGTTTATAGAATACAAATGGTTCAGGATGGTTACCCTTCAGGGTTTGCTGCCCCTGCTGCATTAGGGGGATTGGATCTGCTCCCTGGATATGCAGGATGCCAACAGTGAAGCTCACCAGGATGAAACCCAATTCTGCAGCATTTTGCAGCACTCTGCAGTATGCTGCAGCAGAGTTCCTGTGGAAAACAATGTAATTTCAATGGCAATTAGTCCTTTTTGACATGCAGAAAACTGTGCCATTCACTTTTTCCTGGCAGTGTCACATTTTTCTGCATGACAAAAAGGGATTAATTCCCATCGAAATTACATTGTTTACTGCAGTAAGTCTGCTGCAGCATACTGCAGAATGCTGTAGAAGTGAGTTTCATACTGGTGAGCTTCACTGTACCTGCATATCAAGGTGTTTGCCCCCACCAGCACTACAGTACCTTCATTTCAGCTGCCAAGATGTGTACTACCAGTTTAGGGCTCTGTGTTATGGTTTGTCCTCGGCAGCCAGGGTCTTCACCAAATTCCTGGTGGTGGTGGCAGCTGCCTTGAGATGGTAGGACTTTTATGTCTTCCCATACCTGGATGATTGGCTCTTAGCAGCCCCATCCAGGGAACGTCTCCTGCAAACCCTGGCACAGACCCGCAGCTTGTTCCAGGCTTTGGGCATCACTGTCAGTATGCCAAAATCTATCCTCACTCCCAGCCAATGGCTCCAGTACATGGGGCAGTCTTGGATATGGCCCATGGTATGGCTTTCCTGCCCTCAGGCAGAGCAGAGTGTGTGATGGACCTAGCCCGTCTTCTTTACTCCAGCTGGTATGTTTTGTCGAGGGCCTTCCTATGGCTTCTGGGCCTCATGGTCGCAGTCCTTGTCATGGTTCCCTTGGCCCAGCTGCACATGAGAGTCCTTTGGTGGACATTGCAGACCCACTGGGAACAACACGCGGATGCCCTGGATCAGCCAGTAATGGTCTCCAATCCTGTCCGGAGAGTACTGTTGTGGTGGCTGGAGCCCAACAACCTGCTTCAAGGGATTTCCTTCTGCACTCTGGGTAGGGGGGTTGACACCAGTCCATTCACAGAAGAAAGAGTCCTGAAAGAACTCCTAAAACTCAAGGTGGACAAAGCAATGAGGCCTGAAGGGATTCACCCCAGAATCCTAAAAGAACTAAGGGAGGACCTAGTGACACCACTGACCACACTTTTTAACAAAACATGGCAGGATGGTGTGGTACCTGAGGACTGGAGGAGGGCAGATGTGATTCCCCTTCACAAAAGTAGGAGCAAGGCTGAAGCAGGAAACTACAGACCTGTAAGTTTGACCTCAGTGGTAGGGAAAATGAAGGAATCACTTCTAAAAGAAAGAATTGTTGAGTATCTAGAGGCCAGCGGGGCACAGGACCCAAAGCAGCATGGATTTACAGAAGGAAGGTCATGTCAGACGAATCTAATAGATTTCTTTGACTGGGTGACCAAAGTAATAGATCAGGGAGGGGCTGTGGATATGGCCTACCTAGACTTTAGCAAGACATTTGACACAGTCCTGCACAAAAGATTAATAATCAAGTTAGCCAGCCTGGGAGTGGGTCCCAGGGTGGTAGCCTGGGTAGCAAACTCACTGCACAATAGGACACAGAAGGTAATAGTGAATGGAACACATTCTGAAGAAAGGGGGGTTACTAGTGGAGTACCTCAGGGCTCAGTACTGGGTCCAGTCCTCTTTAACATCTTTTTAGGTGACATTGCAGAGGGTCTGGAGGGAAAGGTATGCCTCTTTGCAGATGACACAAAGATCTGTAACAGAGTTAATACACAAGAGGGGGTAGAAAAGATGAGAAGGGACTTGGCAAGGTTGGAGGAATGGTCAGACATATGGCAACTTAGATTCAATGCAAAGAAGTGCAAAGTAATGCACCTGGGAAACAAAAACCCAGGAGAAGAGTACACAATAGCAGGGGAGGTACTAACAACAACAAAAATGGAAAGAGACCTGGGGGTAGTCATATCAGATGACCTAAAGGTGGGTAAGCAATGTGAAAAGTCAGTAAGGAGAGCCAGGGGGATACTGGAATGCATAGGAAGGGGCATCACAAGTAGAAAAAGGGAAGTGGTTATCCCTCTATTCAGACAGTTGGTGAGACCCCATCTGGAGTACTGTGTGCAGTTTTGGAGACCTCATCTACGCAAGGACATAGACAGGATGGAAGCAGTCCAGAGGAGGGCAACTAAAATGGTGCAGGGTCTGCAGCAGAAACCATATGAAGAGAGACTGAGAGAGCTTAATATGTATACTCTTGATGAAAGGAGGACAGGGGACATGATAGAAACTGTCAAGTACCTCAAGGAATCAACAAAGTCCAGAAGGGTAGCATCTTTCAGAAAAGATGTGTAAGAACAAGGGGCACAATTTAAAGATAGAGAGTGCGGCTCAGAGGTAATGTGAGAATTTTTTTCACGGAGAGAGTGGTGGATACATGGAACCACCTTCAGAGGAGGTCGCTGGGTCTAAAACATTGGGGGAATTCAAACATGCATGGGACAGACATAAGGCAATTACAGTGGTGGGGGGGGGGGTTGCAGGAAGTAGACTGTTGGTTAACTAGAATCTGCAGCTTATCCAGTAGGTAGGAAAATGGGCAGACTGGGTGGGCCAAGCGGTCCTTATCTGCTGTCAAAGTCTATGTTTCTATTTCTACCCCTCAGCAGTCCTGCCGACAGATGCCTCAAATCTCAACTGGGGGGGGCTCACCTGGGGGGCCATCAAACTCAGGGTACGTGGACCAAGGTGGAGGACACTCCACATCAATGTTCTGAAGATGTGAGCGGTCTTGTACACCCTGCAGGCCTTTCAAACTCAGCCATTCTGGGTCTGCTCTTGGTTCAGATGGACAACATGTATGTGGTTTACTGCATAAATAAGCAGGGGGGGACTCATTCCTATCAAACAACATTGGAAAAAGTGATGCACACAGAGCAATGTTTGAAAAAACAAGATAAACAATTTATTTAATCACACATACAATGGCTCCCTGGCACTTTGAGGCATATGCCCTCTTCATCAGGGGGTATTCATTCCTATCCCCTGTGCAAGGAAGCAATGAGAGTCTGGTATTGAGCCATAGAACACTGGCTGGTGCTCTTGGCTGCCCATGTTTCTGGCATCCAAAATGTCCTAGAGGACAGTCTAAGCCATTTACGGTTCAGAGCCCATGAGTGGGAGCTTCTGACCCTAGTAGTTGAAGATGCCGCACCTGTAAACAAGCTTGCAGCTTAGTGTGTCTCACCTGGTTAAACAATTGCCAAAAAAAAAAAAAAAGATCACTTAGATGGGGTCATCATGAATTGGATCTTTTTGCATCTCCACACAATGCAAAACTGCTTGCAATGTCCAGGGCCTGGAGTTTTCTGGCAAGATGCATTGTTCCTCTCTTGCAAAGGGAGGCTCCTCTATGCCTTCCCTGCCTTCTCGCTCCTTCAGAGGGCCCTGACCAAGCTTCAGATGGAAGGGGCTACCATGATCCTGATTACCCCCTTCTGGCCTCATCAGATCTGGTTCCCCTTGCTTCAACAGCTGGCCATGGAACCCCCGGTCTCCCTAGCCATATGCACAGGCTTGATCTCCCAAGAGCAGGGCACCCTGGTCCATCTGGACCTCAGATCACTCCATCTCCATGCGTGGCTCCTGAGGATGTAGTCACTGCCCAGTTTAGGGTGTCCCCCAGGGTGGCGGATGTTCTGGTGGTGGACAGGAAACTCCCCACCAGGGTCATTTACTCTGTGAAATGCAAGCATTTTACTCTTTGGGTTGCATCACACCAGTTGGATCCCTTCACCTGTCCAATGGATCAGGTGCTGGAATACCTCCTGCCCTTTTCAGACTTGGGCCTGCAGTACTCCTCGATTAAGGTACTCCTCGATTAAGGTACATCTTTCTGCCTTCTCTGCATACTATGTACCTATGGAGGGCCATGCAGTGGCTCAACTTGATGTGTCTCGCATCTTCTTGAGGGGCATTCTGCATTTGAAGATGCCAATCCATGATCCTGTCCCAGCTTGGGACCTCAATTTTGTGCTGGAAAAACTTATACTGCCTCACTTTGAACCGGCTATGTCTTGTGAGCTCTGCTTTCTGTCATGGAAAGCGTTATTTTTATATAAGCCCCCCAAAGTGGGCTTACCTGTTGTGGAGCCCCTGTGGCTGTGATGATCCCCTGTGGTGCTGGCATCCCAGTGGCTTTGGTGGGAGTCACACCTGGTAGCCCCATGTGTGCTGCTGGTGGCTCCAGATGCTGATTCCTGCTGTCTCAGCCCATGCAGGGCAGGGCCGAGCGCCGGGATGTTCTTCCATGCCTCCAGGGGTGACTGGTGGTCCCAGGTCTAGTTTTGGGGGCAGGTCGGGCTCAGGACTGCCCTTTTGTAAATAAATAAATAAATATTTTATTTTTAAAATGGTGGCTGTGCACGCTATGTGCATGTGTGGCCACCACCGGGGTAAAATTTAAAGAAGCAGTAGCTTTATTGCGAGTAGTTTTGGTGCTGGCTGGCACCACGGGGCACCAGTTAAAACATTGAAATTGGGACTACAGGTCCCATGAGGCACCAGAATGGGCAGCACGTTTGACACCTGTGGAATTTGGTCCCTAATTGGACCACAGGTTTTTAGGTGCCAAGTGAGGAGAGGGGATAAAAGGCACTGCCCTGAAGGACATGAGAGATTCATTCACGAGTGAGTGCAGCAGCAGGTTGGAGCAGGGCGTCTGCCTGCTCAGCCATGTGGCTGGCTGCGCGGTTTGTTATTTATTTTTTTTTAAGTATTCATGCTGCAGGAAGAGGAAGGCAACAAGGAACTAGGTGACTGTTTTGTTTTAGTGGAGACCCTGTGCTTGAGCTATGGCTGCAGAATATCTGTGAGAAGAGCAATGGGAAATGATGCTGCTACTGGCACTAGAGATATGAGATGAGGGGCGTCCTGGGGGTAAAGGCTTATGCTGGGAGGAATGTGGCTTGGAGCTAGTTTAGAGACTTGTGGCTGGGCCTGTTTTGGTTAAAGTGATCCGGGTGCATCTTTCTGGTGGTAGTAGGACCAAATGGTGTTGGGACCTAAGTGGCAATTGGTCCCTAGATTACCTGGACTTGAAATGCCGCTGCATGCAGAGAAGCTTCAGGAGGCGCGAGTCCGTAGCAGGCAGGAACAGACCTGTGGGCTGATCATTGGGGAAGGAAGCAGAGTGGCAAGCTGTGTTCTAAAGTCCCATGACAATTCGGCTGAGCACCACAAATGAGGCCTTTCTGGACTGGGATCACTGCATGAGGGATTTGCTCAAACCTGCAGGGTCACCAGGGAAAATACCCTTGGGATGCTCGGAGCAATGGCATAGCATCAGAGATCGAGTGTTGGACTATGTTTAAAGGGTCTCACTCCTGCCCTTGTCAATTTGTGGCTTTAACTGCTCGGGTGAATGAAGGGAACCCCACTAGCTCAAAAATGCAGTACCCAATTTAAAGCTTGTGCAGGAGGAGAAAAAGGTGAGGGGGACTGTAAGAGCCCTGTGCACCCCTTAAAGGTCAGACCTCCTGATAAGAAAGTGTGAAACTAGGAGTCAGAAGTCTAATGCTGCCTGTATGTGTGGTCTTCTTTGACCTCAAATTACTGACTGTGTTTGGACTGTCTGGCAGCCTAAATATCTTACGTAATTGGGATCCCTGGCTCCAAAGTACAGTTTACCTTCTACCGGTCAGCTATTAATGTGATCCCCTGGTCCTGAGGTACCTTGTGCTTACTGCTCCATAAAGTGACTGTTTATTCTATTAACTGTTCATTAAATGGGATCCCCTGTTTTGCAATGTTGCTTTTTGCCTCTTGTATTTAAAAAAAAACACGTTTAGCTGCTGCTAAAACAAGGTGCCTCCGCAGCCTTGCATCCAGTGTGTTCCAGGGTGGCATCCAGAACAGCAGGGACCAGAGAACCACCGAACAGGAGTCGAGAGGCCTGCCTAGTGATGGCTGTCTAGAAAAGGCCTCCAGGTGTAGTGGGCAAGGCCAGGCAGGTGAAGATCAGCGTAACCCCTCCTGTGTACCAGTTCAGTGCCCTGAGAGTCCAGGGCACCCCGATGGAGTCCATCCATCACCATTATCACCCATGGAGAATCAGGTACTGTTTTTCTGTCTTATTCTAGACTGTGTTTTCTTGGCTGTGCAATGCTCAAGTGGGGGGGTGCTTACAACATGGGAGCTCATCTGGGATCTGATTTTGGGGTGCCCGGGCCTTTTCAGCCTCAACACTGTGGTGCAGGACAAGCTGTGGATGCCCCCCCCCATTTGCTGGACTATTTGGTGTGCAGTCAAAATGGTGCCTATGATTGGAACATTTTCGCTCCTTTTCTGTGAGAGCTGCAAGAGCCTTGCTCTGTCCATGGCCAAGGATTAGAGCAAGAATGGACTGAGTGGGAGCAGAAACTGTACTGTGGGCATTGCCTCTTTTACCCAGGGCCCTGGTATTGGTTTTCTTTCTCCTTGAATAATCAAAGCCCCATGTATTTAAACTAAAAGTCAGCTAATGCAGAGACTATTAAACTGTTTGCGAACAATGGGCTTTGGGGGTTGGGGGATTGTGTCTTAAAAAAATTTGTGTGATAAAATGTTTGTGCATTGTTGATATAGTAATTATTAATTAGTTGCACATGGTTTAAAATGTTTTAAAATGGAAATAATTTTATTCTGGGGCAGTCAGGTTAAACTGTTTTTCTAGTTTAAATGACTTAGGATAAAATGTTAAAAATGAGAACTGATACAGTAATGCTATTTTAGGGTGGTTTAGTAACTATTGCTAAGATTTTTGTTTTGCTAAAGTGTTTTCTATTTTAAATGTCCAGGCAGTCCAACGGAGGCAGCTGGCAGCAGGTAAGAGAGTCTAAGTGGTAGGTTTGTGTCAGGATATGGGAACTTGGGATGCCGACATGTGAACTAAAAGCAATCTGTCTGTAGGTTTAGCGGTGGATCGTCAGGATAAGAGAAACTTGGGATGCCGTTGGCCAGGCCGAGGTCCTGGGTGCCTCATAGGCTTGGTCAGTGGGTGGCCAGGTAGAGATTAGCTAAGGTACTGCAGATGCCATCAGTCAGGCCAAGCTTGGGTCTTTTGTAGGTCTGGTCTGTGGGTGGCCCAGTAGGTACAATGATTACCCAGTGGCTTAGTGAGTCAGATTAGTGCTAGGATAAGTAATGGCCAATTTACATTTATAGTAAGTGTAATGTAAATAGTATTAGGGGGGGAGTTGTGGCTCACCGGAACGGTGAGCATTTGGCTGGGGAAGTGTGTAAGCCCCTCAAAGTGGGCTTTACCTGTTGTGGAGCCTCCATAGCTCCGATGGTCCCCCACTGTGCTGGCATCTCTGTGGCTTTGGTGGGAGTCATACCTGGTGGCCCCATGTGTGCTGCTGGCAGCTCCAGATGCTGTTTCCTGTTGTCTCGGCCCATGCAGGGTCAGGCTGAGAGATGGGATGCTCTTCCATGCCTCCGGTCATGGTCGGTGGTCCCGGGTCAGGTTTTGGGGGCAGGTTGGGCTTGGGACTGCCCCATTGTAAATAAATAAATATATATGTACATTTTTTAAATGGCAGTTCTGCGCACTATGCGCATGTGCGGCCACCACCAGGGTAAAATTTAAAGGAGCAGTATCTACTTTTATCAGGAGTAGTTCTGGTGTAGGCTGGCACCGCGAGGCAATAGTTAAAACATTGAAATCAGGACTACAAGTCCCGTAGTGCACCAGAATGGGCAGCACATTTGGTGCCTATGGAATTCAGTCCTAACTGGACCACAGTTTTTAGGTGCCAAATGAGGAGAGGGGATAAAAAGGCATTACCCTGAAGGAAACAAGAGATTCATTCCTGAGGAAGTGCAGCAGCAGGTTGGAGCAGGGAGTTTGCCCACTCGGCCATGCAGCCTGCCATGTGATTTGATATTTTATTTTTTTTTAAAGTATTCATGTTGCAGGAAGAGGAAGGCAACAAGGACCTAGGTGACTGTTTTGTTTTAGTGGAGCCCCTGTGCTCGAGCTATGGCTGCAGAAAATCCCTGAGAAGAGCAATGGAAAATGATGCTGCTGTTGGCACTAGAGATATGAGATGAGGGGCGTCCTTGGGGTAAAGGCTTATGCTAGGAGGAATACGGCTTGGAGCTAGTTTAGAGACTTGTGGCTGAGCCTGTTTTGGCTAAAGGGATCCGAGTGCACCGTTCTGGTGGTGGCAGGACCAAATGGTGTTGGGACCTAGGTGGCAGTTGGTCCCAGGATTACCTGGACATGAAATGCCACTACATGCTGAGGAGCTCCAGAAGGTGCAAGTCTGTAGCAGGCAGGAGGAGACCTGTGAGCTTGTCACTGGGGAAGGAGGCAGAGTGACAGGCTGTGTTCTAAAGTCCCGTGGCAATTCAGCTGAGTCTCACAAATGAGGCCATTCTGGACTGGGATCGCTGCATGAGGGATTTGCCCAGACCTGCGGGGTCACCAGGGAAAATATCCTTGGGATGCTTGAAGCAATGGCATAGCATCAGTGATCAGGTGCTGGACTGTGTTTGAAGGGTCTTGCTCCTGCCCTTGTCATTTGTGGCTTTAACTGCTCGGGTGAATGAAGGGAACCCCACTAGCTCAAAAATGCAGCATCCAATTTAAAGCTTGTGTAGGAGGAGTAAAAGGTGAAGGGACCTGTAAGTGCATTGTGCATCCCTTAAAGGTCAGAGCTCCTGGTAAGAAAGTGTGAAGCTAAGAGTAAGAAGTCTAATGCTGCCTGTGTGTGTGGTCTTCTTTGACCTCAAGTTACTGACAGTGTTTGGACTGTCTGGCTGCCTAAATATCTTATGCAATTGGGATCCCTGGGTCCAAAGTACAGTTTACCCTCTACCAGTCAGCTACTAATGTGACCCCTGATCCTGAGGCACCTTGTGCTTACTGCTCCATAAAGTGACTGTTTATTCTATTGACTGTTCATTAAATGAGATCCCGTTTTGCAATTTTGCTGTTTGAATCTTGTGTTTTAAAAAAAACTGTTTTGCTGCTGCTAAAAGAAGTTGCCTCCACAGCCCTGCATCCAGTGTGTTCCAGGGTGGCATCGAGAACAGCAGGGACCAGAGAACCACAGAAGAAGAGTTGAGAGGCCTGCCTGGTGAAGGCTGTCTACAAAGGCCTCTGGGTGAAGTGGGCAAGGCCAGGCAGGTGAAGATCTGCGTAACCCCTCCTGTGTACCAGCTCAGTGCCCTGAGGATCCAGGGCACCCCAATCGAGTCCATCCATCACCATCATCACCCATGGAGAATCAGGTACTGTTTTCCTGTCTTATTCTGGACTGTGATTTTTTGGCTCTACAGCTCTCCCCCTTCCTCACAAACTTTACCATCTTAAATACCCCCAGACAAGGAAGTGGGGGTGCTTAGTTGCTATTACTTCTGCTCAAAGGATTTACAAGCTTCAGGCCCTGATATGTAAGGAGCCTTATTTGATTTTTCACAAAGACACGGTGCCTTTGTGAACCAACCCTAAATTTCTTCCTAAGGTGATGGCAGAGTTTACTTTGAATCAAGTGAACCCATGATGCAGGTTTGACAACAAAGTTGTCAACCAACTTTACAGAGATGGCTTTATGTTGACCACAATTGTGGTCAGCATAAAGCCATCCAGTAAGGAGCTTGTTTTTTAAGGGGAGCTTTGCCCCCTGAATGTTGTTCGCTGTCTAAATGTATAACCGGTATCAGCATATGGAATCAAGCCATCCGCCTGCCTGCTTATTTTCCAGAGCATTCCAATCTAGGGGAGGCATTGCTTCATATTATTGAAAAAATAATGATGGACGAACTCTGATTCATAAATATTCTTTCATTATTTTCAAAGTATCTTTCTGCACTTTAAAGGGCAATGTTTCATGGATCAGCCATTTCCTCAGGCCCTCTGTGTTATTCTATTAATAAATCAAAAGAATATATTTTTGTATACATATGATAATTCTCTATTCTTATCTACCTTAAATTATAGTGCATCCACGTCCACCCTTCATACATACACCTCCACCAGTGATTGTTCCACATCCCAGTTATATCATATTCACTTTCTTCCATTTTATACTATTGCTTTACACCTCTTACAGGACATTTAATACTCTCCTCCTCTTACTATGTAATTGTGACTTTCCATCACTACATTTCACCAGCTTCTGGTTTGCTGTTTTACTTAATAATTATGTACATATGAAATAGTTGCTTTCAGTTTAACTTAGAAATGCTTATCCGTACCTTATAGACATCACAATGCTATACAGTGCTTATGTTCAACCATATCAAACATATTTAAACTCTTGTTGTATTTCTTACCAATTATGCTTGCTTTCTTATATAGTATTAGTAGTAAAGATGTTATTTTTAAACAGGAAAAACATGTCATTAGGACCAGGGTCCTGCTTACAAGACAGTCCTGTAAGTGAAGTCTTAAGTTACATAATTAATAAGAATATAAAACTACAAAATACAAAGACAAGTACAATAAGACATTTAGTGAAACAACAAACCACAATTTAAATGTAACATTCACATTTAAAAATAACTAAACTCCCAATAGCCTGAAGAAATTTTGGGTAATCCACTATCTCCCGCATTTTAGAATGTAACTGATTCCAAACTATAGCGGCCAGAGAAATTAGGGTCCTATCACCAAACCTGTTATGTCATTTTCCTAATAATATTTTGTTCAAGTGGACTGATCTATTCAATACTCTTCTATTTGACCCCCTATGTGGAATAAGATGATTTGAGATGGGATGTTCAGAAAACATAAGTTTCTGAATTAAGAGCAACAGGGTTCTATTATATCCTAAATATTATACTCCCTCTGTTCCATATGTTAGTCAATATCTCTTATTTCCCTCGGCATATGTTGGACAATATCAAATGCACTGACCTTTAACATAAACTACTCACACTTCATCCCTAGACAACGCCGTGGCTGCTACCATTGTTTACCTACTCTTTTGTCATGCATAAATTACTCACACTTCATCCCTAGACAAGGCCGTGGCTGCTACCATTGTTTACCTACTCTTTCATCCTGCATAAATTACTCACACTTCATCCCTAGACAACGCCGTGGCTGCTACCATTGTTTACCTACTCTTTCGTCGTGCATAAATTACTCATACTTCATCCCTAGACAACGCCGTGGCTGCTACCACCGTTTACCTACTCTTTCGTCGTGCATAAATTACTCGCACTTCATCCCTAGAAAGCGCAGTGGCTGCTACCATTGTTTACCTACTCTTTTGTCGTGCATAAATTACTCGCACTTCATCCCTAGACAACGCTGTGGCTGCTACCATTGTTTACCTGCTCTTTTGTTATGCATAAATTACTCACACTACAATTCCTACTCAATGCCATGGCTGCTCACATTGTTTACCTTACTGTTTGCTTTGTGCAGATTACTTGCTCTACAATTCCCTGAAAATTCTATTTGGCTGCTCCTACTGTTTACCTTACTGTCTGCTTGTAATTATCATTTTTGTTATTCCATCTTTATTTATGGTTTTGTGATATGGTTTTCTACTTGTCCTTGTTTTCCATGATGCTGAACCTTTGTATAAGAGCCCATGGCTCAAAGGTGTTATCCGAAATATCAATAAATAAATAAATGAATATTGTTAAAAGAAGGTCATAGTTTCCTTACCCAGAAACACAAAAATCTCTGCCACAAGTTTTGCTTTCCTTAAGCACGTCTATTACACATTTTTTCCTGTGCTCACCTTATATTAAGTCATCTTATTCTCATTCAACTGTATTTATTTATAAACTCTGCCTTCTGTTATTTGCATTCTCTGAAAAACATGATTATTCTTGTTTTATCTCTCCATAGTTGAAAACACTTGGATATTTTTCCTTGCTTTTTTAACTTTTCATTTACCTTATGTGTCTGTTTTGGCCTCATATCCTTATTGTTTCAAAAGATTTATTTATTTTCTCTTTCGTTATCCCCTTGCGTCTCTATAATAAGATTTATACATATTTTAACAGCTTGCCTTTCTTTATATATATGGATATATATCTATGACAGACTTTGTACCCCTGTTATTAGGAAGGTCGTTTATTTACCTTAGTTATTTGTCTCAACTTTTCTATTGCCATTTAGACCACTTTCCTTCATCAATTTTTCTTTTAAAATGAAATAAAAAATGCTTTCTTGTCTCTTCCAGTGTCCTCTTTATTGTTCTTCTTGCAGTTTCAACTTTCAAAAATGAAATGATTCCTTCTCTTAACTTGCAAAAGGGTTCAGGCATGGTTCACCTGTGACTCTCTCTGTTTTAGGAGCCACTGACATCTGTACCTACACAGTTTAAATACTGCAGGAGGGTGGGGGGGTGCCGATGTCATGATGATGTCACCCATTGATCCACTTACAACAGAGTGCTGCCTTCGACTGAGGACCAGTCATGAAAGAGATCTGAGTTGCTCAGGGGATAAGGTGGAAGGACAGACTTTTCAAGCTATTCTTCCCCCCCTTCAGTAGCAGTTCAGAAAGGCAAAGTGGGAATTAACTTCAAGAGTGAGTGAACATAAAAGAGACATAAAACCATGAAACCAGGACTCAGCAGTGGCAAGACACTTAAACAGCGCATGACACTTTGTAATTTCGTTGAGATTTTGGTGATTGGAAAAGTCTTAGAGCCAGAGAGAAAGTTCGGATGATAAACTCTTAAAAAGAGAGTTTTTTTTTAATCTATAACCTGGACATGTTTGGATTAGTTTTTGGACTCAGTGAAGAATGTGACTGGTCACTTCTGTGGTCACCCTGAATGTTGATAAATGAAGAGACTTGTACAATGTTAGGTTCCTAACAAGAAAACCCCCCAGGAATAGCACCCTATTGGATGTCTGAATTACAAGCAAGCCACAGTCCTTTTCCTACACTGGAATATTTTTCTCGGATGTCAGTGATCATTGCTTCACCGCCGGTGCAAGATCTGACTCCAATCCCCCCTCCACATCTAAGTTCTCCACCAGCAACTTTGACCCATATGCCTACATTGATGAGCTAAAATCATCTGTACACTGGCAGAACTTTTACCTAGCCAAATCAGTCAGTATGGCATATGACATTTTTCATGAAATACTGTAGTGTCTTGTGCCATAAATAATCATGCTCCCTTGGCAAAATTCCATGTAAAGACCAGAACTTGTCACTGGTTCTCTGCTGAACTCAAGGCTGCATTACTAGCGAGAGATAAACTCTGGAAAAAAGCCTACAAATCAAAAACTGCCGATGACTGGTGCCACTTCAGGAAGGCTAGGAACTCCTGCACCAAACTGGTTAGAGAGGCTAAGGCCTACTTCTACCATTCTGAGCTTGACTCTGCCTCAAGGTGCCCAGCTAAATTTTGATCCACAGTCAAGCAGCTGTTTGGTCATATAGCTGGAAATGCACTTCCCTCGAAAATCATCTCTGACAATGTTACTATGAGTGATAGCAAGGAGATTCTTCAGGCCTTCAACAACCATTTTGCTACAGCAGACCTAGCATTCGACAATTCACCAGCATCCGTGTTACATTCTCAGTTAGTGCACAGATTCCTGAACCTAGCACCACTAATGCGGTCTTCTCATTCCTTCCTGTTTCACTGAAAGAGGTCGAAGACCTCCTTCTACAGTTGGAAACCAAGAAAAGCACTGGTGCTGACTCTCTCAACCCCTACTTCTTAAAGATTTAAAGATTGCATACCACGTCCTAGCTGTACCAATCACATACCTATTTAACTTGTCCTTGTCCCAGGGGACTCTTCCACACCTATGGAAAATTGCCTATGTCATTCCTCTAATCTGGGGATCCCTGTGATCTAAATAATTACGGGCCGATATCTCTCCTATCAATATTGACTAAACTGCTGGAAAAATTGTGAATGCTCAGTTGAGAACCTACCTAGATAACAAGAACCTTCTAAACCCTATGTAGTCTGGTTTCAGAGCCAAGCACAGTACCATTACGGCTCTGGCCAAAGTAACTGATGACTGGCAACGAGAGCTGGAAAACAAAAAATTTGTATGTGCCATGTTCCTGGACCTTAGCAAGGCCTTCAACACTGTCGATCACTGCCTTCTTTCCACCCTAAAAGTGATAGGTCTGGACCTGACCTCTCTGTACTGGTTTAATAATTACCTTACAGATAGGCTTCAGCAGGTCAAGGCTGAAGGGGAGCTCTCTCCACTCAAACCACTAAAAAGAGGTGTTCCACCGGGATCCATCCTGAGGCTTCTATTGTTTACCATTTATATAAACAATATTGATGTTGGCATCAAGGAGGCCAATATTCACCTTTTTGCTGATGATACGGTGTTGTACCTAAGCCACCCAACTCCGGAAGCCACCTGTGGAGATTTACAAACAGAATTCAACTTGTTGCAGAATCAGCTCCTGAATAAAAAATTCTTACTCAATGCCAAAAAAACAGAAGCTATGCTGTTCTCTCCAGCTACTCATTCAGTGAACCCTGATATCTCTGGCTCCTTACCTCCCATAAACACTTTACTAGGAGAGAGGTTGGAATTTGTTACAAAATTCAAATACCTAGGGGTCTGGCTAGACCACAGACTCTTCTTCGTGGAGCACGTCGAGGATCTGCTGAAAAAGTTGAGGCAGAAGCTTGGCCTCTTCTTTAAAATAAACTGCCTCCTGACCAAAGATGCTAAGACGCAGTTAGTTCAATCCACGTTTCTATCCCTAATTGATTATGCCGATTTCATTTATAGTCAGTGTAATGCCTCCTGTCTTATTAAACTGAACACCTTATACCACAGAGCCTTGAGATTTATAACTGGCTTACCTATCATCACCCATCACTGTTCCTTATATGCAGCTGTGGGGTGGACCTCCGTTCAGTACAGAAGGAATAGAAATGCGGCTCTCTGGCCTTACAGAGCTATTACCAACAAATTACCCCAATACATTTCTGACTGTTTGCCGTTATAAGTGGTAGGCAACTACGCACTAAGAAGCTAGTCTCTGCTTCTACTGAAGGTACCTAGGACCAATACATGCTTTGGGAGAGCGACCATAGGCTTTGTGTTGCCCTCACTCTGGAACAAACTACAGAAATCTATGAAACTGAGTCTCCCTGTTAGTCTTACCACCTTCAAGACCTTGTATGCCAAGGCTGTTTAGGAGCTATGCAGCTGTTTCCAGCATGCTTAGCATGTTAGGGTGCCTACTGCTTACCTGCCCACTACATCTCCACCTAACCCGGCCCCTTGATTGTCTCCACCTATAGCCCCCCCTTTTTTTTATAATTCAAATTTTATTACAGTTTATATTAACAGACATACAAACCTAGATGTCATGGATACTGTAGGTATAATACACACAGAAACAAAACTAACAAATAACAGACCTAACCTAACCCTACATGTTCTATCCTACCCCTCCCCCACTACCCCCCCCATCAAACCCACTCTCCCATCCCCTGAGTGCCAATGTAGAATTAATGGGTTTAAATTACAATGTAATTGAATTGCAGCAAGTACAGCTGGTACCTAAGCTTATACATACTGATACTATTACAAGAAGTACAAGACATACAGGGTTTCCCATCTCTTTTTGTATATAGGAAACCTATTCTTCATACTGGCCATCATGTTCTCCACTCGAAGATTAAAGAGCAATTCTTGTAACCATTCTGAGTAACTCAGCTGAAGTGAGTCTTTCCAATGTTTTAAAACAATCTTTTTGACTGACATGGAAATCATCATCATCTAGTAATTCCTAACCTTGGGCAGGTGACCAGAAAAATCCCCAAGCAAACACACCTCAGGAGCAACCCCCCTTTTTTCTGCTAATCCACTACCTTTCTTACCCTCAGACTCCTAACATATATGTCCCTAGCCCATCTACCATAGCTCCCCTCTGTATCTGCCCCTTAAGTTTGTATTTGTCCTGATCAATGATATGCTGTGCTGTTTGAAAATGCATTAATAAACTGGCTGTTTCAGAATATTTTAATTCCCCTTCTCATACCATTTTCCCTAACCTTGTTAACCCTATACCTGAAATACTTGTTATTGCTCTGTGTATTTTTTTTTTTAGTTCTGTATAATTATGTCTATTTATTATCTGTACATAAAAGTGTTATTCTTGACCTTGTGTAACACAGGTCCACCTTGTAAATGAGCCTGCTCAATGGTGTTCACCTGGATAAATAAAGACTTGATTGATTTATTGATTAGGATGGGTGGTGATATGTTATCAAGCATGAATACATATAGTGACATACTAGGTAACACATAAAGATGAATGCTTATATCACAGTAAATCCAGTCTACCACTGGGGTGGAAGGAGCACGGAGGGCACTGGCTGGCCTCAGTCACCTCTTATAAAAACATCCCCAGCATGCTTTGCTTGGCAGCACATCCTCAATGTAGTCTCACATTAATACAAACATAAAAACATGAATACCTAAGGTAGAATTTGTATAATAAAATAAAACAGCAGACAACAAACATTTCACTTGCCTTGCAATATAACCATTGTGCTATTTCACAGCTAGACAAAAAATAACAAAAAAATAGTTAGTCGCTTTTTAGACACAGGTGGGGGGTGAACTGCTGCTGAAGAGGGGAGAGTGGCTTGAGAGATCCATCCTTCCACCTTATCCTCTGAGCAACTCAGATCTCTTTCACGACTGGTCCTCAGTTGAAGGCAGTACTCTGTTGGTGGCAGACCAATGGGTGATGCCATCATGATGTTGGCACCCCCCCCACCCTCCTGTAGTATTTAAACTGCATAGGTACAGACACCAGCAGCTCCTACAACAGACAGAGTTGCCAGCAGACCATGTCCGAATCCTTTTGCAAGGTAAGAGAGGAATCATTTCATTTTTTAATGTTGAAACTGCAAGAAGAACAATAAAGAGAACACTGGGAGAAATAGTAAACCATTTTTTATTTAATTTTAAAGAAAGAATTGATGAAGGAATGTCTAAACAGCAGTTGAAAAGTTGAGAAAAATAACTAAGGTAAACAAACGGCCTTCCTAATAACATGGATACAAAGTCCGTCATATATATTAAGAAAGGCAAGCTGTTAAAAAATGTGTAAATCTTATTATAGAGACAAAAGGGGATAACGAAAGAGAAAATAAATAAATCTTTTGAAACGATAAGGATATGAGGCCAAAACAGGCACATAAGGTAAATGAAAAGTTAAAAAAAGCAAGGAAAAATATCCAAGTGTTTTCAACTATGGAGAGATAAAACAAGAGTAATCATGTTTTTCAGACAATACAAATAACAGAAGGTAGAATTTATACATAAATACAGCTAAATGAGAATAGGACAACAATATAAGGTGAGCACAAAAGAAAATGTATAATACAGGTGCTTAAGGAAAACAAAACTTGTGGCAGAGATTTTTGTGTTTCTGGGTAAGGAAACTTTGGCTTTTTAACAACAGGAGATATCAACTAACATATGGAACAGAGACAGTAGAATATAAGAAAGCAAGCATAATTGGCAAGAAATACAACAAGACTTTAAATATGTTTAATATGGTTGAACATAAGCGCTGTATAGTAGTGTGATGTCTATAAGGAACTGATAAGCATTTCTAAGTCAAACTGAAAGCAACTATTTCATATGTAAATAATTATTAAGTAAAACAGCAAACCAGAAGCTAGTGAAATATAATGAACGGAAAGTCACGATTACATAGCAAAAGGAGGGGAGTGTTAAATGTCCTCTAAGAGGTGTAAAGCAATTGTATAAAATGGAAGAAAGTGAATACGATTTAACTGGGATGTTTAACAATCACTGGTGGAGGTGTATGTATGAAGGGTGGATATGTGGATGCACTATAATTTAAGGTACTGTAGATAGGAATAGAGAATTATTGTTTGTATACAAAAAAATATTCTTTTGATTTATTAATAGAATAACACAGAGGGCCTGAGGAAATGGCTGATCCACAAAATGTTGCCCTTTAAAGTGTGGAAAGGTACTTAGAAAATAAAGAAAGAATATTTATGAATCAGCATTTCCATTATTATTTTTTTCAATATTGTGGACAATCAAAATGGTGGATGACCCAACTAATCTACAAATATTTAGAGGTATGTGCAGCCTGGACCTACAATACTTTGCTCCATATCTTGGATGTGCATAGAATTCTGCGATACTATGCACACCACACTAAAGGACTCCAGGAAGTCTAATCATTTATTTGTTTTGTTCACCCCAGGAAAAGAGGGCATCCTGTTGTCCAAACAGTGCCTAAGTGGTGCCAATTGTATTATCTATTGTTACCGGAAGTACAGTAAGGAACTTCGGGACATGGTTAAAGGCCATTCCACCAAGGGTATGGCCACATCGCTAGCTTTTTTCAAAAATGTATCAACTGCTGACATCTGCACTGCTGCTACATGGACCACTGTCCACACTTTCACAAAACATTACAGTCTGGACATCACCTCTAGGTGTAGTGCCAACTTCAGCCTCACTGTGCTTCAGGGCCTCCTTTCATAGGCCATCGGTTTTTCCTCCACCTGGACTGCCTGTCTGTAGTAATCAGTACTGCTTGGGATTCAGTCCTACTGGTGATGGCCTGCTGCAAGAGATACCCCAAAGTAAGATAGTACAGTTATGTAACAACTTACCATACCAGTAGATCTTTGTGAGGATCTCTTGCAGTAGGCCTTGCTTTCCCTCCCTCCTTGCCCCTCTTACCTATCTTTCTTTCCTTTTCCACAGGGGTGAGCCTTCTGCTTCTAGTTCTTATATGCTTTTGGGTTCCCTCAGAATCCTCCTTGGTACCCCCAGAAGGCATCCTGCTTTTGGTCTCTGGTGGAGGATCCGAGAAGGGTATGGGGGCCACCCACTTTTATAGGCTTGGCTGACACCAGCGGCCGATGTCGGAGATGGGTGGCCCCCTCTGGTAGACTGCTAGCTAGAAAATTTACTTACATGTGGTCCTAGTGCCTGGCAGCTATAGTCCTGCTGGTGATGGCCTGTTGCAAGAAATTCTGTCAAAGATCTACTGTTTCTTATGTAATTGTACTATGTATTTGCCTGCCTGCAATAACTACTATACATACTACACTGCAATTTACATGCTTTTTGAAAGTACATTGTGATGTTTTGGTGGACAAAAATGCATAATAAACATGTAAATGTTATGAATGAGAAGCTTATTTTCTCCTTGTCTTATTCTATTTATTGGCGGAAAAAAACTCTGTCACAACTAGTGTTCCTTTAAATAGTCTGTGAATTTGTTTTAAACCCAACCAAAAACTGCTCTATGTGCCAACGTTTCCAGATTAATTATAATTACAGTGCTCCCTCCTTTATCCAGCCCCCTTATCTGCCACCCTTGCTTAATACCAGTGTGAGCTCCAGTCCCATTTTCCAGAAATGTTATCTCCTCCTTTAACCTCCTCCCTCTACTATCCACAACATTATTTTATCCCCCAAAATTTAGGTTGTATGGAGGTTGGTGGATAAAAAAAGGAGCACTGTATTCAAAAAACATTCTATACTAACATACAAATATTTCCAGCAGAAGATGACCTAGTGGTCTATCAAGTCTGCTTGTGTTATAGAGCCCTATATCAACGACTACTGAGGGTTCGGCCCCTTTCCCTATCCAACCTCCCCATTTCTCGCCTTCCCCTCCATGACTCTGACCTTCTCTTTCACCATAGCACACCCCTTTTTGATTCCATCTACCATCTCCAGGGAGACAACCACTTCTGAGAGATTGTTCCACCCTGTAACCACTCTCTTTAGAAAGCATTGCTTTCTAATCTCCCTCTTGAACCTTCTCCCCACCAAATCAGTGCCCCCCTTTAATTTTTTTGCCACTAAGTCTGAAGTGTTCACCTTATTGAAACCTTTTAGGTACTTGAAGGTATTTGTCATGTTTCCCCTTTCCCTCCTCTCCTCAGCTGAGTACATATTGAGGTCCTCCAGCTTCTCCTTATATGTCTTGCCCTGCTGACCCTTAACCATCTTTGTTGCCTCTCTCTGGACCATCTCTAGCTGGTTTATGTCCCTTTTCGGGTAGGGTCACCAGTTTTGTATGCTACACTCTAGGTGCAACTGCACCAAGGATCTGTAGAGTGACAATATAACCTCTTCCCACCTGCCTGTAATTTCCTTGGCAATGCAGTCCAGAAGTTTGTTTGCTTTGGCTGCTGCCTTTTTGTAATACAACAAATGTTTCAAGTTGCTAGTGATGGTCACTCCAAAGTCCTTTTCTTCCTCTGACTTAGTTACCCCCCCTCCCCAGCTGCACTCAGTCCTCAGGTTCCTTCCTCCTATATACATGACCTTGCACTTCTTTAAATTGAACCTTACCTGCTATAATCCTGACCACTACCCTAGACTGGCTAGATCTTTCTTAAGGTTCTGTATCCTCTCCACTGTATTAACCCTGCCACAGAGCTTGGTGTCATCGGCAAATAGGAAAATTTTGCCATTTATGCCATTTCTAATGTTGCTTATGAATACATTAATCAACACCAGCCAAGCACCGAACCCTGCGGAGCCCTGCTGGTGACTTCCTTGAGCCTGAAAGCTCACCCCAACTACCACTATCTGGATACTACCCTTCAACCTCTTTGTCACCCATCTAGTAAGTTCCCCCCCCCACCCCTATATCCTCCAGCTACCTGATGAACCTCCTGTGGGGTACCGATTCAAAGACCTTGCTGAAGTCCAAGTATAGGATGTCAACTGCTTGGCCCTTGTCTACTGTTCTTTTTACCCGGTCAAAGAAATTGATCAGGTTTGTTTGACAGGATCTTTCTGCCATGAACCCATGTTGGCTCCCATCCTGGAGACCACTCACTTCCAGAAAACCCTTCCAGCCTTTCCCTAAGGACTGACTCCATGCGCTTAACTACAGTCGAGGTCAGGCTGACCAGTCTTTTGTTACCTGGGTCATCTCTCGTGGAATGGTACCACATGTACCATCCTCCATTTCAGTGGCACTACCCCCTGACTCCAGCAAACTGCTGAACAGATCTACCACAGAGCCTGCTAGTTCCCCTGCCAGCTCCCCCAGCACCATGGGATGGATACCATCCACACCTGGGGACTCATCAACCTTTAGTGCCATTAGCTCTTTTTTCACTCTGTTCTCTGTGATGCTCTCTTCAATGCCGCCCCCACCTGTACCCTTGTAGTACTGGGACATCTTTCTTCTTGTTAAAGACAGAATAGAAGTATTCCTTCAATACTTAACTTCCTTTTCCATACTACTTTCTGTTCCCCCATTTTTAGTCTCACAATACCATCCTTCTGGCCCTTTTTTCCCTGATGAATTGGAAAAAGGCTTTCTCTTCTTTCTTGATCCATTCTGCTAATTGTACAATATGTCTTCCAAGAATCAATCTAAACCATTCGTTCTCACTTATGGGTCTAGTCAGAGGTGCCAAGACCCAGTGTGAACAAAGTCTTTTGCAGCTTATGGGACCAACATCAGTACCGTTGCTGCCCAAGAGGCAGATGCCGTGGTGTTGCGCTTGTAGGTTGGCTAGTAACCGACATCAGCCCCCTCCCTTATTCAGTTCTGTTTTTCCTGCTATCGAGTGCACACCATGGGAGTTGTGTTCATCTACTATGTCACACTTTTCTCAGTTCACTGCTGTCTAGTTCCATATCATTTTTTGACAGCACCAGGTTCTCAGTGTCATATTATTTATTCTTAACATTTAGTTTGGTGCCAAACTCTTTTCTTTTATCATTTTCATTGTTTTTCTGCATCACCATGCCCAGTCCTGAGGAACGTAAAGGCAAGGCCAAGAAGAAGAAGAAGCAGTATTGTGGCAGACCCCCTATGTGTCAGTGTTCCTGTGCAGGTCATACTGCCATTCAGGACCAGCATGATGACTGCTGCGTCTACAGTACCTTGGCTGTGACTATGATTTTGATAGGTGTGACACCTGCCTCTCCATGGACTACCACATCATTGAGAAGTGCACTTGGAAGTGGGGTTATGATCCACCCACCTTTGGAGGCAGGTATCACACCACAGATACTAAATTAAGATCCCTGGGCTCTCCCCCTGAGTCCCTTCCCAGCACTATATGTACTGAGGAAGACCAGGAAACTCTCTGCACTTGCCTCACTGAGACATGGGAGGGCCTGGGGATGGGTCGAGTGGACAGTTGTCTTCCTCCAGGGGGCCAACTGGGCAACCCTCCCAGTTCATTGGCCCTCCTGGGCAGCAGATGCCCCTGGAGGTGAGGCCAAAGTAATATGTTTGGTATACACTGGTGGGCATCCTGGCACTGTAGCCTGGTGCTGCTTCAGCTTCTAGTACTAAAGCCGGCACCAGTAAAGGGGTTGGTCCTGACCACAGGACCAGGCCCCCCCTTCTGGCACCACATGCAGTGTCAAGAGAGGGAAGAGTTCTGGAGCCAGTCCTGTTGTGGACCCTGAAGTTATTGTCATTTCTTCCCCTGAGCAGTCAGATAATCTGAGGGAGGACGATAGCACTGACCTTGGGGCTGTGCAGATTGAAGCCTTCCTGGGGCTGCTTCCAAGCCTGACTTGGGACTGGAAGTCACCTTTGGGGTTACACGTCTGGCTGGCTGCCAGTGATGATGATGGGACCCTTTCTGGTGCCATTTGTGGTGCCAGTTCAGGTTCTGCTGCCATTCCCGGTGCTGGATATGGTTCTGGTTGTGCTTGTGGTGCCAGTGCCGGGTCTGGTAGAGCTCATGGTGCCAGGTTTGGGGATAATTTTAGAGGGGGCTCTGGCCTGGAGTCTGGGCTTGGCCCAGGGGTCAGCCCTGGTGAGATGCTGAGGCAGGGCACTGGGTCTGCAGCTCATCCCTTGTCCAGAGATGGTGGTAACTCAGGCAGGGGTCACAGTGCTATCCCAGGGCCCAGCTTCTCAATGGAACCATCTGGCCCTGTCACTGGTGGGGACCGGGGTCGCCCCATGGGATGTGTACTGGTCCACCGATGTTGGCTGTTCTCAGATGGGTGAGTTTACCAGGTCCTCCCCTAGGTCCCGGTCCCATGAGCATTCTTGCAGTCCTGGCAGAAGACCTGGTTTGGTCATCCATGATCCTCCTCCTCCCATTCCATTGCCCCACTCACCTGCTCTCCCAGGTATTTCAGGTTCACTGGGGCCCATGACCTGGGACCAGCTCAGGTCAACAGCTGGTGTGTGTTCCACCAATTCGACCTCAGAGCAGATCAGGCTGTCTATAGGCCTGAAGTTCCTGCACCATCACTGCCTGAATCCAGCTCCTCCTCTCCCATTTCCTTCTCTGAGAAAGAGGATTTTTCAGTCCATCTCTCCTTTGATGCTGAGTACTCCTGGTATCAACTTTTTCTTTCAGAGGTGATGGATAGGCTGAGTATTTGACACTTTGTAGGTCACAATACTGCTACCCTGCCACTGTCATTCCTTGTGGAATACAGTGATGATGCTTCTGTCATTCCTCCATGGCTCTGCCCTTTTCCCGAGGCATCCAGGAGTGTCTGCCTCCATCCGTTTGCCCCTTTCCAGCCCCCAAGAATGTCCAGCACAGGTATTGCACTCCTGCAGGGTGGCCAGGCTCTATCTACATCCCACCTTGGTGATTCTGGTGCTGCAGCCCCCTCTGGGCCTAGATGCCTGGTGCACGACTGCCCCAAACACTGACTCTATGGAGACCATTGTGTGGGTAGGAAGGTTTTTGTGGTAGCACAGACTATGATGTGCATTTCTGCACAGCAGGCTCACCAGGCAGCTTATGGCAAACACCTTTGGATGACACTGAGTCGACGCTTGGCATCTATGCTGGATTGTGAGACAACCAGGCAGGCCATTCACCTTTCCATCCAGGGCATGGAGCTGGGGAGGCACTAAGTGAAAGCATCTTATTACATCAGTGTGGTAGTTTCCAGGCTGGTAGGAACAGCAGTCTGTATTTGGTGGAGGGCATGGCTTTGCCTCTCCAGGTTGGCAATCCTGACCCAGCGTAGGATGCTCAAATCACATTTCCAGGGGACTCATTTCTTCTCCTACAGGGTAAGACATGAGTCATCAAGGTGCCCTCCTGCTCCCAGGCCATAGAAGCCTCTGTCTGCCCCTGACCAGTCTCACATCCCACCAGACCTGTAAGGAGTCTCTGCCCACAAGTGGTTATCCCCTATAGAGGGCTAAGGGATGAACTGTTTTCCCTCAGGTTAAGTCAACTCCTACTCTGTTTTGGGGAAAGGTTGGTACTCTGATCTATAAGTGGGAATGCATGATGAAGATTGGAAGATATGAAAATTCTGTACTCATCATAATTGTTGATCTTACAGAATATCTTCACCATTCATTCACATGCCCTCTCACCATCCCGCACTCAGATAAGAGCGAGTGCCTCTGAGCAGCTCACGCTGGGTTTTCTGAGCACATGGTAATCTTCCTGCCACTCCCTCAGTGCTCACTCCTTTTTTAGTGGATAGTCCTGCTTCTTCCTTGTAGGAATTGGGCCCTCTTACCACCTCAAACTCTCCTGCTTTTTTGCTTGTCTGTTTGGAAAAAAAAATAGGAGTGAGGGTCTCTATCCTCTTTTTCCAAAGAAAAGGAACATTTCCAAATTTGGGAGGGGGGGGGTATTTTTAACCTCCATCATTTCTCTCTCTCTCTCTCTTTCTAGTATGTTTTTGGTACCCCCAGGGCTAATGTGAGCTCTGTCTCTGTCTTGCAATTTTCTAGCCTCTATCAACTGACCAACATCCTCTAGACAACAAAAGACTTTGCTCCCACTAGGTCCTGATGCCTTTGGCTTAGACCCATAAATGGGAATGACTGTCGAAAACATTCTGGAAGATAAGCAATTATAGTGAGTACATGATTTTTATTTCCTTTCTGGCCTTGGCAAGCTGGCCTACCTTATTTATTTATTTATTCATTCAAAATCGGTTACTGGGAGAGGCATCCAGGTGCAAGCCAGTGGAAGGAAAAGGGGAAGGAGAGAAGCACAATTACAATCAAAATACAGGGAATGTGATTACAAAGAGTATATAACAAAAAGAGCATAGGTTAAGGGCAACTCAGACAAAATAGCAGAACATTGAATATGGAAGACAAAAGAATCAGCATACAAATCATCCGTGCAAACTGGATAAACTTCAAGTGCGTAGTGCCAGAGTGAAGGAAGTCTGAGCTGGTGCTGAAAGTAGGAGTCAGAACAGGATTGATAAAGTTCAATGAGGTTGCCAGCACTATGAGGTTAGGGGGGAGGTAGGGGGTGGTCAAAAGCCAGGCAAGGGTAAGAAAGGATTCAGGAAGAGGGTTGGTAGGAGCAGCGGGGAGAGGGAGGAGTTTTACCTGGCATCTAAAGGATGGAAGGTAGGGGAAGAGATGGATGGAGGAGGATAGCTGGTTCTAGATGGAGGGGAGGCAGTATGCAAAAGCAGATTTCCCAGCTGAGGAATATGTGTGGGAGAGGGAGAATATGTATGGGTTTCTTGAGCACAGAGAGTACGAGGAGGAGGAGATGGGGGAGAAGAGATGGGATAGGTATAAGGGGAGTGACCCAAACCAGTGTTTTGATGATGAGGGAAGCACAGTGCAAATGGCAATGTTAAGGGAGAGGAAGGATGAATAGACAGGAGTAAAGGGAGCAGTGGTGAGGTACAAGACGGTGAGTTGGTAGCAAAGTGGCAGAAAGCATTGTAGGGGATGTCCAGTCTGGCAAGGGAGGTACAGGGGGCAATGCCATAAACCACAACCGCATAGTCAAAAATCATAAGAACCATTCTGGTGACCAGCTCCCTGTGGACCTGGGGAGAGAGGTAATCCTTACTGTGGTACAGGGCATCAAGTTTGGGGTGGTGTTTGACATGGATGACATCACTGTGGGAAGAGAAGTCAAGCCTGCTATCTAGTCACACACCAAGGTACTTAAAAGCTGGGACTACATCAAGCAGAGTACCATCTAGCGTGGAGAAGAGCAGGAGAGGGCAAGCCAGTCCAGTTTCTGGCTGATACCAAAGGTGACAGACACTATTTTTTGTGTTGACCCAAAGTTAGTTGAACTGGAACCAGCGCAGAACATTGCTAAAGTCTTGCTGAAACGAGACTTCCAGAGATGCAGTCAAGGGACCGGAGGTGTAGAGAACTGTGTCATCTGCATACATGTGACTATGTGAGTTGACACAGGCTGAGGGGAAGTCATTTAAGAAGATGAAGAAGAGGACTGGACCCACAATCGAACCCAGTGGGACCCCAGGCTGGATAGGGAGGGGTGGAGAGATGGCTAGTCCTACCTGTACTGACTGATGATGGTTTGAGAAGTAGGAACAGATCCAGTTAACAGCAGGAGCCAAGAGGCCAGCAGAGCGCAGCTTATCCAGGAGGAGTGAGTGGGACACTGAATCAAAGGCTTTGGCCAAATCAATGATAATGGTGGCTGTGATGTTCCCTTGATCCATCACTGAGAGGATAAAGTCAGTGACCTTAAGTAGGGAGGAGGTGGTGGAATTATACTTCCTAAAGCCAGTCCGGAAAGGGGACAGGAAGTTGGAGGAGTGGAGGAAGTCTGCGAGCCATGAGTAGACTACTTTCTCCTGTAGCTTTGCAAGAGAAGGGAGGAGGGAGATAGGGCAGAAGTTGCCAGGAATGGAGGGATCACCCCCTTTACAGAGGAGGAGAACCTTGGCAGACTTCCAAGACTGAGGAAGGGTGCAAAGAGTGAAGGAGAGATTTAGGAGATAAAGGGGGAGGTGATGACAGGAGCTGGCAGATGTAGAAGTTTAGAGTCCAAGCCATCTAGGCAAGATTTGGAAGGGTTGAGAGAGGAAAGGGGGAACAGGATCTCCTGGGGAGTGATGGAGGAATAAACACCAGAGGGGGTGAGGTAAGGAGGAGGGAGGAGGAGGTGGGAGAGTAGTGGAGCCATGAGGTGGGATGGGGGGGCACAAGTGGTAAAAAACTAATTGAAATGAGCAGCAACAGAGGGTGGGTCAGATACTGGTGAGCCATTAACCATGAAGACAGGGAGAGAGGACTGGGTTGGGGGCACAAAAAGGGAGTGAATCACCTTCCAGAATTTGACTGGGGACTTAATATTATTCTGGAGGTTGACCTTGAAGTAGAGGGAGTTGACGCATGAACAGTCTTACTGCAAGAGTTCCTAAGTGCCCTGTAAGACAGGAGGTCCACCAGGGAGCAGGATATTTTATATCTAGACCAGGTTTGGATGCAGGTCTTCCATAAGTCAATAAGACTGAAGGTGATCCAGGGGTGGTGAGAGTATTTAACCTTCGATTTCCTGATGGGGGTGTGCTTGCCATAGACAGAAGTAAATACTGAGAGGAAGAGGGAGAGGACCATATCATGTCTGAGGCAGTGAGCATGGAGGACCATTCAGCTACAGCCAGGTCACTCTGCAGAGCTTTTTATTTTGCATAATCTGTTTATTCAGATTTTCATACATATGGAAAAAACAAAGATGAAACAAACCAACACAAAATACACTCAATCAAACAATGAAGTAAATTCAACATAACTATGTACATGGGTCCAATTCGTTACTCCTTAAACAGTATAATAGTAAATAGGCTATAACTGTATTGATACAAATACAAATATTGCATATTTAAAAACTCTTAATTGCACAGTGGTTTGTTCATCTAATGAGGTATGGGCTTCTAACTAGTGGCTTACCAGAACCCAGTTCAGGGGGATTTTCCAACAGCCGTTATTACCCAGACCAGAGAGTCAATACAAGCCTTCCCTTTAAAGCTGAGCCTCCACTGGAGATAGGGAGGAGAGAAAGGGATTCCCAAACAATGGAGAATATCTCAGCTTTACCTTTGACCATGTAGGACAAACGTTCCAGAGCGAGCGTCTGAATAACCAAGTTGCGCCATTGTTGTATCGTAGGTATAATGCCCGAGACCCAGCTATTTAATATACAGTGGCACGCCGATATCAACAGGACACAGGCTCACCTTGGCAGAATCTCCCAACCCTCTGGTCCCAGATCCTCAATGCCAAAAAAAAGCAGGAGAGGGTCCAGTGGTACTTGCCTCCACATCAGGGTTCCTATCTCCCAAGCTATATTTGCCCAGAAAATCTGCAGGACTGGGCAGAAATCAAAAATAGTGGAAGTAGGAGCCCAAATCAGATCTACACCGCCCACATATTGGAGACACAGCAGGATTAAATTTATGCACTATCAGGGGAGGGCAACTGTAGAGATTTTTTGTTCAGAGACCCATGGGACCTGGACCAGATGTACTTTGGTGAAGAGGGAGGGAGCCGGACTTTCCTGACACAACATGTTATGCAGTGGTCACTGAAGGCATCCAGCAATATACCTGCTGCAACAATGGGGGTGTGGCGAGAACCCAATCCAGGAGGGTATGGTTTGATGAGTGGTGACTGAGTTGGGTGGATTCTGTGATGAGCCGTGAAAGATTAAGGGACTCAGTCCTGTGGGTGATAGGCCTGGAGGTCGGAGAAAATCGATTAATGCAGAAGTCACCCAGTAGGATGAGTTCACCAGCAGTGGAGTGTGAGGATAGAGTGAAAAGTGAGTCCATTAGAGACGAGGGGGAAATTCTTTGAAAGGCATAAAAGTCACCAACAAATATGGGTAGTGAGGAGGGGGAAGGAGAGTTTGGCTAGCAGAACCCATGTGAGGAGGGTGTGCCTTATCTGCCTCCTTTGCTTTTCCCAGGTATTCCTTCCTATCTTCCTCCTTAAGGGTCCTCCTGAATTTTCTATATGCTGTTCTCTTTTCTCTGATTGCCTGGTTCACCTAACTTGGTAATTTGGTACTAGAGTTCTTTCCTTTCCTTTTCTTTCAGCCTGACCCACTAATTTGTGGCAGCTGCTATCCCATCTTTAATGATGGTCCAACTCTGAACCACCGAATCTCCTCTTTGAGGCTAACCAGATGTCCACGTAACCATTCCCCCATCTTCTTGAAGTCCCCCTTTCTGAAGTCCAGGACTCTAGTCTTGGTATTTGCCTTTTCCCTTTCCATGTCCACAATGAACCAAACTGTATGATGGTCAGTCCCTCTCAGAGGCTCCTCCACCTTCATGTCCTGAATATACTCCATGTTTGTTAGTACCAGGTCCAGGAAAGCACTATCCCTTGTGGGCTCAGTGACACCTGGATCAGGAACCTACTCTGAATCACATCCAGGATCAACTGATTTCTTCCACGGGTTGTGGTTAGGATCTTCCAGTCCACCTTGGGCAGATTGAAGTCTCCCACTGTCACCACCTCCCCATTGCCTGCAGACATTCTGATTATGGACCCCAACTCCCTGTCCCTTTTCTGCTCCTGGTTAGGTGGTTTGTATACCATCCCCTGCATTACCCTTTCTCCCTTAGCAGTTTGCATTTGTACCCACAGTACCTCTGCCTTCCTCTCCTCTGCCTCCTCCCTTGTGCCCATTATACTCTGCCTTACATATATTGCTGTGCCCCTCCCTTCCCTATGCCTCTATCCCTTCTACATACATTTTTTATCCAGGAACAAAGAGGTCCCAGGTGTGATTCAGCATAGCCCAAGTTTCCATGACTGGCTTCTACAATGTCCACTTTCCTCTCTGCCACCAGTACCCGCAGGTAATAAATTTTGATTCCAAGGCTTCTTGCACTTAGGCTCATCACTCTTCATCATAAGTTTGTTTCTTTTCTCCCCGGCCTGGTTTTCCTCTCCTTTACCTGCCCCTGACTGTGCCCCCTGCTGCCCCTCACTCCCCCTCTATGTCATTTTCCCTACCCCCCACCCTTAATATCCCCTCCCTTCTGCTCCCTGTTGTTTTTTGCTCTCCTCCCTTTCCCTGATTCTGTTGTCAACTTAACCTGTTTATATACTTTATAAAGTGTCTGCTTGGAGCTTTCTTGTTCAGCTCATTACAAGCTCCTGTAACCTGACAAATAGGACACAAAGAACTGCCGAAACACAGAGCAAGACTAGGAGGCTAAATGGCTGAACCAGGAAGTGCCAAGCAGGTACACTGTTAAGTATATAACATTTTTTGAGTAATACTGTCAACACTGGATGAATTCAGATATCACTTAGTCTGCTAAACATATGAAAGAAATAGTGTAAGAGCTTCTTCTGGAAACATTGGCATATAGAGCACAGTTTTTCATTGGATTTAAAATAAATTCAGACTTCGTAAAAGCACTAGTGGTGAGCAAGCCTCTATTCTGAAGAAATAGGATTGCTTGATGGGCCTTCTTCGGAACAGATTTATCTCTGTCTTTTATTTTCTTACAGGGACAGCCACACTGGCATATCTATGATTTTACATGGTCTTATACTATACTGGTACCACCTTAGCCTTTTTCAGCATTTTCACACAGTGCAAATATGTTTTGCCTCATTGATTTTCAACATGATTACAAGGAGCAGGATTGAAAAACATGAAATGGGGACATCTGGAAATATTTTTCCCCAACACAGTGTTTTGGCATGAATCAAACAGAAAACATTTGGGCCAGTGATTGTTCCTCCTTAGAGCTAAGGATTTGACATGCTGCATTCAGGGCCTACAGGTTTCTGAAGTTTATTTGTGCAAAGTTATGTGGCAAACCACATTATAACCTAAGTGTAACATACATAATGGTATTAGACATCAAAAAACCAGAGGAAGGAAAAGATGTGCAGGTCAACAATGATGATACCTCTGTTAGGTTAACTGGTATAATACAGACCTCAATAGTTAATGTGTCTTTAAGGTCCCTTAATTAGAGACCCTCTCCAAAGCCAGCAAGTGGCTGTACACACCCAAGAGTTTGTTTATTTGGAGTTATCAGGTAAACATTCAGAGATAAGCAGAAATCTTGTTTGCACAAGTGTGCTTGGGGAGGGGAAGGTGGAAAATATGATGGGAAACATTATCGGTAAATTACCAGAAAATATTACAGATATGTAGAGCTAGATAGAAGCTGTAAGTGAAAGGAGTACAAAACAAACAAACACAGAAAAGAGTAGACCCTTTGAATCCAGTTACCCCTGTTGCTGTCTGCTCTGACCAGGGGAATCCATACTGAGCACACTGGGGGGCTTCTGAAGCTACCCCTTTCCCAGGGTCACATAGTATCCGACTTCTGACTTGGCAGGGATCTAATCTGTAACTGAATGGGAAGTATCTCCTTGTGGCCCCCTCCACTGGTCCCCCCAACTTGCCTTTGTCCACTGTGGTAGGCCAGGTTTGCGGAAACTGCAGCTTTTCCCCCACACCACTCATCCTTCTTAGACAGCTCTGCCAAATGCCAATATCTCCCTGTGGGACTATTTATTACCTTATTAAGAATATTTAGACATAGTTACTCATTGGGTGGTGAGTAGCCTGCTTGCAAATAGGCCCAGTGGCAATGGGGCTTCACATATACATTAACACTAGTAGTATATTTAGTGTCTTGCAGTTTTTGCTAAATTTGCATAATTTTTACACAATTTCACATGTCTTATGAATATGATTGTCCAATTTAGAATGTATAATTTTGCCTTCTTAAAATCTTTTTAATGTAGAAAATGCACACCTTAACATACTTTGCACATTTAAAGTTCCAAACTGAAGTTTGTAAAAGCTAGGTTTAAAACAAAGTAAGTTATTTGAGCAAAACTAAGTATTTTAACATTTTTGCAAACAGTGCTCTTTTTTTTTTAAAAAAGCAAGTTTCTAATACTGTGTAATTTGGGCAAAAAAGCCCATTTTGAACATTTTATGCATAAAAGTTCCCTATTGTGCATTTCTTTGCAAACTGAGTTTTAAAAAATTTACAATTAGCACAATTAATGAATGTGCATAATTAAATGAACTAGGCAATTTCATCAGCCTAATTTCATCCAGCATTAAATAAAGGCTACACCCTCATATCTTGTAAATTTTAATTTTTTCCATGTCAACAGGCAACTGTTTTCATACAGTTGTTGGTATGTTTGCTTTAGTTGGTTTTCACCCTTCATACTAGTCCTCTGTAACTATCCTGGGGGTCTCCATTTTATGGTTGTTGAAATCTCATTATCCATGACAGCTGCATTAGCAAATGAGAACATGATGCCATAGCACACGCTACACTGAAAGTACAAATAACATGGAAAAAAAATCTTTAGAAACACACAAATTTAATGCATTTTAAAGGGAGAAATCCTGCATAACAACTCAGCCAGTCTGCAAAACTAAATGAAGGTAAATGTGGTATTTCACACCTTGCTTTGTTGAACTCTAGTTAAGGGGAAAGGGGAAATTGTTTAACCAGGAAAGGCACAATAAGCCAAAACTTGTTTCCAGGTGCAACATGGGAGCACAAGGAAGTTAAGTGACTTGCTGAGGGTCACACAGTGTGCCAGTGGGGGCTGTGGGATTCAAACCCAGATCTCCAAGTTTGCAGCTCAGAGCCCTAAACCTCTGCACTATACTGTCTCCTTAAGCAGACAGACATTCTGTGGAGTCTAAGAGGTGCTGACACATGTTCTCATATGCTAATGTAGCTCTCAGGGACAATGAGATTTCAACAATTAGAAAATGGAGACTCCCAGGATAGTTACAGGGACTAGTAGGAACAGTGAAAATAAACTAAAGCAATCACATATATCCCCAATGCCTACACGGAAAGAGTTGTCTGTTGACATGGAAACAAATACAGTTTACAAGATGTGATGGTATAGCTTTCCCTTAACACAGAACAGTAATATATACCAGGTAAAATGTTAAGTACACAAAACAAATATACTGAACATCAGGAGAGAACTTAGTATATCTCTGTCTGTCTGTCCATCTATCTATCTATCTATCTATCTATCTATCTATCTATCTATCTATCTATCTATCTATCTATCAATCACTGCAAACAACTTCATTAATGCACCATTAGGGTTGAAGTGTAAAAAGTAGGGAAATCCGATCTTAGGGTTCCCAAGCCTAACACACTACCCCCACTCTTGGCTTCCAACCTGAACACCCCATCCCCATCCTCGGCTTCCAAACCTAAGGCCCCACCTCCACCCTGCATACAGGAACAGGTGTGAGGGGCATGCCTTAGGGTTGCGAATCCTAATGCTCACTCCATCACAACAGTTAATAACCTAACATGGGAACTGAATAAAACAATGGTGGTGAGCATTAGGGTTCGGAACCCCAAGGCACACCCCTCACACCTGTTCCTGCATGCAGGCTGGAGGTGGGGCCTCAGGTTTGTAAGCTCAGGGTGGGGGTGGAGTGTTCAGGTTGGAAACCAAGGGTGGAGGTAATGTGTTAGGCTTGGGAACCCTAAGATTGGATTTCCCTACTTTTTATGCTTCAACCCTAATGGTGCATTAATGAAGTTTTTTTTTCATTGAATTTCCTTATTTTTTCAGATACTTTATTTGTATCCTTATTAAGGGACACTATTCATGAGGTGGTATGAAAAAATTACCAAAGTTACGCACGTGCGTAGAAAAATTTCAACAAACGCTCATAACGTGGCCATTTTTATGTTTGCTTGCACGTATGTGCAAGAAACATAGTGCCATCATTCGAGTTTTTGGAGGTGTGTCAATCCCTCTTCCAATTCAGTCAGTATGTTGGCAGGTGCGGCCCCAGTCGTCCAATGCATGCTGGAGCTGTCTATGACAGCTCCAAAATGCAGTGGCGTACAGTTGAAAGGGAGAGCTATGCTTCAGTGAGCAGTGATCAGATATCGCCTGCTCATGCACAGCTCCCCTACACACACACACACACACACACACACACACACACAAACACATGCACGCATACTGCGTGCTGCCCCCCCATGCACACACTGTATAGCCGACGGGGGTGACCAATCCTGGCTGCCGTGCTGCGCCCCCCAAAGCCTTCCATATGCCACGCTAGGTGCCCACCCCAGCATGGCAACTCATGGTATAGCCGATGGGTGTGCCCAATCCCTCGTCGGCTCCACTGTCCTCCCGAGTACAGGGTGCCACGCTGGGGCCCACCCAGCGTGAAATAGATGCTATGGCCCGACGAAGTGCCCAATCCCCCATCGGCTCCGCCCCCAACCAGCCATCCTTGTGCCACGCTGGAGCCCACCCAGCGTGGCAAATGTCCAGCGTCATCATTTAAAAAAAACACAACCTGTAAAAAAAAAGCGGTCCCCGCGCAGTCTCCCTGCCCCCACAACCGCACCCACCACTGCACACCCTGCCCCACACCCCTCACCCCATACTTACCTCGAGTCTGGCACGGCGATCTTGGTGGACTGGGAACACGTCTGCACTCTTCAAAGCCGACCGCGAACTGAGGAAATGCCGGTAAGCTGTATAATGGGATAGATAGGGTTTTCAACTTTGTTGCATATCTCAGGCATTTTTGGAATTTTTGCACCAAATTTTCAACATGGGGTTTTTGGGACCCCTTCTCATGAATGCTCTCACTATCATGGCGTTATTTGGGCCGAAGGGTGATTTCGCAGTCACTGCGCGAAATCACATTTCAGGACAGATTAATGAAACAACACTGCCAGTGTTCATAAGGTGGGCTCTCAAGAAGCCTATTTTGAAAATTTGGTGGAAAAATTCCTAAAAAATGACTGTTTTATGAGCGTGCGTTCGCGCAGTTCCTATGCACACTCGTAAGTTCACGAATTTTCAATATTTTCACTCCAGATTTTCAACATTACCATTTTATCACACCTTCTTATGAGTAGTACAGCTGTCATTTTTCACATCTTAACCAAAATGTGTTTCCGCCCAAGTAGTGCACAATGGCGCAGTCGGTGTGCAAAATCAATGTATGGGACAAATTAAGAAAATCACAGTGATACTGTTCATGAGCAGAGGTCTTAAAATGGCTATGTTGAAAATTTGGTGAAAAAATTCCTAAAAATGACTGTTTTTCGAGCGTGCGTTGCGCAGTTCCTATGCATGCTCGTAAGTTTGCGAATTTAATATTTTCACTCCAGATTTTCAACATTGCCATTTTATTACACTTCCTTATGAACAGTACAGCTGCCATTTTCATATGTCACCCAAAATGTGTTTTCGCACATGTAGCGCACAATGGTGCTGTTGGTGTGCTAAAGCAATGTTTGGGACAGATTACGAAAATCAGAGTTACACTGTTCATGAGCAGAGGTCTTAAAATGGCTATGCTGAAAATTTGATGACAAAAGTCCATAAAATGACTGTGTTACGAGTGAGCATTGCGCAGTTTCCACACACCCTCGTAAGTTCATGACTTTGTAATATTTTCAGCCCAGATTTTCACCAGCGGCATTTTTCCACACTTCCTTATGAACAGTACAGCTGTCATTTTTTCACAACATGGCTGAAGTGTGTTTTCACCACTTTCAGTGCAGAGATCTGGTCACTGTGGGAAATCATTGTTCGGGACAGATAAAGAAAATCGCAGTGACACTGTTCATGATCGGAGGCACCAAAATGCCTGAGTTGACAATCTGCTGTAAAAATCCCCAACCTAATTATATTCAGGTGTCGTTACACAGTTTCTATATACGCTCGTGACTTCACAGTTTTTAATATTTTTACTGCAGATTTTCAACATTGCCATTTTACACCTCCCATGAACAGTACAGCTGTCATTTTTACATCCTGTTGAATGTTTTTGCACCTGTGGTGCTAAATGCCGTAGTCGCTGTGCATAAGCAGCTTTTGGCTAACAAATTGATATTGCCACTGTTCATGAGGTGGGGTCACAAAAAAAACCATGTTGAACATTTGGAGTGAAAATACCAACGAATGCCTGAGATATTAGGGTTTCCAACCGTAACGTCCAACCCTGTAGAGAATGACAGGCATCAGGGGTGTGACTTGGGAGTCTTGCCTATAATGCTCATACCATTCCACACCCTGCAGCCAGTGAGCGGCATCGAGGTATGCCTTGGACTCTTCGGCCCCAAAGTTCACCCCATTCTCCTATATCACACCCATCTCACCATATTTCCTAATGGAATGGGGTGCGCATAAAGGCCAAAGACCCCAAGGAACACCATGACACTTGTCAGTGTCTGCAGGGTGGGGTGTGGTGAAATGGCATGGCCGTTATGCCTGATGACCCAAAGGCACACCCCAATGCCTGTTAATCTCTGCAGGGTGGTGGTGGGGTTGGCTTCAGTTCAATACTTCACTGTCATTCCTATTACGCAGCTCTGTAACTTCTACACTACCACTGCCAATGCCAGCAAGCAAACATTCGGCATTGACAAATGCTTGTTAGGATTTGTTTCACCAAATTTTCAACATGGGCTTTTTGGGACCCCACCTCATAAACAGTTGTACTGTCATTTCATTAATTGGTCCTGAAAGGTGATTTTGCACAGCTACTGCAGCATTCATTGCCACAGGTGCAAAAAAACATTTTGGACAGGATGTGAGAAATGACAGATGTACTGCTGATGAAGTGGTTTTAAAAAATGGGTATGTTGAAAATCTGGATTGAAAATATGATAAATTACCAAAGTTATGTGTCTGCATAGAAACTGCACAACACATGCTTGTAATGGGGCTATTTTTAGGAATGTTGTCACCTAATTTTGAACATGGCCTTTTTGGGACCCCACCTCATGAACAGTGGTACTGTCATTTCATTAATCAGTCCAAAAAGGAGATTTCACACTACGACTGCGCCAGTCTTTGCCACAGGTGAGAAAACACATTTTGGACAGGATGTGAGAAATGACAGCTATACTGTTCACAAGGCAGTGTGACAAAATGGTAATGTTGAAAATCTGGAGAGAAAATATGAAAAATTGGTGCAGTTACAAGAATGCGTAGAAACTGTGCAACGCATACTCGTAATGCGGTCATTTTTTCAAATTTTTTCAACAAATTTTCAACATGGGCTTTTTGGGACCTCCCCTCATGAACAGTTGCACTGTGAGTTTGTTAATCCATCCCAAATGTTGATTTCACACAGCAACTGCACCATTCTGCACCACAGGTGCGAAAACACAGGGCAGAATGTGAAAAATGACAGCTGTACTGTTCATAAGGAGGTGTGAAAAAATGGCAATGTTGAAAGTTTGGAGTGAAAATATAAAAAATTGGCACAGTTACAAGTGTGAGTAGAAATTGTGCAATGCAGTAATTTTTGGGAATTTTTTCACCAAATTTGCAACATGTGCTTTTTGGGATTCCATCTCAGGGACAGTGTCACTGTGGTTTCACTAATCTGTCTTGAAAGGTGATTCCGCAGAGTGACCGCTAAATCACCTTCCAGGATTGACTGTTGCAACAGTGTTCATGAGGTGGGGTCCCAAGAACCCCATGTTGAAAATCTGGGGCCAACATTTCTAAAAATGGCTGAGATATCAAGCTAAGCTGAAACCCCCACTGACTGCCATTATACGGCACTTACCTTTGATTCTTCAGTTCCCGGTTAGGCTTTGAAGAGTGCAGATGTGTCCCGGTCCAGAGAAGATGACAGCGCCAACCTCTGGAGGTAAGTATGGGGTAAGAGGGGGTAAGGGGAGGTGGGTGCTTAGTGGGAGGGTGGGGATGGGGAGGGGTACTGGGGAGATGACAAGGGACCATTTTCTTTTACAGGTAAAAAGTCATCGGGGGATGGTTTTCTTTATTTACAGGTTAAAAAAAATACTTTTGGGCAAACTGGGGTGGGCTCCCAATGTGCCACATGAGTTGGGGGGGATACATGCTGCCGACAGGGGGATTGGGCACTCCCATCGGCAAGGTAAAAATAAATAAATAATTTTTTGTGACATACTGGGGTGGGCTCCCAGTGTGCCACATGAGTTTGTGGGGGGAATACATGCTGCTGACAGTGGGATTGGGCACCCCCATCAGCAACCGACACCAGGAGTGGGCATCCCGGTGTAAGAAACAGATAAAAAAAATTATTTGGCACACTGGGGTGGGCCCCCAGTGTGCCACATTAGTGGGGAAGGGGAAGAAATGCCAACAGGGGGATTGGGCATCTTGCTGTCGGCAAGTGATCACCTTATTTTTGCAAATCATGGTGTGTGCAAAAATAGGACACACCTATTTTTGCACACACACCATGATTTGCAAAAATAACTGTATTTTCATGCTGAACACAACTTTTCCCATAGGAAATAAATGGAAACTTAAAACTAATATAACTTTTGAACAAGTTTGTATTTTTTCACCAAATCTTCAAAAGTCACATATGTGACCCACAGGCTTTCTACACTACAGTTTTCAGACCACAGGATTAAACTATTCCTGAGATACAGGTGGACAAAGAAACATCAAAAAACAGGTACATTTAGGGTTTTGTGACCCTCTGTATCTCAGAAACCACACAACAGATTCAGATAAAATTTGGCACATGAAGGAACCTACCCCTATAGATTATACATGCTAAATGCTGTGGAAATCTATACAATAGTTCCAGAGATATTAAGGTTCAGAGGTTCAGGTTTAACATAAGAGTTTGCACCCAACCCTAATATATACAGTATATGTTACTTGCAAAAAAACTACATTAATTCACCTCACTGGTTAGGGTTCAAGTTAATGCCACAAAAGAAGGAAAATGTGGTCCGCAAAAGCAAAAGCCCACAGAAGGAACCACAACCAGCAATCATCAGGTAAGACAAACAATATACAACTGTTTTCAGATGACACACATGCAGTAGCATTGATGCGGTACCTTCATGGATTTGTATCTGTGGCATGCATACTTCAAGACATAGACACTCATTTCTGTCTGCAGATAGAAATCCAGAATGCTCAAATCAAACATTACTTCTGTCTGCAGAAACACAGGACCCTGCAGTTACAGATACATATCCATGATACCTGAATTACAAGAGTTCATTTGTCTGCAGAAGCTTAGGTTCCTATGGAATCAACCCTTCCACAGCCACAGGTACTCATGCACACTGTCAGACATACACACATTTCTGGCTATAGAAGCACAGGCCCCTTCTGCAGTTGCAGGTGTAAGACATACACACCAAGCTCTGATTACAGAAGCACAGGCTCTACAAAGTCCATGATACCTAAATAGCAACACTACTTCTGTCTGCAGAAGTGCAGGCCAGGAGCCTGCATTTGAAGTACTGCATACAGAAATCCATGATGCCCAAACTGCAACACTACTTTTGTCTGAAGAAGCACAGGCCCCTGTGAGGTCAGTGCTTCTGGAGCTGCAGGTGTAAAACACAGACACTGACTTCTGTTTGCAGAGGTAGGAACCAAATCCAAATGTTGCAAATGCACCCAATTTACTAATCTCAGATGCAGTTATGGCATATGAACCTCCTTTACAGCAGCTTGTGGAAAGAATTATCCACAAGCTGCTTGTAAGAGACCCCAGCATTGATGCAAGGTAGACCTCAGAAAAGGTCTGGAGTTGTCTAAATGATGCATGGGACATAAAATCCCATTGTTGTGCCACAAATCCAGTATGTCATATCTTTGACACACCCAGGACTTGTGCCAAAAACGTACCTTTCAAAATCCAGTCCCTGGAGTTGGTCTTGGTGTCTCATGAGGTCCGAAGGCTGTGTCTACTGCATGTTAATTCATCTTAGATGCAAGAAAAGTGTTGTTAAAAAAAGGGGTGTTCAAATATAGGTGAGACTATTGGTTAAAATATGATGGCAGTCATAGCTCATGGAACTCTTTTTTTCTGTTTTTAAATGTAAAAGTACCGTTAAAACGTGGGGGGAAGAAACAAGGGAGGGTCTGGTTGGGTTTTACTGAATCACTGTGGTTTTTGTTCTGGATTTTGATTTGTGGCCAGTATAAAGTCAATATAATGTTCACCGCCTCCATGTCTTTTCAAATATAAAAAACTAAACCTAGTAAATAATGGTGAAAAAAACAGGTTAGCAATTAAACACTGTACTAAACTGTCTCCAGAACAGTGGCTACAGGTCAGGGACTACTCAAATACCAGAACACCCCCCACCCCAACACAAACACATAGACACAAAAGACTTTCTATAAGCCAGGGGCTATTAAAATACCAAAGCATTACTCCCTCAAAAATAAACTATGACTATAAGCTTGGGGTACTTAATTATCAGAGTGTTACTTCCAGAAAGCTATAACAAAGGTCCATTTAAATACCAGAGCACTACTCCCCCCCCAAAAAATGCCTATTAACCAAGGGCTGCTGAAATACCAGAAAACTACACCCGCTTCTCCATAAAAGCAGTGGGTGTGGGCCAGAAGCTACTCAAATATTCAACTCTGCATCACCACAAAATGATGTTCTTTTTCAATTGGGTATTTTTAACAAAAAACAGAAACAAACACAAAAATAATTTTGTTTTACCTTCTGTTTTGAAATAAATCAGTCTTTTTAGGTGTTTTTTTCCTGAATTTTTCTTATTAATTTTTGTGTTCCCCCAATGAACTGAACACAAATGTTTACTGCAAGAAGTCCAGTCATGCCAGGTCAGTATGGCCAAACCTCTAGACATACAGTAGCACTGGACATGAGCCTGAATCTTCCTGCCTATTTTTTTTTTTTGCCTTGCCCCTTTACCCTTTTCTCCACTTTTGTCAGCAGTGAGGCATAGCTTTATTATCTTCAGATGCTTTCACAGGTGAAAGAAAGCAAGGAAGATTGGGTGAGGGAGACTGAAATGTTAACAATGAGATTGAGGTCATAAAATGAGTGAAAATTAAGTTGAAAACTACACAGTTGCTAATTAATAATGTGTAGCAATACCAAAATTCAGAAAAATAAACAAATATTTTTTATTTAAAATGTTTTTTTTTAAAACCGTCATGTAATTTTACATATAGATACAAAAAATAGTATGGATAAAGTCACTTGTTATAAAAAAAAAATTGCATTAACACTATGTATTTGTTGCTTTTGTTGACTGTGTCATAATTAAAAAACAAATAAATCAAAATGAAAGAAAAAGCCACTATGGTTCTCAAAAGAGGTGGCTGGGAAAGTCAGGGAGAAAAAGATAGCATTCAGGAAATATATGGAAACACAGAAGGAGCAGGACAGAGATCTGTACCAGTTAAGGCAGAAGGAAGCAGGAAGGGAAGCCAGAATAACAAAGGTCCAAACTGAGGAAAAGATAGCCAACACGGTTAAGAAGGGGGATAAAACCTTTTATAGGTATATCAGAGAGCGTAGAAAGACAAAGGAAGGGATAGTGAGGCTGAATAGAATGAATGGTAGGTGGGCAGAGGGGGACAGTGAAAAAGCAGGGATACTGAATGAATATTTCTGCTCAGTATTCACAAAAGAGGAGGGGGAAGTGCCTAATCTAGTTAACAGAAGCACTCTTGATAGGGGGGGTCGATCCCAGCCCTTTCACAGAAGAAAGGGTTCTGCAAGAACTCCTAAAACTGAAGGTGGACAAAGCAATGGGACCTGATGGAATTCATCCCAGAATTCTAAAAGAATTAAGGGGGGAACTACTGAAACCACTGACTACTCTTTTTAATAAACTTAATTCACTAAAAAACGCCACCAACAGCTTAATCTGGTTCAAGGTCAGTTGGCATTCATCTGTATCCCCCTACCTTGGGTCGTGCCTGAAAATAGGGAGGATTTGTCTAGTGCACTTACCCGGTCAACAAAAACTAAATAAATAATAATAAATCATGGGAGGATGGTGTGGTACCCGAGGACTGGAGGAAGGCGGATGTCATTCCCCTTCACAAAAGTGGGACCAAGACAGAAGCAGGAAACTACAGACCTGTCAGTTTGACCTCTGTGGTAGGGAAAGTGATGGAGTCACTTCTGAAGGAAAGAATTGTTGAGTACCTTGAGGCCAGTGGGGCAGAGGACCCAAGGCAGCATGGGTTCACAGCGGGAAGGTCATGTCAGATGAATCTAATAGATTTCTTTGACTGGGTGACCGAAGTAGTAGACCAGGGAGGGGTTGTGGACATGGCCTACCTAGACTTTAGCAAGGCATTTGACACAATCCCAAACAAAAGATTAATAGTCAAATTAACCAGCCTGGGAGTGGGTCCCAGGGTGGTAGCCTGGGTAAAACATTGGCTGGACAACAGGACACAGAAGGTAATTGTAAATGGAGTCCACTCTGAAGAAAGAGGAGTTACTAGTGGGGTGCCGCAGGGTTCAGTACTGGGTCCAGTCCTTTTTAATGTCTTTATAAGTGACATTGCAGAAGGACTGGAAGGAAAAGTATGCCTCTTTGCAGATGACACAAAGATCTGCAACAGGGTTGATACACAAGGAGGCGTGGAAAGGATGAGAAGGGACTTGGCAAGGTTGGAGGAAAGGTCAGAAGTATGGCAGCTAGTATTCAATGCAAAGAAGTGCAAAATAATGCACCTGGGAAACAAGAAGCCAGGGGAAGAATACACAATGGGGGGAGGTAGTAACAACAACAAAAAAGGAAAGGGACCTGGGGGTAATCATATCAGATGACCTTAAGGTTAGCAAGCAACATGAGAAGGCAGTAGGGAGGGCTGGGGGATACTGGGATGCATAGGGAGAGGCATCACCAGCAGAAAACAGGAAGTTGTTATCCCTCTGTACAGACAGTTGGTGAGACCCCATCTGAGTACTGCATCCAGTTCTGGAGACCCCATCTCCGAAGGACATACACAGGATAGAGGCAGTCAGAGGGCAACTAAAATGGTGCAGGGTCTGCAAGAGAAGCCGTACGAGGAGAGACTAAAGGAGCTTAATATGTATACCCTTGAGGAAAGAAGGAGAGGGGACATGATAGAAACTTTTAAGTACCTCAGTGGAATCAACAAAGTCCAAGAGGGCAGCATCTTTCAGAAAAAGAGACGTGCAAGAACAAGGGGACACAATTTAAAGATGGGAGGGGCGGTTCCGGGGCAATGTGAGGAAGTATTTTTTCACTGAGAGGGTAGTGGATGCATGGAACAGCCTTCCTGAGGAGCTTGTGGGGTCTAAAACTGTGGGAGAATTCAAGAATGCATGGGACAGACATAAGGCAGTTCTTGTGGGGGGGTAGGAAGAAATAGGCTGTTGGTTAACTAGGATCTGCGGCCTATCCTGTAGGTAGGGAAATGGGCAGACTAGGTGGGCCAAGTGGTCCTTATCTGCCATCAAAGTCTATGTTTCTATGTATCGATAATATACTGAAAAAGTATGCCCAAATAGTAGCAATACATACATTGTCTGAGCTAACTTGTAATGACTGTACTCCAAGTTTTCATTATATATACAGCATAAAAAATAAGTTTCTAGCCCCAACATTTCCCAAGTTAGACCTTTCATAAGATAATTTCATTAAAATGTGGTTACTTTGGAACCATTAGCGCTAGGAGACTTTTCTTTTTTTTTAATGAAATCTTGGAGTCATATCCATAAGATATTACTACAGTCACCATGTATCCATTTAAAAAAGCATAATTTATTTCCCATTGATATAAAAAATATCAAATGATTCACTAACGTTTTAAAGTCCTGTAATTTTTAACAATATATTATACTGACATGTACAGACATGTAACAACACAGGAGAACTGTATTGTTTGGCTCTAAAAAACTTAAGTTTCTGTGATTAACAGTTCAAATGATACAGCTTTCAAAATATAATTTCAAGCATTATAAAATATCATGAAAGATTATTTCTGAAAATGATCAGAAGATACTGGTGATTGTCCTGCCTTAGAAGAAACACATTCTTTTCTAGATTTGTGTTGTACTGGTAGCCTGCTATGGTCTGCTTGTCTGCCACCCCCACACCATCAATTTAGCTCCACCGAGCTCTCAACTGTCAGTCCCAATCAGCCCTATTGTGGTATCTAGGATCAGTAGCAGATAAAGGCTGCACTGGTGCATGCACATTCTGCCCCACAAATTGCACTTTACAAACAGCACAAGATTTCCTATGGCCAGGGAACTTTCTTACACTGTGCGCTGCAATGTGTACTTGTGCAGTGCTGTGGCATGCATGCTCATACAAAGGTTCATACAAAGCTTGTTTAGGAACTAAATGAGGCTTGTGGCTCATAATGCCCCATTATAGATAATACTGCAAGGTACTTGTTTGACCCAGGAATGCATCTAGCCTCTCTTTAAATACTGATTTTTTTTTCTCATTAATAACTACTATGAGGAGAGCATTCCATGGATTTACCACATGCTGAGTAAAGAAGTATTGCCTTTTTTTGTTTTGAAATGTTTGCCTGAAATCTGAAGTGGATAGCACCTTGTGTTATCCACACATTTAAACTCAAATCCCATTTCATTAACCAAAAATTCTTCCTTGACGACATCATGCATAAGCATCAGGTCACCCTTTAAATGAGGGTCATAAGACTGACTTCCTTCAGTCTCTGAGAATACAAAAACGTATTCATTATGCTTAAGGATTTGGTTGCATGTCTTTGGACCTTCTCAATTTCATTAATGTCTGCCCTTTTATAGGGACACCAAAACTGGGTTGCATAATCAAGGTGAGGCCGTACATATGCTCGGTACAGGGGAAAGATTATATTTCTGTCCCTAAATGTAATGTTTCTTTTTATGGCCCACAAGATTCTGTTGGCTCTTAAAACAGCCATGTTACATTGTGTTTTGTTTTCTAGATCTCTTGTCACATTAACACTCAAATCCTTTTCGCAAGTGGTTGGAGACAAGATTTTATCACCCAAAGTATACTATTGACATGGGTTAGATTCCCCCAAGTGCATGACACTGCACTTGCCAGTATTGAAACTCATTTCCAGCTTTTCAGCCCATTTGTATATGAAATCAAGATCCTCCTGTAATGAGTGATGCTGTTCATTAGTGACACGTGGACCACCTAGTTTGGTGTCATCAGCATATATGATGCACCAGTTTTTATACCTGCTGTTAAATCTAAGATAAACAGTTGACATACAAGGGTCCCAGAACAGAACCCTGGGGAACTCCACTGCTCACAGGCCCTAGTTTTGATAAATGACCGCTTACCACAACCCTCTGAGTTCTCACTAAGCCATTGATTAGTCCGATTTATGATTTTGTTGTCTATTCCCATTACTTGCATCTTATGGACTATTGCCCGGTGAGGCATGAGATCAAAAGCCTTAATGAAGTCTGAATATATTATATCACAGTCTATCTTATTGTCAAGTAAATGGCTACATTTTTCATAGCAACAGATAACGTTTGTGGTACATGATCTCCCCTGTATAAAAGCATATTGTTCTGGATCTAGGGTAGTAATGTATGCCTGAAGCTTTTCTTTAATGATGTACTCCAATATTTTCCCACAAACTGAAGTGAGACTGATAGGGCAATAGTTTCCGGGGTTAGCTTTAGCTCCCTTTTTAAAAATTAGGACGACATGGGCTAAATACCAGTTGTCTGGGATGATACCTGTATTTAGAGACTCCTCATAGATGAATTTTAAAGGAATTTTGACTTGATTAAATGTTATTTTAAAAACATTGTGCTGAAATTGATTCTGGTCCCTGTGAGGAGTTTAGCATTAATTGTGCTATATTATTCATTTCTTCTAATTTGATCTCTCTTTTGCCTGAAGTTTGAGGCAGTTCCAATTTATGATTTTTATTTGGGGGCCTATAAAATTGAACAAAAATAAAAATTAAATACTTTAGCCATCTCAGAAGGGGAGGTCAGCACTGTATTGTTATGTTTGATTGGTCCTATTTTACTGTTATGTTTTTAAATGAATTAATGTAACTAAAAAGTTCCTTAAAGTTGTCTTGTTTTCGTATTCAGGGCCAGTGTTGTTTAGCTACCATTTTGGTTTTCTTAATTTTTGATTTATATAATCAAATTTTTTGTATATTTTCAAATTTATATCATTCTTAGATTTTAACCATTTCTTACATCTTCTGTTGCATTTTTCATTTTTCATCTGAATCCACTGTAACAAAAAGTCTGGGCGCATACCACACTACAAAAAGGAGACAGAGGCTGTCCTGAAGTTCAGTTGTATAAAGTTTATTAAAGCGCAGGTATATAGGTATACAGACATACAGAGTGGAGGACAGACCAACATTCTGTACAGAGCCTCTGTGCTTTATCAAGGTATCTGCCTCCTACTGGTGAACAAAATTTATACTCTCCAATAAGTTCAAAGTTCATACACATATCAAAGTTCAATGTTCAAGGTTATAACATACTAGGAAGCACACCACACATAAAATATTGTACAAGACAAGACATAAGTATATAAAACAGTATTGATTACTCATATTGGACTCAGTTGCACTTAGATAATGGAGTTCTGCTGATATTAGTTATCCAAGTATACCTGCACTTTAATAAACTTTATACAGTTAAACTTCAGGACAGCATCTGACTCCTTTTTGTGATGTGGTATGTGCCCTGACATTTTGCTGTAGTAGATTTTAATGTTTTGTTTGTGAGCACTACATTCAGAGTGCGATTCTTTTATCCCTACGTCTCACATGAGCCACTTTGATTTCCTTCCATAATGCTCATATATTTTATGTTTGCTTGCACGCATGTGCAAGAAACATAGTGCAATGATCCAAAATGCAGTGCTGTACAGTTGAAAGGGAGAGCACCGCTTGAGTGAGCAGCACTCCCTCTTCCCACACACACGCGCGCGCATGCACATTGCGTGCTCACGTGCGCCTACCTCCCCCACGCATGGACTGTATGGCTGACGGGGGTGCCCAATCCACCATCAGCTCTACTGTTCCCCCCCCACAGTCTTATGGTGGCCGGGGGTGCCCAATCCCCCGTCGGCTCTACTGATCCCCCCAAGACTATTGGGTGCCACGCTGGAAGCCCACCCCAGTGTGGCAACAGGTCCTATGGCCGACGGGGGTGCCCAATCCCCTATCGGCTCCACTGCCCCAGAACAGCCTTCCAGCTGCCATGCTGGGAGCCCACCCCAGTGTGGCAAATGTCCGTGTAGTCCAAATAAAAAAAAACTGAAGAAAAAACCTTCCCTCGCTGCGTCTTGCTCCCCTCCCACCCTGGCCACCCACTCTGCGCACCCTGCCTCCCCACACCCCACACCTCACCCCATACTTACCTCTGGAGCTCGGCGCGACAATCTTCGGTGGACCAGGAACACTTAAAAATTACTGTTTTACAAGCGTGCATTGCGCTGTTCCTAAGCACTCTCGTAGGTTCGCGAATTTTCAATATTTTCACTCCAGATTTTCAACATTGCCATTTGACCATACTTTCTTATGAGTAGTTCAGCTGTCATTTTTCACATCTCATCCAAAATGTGTTTCCGCACATGTAGCGCACAATGGCGCAGTCGGTGTGCGAAATCAATGTTCGGGACACATTAAGAAAATCACAGTGATATTGTTTATGAGCAGAGGTGTTAAAATGACTATGTTAAAAATTTGGTGAGAAAATTCCCAAAATGACTATTTTACTAGCATGCGTTGCGCTGTTCCTACGCACGCTCGTAAGTTCGCAAATTTTTAATATTTTCACTCCAGATTTTCAACATTGCCATTTTACCACACCTTCTTATGAGCAGTACAGCTGTCATTTTTCACATCTTGCCCAAAACATGTTTCTGCCCACGTAGCGCACAATGGCGCAGTCGGTGTGCGAAATCAATGTATGGGACACATTAAGAAAATCACAGTGACACTGTTCATGAGCAGAGGTCTTAAAATGGCTATTTTGAAAATTTGGTGAAAAAATTCCTAAAAATGACTGTGTTACGAGTGAGCATTGCGCAGTTTCCACGCACCCTCGTAAGTTCATGAATTTGTAATATTTTCAGTCCAGATTTTCACCAGTGGCAGTTTTCCACACTTCCTTATGAACAGTACAGTTGTCATTTTTCACAACATGGCTGAAATGTGTTTTCACACTTTCAGCACAGAAATGCGTGGTCGCTGTGGGAAATCATTGTTCGGGACAGATAAAGAAAATCACAGTGACACTGTTCATGACCGGAGGTCCCAAAATGCCTGTGTTGACAATCTGCTGTAAACAATTCCCAAACTAATTACATTAAGGGTGCACGTTGCACAGTTTCTACGTACGCTTGTGACTTCACCAGTTTTTTTAATATTTTCACTGCAGATTTTCAACATTGCCATTTTTTACGCCATCCCATGAACAGTACAGATGTCATTTTTCACATCCTGTTCTGAATGTGTTTTTGCGGTGACAAATGCCGTAGTCGCTGTACAAAAGCAGCTTTCGGCTAACAAACTGATATTGCCATTGTTCATGAGGTGGGGGTCACAAAAAACCCATGTTGAAAATTTGGAGTGAAAATACCAACGAATGCCTGAGGTGTTAGGGTTTCTGACCATAACACCCCACCCTGTAGAGAATGACAGGCATCAGGGCTGTGACTTGGGATTGTCACCTGCAATGCTCATACCATTCCACCCCCACCCATGCCCTGCAGCCACTGAGAGGCATTGAGGTGTGCCTTGGACTCTTCGGCCCCAAAGTTCACCCGATTCTCCTATACCGTACCCATCTCACAATATTTCCTGATGGAATGGGATGCGTATAAGGGCCAAAGACCCCAAGGCACACCGTGACACTTGTCGGTGTCTGCATGGTAGGGTGTGGCGAAATGGCATGGCCATTATGCCTGATGACCCAAAGACACACCCCAATACCTGTCACTATCTGCAGGGTGGTGATGGGGTTGGCTTCAGTTCAATACTTCACTGCCATTCCTATTATGCAGCTCTGTAACTCCTACACTACCAATGCCAATGCCAGCAAGCAAGCATTCGGCATTGACAAATGCTTATTTTCCTAGGAATATATCTGATGCACAAGGAATGCATTATGTCACTGAATATATCCCACATTTCGTTTGCATTCTTACTTGCAAAAAGTTTACACCAGTCAATATTCATTAGTTCTTCTTGGATTGCTTTAATATTAGTTTTGTATAATAGTATCTTTGTTTTGCCTGTTTCTAATATAAGACTTGTTAATAGTGAAAAGGCTACTGAATTGTGATCAGTGTTTGACAAGGGAGGTGATACTTTGCAATTTGTAATGTTTATATTCTTGGATGCTAGTACTAAGTCTTGGGTCTTATTTTCCCATGTCAGTTCTTTTCCATACTGCTGGAAGGAAAGCTGTTGTAATGTACATATAAACTGGTTCCCAATGCAGAAACAGCAGTATTACTCTGCCAGTCCATATCCCCAAGATTGAAAGCTCCCACCAGTGCAAAATCACCTTGTTTACAGGCACTCTCTGTCATTTAGTATTTCAGAATTTATATCATTTTGGGTACTGGGTGTTCTGTAACAGACACTAAATACTATGGGTGACTTATTATCCTTGGTGCTAACCTTTACCCACATTGTTTCAGTTTGTCTGTCTCGTTTTCATATGTTCTTACTAATATCCAGCATGTTAAGTTCATTCCTTAAGTAGATAGCTACCACACCACCTTTTTCATGACTTCTATTGTGGTTGCATAGTACATATTCATTCACTTCCTTGCCTCAGACATTTTTGGCACGCCATCAAGTTTTATTAATAGCAATAACAGAGTATTATTTCAAGGCAATTAGGGCTTTGAGTTCACACATTTTGTTCTGCAAGCTATGAGCATTTATTAGACACTACTTTATCTCTTTCTTTTTAGATTTATTGATTAAATTATTAATTAGCATGGTGGGAGTGTTGATCGTGTGTGTGTAGGTTCTATGTGATAACGGCAAAAGCCTAAAGGCAATCACCGTTATCGCGCAGTCAGAGTGCTGAAAACATTTTTGGCACTCTGACACCCTCAGCACACAGGACAACAGTGTCAGGACATGTATTTTAACGATTTCTTTTGGGGGGTGCACCCCCACACACACCCATGTGGTGGCTTTGCCCCACGCACCCACATACTAAAGGATTCTCAACTCCAGGGGTTGCATGTCGAGAGGGGAGCATTAAAAAATAAAGGTTTGGGCCAGGCGCAATAAAATAGCACCAGTGCCCGGACCCAAACCCAAACCCAAACCTGGTACCTCACCCACCCCAACCACAAGCCAACCGCCGAAGCCATGACACAGCTTGGCAATCCACCGCAGCACCATCCTCTACAGCTCCTCCGCACCTCCCAGCCAATGCTCACTGTGCTCACTCCTCCCCCACGTGTACACATAGCGACGTCCTGTCACCCAGTTCGCCCACCCCCTCATCTGGTTGCCCTACCCTCCCATCACCGTGAGGGATTGCACCGGGAAGGAGTCACCATTATGGATGGTGCCCTTCCCCATGTGCTCTCCTCATGGGATACCATGTGTGTATGTATGTGTGTATATGTGTGTGTATATATATATATATATATATATATATATATATATATATATACACACATACATACAGTATATAGTTTATCATATGTGTGTGTTTACATGCTTGTTTCTGAAGGTATTCTTGAACATATTCCCTAATATCTTTGTAACCTGGGTGATTAAGGTGGAGACCATCTGATGAGTATGCCCCATCGTTATTATGGATGTCCTGCCAATTGTTTAGGAACACAATATCTTCTTTTCTACAACAGTTTGCTAGTCTGCTGTTCATGCCAATACTTGCAATTATGAAATGGCTAGTTGGAAACTCCAGTCAAGAGTAGAAAGGAACATGCAGCCTAATCACATGACTGATCACATGACTGAGTGGTAATGGAGTGCCATGCGATTGTTCTGGTTGAGTGACAAGTGCTAAAGTGGACATACACGGCTGTTTAAAAAAAAGCCAAAATCCGTAGTAGAAACGGATGGCTCAGTGGATTCGTACTGGGTTAAAGAGCCTTTCACCACTAGGTTATGGGTTCCAATCCAGCACAGGTCAGTAGTGGTCAAAAGCCATTATCATCTGAGGGTTGTTCAGTAGCCTATGTGGAATTAGTTGTGGTGGTCTCAATCCTGTTCCCAGGGGGCAGGTATCCATATCAGAAAATCACCAACACAGCTGGCACTAACTGGCACCCTTGTTGACAGTCTCACATGAGAGGCCAAGGATTGAATGGGCATGGAGTCTGAACTACCCTCTCTCCTACCTAGTGGTCCCTACATGGCAGGATTGAGGCACACTGGTGAGGCAGTGTGGGGAAGCTTGCAGTGTGATAGCCCACGGTGTACTTGTTATGAACCTGTCATATGGATAAATAGAGGATTTCGGGTTCCAGTGCTGTCAATTCAGTACCTTTCACAAGCACTAAATACATTAACACACATAAAAAAAAAAAAAAAAAAATAACAAAAACAAAAAGAAAGCCAAAAGCTGGGTCAAACCTCCAGAGTTTGGCTTGAGTTCGAACAAAACCCAACATCCCAGGTTCTGGTAGGCTCTTTTTCCCCAGTAAAGAGCTGCACACCTCTAGCTAAAACTGTCTCAACTTAATGAAAGAGGGTATCTTATAAGCGCAATCTAGAACAGAATACAAGGCTACATGTACAAAACAATAACTGTAAAGTAGCATGAACTACAGATTTAGTGTAACTGGGTGCCCTAAGGTATAGCAGTAGCCTTATCAGAAATACTATTATGTAAATAGCCATTCACTTATAATTTGATGTTTTATGTTTCATATGCTTTTTTACTTTGATTCTCCCACCCCCTCCACAATGCAATTGAAAAACCATAGCTATAATATAAATTAAAAAGGTCTCCATGAGGTATCTCTTCTGGCATAAGAGACCAGAGCGTGAAATTTGGGTGAGAGGACTGTGAAGCAAAACTGAGCAGTTCTGGCTGCCCATCTCTTACAAGAAAAGTCTCTGTTATACAATAAGAGACACCCTGTGGAGGCCCCGTTAACTTATTTTAAATCACTCAAGTTAGCTACAGTAATTTATATGGTAATAGGTTTTAACTCACATTTTGAATTTAAATTTGAATCTAGCCATCCTCCCCCAGGCTTTGAAGTGGATTGCTCCACTCCTAACGTTCTTGTAGACAGACCATAGTACACAGGATAAGAGATACAGTGGCTTTATGTGATTATTGGTGAAAATCATGTCAGTGATTTATAATGTGAGGAAGGAATTTGTTTTCTTGAGTGCATGCAAAGCAACACTATCTTTGTTTTGTTTATAGGTTCATAGAAGAATTACGAGATCGAGGGACTAGCCCATTAGGATCTCGCCACCTACTATTGGTGGTAATCATATTTTGATTCATCCATGTATGAATCAAGATTCTGTTTAAACTGATTAAAGTTGATACTGTGAACAATCACGAACGGAAGAGAATTCCAAATAGAGACAATTCTCTGCGTAAAAAATGATTTCTTTTTGTAGTCCTATTTATATTAGCCTATTTATATATATATATATTTATTTTTTACCTCATGCCCTTGGGACTCTATCAGACATACTTCTTCCGGCACTCAGTCACCACCCTCTCAGCTGCCAGTTGGACTTACTTTTGATGACGCAGCTCACTGTTTGTCTCCATGGGTTGCCCTCCAGTCCAGAGGTCAGTTCTGAACCTCCCTGGGGGCCCCTCCTCCTCTGTGTCCCACATGTGAAAGGAAGTTGCATCCTTGGATATGGAACCAGAGGCTTTGTATTGTGTGTACCGCCAATGAGGGCCTAGTAGCATGGAGTAGCAAGCATGCTGTGGTCATCTTCTGAGATGTCCACAAATTTTCTCCCTTGCACCACTCGTACATGATAGGTATGCTGACAGCTGTCCAGGAAGGGGGGTGTCTGGTAAAACATGGCCATATACAATGCCAACAGCACCTCCATCAGAATCCACTATGAAGGGGGTACCACATCCTCCCACCCAGCCAGAGATCAGCTGCATTGATGCTCTGAGCCCTCCTTCTTGGCCTTCACTCCTGACGTCCTTGGCCCGGGGAGTGAATACAGATGCCAGAGTAGTCCCTCACTGCTCAGTACCACACAGCCAGCTTGACATGGTCTTCTAATGCAGTGTTTCTCAAATAGTGAGGCCTGAGCCTCCCAAGGGAGACCCCTACAGGGGAGGCTCAAGAAAGCCTGAAAATATACTTTTTATATATTTTGGGTTAAAGATGTTTTCTGTAAAGGGATGAAGCAAACTGAAAGCGGATAGTGGCAGGTGAAATAACAAGGGTTCAAGAGTTAGAAGAGTGGAGAAGTAGGCTGACATAGAGTGTGGGGATTACGGAGTGGGAGAACAATAAGATGAATAAAGTGAGAATACACTCAGCCAAATATTCAAAGGAATTTGACTTACAGTGTATGATAACGTTTCTGTGAGGTGGCCCTATTTCCATATTTGGAGGAACCTTGAGATCTTTCCAAGGCTTGGGGAGGCATACAATGACAAAGTGTGTGAATCAATGTTCAAATGCACTCCAGTTGCATTCAGACAACAGAAATGGTGGCTGGAGAGTGTGCATCTGCATTGCTCCTATCCGTGGTTAAACCTAGATCAAGGTTAGTTGTCATACCGTTTTCCTTAGTCCCACTCTTCTCTTGGCAGTACATGCAGAAAGTTCTCAGTCATAAGACTACCTTGTAATAATACTGCTGTGCATCTTGCAGTTTTTCATTAAATGTCTTATAATCACTTTAGCTACTGTATAACCCCCATCTTACAGTAACATATAAAACATTATACTTGAATTTTTTCATGCATATTTTATAGAGAGGATTTATGGTAAACAGCAGGGGCAGGATTCACAAAGGTAGTGCAAAGTGAGCTCAACAATTTGCACTTCTCTTCCTTGCTGCGCTGCTGGGAAACTGCTATTCACAGTTGGATAGCCCAGTGGGCAATCCAACTGTGAATAGGGGCTGACAGGGGGCAGCGCTAGCCCAGAAAAAAGCAGTGCAATACATGATAGCACTGCCCCCAGAGGCAGCTAGCACAATGGCCCTGCAGTCAATAGTGCTCAGCCACTACAGTGCTATTCATGACAGGACATATGTAAATGAGCCCATTGGGCATGCAAGGCACTAGAGGTCATTAGCATGCCCATTATGGGCTCATTCGCATACCATTAGCATGTTATTGTGGCCCCCCAAAGTCGTAGCCCCATGCAGCCGCACTCCCCCCTAGTCCAGAGTTGCCCACCTCCACCCGATCGTGGCCCTGACAGCGAAAAAAAACAGTCTCCACCATAGTGTAGTGTCCCACCCAGTTCCTGTTGGCTCCCTTAATCATCCAATAGAGAAATTAATTATTTTCCATAGTGTAGTGTCCTACCCCAATTCCTGATTGCTCCATTACCCACCTGACAAAAATCTGTATTACGTTTCCATAGTGTAGGGTCTCTCCCCCCTTCCCAGTCCCAATCCCCCTCATAATAAAAAACATAATCCCATTTTCCATAGTATAGTGGTCCCCACCCAGTCCCCAATCACATTATAATAATAATAAAATCCCTTTTCCATAGCATAGTGGTCCCACCCTGCTCCCCAGTCCCCGATCCCATTATATATATATATATAAAAAAATCCTTGTTTCCATAGCATAGTGGTCCCACCCTGCTCCCCAGTCCCCGATCCCATTATATATATATATATATAATAAAATCCCTTTTCCATAGCATAGTGGTCCCACCCTGCTCCCAGTCCCAGATCCATATATATATATATATATATAAAAAATCCTTGTTTCCATAGCATAGTGGTCCCACCCTGCTCCCCAGTCCCCGATCCCATTATATATATATATATATATAAAAATCCTTGTTTCCATAGAGTAGTGGTCCCACCCTGCTCCCCAGTCCCCGATCCCATTATATATATATATATATAAAAAAATCCTTGTTTCCATAGAGTAGTGGTCCCACCCTGCTCCCCAGTCCCCGATCCCATTATATATATATATATATATATAAAAATCCTTGTTTCCATAGAGTAGTGGTCCCACCCTGCTCCCCAGTCCCCGATCCCATTATATATATATATATATAAAATCCCTTTTCCATAGCATAGTGGTCCCACCCTGCTCCCCAGTCCCCAATCCATTATATATATATATATATATATATATATAAAATCCTTGTTTCCATAGGTAGTGGTCCCACCCTGCTCCCCAGTCCCCGATCCCATTATATATATATATATATAAAAATCCTTGTTTCCATAGAGTAGTGGTCCCACCCTGCTCCCCAGTCCCCGATCCCATTATATATATATATATATAATAATCCTTTTCCATAGCATAGTGGTCCCACCCTGCTCCCCAGTCCCGATCCCATTATATATATATATATATAAAAATCCTTGTTTCCATAGAGTAGTGGTCCCACCCTGCTCCCCAGTCCCCGATCCCATTATATATATATATATAAAAAAATCCTTGTTTCCATAGGTAGTGGTCCCACCCTGCTCCCCAGTCCCGATCCCATTATATATATATATATAAAAAAATCCTTGTTTCCATAGCATAGTGGTCCCACCTGCTCCCCAGTCCCGATCCATATATATATATATATATATAATAAAATCCTTTTCCATAGCATAGTGGTCCCACCCTGCTCCCCAGTCCCGATCCCATTATATATATATATATATATATAAAAAATCCTTGTTTCCATAGAGTAGTGGTCCCACCCTGCTCCAGTCCCAGTCCATTATATATATATATATATATATATAAAAAATCCTTGTTTCCATAGAGTAGTGGTCCCACCCTGCTCCCCAGTCCCCGATCCCATTATATATATATATATATAAAAATCCTTGTTTCCATAGCATAGTGGTCCCACCCTGCTCCCCAGTCCCCGATCCCATTATATATATATATATATAAAAATCCTTGTTTCCATAGCATAGTGGTCCCACCTGCTCCCCAGTCCCGATCCATTATATATATATATATATAATAAAATCCCTTTTCCATAGCATAGTGGTCCCACCCTGCTCCCCAGTCCCCGATCCCATTATATATATATATATATAATAAAATCCCTTTTCCATAGCATAGTGGTCCCACCCTGCTCCCCAGTCCCCGATCCCATTATATATATATATATATAAAATCCTTGTTTCCATAGAGTAGTGGTCCCACCCTGCTCCCCAGTCCCCGATCCCATTATATATATATTTATATAATAAAATCCCTTTTCCATAGCATAGTGGTCCCACCCTGCTCCCCAGTCCCCGATCCCATTATATATATATATATATAATAAAATCCCTTTTCCATAGCATAGTGGTCCCACCCTGCTCCCCAGTCCCCGATCCCATTATATATATATTTATATAATAAAATCCTTGTTTCCATAGAGTAGTGGTCCCTCCCCTCTCCCCAGTCCCGATCCCCTTCCCGTACTTTATGTCCATATTGTCCATAGTATAGTGGTCCCCACCCAGTCCCCAATCACATTATATATATATATATATATAAAAATCCTTGTTTCCATAGCATAGTGGTCCCACCCTGCTCCCCAGTCCCGATCCCTCCCGCACTGTATGTCCATATTGTCCATAGTGTAGTGATCCCCAAACCCCCACCCACTCTAGTACCCACATCCCACCCTGCTCCCCTGCCACAGCATATCGTGCTGGTCGGCGAGCAGCACAGCCCTCCTGTCACCACCGTGGCTACCCACCAACTGAACTGTCAATGACCGTTTACAGTATACACTACAATCCTATTAGTTGATGTGTCAGGTGCATTCCTATTACCTTTTTTATAAATAGGTACCACAGTTGCTATTCTCCATGAATCAGTGACTTACTCCTCGTCAAGAGATTTCTGAAAAATCATGGTTAATGAGTTTGCAAGTTCATGAGCCAACTCTCTTATAACTCATGGGTGTAGCCTGTTTGGTCCCATCGATTTTCTAGGATCCAGATTTAATAATCATGCTCTGATATCACCAGAATCCAAGATGAATTGTCTACCAGATTCACCTGTTAAGTGAAATTTGTCAATAATTGTTTTGTTATTAAATATAGATGAAAAGTATCCTTTCTGTACCTCTGCTATCTGTGCTGCTTCGGTCACAAGTTCTCCATGTGGATCCATGTGGATCCACCAAGGATCCAACTTTAACTTTACCCCCTCTTTTGTTATTTGTATTATAAAAAGATTTATGGTTGTCCCTTGTTCTAGCTGCCAAGCAAAAATCAAAGTCATGTTTTGCTATTTTGATAGCTGTCTTTGTTTCCCTAAGAATTCCTTTATAGTGTTCCCAACTCCTTGACTCATTACTTGACATAGCTCTCTTGTATGTCCTTTTCTTCTGTAACACCTCCGTGGGGCTTACCTTACTTGCCCCTGTTGTCTCCTGTCTTGTCTCCTGTTGCCCTGGTGTCTCTTTTTCTCCCTATGTGAGCACCACCACAGCCTAAGTTCTTTTTATGCCCATGACTGTCCAAAAGCCTCTGTCTGGCCCCTACGTCTCCTCTGCAGTCTCTAGGTAGGGGCCAGAAGAGCACTGTGAAGTTGCCACCTTCTTTCCCCCTACACTTCACGGCGGGCAGATGGCTCATGCATGTGAAGAAGTGTGCTTCATTTTCTGACTGTGATTGTGGTCAAACTGGTGGTCTTTTGTTGGTTACAGTCCCCGTAGGCAGCCAATTAGGGACAGGAGACTTGAACAAGGCCATTGAGAGGCCTCTGTGTGTTGTAAATAAGGAGCGCCAATAAGCACTACTGGGGGTACCATGAATATTAATGAAGATACCATTAATATTGATGTGAAAGCCTGCCTGCTGCCTAGGGACTGCACATTTCAGAAGCAGCAACAGGCTAAGGATTGAGTGGAACTGTTAAATGTGGGCAGTGTTCAAGAGGGCACAGGTGCTGCTACCAACCTGTGGGGCTATGATTTAAATAAAATGTTTAACCTGGCTGCACCATAACTTTGTTGTGGGGACACTGATGGACTGCTTGGGGACTGTAACTAGCTGCAGCCATATTTGCAACCTTTGGTGTATCGTCAGCCAATCGGAAAGCTGAATTTTCAGGCAGAGACCTTTGGGAGTGTGCCAAGACTTGTGGGGGGAAAAGCAAGGACAAATATTGGTACCTAAACAAGGAGCCTATCAGGTGTCGAGAGAGCCTGATGAATATTCATTTTTATGAGAGACAATGGACTCAGCCAATCAGGAGCTGCAGAGAGCTCCCAAAACCCAGGAGACTTTTCATTCTGAGTCAGTTCGGTGTGAACCCCTCCACAAGGAGGTGGTTCTTGCCCCTTGCGAGGAGAATGGTCTGAGTGAGTTCAGTGGGAGCCCCTTCATGGGAAGGGGGGCTCTGGCACCTGCCAAGAGAAATGTGGCTGTAAGGAATTGGAGTTGCTGGCCTGGGGGTTGCCAGTTACTGTCCCACGGGGCTGGCATTTGCCTTCCCACATTTGAGAAGATGTTGTGGGAGAACTCTGAATTTAACTTCAGCTGTAAGAGAGCTGCATGAACATTTCTGCCTCAGCAGTGAGAGTGCTGATGAATCCTGTGTCTTCAGCTAATAGAAAAGCTGCATGTTTGATTCGAGTGAGTAAACTTCTATTTAAAAGTACAAGTTATTAGAAAACCTTCTTGGGGCCAAACAGCCATGAATTCCAAAGGTGCTCAGTTTCTTTTTGCACCCTATGTCTATCCTGCACCAAGAATAGGGTGGACGTCTGCTTATTTAAGTGACTGAAGAAGGGTCCTGTGTTTGTGAAATGCTTGATGTTTATTTATTCATTTATTTAAAAGCTGATAACTGGGAAAGGCCCACTGAGCCAAGGCTTGTTTCCAGGCCTGACCCGGGGATGTGGCTGAATAATGCACCTACAGGAATGGAAAGGAAAGTATCCTGAGGTCGGAGCTTTGCCTGAAGTTGCCTGTGAGGACTTTGTGATGTGATGTTCTCAAACCGTCAGCTGGCCAAGGAACTGTTTATTCTGCTTGTGAGAAGCTTGAGAAAGTAAAGTTAATTTTCTGTGGTTCGGAATGTGCTTATTCTTAGTTAGGAGTCTTGCCTTAAGCTCCAATATTTGCCTGTAGAAGGGGTGGGGGATAGGGGGAGAGAGGGAGAGAGAGAGAGAGAGAGAGACTTACCTGCTGTGAAAAAGACTGTGCCTTCTGAGACAGCCACAACAGTTATGCTAACCCTATGGTTGGAACAAGTCAAGGTAAATAAATGTGCTGCAATGTGTACAAGAGAGAAAGAGAAAGAAACTGTGCTAAGAACTAGCATTGGGAGTCAGTCTGGTAGTGCGCCAGCTAGGCACTGCCATATGCATCTGCCCCTGAGGGGCATAGCCTAGACGTGGGGGTCTGAGGCATGCTGGCCCTGGTCCCAGTGTTGGTTTTGCCTGGTTGTGACTTCAGCCTTTGAAGAAGGATGACTGCTGAGAAGCTGAAAGAAAGTGCCAACTCGCTAAAACTGAAAGAGCCTGCAGTCCAGTGAGGGGTCCTGGTGCAAGCCTTCACCTTGCATCTCAGCCCAGAGTCAAGATTTCTGAATTGTGTCCACTGTAAATCTACCAAGCTGCGAGTAAATGCAGACCTGGCTCTGCACCATCAGAGGAAACTGTAAATAGTTATTTCAAGTTTTGCCAAGTTTAGTATCAAGGCCCAAGCACTAATGCAAGGGAGGTAACTGTTCTTACAGAATTGATTGAAAGATAATCAAAAGAAAGGATGCTAATCTGATTTTCTTTTAAAAGCCTCAATGCCAGCCAACCAGCTGCACCTTATCAGGCCTGCAACTAAGAACTTAGTACTGGGTACCCAGGTTTAAGTGTAGAATTGAGGGGTTCTAGAATGATCGGGGAACTGGTACGAGTGTGGGCATTGGTTGGGTGTTTATAATCTAAAGCAGCTAGATAGATAGAGAAAATAATATTCTGAATCCATCAGAGGGTTGGTGGGTGCCCAATCTGCTAAAGGGGTTTGAAGTTAAAATGCAGTCTGATTACATTAATTGCAATGCCAATCAAAATCTGTTCTTTAACCTCTATTTCCATTCCACCCTTTCCTAATGCTCTCCCCTTCTAAATAAATTGTTGGTTAACCATGTTTTATAAATCTGGTGTATGAGCTAGTATTAGAGCGAGTCAATAATTCTAAAATGTTGGAATGTGGGGTTTTGGTTGTTTATCCATATGTAGGGTGACAAAATGGTGTTGTGGGTGGGTATAGCATCCCAGGGGGTTGAATCAGGTTTTAACTAGCCCACTTAAAATATTACTCTGGGTGGAGGCACTGCACAATATTATTATCATTGGAAAGAACCAGTTCAAAATCAGAAATGGGAACCCAGGCCTCTCAGCCTTGGTATGAGCCAACAAGGCAGGGGTAAGTAGCCCATCGGGACATGGCATCCAGGTTACACTTCTTTTTGATTAATTTCTTTATTCTAGGGTTTATCCATGGCAGAATGTTACCTACTCCATTACATTTTTTCTTCACAGATATATAAGTTTTATCCAGGCTATTAAATTTTTCAGTTAAAAACTCCAAATGGTTCTCAGTGCCAATCCCACTCACCTAGGTCTCATCTCATACTTTAAAAGTCAGCCTTTCCAAAGCATAGAGTTTTGGTAGCCTAATTGATGACTAGAGATGTGTGAAATCCACAAACTTCGCTCCACTAAATATTTCATGGATTTTGCTCAATCCACGAAGCACAACTCGCGTAATTCATGGAGCCCCAGATCAAATGCGAAGTGTGAAATTTCATGGGCAAAATTCCACACTTCACACACAAACTTTGCCCACACGTAAAAAAGAAATTATAAATCCCTGGTGTCTGGTGGTCCCTCGCCGATCGCCGGCCAGTTGGCAACAATGTAAAAAATATATTTTTTTTCAATATTAAATCCCTGGTGTCTAATGGTCCCCCCACCCCACCAACTGAGGACCAAAGCTGAAATAATGAAAATCATCCACCCCATACACCCCCATCATCAATAGTCGGCTACAATGTCAAAAATATATATACATTTTTTAAAATTCAATCTCTAGTGTCTAGTGGACCTCCACCCCATCAGGGAGTGCCCCACCACACCACACCCTCCCCACACCCTCATCTCGATCCCGAGGGGGCCACTGACACAGCCCTTCACTCACCTCCACGGCTGGCAGCCCGACTGAGCACTTAATGAATGGTACGTGCTCACGCATTGACAGCTTGCAGTCATTTTTAGGCAGTTTTTTCAGGGGGTAGAGAATGGGATGGGGTCTTCTCCAGTCACCTGTGGGGGGGTGGGATGGCAGAAACAGCATTGTGGACCCTGCAGCCCCTTCCCATTCTCTACCCCCCTGAAAAACTGCCTAAAATGACTGCAAGCTGTCAATGATTGAGCGCATGCTTGTACAAGCATTCACTCATTCATTAAGAGCTCATTTGGGCTGCCAGCCATGGAGGTGAGTGGAGGGCTCTGCCAGTGGCCTGCTCAGAGTGGGATCGGGATGGGGGGTGCAGGATGGTGTGGTGGAGCACTCCCTGATGGGGTGGGGGGTCCACTAGACACCAGGGATTGAATTTTAAAAAATTTATATATATTTTGACATTGTGGTTGACTGGCCAGTGATCAGCTGGGGGATTTTCATTATTTCAACTGTGGCCCATGATCAGTGAGGGTAGGGGGGACCACTAGACACCAGGGATGGAAAAAAAATATATATTCTTTTTTAGACGTGGCTGACTGGCCATCGATCAGTGGGGTGTGTGTGTGTGCGATGTGACTGGCGATCAGTGGGGGGGATTTACACCAGGGATTATATGTAATTTCTTCTTGCTTTGGGGTTTTTTAAATGCAATTTGCACTTAAAAACCACCAAAATCAAGGCAAAGTTACAACTGGCGAATTTTCAGTGACAGCCACAATTTCACAAATTGATTCGTGAATGCAGATTTTGCGACATTGCTGAAAATTCGCAAGCGTAGGAAAACTTCACTGCATCTCTATCAATGACTCAAGTAATCTGAGCTCTACCATGGCACGATCGCTGTTTCCAAGAGGCACAGTCACCACACATTCCTGAAGATCACTACTCATGTTACTGAGTACTATGTCTAAGATGTTGTGCCCTCTCATAGGTTGTGAAACATGTTGCTCCAAACCCAGCTGCGCCAAAGCCTCTCAAAATCTCTCATTGTTTACTGGTGTGCCCTTCTGTGTTGCACAATTAAATCACCCATTAAAATGATTTTGTCAGCTGGATTTAATCTTTCGATCAAATCACATAATGCATTGTCCTCTTCCTTAGACTGTGTGGGGGGCCCTATACACTACACCTAGAATTATTGTGGGTCTCTTATTGGGAGTTAGTTTGATTCAAATGTGCTCCTGATCAAAACTGTCCATTTGTAGCTGTTCAGAAATTACACTATCAGCTACAGTACATAGACACCTACACCACCTCCTTTTTTGTTGACCTTTTCCTTACTACAGAGAGTAAATCCATGTATATCCCTGTCCTAAGTATCTGTACTTTCCCACCATGTTTCAGTCACAGCACAAATCTGGACAGACTGGGTAGTTAGTATGTATTTTAATTCATCAAATTTCAATAAACCAAACTCCTGGCATTGATCAGTAGACATCTCCAACCCAGGTGTTCCATGATCTGTATACGTCTAGGTTGTAATGTAGTGTTGCTGACTGTATCTATTGTCCTTCCCCCAATTCCCCATTTATTCAGTTTAAAAGTTCTGCTATACAAGCATTCAGTCTGTAAGCCAGTGTCCTTGTTCCATGCCCGTTTAAATGGAATCCATCTCCTGCAGAAAGTCTAGAATCCTTAAAAGCTTCCCAGTGGTCTATAAAGTTAAAGCCCTCCCTCAAGCACCATCTCTTCAACCACTTATTTAAAGTGAGAATGTCTCTAGTCATAACCCTTCCAGCTCTTGGCACAGGCAGGATACTGGATATAATCATGTCACTACCCCTTTCTTTTAATACCACGACTACTTCCTCAAAGTCCTTTTGTGTGTCCACTGTGCTTCTTCTGCCAGTATCATTCACCCCTGCATGTATAACTGCAACAGGATTCTCTGACTGTTCAAGTAGTCCATCCAGTGTACGTTTGATGTCACTAATTTTTGCTCCTGGTAAAGTGCTCACCATGGTGTTTTTCTTGCGCCACTTACAAATTATCCCATCTGTGAATTTTAATATAGAATCTCCCATAACTACAATGTTCCTATACTTTTGTTCATCTTTTTCCTTTCTGTTTTCATTTTCATTAACCATTACTTGAGCAGGCAATGAATCTCCCATGGGTGCCTGAGGTTGTTTGATAGTGGGCTCATTTGTACTTGTTTTGCAACCACAAGTGTTCACATCTTCACTTGTTTGGTTGTGAGCTCTACTATTAATTGCTTCCTCTCCTGATGTAATGTCAGTTTCCATACTGGAGGGACACCACTTATTATAAAAATCCTTTACTCCTGCACCCTCTTCCCCTTCTAGTACAGTAAACCTGTTGTGCAGTACTATGCCAAATTCTTTCACTGTTTGCCTTCTCCAATGTTTTATGCAAGCAATAATACCCGACAGGGAGGGTGGTATTGGGCAATACCGGACCGCCCAGGGGCATAATGAGGCCTGATGCCTGAGAGGAGGCTTTATATCCATGGAAGATCGGTATTGCCCATACTCTGGAGGTATTGCACTTAGAAAATGGGCTGTATGTAAAGTTTTTGTAATATTTAGGAAATCAAAAATAGTAAATAAAATGACTAAAAATGAAGTCATAGTTGCTTTGCTAATAAAGTAGTCCTTCTACTGGTATACTTACTAGTACTTACCAGTAGAGGGCAGAGCAGCGTTTCTCACTTGTTTTATCCTTTCTGTGGGAGTGTGCAACATGTCCCTCCTTGGTTGTTGAAACATATCCCCCAACGCCAAGCTCAGTTTAGTTGTGTTCCTCATTTTTTATGGGGGGGGTACCTTTGTGAACCCCCGACTTACAACGCAGTTATACTTTTCTTTGCTTTGCAACAGTACAGTATTGGCTTTTGAGCATAGCGGCACAAATGGGTGCTCTGGGAAACGGACATGAGACACAGGTAATGCCATTGCATTTGTAAGCAGAACCGGAATTGTGTTATGAAAAAAAAAAAAAAATCTCTAAATGCTTTACTGTGGCAGGAGTGAAGCCGGGGCAAGTCAGGGACAGTTGACAGAAGTACTGTTTATGAGGAGTAGTGCTGAGCACATGGCATGTTAGCACTAGCAAGTTAAAAAGAAAAACTTTGTTTTAAATATTTCTGTGGTAGAAATGTGACAAAAGTGTCAGAGTGTGTGCCACTTCAGTATGTAGGGTGTAATTTTTTGATTTGTGTGGAGAGAACGTCTGCTAGTGACCTGGGGCACTGAGCGAGTCCATAACGTGCCTGTGGAAGGCAATGGTTGCGGTTTTGAAAAACATGCTGCCAAATGCGCTTGTGTGAAGGTGATAGTGATGGTTTGATTTTTTTTCCTGTGGCTATTTTTTTTTAATTTGGTTAATGTGCTGACAAGTGAGCCTAGTGGAGGTTGGTGTACAGTTTGTCTGGCAGCTGGCAATAATTTAGGGACTGTTGGCAGGACAGTATCTCTCACTAAGCGAGAGAAAAAAAATGGCGTCAGTTTCAAATTCAGTGTGGTGCTTTTAACCAATGAGCAAGCAGGGTGGGCACAAGAGTACTTGAACTTGTGAGGGGCACTTGAGATGGTACTTTTTATTTCCTAGGCATCTATTGTAAGTTAATGTACCCCTCTAACAAGGGTACCAACCAATCAGATGCCAGGAAATAAAAAGCCCATTTCTAAACCCTTGATCCACACTCCAATCTTCAGCCTGTAGATTTTCAGGAGTTTCTCCAAAACTGTCCCTTATCCTTTTGTCATAACTTCCTCCAGTATTATTTCCCTCCTCTGATATTAAGTGTGATTTGGAATTTTCCACACGTGAAGCTACATTATCTATAAACTCTTGTGATTGAGTAATTTCACTGTGCACCACAACCCTGTTATTAGGAAATTCAATCTCTGTATACAAGGTCTTAATTCATAGACATTTGTCACAGTCAAAGTTTGGAATTTGCTCTCCTGGTATTAGTATTAGTAATAGTAATAGTAGTAGTAAAATATTTTTATTCATCGAGATTCACATGAATGAGGGATAGATTCGACTGAGTGGAACTCATTTTCAATGAGGTCCCATACAATGAACAAAATCACAATACAAAATTCACAATAACATACAATAATTCTGTTACATAAAGAATATCACTAGAAAATATGAGAATACAAAAAGACATAGCACAATTCATACACTCATAACTTCTATTACACTTATATATATATTAAAATAACTCCAAGCTGTCTTACAGTAGCTCAATTAAATTCCTAACATATTGATTCAACCTATCTTTTTACCCTGCATGGCCTATCTAAAAATTACACGTTATGTAACTACACAGCAGTGTCTTTTTTTGATGTGAGTCTTAACTGTGCCAACATTTTATGTGGGACCATAAGTTCTTGACATTAGCCATCAATAGTGTCACAGGTACTGTATTCCAATCCAGTGCCCCTCTGTAATAAATAGTTTGTTGTCCCATTTCTAAGTTACAGCTAGGCAATTCCAAACTTGGCAGTTGGCAGTTTCTCAATGAGATCATTTTATTTCTAATTGTGAACCTAACTACCACATACCCCGGATATTGACCCTTCAGCCCTTTATAAATAAATGCCAACAAATGTTCATGGTTGCACTCAGATAAAGTGGGTCAGCCCAATCAATCATATAGCTGGCATTTGTGGGTTAATCTAGGGGCCCCCAAAATAAATCTTGCTAGGCTGTTATAGCTGACTTCTAGCTTTTTAAGATACTGCTTTCTTCCACAGGAATAGAATATATCCCCGTATTCAAACATGGGAATAATCATCGCATTTACCACTCTTTTTCTTACTTCCATACTCATTGCTGATCTAACCCTATAAAGGGTCCCTGTTCTCTTATTCACATTTTTAGCCAAATTGGCAGTATGTATGTCCCAACACAATAAGCTATCAATCCAGAGACACAAGTACCTATATGTATCTGTCTGTTGGATTGGGCCCCCCCCCAAAGACAACCATTCCCAGGGCCCCACCATCCAACGTGTCACTTTTTCGATGGAACAACATGGTCTGGATTTTCTTTACATTCAAAGCAAGCCTACTATCCATTAAGAAGGCCTGAAATTCATTAAAGGCCAACCAAAGCCTTTTTTACATTTAACATTTTACAAGTAATACAGAAATTGATTCCCTCCCCCATTGTGCTGATAGGTTGGCTTGTCATGATCTAAATCTCATTTGACTCAATCTGCCTTATAGCGTCTATGAAATATCATAACCTATTCTGTACAGAAGTTATAATCCTCTTACAATTAACCACAGAGGATCTTTTGTTTTAAGTTTAACCACAAACCTTGCACAGCTGCTTGTCATGTCACCATATGTGCCCCGGCTGACATGGCAGACATGCACAAGTGCATTTGTCTCTGTGCATGTTGCCTCACGTGCCCCGCTTGAGCTCGTCCTGCTTGCTGAGTGCTGTTCCACTTATACAGCATGACCCAGAAGAGCTGCTAGGGTTGCATTGTATCCAGCCTCCTTGACAGCATTTTAACAGTGGCCCACTATTAATTAAAGTATTTCCCCAGTACAAGTGCTGTTACGTATTGGGGACTTCATGTTGTTTTCAGTAAAAAGGTTTAAAAACTCTCCCCTGCAGGTTTGTTGTAGTCTAACCAGGGAACTACAAATCACTGTCCTTTCCTCCACGCTTTCTAATTTTGTTCTGGTCTCCTAGGTGATAGCGCCCCTCCCAGTCAACCACAACCACCACAGATAGAGCAATAGATAAGAGTAAAAATATAGTTACAAATAAAAGATGTAACTGTTTTGCTGTCCCACAGCCTCTGTTTTCTCACAGCTCTCCACTTTTGATTGTAACATAACATAGAGGGCTTTTGCCATGGAATTACCTTAAACAACACACCAAGTGCAGTCCTGGTAATCCAAAGGCAATCACCATTTTATCTTCATGAATGAGAGAAATGACTAAGGACAGTCCCCTCTGATTCTAGAAAATATTCAAGTTAAAAATGAAAACTCTAATTGGCTATGTTAAAAGAAACACAGCTGTGATTACTTGTCCCCCAAAGTGTGGATGTAAGAAAAGATGGAGCCAAGCAATCATACTGGCACCTGACTGATCAGGAGCTACAGTATAATTCACATTAAAGTGTCTTGCCAGTTAGTTGCTTTTGCATTTCTCAGTGTGTTGCATATGTGTTGGTGGATCCATCGTAAAGCCTTGCAAAACTTGTTTTCTAAGAGGTTTACCTCAAATATGCATTGCATTGTGAGAAAACTGCAGATGCATGTCAGGTGAGTTGCAGACACATTTCATAAAACTTGTTGAGACTGTTAAGTGTTGAAAAACAATGCAGTTTGAATTGCCAGTGTATTATCAACTATTAGAAAAAAAACATGATAAACCAACTCACTGGTGTGACAGTTTAATGTGAACTGTGCTATACTATGCTGTACTGCAGCACTGGCAAAAGGAATAAGAAGACTTCCCCAATGGGAAAGAGATTGCACTAATCTTTAAAGTGATTATGCCTAATGGCAGTCAGAATCTTTAGGGGCATTTTGAGATGTTTCTGATATTGTATAGGAAATCGTCTGCAGTTAACTTCTGGTTAAAGACAAAACAAACTTCAAAATTAAAACAATGCAAAGGTAGAATGTAAAACTTGAGGCAACACTACTGACATGGGTCTCAACTGAAGCATTTTTTATTGAAAAAGTCTTTCACCAACCTATACCTGTTTTGAGACAGAAAGACTGGTCTTATTTTTAAGGGCACACCATGCAGAACAAGATGAGAAATCATTCATTTTCCATATTGTTTCTGTCTCAGAGCTTGCTGATGTAGCAACTGTCACCATGGCAATGAATCTTTGAGCCAGAGTGTAGATTTCATCAATATTTCTACAGGTTCTAATACAACTGATGCACTTTTTTGCCAACTGGATGATGGACAATTTTGTCTTCTTTCAGACGATTATTTCTATTTATTTATTTATTTAGAGTCTAGGATTACAAGTACCTGTGAGCCAACACTCTTTTACAAAGGTTCCACATCAATTGAGGTACAATACAAACATTACATAGAGTTGAATAACAATTCAGAAATGGTGTACAGACATTTTTAAGCACCTGAAATACACCACATTTAGGGAAAGTGGGTACCAGAGGGGCAGGGTAGACAGAGGTAGCTGAGGCTTGGAATGGACACAAAAAGAGCAGTGCAGCAATGGGCATTTGTCAGGCCTCAAAAAAGTGCTTGGGGGGTAGGGGGCAAAAACAGGAGGGTAGGCTGTAGGATGAGGGAGAGAGGGGGTAGGAGGAGTAGAAGTGCTAGGAGGGAGATCAGATTATGAGGGACAGTCGCAGGACCTAGAGGCAGCTAGGTGGAGGCGAAGGTTGGCTTTGAATGGGCCTAGCTTTAGCAGAGAGGAGATGTCTTTGTTGAGTCCATTAATCCAGCTAGGAGCTCAGTGCACAAAGGATCTTTGGCCCTCTGTGGTGCGGCACCGAGGAATGTGCAGCATTTGATTTTCTGAAGCCGTGGTGAGGCGGGGGTTGCGTGCTGTATGGAGAAGAGTTTGGACTCGGGGGTCAAGATGTAGCATCATTTTCTTAGCCATTAGACAAGTTTGGTACTCAATACGGTTTGATAACTGGAGCCACCCTGTTTGGGCATAGAGGTCACACATATGGGTGAGATGGTGGGATCCTGTGATGAGTCGGCAAGCTTTGTTTAGGGCCCAGGATAAGAGCCTGAGGGCTGTGTCAGTTGCAGAGCCATAAATAATCAGACCATAGTTGATCAGCGAGACCACCGAGCTCTGAACTACTATCCTTAAGACATCCAAGGTAAGGCATTGCCTGTGTCTGTAGAGGAGACCAATGTGTGTGTTTGCAGCTTTGGCGATGCTATATATGTGGATGCCATAGGACAGGTTGCTGTCTATGGTGATTCCCAGATATTTAAAGGAGTGAACCTGTTTGAGGACAGCACCAAGGTAGTTTGTAATATTAAGGGGGTGAAGCCTATGTTTGTTGTGGGAGCCACAGAAAAGCATTGACTTGGTTTTCTTATAGCTGAGAGCCAGCTTTTGACTACTAAACCATGTTTCAATGGAGGGGAAGCCCTTCTGAAGCTTGTTTTGAAGTAGGTGGGGGTCCTGTTGGGTGGTGTGAATGACAGCATCATCAACATAGAGTAGGATTTGTTCCAGACAGGATTGTGGAAGATTGTTCAAAAACAGGCTGAAGAAGAGTGGCCCGAGAATGGATCCCTGGGGACTCCTGAGCGTACGGGTTTAGCGTCTGAGAGGACATCAGCAATTTTCACTCTTTGGGAACGGTTTTCCGGGTAGCTCTTAAACCAAGTTGTAGACTCAGGGGAGAGCCCAGCTTTTAGCAGTTCTGTGAGGAGTATTTGATGATGGACGGTATCAAAAGCCTTGGTCAGATCTATGAAGACTGAACCAGTGAGGTAATTATTGTCCAGGGAGTTGTGAATTGCTCCTGTGAATTCAAGGAGGGCAGATGTGGTGCTGTGGCCTTTTCTGAAGCCATGCTGTTGTTTACAAAGGATGTCGTACTTGTCCAGATATTCCATTAGCTGGTCAGATACCAGACTTTCAATGGCCTTGGGGGGGGGGTAGTGTGGATATAGGCCTATAGTTTTCATGAAGGGCCTTGTCCCCAATCTTGTGGACTGGTGTCATGGTGGCGGATTTCCATCTGTTGGGGAACTGGCCTAGAGTGAGGGAGAGGTTGAAAATCCAAGTTAGAGGAGATAGCACTTTATCAAGAGTAAGGGACAGCAGTTTGAGGTCGACTGAGCCGCCACTTATTCTAGATCCAGCAATTGCTTTACTTATGTATCTATGGACTTCATGTGTCCTAGCTTCTCTGAAGTAAAAAAGGGGTGATTTGATAAAGGGGATGGGGGGGTGGAGGAGGGTACAGGAGGGAGGTCTTCATCGAAGAAGTCTGAAGAAAGAACACTACTGAGGTCAGTGAATGCATTATTGAACATGTTAGCTACAGTGGAAGGTCAAGAGTTACAGTCCCATCTATGTCCAACATTGAAGGTGATGTTTTGGGCAGTTTTCCTGTGACTTTCTTGAGATTATTCCAGAAGGACTTCCCCCTTTCCCCAGGTGTTTGTGAGGGCATCTTTGTAATAGTTACTTTTCTTCAGGCATATTTCTTTGGTGCAGTCATTTAGAACACGTTTGTAGTTTTGTATATCTACTTGCCTACCAGTGGCCTGAGCCTGAAACCAGAGGTGGTCCCTAGCTTTCAGCAATGTTAGGAGATCAGCAGTGAGCCATGGATTGCTAAGGCTTTTTACTTTCCTCTTTTTGAAGGGGGTGTAAACGTCACAGGCAGCATTGAAGGAGCTGATGAAGAAGTCAAGTGCAGAGTTAACATCCGATGCATGGAAGATAGGTGACCAGTTTTGTTGTCTAAGGTGTGATTTGAGGTGCTTCAGTTGACCACGTGGAAGGATTCTGCTGTTTATTAGTTTGGGTCGTGGTGGGCTGAATTTGTTAAGACCATTCACAGGTGAATGGGGAGTGGTCACAATGTATCTGGGAGAACGGAGACTTTTGAGATGCGGGATGGGTGGCTGGTCAGTATTAGTCTAGGAGAGTGCTTGTCCTAGTCTTATAGTTGAGTTTAGTGGAAGAGACGACCAGCTGGGCAAAGTTGGCAGCTGGGATGACATCCTTGGAGCCACCCATATCTGATCTAAGCCAATTTATGCTAAAATCACCCATTAGGATAATCTTGGTGCCTGGTAGTTGGGAATGGACAAGGTCAAGGACGGAGTTGAGACCTTTACCTTGATCCTTGGGGGGGATGTAGACAGCAGCAATAGTCAGTGCCTTGTTGTAAGCCCCGAGTAGAATTCTGATGGGTAGCATCTGAGTGGTAGAGACCAAGGTGGGAGGTTGAACACGGTGCCCCAGGAAAGAGTCTTTGAGGTAAACAGCACATCCATGGCCATTTTTAGTGGTCCTGTCAATTCTGAATATGTTACATAGATACATACATAGATACATAGACAGTGTCGGCAGATAAGGGCCTATGGCCCACCCAGTCTGCCCATTTGAGCTTGTAAGTTCAGTTTGTTTTCCTAGAAGTCTGTTGTACCTTACCCCTGACCTCCAGAATTCCTTTATGTCTATCCCATGCATTCTTAAATCCCGTGATTGTTTCAGCCCTCACCACTTCCTCTGGCAGGGTGTTCCACTTGTCCACCACCGTTCTGTGAAGAAATTCTTTCTCATGTTTCCTCTGAATCGTCCTCCCTCCAACTTCATCCCATGCCCTCTAGTCCTGGAACATCTTTTTCGCTTAAAAATAGTGTTTTCCTGCACCCTGTTCCTCCCTGTAAGATACTTGTATGTCTCTATCATATCCCCTCTCTCCCTCCTCTCCTCCAGGGAGTACATGTTCAGTTCCTTCAACCTGTCTTCATAGGACTTGTGATGCAATCCATGCACCATCTTTTTTGCCCTCCTCTGAACCTTCTCTACCCTGTCTATGTCCTTACGTAGGTATGGTCTCCAGAACTGTACACTGTACTCCAGGTGGGGCCTCACTAGTGTCTTGTATAGCGGAATTATGACCTCCCTTTTCCTGCTGGTAATGCCCCTGCCTATACATCCCAGCATCCTATTTGCTTTACCTGCTGCCTTGTCACACTGTTTCCCTACCTTGAGGTCATCAGAGATGATAACCCCAAGATCCCTTTCCTGCTTGGTGCATGCTATATCCTCACCCCCCCCAACTGATATATTGTGCCAGGGTTATTGTGCCCCATATGCATTATCTTGCACTTCTTTGCATTGAATTTCAACTGCCAAACCCCTGACCATTCTTCAAGTTTCTGCAGGTTGCTTCTCATTCTGTCTACGCCCTCTGGTGTGTCTACTCTGCTACAGAGCTTTGTGTCATCAGCAAACAGTGAAATTCTGCCTTCTAGGTCCTGCTCCATGTCACTGATGAAGATGTTGAATAGGACCGGTCCCAGCACTGATCCCTGTGGTTATATCCTGGTAGGGTAATTGCACTGCCGGGCATTTTTGGAGTGAGCCAGGTTTTGACAATCACAAGAACATCAGGGTTGTGTTGGTGTGCAAATAATTTGCAGGGCGTCAAGTTTGGGTAGAAGGCTACAGATGTTAAGCATTGCAATGCTGAGTCCCCCAGAGTGACTCTGCCGGAGGTCGTAGCTTGGGATTGTGAGGCCAGGGTTAGGGTGAATATTGCCAGACAGAAGTAGCAGTAGTAGTAGAAGTAAGAGTTTCAGGGTGCACCAGCGTAGCTGTTTGAGGGAGGTTATATTCAACCATTCCTATTTGGAGAGAGAAAGCTACTCTGCAAACTATGATCCCAGTAAGTGGTGACATAGGCCAGAAGTGAGAGTGGGAACAAGTGAACATAAATCACCCCATCTTGATTCCAGGAGTGGTGCAAGCCTGTCCTGGTGAAGGTTAGATATGGAGGGCGTAGCCCAGTGGGTATGGTCCCAGAGTGCTGATAGATGTTGTCCAGCTGGAAGCACAGTGGGAGATTGGGATGGCAGGCTCAAGGTAGGAATGCCATGGGAAACAAGGAGGAGACAATAACCAGACAGAGGGGCAGAATGAGGAGGGCCATAGTGGATAGAGAGGTGAGGGTAGTAGAGGGCGAGAAAAGTCTGAGGGAGGGGGAGATAACCAATCAGAAAAAGGAGGTGAAACAGGGGAGGGGGGGATGCGATGGGTGCAGTAGGAGATATGAAGAAGGTGTCAGGCACAGGAAGGAGGCAGGGGCAGTGAGGGGATGGAGTTAATTAGTAGAGGGGATGGAGGAGCAGGGAGAAGGGAGAGTGGGCGGTAAAGAGAGGCAGTACAGGAGAGAGAGAGAGAGTATCCAATAGGAAATGAAAGGTGGGTCCCTAGGCAGAAGTGAGCAGAGCTAAGGTCTATTTAATTAAGGCTGGAGGTGGAGGAGGGGGGCGGGTGAAAATTTTCTTCCGAAACTCACTGAAGTCTATGGGAGCAGAGCCCAGCAGAACAGTTTGAATCAGTCAAGATTACAGGGCCAATCAGTGGCCGCATGGAGCACAACAGTCCAATAAGAGATGGAAGCAACAGGTGGCAGCCAATGGGAGCCTTTCAGCACTTCCTGGTTTGGCCTGGAAGCTTACCAGCAAGAGGAGGGTTCATTTGCGGTGAGCAGTGGTGGTGTGGGTGGCTGGCCCAGGTAGCCCCGGCCGCTCAAATGTTTGCCCAATCAGGGGCTAAGAGATCTAAGGGAAGGAATAGAGCAACAGATTGTGAGTCACTGTAATAAGAAAGGGTGATGCTGGAGAGAAAATCAGGGGCGTGGGCAGTGGAGAGACTGAGGGGAATTAGGCAGGGGGGCAGCCACAGACAAGATAATTAAGCTTGAACTGGTGCCAGAGGGAGGACAGAGGGGTGATTTAGTAGAAAATGAAATTCACAGGGACAGAAGAAGAGAGATGCTGGGTTTAGCAGCGGGGGGGGGGAGGGTGGAGAGAAAGAGTGAATGCAGAGGGGCAGAAATCACTTCACAGCTCTAAATTACAACAGTTTTCTAACTGCACTTTAGAGTTCAATGCTAAAACATTAAGGCAGGTCTACACAATTCATTTTGACTTTGACAAAAAATAGCAAGCAGTCTAGCAATTTAGCCCAGATTTTCTGCCGAGACCCAGAGTTTTTAGAAGTCGAGTGCTAAAAACATCAAGGCAGATCTACACATTAATTGAGATTTTAACAAAAAAATAAGCAAGCAGTCTAACAATTTTGGCAAAATCTTCTTCAAAAACTCACTGAAGTCTATGGGCGCAGAGCCCAGCAGAACAGTTTGAATCAGTCAAGACTGCAGGGCCAATCGGTCGCTGCACAGAGCACAACAGTTCAATAGGAGATGGAAGCAACAGGCGGTGGCCAATGGGAGCCTTGCAGCACTTCCTGGTTCGGCCTGGGAGCTTACCAGCAAAAGGAGGGTTCCTTGGTGGTGAGCAGTGGTGGCATGGGTGGCTGGCCCAGGTAGCCCTGGATGCTCAGATGTTTGCCTGATCAGAGGATGAGAGATCAGCAAGAGGAGGGTTCCTTGGTGGCGAGCAGTGGTGGCATGGACAGCTGGCCCAGGTACCTTCGGACGCTCAGATGTTTGCCCGATCAGGGGCTGACAGATCAGCTTAAAGAAGATATTAGTATTTGTAACATGGCTGTGCAGAATAGTGAGGCTGGACTGGGTGAAACACAGCAGGCAGCCATGGATTAATACTCAGTTGTAACATGGCACAAAACAAGAGACCAGAATAACTAACCTAGATTGGAGGACTGGCAACAGGTGACCATGGAGCAATCCTGGATTAATTCTCAAACAATCCATGGTTGCTCCTCAATAAACTATGCTTGCTCATGTAATTCTGTCATTCACCACCAGATCTCAGATCTCCTGTGTAATTAAAATATATGCATTTCCCATCATGTACAGCAGCCAAATCCCAAACAGCAAACACAGCAGAAAAAGGGAGACAATTCCACAGTTCACAAAAGTAAGTCAGCCAAAATCAACACATATTCTGAAATGTTGATCACATCAGCATGTAAACAGTAATTGAATCACTGTTCACCATTTCACTCACAATTTTAAAAGGAAAATCAGCCTCTTTAGCACAATACAGAATGCACTTACATATATGCATTTCCCATCATGCACAGCAGCTGAATCCCTAACAGCAAATACAGCAGAAAAACAGAGACAGGGACTTTGTTAGTTGAGCGGTGGCCTTCTTTTCTCTGATTTGGCACTTAAAAATATAAAAAAAACACTTCTAAAAATTGGCCCCATTGCAGTCTATGGAGCGCGCCCCTGTGCCGTTCTTGTACTGACATCACAAAACATGGTTGCTTGGGGGCGTGGCCCTGGGTCGGGGCATGTGAGCGTTTTTAATAACAGTACCATGGAAGTGTTTAACAAGTCTTATTTTGTGAAATACAGCTGGAAAAAAACTTAATTTATAGAAGGTTGTCTAAACCGGAGCATCAGAGGACATATCTTGGAGGAGGGGAGAACTGTTACTACTAGAAACCTGATCTTTAAGGGATTAGCCAGCACCTGGATAATAAGAAACAAGTTAAAATCCTAAGGAAAGATGGAAGGATTCATTCATTCATATGGAGTGGAACTCTGAAACTTCTACTATGGTCCACCTGCCACTATTTTCAAAGTACAGTGCACCCTCTTTTATCCATCAACCTCTGTATATCTTAAATTGTGGCAAATAAAAGAGGGCAGTCGATAATAGAAGGTGGTAGTTAAAAGGGAAGATAGCATTTCTGGAAAGTGGGGCAGGAGCTCACACTGGCATTACGTGAGGGCGGTGGATGAGGGAGAGCAGATCAGAGAGGGAGCACTGTACTGCCTCTGTCTGAACTGTTCTGTATTTTGGGCACATTTGAATCCAAAACGTACCACAGCTGTTCAAAAACAAAGATACAATTTGAATTTTTATCAGTTTTGTTTACTCAAATTACATTTTTTTGTTGCAGAAAGATGCATTTTTGGAAAAAAGGACTGTTGGAGATGGTTACAACTGGTTGGGTACAGATGTCACACACACACACACACACACACACACACACACACACACACACACACACAGTCTGCATCCAGTCTTTTGAAAATCCTGCCTAACATAACTGAACTCCCTTACAGGCATTTCATAAATGTTTGTGAAAATTAACGATGACTAGACTCCCATATCTAAAGTCCACAATGTCTATAGCAAGGAAATAACTTTGTGGTTCCCAGTGTGCTGGGGCCAGGAAGGCCACCTAGCAATAGAGTGTTGCATCCTCTGGACACATAAAGCAGCTCAGCATCATTTAAGTTGCAATCAGAATTGCCAAAGCTTCTCTGCAAGGAAATCAGCAGCAAAGCATATCCCTGATGCCTCCAGTACTGCACTGTACCCAGTGGCGGAGCCAGGTTTGGGAGTGTTTGGGGGCCGGGGGGGGCCATTCAGTCAGTCATGGACTCCACAATGGGCACTAAACAGTGAATAAAGATGGTGGTGGGGCACCACTACTCACACTGGGGCAGCCAGGAGGGGCAACCGCCCCCCCAGCCCCCCTCTAGCTCTGCCATTGACTGTACCAATAGTGCTGCCATAAATATAAGTGGAGGGGTGAACCAGCTTGTATAAGGACAAAAATCAGAAGCCTTGCACAGAACTTCTTTGTGACAAAAAAAGTCACCTAATCTGTAAAAAATGTAACCATGTATATATAGAAATGATAAGTGAGATGTATTTTATTTTGTGCATAATTTTCAAAAACACCTATAGATACTGGGCCTGATTCATGAAGGTTGATGCAAGGCCTACATCACACCCTGCATCAGACTCATTTTTTGGAGCAGCTGCACCATTGCTGCAACTTGCACCTGATTCAAGAAGACTGGGCGCATTTGAGACACTTTTCCCACTTTACGGCAGCTTGCACCAAATATTTGGTGCAAGCCCCATAAAAAGGGTCCCAAGACTTCTGCAAGTTAGACCACCAAAAAGCAGGTCTAACTGGTGGCAAATGGTGCAAGGGATCAAGAGATCAAGAATCCCAATTGCCAGCTAGGGAATGCTGCAAGCCCCTGTTCGGCGCACCTGGGGCTTGTGGCATTCCCGACACATTTGTGAATTGGGCCCATGCTCTGTAACTTTTTAAACCATGACTGTTCATTTCTGAGTTTCATGGATATCCTTTATCATTATCAAAAAATGGTGGGAACATTGTGGTAGGTACTGTAACCTAGTGGTTAGAATGCAGAAGTGGAAGACCAATAAGTTGGTGCAGCAGTAGGACTACTGCTCTTGACACTGGTGACCTGGATTTGGAAACAATCCAGGATCTCACCAGGAGGGTTTAGAACTCAGCATCCCAGGGGATGCTCTCTCTTTCCAGGGAAGAAGTAAGAGTGGCACTGCTGTAACAACAGAGGAAAGGGAAAGGGAAATGGGAAATTATTTAACCAGGAAAGGCACACTAAGCCAAAGCTTGTTTCCAGGTGCAACCTGGGAGCACAAGGAAGTTAAGTGACTTGCTCAGAGTCACACAGTATGCAAGTGGGGGCTGTGGGATTCAAACCCAGGTCTCCAAGTTTGCAGCTCAGTGCTCTTAACCACTACACTATACTGTCTCCTAGTCCTAGGCAATGCCACATGGATGACCACAGGTAGAATTGTCGGCCAGTAGGTCTTGGGAAAGGGAGAAGCCAGATGATGCAAAATGACAGCATGCTTAGTATGCATGCTTGTGCATGGCATCCTCATCACTGGCATCTCAATGGAGGGATGTGGAAATAAGCAAAAAATAGCCCCAGCACCAGCGATGATGATCCTGGTGTATCCAGCAACTCCACCGTAGCACCTCCTGATGCAACAGTATGGTTAGAGGTGAATCTCTCTGTACCCAGACTCCATCAGGAGGTAAAGCAAGTCTCCATGTAGGATAGAACTGGTAGGAAAGAGACGTGTTGGCGGGTTGGTTGTGTAGAGCTCCTGAGAAAAAAAATTAATGCTGAAAACAAGCAGGGGTTAAAAAGGGTAAATTTGAAAAAAACAGAACTGCAGAGGTGGGAACCTGAAGAACCAGGTTGGATTTCCACCACCATCTCTTTTGTGTAATCTTGAGCAAGTCTTCTTACCCTGCCTCAGGTTCACTTCCTTCCCAGAACACTAAATGGCTGCTGCAACTCTTTATAGCTTCTGATAAAATGGCTTAGAACAAACAAACAAACAATCTAAGTGGTCAAAACTGGTCACACGATCATGCATTATTTTCACATTAAGACAGTTAATTTTTCACTGACTTTTTTCTTGATTTTTTCAACTATTAAGAAGCATTTTATAAGTGCAATAACACACTCCAGGGAGATAGGTTATGTCAGAAATTATTGTATGTTTTAGGTGGTTGAAGACATTCGGTTGTGTCTCGTGCTTCCCAGCCCACCTGGGGAATGTGGTAATTTAGTACTAGTGCACACCCGGTTGTGTTTTATTGCTTACTTAAGTGCTATGGGATACAGCATGTTTGAAGGATGCAAGTAATACCAAATTCATTTCCTTCCTTTCCTTTACAATGAACCACTAGAACCAATTATAATCAATATGAAAATACTCAGCACCCACTCCCAGCCATTAAGTTATGAAACTCCACTGTTTTACTAAGTCACAACTATAGATACAGCAGCTACGTGCACCTTGGAAAGCAAGATGTTTAAAAGTGTAACACTTCATAATTATTGTACTGGTGTAATTTGATTCAAATCTGTTCTGAACCCTAATTGGTCATGATGGAATTAAGGGAGCAGACATCAGCTCAGAATGCCTACTGACTCAACAGTTCTAACTGCTTCAAACAAGCTTTGTGCAAGTCTCTGATCTCTAAAGTTAGTTGCCGATCCCAAGGCATTGTACCTGCTCACACCCAATGTTTGAGAGGTTAATTGTTTTTCAAACCTTCCATTTCATCTTCTGTCACAGCTTCCTCCCCCATTAATATTACAGTTGGAAGAAGCTCAGCAATGTTTTATATCTCTTCCTACTATGATGATTTCATCATAAGAGGCAACCCAGACAGGTTACTGCTTTACAGCTTTCTCCCACTGGGAAATGGAAAGCAGCCATATTAATTAACCATGCCACAGCCCTTTCCCACAATGATGACATCACAGGAGGGGTTTCAGCAAAAATATCAAGAAACAGCTTTTTGCACAGTGATCACATCAAGAAGGTAAAAAAGCATAAGGAAAAGGAAAAAGTATGATGCACATAATAAATTGTACTTTTTAGTGAATAGGTTTGTCCTTTTTTAGAAAATTTGTGTATCTATTTCTTCATTTTTTTTATGTAGATAGATGGTAAAGTATATCAGATTCTAAATTTTTAACCCCCTTATGAATGATTTTTTATGTACGTGTTTTGCATAATGAATCAAACTTCAGCTCACCTTTGGGTGTGTTGCAGTGGTGTGTTTTAAATAAACTAACTAAACTAACTAAGAAGGAGGTCACAGGTGATATCTCCAAAATGGGCCTGTGGTCCAAAGTAAACTAAAATGGAATAAATGCAACTGTGTTATTTCAAAAACGTCCTAAGGCAGACATGATAATCTATGCAGCTTATTTCTGAAACAGTATGTCCTGTAGGCATTCGGAACATTTCCAACTAAAAAGGGTTAGACTATTGGGCCTATGAATATGCCTGGTAAGAGTGCCAGCAAACTTCTTCGGGGAGGTTATCCAAGCTTTCAGCAAGTCTGTTATCCTGAAAACCCTCTGTCTTTTTTTGATAAGGCACTGGCTTCTGGCTTCTTTCTAACTTTCAAGACAATTAAGATTTCAATAGCACTGAACTTTGGAAGCACTGCAGAAAGACTAATAAATAACAAAGCATCAGGTACCAAACTGTGTGGAGGTAAAATGTGTGTCCAAAGCCTGTTGCCTTGTGGCTTTTCTCCATATTACCAAATATGGTAAAAATAAAGCTCCCCAACCCCACCCCCACAGGAAACCAAAGAGTCAATGCCAAACATGCTGTACACAGAAGACCAATACCCCCAGCCTAGGCTGCATAGCTCCAGCTTAACGCCTAACCTCAGACAGCTGAGTCTTGTTCTTACCAATTTAGTACATACTGTGGTTCTTGACAAAGGCAAGTTTGCCCTCCTCTGATTCCATTCTATATCTGTCAGTAAAGATGGACAGTTATTACTAGCAGACAGAGTTTCAGGTATATTTTTGTTCACAGTACAAATTTTTGAATTCCAAGACCTAAATTTAGAAATGTTTCTCATGTTTAGGGAAAAGTAAAAATGCTTACGTTTTTACTTCCTTCAATCCTGATTAATGATATATGCCACAGACCCTATGTATTTTTCCATTGTTTATTTTTTTGCATGCTATTTTCTCCTAATTTCATTTGGTGAGCAAGGCATTCATTCCTGGTAACATAAACACACTCCTGCAGCTCTGTTCTCCTGATCACCCTCTCCGTTCCACTGGGCAGAACTTTTTGTAAGTTCCATGGACTTGTTTAAAACCTTCAGAGGACAGAGCCTTTGCAGTAGCTGCTCCCTGGCTGTGGAACTCTCTTACTTGTCAGCTTTGTCATATTTCCTCAATGGAGGTTTTTAGAAAGATCTTAAAAACCTACTGTATCTGTTCTTCCTGGCTTTTTTATGAACCCCGTAAAGTTCCTTTTTGAATGTGCTGCATATTTTGTGTTCATTTATGAAGTTTTACTTGTTTTGTTTGTCTTTATGCTTTTATTACAACACCTAGAGCCTCTGGGATGGAGCACTATAAACAAAAATTGATTGATATTAATTGTTCGATTGAATATCATGAGGTTCCAGGCAAAAAGTTTACAATGTTATTTTACTTTAAAAATCATGATTCACCCTTGTTATTTAGTTTTCAATTGCAAAAAGTATTTCTCATATCTGCCATCTATGCCACATGACATCAGCATTTAAGCTGTTTGGGCTAGGAGGTCTAAGACGGCTGACAGATAGCAGCAACATGATTCCTTTGCACCTGCCTATGGACTTTAAAACTTCCGAAAAGCAATGTGAAAATCATCTAATCCCACATATTTCCTCTACAAAGTGTGACACACTGATAAACAAATGTCATTCGGACTAATACTTTGACACAGCAAAGCTTGGCAGAGAAGATGCTGGTGCTGAGATGGCAGTAACAGCGACTGACACAGGAACACAGCCTGTGAGTCCGGGAGTGTAGGAGAATACAAACCTGTAGGCCACACTTGTAAACTCACAGGTTTTTCAGGTGCAGAAGTTTCTAAACCCCCTAAATCTCCCCTCAAGCCCTTGAAAACAATTAAAGATGTGCCTGAGCTTCCCTCAAAAATTAAACATTTAGGGAGTTTTGTAATACTTTATTTTTAATTTATTTTACTAGTCATATATGCAGAAATGTAACTCATTGGACAGTCAGAAAGAAAAATCACCCCCCCCCCAAGAATTATAGTTACAGACAAAACAACCTTTAAAGAGGTTAATCCTGTGATGCACTGCATGTGTCCTCACTCCTTTGGCAGTTTGATTATATTGTAAGGTTGACTTGGACTCCTTAATTCAACTTTCAGAAACAGTTTAATAGAACAAAGTTGAAATGGCCTCTTTACCTAGAGGCACACAAAGTCTTTCAGAAAGCGACAACCAAGTTTCACAAACCTGTGGCTGAATCACAACAATCTATACAAGAAATACAAATGAAAATATTTACTACCGATGAGCCTGCTGCATGTAAGCAATAAGACACAACAAAGTGTGATGAGTTATATGATAAGGATACACTGCCAGGCATGAGACATTTATACCAAGTGCCTACAGCATCTGCAAGTGTGGTTATCACATACAATCGGATTGTAAATTTATAAGCTCACACAGAACATTATATCTGGGCATTGATAGAAGTACTAGGAGCCAAGCACTTCAGCTATGTCCAGTGTGTAACTGGCAGACCATGCTATCTGAGTTTTCAAAAGACACAGTGTCCAGAACGTCAGCCATACTTTAAATATGCAACATATACTGAATTGCATTGCTCAGTGCAAAAACAATCAAGGTAACAAACAGATGTGTATTTATTTATTAGGAGATGCAGATGGTACCTTTGAGCACATGTGCTGTTTTACAAAGGTTTAATGTCATAGTGACACAATAGAATTATAGTAGATGTTACAATTAAAGGTGATAGATAACAGTTTTTACACCTCTTGATGCCCCCCCCTTGTCCCTCTAGTGTCTATCCAATATTCTGATATGCTTTTAACCATTTTTGTGTAAATTAATAATCTAATTTTGTTGCCTTTTAACTACCCTGAATGCCTTTCTTCTCAGCAGTTACTGCTTTCTCTTTTCATACTACCTGAACATTCTATGACATCAATAACACCTTTCCAGGCCATTCAGATGAATAGCATGGAATGAGAGTTAGTGATGTCATAGGATGTCTTAGAAATATGAAAAGAAAAGCATTAGCTGGTAAGTGGAGTGTAGCTCTGAGGGCACCCCAAAGCTTGATTATCTACTAATCAAATATTGGTCAAAGCATATCAGAATGTATAACTGGAATGGAAATGTAGATGAAAGGGCAGTTAACTCTGTAAAAATAATTTCCTATCTCCTTTAAGAGGGACCGGGTTAATGAACACATTCCAGAGGAAAGCTTGTCTAACAAAACAAGAAACATAAAATTGTGTAAGTGCAAAGGTGACTGAACAAGAACAGGTTCCAGCAGCAGGCTGCTACAGAGACAGCAGAGCATAAAAATGATGCTTGCAACTAGTTCAATGGCAAACAAGCCTTTGTGTGAAACAAATAAAGAAAACAAAGCAGAGTAAAAAAACACTATGGTTCTCAAAAGAGGTGGCAGGGAAGGTTAAGGAGAAAAAGGCTGCATTCAAAAAGTATAAGGAATCACAGAAGGAGCACAACAGGGAACAGTATCAATTAAAGCAGAAAGAAGTGGGGAAGGCAGTCAGAATAGCAAAGGCCCAAATCGAGGAAAAAATAGCCAACTCCGTTAAGAAGAGGGATAACACCTTTTATAGGTACATTAGGAAGCATAGAAAGGTTAAGGGAGGAATAGTGAAGATTAATAAAGGAGAGGGGAGGTGGGCAAAGGGAGACAGTGAAAAGGCAGAGATACTGAATGAATACTTTTGCTCAGTATTCACAAAAGAAGATGAGAAGGAGGAGTTACCTAAACCAGACAGTAGAAGCACTCTGGGTAGGGGGGTTGACACCAGTCCATTTACAGAAGAAAGAGTCAGTAAGAACTCCTAAAACTCAAGGTGGACAAAGCAATGGGGCCTGATGGGATTCACCCAGAATCCTAAAAGAACTAAGGAGGACCTAGTGACACACTGACCACACTTTTTAACAAATCATGGGAGGATGGGTTGGTACCTGAGGACTGAAGGAGGGCAGATGTGATTCCCCTTCACAAAAGTGGGAGCAAGGCAGAAGCAGGAAACTACAGAACTGTAATTCTGACCTCAGTGGTAGGGAAAATGATGGAATCACTTCTGAAAGAAAGAATTGTTGAGTACCTAGAGGCCAGCGGAGCACAGGATTTACAGCAGGAAGGTCATGTCAGATGAATCTAATTGATTTCTTTGACTCGGTGACCAAAGTAATAGACCAGGGAGGGGCTGTGGATATGGTCTACCTAGACATTAGCAAGGCATTTGACACAGTCCCGCACAGAAGATTAATAATCAAGTTAGCCAGCCTGGGAGTGGGTCCCAGGGTGGTAGCCTGGGTAGCAAACTGGCTGCACAACAGGACACAGAAGGTAATAGAGAATGGAATGCATTCTGAAGAAAGGGGGATTACTAGTGGAGTACCTCAGGGCTCAGTACTGGATCCAGTCCTCTTTAACATCTTTATAAGTGACATTGCAGAGGGTCTGGAGGGAAAGGTATACCTCTTTGCAGACGACACAAAGATCTGTAACAGAGTTGATACACAAGGGGGGATAGAAAGGATGAGAAGGGACTTGGCAAGGTTGGAGGAATGGTCAGACATATGGCAACTTAGATTCAATGCAAAGAAGTGCAAAGTGGGGGTGGGGCATGGCTAGCAGCTGAGCCGTATGGACGCATGATCTCTGAGCTCCTGCCAAACCCCTAAAAAAATCTGCATTTTATCCGCTGTTCCTCTACCTAAACAACATGACTAACTAATATTTTGTGCTCAGGTAGCCTATGCACTGTGAGAAATGGATTTCTAGCCCTTAACTGATCCGATTCTGTTACTCTCTGCGGTGTGTGTCTGAATCGTAGGACCTAACCTCTTGCCATGATGGATTAGGTCTCTGATCTCAACCTGAGGCAAGGCGACATGCCCAAAATTTGGCAAATGTTTTCTGAGATCTTGCAACGTATGGAGAAGCTAGATGTGGCAGCTAAACAAAACTCAGTGGACATTATCGATCTGTTCCAACGAGCGTGTATCACTGAACATAGACTGGCTGAAGTGGAGGATGGGTGGCATAAAGAAAGCGCCCAGCTCCAAGAACAAGAATGTCTCATCCAGGTTCTCTGGGGTAGGGTGGAGGATTTAGAGAATCAGAGCCGCCGGAACAATTTTCGGCTTGTCGGCTTCCCGGAGGGGTGTGAGGGAACAGATGCTATTAGTTTTTTGCAGAAAGAACTGCCCAGCTTGCTGGATTGGCAAGGTAAGGCCCCAATTGAAATCGATAGGGCCCACAGAACTTTAGCTCCTCGCCCCGAAGCTGGGGCTCGCCCACGCACAATTCTGGCCCATTTTCTTCGATTCCAGGACTGGGAGATGATTACCAGGCTGGCACGTACTAAGAAGGATCTGCAATGGAAAGGGCACAAAATACAGATATTTGCAGACTATTCTCAGGAGGTCACTAATAGGTGTCGGGCCTTCACAGCTGTCCACAGAGCCTGTGCAGAACTGGGATTAGAGTACTCTCTGAGATATCCAGCTTCACTCAGGATTATCTATAATGGGGCCCCCAGAGTTTTTGATAACCCTACTGCTGCGGAGAATTTCCTTTCGGCACAAGCTCCTAAATTGTCCTGGGGCTGTCTATGCGAGCTTTCTGGCCCGCAAGCATATCCTAGCAGGTTGATGCCGATGGAGACATCCCCGCAAGGAACTGATCACCCCATTCAGAGCCCCCCTAAGATCCAGAGCACTCCTAACCACCCATCCCCACAAAAACAGCCTGGTGGCAACAGTAGCACGACGAAACAGGAGACGACAAAGGCTCAAGGGGCTACATGTGGATAAAACCCCCCGTCTCTGGTCAAGAAGCCAGAGTGGAAGCTCTGATTCATCTACATCACAAAACTCTTTCCAACCAGATATGAGTAATAATAAATACCAGGCCTTGATGGACTTGCCAACCGAAGGCTCCCTGGCTGTCCCTCCTTTGCCACCCCGATCTTCCCCTCCCAAGGTTACTGGGATTAAAGGTGTCAGAAATACCGCACAGACAGAGGTACAAGACCCTTCCTGGGATGCCTCGCACTCTTCAAGCAACCTGCACGAACTAAAGCCAATGGACGATTCGGCTTCGGTCAAGGAGGCCGTGGGCTGATGTCTCCTCTGTACATTTTGCTTGCTGCCTCCTGCTTGGGCTGGTATATGACCTCCATGACGCTTCCCTCTGTATAAGGGTCATTACTAAGGCATTTCCCTTGTCCCCCCCTGTGGGGGCTAATGGAGGTTGGGTATTGGGGGAATATACCCAGCAACTGTTACAATATCTCTCATCTCAGATCAAGGATTCGAGGGGTCTTACAGGGACCGCTTGTGTTCAACCCCCACATCTGGATTATATGGATATATGCATGGATTAACTGGCACAAATCGTTGGCTATCTAGCTACCTAGCCCCTTTTCTGGGCTGCTGGGGTCTACTGTGTACTTTCAACAATGTTTTTTTTTTTTTTTCTCTTGTAATGAAGATTTGGGTAGAAGGACTCGCTTGATGATGGGGGGTTGGGGATAGGAGATATTGGATTCTGAAGAGTCCTCCCTGTTTAGTGTAGTCCATGGCTACACTACCCCCAGTGACCTCCACTGGTATCTGGGCCTTTTTAATGGTCGGTACGCTCAGCGGTTGCTGGTCTGATAGAGGACTATTTCTGGGTTTGGTTAGTGGGTGGGGGTGGGTTCAGGCTATGGCTGTTTTCTTGTTACATACAAGTAGTTGGTGTTTTTTCTTGTTAGGGGCAGTTTTGGCCCTTGGATATACTGTTGCAAAATGTTGTTCTGTGTTTTATTATGGCAATCTGGAATCTAGTATCATATATGATAGTATGGATATAGGTAGGGAGTCTGGGTCTAGTGGGCATAATGCACCCTGAGTGGAGCTTCCTCATGTACCTCCTTTCAGCCATGCCATGCCAAGGGTCATATGGGGACTAAATTTATCTCTTGGAACGTGAGGGGGCTCAACTCACCAATTAAACATAAAAAGGTATTGCTCCACTTAAAGAAATTGCATCCTATAGTGGTGTTTCTCCAAGAGACAAAGCTGACACCCTGTGAGGCCAAGAAGCTCAAGCGGGAATGGGTTGCCACAGAGCTTCATAGTGCAGCGAAGGCCCATAAAAGGGGAGTTTCCATTTTATTTCACAAAAACTTGGTGTGGAAAGTGAAGCGGCATAAACAGGACAAAGAAGGGAGATGGATCCTGGCAGAGGTAGAGACCCCAGAGGGTTCTCTGAATCTAGCCAATCTTTATGCCCCTAATCAGGACTGCCCTCAGTTCTTCTTCACCTTCAACCAGGCCCTTACTGACTTTAATGAAGTCAATGCTCCGGTGATTGTGGGTGGAGACTTTAATTTAATTTTGGATTTCTCTATGGACAGAAGTAACAAAACCCCTGAACCCCATAGACAAGGGCTCAAATCGGTCCAGACATTAATGTCAGAGCATACTTTGCTGGATGCCTGGAGAACTATGCACCTGGGTGTTTATGATTATTCCTGTTTTTCCTCAGGTTCATGGCTCATCTAGTAGAATTGATTCCTGGCTTCTCTCATCTGGTCTACTGTATATGAAAAGGTAACCAGCACTGATATGCATTCAATTTATGTCTCGGACCATGCCCCTTTAGAGCTAGGGATTAAGTTGGGATCTGCCCCCGACTCCTACATGGCAGCTAGACCCTCTGTTACTGGAGGATGCTGACTTTTCCCATTGGTTGGGGCCTGTGGTGCAAGAATACTAGGAAATTAATGACAATGGGGAAGTGAATGATTCAACGCTTTGGGAGGCCTTTAAGGCCACCCTTCGAGGTAGAATCATTGCATATGCCTCTGCCAGATGGAGGTGGCACCAAGCTGACCAAAGGGCTCTAGAAAGGCAGCTAGCCTCCCTGGAAGCTCAGTATAAATCTTCTGTCCCCTCTCAGTCCTTACTAGCTCAGCTGACGAGTACCAGGGTTTCTCTAAATGCCCACCTGACCCGGCAAGCGGAATTAAATCTCAGACGGCTGCGTCACTCCTACTGGGAAGGGGGGGAAGTCCGAAAACTTCTGGCTTATCAACTTAAGCAACAACAGGCATCCCATACCATTCATGCATTGAAAGACAAACATGGGGTCCCAACCCACTTTCATAAAGGGATGAATGGGATCATGGCCCAGTTTTATGAAGCACTGTATTCAGCTCCTCACCCCCCAGATCCTTTGAGTATTCAAAATTTCAGGATAAACTCGCTATCCCTCGTTTAACGGTGTCTGACGCAAAACTGCTGGAGGTGCCTATTACTGTGGCGGAGATGGAGAGGGCCATTACATCATTAAACTCTCGGAAAGCCTCAGGAAAGGATGGCCTTCCCATTGATTTTTATAAAATCAAGGGAACAAACCTGGCTCCATACTTGATTAGGATGTTCCGACACTCATTATAGGCTGGACTTCTCCCCCCTTCCCTGAGAGAGGCTACTATTACAGTGCTTCTGAAAAAAGGGAAGGATCCTCTTCTCCCTGGTAGCTACCGTCCCATTTCTCTCATTAATGCTGATGCTAAAATTCTGGCCAGACTTCTTGCTAGTAGGCTAGAATGCCTCATGGTAGATCTGATCCACCCTGCCCAAGCAGGCTTTACTCAAGGGCGATTAGGGTCGGATCACCATAGAGCACTGCTGTCACTTATGCATCACACCACACTATCTAGTAAGCCCTCTGTAACCTTAGCAATCGATTTCAAAAAGGCATTTGATTCTGTTCAGTGGCCCTTTTTGTTCCTTACTCTGTCTAAAATGGGTTTTGGACCTGGTTTTATTGCCTGGGTAAAATTGTTATATGCCTCCCCTATGGCCTCTGTCTTGACAAATGGTATTATTTCTCCGTCCTTCCCTTTACAAAAAGGAACCAGGCAGGGGTGCCCTCTGTCCCCTCACCTTTTTGTCCTGGCCATAGAGCCACTAGCCATCACCCTTAGAGAATCGTCTAAAATCCCCGGGCTAAAAGTGGGAAATAACATTTTCAAAATGTTTTTATATGCAGATGATTTGCTCATCACCACGGAGTCCTCTCCCGAGCTGATGGGTACTATCATCGAGATTTTGGCTTCCTTTGCCGAGGTGTCAGGGCTTAAGATTAATCACTCCAAAACCGAGGTGCTTCCCTTGAACTCCAGGACTCCTGGAACTGACTTTATAAACAGAGGCCTTCACTGGTCCCCTAATGGTATAAAATATCTGGGCATTATTCTCCACTCAAGCATAGGGAAAATGCTCTCCGCTAATTTCGCATCTTTATTAGACTCCCTCAGACAAGACATGGGTAGGTGGAAGGCTTTAAGACTGTCGCTAGCTGGAAAGATTGACTCCATCAAAATGATGGCTGCCCCTAGGATATTATATTTACTAGCTCATTTACCCGTTGCTATCCCCCAAAGATGGTTTCAGAAGCTAGATGCATTAGTGGATAACTTTCTATGGGAGGGGGCCCAGCCTCGGTACAGTAAACTCAAACTATGTCAACACTGGAGAAGAGGAGGATGGGGCCTTCCTTGGTTTCAGAGATACCATATGGCCTTCATTACCTCGCAGACTATTAGATGGTTTACTAGGATTGGTTTGGCCTCTCCAACTTGGCTCCCCTTAGAGGTATCATTGGCTCAGTCTCCTTCACCGGCGGTGGTGCTTTATAGCAAGAAGAAACTACCCCAGGTTCTCTCTCCCCCTATGCAAGTCTCCATTTTATACTGGAAGCAAGCCCTCTCTTTTTTGGGACAAGATCCAACCCCGTGGAGATTTATGCCCCTGTGGAACAACCCAGCTTTACAGATAGGGAGGTCCCCAATACACTGGAAATACTGGGAGGCCCAAGGCATTTCCACGATCCAAGATCTGTTACTCCCCAATACTGTCACATTGGATACCTTTGAGTCATTGAAAGACAGATATGTCCTCCCCCAGTCTCACTTTTGGAGATACCTTCAGATTAGGAATGCGATACTTCACTTGCCTAATGCCCCACAAGATGGAGGGGGGCAGCACCTACCTCACCCGTTAGTTGTTTGGGGGAAGAAAAAAAAGGGCAGGGCTAGTGTGATCTATTCGGCTCTTAGAGATGCCACTGCAGACCCTACCCAACGGGCCAAAACACAATGGGAAAGGGACCTTCAGGTCTCATTCTCTGACCGGCAGTGGCAACATGGCTGGATCAGAGCACACATGGCTTGTCAGGATGGGCGCACCCATCTTATTATGAATAAGACCAGTCACAGATACTATAGGGATCCAATCAAACTTCAGAAGATGGGTCTTCTGTCAAAGGACACATGTTGGAGATGTGGCAAGGCTGGGGCGCACTTGTTTCATGTCCTTTGGGACTGCCCTAACCTGCATTCCATTTGGACATCGATCCAGGGCATGTGACAACAAATTTTCCCAGACATAAATCCAGATCCCCCTTTTTGCTTCTTGGATGTGCACAGCCTAATGTGTCTAAATGCAACCCTGGGGCTAAATTGGTTACTGCCATAGGGGTGGCGGCCAAACGGCTCATTTTACTAAACTGGAAATCCTCTGTGACACCATCCTTTCAAGAATTTTTATTGGCTCTAGCCCAGGGGGCTATATTTGAAAGAATTTCCAGCTTTGCGGTTGGCTCTATAGTCCAATTTGTGGAATATTGGCAACCCTTCCTGCAGTCTAAATTTTGTCATAATTTCTCCACTTGAACTGCCCCACAGTGTGCTTTTATCTTTGGGCTCGGTATCTAATCTTTGCTGGAGGTGGTGCCCCTCTCCCCTCTTGGCCCCAGCCCGTCCCCTTGCATTGTTCTTTACCTAGTGAAAGATTGCCTATTTGTATATAGTTGATATGGTTGCATGATTTAAGGCAGGCACACACATGGTTAATAACTGGTATGGACTTGACCCGGTAGGATTATCTACTCTAATTTTGTTATGCTTCCTTCTTAATGTAATTAAGTACTGTAAGCCCTAGAGGCGCATGGGACTCAGTTGGATCCTTTATTAATTATACCTAACTAGGTGACTGTTTTGTCCTGATATGTATATTTGCGGTCAATACCAATAGATTTTTGTCTGTATTGTATAGCAATATATTTTATCCGCAATCTCCTGGCCTCTCCAAATGTTGCGGTTTGGCCTGGCATTGGTATACCACTCTGCGATGTGTGTGTGTCATATCAAATAATAAAAATTGTTAAACTGGAAAAAAGAAGTGCAAAGTAATGCATCTGGGAAACAAAAATCCAGGAGAAGAGTACACAATAGCAGAGGAGGTACTAACAACAACAAAAATGGAAAGGGACCTGGGGGTAGTTATATCAGATGACCTAAAGGTGGGTAAGCAATGTGAGAAGTCAGTAAGGAGAGCCAGGGGGATACTGGGATGCATAGGAAGGGGCATCACAAGTAGAAAAAGGGAAGTGGTTATCCCTCTGTACAGACAGTTGGTGAGAACCCATCTGGAGTACTGTGTGCAGTTTTGGAGACCTCATCTACGCAAGGACATAGGTAGGATGGAAGCAGTCCAAAGGAGGGCAACTAAAATGGTGCAGGGTCTGCATCAGAAACCATATGATGAGAGACTGAGAGAACTTAGTATGTGTACACTTGATGAAAGGAGGGATGGGGAGACATGATAGAAACTTTCAAGTACCTCAAGGGAATCAACAAAGTCCAGGATGGTAGCATCTTTCAGAAAAAGAGATGTGTAAGAACAAGGGGCCCAATTTAAAGATAGAGGGGGGACAGCTCAGGGGTAATATGAGGGAATTTTTTTTCATGGAGAGGGTGGTGGATGCATGGAACCGCCTTCCTGGGGAGGTTGTTTGGTCGAAAACAGTGGGGAAATGCAAACATGCATGGGACAGACATAAGGCAATTGTAGTGGGGTTGGCAGGAAGTAGACTGTTGGTTAACTAGAATCTGCAGCTTATCCAGTAGGTAGGGAAATGGCAGACTGGGTGGCCAAGTGGTCCTTATCTGCTGTCAAAGTCTGTTTCTATGTTTCTAAATTGCACTTGCACTTAACTGCTAGGGCAGCCTGCAGGGACTTTTTGAACTGGGCAATCCAGTGGAGGTCCAACATGGATTATGACAGTTCATTTAGCCAGTTTGTAACCCTAATGGCAAAGAAACACTTACCCAGCTGAGTTCTGTGGAAAGGTGGTTCAAAGGCATTCCTGGCTGTGTACCTTATGCTATACTGGTTGGACACTGGGTGGAAACAGCTTTTTAGTGCAGGGGGTATTAGGCTCATCAGTGTTTTCTTGGCGAGTAGACAGGTTTGAAACTTCATTCTACTGGAAAGTGATAGACAGTTGATTAGTGAATAAAGGTTACTACTGTGGGTGCACTTGTCTGACCCTAACACAAAGTGGAAAGCTTTATTGCATATCACATTGAGCCTGTTTAATACAGAGTCACTGGCAACTTCATAGCTAGGTAATCCATAGTCCAATAGGGACAGGATGGATCTGGACACAATCAGTTGCCTGTCTTCAGCAGTGAGGCTGTTACAGTTTCTGAACTTCCCTCGTGTTTAAAAGACAATACCATAACAAGTTAAATTAATATGGAGGTGCTGCACAGCACTGATTCTATAAATAAACATAGCATATGAGTAACAAACATATAGTATCTACCACCTAACACCCGACACACAGACAGCAAAAACAGAAGACTTCCACCTTTAATATATAGCACTTCACCGTTAAAAACACTATAAAATTGACTATAAAATTAATCAATTTAATCAATGACAGCTCCCAAGACCAGTTCTTTAGCCTTATCCACCGGTGCAGTAAATATCTCATTGTAGGAGGAGTAACAGTGAGGATGCGAGTGAGAGTCACCACACCAAAGCGATGGAGGAAAACTCCTGCAGAAATCCACCTTAAATAAGCTGAAAAGCATAACTAAGGCCTCTAAAAAGATATATACAAGCATACAAAGAAGCCAGCAGAAGAAAGCCATTTGGTCAATCTAGTCTGCTCATATTGCAGGATCCACAGCTTGAGCTACTGACCCTGCCCTCGCAATCCTCCCATCCTTTCCATCCTCCCTACCCATGATCCTTACCTTACCCATATGCCTATCCCAGCCTCTCTTGAAGCTGCCCACTGTCTCAAAGAGACCACCTCTTCCAGCAGCACATTCCAGGTGTCCACCATGCTCTCTGGGAAGAAGTGCATCTTGACCTCCCTCCTAAACCTCCCCCCTCCAGCTCAAGACTGTGCCCCCTCTTGTGATGGTTGCCACTTAGCTTAAAGAGACACTCGTTATCCATCTTATTTATCCCTTTCAAGTACTTGAAGGTCTGGGTCATGTCCCTTCTCTCCTGTCCTCCAGGGAATACATGTTCAGTACCTTCATCCTTTCCTCGTATGCCTTACCCTGCTGTCCCACTATCATCTTTATAGCCCTCTTCTGGACAGTTCCAGCAGGTTAATGTCCTTTTTGAGGTGTGGGCACCAGTACTGAACCCCACACTTTAGATGTGGCCTCACCAGTGACCCTGTACAAGTGAAGTATAACTTCCTGTCTTCTATTACTGTTCCCCTTAACTATGCATCCCAGCATCTTGTTTGTCCTTGCTGCTGTTTTCTTGCACTGTGTGGAGTGCTTCAGGTCACTAGTGATCATTAATCCTAGGACCTTCTCCTCCTCTGATGCAGACACCTGGACTCCACACAGGTGGTACTCCATCCTGGGATTCTTGGCTCCAGTTTGCATAATTTTGCATTTATTGGCATTGAAGCCAAGCTGCCAGATCCCAGACCACCTCCCCAGCTTTTTCAGATCATCTTGTAGGTCCTGTATCCATTCAACTGTGTCCACTCTCCCACAGAGCTTGGTGTTGTCCACGAATAGGCACATTTTACCCTTAATGCCATCTCCAATGTAATTCTTGAAGACATTGAATAACACCGGTCCCAGCACTGAGCCCTGAATGACCCCACTGGTGACCTCTCTGGTGTCAGATAACTCTCCCCTCACAACCACCCTCTGGGTTCTGTCCCTTAGCCAGTTTTTCACCCATCTGGCCATCTTCTCCCCAGCCCTGAGATCCACCAACTTCCTGATCAACCTTTTGTGGGGCACAGAGTCAAAGGCCTTACTGACATTCAGCTGGAGGATATCTACTGCTTGGCCCCCTGTCTACTTAGTGACCCAGTCAAAGAAGTCAATCAGATTCGTTTGACAAGATCTCCCTCCCATGAACCCGTGCTGCCTCACATCCTGGAGACCATGTTCCTCTAAATTCACTAAAAAAATACCACCAACAGCTTAATTTGGTTCTGTAAGTAGTTTACATCTCTACACATAGTCCTTTCCCTTGACCCTAGGTCACACCTGGAAACAAGCTGTGGCTCGGTGTGCCTCTCCCCAGTCACAAACTTTGAAAGAAAATAAATAAAAAATAAAAAAATACATATGCGATAGGAGCATATATTGCTAAATAGGCAGTTTTAACTCCAGGACAAATGAGAGACACCTGGTTACCCAGACAAGCATACCAAAGCCCTGTAAATAATATCAGAGTCAAAAACAGCCACAAACCCCACTGTACAGCAAGGGTTCAATTGTGGGGTTCCCCCATAGTACATGTATGGTTGGGGCCCATAAGATACCCACATCAAGTCGCCCACATTATTAGACAAAGCCAATTAAGATTATCAGTTGATGAATCCTGAAATTTTGCAAGTCCATTGCGCCCACTGTAATCAGTAAACCCCTCCATACCCACCAAGCATTACATGCAATAATATACTGAGCATAGTCCCTCTGGCTGCTTCCTCTTACCATCAGTCCCAGTAAATACTTGCTTGCCCAGGTCTTTGCACTAGTGTCCAGAGCTTGGTAGCAGAATAAAGCATCTTGCTTGCGTCGGCAGGAAAAGGAAAGCAAGTTTTGCCAGTCACCACCAAACAACTGCATATGCCATCTTGCATGCCACTGAACTCCTGCCAATTTGCACTCCCATAAGAAGGTACAGCAAATAAATTGTCCCAGTAAAACAGTGACCATTGATGGTGTTACCTCCCACTAGACCCAGTAATGTAAGTGTCCACAAGTGTGCAGATTATTCCCTTACAGATGGTATCTCATTCCATAAATCCCGGCAGAGTCCAAGGGGAAAACAGGCAGCCCAAAATACTCAACAAACCAGTCCAATCACTCAACGCTCATTCTTTTTATCATGTTCATATAAAAACCACTGTACTGTGTCAACTTCATAAAAGGAATATGTGACTTCCTTTTGTTTGATCCAAACTTCCACTGGATAGGCAAAGAAGAACTCCACTTTCCGCTGTCTGAGGACATCCAGCACTGAGGCAAAGACCACCTTTTCTTCTTCAGCCATTGGGAGAAATCCTGGCGATAAATAGGCGGTGCCCTTCATACACCAGCTCTTTCTTCATGTGATAAGCACTAAGGATTGCCTGTTGGTCTGGGTAGTGGTGCAGATGAAAGATTATCTCTCAGGGTGGTTAGTCGGGTGGAGGCCAGGGTGCAAGGGCGCTGTACACCTTTTCAGTCTTCAGGTTGGAGCCTTTCACCTACATGCCCAGCAACTTAGGGAGGGTTTCAGCACAAAACTTATAAATGCTGTCTCCCTCTTTACCCTCAGGCAGTTCATGAAGCCTCAGATTAGACCTTCTATGATAATTCTCCTTGTACTCAAGCTGTTCTGTGAGGGCCACTATCTCCAGTCCAAGCTGTAACACCTTCTCCAGCAGATCGCCATGCCAGTCTTCCATTTCAGAGATATGGCACTCTGCTTCATCCAGTCTTTTGGCCTGTCCAGCTGCTTGGTTGGCCAAGTCTACACTTTTTTCCATTAGGGCATCCAGCTTCAATGGTAAAGCTTCTAAGACTTAATCCACGACCGTTCGTCCCAAAGCTCTCATCTCAGCTGCAGGTAGCATAACTGTACCCGGGCCTATGGCAGGCAGCCCACTCTGCTGCTTCTTCCCTGATTTGGAGCTGTTTCATGCTGGTTTGGAGTCACTGCTTAATAAAAACTCATTCAGCATGGCTTAGGGTACTACACTCTTTTAAGATGAGCGCAAGTTTAATTCCAGATGGTCAGATTAAAATGGATTAAACTGCAGAGTTGAGTGGAGCTCAGGGATCCCACATCTGTATGGTTAGCTGATCATTAGTGCCCCCTGGTCACACCCAGCCTTCTATTTACAGTGGACACCAGACTGTCCACTTTGGGGGTGAAGGACAGAGTGTCATCCAGAACTACCCCGAGATATTTGAATGCCTCCACTGTATCCAGTATTAGACCTTTGTTATTGAGGATGACACGGGGGAGACCTTTTCCATCATTTGCCTGCTGGTAAAAATAGTGTTTTGGGGCTTTTTTTATAGTTGAGGACTAATTTAGTATTAGGGAACCATTTCTCTAAGGACTCAAAGTTTCCCTGAAGATTAGAGGTGAGGTTGCTAAAGTTAGTGTTCTTAACATAGATGTCTGTGCTGTCAGCATACAGGAGAACATGAGCTGACCAACAGGCATCAGGCAATTGGTTAATAAAAAGGACAAAGAGGCCCACAATAGAGCCCTGTGGCACACCTATGGATTTTCCATGGCTGTCAGACAGGGACCCATCAAATTTCACACTCTGCGTGTGCTTAGATAGAAAACTTTGGAACCAGGCCACTGAGTCTCTAGATAGACTAAGGCCAAAGAGCCTACTGAGTAGCAGTTGATGACTGACCAAATCAAAGGCCTTTGTTAGGTCTGTGTAAATGGCTCCCATCATATTACCAGTATCAAGGACCTTGTGCATGTAGTTGGTGTATTCTACCAGTGTTGTATTGGTGCTGTGGATGAATGTTACTATAACCATGCTGTAGTGCACATTGTAGTTCTATGTATGTGACTAGCTGGTCTGACACAATTTTCTCCAGGGCCTTAGACAGTAGGGAGAGTATTGAGATGGGTTTTTAATTGGCTATACTGGAACAATCACCATTTTTGAATGCAGATGTGACCAGCATGGATTTCCTCTTCTCTGAGAACTGGGTGTACCTCAACAAGAAGTTGAAGATTCTGGAGATGGGGAGGGAGAGTTCATCCAGAACCAGGGTGACTAACTTCATGTCAAGTGCATCTCCCCCCCCATTCTGGTTCAATATGTTCAATAAATTATTCTTTCTAACATCCAAATAACATATTTGTCTGTAACAAAATACAGTGAAAGAGGCCTAATAAGAACCCTACATATTAATGACATCACAATATTAAATAGTTATTGTGGTTCTGACTGCAATTTCTTAACGGGTAAGTGTGTCGGTTCCCTCAAATTTTGAAAGCCCATAAAAAAGATCTGACTGGGACATACATGAGGCAAGCAGCCAAAAGAGGGCAGCAATTAGTAGAGGTTCTTTAGACACCTGAATTCCAGGAAGCTGACTTACAGAGAGGAATTAACACAGGTTAACGAAAGGAAGGTTGTATCAAAAGAATGTGACTTACTTTTTTTCAGTTTGGTGACACAGATGGTTGATGGTGGCCAGGCAGTTGACATCCTGTACCTGGATTTCCATAAGGCCATTGATTCAGTGCCACATAGGAGACTAGTGAAAAGGGTGGAGGACTGAGGAGTAGGTGAAGGGTTAACTAGATTGATTGGGAATTAATTGACATTAGGACTCTGAGAGTGGTTCTAAATGGAAAGATTTCCAGTGCAAGGGAGGTTACTAATGGGGTGCTTCAAGGGTTTGTCCTGCAGCTGCTACACTTTAACATGTACATACAGAAGGTGATATTGGAGTGGGATTGTAAGGGAAAGGAGGTCTGTTTGCAGATGACTCAAAACTCTGCAGGAGAGTGGATATGTACAAGGAAATTAGCAGCATGAAGAGGGATATATAGAGGCTATACAAGTGATCTAGAATTTGTCAATTTAAATTCCATGCAAGGAAATGGAAAGTAATACACATTGGTAGCAGACATCCATTCCACATACAGCATATTTTATCAATGGGGTAAGGGTGGAACACTCAAAAGAGGAAAGGGACCTAGGGATTTTAAATAGCAATAGTCTAGAAACTGCTTCCTAACACAGTAAAGAGTACAAAAGGCAAACTGGATGTTAGGATGCATAAGCAGACACTTCATCAGTTGGAGAAGGGAGGTACTACTGCCTCTGGACAGGTCACTGATTCAACCACATCTGAAGAATTGTGTCCAGTTCTGAAGCCCACATCTAAGGAAGTACAAAAAAAGGTTGGAAACCATACAGCAAAGGGCAATTAAAATGATTTACAAGCAGCGGGGTAGGTCCCATGAAGACAGACTGGGGAGTTTTAATATGTACTCTCTGGAGAACAGAATGGAGAGGGAGATACAATAGAAATATTCAGTTACATACAGGGGTGCAATAAGGAGACGCTGACAAAGCTGTGCAAGTTAAGGAACCTTTTTCAAACAAGGGGTACTTTCTCAGGCTGGAAGAGTGAACATTAAAAAGGAAGTTATTGAGTCCTGATCATGACACTTTCTCTAATTAGAGCTATGCCTGCTCATCTGCTGAATCAAAAAAGGGGTGTGTTTAAAATTAGTAGCAATATAGAAATGATAAGGAGCAAGGGGTGTTTATTTTCCAGAAATGCAAATGAGCATGGGTACTATACCACTATATATTTTAAGTGCAATGACCATGTAGAAAGTATTTTTTCAAACAGTGGGTTGTGGATGGGTGGAGTAGTCTACCAAGAAATGTGGTCAATGCTGGAAATATAGATGGTTCAAAGCACAGTGGGACACCTTAAAGGAAGCAATACATCACAGAGCTGCAGAACAGACCTGATAATCTTATGGGGCTGGGTTTTCAGCCCATCCAAAATCAGTGCAGCTCCGGGGAAAAACTGCTGCAAGTGGGGCTTCACTTTTGGAGCCGCAGTTATCCCCACAGGTACTGTATTTTCAAAGCGGGAGCTGGTTTACAACCGGCTCCCTGATTTATGGCAGCTTACGGATGTTTTTTTGTTGCAGCTGCACTGAAATGGTATGCCTTGTGGAATTAGGTGTATCATCTTCTGCAGCAGTGCAGACTGAAAATACAGTGGACATTTCAGTCTGCACCTGCTGCTGTGGAGTAGGACTTATTGCAAGGAGGGCTGAAAATCCAGTCCATGGCCTTTTTATGAACTTTGTCATCTGTGTTTCTATTTAAAACCTTTACTCCAGGGAGCTGGGTGGCTTGGGTGTTTCTATTTGAAACCTTTACTCCAGAGAGCTGGGTGGCTTGGTGGTTAAATTATTGTCTCCAACAAACACCTGTAGTCAACAGTAAAATGCACTGGTGTGTCTGAGAATGACTATAGAACTCAGTTATTGACTTCCTGTGTGCCCTGGTAACGTCTGGAGACGTCACTTATATATCTTAATACAATATAACATAATATATATATTTGATTGCATAGCACCGTTGGAAAGGTACTTTTGTGCTCAGCAGCTTTACCGCTGATATTTTCTGTCTATCATGTATACTTTAGGAGTTATTTGCATTTGTTTATGGTATGGTGTGTATTGCTGAAATTTTGCCCATCAAGACACATCTAAGCACCTTGAATAAAACACACTTTTTGGGTATCTCAGCCAGTATAAAACAAAAATTGAATTGATTACAATTGATTGCATAGCACTGGTGGAAAGGTAATTTTGTGCTGAACAACTTTGCCACTGATGCGTTGTGTGTGTTATGTATACTTTAGGAGTTATATGCATTTGTTTATGGTATGGTATGTATGGTTGAGATTCATCCCTCAAACCTCACCAAAGCACCTTGATTAATATGGGGTGCATCCACAAAAACGTTTCCAGCACACATGAACCTTAAACTGTAACGCCAAAAAAAAAAACCGTAACTGAAGATTAGAAACATTTTTAAATCCATTCATTTATTCATTTCACAACAGTTTCCAAATCCCAAACGTCTGACATGTTTCAGTTCACAGATCCTTTTTCTGAAAAAGCCAACAAACAAAGGCAACAACAGGTTGCACATACAGAACCTCTTTTAGGTAAAGGACTACAGCAGGACTAGAGAGCACAACCTTCGACTTAAGGGAGGAAAGTTCAGAAGCAATATGAGTAAATTCTTCTTCACAGAGCATGTCATGGAACCATGGAACAGCTTGCTGGAGGGGGTGGTGGGCAGCCAAGACAGTGGGGGAATTCAAGTGGGCATGGGGCAGACACTGTGGGATACACAAGCAGGCAGCTAAGTAGGGGGGTAGGAAGCCGAGGGCAGACTTGATGCATAGTATGGGCCCCATCTGCCAACAATGTCTATGTTTCTATGTTTGTATGTTTCCATCCATGCTGGGAAAAGTAATGGAAGTATTACCAAGAAAATTTATTGAAGAACACCTAACTCTGAGGGGCTTATGGGATAGAAATCAACATGACTTCAGAAGTGACAGATCATGCTAGACAAACCTGATTAGCTTTCTTTGAAAAGGTGAGCAAGGCTCTAGATGAAGGGAGGCCAGTTGATGTGGTTTACCTGGATTTTGTCAAAGCTTCTGACTCACTCACCCATGCTGAACTAATTAAATGCTTAGAGGACTACAGTCTGGACATTAGAATTGTAGTGTGGATTAAGGAATGGTTGAAACATTGGTCACAAATCATCAGGATAAATGGAGGTTGACTCTGGGCAGAGGATGTGACAAGTGGGGTCCCTGAGGGGTCAGTGCTGGGGCCTACTGTATTTAACATCTGTGTCTATAGTATAAGTACCACAAAAGGAAGATGGATAAGTAAGTTCACAGATGACACTAAAATGGGCCATTTAGTTGAAACAAGTGAGCAAATAAAGGACACACAAGAGGAAATAAATAATTTATATGAGTGGGCAACTGATAAAAAATGAGGTTCAGTCTGGACAAGTGTGTGGTGATGCACTTCAGTAAGAAAATTCTGGCAGCAAGGTACAGACTTGGAAACCGCACTCTAAGATCCAAGGATAATAAAAGGGACTTAGGGGTGATGGTGTCAAGAAATCACAGATCTTACAAACAATGTAATTAGATCATAGCAAAATGTAATAAAATCTTGGGATGTGTTTGGAGGAACATTATTAGTAGGGACAGAAATGTTGTTTTGCCTATTTACAGGTCAATGGTGTGGAGTTCTGGACTTCTCAAGATGTTGGGAATACTTTGAGATTGGAGAGGTTACAAAGGAAAATAACAAAAAGGATTACTGGTCTGAGAGATCTGGACTATAATAATAGACTGACTATACTAGGTCTCTTTTCATTAGGGATGAGGCGATTGAGAGGTGACATAATAGCAGTTTTTAAGTCACTTAAAAATCACAACTTAAGGAAATGCCTAGGCATTGAGCTGAAGGCTAGTAGCAGAGATGCTAGAGGGCATAACCTTCAAATCAAGGGTGAACATTTCAGGACAACTAAAAGAAAAAATTGTTTCACACAGAGGGTAGTGACACACTGGAATGCATTACCCAAGGAAGTTGTAAACAGTTCATGTTTAGTTACATTCAAAAGTAAACTGGATAGGTACTACAGATGGGTGGGTTTTATTTGATTTATTTATAATTCGGAAAACACTTTTGAGCACAGGTGCTTTTTTCCAAAGGTTCCACATCAATATAGGACACTTAACATATCAAACATTCACCAACTCAAGGGGACCCCGGTCTGGTATAGTCTATGAGAGTACAACAAAGAAAAATCAGACAGATTGTCAGTCATGGAGTAACATTGTACATGAAGGAATCTAGTCATTTAAAACAACAACATGCAGATTTCTTAGTGAGTTCATTTTTCAGGGAATTCTTAAATGAGGTAATTTTGGGGAGACCCACAAGGGACTCTAGTAGTTTATTCATCCTTTGGGAAACTTGTATTGCGAATGAGCACCTACCCAGACTAGTTTTACAAAATGGAACATCAAGTGCTTGTCTGGACATACTCCTAGTGGAGAAGTTGTTGTTGACCAGGCAGAAAAGGTCACTGATAGAGTCAGGGGTGTGGCCTAGTAGGCTTTTTTTGCTATCAGGCATGACTGATATTTTAGCCTGTTCTGTAGTCGAACCTAGTTGGTAAGTACGTACAGGGAGCAGGTACACTATGTGTGAGTCTATCAGCTCCACTAGCAAAATGAAAGGCTTTGTTGAGGACCATTCTAACTCAACAGAGGATTGATTCACAGGTAGCTCCGTATGGTGGGAGACCATAGTCAGTGAGCAGGAGGATCATGCTGGAGACTGCCAAGCATCTATCCTTAGCTGTTAGGTTTAGTCTCTGCCTGAAGAGAGCTCCTAATTTTCTGTTGGCCATATTTTCAAGGTAGTCTACATGTTCAGTATATGATAGGGTGTCATCCAGGGTGACACCCAGATATTTAAAAGATTCGACTTGTTCAAGAGTAGCTCCATGTGCATTTTTGATAACCAGGGGAGAGACCTTTTTCTTAAGGTGAGGCCCTGCAAACAGCATGGTATTAGTATTTTTGTAACTAAGGACAAGTTTATTGCTTTTGAACCAATCCTCCAGTGTCTTAAAGCTACTTTGCAGATCACACAAGAGATCCCCAAGCTGCGTAGTACTGTTGGCGATCACCACATCGTCAGCATAGAGTAACATTTTTTGATAGTGGACAAGCTTCTGAGAGTCTGTTAATGAATAGCCCAAATAGAAGTGGGCTGAGTATAGGCCCCTGAGGAACCCCAACTGTAATGCTCCTAGCGTTCAGCATCACTCCGTTGGCCCTTACCCTTTGGAAACACCCAGAGAGAAAACACCCGAATCATGCTAGAGTTTCTGAGGAGAGACTCAGGTCACAGAGCTTGTCCAGCAGAAGATGGTGGTTTATGAGGACAAATGCCTTCATCAGATTTATATAGGTGGCTCCAACCAGATGCCCTTTGTCAAGGGCCACATGTAGATGGTTGGTATACTCAACAAGGGCTGTACTGGTGCTATGTGTGATGCTTGGCCAGCTGGTTATGATTGCTCTATGATTTGTAATATAGAATGTGGTATGTGACCTGTCTCACAGGAGACATCCTGTGCCCCTGGGATGACATCCCCCCACCCTGGTTTCAGTTAAAATGACAGGATATATGATGAACAGCAGAGCTCTGTAAAGCGATTAACTTCCAAGAAGTTGCATTTTATGGCCTTGTTGATGAGCTGTACTTCTTTGAACCCGGGAACTTAAAATATACATTTTATGACATCTTAGAGGAAGAACAGTTAATATCAACTGGTGTTAAGAAGCTATATGACATCTAGGTGAGAAAACTGCAGAGTTGTAAAGATCTTTGGATATGGGCTGGGAATAAGAACTGCTCAGAGATCAAAGAGGGAATGTAGATCAAAAAGTCATATTGGGAAATGAGTTTTTGCTGAAGTGACCTTATTTAATATATATCCCAATAGGACATCTTGTGTGTATTATTTTTTTGAATTTAACAGGGAGGAGCTGGGTGACATCATGGACGAGGTGTGTTTGACAGTCAGTTTAAACTATTATGTGTCTAATCATTTACACACTTTTCTTGGTGGGCTCTTAGAAACAACATGTACTATAAGCACTGTAAAAAGGATATACATTAGATAGGAAAGTCTAATTGTATTGTGGTAGGAGTTTATGTTTGTACTTTTTTTTGTTTTCTTTTAAGTGATTGTATGTTTTGTGATAGTGTTCTGTGTTTACATTTTACATATTTTTATCCCTTTTCTAAGTAAACCTCTTATTTTAAAGAGACTGCCTGGTATGCCTTCGAAGTTCTTTCTTTTGCATGTGAAGTATAGATGGTTAAAGCTGACAACTGTTCATAAGCTTAATGGTGTTACTGAACTGAAAAAAGGTATGAATACCTAAGGTCTTTTCATAGAATTTTAAGGGTTCATTTTGGATACCTGGTTAGGTGCCCTTAGGCGAAAGATATCTGGCATTCCCCGAAGAGCAGAATTATCTGAGCCTATACATTTGGGCACGCTAGCATAAGGTTCACAGTTTGAATCCCCTCCAGAACTTGAGACCAAAGGTGGTTTGGACCCACAAACAGACAGGAGGGTTACTCTGTTCTGTTACCTGTTCACAACACTGCGTTCGGAGGTTGGCACTGTGGGAGCAGAAGGCCTGACCTGCTGAGTGGGGTTGTGACACTGTGAAGTTTTCTAAAGCCGTGTTACTGTTTACACATAAGATTATATTTGCCTAGATAAGCGACGAGTTGGTCAGAGACTAATTTTTCCAAAGCTTTAGACAGAGGTGAGAGGATGGAGATTGGCTTATAGTTGGCTACGTTGATGCGGTCCCCACTTTTAAGCACTGGGGTAACTATAGTGGCTTTCCATATTTCAGGGAACTGTGAATATTGAAGGGACATGTTATAGATCTTAGTCAGGGGAGCTGCTAGCACCAGTAGCTTCATATCAACCATGTCCCCACCCACTTTTGTTTTTCCCAAGATTCTTTTTACATAATTGATGGCATCCTTTATGGTAACATGCTTAAAGTAGAATTTGTGGAGATCCACATCAAGGCAGAGTTTGTTGCTTTGTCCAATGGAGTCATCATCTTTGTTCTCAGGTGACTTGTCAGTGGGGAAAACTGTGCTCAGGTCACTGAAGGCCTCATTAAAGGAATTGGCTATATCAGTTGGTACCGTCATAATCTTTCCATTTGTTTTAAGCATTGTTGGGGACATTTTAACATTGCTCCTGAGGAAGTCTTTTGGGTAGTCACAGAATTTCCTCCGATTGCTGCAGTTTTTATTCTGTTGTTCCTTGTAGAAGTCTACTTTAGCTTTTTTTACATCCCAGGTGCACTTGTTGTGGACTTCCTTATATCTTTGCAGGTCTGCAGGCGATCAATTTCCCCTTGCCCGATTCCAGAGATTATTACTATTATTATTACAGTATTATTACTATTATTATTATTATTACTATAGAATTAACTAGTATCACCTATTAATTATGTGGCTATATGGACATATTGCTCCCTCCTGTTGGTTTTTCTGATATTCTTATGTATGTACCATAAATGCACATTTCCACTTGTCTCATTCACCAGCCATCTGTGCCAAATACACAAATATTGGGGTCTATTCACAAATGTCTACACACCATGTAAAGGCTGAACATGGGCATTCCTACACCCAAATGCTACAAGGTAGTGATCTACGCTCCCCTGGTGGCATTCACCACAGGTGCACTAGCGCCTTGTGTAAAGGATCCTCTGGCTACCCACATGGCTCTGCGCTGGGGTCATGCCCAAGCTGCGTGTATGCATTAATGCACTTGCATGCCAGGCTGGGATTGGAAATCTATCTGAGGGGGATCAAGTCATAAGTGGTGATGCACACCCCCAACAGGTGAACAGCGGGATATGGTGGGACTGGGAACTCCTTGCAGATAGCAGCACCAGCATACTGTGCTGCCTGGGAGGTCTGGGGGGTGTCTGTATGGGCAAAGCCCATTGTGTAGTCTCAGGAGGGTACACACCTCCCGAGGGTCCCTCACTTGTCTGTGTGAGTGATCCAGTATAGGACCCGGGATGGGCATCTCATTGGATGGCCAACCATAGTCCACACTCTACGCTGCACCACCACGTCCATCAGCCACATGGCTGCATGCCAGGGAGGGGACACAGTAACGTGGCTGGAGTTTGTGAATACCAGCCTGTTCCCACCTGTGCATTGGTGCAGGGCAGCGTGGGTGAGCTACTTGTGTTTTGTGCATAGTTCGTTAACACACCAAATTGGATAGATGCTCAGCTCACTTCTACTGTATGCACAAAAAGGCACTGCAAAGAGGGTGTGCATTTTGGAACCAAAATGCATTTTTTCTTGGAGCAATAATTGACTTCAATATGCCTAATACAATATTTTAGCACTTACTGAAAACTGCATATATATGTAAGCCCCCTCTCTTTCAGAGGGGCTTATTCTCCCATTAGGGGCCCCCCTTTCACCTTCTACCCCCCAATGCTGTGGGGGTTAATCCCCGCTGGACAGCTGAAGGTGGCAGCAGAGAGCAGGTAAAACGGGTATAAATAGGGCTGGTACAGGAAGTTCTGGGCTTTTACAGCCATGAACAGTAGGCCTGAGGTTGAGGGGGTGGCTGGAAGAGCAGGAGAGGCAGGCAAGCAGGGAACTCAGTGGTCTGGTTTGGGCCTGAGGAGGACCCGCCAAAGTGAGTAGTCAGAGATGGCTTCTATGCAGCAACGTGGCATCGAGGAGAAGGGATGAGAGCTCCAAGGGAAGATGGCCAGCTAGTTAGTGCTGTGTCATCGGGATTGGGGAGGCTTGGATAGCAGATAAATGGTAGGGCAGGTAGGAACCCCATTTAGATCCCATGCAGGCATAACTTGGGTTGCTAGGGCTGTGGGGACCATGGTAGGAGTCTCACAGGGGAGGGACCGGTGGCAGAGGTCTTCTCCCATTCCTGGAATGGCAGGGTGGCCCTGGTACAGAGTGGGCTTCGGAGTGTCCTTTACCCATTCAAGGGGCCTGCTTGGAGGGGAAGGTCCTGGGGAATGGCATTTTAAGGGCCAGGAAGGCCACAGGTCTTCAGATGGGCCTTGGAGGACATGTCCAGGCCAGGAGCTTAATTCAAGCTCAGGATGTGTTTTTCAGCAATGCAGAGAGGAGGCAGGGGAGAAGAGGGAGCAAGAATGATGAGAGGTGGACCGTGAACAGTGAAAGGCAAACTATGAGGAGCATGAGTGCCAGAGGTGACATGAACTGAGAAGCTACGACTCCAACGACAAGCAGCAGAGCAGGTAAGTGGCTTGGGTTTAGCTGGAACTACAGGACTGGGTTACAAATTGAATTCCAAATTAATAGCTGAATTTAAAGGGGGGGATATGGATGCCTTTTTAAATTCTTTTGAAAAAGTTTGTATTCGGGCTAAAATTCCTAGTGGGTCCTGAGCTTCCAGCTATCCCCACTACTTATCGGGAAAGCTTGAGATGCATTGGGTCAAATGGACAATGAGGACAGTAAAGATTACAGAAAACTTAGAGCTACACTTTTAAAAAAGTTTGATTTAACTGCTTAAACCTACAGAACTAAATTCTGTAAGCTCAGGAGAAGCCCTGACATGAGCTACGAGGAGCTAGCCATGAAACAACATCAGTTTTTAAAATGTTGGTGTGAAGGAATTGAAGCAAACTCTGTAGATAAAATTGAAAATACTATTTTACTAGAACAGTTTTTTGGGGCATGCCCAGCAGAGCTGAAAACGTGGCTGGAGGATCGAGATCCCAAAACAGTGCAAGAGGCTGCTGAACTCTAGGAGCTTTATGCCAAGAGCAGACCTGCTCTGAGAGTGAATGGGGCATGTGTGGCAGTGCAGTAAGGAAAAAGTGCACCTTTAGGGGAGCTAAAACCCTCACTGCCTCCACTGAAACCAGTTAGCCCCAGGTTTCAAAGAAAAGATTTCTCTGAGAAAAGAAATGAGTGTTGGGTCTGTTGAGAAACCGGGCATATTGCCAGACAGTGTCCCAAAAGAATGAGCAATATGCAGAATGGTACTAGGAAAGAAGTGGGTTGTTTGTGTGTCACTGGAAGCATTCCTGTGAACATGAGGGAACACATGCACCCAGTCACAGTGAATGGAGTACAGACACAAGGGTTAAGGGACACAGGGGCATCCCTGACATTGGTAAAATGAGATCTGACAGAGCCTGGTCAGCTTATACCCAATGAATTTGTGACTGTGCAAGGGTTCACTGGTGAGGAGACCACATTGCCCCTCACTAGGGGAACTTGTGGCTATAGCCAAAATGTTAGCAGTTGACGTCATCCTTGGCAACAATCTCAAACAGGGGATGGTGTGTGCAGTTACCCATAGCCAAATGGCAAGGGAACATTGTAGTTGCCTAGACCCCACAGAAGCCATTGTGGAAATCACTGGGAGGCTGATTCCCCAGCCTGTATCTCCTGATATGGAGACTAATGAAAAGGGGATAGAAATTTCCCCAGTAGCAGTTAACCACACTGCTACGGAGGGTTACTCTGAGGAGGGAGGGGTGACCCATTGTCAGAGGGTGAGGGATGACAGAGATCCTGAGTGCCCTGATGTTAGTGCTAGGGATCCTAGTTTAGAGACTGAAGGGGACCTGTCCCATACCTTCGGAATGTATAAGGAGTTGGCAGCTGCTCAGAAAAGTGACCCTAGTCTAGAGAAGCTGAGGGCTTGGGCAGACTCTGACAGTACACAGGGAGGTGAAAGTAGACATAAGGTTTATTGGGAAAATGGACTGATGTATACTCAGGCTGTGCAGACAGAGGGAGGGAGGGGTGATAAGCATGCAGCTTGTCATTCCCCAGAAGTATTGTGAGCAGTTGTTCAAGACTGCACACGATATTCCCTTGTCTGGTCATCTGAGAATTGTGAACATTACACAGTGATTGGCCCAGATTTCTATTGGCCCAACTTCACCCAGCAGGTTAAGGAGTATTTCAGGTCTTGTCACTGGTGCCAAGAAATAGGGAAGGCGGGCAAGGAAACCCAAGCCACCCTAATTCCATTGTCCATAGTGGAGAAGCCATTCCAGAGGGTGGGAATGGATATTGTGGGACCTTTAAATAACCTCAGCTCCTCAGGGAAGAGATTCATCCTGACTGTGGTGGATTATGCCACCCGGTACCCAGAGGCAGTTGCCCTATCCTCACTGAGGACAGACAAAGTGGCAAATGCATTACTTGGAATTTTCTCTCGTGTTTCCGCAGGAGGTTATCACCAATCGAGGGGGTTTCTTCATATCGGACCTGATGAAATGTTTGTGGGAGAAGTGTGGGGTGGTGCAGAGATGCATGACACCATATCACCCACAAGCCAATGGGCTTGTGGAAAGATTTAATGGTACCCTGAAGTCAATGCTCAGGGCATTTGCTGAACAGCATGGGAGGGAGTAGGAGAAATACCTCCCCCACCTATTATTTGCATACAGGGAGGTGCCCCAAGAGTCGACAGGATTTTCCCCCTTCGAACTCTTATATGGACGCCGGGTACATGGGCCCCTAGAGTTGATCCGGGAGGACTGGGAAGGCAAGCATGCCACCCAGGGAACTCCCATAGTGGATTACTTCCTTAGGTTTAGGGAAAGGCAGAAGGAGCTTATGGGGACAGCCCAGAGAAACCTGACAGCTGCCCAACAGAAACAAAAAGTGCAGTATGACTGCAGAGCCAGAGCTCGCTCATACATGGTGGGTCAGGAAGTCATGGTTCTTATTCCGGTCTGGAAAGACAAGCTGCAGGCTGAGTGGGTAGGACCATACAAAGTAGTTAGGAAGGTAAATGACGTGAACTATTTTATAGAGTTACCTGACAGAAGACAGACAGAAAGGATGTACCATGTCAACATGATGAAGCCATATGCTAATAGGGCTGACATGGTGTTCGCAGTATGTAGCCCTGGGGAGAGGACGGATGAAGGAGACTCCCTTCTGGACTTGCTGGAAGAAAACAAGTGGGATTCCTCTGTGGAGGCAGTTAAATTTTCTCCCCAGCTGGCCCCAGACAAGATCCAGGAAGTAGTGAGGTTTTAGCAGACTTTGCCCCACTGTTTAGTGCCAAGCCTGGACTAACCCCCTTAGTGATGCACAATGTGGAGACAGGGACACAGACGCCCATACGGCAGACAGCATATTGGGTGTCAGAGGCTGTACAAAAGGACATTAAGAGGGAAGTGGAGGAGATGCTGGATTTAGGGGTAATTGAGAGATATCACAGCCCCTGGGCCTCACCCTAAGTCCTTGTGCCCAAGCCAGATGGCTCGATTCATTTCTGTGTGGACTATCATGGACTGAATGCAGTCACGAAGTCAGACACCCACCCGATGCCCTGGACAGACAAACTCCTGGACAAGTTGGGAGGGGTGACCTACCTTATGACCACTGACCTGACCAAAGGGTATTGGCAGGTAGAGTTAACGGACAGAGTTAGGGAGAGGTCGGCCTTCATCACTCTGATAGGCTTATTTTAATTTAAAGTAATGCCTTTTGGAATGAAGAATGCCCAGGCCACTTTCCAAAGGTTGATGAACCAGGTGTTACATGGTGCCGAGGAGTACGCTGTGGCGTATATGGATGACACTGCCATCTTTAGTGCCAGCTAGGAGAAACACCTGTCCCACCCTAGGGAAGTGCTGAGCAGGATAGAGAGGGCCGGGCTCACTGTCAAAGCTGAGAAGTGCCAGGTGGCCATGGGAGAAGTGGCATACCTCGGGCATGTGGTAGGCCAGGGACAGCTCCATCCTAACCAAGCAAAAATAGAGGTGATCCAGGCGTGGCCCAGACCAGAAATGCAGAAGTAGGTCAGGAGTTTTTATAGGGACAGCAGGGTACTATAGGAAATTTGTACCAAATAACAGTACCCTGGCTGCTCCCCTATCTGACCTGGTAAAGAAAAGGATGCCAAAGAAAATGACCTGGGATACAGCCTGTGAGCTAGCCTTTACCAGACTGAAGGACGCACTGTGCAGTGCTCCAGTATTGACAAGTCCTGACTATAGCAAACTCTTTATAGTTCAGACTGATGCCTCAGACATGGGTATTGGGGCAGTACTGAGTCAGACATCCAGCCAAGGGAAAGATCACCCAGTAGCGTACCTGAGTAAAAAGTTACTTCCCAGGGAGCAGGCATACTTTACTGTGGAAAAAGAGTGTCTTTCCATAGTGTGGGCCCTAAAGAGGTTAGAGCCATACTTATATGGCAGCATTTTGTGGTACAAACTGACCACAACCCCCTGGTTTGGCTAACACAAATGGGAAAAACTAATGGTAGATTATTGAGATGGAGTCTTGCCTTACAAGGGTATGACATGACAATCATACATAGGTCTGGAGTGACCAATCAGAACTCAGATGGTTTGTCGCGTTTTCATGAGGAGTGAACTGATTTGGAATGTTCATCCCATGCAGGGGATAGAGCCCCCAAATTCAGTCTAGGTGGGGAGGATTTGTGATGCTTGGCCAGCTGGTAATGATTGCTCTATGATTTGTAACATAGAATGTGGTATGTGACCTGTCTCACAGGTGACATCCTGTGCCCCTGGGATGACATCCCCCCCAGGTTTCAGTTAAAATGACAGGATATATGTTAAATAGCAGAGCTCTGTAATGTTATTAACTTCCAAGAAGTTGCATTTTATGGCCTTGTTGATGAGCTGTGCTTCTTTGAAGCTGGGAACTTAAAATATACATTTTATGACATCTTAGAGGAAGAACAGTTAATATCAACTGGCGTTAAGAAGCTATATGACATCTAGGTGAGAAAACTGCCGAGTTGTAAAGATCTTTGGATATGGGCTGGGAACAGGAACTGCTCAGAGATCAAAGAGGGAATGTAGATCAAAGAGTCATATTGGGAAATTAGTTTTTGCTGATGTCACCTTATTTAATATACCTCCCGAAAGGACATCCTGTGTGTATTATTTTGTTGTATTTAACAGGGAGGAGCTGGGTGACATCATGGGAGAGGTGTGTTTGAGAGTCAGTTTAAACTATTCTGTGTCTAATCATTTACACACTTTTCTTGGTGGGCTCTTAGAAACAACATGTACTATAAGCACTGTAAGAAGGATATACATTAGATAGGAAAATCTAATTGTAATGTGGTAGGAGTTTATGTTTGTACTTTTTCATTGTTTTCTTTTAAGTGATTGTATGCTTTGTGATATAGTGTTCTGTGTTTACATTTTACATATTTTTATCCATTTTCTAAGTAAGCATCTTATTTTAAAGAGACTGCCTGGTGTGCCTTCGAAGTTCTTTTTTTTCATGTGAAGTATAGATGGTTAAAGTTGACAACTGTTCATAAGCTTAATAGTGTTACTGAATTGGAAATAGGTAAGAATACCTAAGGTCTTTTCATAGAGTTTTAAGGGTTCATTTTGGATACCTGGTTAGGTGCCTTTAGGCAAAAGATATCTGGCATTCCCTGAAGAGCAGAATTATCTGAGCCTGTACATTTGGGTATGCTAGCATAAGGTTCACAGTTTGAATCCCCCCCAGAATTTGAGACCAAAAGTGATTCGGACCCACAAACAGACAGGAGGATTACACTGTTCTGTTACCTGTTCACAATACTGCCTTGGAGGGTGGCACTGTGGGAGCAGAGGGCCTGACCTGCTGAGTGGGGTTGTGACACTGTGAAGTTTCCTAAAGCCGTATTGCTGTTTACACATAAGGTTATATTTGCCTAGATAAGCGACTAGCTGGTCAGAGACTATTTTTTCCAAAACTTTAGACATTGGTGAGAGGATGGAGATTGGCTTATAGTTGGCCACATTGATGCAGTCCCCACTTTTAAGCACTGGGGTAACTACAGCGGCTTTCCATATATCAGGGAACTGTGAGTATTGAAGGGTCATGTTGTAGATCTTAGTCAGGGCAGCTGCTAGCACCAGTAGCTTCATGTCAACCATGTCCCCACCCACTTTTGTTTTGCCCAAGATTCTTTTTACATAATTGACGCTATCCTTTATGGTAACATGCTTAAAGTAGAAATTGTGGAGCTCCATGTCAAGGCAGAGTTTGTTGCTTTGTCCAATGGAGTCATCATCTTTGTTCTCAGGTGACTTGTCAGTGGGGAGGACTGTGCTCAGGTCACTGAAGGCCTCATTAAAGGAATCAGCTATATCAGTTGGTACCGTCATGATCTTCCCATTTGTTTTAAGCATTGTTGGGGATATTTTAACATCATTCCTGAGGAAGTCTTTTGGGTAGTCACAGAATTTCTCCTGATTGCTGCAGTTTTTATTCTGTTGTTCCTTGTAGAAGTCTAATCTAGCTTTTTTTACATCCCAGGTGCACTTGTTGTGGGCTTCCTTATATCTTTGCAGGTCTGCAGGCAATCCAGTTCCCCTTGCCTGATTCCAGAGATTATTACTATTATTATTACAGTATTATTACTATTATTATTACTACTACTACAGAATTTACTAGTATCACCTATTAATTATGCGGCAGACAGGCTAGATGGACATATTGCTTCCTCCTGTCGGTTTTTCTGATGTTCTTATATATGTACCATAAATGCACATTTCCACTTGTCTCATTCACCAGCCGTCTATGCCAGATACACAAATATTGGGGTCTATTCGCAAATGTCTACACTGTGTAAGGGCTGCGCATGGGCATTCCTATGCCCAAATGCTGCGAGGCAGTGATCTGTGCACCTCCGGTGGCATTTACCACAGGCGCGCTAGCGCCTTGTGTAAAGGATCCTCCAGCTACCCACTTGGCTCTGTGCTGAGGTCATGCCCAAGCTGCTTGTATGCATGAATGCACTTGCATGCCAGGCTGGGATTGGAAATCTATCTGATGGGGACCAAGGCATAAGTGGTGATGCACACCCCCAACAGGTGAACAGTGGGATGTGGCAGCACTGGGAACTCCTTGCACATAGCAGCACCAGCACACTGTGCTGCTTGGGAGGTCTGGGGGTGTCTGTATGGGCAAAGCCCATTGTGTAGTCTCAGGAGGGTACACACCTCCCGAGGGTCCCTAGCCTGCCTGTGTGAGTGATCCAGTATAGGACCTGGGATGGGCATCCCATTGGATGGCCAGCCATGGCCCACACTCTACCCAGCACCACCACGTCCATCAGCTACATGGCTGCACATCGGGGGGTGGGGACACAGTAACGTGGCTGGAGTTTGTGAATACCAGCCTGTTCCCACCTGTGCATTGGTGCAGGGCAGCGTGGGTGAGCTACTTGTGTTTTGTGCATAGTTCGTTAACACACCAAATTGGATAGATGCTCAGCTCACTTCTACTGTATGCACAAAAGAGGGTGTGCATTTTGGAACCAAAATGCATTTTTTCTTGGAGCAATAATTGACTTCAATATGCCTAATACAATATTTCAGCACTTACTGAAAACTGCATATATATGTAAGCCCCCTCTCTTTCAGAGGGGCTTATTCTCCCATTAGGGGCCCCCCTTTCACCTTCTACCCCCCCCCCCAATGCTTAGGGATTTATTAGTGCTGTGGGGGGTTAATCCCTGCTGGACAGCTGAAGGTGGCAGCAGAGAGCAGGTAAAAAGGGCATAAATAGGGCTGGAACAGGAAGTTCTGGGCTTTTCCAGCCTCGAGCAGTAGGCCTGAGGTTGAGGGGGTGACGGGAAGAGCAGGAGAGGCAGACAAGCAGGGAACTCAATGGTCTGGGTTGGGAGGAAAGTGAGTAGTCAAGGATGGCTTCTATGGCGATGTGGCATCGAGGAGAAGGGATGGGAGCTCCAAGGGAAGATGGCCAGCTTGTTGGTGCTGCGTTGTCAGGATGGGGGAGGCTTGGATAGCAGATAAATGGTAGGGCAGGTAGGAACCCCATTTAGATCCCATGCAGGCATGACTTGGATTGGTAGGGCTGTGGGGACCATGGTAGGGGTCTCACAGGGAAGGGACCGGTGGTGGAGGTCTTCTCCCATTCCTGGTTTGGCAGGGTGGCCCAGGCACAGAGTGGGCCTGTGAGTGTCCTTCACCCATTCAAGGGGCCTACTTGGAGGGGAAGGTCCTGGGGCACTGGCATTTTTAGGGCCAGGCAGGCCACAGGTTTTCAGATTAGCCTTTGAGGACATGTCCTGGGAGAGATCTTAATTCAAGCCAAGGATGTATTGGCAGGGATGCAGAGAGGAGGCAGGGGCCATCGTCAGATGGTCATCAGGAGTACTGCAAAGAGAGGAGTGGATGCCAGAGATACCAGAAAGGATTTGTTCTGCTCAGAGGGCCTGGGTGGTGGCAGGGCTCAATTTCCTCTCGTGGCAGGGCAGCTTGAAGGTGGCAGTGGTTTGGGTATGCTGTGGGCCGGTCAGGTATTAAGGTTTGGGCCTGCCCCAGGGCCAACATTTATGAGCCGGCCTTTTAGACCCATTAAGGATTACAGCACCAAGTGAAAGAAAGAGAAAAAGATCTGGTAGGAGTTGCAGAGCCGGTGGGAGTCGCTTGTTACACTATGGTTCAGGCTCAAAGGAAAAAGGGTTACAGGGCCTGGTTCGGGGAGAAAAATCCTGGGATCCCCGTAGGATTCAGGCCAGGTCCAGGGTCCAGGTGGGAGAATCTACTTGTGTCTCTGCGCAGGAATAGAGAAAGCTGACCAGTGCACAGGAAAAGAACAGTGTAAGGAGACTGTAACCAAAGTAAAAGGGTGGCTTACCAGCGCCTATGGGAAAGGAGCCTAAAGATTCTTCCAGGATGAAGGATCTGCTTAGATAAATCAGCTGAGCTTCCAAAGTAAATGACAGTCTTGCCAGTTCTGCCTGTTTGTCACCTTATGACTGCTTGAGAGTTCCAGCTGGGGGTGAGCTTGTAAATGGTTTTTATGGCCCCATGGAGCTGCTTTATTTCTTGGTGTAAGACGGTACCCCTGTGTCTCTGGAATCATTTGGGGTACAGGTGAAAATAAAGAGTTGTTTGGGAAGAAATTGAGTGGTGATTTTTCTATTTAAGTTAAATGGGGGGTAAATGAAATGGAAGTCCCTCAGTCCTATTTGTGCCACGAGTTTGTATCTTCAGAATGTTTTCCAGCCGACTGCACTGGGATCGAGGGGCTCAGGAGCCATGTGGGAGCTGAGGCTACAAATCAACAGAGGTGCCTGGTTCTGGTGGCGGAAGTTTGGGGCAAAGTCAGTTAACTGAAGAGAGATCAAGGGTGCACTGAAGAGTTGAAGCCATCGAGAGGTAGGCTAAGTTTTCCTACTTTACTCTGCTGTGCAGTGTCGGGAGATGTTTCGCTATGCTGCAGGCCCTTTCCCCCAATCCATCAGTGAATACCTTCATGCCCGTAGACAGTTCGGGGAAGGGGTGGATACATATATTTTTAACAACTTACAAAATTTACTCAAGCGGAGAAGTAATAACTTATTTTCAGTGGGGTTGCTTTAGCACATTAGTGCAGCTGTGTGGGGTGCAGAACTGAGAGGATCAAGCTATATTTCCAGGATCGAGGGCAACATTTTAAAATAGAACATCCAGCCACAGTTCAGCTGACATTGAATTTATTTATGCATTTATGTCCTCTCACTGTTTCTCAAGTAGGACATTTGCACGAAAATAGGACCCGTATCCTTCAACCTAGACTTCTTCTATCCCTCCAGCATTTCCCTCCACCACAATCATAACTTCTGCTTGTGACATCAGCATCTGTTGCTGTGAAAATGACTATGATCTCACAAATAGGGGATTATGACTTGGGAAGCGAAAAGCAGTCAGAAACATAAAAATCTTGTTTTCATGCAGCTATGTTCAGCACTAAAAAAGGGTGGTGATAAATACAGAAAATGGATGAAATATAAGCTAGATTGTGTCTTATGTTTATATTTTGGGACATGTTTCCTGGATACTGAAACTCTGACTTAGATGATTTGCTCTGGGTTATTCAGTGATTAAGTGACTGTGGTGTGATTTGAACACATCACCTGATTTACAAGCTTGTGCTCTAGCCAATAGCCCATGCTGCTTCTCAACTTGTGCTATTATGTAGTATCCCTGTACCTACAAACCATGACACCTACTAGAGCTGTGCATAATTTTCAAATTCCACATCTGCTGGAATTCGCTGGCATTTCAGACATTCCACTTATTTCAGTGGAAGGAGCAGGTATACATGCAAGATATGTCTCTTTGCAGATGGCATGAAGCTATGCAGCAGAGTAGACTGCGAATAGGGAGTAAAGGAATTCCAACATGCATCTGTCAGTGCAGAGTGTTTGCTTGCTTGTTTTGGCATTAGTAGTGCTGGAGGTGCAGAGATGCAGTGTGGGGATGGCAGTCGAGCCCAAAGCAGCTTGACCTGTATTGGGCTAGTCAATGACACACCTCTGAAATGCTGTTCTCTGTAGCAAAACATTTCTCGCGCAAACAACCAACATAAAAAAGATGGGCTCTGACAATGTTTAACTGTCAATCACAAATTCATAATGGGTAGAGGATTGAAGAGATGCAGAGCAAATTACATTCTCTGATTTGCCAATTTGAATAGCAGCCAGTCTCTTATTAGCCAGAAAATACAAAATCACACATGCCCCCACAATGCAAAGCATCATGGGCTGCATATGCAAATCACCACAGAATGTTATGCTGGTCCAACTTAAAGCAGAATTGTATGGTGCCGAAAGGCCTCTCACACAGTTTGCAAAGGGTGCTAACAGAAGACATAGACACGTGTTTCGTCCTACCAGGACTCATCAGTATGCCTCGTCTGTTTGACACCCCAGTGGAATGGACCAGCTACCCTAGAGGCAGTGTGCCTTGGATATATTGTGGTGAACCCATTAAAATAAAAAACTATTTAAAAGACAAAGAACCGAGGCCTTTCGGCACCATACAATTCTGCTTTAAGTTGGACCAGCATAACATTCTGTGGTGATTTGCATATGCAGCCCATGATGCTTTGCATTGTGGGGGCATGTGTGATTTTGTATTTTCTTGAAACTTGGCTTCCCAGCCAAATGCCCTTTGGGGTAACCCTTGCCTCAGTGTTTGCGCACAGAGGTTCTTTATCTTTAAATAGTTTTTTATTTTAATGGGTTCACCACAATATATCAAGGCACACTGCCTCTGGGTAGCTGGTCCATTCCACTGGGGTGTCAAACAGGCAGGCATACTGATGAGTCCTGGTAGGAACGAAACACGTGTCTATGTCTTCTGTTAGCACCCTTTGCAAACTTGTGAGAGGCCTTCGGCACCATGCAATTCTGCTTTAAGTTGGACCAGCATAACATTCTGTGGTGATTTGCATATGCAGCCCATGATACTTTGCATTGTGGGGGCATGTGTGATTTTGTATTTTCTTGAAACTTGGCTTCCCAGCCAAATGCCCTTTGGGGTAACCCTTGCCTCAGTGTTTGCGCACAGAGGTTCTTTGTCTTATTAGCCAGCTTGACTAGCAGCTCGAGAATTTGAAAGGGGAACTATTTTATAGAAACTTGCATATTATGTACAATTCCTAAAAAAAGACAGAAATTGTAAATAGTGTCACTTTTAATGACCTCTACTCCAGTCTTGTGTAATGAACTCAGTCGTCACTGAGTTCCCGGATAGAACCTGAAACTCCCTTCCTCGCCAACCTTTGAAATGTAATATTTCAATTCATTTCTTTATGCAAGCACAATGGAGAATTAACATTTTGGTTTAGATGGGTTGTGCACCATGGTTCGAGCTCGGGAATTCAGTATTTATGTTAATAAAATGCAATGAGAGCTGAATCTGTGACAGTCCAACAGCAGCTACAGTCGTGTCAAACCCTAAAATCCAAAATGCCTAACCAATTCTCAGTTAGTCCATGCACTGAAAATGATGTGATTTGAATAACTGTTCAGTTATTCATACCTAGATCTCTGTTCACGCTGTTCCTTCTGTACTTGACAGTTTTTCTGTACATGGAGCTCTTCCTCCATCGTGTGGTTTAACAGTGCGCCACACATGACAGAAACTGCAGCATTTAGAAAACTGATTTGCAAGCAAGTAGTATGCTCACTATGGGGATGGGAAGGGAGGGGTGGGAGCAGTACAGCGTACAGTGGGTGGTAGCGGGAGGGTTTCTTTTGCAGTACGAAAAATCGGGGATGAGAACAGAGGGTGGGGCAGTACAGGCGCACAGTGGGTGGTAGCAGGAGGGTTTCTTTTGTAGTATGAGGGTGGGGACAGGAATCGAGGGGTGGGGGTGCTACAGCACACAGTGGGGCGATTCTTGGGGAGGTTACTTTGTAGTATGGGGGAATCAGGGACAGGAACGGAGAGATGGAGGCAGCATAGCTCACAGTGGGCAGTTTCGGGAGGATTTCTTTTGTAGTACGGGGGAATTGGGGAGAAGAATGGAGGGGTGGGGTGGTACAGCACGCAGTGGGTGGCAGTGGAGTAATCAGCCTTAAAAAAAGTAAAACTATAGGCTGGGGGTTTGGGGGCTGCCTAGGCCCCAAGAATATTTTTGTTTTATGTTGCATTGTGGTGCATTTTGGGGGGGGTCCTCTGAAACAGAATTTGCTACCCTGTAACCACCTCCCCATACCCAGTAAACTGCACTGTAGCCCCCTTCCCCAGAGTCCCCACAGTCCAATAAGTTGTCCAAACTACCCTCCCCATATCCCAGCCACCTTCTCCAGTGCATGGTCCCTAGCACTCCCCAGGCCCAGCAAGTTTCATCGCAGCTTCCCTCGCTAGAATCCTTAACCCTTCTCCAGCACAGCAAGTTGCATCCTACTGTAGGATGTAACTTGCTGTGCTGGGGAAGGGTTAAATTTCTACCACCCCCTAGTCCAACTCCCAGATACTCTGGCCCTCCTCAAGCCACCAGCCCATGATGTTGCCTTTGTCCCTGCCCATGCAGCAAGTTGTATCCAATATCCAAGCCCAACCCAGCCCAGCAGGAAGGGGTGTAGCCAGGAATTTCAGATGCATACACCAACTTAACACACTGCTACCCCCTTCCCCGAATGACCCTGGCCAGGAGTGGCACCTTACAACCAGTCCTCCCACATGGCCACCATTACCCTGGCCTGGCCAAGAGCAACATCTTGCAACCAGGCCCCCCAGCTTGCCACCCTTACCCTGGCCAAGAACGGCATCTTGCAACCAGGCCCCCCACCTTGCCACTCTTACCCTGGCCAAGAGCAGCATCTTGCAACCAGCTTCCCCACCCCACCTTTCCACCCATACCCTGGCCAAGAGCAGCATCTTGCAACCAGCTTCCCCACCCCACCTTGCCACCCTTACCCTGGCCTGGTCATGAGCAGCATCTTGCAACCAGCTCCCCCACTCAACCTTGCCACCCTTACCCTGGCCAAGAGTGACATCTTGCAAACATTCCCCCACCTTGCCATGCTTGTACACAGACAAGGCAACAAACTTGCCATTCAAAACTAAATACATAATGCAATTTCAATCAGTGCCCCCAATTGATTACTTTTCAGAAACCAGGGGATTTTAAGACACCTGTGGATTTTATCAAACTCAGAACTGGGCTGCTTCCAGAGCAGACATTGCATGAAACCTCAGTTGGTAAAGGAATTAAAAGACATTAAACTCAGTGTTGCATTTCTGTTCTACAATAAACCCTCTGGTGCTAACATAATTGTCTCCATAGCAAATACCATCCCAGCTTCAAGAAAAAGAAAAAAATCAGTGAATACATTTTAGTTTTTAACCCTTGTACTTGCTAGATTACTTTTCGGACAGAAACCAGGGGCTTTTCATCTGCAAACTCAGAATTGGGCTGCTTCTAGCAGAGCTCACAGTTTGAGTTGCAATATGAAATCTCAACTCAGTTTGTAAAGAACTTAACACATCATTAGTTTTCCCGGTAATGTATTTGAAGTTATTTAGAGATAGAGGAGATTTCATTTTGGACTCAAACTGCGAGCTCTGGAAGCAACCCAATGCTGAGTCTGAGTCTGGAAATACTTGTGCATAATATATGGTTTTATTTCCCCATGCATGCCTGGGTTTTAAACTGTAGAGAATGATAACACTGTAACAGTTACAAATTACAGTTGAATTATATTACATAGATACATATAGGATAAAGTATGGGGTGCAGTGTGTTACGAGAATTTAACACACACCCGAGTTGTTGGATGGCACATACTCCCTCGGGGTTTATAATAGCCATCCAACAACGAGGGTGTGCGTTAAATTTGAGTAAAGCACACTGCACCCCATACTTTGTTATATATAATTGAAGGGTTTCGTTTTTTTCTGGTAGGTTTAGGAATGCAAAAAAAAGAAAAACTGGAGTCTTACCTCGTGGTGAGTAAATGGTTTATAAGGAAGAGAGAACTGTAGGTTCTATTATTAACTATAAATATTTAATTATTTAAGAAGAAAAGTAAAGAAAAAATAACTGTCCTGATCATTGCCGTCCTTTGTCATGAAGTGACTGTTTTCAAGTGCTGGCGTCACTTGACCTGCAGGGGGAAGGTGAGGGTTGAAAGGGAGAGTGGTTAGGGACTATGGTAAAATTGTGGAGTGTAGCAGTCTGTTGTATTTTTTTTTTATTTTGTTTAGGTTGTTGGACTGTGATGGAGACAGTTTAGTATGGAGCGAATGCAAGTGAGGAGGTGAGTTGTTATGGACACTGATTTCTGTGAGAAAATGGACAGTTAGGGTTGTGCTGACTTTCTCTTCCTGTCTCGAGCGCTTTAGGATTGGAAAAAGCCATATGAATGCCGTTAACACCTACTCAGGTGTTACGGTATTTAACACACGGCTTTTTCCATTGAAAAAAACAGAACCCAGTAATTATGTATACATAACACTACATTGCCGCTCAAGAGTAAGTAAGTAGCCAATGAATACACACTTACATTAGTTGCAGTTGTAGGTTTTAAAAATTATGTACCCCTCTGACTTGCAGTTATACATTTTATTTTTTTAAATGTTGCATACCCTAACCCCCTGGTTCTGGACAGTTCAACAACTTTGTGATCTCACACCCACATTAGTTGCTGCAGACTAGGTATAGGTTTTATTGTTTACTCATTTTAAATACCCCTCTGGGTTGCACTTTGCAGACAGTTATGTTTTTAAAAATATTACCTATCACTCAGATTCTAGATGGCTCAACTTTCAGCCTCAGGCAGCCAATGTATGGAACTTGCCTTGCCTCCCGATCGTCTGACTGCTGGGACACTAGCAGTTCAGATGAAGCATTAGCAAGCAACACAGGCTCAACACATGACCACCACTGTACAGCAGGCAGGCAGGCAGGCTCCTCGACTCAGCAGTCAGCACACTCCACGGCTCAGTCAGTTTACTCCTGAGACAGTCACTAAGAACGGGAAGAATGAAAAAAAAACGTTAAGTACCCACCTCACAGACTAGAGCCGCCCCGAGAGTGGCACTTGCATAAGTTGCACCGCAGCTGGCATCAGTCTATAGCCAGATGAGGAGCTCAGTAAAACGGTGCCCAAGTTCTCCTTGCTGGCTGAATTTAGCAGGCATCCTGATATGCAACTGGAGTCTGGAATTGGAAAGACTGTGTTGATTGAAGATATGTCTGTGTGTGGATCTGGATCAGACCTCTCACCGAACGACTGCACAGCGCAGACTTCTGCCCTCCTCGAGTATGCTCAGGGCTTGGGGGGGGGGCAGTGAGCTGTTTCACTCAGGTCAGCACTGTCACAGTCAGCTCTGCTCTCTTTCCGAGTCCTGGTCCGGTGTCATTTTCTCTTGGTGTGACTGCATGGGACCTATCTCTACTCTCTCTCGCTCTCAGCCACCCTAGGCCTCTGTCCAGTCCAGAACTTGACTCAATAGCCACAAAAATATGGTGGGGACAAACTGGCAGCAAGCAGCAAAAAGAAATAGAATAGTGATGATTACAGCTCTTTTTGGAGAATTCTTTGAGCCAATGCCTGCCACCAATTTGCCACCCGCTGCCAGTAGTTTCTACAACTTCCACTGCTGCCGCTAGCTCAGTGAAGTCTGCCCACAGTCAGGACTCGGTGGTCAGTGCACTCCCCTCACTGGCTCCTTGTCTGAGACTCAGTGCACTCCTCTCGCTGGCTCCTTGTCTGGACTGGTCCTGCTGCTGCTCAGTGCTCCCTCTCTAGCCGCTTAGTTCCCTCAAGAAACATAGAAACATACAATTTGATGGCAGATAAGGACCGCTTGGCCCACCTAGTCTGCCCATTTCCCTATCTAATGGATAAGTTGCAGATTCTAGTTAACCAACAGCCTATTTCCTCCTACCCCCCCCCACTAGAATTGCCTTATGTCTATCCCATGCATTGTTGACCCCAACTGTTTTGGGCCACTACCTCCTCAGGAAGGCTGTTCCATGCATCTACAACCCTCTCCATGAAAAAATACTTCCTCACATTACCTCTGAGCCTTCCCTCTATCTTCAAATTGTGCCCCTTGTTCTTGCACATCTCTTTTCTGAAAGATGCTACCATCTTGGACTTTGTTGATTCCCTTGAGGTACTTGAAAGTTTCTATCATGTCCCCACTCTCCCTCCTTTCCTTGAGGCTATACATATTAAGCTCCTTTAGTCTTTCTTCATATGTCTTCTGGTGCAGACCCGGCACCATTTTGGTTGCCCTCCTCTGGAAAGCCTCCATCCTGTCTATGTCTTTACGGAGATGGGGTCTCCAGAACTGCATGCAGTACTCCAGATGTGGTCTCACCGTCTGTACAGAGGGATAACAACTTCCTGTTTTCTACTGGTGATGCCTCCCTATGCATCCCAATATACCCCCAGATCCTCCTTATTGCCTTTTCACATTGCTTGCCCACCTTAGGTCATCTGATATAACTACCCCGGCCCCAGCTCCCTTTCATTTTGTTGTTGTCAGTATCTCACCCCCATTGTGTACTTTTCCCCTGGGTTTTTGTTTCCCAGGTGCATTACTTTGCACTTCTTTGCGTTGAATCTAAGCTGCCATACATCTGACCATTCCTCCAACCTTGCCAAGTCACTTCTCATCTTTTCCACCCCACCTTGTGTATCAACCCTGTTGCAGATCTTTGTGTCATCTGCAAAGATACATACTTTTTCTTCCAGTTCCTCTGCAATGTCACTTATAAAGACATTAAAAAGGACTAGACCCAGTACTGAACCCTGCAGTACCCCACTAGTAACCCCCCTTTCTTCACTGTGAACTCCGTTTACTATTACCCTCTGTGTCCTGTTGTCCAGCCAATGTTTTACTCAGGCTGCCACCCTGGGACCCACTCCCAGGCTGGCTAATTTGTTATTAATCTTTTGTGTGGGACTGTGTCAAATGCCTTGCTAAAGTCTAGGTAGGCCATGTCCACAGCCCTTCCCTGGTCTACTACTTTGGTCACCCAGTCAAAGAAATCGATTAGATTCATCTGACATGACCTTCCTGCTGTGAATTCATTCTACCTTGGGTCCTGTGTCCCACTGGCCTCTAGGTACTCAACAATTCTTTCCTTCAGAAGTGAGTCCATCATTTTCCCTACCACTGAGGTCAAACTGACCGGTCTGTAGTTTCCTGCCTCTGTCTTGCTCCCACATTTGTGAAGGGGAATCACATCCACCCTCCTCTAGTCCTCAGGTACCACATCATCCTCCTATGATTTGTTAAAAAGGGTAGTCAGTGGTGTTACTAGTTCTCCCCTTCGTTCTTTTAGAATTCTGTGGTGAATCCTATCAGGTCCATTGCTTTATCCACCTGCAGTTTTAGGAATTCTTTTAGAACCCTTTCTTCTGTGAAAGGACTGATATCAACCCCCCTATCCAGAGTGCTTCTATTGACTGGATTAGGTACCTCCCCCTCCTCTTCCTTTGTGAATACTGAGTGTAAACGTGGTTAATAAGGAAGTCCAACACAGTGTCAGGATGCCAAATAAAGATAAGGATTTAGTTTTACAATGGTATAAACAAAAAGCAGACTGAATTCATCAGAAAAATAAACATAAACAGAAATTTCAATGTAGCACTGCAGTTACAACTCCTATCCTACCAGTGCATGCATTTTGTGCTATTAAATCGGTCATGTACAAATCATATAAAACCTAAAGGTTAGTACAAACAAGTCCATTTCTCCTGCTGCAGTTTGGCTCAGCAAGATCGCAGAGGATCCTCCTTTTATTCTTTTGGTGATTTATTAGCACATTCATGCAGGTGGTATTGTGCACATTCGAGCAGTGAGTCACTCATTTAAGGAATGCAATTGGGGCACAGTGTAAACATGGAAGAACAAGGACATTAGAAAAAAGAGATAGAGATACTAAAAACAGCTACAGGTGGCCTTCCTGATAGTTGGGAAAAACAAATGGGAAAGGCAAGAGAAGTAGGATAGTTAAAGGCATAGTGTACTGCTGCAACAGATTTAAAGCACTAGAAAGACCCTGCTCCTTCCAGAATACACACAGCCTCTATTACTCTGAGCAGAATTATTCATTCAGTATCCCTGCTTTTTCACTGGCCCTCTCTGCCCAACCACCCTCCTCTTTATTCAGCCTCAGTATCCCTACATTAGTCTTTCTTCGCTCCCTAATGTACCTATAAAAGGTTTTAGCCCCCTTCTTCCCTGAGTTGGCTGTCTTTTCCTCGGTATGGGCCTTTGCTATTCTGACTGTCTTCCCCGCTTCATTCTGCTTTCACTGGTACAGTTCTCTGTCCTGCTTCTTCTGTGTTTCCTTATACTTCCCGAATGCTATATTTTTCTCCCTAACCTTCCCTGCCACTTCTTTTGAGAACCATAGTGTTTTTTTCTTTCATTTTGTTTATTTGCTTCACACAAAGTCTTGTTGCCTCTGTGATGGCAGTTTTGATGTTTCCCCATTGTTGCTCTACCCCACCTTCTTGCCTGTTTGCTAGTGCTTTTCTGAGGCACTCTCCCATTTTGACAAAAGCAGCCCTCCTGAAGTCCAGTACCTTCACTTTTGTATGGCTTGACTCTACAGCTAAGTTTATCGTGAACCACAGTTTGGTGGTCACTTGTTCCCAGATGGCTACCCACTTCTAGATCTAAGATCCTCTCTTTGTCCTCATTTGAGAGTACCAGGTCTAAGACTGCGTCCTCCCGAGTAGGTTTCAACACTAGCTGTCTGAGGCATGCCCCCTGTACGGCATCGAGAATGGCCCTGCTCTCGGATGTGGCTGCAGTGATGGTTACCTGTCCTGGTGGTCACCTGGAAGCCGGATCCAGAAAAACAAATAGAACACAGTGCAGGGCTCCTCCAGATTTAAAGTCCCCACTGGCAATAGCTATGCCCCCATGCTGATGTACATAGCCCAATCAGCTCCTTGAGTACCTGGAACAGACTTGATTGAGCTATGCAGTATGGCAATGTCACAGTCGGTGCAAGGCAACACATGCCCATGAGTCCAACCCCCCCCCCTTGCACCTGGCAAAACAAAGGAGCCTGCAACAAGCCCATGAAAATAAACTTGAACAACAGCAGAAGCTGGAAACAAGAGCCGCCAGGAGCTGCCAGCTTGCTACCCCCCACCACATTTCTGTAAGTACACCTCGGCTTAACTGGCATATCAGTAGCTACGCCCTTGCCAGCAGGTTGTGTCATAGTCCCCTCAACCAGACCCCACACAAAGTGCAACAAACTGAACAGGTACCAAACTGTGAATGCCTCCCCCACATAAACTTAAATACACTTTTTAATGCAACAAAGTCACTGTGGTCCACAGCCTCTTGTTTTTCTGTCTCTTCACAAGTATTCCTCTGGTGTCTACAACAAGTACCTGGAAGGATGAGGGGTAGACATCACAGACCATTTACAAAAGGACACAGAAGGAGCTATTATTAAAAAAATAAAATAAATAAATAAATATCACTACACTTGTACAATAACATTCCATACACAGCAGTACCGATGCACACACAGCCAAATACATTAAAAAGACATGAAGAGGAATGTCCCTCAGTTTCACAATTAGAATTCCACCCCCTCCCATACTGTATGTAAATCTTATCCTGATTGGTGATGCCCAACCAACAGAAAATCATCAGGACATAAAAACCTGATTTCCCACTACTTGGAACTTGTGATAGTTCTCCATGATATGGTGATGTGCATATGCCCACCCCACATTTTGTCACTGTTTCCCAAATCATCAGGGCCATACTGTCACTTAGTCGGTCACTCTGTCTCCAAGCCCATGACTCCTCCAAACCATATACCTGCATTAGTGAGCCCCCAGATTGAGCCACAGCTATTTTCAACACATTCTAACATTCACTCTTTAAATTAAGTACTGAGGATGCCCAAGTGATGATGTATACTTTCTATTACACAAAAGGGAGAAGTATGTAGAGCTGCAGTGGTGGGGTGCTGGAAAAGATTGTGCCCACATTTATGTTGCTGCCTGTCTCACAAACTCAGAATTCATTAAAGCAAAAAGACACATTTCTGTTTGTCTTCTATGCCAAATTTAAAATAAACTTCCTGCAAATTGTTGTTCAAGAAGACCTCCAAACTTGTTTTTAGTTTATGTCTCTATGTTTGTGTCTCACATTTCCCACATTCTAAGTGTCAATATTTTACTTCACAACAAGCCAAAAAAGTAGATAGACGCTCCCCTCGTTCATTCCCTTGCAGTCTGCCTGAACAATGATACCCATTCCAATGCTCACCATTCAACAGCAAACGGAATTCTTTCTGAATGGGAACTGATTTAATATTCGTTATAACTGTGCTTAACTTTGTGCTCGGCTCACCGGCAGCAATAACTGATGCAACTTATGTAGTACGCGGGAATCAGGGACAGCAATGGAGGGGCAGGGGTGTGCTGGCCCTTAGCCGGACAGTAGGGAGGTTTCCTTTGTAGTAGGGGAAGCAGGGACATCAACAGAGGGTAGGGCAGTACAGCGCATAGTGGGTGGTAGCGGGGGGTTTCTCGTGTAGTACGGGGGAATCGGGGACAGCAACGGAGGGGCGGGGTGGTACAGCGTACAGTGGGCAGTAGCTGGAGGGTTTCTTTTGTAGTACAGGGGAATTGAGGACAGGAATGGAGGGGTGGGGGCAGTACAGTGCACAGTAGGTGGTAGTGGGAGGGTTTCCTTTGTACTACTTACCACACACTATGAAACTGCATCACTTTCGAGTAGCACAAGGCACTTCTGACTGGGAAAGACAGGGAAGACAAACATACTGCAACAACAGGTACAATTTGCTGCAACAATCAGGGGCCACCCTGGCATCACATCATCAGCTTCTCTCGGCAAACTGCATCCATGAACATCTCCACATCTATCTGCATGCACACTGTTCAGGACGGAATGAGAAGCTGACGCTGCTATGATAGGGGTGCTCCCTGGTTGCGATGGCCAAATTGTTTCAAGTTGGTCGCACACTTGCAAACTAGTGTCACCAGCAGCATGTGCTAGCTTTGGTAACACACAGCCAAGCCCACAAAAGCAGTGGCTGCATTGGCCACAACAGTGCCGCACCTCCACAACCCGCTTCTCTCGTAAGCTGCCACAACATGTTTCATGCGCATACGCACAAGCAAACATAAAAAGGGACCTGAAATGGTTATAGACATGGTCTAAGGTTTGGCAGCTGAGATTTAATGCCAAAAAAAGTGCAAAGTGAAGCAATTAGTGAAGATGAACCCCAGGACAGATTATTAAATGGGGTGTGAGGTTGGCCACTACTTCTGAAGAAAGGGGCCTGGGGGTCATCATAAGTGGCTCCCTCAAACTAACCATTCAGTGTTATAAGGCCCACAATGAAATAACCAGAATGGTGGGATGCACTGGGTGGGTTTCAATAATAGGAGGAGGGAAGTGATACAGTTATGTATTGTGCACTAGTAATGCCCTTTCTAGAGTGTTGTGCCCAATTCTGGAGTCCCCACCTGAGAAAAGACAGAAATAGATAGGAATCAGTTTAGTGAAGGGTAACCAAAATGCTAGAGAGTCAACAGGGCTGATCCTTTGAGGAAAAGTTGGAGGCACTTAACATGTACTCATTCAGTGCCAGAAGGGTGAGGGGGAACATGAAAACCACTTTCAAGTAGGAACATACATGAGTTCAAGCACTCCTGGGACAGAGTTAGGGGTATAACAGTTGCATCAAAGGTAACTAATATAGTAGACATGGGGGCAGTGGTGGGATGAAAACTCCGCCTAGACAAGGTCACAAGGTAAGGTAGGGAATCAAAATTAGGGATGGATGGAGCTAGGTCTTTTTCAGTAAACAATGTCTGTGTTTCTATGAAATTCCATCAGAAGCGGTATTCCAAAATTCCAAAAGTGGAATTTTTTTTTCAAACCAGCAGATTAGTAATCCGTCATTCACATAAACTGCAGATTCATTTTCTGCAAACCGTGGAATAATACTGTGGGTATTAATGTAATCTATTGAATTTTAGTCTGCAGTTTACATAGAAATACCTTTAGGAAATTTGCAGAATTCAACAATAAGTTCCTAAATGCATTTTGGAAGTGGAACTGCATTCTGCACAAACAAGCTGTACAACTATACCTACAGACATGTGCTTGCTGTACTTTCTTTGATAGACCTATTCCTAAAACCAGTATAAGGTATAATGTATAAGCAACTACTGGTTCCTAAAACCAGTATAAGGTATAAGTAACTTTTCTTTGAGGGAAAATGACACCCACAGTACATTAACATTAAATGAGCTAGTTGCTTTCATAAATATAGTTGACAGTAGTAAATAAAACCTTGCAGAAAAAAAAGGTTGAGATGAGAGAAAAGTCAACTTCCTGAAGCTTGGATGACGCTACTGCAGATAATCTGTCTTAAAAGAAGTGTTGGAACGCTATCAGAAAATGACTCCCAAAACAGAAGCTGTACATCTTAATGGAAAAGCAATGTTGTTCACAAGAGTCTTTTTTTTTCAAACCGCGTTTGGGAAAAACTGCCAGGGCTTGATCTGCTTACAGATCAGTAATATCAGAGTAACTGGCTGGAGAGGAGCAGAGCTTGCAGCGTTGGCTGCTCTGCAGTGGTTTGTAAAGAAAACAGTTTCAGTTTTGGGTCTTGGAAGGATTCCTCCTGATGCCCCTCCCCATTTACACATACAGAACACAATGGAAGCATGTGGTTGAAATAAGACGACTCACCTTTTTGAGTAAGTCCAGTCATTTAGCATAGGAATGAGGTAACTGTGCTGTCGTCTTCAGAAAAAAAGAGCTACAGTGTAAGGGGCACTTCATGCCGACCCTCAAAAAATTATTTGAATTTTGAATTTTTGGCTAGGAAAGGCACATTGAGATGAAGCTCATTTCAGGGTGCATCCTGGGAGCATAGGATGGTTAAGTGACTTGCTTATGGACACAGTGTTAATAAGTGGCAGCTGTGGGTTTTCAAAACCAGATCTGCTGGGTTTCCAGGTTCACAGCTTGGTGCCCTAATCTTTGGGCTGTTAACATAGCAGTGCAGACTGCCTGACCTGGTGGAGCTGGTAGCACAGGTTACCATACAGGAGACCTGGTGTCATGCTGCAATCCCAACTCCCAGTCCAGGGCTGGAGGGGGCTGTGGGAAGATTGCAGACATCATGCTTATGGGTTTCAGGGGGATGTTACAGACCTTTCCTTTCTCTAGTGCCTCCTACAGTGGCTGCCATAGGCATTTTAGCATGTTATGACTACACACTGTTGAACTGAGACCTGCTGAGGGGTTGCTGTATAGGTGGGGAGGCCTGATAACAGGAGATGGGGGAGGCTTTTGAGGAAAATGGAAAACAGGCCATCCTGCCATGTCAGATGACACCTGCCATGCCCCTCACACCCACAGGCCTCCGATTCCACAAGGCTCCCCACCACCCCCCATACACAGCCATGCACACTGGAAGTTCTTCCCTAATTGCAGAAAGGGGTCCTCATGATGGGGTAGGTCAGAGGACTCTGAAAGTGGAAGCATGGAGGTATCAGGAATGAGCACTCAGCCGGTGGAGAGTCTAAATAGAAAGAGTGACTTAGGTAAGCTCGTGGGAATAAGATGGCCACAGGGGAGCACCAGCCACAAGCAAAAAATAAAAAATAAAAATAAAACTTACAACCAACATCTATAGAACTTAACTATACAGCACATTACAATTTGAATTTCAAGCCATTCTTTTCTCTTATTACTAAGGCGAGTTCCACTCAAGCATAATTTTCAGTCCTGGAAGCTCACCTGCTTTTGATATCTAGTCCATAGTTGCTGTCAAAATCTTCAGCATGTGTTGTCATACTCTGTTGCTGTGGAAATTAATATGATGTAGTGCCATGCAGAATTTTCAGACTATCTCAGAACAGAATTTCATTACATTTAGGAAAAATTCCAGTTAGAAAATGGGTAGAGAAAATTCTTGATACTGACTAGCTAAGGCCACCAACCAGCCGGCCGGTATCAGGTAACAGAGAATGAGAAATAATGAGTCCCAGTCTCTATTGCCCGATTATGTTCTGTAATCCTTGTTCCATAGAACTTTAAGTTTGAAATCGTTGTCATGCTTTTTATGTTTGCTTGTGCATGTGCAAGAAACATTTCGGCACAGCTTAGGAGAGAAGCAGGGTTTTGGATGTGCGGCACTGTGGGGGCCAATAGCCCAATGCCTTTTGAGGCTTGGCCCACTTTCCCCAATGCGGTGGCACGCGGCTGCTGACACCACTTTGAAATGTTTTCACCGCTGCAATCAGGGACCACCTCATCATTCCAGCATCAGCCACTCCACTGCAATGAGGGAGCGACCCGTCACTGCAGGGTGGTACCTTGCCACCCAGTTCATTTGCCGATGAAGATCCCAGTCCTCATCTGCATAATGTATCCACCCCCAAGTTTCTGTTGTTTGCCAAGGGGGTACCCAATCCCCCTCGGCATCATGCGCCCCCCAAACAGTCTTTCTTTGCTGATGGGGCACCCAATCCCTGTCTGCTTCTGTCCCCCCTTCCCAGTTCAGTTTGCCGATGGGGGAACCCACTCCCCATAGGCATAATGTCCCCCTCTCCAGTTTGTTGTCTGCCGAGGGGGGTGCCCAATCCCTCTTGGCTCTTGCCCCCCAAGTCGGTATGTGCCAACGGGGTGCCCAATCCTCCGTCAGTTACAGCCCCCCCAAAACACTCAGGTGGCATGCTGGGAGCCCACCCCAGTATTCCAAATGTCCCTGAAAAAAAAAAACAGTCCAGCAATGTTTTTTAACCTATAAAACAGAAAATGGTCCCTCATTGAGTCCATTGGCCCCTCCCTCCTTCGCGCCCACCCTCTGCACGCTGCCTCCCCAACACCCCCTCACCCCATGCTTACCTCTGGAGCCCAGCGCAGCGATCTTCGGTGGACTGGGAACATGTCTGCACTCTTCAAAGCTGACCGCGAATTGAAGAAATGCTGGTAAGCTGTATAATAGCATAAATAGGTTTTTTTTCAACTTTGGTGCATGTGTCAGGCATTGTTGGGAATTTTGGCACCAAATTTTCAACATGGGGTTATTGGGACCCCTCCTCATGAATTCAGCCACTATCATGGCGTTATTCAGTCCCAAAAGGTGATTTCACAGTCACTGCGCGGAATCACCTTTCAGGACTGATTAACGAAATGATAGTGCCAGTGTTCATGAGGTGGGCTCTCAAAAAGCCTATGTTACAAATTTGGTGAAAAAAATTTAAAACATTCCTGTTTTATGAGCAATCGTTGCACAGTTTCCACGCACGCTTGTAACTTTGCGAATTTGTAATATTTTCACTCCAGATTTTCAGCATTGGCATTTTTCCACACCTCCTTATGAACAGTACAGCTGTCATTTTACACATCCTGGCCAAAATGTGTTTTTGCGCTTCCAGCGCAGAATAGCACGGTTGCTGTGGAAAATCAGTTTTTGGGACAGATTAAGAAAATGACAGTGATGCTGTTCATGAGCAGAGGTCCTAAAATGCCTATGTTGAAAATTTGGTGATAAAGGTCCATAAAATGATTGTGTTACAATCAGTGTTTGGGACAGATTAAGATCAAGTGAGTGAGAGAAGGGGAGTGAGCAAGCTCAACGGAGCTCTGTCAGGACTGCTGCAGATTTCTTTGTGGGCAGAAAAAGGCACCAACACAGGCAGGAGCCCAGTACAAAAGGACAGCCTGCACCACCGGGAGAAACAGAATGAGCGAGTGAGAGAGGAGGAGTGAGAGAGCTCAACCGAGCTCTCTCGAGACTACTGCGGATTTCTTTGTGGGCAGAAAAAGGCGCCAACATAGGCCGGAGCCCAGTACAAAAGGGCACCCTGCACCACCGGGAGAAACAGAATGAACGAGTGAGAGAGGAGGAGTGAGAGAGCTCAACAGAGCTCTGTCGGGACTGCTGCAGATTTCTTTGTGGGCAGAAAAAGGCGCCAACGCAGGCAGGAGCCCAGTACAAAAGGGCAGCCTACAGCACCGGGAGAAACAGAATGAGTAAGTGAGAGAGGGGGAGTGAGCGAGCTCAACAGAGCTCTGTCGGGACTGCTGTGCATATCGTTATGGGCAGGAAAAGGCGACAATGCAGGCGGGAGCCTAGTACAAATGGGCAACCTACAGCGCCAGGAGAAACAGAATGAGTGAGTGAGAGGGGGGGAGTGAGCAAGCTCAACGGAGCTCTGCCGGGACTTTAGAGTTGCCCACCCTCCCACCTAGTGTCCTCTGTGGTCCTATATTACAGCAGGGTCTCTGGGGTGGAGACAAAGCAATGACTGGATACTTTTAGGATTGCTGTAATAATACAGATTTAGTTTTTCTGTTTCATTCTCTAACTGAGCTAAGTACTGAGCTACACTGTTAGGATTGCTGTAATAATACATATTTATTTGTTCTGTTTCTTTCTCTAACTGAGCCGAGTAATACTTGGAGTGCAATAAGATTTCTAACTGGGCTAAGTGAAACTATATGAGAGCTGAGAACAAAAAGTATGGCAGCTGAGGGGTGAAAAGCAGACAAGGATGCTTTAGGATTGCTACAGTAATACAGGATCTAACGGATGAGATTTGAGACTGAATTAACCTGGTCGGCAAGGGGGCAGTAGGACGACTAGTGTTGAGGGGGGACCAGGAATTTGAGTAAATAGGGGCCTAACTGTTGAAGTAGGGTACAGAAACTGGGAGTAAGAGCCCGTAACATTAGATGGGGCCAAAATGGGGTAGGTGCCACATGTCAAAAGGGTGGGCATCTTTGGAAGGGTGGTGGGGTGTACAGCGTGTGGGTCTGCCATGATCCTGGATTGGGTTTGGAGGATGAGGAGATGTATGGTCTGTAGGCGCCTGGCTAGTTTGAGGGAGGAACTGTGGAGGTTAGGGAGGAGTCTAAGTGGCAGGGCAGATGATTATGGTAGACATCCTGGCTGGGGGGGTAGGGGATGGCAAGGGGGGATGGAGGAGGAACAACTAGGGACTGAAACCAACCCCAATGTCATAGGCACTAGCAGAAATGAGAGGAGAAGGAAGGGGGTGTCTGAGGTGAGGAGGAATCTTCCTGATGGGGAGGAAGAGACCACGAGAAGTACCGGGGGGAGAGAGCAATGGCTGCAGGTAGGGAGGGACCAGTGGTGGCGTGGAGGGGAACAAGTAGGAGGGGGAAACTGGTAGGGGGAAGAGATGTAGGAGGGGTATGGACTAGGAATAGATTCAAGCCTCTGCTATGGGAGAGAGAGGGGGAGCAGGAACATACTGAAGTGGCAGAGGACAAGTGGAACATGAGAGGAATGACAACAGGTAGGGGAAAAGATAACAAGGACAAAAGGGTAGAAAGGGGCTAGTAAGGAAGAAGGGGTGGTGACTGGAGGAGAGAAGGTTACGGGAAGGGGGAAGGATGGGAGGGGCATCACTATCGGGGTAGAAGGGAATGGGGGCTGTAAATCAACAACAGCAGGGATAGGAGAGGGGTTGGAAATCATCAGGGGAGGAGGGGAGGTCAGCATGGGAAGCCGAGTAGGAAGCAATCAGGCTGGGAAGGAGTTCAAGGGGATGAGAGGAATAAGGCAGAGAAAAGGGGTTAGGCGGAAGTAGAGGGTACTGATACAGAAGTCACAGAAGGTGCAGCTGGCGGGGGTAAGGGGCAGGGAAGAACAAATAATGGGGTGGTGGAAGGGGCATTAGAAGGGAAAGGGGATAAGGGACGGGGGTACTCATCCTGGGGGATTCAATACTGAAAGGGGTGAGATGGGGGGAAGGGGGGAAAGGCTCAGCTGTATTTGGGTTGAAGCTATCCCCAGGTTGACTGCAGGAGGGGCAGGGCAGGCACTGCTGAAATGTGCAACAAGGGAGGAAGAAACCTCATTTAGTGTTGCATGTAGGTACAAATGACTTGGCGGGGGAGACTATGGAAGTAGTGAGGAGGAGGTTTGAGTAGTTGGGCAGGCAGTGTGAGGGGTGGGGGAGTCGGTGGCATTCTTGGAGGTACTCTCGGTACCATGTGCAAGCATGGGGAGGAAGGGTAGGATTGAGGAGTTCAACGAGTGGCTGAGGGATTGGTGCCACACCAAAAATTATGGGTTAGTGACTAACTGGGGTAGGGTCTGGAGCAATAGTGACTTGTACACGGGAGGGGCAGGCTACACCTGAGCAGGAAGGGGAAGGGAGTATTAAAGGCAGGATTAGAGGGGTATCTCTCTACTAAGGTGGATTTAAACTAGTGGGGGGTGTAAAAGTCTGAGGTTGGTAGAAGGTCTGGACAGGGGAGCCTAATGAGCTCACCCTCCTAGATATAGGTAAAAGCAGAGGCGTAGTAACCCTTGGAGGGGGCAGGCAGAGTGGTCTGAGTGCAATACAGAAGGCACCACCACTGGTAAGAATAAGGAGGAGAAAGGGTGTGGACTACCGGGAGGAGGGACACAGGCCAAGGAGGAGAAAAGTGAAGAGAGGGAGGGGAACGGGTGGAAGGTGGTCTCTCTCAACGCAAGAAGCCTGGTGAACAAAATTGCAGAACTTAAGGCGCTCCTTTCAGAGGGGAAGGTGGACATTGCTGCAGTGACAGAGACTTGGACCACAGAGTACCATAATTGGGACTTGGCAATCCCAGAATACAGGATATACAGGAGGGACCGGGTGGTTGGAAGGGGGGGTTTGCACTCTATGTGAGGGAAGGGATTAAATGCATAAGGGATGGAGAAGAGGAGAGGACAGAGGCACTTTGGTGCAGCTCCTGGATTTCAAGGGCAGAAAAGCTGAGGCTGGGAGTGGTGTACAGACCACCAGCCCAATCGGGGGACCTGGATGGGGCATTGGCAGAGCAGATAAGGAGGATGTATAGAAGGGAGAGTGTGGTGATAGTGGGGGATTTTAACCTACCACGGGCTGACTGGAGGACCCCAGCCACTAGCAGTACCAGGCAGCAGATAATCCTTGATGCATTCCAGGGCGACTTATAGCGCGGTGTTAGAAATTGGCCTACAAGGCTTAGTAGCACTCTAGACCTAGTACTGCAAATGGGGAAGCGGTAAGGGAGTAAGGGTGGAGGACCCACTAGCAGGTAGCGACCACCAAACAGTGTGGCTCATTGTCGCACTGGGCAGAGAGACAGGAGGCAAGGGCACTAAGGTGGTGGACTTTACTAGGGTAGACTTTGGGAGGATGGGAGCAATACTGCAAGAGAGACTCCAGGATATAAGGCTGGGGATGGATGCAGAGCAAAAGTGGGGAGTCATAAAGACTGGGCTAACAGAGGCCACAGTAGCCTGCACCAGGGCCAAGAGTAAGAAGAGCAGAGCCAAGAAACCATGCTGGCTGAACAAGGAAGTGCTGCAAGGGGTGAGGGCAAAGATGGCTGCATACCGGAAGTACATAAGAACAGGGAAGGGAAAGGATAAGGAGGCTTTTGGGAATTGGTCAAGGGAGGTTGCCAGGAGGCTGAAAAAAGCTAAGGCCTCCAGACAATTAAGGTCCACACGGGGCGTAAAGGGAGGGGAAAGGACTTTTTTAGGTATATCGGGAAAAGAGGAAGTGCAAGGAGCATATTGTGAGGATAAAGAGGGAGGATTGGATGGAAAAGGGGAAGGAGCAAGTAGAAATTCTAATTGAGTACTTCTGCTCTGTTTTCACTAAGGAGAGGGATGGTCTACTACCAGAATGGGCTGGGGGTGTGGGGAAAAGGGGGGGGTGGACAAAGTGATCCCAGGGAGTAGGGTGCTAGAGGGGCTGAGGGCAGTATGGGTGGACAAGGCACCAAGTCCTGATGTTATCCACCCCAGGGTGCTGAGGGAGATGGAACTGTAGGCTGAGCCACTGGCAGATCTGTTCAACACCTTCCTGGAAACAGGGTGTGTGCCCCAGGACTGGAGGGTGGCCCATGTGGTGCCCATACACAAGAGTGGGCCTAGGGAGGAGCCAGGAAATTATCAGCCAGTAAGTGTCACGTCCATAGTGGGTAAGCTTATGGAGGCGATACTGAAGGAGTGGCTGGTGGCATTCCTAGAGAGTAATGGCCTCCAAGATGGGCAGCAACATGGGTTCATCTCAGGGAGGTCTTGTCAAACCAACCTAATAGAGTATTATGACTGGGTGACAAGGGAGTTGAACAGGGCCATCCAGTACATGTCCTGTACTTGGACTTCACAGACTGGGGGGAAGCTGATGGCAGTGGGGGTGGGAAAAAAGCTGACTAAATGGATAGAGAACTGGTTACAGGGGAGGGTGCAGAGGGTGGTGGTGGTGGTGGGGGAGCTCTCGGCACCCAGAGCAGTGACAAGCGGGGTGCCGAAGGGGTCAGTGCTGGGCCCGGTGCTATTTGGACTCTTTATCTCCAATATTGCACAGAGTGGGGAGCAGGGTTATTGTGTTTGCAGATTATACCAAATTGGGGGCAGTGGTGGACAAAGAGGACAGATGGGAAAAACTGCAGGGGGACCTAACCAAACTAGAGACATGGTCGGTGGAGTGGCAGCTAGGATTCAACACAAAGAAGTGTAAGGTGATGCACTTCGGGGCTAAGAACCAGAAGAGGGACTATTGGTTGGGGATCACAGAGGAGAAGGACCTAGGGGTGTTGGTAACTAGGAGCATGAACAACTCGGCCCAGTGCAGAAGAGCAGCAGCGAAGACAAACAGGATGCTGCAGTGTATCGCAAGGGGGTTCTCATCCGCACACAGGGATGTGCTTACCTCTCTACAGATCATTGATCAGACCACGCGTAGAGTACTGTGTGCAGTACTGGAGGCCATACCTGAGGAGAGTTATAAAGTTACTGGAGGAGGTGCAAAGGAGGGCAACAAAAATGTTAAAAAGGTTGGAAGGAAAGGAATATGAAGTAAGGCTGAAGGAGCTGAATATGTAAACACTGGAGGAGAGGAGGGATGGGGGGGATATGATTGAAGCATTTAAATACCAGAGGGTAAATAAACCTAGCACCAAGGGGATGTTTAAACTGAGGAGTGGAAGAGGGAGGGGGCACAGACTAAGGTTGTAAGGGGACATTTCAAGAGGAAAATGAGGAGGCACTACTTCTCTGAGAAAGTGGTGTTTAGTTGGAATGTGCTGCCAGAAGGTGTGGTAACATGTAAGACAGTCAATAGCTTTTTAAGAAGGAGTGGAATAAAGCAAGAGGAAGAGTCAGGGGGCAGGGGCTGGGAAAAGCGGGGGAGGAACTGAGGGGGAGGGGGTTGTGGCAGCTGCAATCTAGGGTGCTAGCTGCACACTCTGGCAGGCTTACATAGACTGATTGGTGTGTTCTGCTGGCAGATTTGTATCTTCGTATGTTCATATGTTCGTATGTATGTTCGTATGTAAAATCACAGTGACTCTGTTCATGAGCAGAGGTCCTAAAATGCCAATGTTGAAAATTTGGTGACAAACGTCCATAAAATGACTGTTACAAGCGAGTGTTGTGCAGTTTCCACACATCCTCATAACTTCACAAATTTGTAGTATTTTCACTCCAGATTTTGAACATTGGCATTTTTTCAGACCTTCTTATGAACAGTACAGCTGTCATATTTCACATCATGCTCCAAATATGCATTTACACATCTGGCTTAGAATAGCACAGTTGCTGTGGGAAATCAATGTTCAGGACAGATTAAGAAAATCATAGTGACAGTCTTCATGAGCAGAGGACACAAAATGCCTATGTTGAAAATTTGGTGAAATAATTCCACTAAATGACTGTGTTACGCGGAAGTTTGAGCATTTTTAATATTTTCATCCCAGATTTTCAACATTGCCATCTCTTCACACCTCCCTTTGAATGGTACAGCTGCATTCTTCACATCCTGCCCGATCTGTGTTTTCGTACATCCGGTGCACAATGGCACAGTCATTTTGGTAACTCAAAGTTCGGGACACATTGACAAAATCACAGTGCCACTGTTCATAAGAAGAGGTCCCAAATGCTTTCAAGAGGTGGGGGTCACAAAATGGCCATGTTGAAAATTTGTAGAGCAAATACCAACAAACGCCCTGGGCATTAGGGTTTCTAGCCGTAACGTCCCATCCCATACAGACTGACAGGCATTAGGGGTATGCCTTAGGATTGCTGACTGTAATGCTCGTGCCATTCTACCCCACCCCACCACCCTGCAGCTAGTGACAGGCATCAAGGTGTGCCTTGGACTCTTCGGCCCCAGAGTTCACACCATTCTCCTATACTGCACCCATTTCAGTGTATGTCCTTTTGAAGTGGGGTGACTGTAAAGCCGACAACCCCAAGGCACACTTCAACATGTGTCGGTGTCTGCTGGATAGGATGAAGTGAAATATCATGAACGTTATGGGTGACAACCCAAACTCATACCCCAATGCCTGTCCGTCTCTGCAGGGTGAAGGTGGGGTTGGTGTGAAGCTCAATACTTCACTGCCATTCCTATTCTGCATCTCTCTAACTCCTGCATTTCCAATGCTAATACCAGCAAGCAAACATACAGCATTGACAAATGCTTGTTTTTCTACTGTTTTACCGAGTGACTGACCCACCCCCCCAACACATACATTGCAGTATGTGTATTAAAATGGCACACACTGAGACATTTCTACTTAAATTCCTTTCTCACTACATAAAAAAAAATTCCTTTTTTTTTACTTGTAGCGCGGTCAGAAACCCCATACTTACAGAGCACTACACACTTAGAGACATCTTTCCTGTCACTTGCTCGCTCCCCAATCTGCATCTCTCCCCAAACACACACACACACACACATGGTCAAAATTTTAACTTTTTTTTAACATTAAACAGGACAAAATAATGTCATACCAAAATCATCTATGCCAGCCGATCACCGGCACTGGTTCTAATGTCCCATTGGCTTTCAAGTTCCACTTGCATACAGAGTACCTGCCACTGCCGCCCCATTGCCAAATAAATGTAAATGGGCTATGAAAAATGAAACCGAAGCTCCAACTTTATGTTGAGATTTTAAAAAAAATTAACAAGAAAAAAATGGAAAGTTAGTTTTCTGATGCCTCATCCCATTCCTGCATACTTCTGGGTGTCACGCCATCTAGTCGAGTGTGAGATAACAGCTGCATCTTCCTGCCGACCTCAGTTTAGTAAAAAAAAAAAGAGAGACAAAAAAACAGCAATAAAAAAGGACCTCTAGTTTGGTTGGAAAATAGGCTGCAAACACTGCAAACATTAATGATAGTTAAAACATCCAGACTGGGGTAGAAAGATTCCTGCATTCAACATAATGGCTACAGTGCCCTCTACTGCCAGTACCAGCACTGTGCAGTGCAGGGACTATTTTACACAAACCAGTTTTCTTTTATTGATTTTTAATAATTGTTTTTACACTTCAATTTTTTTTAAAACATTTTATTTAAATCACCCCAAACCCATTTTCTAAGTACAATATTATCCTCCAGGGTGGGCAGAATTGGGCTATACCACCCACCCAGTCAGGTATTATTGCTTACTTATTTCAGTGGAATTTGGTAGGAAGCAGAATTTCAGAATTCTGCCATGGAACAGCATGCTGCCATCTTGCCGTTCCTTATTTTTTCCACATGACCATTATATACAAACTCTGGGGAAGCAAGTAGGTGAATGTTATCTGAAATACCCCCACTTGCTTCCTAATGTTGTTAATTCTAGTAGCTAACGATGGTCTAGATAGTCTGGCCATAACGGAATCATGGTGGTCCAAGAATGACACTTGGGAAAAGAATATCATGGGAGTATAACCTATATTATCTAAACAGACCCCCAACAAAAGGTGTGTGGTATTGCTCTTTACATTCATGGGGGATATGAATCTCTAGATGCCAATAAAAAGATGAAATCATCTCTGCTGACAGAAAGTCTCTGGATAAAAGTATTCCCAAACCCCAGTGAAGCAATAGTTATAGGGCTGTGTTATCATCCCCACTATATTTCTCTCAAAGTCGCCCAACAATTAATGACTGAATTAGAACTAGCATGTGAATTTGGAGAAATGCTTTTTATAGGTGACCTCAACTTAGGGTACATTAACTGGGACTTGCATATGGCTTCCTTAATACAAGGTAGACAATTTCTGGCTACATGTGACCAGGCCCATATGAATCAGTATGTATTAGAACCGACACAAGGAGGTAATGTACTGGCTGTAGTTCTGGGGACACCAGGTTTAGAAATTATTGCTGTACCGGCCCTCCACTGGGTACAAATGATCATAATATTGTATGGCTTAACATTGATTTTACACGCTGTAAAATTCAGAACAAGTCATCCTTTTATTTGTATAACAAAGCCAATACAAGTAAAATATTTGAGGTATCAAATATAAATTGGGATGCCTTTTTTTCAAATTGTGATACAGAGGCCATGTGGCTTAAAATAAAAACTCTTGTTCTGGATCTATGCTGCAAATACATTCCCAAATATAATAAAAGTTCAGTGTAGAGTAAACCAAGGCCAAAATGGCTAAATAATACCATCTTAAAACTAATCAAACGAAAGCACAAATGTTTAAAGCTTATAAAAAATCATCAAGTCTGCATCTTGGAAGAAAATATAAGGTTATACAGCAACAATGCAAACTGCAATAAGAAAAGCCAAGGGCAAAATGGAATTAACACTAGCTAAAGGTGCTTCAAAACAGACGTGTAAAGTCTTTTATGGATATGCAATTCATTAAAAAAAACAAGATGCAAAGTAGACCCATTGACAAGTGGCAGCTCAGCAATATACAATGTAACAGACATGGCAGAATTATTTAATAACCATTTTTTGCAATATCTTTGCTAAGAAAGATAATAGTTATCTCACTAGATAACATCATTAAATAAGATCAATATTAGTGAGGAAGAAACTGGTATGAGAATTTAGAATTTGAAACCTGACTGCTCTCCAGGACCTGATAATATCACTGCCAAAATGGTCACTTTAATGTCCAAACATTTGTTCATTTGTTATATCCACTAAAATTATTTGAAAGTAGCTTGAATATAGGTATAGTACCAAAAGAGTAGCATGTAGCTAACGTCATTCGTGTGTTTAAAAAAGGAGACAAGACCAAAATCAGTAATTATCACCCAATCAGTCTCACAGCTATAATATGCAAATTATTAGAAGGTATCATAAAAGACAGGGTTCAGGAAATCAGAAGCAATATTGACACCGAACAACATGGTTTTACAAAAGGGAGGTCATACATCACTTACTTACTATGTTTTTATGAGAAGGTTAGTTATTATCTGGATGGGTGGGGAGGGTTCCATGCGATATTGTGTTCCTGGACTTTAGTAGAGCATTTGACTTGGTTCCGCATTGGGCAATACAGAAAAAACTGGAACTCAGAGGAGTTCATCAAATATATATAATGTGGATAAATTGGCTGGACAGCAGATCTCAGAGAGTGATGATTGATGGTAATTTCTCACAGGAGGGAGATGTGACTAGTGAGGTGCCACAAGGATTATTTTTTTTATTTAGTTGTTTAACCAGGTATAGCACACTAAGCTGAAAGCTTTTTTACAGGAGCGACCTGGGAGCACAAGGAGGTTAAGTGACTTGCTCAAGGTCACACAGTATGCAAGTGGAAGCTGAGGGATTCAAACCCAGGTCTGGTCTGCTGGATGTCACCAAATTTACAGCTCAGAGCCTTAGACCACTGCGCTATACTGATTTTGATTAGTTCTTGGTCCATTTATTTCCCCAAATTTTATCTCTTATCTAACACACAATTTAAACAGTTGGTCAACCAAATATGCTGATGACTCCAAAATTGGGGGCACACGTACATCATCTGAAGAGGTAAACCGTATTCCAGAAGATTTGAACAAGATCGCACACTGGATCGAGAAATGGATGAGACTTAACCAGGGGACGTGCAGTGTCATGCACTAAGGCAATAAGAATAATAAACAGTATTACAGGTTGTGTGGCGTGAGACTGTCAGAATCTACTATGGAACAGGATTTGGGGTATATGTTACAAACAAATCTGACACAGCCAAACAGGTAAGCAAGGCAACTACTAAAGCTAACAAGGCATTTGGGAAAATATCCTGAAATATTAAATCCAGAAATCCAGAAGTTTGAACCCTCTTTATAGATCATATGTGTGACCAAATTTCGACTATTGTAGTCAGTTCTGGTATCCACACAAAAAGTATGAACAGTTACAAATGGAAAGAGTCAAAAAGAGAGCAACTAGGTTAATGTTGGGAATAAACCACCTTGATTACAAATCCAGACTGAAAAAACTAAATCTTATGCCACTTGAATTAAGAAGAAAAAGAGATGATCTTCTACTGATATGGGATATTGTGCAGGATTTCTACTTATTTAATGAAACTGGATTCCAGTTCAAACAAAATGTTGTAGATACCAGCTGTCACCCCTTACAGCCACAAAGAATTAAGTTTAACAGCACTAGAAGGAAGGTTTTCTTTTCCCAGACAGTGGTCAACCTCTGGAATGCTCTTCCCTTGATAGTATACTAACTAAAAGTAAATCCATTTTTAAAGATCATGTGCAAAAGTTCTTAATGTAATTCAATGTGTTGCTGTTTGTGATTCACTAATAGGCTGCTCATTGGTCCTCAGCAGCGATTTCTGGTCTGTGCTGTTCAAATGCCAAGAAAATTTAGTTTACAGCCCTCACATACTCAGCAGTTCACGTACTGCCTTCTGTTTGTTTTTTCCGCTGCACTGCCTAAAGAACATCTTGCGTGATGATGTCATTTGGAGTGCAAGCGGGACTGTGGAGATTCTGACAGTACAGAATGCCACTGTCTTTGTTGTTTTTCTGGCTGCTTTAATAAAATAGAGCAATGACTTAATCATAGGGCCAAGGCAAATGCTGGTGCACATGCGTGGAGCCATAACTTTACTATTTCAACAATGGATTATAAAGATTTTAGCGCTTGGTTCATGAAACAAATTACTTTCCTAAGTCCAGCAGGAATTCGCCCGTCTGAAAAACATGTTAGCCTAACACTTTCCTGATATGGAAATTAGCTCCAGCATGACTCTGTAGGCTGTTCGGGGACCTTGTCAGAGGCGTGCCCCCAGATTGTGCTCGCGCAGGTACAGAATGACAAGTATGGGTTGGGAAGGGGGCTGCAGAATCAGCATGTTTTTATCATGTCAGGTTATCATTTAAAGAGATCGGGATTTACAGAAAGATAGAGTGAGGCGGTAATTTCAACTATGATTAAGTCATTGCTCTATTTTATTAAAGCAGCCAGAAAAACAACAAAGACAGTGGCACTCTGTACTGTCAGGATCTCCACAGTCCCGGACTGGGGCGGAAGGGGACTTGCTCACTCGGACCCCCCCCCACAAAGCAACGGAGAGTTTTCCTGTCCCGGTCGAGGCGCCGGCAGCTGTCCCAGCCAGGCGGACCTCCCGCGGACCACTGGAGTGCGGAGCAAGCTCTTCAGGTGGAGAGCCACAGGGGTCCGCTGTTAGATTTTGAATTTGGCGCTCGCCGCAGGACGAAGGGGATTGGTCGCTGGACTCTGCTGAGCCTTTAAAAGGCTTCATCCACGCTTCTGCGCCGCACCTGATCGTCGGGCTGGGGCGGGAGGGGACTTGCTCACTCGGACCCCCCACAAAGCAACGGAGAGTTTTCCTGTCCCGGTCGAGGCGCCGGCAGCTGTCCCAGCCGGGCGGACCTCCCGCGGACCACCGGAGTGCGGAGCAAGCTCTTCAGGCGGAGAGCCACAGGGGTCCGCTGTTAGATTTTTGAATTTGGCGCTCGCCGCAGGATGAAGGGGATTGGTCGCTGGACTCTGCTAAGCCTTTAAAAGGCTTCATCCACGCTTCTGCGCCGCACCTGATCGTCGGACTGGGGCGGAAGGGGACTTGCTCACTCGGACCCCCCCACAAAGCAACGGAGAGTTTTCCTGTCCCGGTCGAGGCGCCGGCAGCTGTCCCAGCCGGGCAGACCTCCCGCGGACCACCGGAGTGCGGAGCAAGCTCTTCAGGTGGAGAGCCACAGGGGTCCTCTGTTAGATTTTTGAATTTGGCGCTCGCCGCAGGACGAAAGGGATTGGTCGCTGGACTCTGCTAAGCCTTTAAAAGGCTTCATCCACGCTTCTGCGCCGCACCTGATCGCTCGGACTCAGGGAGGGACTTGTCACCGGACCCCCCACAAGCAACGGAGAGTTTTCCTGTCCCGTCGAGGCGCGGCAGCTGTCCCAGCAGGCGGACCTCCCGCGACCACCGAGTGCGAGCAAGCTCTTCAGGCGGAGAGCCACAGGGGTCCGCTGTTAGATTTTGAATTTACCACCCACCTGCCCTGTGTTAGTGGGGACCTTTATGTGCTGTTCTGTGCTGAAGTCCTGCCCACTGAATATCATCCTCCAATCATCAGCGTGATGCATACCTTCTTAGGAGGAGCTCCACGGTGGCAGCTGCAGCCTGGCTTTCAATTTAACTGTTGCCTTAATCCTGCGTTTGTCTGTCACACCTGTCACTTGCCTTGATCTCTTATTTATTATTGTCTCTAGCTACTACCCAGTTATTCTCTGAGACCTTGTTATCTGGACCGAACTTCAACTGGTATGACCTTTGCCTTCCATTGCTTCTTAAAACAAAAAGGGTGTTGTGAAGCTTTTCAGTACCTTCTAAGTAATAGGGGTCAAGGCTAGCCTATTTTAACCTTGATAGAGTGCCATGATAGTTACTATTACTAAGTTTTGATTCATTTAGATCTACTATGTAATGTATTTGCCTTTATTACTGACAATTACTAAGTAGCTAAAAAACAGCCTTGCACCCTATGTCTTTGGCTGGGGTCCTCGCATGTCCACTTGCCTTACTAGTGTATTTCCTGTGGATTCACTGCTTAACTGTTTGGTTGTCCTCTCTCATAGTTTACAGTGTCTGGTTGATTGTGGATTGCCTTGGATCCTCAATCCCATAGGTGTCAGCTGAGCTTGTCAACCTCTCTAAGTGGGTGCTGACCTGTTCTAAGACCTTCAGCCACAGACCTAGAATTGATTAGAAAGTGGCCAGTTCCAGGTTCCTGGACCCACGAGGGAATGCTCCTGTGATCTCTGAGTGTGGCCTTAAAAAGTTAGAATGTACCCATGGAACTGGAATAAGGGGATCCTCTGGGCCTCAGTCTATATACTGGCCCAACTTGGGACAGGCTGGCTCATTGCCAGTGCCACCTGCCCCTCATGCCAGTGTGGGATCGGGAGTATATGGCAGGTCACTACAGATGCCCCTCCACCAGGTGCAATGTCCTTCTTAGTAGCGTATGAACTCTAGAAAGGGATCCTATATCGTTCTCTTATCCTCACCAGGGGCTCAACCCTATGTCCATCAGCAGCGGTTATTCACCCCCTAACCCTCTCTCTTCGTCGATTGCTTGCAGCGCTGTTACTACTGGCAGGAGACATCCAGCCTAACCCTGGTCCTGGGGCACCTAACGTCTCTATTTCTTCTCCATCAGATAAGGCATGGGATGCTGCCAAGGGCCTGAGGTTGGTTCATATGAACATCTGCAGCCTGAGACCAAAGATACATGAAGTCCAAGCTTGGCTAGCGGCCTACAATCCGGACATACTAGCAGTCTCGGAGACCTGGTTAAAGCCCCATATTCTGGATCATGAGGTAGCTGCTGCTGGATATGCCTTCTACAGAAAGGACAGACCCTCTAGAAGAGGGGGCGGGGTCTTGATATATGTAAGGGATACATTTACGTCCTCCCTTGTTAGTCTGCCACTTGGCCAGTCCCTGGAAGCTGAAGCAATACTCATTCGGCTCACTCTAGGAGGGCTAACACCTCACACTGGCTGCTGTGCTTACAGCCCGCCCACAAATGCTCTCAGCTCTCTTACTGCCCTCCTGCAGAACCCAGCAGTAGAATCTGCTTCAGAGTCATCCTACTGGGTGACTGCAACCTAAACTGGGCCCTTGAGGCAAATCCACCCTCAACGCTAAACTTAATGACTCCCACCTCACCCAAGTCATTACTTACTAACTAGAATGAATCATGCCACCGAAGGCATACTATAATTGATTGGGTCCTGACCTCCACCTCAGCAATGTAAAATGGCAGGGACCTTCGCAGATGCATTGAGCGACCACTGCCTGTATTCGCCATCTGGAAGAACTGTGCGAATAAAGTCCCTCCCAGGATTTTTACCTCTAGGGACTACTCCAACTTCCGCCCCTGACCATTTTATTCGCTACTTAAATGACATTGACTGGAGCAATATAAGGCACCTCCCAGTCTGGAGGATGCTGTCAATTTCTTCCAGACATCCTCATGAGAATTATGGACCTTCTAGCCCTTTAAAACACACAGAGTAAAGGGAAGCTGCTACAAATGGATCCTGCCTTCTCTAAAACCCTGATGTCCGCCTGGACAAGGCCTGGAATAAGTACCGAACTCAAGGCAATCGGGGACCTAGAGGCCTACAGGGCCCTTAGAAATCAGTGTAAAAGGCTATTAAGTTAGCGTAAGAAAGCCTATATCACCAACCTTCAAAAACTAACCTTGGCAATCCTAGGCTTTTCTGGAAGCACATTAACTAACTCCTCAAAGGGAACATTCAAACGCCACCCAGCCCAATCCTGGCTAATGGGCAACTAATCTATGAGGGATCTCATATTGCTGAGACCCTAACACCTACTTCACGAACCTGGAGGCATATAAGCGGGACCTCCTGACACGAATTGTAACCCGGTTTTACAATGGCCCCAGGACCTTGATCGCCCTTTGTGTCACTTGAGGCTGGTCAGGGAAAAAGAGGTCCTTACTACCCTCAAATCCCTTCCCCTAAGAGGATCTGGGGTCCCTGATGGGATCCAAACAAGAATCCTAAAAGAGGGAGCCCCAGCCTTAGCTAAACCCCTAACTTGGCTGATCAATCGGTCCATAAAGGAGGGATCAGTACCCAAGCTCTGGAAACAAGCACTTGTGATTCCCTTACACAAGGAGGAGCAGCAGAGCCCATTGAGAATTTCAGGCCTATCTCCTTGCTGTGTTCTATAGCTAAGGTACAGAAGAAGCTTGTTTACTCTCAACTCCGGGACTACCTAGAAACTCACCGGTAATCTCACCATCTCAGCACAGGTTCAGGGCTACATGAAACGGATACTGCTCTAACAAAATTCTCAGCTGATGTCCTGAGTAATAACGATGGAGGGTCAGCACAGGGCGGTCTTCATTGACCTATCCAAAGCATTCAACCCTGGTAAACCATAACCTCCTTCTACAAAAAATGTGTTCTCTTGGCCTTGATTCTCACTCACTCACTGGGATGGTTCCAGAGTTATCTCTCCGAACGCACCCAGAGGGTAAAGTGGGAGGATAAAGTCTCTAAGCTAGTTCCACTTAAAGAAGCAGTACCCCAAGGGTCTATCCTTGGCCCCCTTCTCTTTACACTGTTCATTAATGATCTGCACAAAAACTGCGGTAGTAGCAGCGCTATTCAGTACGCGGATGATGCAGTCATTTACAGAGGCTCCCATAATTTACCCGAGCTGCAGACAGCCCTCCAAGAAGACATCCACCTGATGGAGGACTGGCTAACTCTGAACAAAATGGTTCTAAACACTAGCAAAATGAAGGTAATGCTCTCTGGCCCTAGATCCCTGGGAACAGAGAGGTCACACCACCTACAACTCCATTCCAGGGTGGGTGCAAAACTTGAGGTGGTCTCCTCTACCAAATACCTTGCCTTACCCTGGACCAAGATTTTACCCTAAAGAATCATGTAGATCAAATCACAAAAGCCATACATGTGAAATTAGGCATCCTCTATAGACTAAAGGACCAAATCATTCCTGAAGCCAGGGCAGCCATTGCCACAAGCGTACTCCTCCCAAAGCTCACATTCGGGGCCCCGATCCTCCAGGGTGTGGCCACGATGGAATTAGGAAGGCTGCAGACTCTGTACAATAAGATAGTCTGCTTTGCCACCTTGTCTCACCCTATGACTCACCACTGTGAGGCCCAATCCAGGCTCAGGTGGCCGTCGCTTGATGCTCGTCTAGCTTACCCTTCCCTCTGCCTTACATACAAGATACTTGGTCCCTCTCCCCCCCCAGCCTGGTTGGGCTCGTCAGGGCAAAACCCAACCCACGGTGCCTGCGCTCATCAGGCCAATCTCTCCTAGAGGTCCCAAAGATTAGGACCAAAGCCGGGTCTAGGTCCTTTGCATACACCGCCCCTTCCACCTGGAACAACCTCCCCTTGGAGGTCCGGGAGGCGGAGACTGTTTCTAGCTTCCGGACGCTGCTGAAGGGACATCTGCTCAATAGGAGCATATGCCTATGCCACAGTACCTGACCTAGCTCAGCCTCTTGAGCAGCTCACTTGCCCTCCCAACAGCCATCTTTGCAGGACATTTGGTCCTCTTCTCTTTGAAGGGGTGCACTTCGGTCCCTAACTTATCCCCCTTCCAACGCTGCGTACTTATCAGCTAACCCTAGGTCTACAGACGCTGCCCACTATTTCCTGTGGACCTGGTATCTAATCTACTATTTAGGATGCTTAAAGCTTAACGTGCTCATTATTTGTTACCTTCATGCTTTCCATTCTTTTGCGTCTGCAAAGATATGTACTCCTACTTTTAAAATACTATTCCACTCGCCAGTCTGTACTGAAATGTTACCTGTTTGTTGTTGTTGCACCCGGGTCGCCCCTGAAAAAGGAACCTCTATGGGCCCAGTGGGCCTACCCGGTCATCAAAATTCAATAAATAAATAAATAAATAAACTTTACAAATACAATTTGCTGAAATAGAAAACTTCAACATTATCATTTTGAGGCAATGTTTTCAAATGGATGAGGCAGCAGCTTGGGAACAGGGAGACAACGGGTTCAACCTGCACCATAGCCAACATACTTGCTGTGTGACATTGCATATGTCGTTAAACCACTGAGTGTTCCAGTCCATCCAGATACAAAAATGGGTAGCAGCTGGACCACACCGAAACAGATATGTTTCATAGCAACTGTGGCTATCTGGAGTTGATCAGTTGTTAAACATAATAAGTAACATAAACATAAAATATTAAAATATTTGTGTTTTCAAGTATATATCATTTTTTCTTTTACAAACTGCATGATTTCACTACTTTAGCGTGCAGTAATAGCATACTCTACTGTCATTTCACAGGGTATTTTTATAGTGATTAATGAGATCCCTAGTCATTTGCTCTTAGTTAAAGCATGCTTTTTGTGATTCTTAACACTGGGAGTGCAAACTGCAGTCAACACATTCACAGGGGCTTCCAATATACCACTGGGACCTGTAGTTATAACTCTGTCACTAATTAGCATGTGCACCAGGCCTGAATTTGCATGAAAGCACAAACTAGTCAGTGCTTCCAATATTGCTCTTGCCCTGCAAACTGCTGACTCGGCATTCCCTAACTCCGTCTCGCATTGCACAGACTCCATTTGTGAAATGCAAACCATTCCAGTATGCCTTCCACAGCGGGTTGACAGTGCCCCCTGAAGCCAAATGGTGATAGAAACCACAAAACACTATTTTCACATGTCAGCTTCATATATGACCATTATGAAAAGCTTAGCTGGACAGTTTCGAAACTGATGCCTTTCTCTTATGAATTAATGGCCAGCAACCACTGACTACCTGCTGTTTAACTGTTTGGCCAGCAGCCAATTCAAATACTACAGACACAGAAGCCCGCTCCCCAACTAGTAAAAGAAAGGCTAGCAGACTTAAAAGAAACCTTCCTATGGATATATTAGTGCTGGTACAAGCCACATGCATCTACAATGAAGTACAAGCACAGACCATTTTTTTAAAGATACTAATGGGTGGGTGAGTTGAAGTACTGTACTATGGAGGCAGGAGAAAGGTTTAATCCAGAAGATAATGCTCTAACCATTCATTGTTAAATTTATGAGTTCAAATCCCATTTACTGCATTGCTTTTATATTGTTTACCTGTTTTTGCTCTGTTAAGCTAAATCAGTCCTGAAAATAAGTACTTTCTCGCCTAGTCTACTTATTTGGTTACCAAAAATAACCAACTAATTAACTTACTAACTATAAAAAAAACTAGGTTGTATGGCATTAATTTGGTGGTCTTAGCTTGGTTCTCTGGAAACAGCAGTCCACGAGCACAAACTAGGACACAGTCTTACAATCACTGTGCAAAAAAATAGCAATGGGAAGGCTATAAGCCTGAGGTTCAATTGGGTGGAGCAATTACGTCACTCCCCCACCAGGATTTAATAGGTAGCTCACCCCAGGCCTTCCCAGGATTCATTTTGTTTTGCAGCTGGAGGCTCTGTTGGTCTGTCCTCTGAGCTGGCTGGGGCCTGCCCCCCCCCCCACCTGCTGTTTCTGTGTGTCTCTGCTGTACTTCGGTGCTTGTTTTTCCTGCTTCCAGTTTGTATCTTTCCTCTAGCTGTGTGCTTCCCTGTGTTTTGTGTCTCTTGTTTTTGGGCCTTGTTCCCTGTTTTCTGTTTTGCTGTATTTTGGTTTTGTCTTGTGGGGCTTTATTTCTAATCTCCTAGTATTCTACTACTCAGAGCTCCTACTACTGCTTTCGGTTACCTACAACTACAGCCACTACTACTGTTTTCTGTTATTACTATAGTACCCAGTGCTTGTTTTTACATTGTTACTCACCTCACTCAAACTGCTGCAATGCACCTGCAATCATTATCTGTGTGTTTCAGCTCAACCATAGCTGCTCCATGTTGCATACTTGATTCTTTTCACCTGACACAGGTTGACTCTGAGCCTAGCTGTGCTGTTCATTCATGCTCTCATTCTACTTGCAGCTTCATTGCACTGCCTTGTTACACCTGTTTTCAGAGCATTGTCTTCAAGTTTTATTGCAGCTACAACTCTGAGGTCAGCCACCTGAACTCCTGCTGCAGCTGTTAATGTAGCTTTGTTATTATGAAATCCTGCCTCACCGCCAAATTTCCTCAGAGTATTTGTCACCTTGATTTGGCCTCCTCCTCTGCTTTACCGTCCTGCAGTTCTTCCCCCTGTGCTGGCCATCTTGGATTTGATCCACTCCTGGCCTGCTTTCATTCTTTCTATTTTTTTATTTTTTTTTTATTTACCCTTTTTCCTGGCAGGACCACCAGCTACACCCTCGCCCTGGTCACGGCCCCCGGAGACCTCTACCACTGCCTATAGCTGCAGAGGACCCTCGGTCACCCGCTTGCCCCGGAGGGTGGGGCCTGCACACCTTCGTGACTCGAACTGTTACTGGTTGGGGTCTCAGCGGGCGGTGGCACATAGGCTCTCCAGGAGGGCTTCATCCATCGGTGGTCCTGCCCGCCATCTTTTTCCACCTTTATTTCTCCCCAGAGGAGGCGGGAGCGTGCAATGACGCCAGCATCTGCCCGTCTCCTCCCCCCGTCAGCTTCAGCTACATGAGAACTCCCAGCCTCCACGGGAGTCCCAGCACACCGAGTGCTACCCACACCCTCCCCTGAGAAGGAGAGCTGTCCAGTGGACGCCGATCCTACTCCCCGGTCGAAGTTTTCCCAACTCACCCGGATCCATTCTAACCCGGTCCTAGTGTCGCAAGCGGAAATCCCACCGCTGCGCTGATGGGCTGGCCCATTCTTTCTATTTTTGGCATTCATCCAACTCACCCTCCTGCCGTTCTCCTTCCCTACCAGCCATCTGGGATTCATTCCATGCTCGGCCTGCATTCTATATGTCTTTTGGGCTTGTCTATCATGGTTCCTATGCCACTTTATTGAACCGCGGCCCTCCTGCTGCATGTATTCAGGTTCATGACTTTGTTCCGTATTCCCTCATCTATACTGTCCCTGCTTGGTCATCTGGATTCAATCCAGTCGAAGCGTCACTCCTCATCATCCATTGTCCATTTTGCTCAGCAACCCGTGGCCTTCCTGCTGCATGTCTCAGGTTCCAGACTCCTTATCTCATGCCAGCTGCCTTTTCTCGTACTGCCCATCAGGATTCAATCCACTCATGGCGTCACTCCTCTTCATCCATTGTCCATTGCTTCCCTCCAAGTTCCTTTCTAGTTCATTTCTGAATCTTCCTCCTTTCGAGGAACTTCCTTCCTTCATCACATTGCTTGATTTGTTTCTACCTCCACTTAAGGCCATGCCTTCCTGTTCATTGCTCTTTGCTAAGGGCTGGTTGGCTGCTATCCACCATCATTCAGTTCATCATCTAGTTCCTTCCTGTCTCCCCTTCCTCAGTCTTCTCATGTTGGACTGCTACACTCCTGCGGTGATCATCATCATCAGTCTGCCTCATCCTCAGTCTTCTTGTGAGTGCATCTGGAATAACCCTTGCTCCTCTGACTTCTACATTGATCTACTCCTTCCCATCTCCTACTCGAGCATACCCCTCTCGGGTCCCTGCTGCCTCATGTTCTTCCTTCGATCTGTGCTTTCCTTTTGAGGTTTTCCCCTATCCCGTCATCATCCTCCCTACTCATCCTTCTCTTTAATGAATCCTTCTCTTTAACACGTATGTCCTTAAATCAAATGTCATCAACCTGGAGGGAAGGTGACCTAGGCCTTGGATCCCCAGAGGTTTCCTCCTTAAAAAGGGTTTTTTTTCCTCTCCTCTGTGCCAATGGTCTTAATATTAGCTAGAGTTAGTGCTTCCTTAGGTTTCACTAAAAATACCACCAACAGCTTAATCTGGTTCAAGGTCAGTTGGCATTCATCTGTATCCCCTTCCCTGGGTTGTGCCTGAAAATAGGCAGGATTTGTCTAGTGCACTTACCCGGTCAACAAAACTAACTAACTAACTAACTAACTAACTAAATAAATGTGCTGTCTTAGGTTAATTAGTTAGGTTCCACTGTTGGACAGAGGTGGATGGTGGCCCTGGCTTTCTCCTCTTTCCTTAGGAAGTCTGCCATAATCATTTTGTCAGTTTGTATTCATTCAACACCTCGCCTCTTCGATGCTCAACACCCAATAGGGTATTCTTTTGGGCTTCTTCCTAAGCTACCTTTAGCTGATGGAATCATCACTGTGGCACCTATGGGGAGGACCCTCCTCTAGGGTTTCTCTTGCCATACCCTAATAGGGTGGTATATCCCAGGGATAGAGAGGCAGAAAGCCACAACATAAATCATATTCACAACATAAGTCAAGTGACACTAGCATCATCTCATCCAGTTGCATAAGCACAATCGAATGGGAAGGCTATAAGCCTGAGGTTCAATTGAGTGGAGCAATTACATCACTCCCCCACCAGGCTTTATTAGGTAGCTCACCCCGGGCCTTCCCAGGATTCATTTCATTTTGCCCCACCATCCACCCCTCCTCCTCCAGCGGCACGTCTGTCTTACCCATGGGCTTCTTCCTAAGCTACCTTTAGCCAATGGAATCATCACCGCGGCACCTATGGGGGGGACCCTCCACTAGGGTTCCTCACATCGTACCCTAATAGGGAGGTATATCCCACGGATAGAGAGGCAGAAAGCCACAACATTAATCATATTCACAACATAAGTCAAATCACACAAGCAGCATCTCATCCAGTTGCGTAAGCACAATCGAACTAAAATTTAATGAGCATGGAAATAGGGAATATGGCATGGGCTGACTTGAGATGTCATTTTTAACTTCATGAGAGGGTACTGGCCTGTAAATATCTCATGAGTGGTGAAGCCACGCGTGAAATAGTAGTAGACCAATATCCTCAAATGATGATTAAGTCATCCCATGGTGTATTTGATTTATACAGCAAGTATTTAGGTGTTTTAAAGAAATGTAAAAGCTATAAAAAGTAAAAAAAAATGTAAACTACATACTGTAGACTACTCTATACTCAAAAAATATTTGCCATCTGATATTTTATTTTGAGTCATAATAGTTGATTTTTATTTTAGTCTTTGGTAACTGGGTAAGGCCCACTAGGCACAAGTGCCTGTTTTCAGGGGCGACCTGGGAGCACCGGGCATGTAAGTGACTTGCTCAGAGTCACACAGTATGCAAGCAGAGGCTGTGAGAATCAAACCCAGGTCTTGTCTGCTGGACGTACCAAGCTCGTTCACAGCTCATTACTCTAACCTCTAGGCCATACTGCCAGCCCATTTTCATACGTATCCTGGGAGGAAATAAATAAAGTTGTCACTGAGCATACTCAGACATTTATCTTCACATGTGAGAATACATTTCTGAGCATGCTCAGTGTGACCAAAATGAGTGAGATAAATTTCTGTTCATGTTCAGTGACCAGCTTCATTTATTTCACTCATTTTGCCCCAAATAACGTTTATCTTGCCAAATTTATTTTTATGCTTTTTGCACAAATAGAGATTATTTCATGAAGTAGGTTCAAATATTCATGTTATCTTGTTTGGAATGCTGTTGTTACTGCAAACTTGCATGAGTAGCACAGCCAATCTCAGTCCAAGCATCTCTCTTTTAAAGAAATTCCTCCTCTTCCTCCATCCGATAGATCCTTTCACCAATCCTGATCCTAACAACACTGCACTCAGTGGGAAGTATCCACAAAGAGGCAGAAAACACTGGTTGTGTTTCAACTCCTTGATACCACAGCATCTCAGCACACCCCAAAAATATCACCCTCAAGCATGTCAACATGAAGGAATGGGTACTAGAACTGCCACTGTACGTTGCTCACACTGGTGCGAATGGTAAGTATAAGCATGCTTTTAACCTATCAGTACACAAAATGGCTGCTGCCAGCTGTTCACTGATTGTAAAGCATTGTAAAGCACTTTAGAGAAAAGTGTGTGTGAAAGGCACTACACACACTTAAAATTCCCTTCCTCCCTCCCTTCCCTGTATTTCTAACCTGCCTGTTTCACAGAATAGGGGCACATAGTTAACAGGATCACTGTCCTCAGTCCTGCCTGAATGGAAACGTTTGCGTGTGCATGCAGACTTGATCTGAACATAAATGATCAAACAAATCTTCACTGCTAATCCTAATAGACTTCCCAGCACTCAGTTTGCATACATACAGTACATATATGCTTAAACAGTGCCCAAACAAGAGGAGTTTGTTAATTTTGTCTGGGAAAGCATGTTATGCACTCCCAAGTATTAGCAATCTGTCTATCACAAGCAAAAGAATGAAAGTGAGAGCGAAGCCTGCTTAACATTACATCTGAGAGACTGCTGGCCATTCTTACTGTTTAAGTGCACTGAAACTACAGCAAATCTGTGGCCATTTACAGTGTAGGCATGCAAGTGTCACGTGTGGACTGGGTCATGTATAAAATTCTTCAGAAGGTTATGTACCTATGTAGGCAAATTAAGTCTCATTCAGAAATACAGCATTTAGGCCCCTGAAAACTGTAGCTTCACATGAATGTAGCTCTTGCATCAGCAGGCTCTCATGACCCCCATTTAGTAAGTATTTTGTTGTCAGTGATTTTGCATTCTTTTTGCTACACATCACTGTCTCTTTGCTGGGTTACCACCTGTCCTGATTTTGTCAGGACAGTCCTGGTTTGGTCGTCTGTGTCCTGCCAAAAAACATAAAATATGCTAAATGTCCTCATTTTATTACAGAAAATGTTTTTTCTTAATTTCCTCAAGCAGTTAGATAAAACTAAGATAATTTAATGAAAATACTTTAAAATGATAGAAAACAATAAAAAGACTATAACATTTAGTCCTAGTTCTAATTATTTAGAGAAAAAATGTTTGCTGCATTGGTCAAGGTTACATATTGTCCTGCATAAAATCATATTTTGGTACAAAATTTCCCACTTTGGGCTTTTTAAAAGGTGTTAACCCTATCTGCTTGCAATCATATATAGTAGTCAAAGGTTTTCTATGGCAGATTGAACATTTGTGAGAGTTTAAACTGGTAGACATACATTATGGGATAGGGGTTTACAAAGTTCCTCAATAAGCCTTGGTTTTATTATGAACAAAGATAAATTGTAAAATTCTGCTACTACAATTGTATTCAACGTAATAAGTAACAGCAAAAAACATCTACTGTATGGTGCCTTGGTCACAAAATACTTCAGGGCTGTTTTTAACATCAGTTTATTGTCCACATGCTGCTCGATTTTGTTTCAAGTCAGTAAATCTGTTTGTTTTTTGTACTAGCCCTGCTGGCTTGTATTGCTGGGGGTATTATTTCAGTGAGTAAACCAGTTGGGAGAGAGCAATGACTATGGGGCTACTACTGTACATTTTCCCAGTAAGTGGTTCTGCTGGCTAGTGGCAGCTAAAAACTGTAATCCCTGCACTCCATTTTTTTTTTTTTGCTCATAAACTTCTGCAATGAAAATATAGCAGAACTGTGCAGGTACATGAAAAGTTCTAAAACCGTAGCTTGAATTCTCTAAAAAAAACTAGCTTGAATTTTCTTGTTCATGGGTTTACTTGGTAAGATAATAGCAAACAGCACCAACGTTTCCAAATTTAAATTTCTGTTCAGAAGTACAAAAGTGAAAACATAGCCTGAGACAAAACATGTCAAATAAAACAGTGCTTTCAGGAACTAATCCTTGATTTAGACTGAAGACCATTGGGTAGTGCCCATTTAATTGCTCCAGATTCCTTTCTGTGCATAGCTCACATATCTGCATCTAGAATAATAGACCCAGATAACAGATAATGTATCCAGATAGTTTAGAATGGACATGCCTGACTGATGGCTCCACTCCTTTCTGCCACTTGTGACATCAGTAACTGTGAGAGAAGTGGGCTACTGGCAAATTCAGTTCTACTTTGAGTTTGCACCCATAAATTCAGTTTGTCTTCAATAATTTGGTCAAACCACTTCAGCTCCCAATACACTAATTGGCATTGGGTAAGACAGATTATAAATAGGGGTTAAAAATAGCTTGAAATCAACAATAAATATTAATTATTATTGATTACTTGTGGAAGGTGCTGTTGAGATGCATCAGCTGTGGATTACTATTTGTGGTGTTGCAACAGAGTCTGCAAAACCCTCTGAAAGCCCACAGTCCAGTGTGAACTACAATAATTGTTACTATTCATTGCTGCGATTAAGGTGTGTATGCTCCTGTGGTAGATATATAGAAACATATACAATGATAGCAGAAAAAGATCAAAGATCCATTCAATCTACCCAAGTTCCCTAAATCCCTGGAAGCTTCCTTGGAACCTACTGTTTCTCCAGGCTACTAACCCTCCTGGTCCTATCCCTATTCTCTTCCCTGGACCTGTCACCCCCAAGCAAACACTATTCCCTTCATTCTATCCAAGGCTTGCTTGAATCCCCTGACTGTGTTCATTCCCACCACCTTGGCTTGCAGACTGTTCCAAGATTCCACCGCCCTTTCCCTAAAGAAGTACTTCCTCTCATCCCTCCTGAACCTCCCACATGTTGATTTCTACTCATGTCCACTTGACTGCTAGTTGGTATGCAGGTTGAATAATTCCCTGCAATTCACTTTATTAATTCTGTTGAGGAATTTGAAGGTCTTAATCATATCTCTCTCTCCCTTCTGACCTCCAGTGAGGTCTCTGCTTTACCTTCATGTGAAATACTATATTTTCTCTGGAGTCTGATGCCATGCATTTTCCAATTATGTAATAATACCCCCAAAAAAAGTTATGCATTAAGAAAAATGAAGATAAAAATAAATGAAAAATACCTTAAATGTAGGGCAATGCATTGCCCATGCCAGGTCTTCTTTAACTGATACTGACTCTGTGGGATGAGTGTTCTTAGTGGCACACCTGCTAATATTGAGCTTGTTGGCGAAGAAAATGTGAAAGTTGCTGTAGGTGTCATCAGGAGGAGGAGTTGCACCTGTTGCTGGTGGTAAGCCAGACTGTGGTGCCTCTGCATAGACTTGCCATTAGAAGGTGTAGGAGTGGAAAAAAGTAGTAGATGTCACTTGTGAATAATCAAATGAATAGTTTAATTTGATCCTTAGTAAATTGGGTTTGAGAAGGGCTAAGAATTCTAGATTATCAGAATATAGCCTTGACAGTAAGGAATAGATCAGGATGAAGAGGTATACAACCAGAAGGTTATGTATACACATTCCAGCAGGTTTCTTCAAGCTGTACTTGCTGCTCCAAAATACGTGTACACAACAGTTTCTATTTGACATAGTCTATGCATCCATGGAGAATTAAAATATCTTAATATATGAGATTCAGTAGTGTTGCTGTGCAGAACTGTATGTCTGATCTAATGCTCTTGAACTTGTCTGCAAGTTGTGTCAGAAACATCTCTGCCACTTCTTTAATGAGTATTGCATACCACTGCTGCTATGATAACTGAGATGAACTAGTGGTCTCACCATCTCCTACTGTGAAGGATACCAGCCCTATTGTAAATTCTGCTATGTATTTGTGCAGGGAAGAAGTTGGTGTCAACCAAATATCACAGTGAGTTGTCATCACCCACATGCCACAGTGACATATGATTAGGAAAACATAATTCATGATGGAGGGAGGAGGAGGAGGATGACAAAGAAGATGCACTGTTTTCAGAACCAGTTGACTTCAGTGGTTGATATTTTATTTTAATGTAATTATTATTTTTAATTATTATTATCAATGTTTCTGTATTTCTATGCCAAGGAAATGTAATGATGGGGAGGAGGAGGAGGATGATGACAACGAGGTTGCACTGTTTTCAGAACCAGTCAACTTTTATGGTTTTTATTTTACTGCAGTAATTATTATTTTTATATTTTGCTTTATTTATATGCAGAGAAAACATGATTTGTGATGGAGGGAGGAGGAAGATGACAAAGAGGATGTGTTGCTTTCAGAATCAGTCAACTTCTTTTATTTATTTTAATGTAATTATCATTTATTATTATTATTAATAATAAATGTTGCTTCATTTCCTTGCTGGCAAAATGTGACTTGTGATGGATGGGATGAGGATGATGATGATGATGATGAGGAGAACCGAGGCCCACTCTAATCTCTAGATCAGGGGCCACATGATTGAGCAGACTTGAGAGACCAAGGAATTTCTTCTGTTGGCTAGTTCATAGGATGAGGTGGTTATGTTTTCAGAGGGGTCCACAAGAAGACTGCTAAAAAATTCAATGCAGTCAATAACTGTGCAGGCAAATCACCAACAGGAAAAACTGCATCTCAGAAAGACAGCAAAAGGAAATAATGGTGCTGCAATTTATGGTGAGAACTCAGTGGGGGCAACTGAAGGGGTCTGATTTACAATTGCAACTCTGAGGGGTAACTCGTGGGAGGGTGATTCTTTAGGGAGTAGATTTATGATTGTAGCTCGGGGCAAGTCAGGGAGGTGGTGATTCTTGAGGGGGCTGATTTATGATTACAACTCAAGGGGTGATTTTCAATTCCCAACCCCGGTAGGGGGAAAGTTAGGGGGGATCCAAATTGCTGTAATATCCCCACACTGTTCTGTCCAGGTCACTGTTTTCACCAACGCTGTTTCCTCAGTGCAACTTTTACTGCATGATTATTCCGATGCAGTTTTGATGGTAAACCTTTTCAGAGGCAGACAACTTCTGTAGTTTTTATTTTAATGTTATTTTTATTATTTTTGTTATTCATAAATATGGCTTTATTTATATGCTGAAAAAACATAATTCAGGATTCAGGGAAGAGGATGATGAAGAGCATGTGTTGTTTTCAGAAAAAAGTTTACAATTCTTATTACTTATTATAATTCATAAATTTGGTTTTATTTATATGCCAAGAAAATGGGAGGAGGAGGATGATGAATGGGATATATTGTTTTTCAGAAGCAAGACTTGAGACAAGATGTATCTGGAACTGTCAGTACTTGAAGAAACAGAAAGAAAGCTTGGCAGTTTCATGAGGACATGTAATGACTCATAATACTTTGTTTTTTTTTACATAAGATTCAACAGTTACTGGGATGTGTACACTGGGCTTGGTTCTGGCATTTGGTTGCTGGATTCTTGGAGATGCAGTGCCTGCTTGATACCAAGAGATGTATCTGTTGGCTCAGGCTGCTGCCTGCCACTCATGGTGGCTTAATTACTTGAATGAAATCTCTTATCCAACCACTTTCCCTACCTAACCCAAACAGACTGTCGCTGCTGCTGCTACTACTGCTGCCAATAGTAGGAATTTTTATTTTTTAATCAGGAAAGTTTGAAGATACACCATTATGGTACAAATGCCCTGTTTACAAGGTGGTTCTGAATTCACAAATTAAGAGCAGTAACAACAAAACTTTGTAATGCAATATCAGTAAGTGCAAAGTAAATCCATACAAACATAAATACATAAAACAAATGATCAACAAATGCAAAAATCAAAGCTGTTTAGAGAAGCTGCTGGTCCACCTGACCAGAGTGTGGATTGGGAGTGGACATGGCTATTAGGAGGAGATCAAGTTTCTGTAGACTTCACCGATGCTGAATTATCTTTTTATTAAACTGATGGCAACATGCATTCAGTGAAATCATGGTTTCATCCAAAAATACTACCACACTGCAGAGGACTCACTTGTTTTTACGTTCACTTGCGCGCATGCGCAAGGAACGTTTTGGGAGAGTAGCACACTTTGGAGGTGTGCCTCTCCCTTTCAATCCACTACTCCATTGAGCAGGCATGGCAGTCCTGCACCAATGGGTCACGGGGAAGCATGTGCTGGTAGCAGTGGTCTTCACTTCAAAAGAAACCACGCTGTCATGGAGCACCGCATCCGCATAGCCCAGCGTCCGCGCCGCCCCCAAATCTTTGCTGCCACACAGGAGCCCACCCCAGCATTGCAAACGTCCAGCAGCTGATTTGCGACGTGGGGTGCCCAATCCCCGTCGGCCTCGCCAGCCATCCTTCTGCCACACTGGGAGCCCACCCCAGCGTGGCAAACATCCCACATAGTCATTTTTTGTTTTCACCTGTAAAGCAAAACGGTCCCAAGGTCTCCCAGTCCCCCTCCACAACCCACACCCACCACTGCGCACCCAGCCTCCCACACCCCCCTCACCCCATACTTACCTCCGGAGCTCGGCACACAATCTTTGGTGGACGGGACCATCCTGCACTCTTCAAAGCCGACCCGGAACTGAGGAAATGCGGTAAGCTGTATAATGGGCTAGATAGGGGTTTTCAACTTTATTATTATCTCAGGGTATTTTTTGATTTTGCTAAATTTCAACTGGGGTTTTAGGACCTTCTCATCGAATGATGTCACTGTCATGGTGTTATTTGGTCGAAGGGTGATTTCGCAGTCACTGCACGAATCACCATTTGGGCCTGAATAACGCCACATGACAGTGACATCATTCATGAGAAGGTCCTAAAACCCCATGTTGAAAATTTGTGCAAAAATTCAAAAATGATCTGTTTTATGAGCTGCATGTGTGCAGTTCCTACGCACGCTCGTAAGTTTGCGCTTTTCAATATTTTCACTCCAGATTTTCAACATTGCCATTTTACCATACCTCCTTATGAGCAGTACAGCTGTCATTTTTCACATCCTGCCCCAAACATGTTTCCGCCCATGTAGCGCACAATGGCGCAGTCGGTGTGTGAAATCAATGTATGGGACACAGTAAGAAAATCATGGTGACACTGTTCATTAGCAGAGGTTTTAAAATGGCTATATTGAAAATTTGGGGAAAAAATTCCTAAAATGACTGTTTTATGGCGTCGTTGTGCGGTTCTACACCGCGCTCCTTAGGTTCCGCAATTTTCAATATTTCCACTCCAGATTTTCAATATTGCCATTTTACCACACCTTCTTATGAGTAGTATAGCTGTCATTTTTCACATCTCACCTAAGCGTGTTTCCACCCATGTAAGCACAATGGTGCAGTCGATTGTCTTGAAATCAATGTATGGGACACATTAAGAAAATCACAGTGAAACTGTTCATGAGCAGAGGTCTTAAAATGGCTATGTTGAAATTTGGTGAAAAATTCCTAAAATGACTGTTTTCTGAGCTTAGCTTGCGCGGTTCTATGCACGCTCGTACATTTGCGAATTTTCAATATTTGCACTCCAGATTTTCAACATTGCCATTTTACCACACCTCCTCATGAGCAGTACAGCTGTCATTTTTCACATCTTGCCCAAAACGTGTTTCCGCCCATGTAGTCCACAATGGCAGAGTCGCTGCGTGAACTCAGTGTATGGGACACATTAAGAAAATCACAGTGTCACTGTTCATGAGCAGAGATCTTAAAATGGCTATGTTGAAAATTTGGTGAAAAAATTCCTACAAATAACTGTTTTACGAGTGTGCATTGTGCTGGTTCTCGCTTGCATAAGTAAGTTCAACTAATTTTCAATATTTTCACTCCAGATTTTCAACATTACCATTTTACCACACCTCCTCATGAGCAGTGCAGCTGTCATTTTTCACATCTTGCGGCGTGCTTCCGCCCATGTGGTGCACAATGGGCGCCCGGTCGGTGTCGAAATCAATGTATGGGACACAGTAAGAAAATCACAGTGATACTGTTCATTACCAGAGGTTTTAAAATGGCAATGTTGAAAATTTGGTGAAAAATTCCTAAAAATGACTGTTTTCACGGGTGTGCGTTGCGCGGTTCCTACATGCAGCTCGTGAGTTCTTAATTTTCAATATTTTCACTCCAGATTTTCAACATTGCCATTTTCACACCTCCTCATGAGCAGTACAGCTGTCATTTTTCACATCCTGCCCAAAACATGTTTCCGCCCATGTAGCGCACAATGGCGCAGTCGGTGTGCTATGAACTCAATGTATGGGACACATTAAGAAAATTACAGTGACACTGTTCATGAGCAGAGGTCTTAAAATGGCAATGTTGAAAATTTGGTGACAAAATTCCTAACAATGACTGTTTTTCGAGCGTGCATTGCACAGTTCCCACGCACGCTTGTAGGTTTGCAAATTTTCAATATTTTCACTCCAGATTTTCAACATTGCCATTTTACCACACTTCCTTATGAGCAGTACAGCTGTCATTTTTCACATCCTGCCCAAAATGTGTTTCTGCCTATGTAGCGCACAATGGGGGTAACAAAAAGGTCATGCTGAAAATTTATTGTGCAAATACCAGCAATCGCACAGGGCATTAGGGTAAAGCACCATACGTGCCAAACACCACTGCAAATACCTGCAAGTGAACATTCGACATTGACAAATGCTTGTTTAGTTACAGTGAACTAAGGATGAGCCGATACCTCATTTGCATTAAGTGAACATGCTGAAATATGATGTTTTAGACACCACAAACTAGGTCTGAAGGATATCAGTTTCTCTTTGCCACTGCAGCACTTTGATGTTATGACACACTACTTTTTACAGTGAACACACTGAGCATGTTTAAGTTGTCAGCAAGCCATGTATTTTGATACTTTATGTAATGTAATTTATGCTTCTTCCAGGACAATGTTATAGTGCTCATCTTTCTTAAAATTCATATACTACATAAAAATAAAGGTGTTTACTACTACTACTACTGCCACCATGACTACATGATCTGCACCAGCCAATCAGCAATACTGGATTTTCAGAACTCACATTACTCACATTTCAGTGCCGTTTTATGCTTCCTCTCACAGAAGGACATTATTTCTTAAAGAGCTCCTTATATGTGAAAAAGAGTAACTTTTGTTCAAAAACCTTTCAAAATCATCATGGAATCATGCATTATCATTCCATTTAGCTAATACGTACTAGATCTAACTGTAGTTGCAGACAGGTAGGCTAGTGAGATCATGTTGCAGTAGTGTAGAGGACAGAAGAGAGGAACAGTGTAAGCCAGCAGGTAGTGTGAATTTAGCAGACTGGGAAAGGTTCAGGGGGAATTTGTGAAAGATTTGATAGATATTTTTTAAATGAGTACTGGGTGGTATGGGGCACACAAATCCATGTTTATTCATTCCACAATTTTATTTTTATTGCTCCTGCAGTAGGAGCAAGGCAAGGTTAATTAAGCAGACTGGGAAAGGTGCATGAGGGAGATTGAAGGATTTAGTTGGCATATTATTTGACTAGTGGTAGTGTGGGGCACTGAAATCCATCTTAATTTTTAAATTTAGTTTGCCTGGATGTGGATGAACACTGAGTGAAGTAAGCTGCAGCGGTAAGACACTAGGAGAGGATTTTCAAATCGCCTTCAAGGCAGACACAGGTGTGAGATCCAGCTATGTCAGCATCAAGGGGTGTGCACAAATGCCACCCACCCCTATTTTCTAAATCCTGGATGGTTTGTAACAGTGAAGCATGTTTTGTGACAGTGACTTTGGGTCTGGCACTAATGTTACTGTTATCTTGTCAACTGAGGAAAAGTAGAATTGTTTGTGGTAGGGCGAGGTATACCAATCCTGCAATTTTATAAAAGCAAGCCTGCAGCACCACAACCAATGCAGCTTACAGGAGAAGAGAGTGCCTGTAAGGAGGATATGGAAGTGGTGCTGTCAGAGCAGGGGCACATGAGAGTGCAGTGGTAGGGAAGGAGGAAGCAGAAGTACACAAGGAGGAGGTGGCAGAAGTGTAGGGGGAAAGCTGAAGAATTATGCAAAACTGAGACAGGGGGCATAGGGAAGAGGAAAAAGAACTTGAAGAGAAAGGTAAGCAGAGGGAAATTGCAGGCAAGGAGGAAGCTAGAAATGATGAAGAGGAAGCTAGAGAGGATGAAGTACATGCAGGAGAGGAGGAAGGTAAAGCAGATGAGCTTGAAAGTGTTCTGTCAGTTACAACAAGAAGTTCTGCTGTTGAATGTGCTATAGCTGAGTAGAGGCCTTCATGGGAGGAGGTTAAAAATAATGCAAGACAGCTGGTCATACAGGGAAATCTAAAGATCTAGACCACTCCCCGCCCCAGATAAACAGCCTCATTATAACCCTAGTACTGCCGCTGACAGTGATACCCTGCCAGTGCATCCAGCATAGCCATGGCATTCCACTGTGGCAGAAGAAAATCAATAATCTGACAGTTACCTTCCTACTGTTCCCAAAGAACCCTAGCAGTTCAGTCATGCAGCTAAAAAACAAAAATGTTTCTACAGTGTGGGAGAATTTTACCAATGACCTCACAAATCCATTGACAGCATGTTGTAACCTTTGTGACAGAAAGATCAACTGGGTTCAGTCTATTTGGACATTGAGAACCAGTGTTCTAGCTGATCATCTGAAGCATGAACATGGTATTTTCCTAACAGTCACATCAAGTCCCACTCCCCACTCAGGTCACATGGGCAAGCAGCAGCAGCGACAGTTGTGCATGGGTGGTGGGGTAAGACAGTTTGTTGAAGTACTACGGCCACCATGGCAGTCGCAGCAGCCAACCGATACATCTCCTTGTACAGGTGCCATTTCAAAAGCATCCTACAAATCACCACAAACAAAACAAACCACACTGCATGAGTCATTACATACCTGCACTTAACTAACACCAGTTCTCTCAATCTTTATCCAAATCACACAACTGATTGGGGAGATAATGGCCCTTGGGCTTTAGCCATTCTTCATTGCAGAGGACACCAGCTTTCAGACTGTTGCATGAACTGAAGCCCAAATACAACATTCCCTCATGCCTCACATTTTCCAGGCATGTTCTCTCTAGTATATAAGAGTCATTCTGCATGCAGATGATGACACGTCTGAAGGAGGCAAAGAGAGGCTATGTGTGTTTCCCTAGTAATATGTGGAGCAGCAGCACAAAATCAAGGCTTTTCTCCTTGTCACATAGATAGATCTATGCACTGTTTTGAATAGTGTACTGCTCGTGTATTGTAACTAGGTATCCATTACAATTTTAACATCTTTATCCACTGCTTTCTCCTTGTTAATACTCACTGACACCCTCCTCTCCGGAATGGATAAAGGGCTGATCTCCTCAGCAATATTTGTCAACCTCGTTAAAGCCTTCGACACAGTCTCTCATCCATTGCTGTTAACAAGCCTTTAGGAGGCAGGCCTCACTATATCTGCCACAAACTGGTTCAGTGCCTACCTCACAGGATGAACATAATCAGTAAGAATTGCAGATGCCATATCCTCCCCGTGACTACTGGTGTCCCCCAAGGGTCGGTATTTGGCCGGTAGAAGCAGGCAGAAAGCAAGCGCAGCCCTCGAGTTCCAGGGAGCGGAGGGGCTCCGAGCCGCCAGCGGGCCAGGCGCCTGCATAGCTGACCGGGTTCCAGGAGGCCGAGAAGCAGCAGGAAAGCAGGCGCAGCCTCGAGTTCCAGGGACTGAGGGCTCCGAGCCGCCAGGGGCCGCGGCACCTGCATAGCCGACCAGGGTTCCAGGAGGCCAGGAGAAGCAGGCAGAAGAGATGGGCAAAGCCGCAAACCAATCGGAAAGCGACCGCAGTCCGTTGCCTTGCTTCGATTGCGCGCCTTCCCATAGACTTAAACTGGGCTCGCTACACTATTCTGGCTGGGATTTCTGCTATTTTTAATTTATTTTAATTCCACCTAAAAAGAGCTGTTTTCTCTGTATTGTGCCCGACTTAAGGGTTGTTTTGCTGTACTTTAAATTAAGTGTTTACAGTCTTTTGAAATGTTGTGGGCTAGGCGCTTAGGCGCCTAACCCCCCATACCTCCCAGTCTATTGTTTGTAAATCTAAGTTTTAGCACCTTATTGCAGATTACTGCAATAAAGGTACCTTGCTGACTGCCTTCTCCTCTGTCACTCCTGCCATAGCAGGTGCAGCCCTCAGTTCCAGGGAGCGGAGGGCTCCGAGGCAAATCAGCCCGGCCGGCAGCACCTGCATAGCCGGGTCAGTTCCGGGAGGCCGGGAGAAGCAGGCAGAAAGGCCGGGCAAAGCCGCAAAATTTTTGCCCGCCTCCCTCCCCTTGGTTGATTCTTTTATATACTTTCTCCGCCATTTCTTAATCCACTTCATACCTATTTCCCTTCCTCCCTTAACCCATACCTAACCTCCACAATGCTACTTTGCTTCCTTTTGCTCCTGAGCCTTTCATCTCCCAAACTTTATGATATTTATGATATACTCTTGTCATGATGAATAAGTTAGTGAATACGATCTGCCCATCCTGCCATCCACAATGGACAACCACGGATTCCTTATTCACCTCGAACCACTCTTACACTGCAACCCCTGGGGTATCCCACATAAGCCTTCTCTAACAATTCAACACTCCCTAGCACCTTACATGTATCCTGGCTTTATATTAACCCACTATGCCTGTCCATCAGATTATTATGCTATGATAAAATTCACACCTATATCAGGACTGTCTCCATCACACAGCAGGCACCCAGGAATAAGAGGAAACGCTCTGACCACTCACTATCCCTGTCCTTGGTGCCTCCTCAAATTAATCTTCTTCCTTCTGATCTGCATTGGTACTATTGAAATAAATCCTGGCCCCATTGAAAGTTTTCTTTCCCCTGCTGATCTATCCTCCATAAATGGCCTAAGCTTCCTATATTTCAATGCCTGCAGCCTCTTAAAAAATTCTCCTTAATACAGGCGTGGTGGCACATACTCTGCCTGACTTTTTGGTCATCTCTGAATCTTGGCTCAGACCTTCAACAAAAGACAGTGTTGTAAACCTTCCCAACTATCAGCTCTTCAGAGCAGATCGCCTTCCCAGGGGTGGTGGGTGGCCATATATTAAGGACACCATCTCTGCTACCTGCCTCATCAACACATCCGAACCAAAGGAATTTGAATGTTTGTCAATCAAATATCCCTTCCTAACTTGTCTTTACTTAAATTGATTGGTTGCTATAGGCCGCCCTCTGCGGCCTCAGACTACTATCTCACCTGGGGTCAATAATCAATCAAGACCCTGAAGATACCATCATCCTTGGTGATTTGAATTTAAACTGGCTATCTAATGTATCTGCACCATTGGTAACCTTTGCACTATGGCTTTACACAACTAATTAAAGACCCAACCAGGTTAACCTAAAAACCCTAGCAACAGCTCACTCCTGGATATTATGTTGGTAAACAAGCCTCACTTATATTCTAATGCAGGAGTACTACCAAATGATGTAAGTGATCATTGTCCATAGCTGGCATAAGATCTACACTCAAACCACCCAACCCTGCAGAATTTGTCCTCAAAAGGTCAAAAAGAAGTCAACATCCCAGGATACCTCATGACTTGAGTAATACAATATATTGACAAGATTTCTACCACAACCTCAGTTGAAACAGCTCTCAGACCTTAAAGGACATTATCACTAATGCTCTCAATATTCATGCACCAATCACCAGTATCAGAACTAAAGCAAGATCCTGCCCTTGGTTCACCACTGATCTTAAAGCAGCCTTGTTAACTAGAGACAAACTGTGGAAAAAGGCAAGAAAAACAAAGGGTACCAGAGACTGGCTAAATTTCAGAAAAGCAAGAAATTCATGTACAAAACAAATAAGAACTGCAAAGCTGCCTATTATAGAGCTGAATTGGATGCCTCCTATAATAACCCAACCAGACTCTGGGGAACTATAAAAGGAATTCTGGGCCAAAACTTTACTCCTGCCTTAACCTCCAAACTGCTACTCAATGATACATAAATTAAGGGCAAACAAGAAATCCTAAATACCTTCAATGACCACTTCACCACAGCTGGCCTAGCATTTGACTCATCACCTGCAAATCTCCTGAGATCTTCCTTGAACCTTCAATCCACTGTGGGACAAAAGGCTACATCAACTTTTTCCTTCAACCCAATATCCTTGAAAGAAGTGGAAGACCTCCTCTCTAATTTAGATACTTCTAAGAGTGCAGGTACAGACTCCCTGGATCCCTACTTCCTTAAAATTGCATCACACGTCCTTATCTGCCCCCTCACTCATCTCTTCAATCTTTCCCTCACCACTGGATCCATTCCCTCCACTTGGAAAACAGCTCAAGTAGTTCCATTACTCAAATCTGGTGATCCCATGGACCTCAATAATTACAGGCCCATTTCCATCCTATCAGTACTATCCAAGATGCTCGAAAAGTTAGTAAACTCACAATTAAAGGACTACCTGGATAACAATAACCTCCTAAATTCAGCACAATCAGGATTTAGATCAAGGCATAGCACCATTTCGGCCTTAGCCAAAGTAACCAACGATTGGCAGATTGCCATGGATAAGAAGAACAGTACCTGTGCTGTGTTCCTGGATTTGAGTAAAGCATTTGACACAGTGGATCATGAATCATTAATCACCTCCCTTGGATCAATAGGGCTGGATTCTCCCTCACTCAACTGGTTCAAGTGCTACCTATCAGATAGGTCACAACTGGTAAAAAATGGAAATTACCTATCCACCTTAAAACCACTGCTAAGAGGTGTACCGCAAGGCTCTATTCTTGGCCCCATCCTCTTTGCCATTTATATTAATAATATTGATACCAACCTCACCAACATTCATCTGTTTGCTGATGATACTGTATTATATGTCAGCAATCCTTCATTACCAAAAGCCTGTGAACTGCTACAATCTGAATTCTCCATCCTGCAACACAATCTACTGGATAAAAAGCTACTTCTAAATGCCAAAAAACAAAAGCTATGTTCTTTGCCACAAGAGTTGCTCTGCCACTACCCATCACCCACTACCCTACAACTATCCACCTTACTTGGAAGAAGCTGGAATTGTTGATAACTTCAAATACCTTGAGTCTGGATTGATAAAGCTTGACTATTCTGTCCATATTGAGGAGCTACTAAAAAACTGAGACAAAGCTTGGTCTATTTTTTAGAATAAAGCACTACCTCAACAGAGACTCCAAAAAAAGATTAATCCAGGCATCATTCCTATCCCTCATTGACTATGCTGACTTTCTCTATGGCCATTGTTCACTCCCCCTCTTAAATAAGCTGGACACCCTATATCACAGGTCCATCAGATTTATTACTGACCTTCCCTCCAGCACCCATCACTGCTCCCTTTATAAGGCAGTTAACTGGACATCATTACAACACAGAAGAAATAGGAATGCTGCAATTTGGATATTCAAAGCTTTATCAGGCAAACTACCCACCTATATCACAGACTGTTTTACCGAATTACTTCTAGGCCATACAACTTAAGGATCAGCAAACTTATCATTCTAAAGGTCCCCAATGCCTGCACCTGTTTGGGAGGGCTGCTATCAACTACTCACTAGCAGTTGCATGGAACTCACTCAAAAACCATGAAGCTAAATAGCCTCTTACCTTTAACATCCTTCAAAAGATTATTCTCCACCGTATTCCCAGAACTCTGCAATTGCTTTAACAAGGCCTAATCCCGACCCTACCTACCCCCCACCCCTTTTCCGTGTTCCATTATGCTAGCTCTACTTCTTTTCCAGTCACCTGATATACTCTCATAAAGCCAATTAGGACCTATAATTTATATATTATGCTCTACTATACCCATTGCTCCTTTTCTTACAGGTTAAATGGTTTTAATGTGCCTTGTATATATGTAAATTGTTATATATTAGCACTTTATGTCATTGTACTACTGTTCATGTTTTTTCTTGTCTATGTAATAATACTTGCACTTCTTGACCACTCAGGTCCATCTTGTAAATGAGCTACGCTCAATGATGTTCGCCTGATTAAATAAAGATTTTTGATTTGATTTGATTTGGTATTTGGCCCCATTCTGTTCTCCATTTTCCTCAACAACCTGCCACAAATCTGCACAGCATCATCTATACACATGTACGTGGATGACACTGTTCTAGTCACGACCGTCTCCTCCCCAGAAGAAGTAGCATCCAACCTCCAGACAGACTTCAGTGAAGTTCAACTCTGGTTCAGCTTGCACCAGCTATCTCTCAATGTTAAAAAAACTGTCACTATGTCCTTCGGCACGAGATAGCGGTTAGCCCGACTCCCCTCCCTCCCCTCCTTCCACACGCTGGATGGGACAACCCTGGAGGATGTTGCTTCCTTCCGGTATCTAGGGGTATGGCTTGACTGTCACCTTACCTTCTCTGACCACATTGATGCAATTATAAAAAAAACTATGCCCCAAGCTAGGTGCCTTCTATAGGAAATGCTCTAGCCTCCCCTTTTCGGCTAGATGGGAACTAGTACAGAAGATGATCCTCCCTTCCTTAGACTACTGTGACATAGTCTATAGTGTGGCACCAAAATCCATCCTGTCTAAACTCAACCCCTTTTTCAACGCTTTCTGCCGCTTCGCTCTAGATGCCCACCATTCCCACCACTGTGACCTCTACCGCTCCCTCACCTTCCCATCCTTAGAAAAGCACCGAAAGCAGCACTGCTCCAAGTTTGTCTCAAAATTCTGGCTTGCTATTCTCCCCTCCTACCTTTCCTCAATACTGTTGTTAGCTCCCACCCCCCCTCCATGCTCTCCGGTCCTTTGACACCCTACTACTAAATATTCCCAGTTGAAAGACCTCCGCTGGACAAACAGCCTTCTTGTACCGATTCCTGAAACTCTGGAATGTTCTCCCCCCTCAAATTCGTCACTCTTCCTCCACCCCTACCCAATCAACTGTGCTGACAAACTACCTCGCAGTAAACTGTGCCTGCACACAATAAACTAATCCCCCCACCCCCTGCCAAATTTTCACTGCCTGACCAGCAGCACCGCCCTATCCTTGGAAGTTGGTGTATGTGTACAGTATATATATTTACAAACAATATGGCACCTACCTGCATACACTTTTGTCTCTCTTTGGCCTGCCTAGTTTTAGCTCCAAATGTTAATCTACAGTACCAATCTATACTCTATGAATGTATGTATGTAAGTATGTATAGCAGTTATATGTATTCTTCTGGAATATGCTTCTAGCTGTCTTACAACTGTTGTAACCGAGTATTACCTTTCTCTTCTGTGTAACTGCCTAATTGTTATTATGATAACCTGTGTGTTATCCTCCCCTTATGCCCTTCCACAGGTCACACCGGGAGATGAGCATCATTTTGCTCAGTGTCCCTTTCCTGGTGAATCAATTCAATAAATAAATAATACAATAAATAAAGCTTCGTTATTGTACTGTGTTCACAGTTGTTTGTAACCATACTCTCATGGGTCATGCCTGAAAATAGGTATATTTTTGTCTAGTGCACCTATCCAGTAATCAAAAACCAAATGATTAAAAAAAATAAACTCTCACTGCCATTGGGTTGTGTCCATATCAAGCAGTGCCACCACTATTCCCACCCCTCTGCCCCCATTGCAGGAGTTGTATTGAAGCAGATAGCCTCACAGTGGTACATCATTAGAGGAACTGCCTTACTAAATGGGTTAGTCGTGGAGGGGATGCACAGTGGGGAAAGCATTCTGTGGTTCATCCAATCACTGTTGGCCATCTGGATACACCCTCACAATCTGATGTTGGTAATGTTTGTGTCAGACAGTTGGAGTAACATGCTGAAGGTCATTAATGATGGGGATTTCTGTCACGCACCTTGTTTTGTTTTACACATGTACTGATTCAGCTGGTGAGTCATTCCTGGCACACATGCGCAACTAAAAGAAATACCTGACACTGTATTAGACATCACTGGCTACTTTTCATCCCCCAAATGCATTGAGCTTCTCCACTTGTACCCACAGAACACAATGTTCCACAGCAGTATCTAATTAAAGACATGGTAACAAGGTGAAACTCCATCTTTTATATGATGCAGAGACTGGTGAAACAGAAAGATGTGTTCCATTCTATGGAATTTGATAATGTGGCATATGGGGGATATATGTCCTGCATGCAGTGGTGTGTGCTACAAAACCGATTCCTTATGTGCAGGCCACCAAAGCTGTCAGTGCTGAATCATCAACCCTTAGCATGATCATTCTCTTGGTGAGTCTATTTAAATGAAGGACAGACAGAACTCCAGGAAGAAGGAGCTACTGGTGTAACTAAAACTTCTCTACTGGGACTAAGAACTAGATCTCTTTTACTGGGACCTTCAATTAAAGGTAAAAAACAATAAAAAAAGGAGTTGGTGTGTTTGTCAGAGGTAGTTGAAATAAATTGTTATCTGTGTACTTATCTAGGTGTTTGTCACAGGTGTCAGAAGGGAATTGTTCTCTGTGAAATTAACTAACTGTAGAAAGACTTGCAAAGTGGGGGTAGTGACTTAGCTAGAAGGAGCCAGGTTAAGACCAGATATAAATACTGCCCTAGATAGCTTCTGCCAGAGGACAGACAGAACTCCAGGAGGAAGGAGCTACTGGCATAACTAAAACTTCTCTACTGGGACTATATTGCCCTCCTTCCCTCTTCTCCACCCCACCACCCTAAACCAAACCAGTTCTACTTTTATAGGCACAGGATTTAACTGACAACAGGAACTTCCTGTTTGGGAGCAGGAAGTGAGTGATCACAGAGCCACCAAAGACTCACCATCCTAGAAGGGCAAGAGTAGCTCTCCATCCCCCCCAGCTGCTGGAGGTCTGACTCTGAGCAAGTAAGGAGACTACTGAGAAAAATTGGAACTTCTTGTCTCAGAACAGGAAGATCAGGAGATAAAAGGGTGCAGAGGCAGAAAGTAAGTAGGGAAAGAAGAAAAAAAATAAACAAAGAGCAGGAAAAAGTAAGTATTCCAAGTAACAGTTAGGGGGCCAGAAAAAAGACATGATGGGAATGGTGCAGTGCAGTGGCTGTGGAGCAGCAGTCTTCCGGGAGATGTTTTGGAGGATGCAGTGTTGTCCCAACAGCAGACACCTCTCTGTGCTGAGGGAGGAGGTTGCTCATCTCCAGGCTGAGTTGGCCAGGATTTGTGGGACCTTCTCTCCCACCCAGGGACCACCAGGGTCACTGCCGTTGCCTCAGAGGTTGCCAAGAAAGAGGAGTGGTTGGACCACAGTGGGCTTAGGGAGGGAGGGTGGTGGAACAGAGGCTTATCCCAGCTGTACCTCTCACAATTCCCTATGCCTGCTTTGAAAAGTGTGGTTCCTCTATGGAGGCACCCACAGTGGAGACCAAGGAAGATGCTGGGAACCTCCACAAAGGAGACCCAAAGGAGAGTGGAATGGGACCCCTCAGGGGAAGGAAAACAACTCCTGGTGGGGGACTCCATTGTTAGGAAGGTAGAACTTGGAGAGGAAGGGGAGAGGGAGGTAAGGTGCCTGCCTGGTGCCATAGCTTGGAGAGACAGGGAGCGAATCCTCAGGATCGCAGGACCAGCTGCACAGGGGAGGGAGCTAGATGTCATTGTCCACCTAGGGACAAATGACCTGGCTAAGAAAGGGATCAGAGCAGTGCAAGAAGTGTTTGTGGAGATGGGAAGGGGCCTCAGACAAATAGCACACACGGTAACCTTCTCGGAGGTGATGCCTCTCTATGGCATGGGCGAGGCTAGGGTGCTCCACACCATGGGATTCAATCAGTGGTTGAAAAACTGGTGCAGAGCTCAGGCTACATTGGAGACTGGGGGTCCACCTGGAGGGATGCAGGCCTATACTAGCATGATGGTCTGCATCTGTCCAGGAGGGGAATCAGGATCCTAGGTGATAGGTTTAAACACTTCATTGACAAGTATTTAAACTAGCCAAGGGGGGAGGCACTGGAAAGGAGCGGGGAAATCCTAGCCCCCCCAAAATATCAGGGTACTAAGTGAGGAAGACACCAACATAGAGATGTCAATAGGGAGAAGCGCTGGGGTAAATGGAGAAAGTGACAAATGCAATAAGGCCAGGGATGGGGCAAAAAGGGGTAAGGCCATCAAGAAACGGAGGGTAATGAGTACCAACGCCCGTAGTCTGGGTAACAAGCTTCCTGAATTGGTGGCCTTGATGGCAGAGGGATGCCTGGATATTGTAGCAGTCACAGAAACATGGTACACAGATAACCATGACTGGGATGTTAAAATACCAGGGTACACAACCTACAGGAGAGACAGGGAGGGCAGAAGGGGGTAGCTCTCTATGTAAGGGAAGGGATAAAAGCAACTGAACAAAAGAGTAAACAGAGAGGAGAGGAGGCACTGTGGGTCACCTTAGAGACTGGAAATGGCACCACAATCTGCACAGGGGTTGTATATAGACCCCATGTCAGGGAGAGGGAATGGACAAGGATATGATAGAAGGCATACTTAGGATGGCAGAGAAAGGGGAGATACTGTTGACGGGGGACCTTAACATGCCAGATGTTAACTGGAGCACCTTTGCGGCAGCCACATCCAGAAGCAGGGCCATTCTTGATGCCCTTCAGGTGGCATGCCTCAAACAGCTAGTTTTGGAACCCACTCATGAGGGAGCAATCTTAGATCTCATACTCTCAAATGGGGACAGTGAGAGGATCTCAGATCTAGAAGTGGGTAGCCATTTTGGAACAAGTGACCACCAAACAGTGTGGTTCACGATAAACTCAGCTACAGAGTCAAGCCATACAAAAGTGAAGGTTCTGGACTTCAGGAGGGCTGACCTTGGCAAGACGGGAGAGTGCCTTAGAAAAGCACTAGCAAACAGGCTAGACGGAGGGTGGAGCAACAATGGGCAATATCAAACTGCCATCACAGAGGCAACAAGCCTTTGTGTGAAGCAAATAAACAAATCAAATAAAAGAAAAAGCCACTATGGTTCTCAAAGAGGTCGGTGAAGGTTAGGGAGAAAAGATAGCATTTAGAAGTATAAGGAAACACAGAAGGAGTAGGACAGAGAACTGTACCAGTTAAGGCAGAAGGAAGCAGGGAGGGTAGTCAGAATAGCAAAGGCACAAACTGAGGAAAAGATAGCTAACTGGGTTAAGAAGGGGGATAAAACCTTTTATAGGTATATCAGGGAGCATAGAAAGACAAAGGGATGGATAGTGAGGCTAAATAGAATGGATGGTGGGTGGGCAGACAGTGACAGTGATAAAGCAGGGATACTGAATGAATACTTCTGTTCAGTATTCACAAAAGAGGAAGTGGGGGAGGTGCCTAATCCAATTAACAAAAGCACTCTGGAGAGGGGGTTGATCCCAGTCCTTTCACAGAAGAAAGGGTTCTGAAAGAACTCCTAAAACTGAAGGTGGACAAAGCAATGGGGCCAGATCAAATTCACACCAGAGTTCTAAAAGAATTAAGCAGAGAACTAGTGACACCACTGACTACGCTTTTTAACAAATCATGGGAGGATGATGTGGTAACTGAGGACTGGAATAAGGTGGATGTGATTCCCCTTCACAAAAGTGGGACCAAGACGGAGGCAGGAAACTACAGACCTGTCATTTTGAACTCTGTGGTAGGGAAAGTGATGGAATCACTTCTGAAGGAAAGAATTGTTGAGTACCTAGAGGCCAGTGGGGCACAGGACCCAAGGCAGCATGGGTTCACAGCGGGAAGGTCATGTCAGATGAATCTAATTGATTTCTTTGACTGGGTGACCAAAGTAGTAGACCAGGGAGGGGCTGTGGACATGGCCTACCTAGACTTTAGCAAGGTATTTGACACAGTTCCACACAAAAGATTAGTAGTCAAATTAACCAGCCTGGGAGTGGGTCCCAAGGTGGTAGCCTGGGTAAAACATTGGCTGAACAACAGGACACAGAAGGTAATTGTAACTGGAGTCCACTCTGAAGAAAGAGGGGTTACTAGTGGGGTACCGCAGGGTTCAGTACTGGTCCAGTCCTTTTTAATGTCTTTATAAGTGACATTGCAGAGGGACTAGAAGGAAAAGTATGCCTCTTTGCAGATGACACAAAGATCTGCAACAGGGTTGATACACAAGGAGGCATGGAAAGGATGAGAAGGGACTTGGCAAGGTTGGAGGAATGGTCAGAAGTATGGCAGCTTGGATTCAATGCAAAGAAGTGCAAAGTAATGCACCTGGGAAACAAAAACCCAGGGGAAGATTACACAATGTGGGGGGTAGTAACAACAACAAAAATGGAAAGGACCTGGAGGTAATCATATCAGATGATCTTAAGGTTGGCAAGCAATGCGAGAAGGCAGTAGGGAGGGCTGGGGGGATACTGGGATATATAGGGAGAGGTATCACCAGCAGAAAACAGGAAGTTGTTATCCCCCTGTACAGACAGTTGGTGAGACCCCATCTGGAGTACTGCATCCAGTTCTGGAGACCCCACCTCTGCAAGAACATAGACAGGATAGAGGCAGTTCAGAGGAGGGCAACTAAAATGGTGCAGGGTCTGCAAGAGAAGCCATACGAGGAGAGACTAAAGGAGCTTAATATATATACCCTTGAGGAAAGGAGGGAGAGGGTGGACATGATAGAAATGTTTAAGTACCTCAGTGGAATCAACAAAGTCCAAGAGGGCAGCATCTTTCAGAAAAAGAGATGCGCAAGAACAAGGGGACACAATTTGAAGATAGAGGGGAACGGCTCAGGGGCAATGTGAGGAAGTATTTTTTCACAGAGAGGGTGGTGGATGCATGAAACAGCCTTACTGAGACGGTTGTGGGGTCTAAAACTGTGGGAGAATTCAAGAATGTATGGGACAGACATAAGGCAATTTTTGTGAGGGGTAGGAAGAAATAGGCTGTTGGTTAAATAGGATCTGCAGCTTATCCTCTAGGTAGGGAAATGGGCAGACTAGGTGGGCCAAGCAGTCCTTATCTGCTGTCAAAGTCTATGTTTCTATGTTTCTATACACATAGTTATTTGAGATCTTCTACAGCAACCCAATAAAACAAGGCTGTGATGCGGAATCACTGAGCCAGTGGCACTGCTGGCGGTGGTGAGAATGACACCACTAGTTCATCTATATCATCTCAGCAGTAGCATAAGCAGAATGCAATATAAGGAAGTGACAGAGAAAGTCCTGACACAAATTGCAGACAGATTTGACAGCATTAGATTGGGTGCATAATTTATCACGGCACCACTACTAGATCCCAACTGTAAATATATGTGCAGTTCCCCATGGATGCATCAACTATATCAAGCAGCAACTGTTGCATACACTACAAATGGAGCAGTGCAGACAACTTGAAGAAGCAACCAAGAATCAGATTCCTCCTGCTTGTACTGCTCCTCCTACTTGTTCAACATTGCATGCTTCCAGTGCCAGGCATCAACTTGAAGATATGAAAGATGACTTGGACAATGATGATTCAGAGATGACAACAAAGGACATTTGGAAGCTTTCCATCACTGACTGTTGGTTCATAACTGGTGTTACTGCTATACCAGATAGCTCTAGGCTAGATTCAAAGAATATTTAATTCTTAGCTTTCTTGAACTTACTGTATCTTACAATGGATCTGCTTTAGCTAGCCATCGGACTATTCCTTTGTTTAACAAGTCACATCTACTGCCATTCTCACTCCTATACCATCTGCTGCAAGTCTTCCTGGATTCCCCCTGGCACTGGTTGCACCACAGTACGCCTCACCACCCCCAGCAGTGCCAGCAAGCTCAAGGACTTTGACACACAGTACCTCAAGTCCTCCTTAAAGCAGTACAACTTTTACAATGTCATCACCAGCAGGCTCGATGTGATCAGTTGTGATGCAGGGACTGCACCAGGTCATTATCAATAAAATAAGGCTCATCGTGTTACCCAACCCACTGTCAAGGGACAGAGATGATTTTCTTCATCTGATGACCTCATGTAGTCTGTTGATTACAACCAATTTGGCAGTCACAGTGTAGCAGCTGTCTTAATTGTTACTTCAGTTCAATCAATATAAAAAAAATAAAATATTAAAACCAAAAATGAAACAAAAAAGTAAAAGGAAAAACTCTACGTCCATGCATGGTGAAACATTTTGTAGAAAAACAAACTGCACTCCACAAGTAGGGAAATAAAAGGTTAAAATAGCCATACTGCCCGCAAAGAAAAACTTTATTCATCCCAACCAGTGATTCAAATGAAGAGATGGATTCTTTTTGAAGCATGGGTTAATCAATGTCAGTATAATTTGTCCCTTTGGTCTATTTTTGCCATTGTTTTGTGCTATTGGTTTGATTCCAATTTCTCCATTACTCACAGATTTCTATCAGAGAGGATGATTCTCTTCTTTCTGTGTGACTGGTTTTGCAGAGACAGGATATACACAGTGGCATCTCTACAGTAGGACCTTAACCAATTTATAATAATATATAGAATAATGGCTGGGTAGGGGGTTATAACGAGAATTTTACAGACCCTCGAGGTGCGGGATGCTACATAAACCCCTGTGATCGAAGCTTAATGGGTTTATTAAGACATCCCACACTGAGGGTGAGTGAAAAATTTGAGTTTTATAAACCTACCCAGCCTTTATTTTATATAATTGCTGGGGAGCGTTTTTTTGCCATAGCAACAATATAAAATTAAAAAAAATTCCTGTTCAACTGTGGTCAAATTTGGGTTCTGTGTGGTCCGCAGCTCCAGAAACCTTTCTTTTTTTGTTTAAAGTTCAAGTAAGGTTTAAGTTCAAGTAAAGTAAAGTTCAAAGTTTGTCCAGTTTCTTTCTTTTCTTATTTTTTTAAGGCTTACTTTTGATATTTAAGGCTTACTTACCATTGAGTGTGAGTAGCGGTCGGGGTGGTGGTGCAGTGTTAAAGGGGACAATGGGAAGACGGTTGGCTGGCATATGCGTGGAGTGAGGGAATGGCATATTTGCCGTTAAAACCAGCTGGTTATATTGGCAAATTATAATCGGATTCCCCTATGGGAAAAACACTGCCCAGTAATTATATATACATAAAATATAAAATATATGAATTTGTTATCATTATGGTTCTATGGGTATTAAGCATGTATAGGATGAAATGCCTTGTTATAAGTGATGTTACTGGTCATTTACATGAAATAAGTTATGACAGTTCTGTGCAATGTCTCTCTCGTATGCATCTTTGTCTTTTTGTACATTGTCACTTTACAGGTATGGTTTAAATACAATGGTTGTGGGACAAGGTACATGCTCCCTGAGGAAGACCACACATGGTCGAAGCTGCTGGGGGTTTAGTGTCCTCCATTGCTGAATAAAGTTTTTCTTTGTGGGCAATTTGCCTATTTTAGCCTTTTTTTTCCTACTTGTGGAGTGTGGATTGCTTATTTTTCTGTGTTGTCTTTGAGGTTAGCAACCTCTAACTCTCCCCACCCGCTTTTCTCTGTGTCATGCTACAACTTGTTGGTGATGGTGAAAAATTATGAAGGTAAACGTAATTCCATAAATTTTATTGTCTTTTAATTTGCGTATATTCTTAGATGTAAAACATTATTTTTTGGGGGGGAGGGGTGGAGTTATTATAAATCTTGAAAATATATGAGGCCAGTGAGGAGGTAGTAATTGGTATGGAGATACAGAGACTAGTGGAGGATAGTCCTTGAGCTCAGCAATGAATACTAACAATTACTATAACTCAGAATGGGGATGTAGCAGTCTTACTTGTTGCAGGCAGTGTCACACCACCACAAAACATACCAGTCCCCCACAGTGGCAAGCAAGCACAACCTGCCAAAAGTAGGCTACAGTAATTAATATTCATTGTTGTCTTTGTCTCTTTTCCCCCTTATTTATTTTTTTATTTATTGAATTTTGTTGACCTGGTAGGCCCACTGATACTAGAAGTCCCTTTTTCAGGGGCATCTGGGGGAGGGGGGATACAGATGGTAACCAAATGAAATTGAACCAGATTAAGCTGTTGGTGGTATTTTTAGAGAATGTAGACTAATTTACTGTATGCCAGATACTGCATTGGGAGTCAAAGTGTAAGGGCTGAAAAGGGAAAGGGGAAATTGTTTAACCAGGAAAGGCATACTAAGCTGGAACTTGTTTCCAGTTGTGACCTGGGAGCACAAGGAAGTTAAGTGACTTGCTCAGGGTCACAGAGTATGCAAGTGGGGCTGACAGGGTTCATACCCAGGTCTCCAGATTTGCAGCTCAGTGCCCTTAACCACTACACTATACTGACATAGTTGAACCTAATTTTCAGGCCCTAAGTCAAGCTGAAGCACAGATGGCCCTGGCCTACTTCTATTGCCCTTACAATGGACTGGTTGTGGTGGGGAGGAGATACTTCCATAGGAATTTGGCATAGATTGTGAGATGATTTCTTTTTTTGATCACTGTGTAAAATTATGTGCATATTGGGCTCTGTACACTAAGGTGCAGATGTTATGCACAATACACACGTAACCAGCCAACATAGTTATGCACCTGTGGACAAGCAGCTTGTGGACAGTATTCATGAATGCTAGATGCCTGTCCACAGTCCTGCCCCCTGGTGTGCACAACTGTGGGGGGCGGTGTGGAGGATATAGGAGGGCATCTAATCGGATGCCCATCCTGGCTCCCATAGTGGACCCCCTGCTCTGTGCCAGCAGGGGATTCTGGGCAGCTGTGGGTCCCAGGCAATGTAAAGTACAGGCAAGTGCCCAGAGGGTGGTTCTGAGTGTTAATAACATAGAACACAGCATCGCCAAACAGAACATTGTGGAAAAATAAAGTGAGGGCAAAAGAAAGTGGGGCAAATGAAAGCAGGGCACAATAACATTTGGCAAACCAAAGCCACCACAATAGAAAGCATGTCATAATGGTGCAGACTAGGTGGAGTATATACAGGAGCAGTGGGGCTACAAATGACCACCCCTCACAGTGCCCCACTGTGCCTGCTCATACCCTTACACGGTGACACCTGCTCCGCCAGCTATGTTGCCATGTCCTGTCACCAGGTGCATCCACTATTCTGCCTACCATAGGGCTGCCGTAGGATACCACAGAGCCCTGAGGATGCATCACCTCAGACCACGGACAAGGAATGGGTAAGTGTGGCAGCCCATTCATGACTTACCTGTGGCAGGCTGTGGCCCGATGGTTGTATTGCTGGGTTGGGTCAGCAGGATGGGGGGATCACAAGGTGCCATGCTGTGTGGCTGACCAGTGGTTGGTGGCCATGTGTCGCTGTGTTGAGGGCCAGTGGGGTGGCTGCGGGGGGATGCAGGTGCGCCACAGACATTGGGTGTGCGGGCATGGGGTTCTGCTCCATTGGTAGCTGTAGTGTTCCCAGTGTGCCTGCACCATCAATCTTTCTGTGTGTCACTTCCCTCCTCTTGTGACTGTGGGGGTACTGAGGTGTCCGGGGCACACCGCACGCTGGTGGCCCACATTATTCTGTTCCATGATGTTATTGTTGGGTAATGTTACTGCCTGCGATGACATGCCTGTGATATTATGTCCCGCTTTGTTTTGCAGGTGATATTATCACCCAGAACCCAGAGGGTTGCATCCAGTATGTGCAAGGTATGGACGTACTGGTATGTTGTCTAGAACTGCAGCATGTTGATATGTAATATAGGGACACATGTCAAAAACAGTCATATGTCATTTACACTACACATAAGCTGTTTCTTTATTAAAAACTTTATATAAAGGGACAAACAATGCAAACATAAAGCAAACATCAACACAGGCATCCTAAGATAATAAGTAAGTATACAATTTTCTTATGTACCGTTTCATGCACAAAAGGAAGCAGATAAGTTATACAATTGATTTTTAAGGTGTAAAACCTGGTTTATTATCTAACATGTACAAAACCTATCTCTGCCATAAGGTATCAAAGTGCTCAGTGGTATTGTTCAGCTTGGCCGTCAACTTCTCCATATCATATACTTGAAGCATACTGTCCTGCCAATGGGATACCATGGAGATCGTGGGGGATAACCACAACCTGGTTATACTTTTTTCACAACCAACAGGCAGATCTGAACCAGTTGTTTTGTCTGAGGACTCCTATGATCTCGGGGGGTCAAGGAACAGTACAGTTTTAGCCAATAGTGTAAAGTATGTACTCAATATTATCTGAAGAGCTGCCAGGAGTCGAGCCCAATATGTCTGGAGTAGGGGGCAGGACCAGAAAATATGGCCGTGTATGGTGGGACTAATGCCACTGCCTCTCCAGCACTGCTCCATCTGAGTGGGAACATGCCTGGCCACAATTTATGGAGTACAGAAAAATCTAAAGAAGCATTTCCAAGAGAACTTTCAAGAGTTAGAAGTGGTGGGCTTGTGGATATGGAGCAAATATTTATACCAGTCCAATGGAGAAATAGTAGTCTGCAAGCCTACCTTCCATTTCACTCTAATAGAGTAAACATGGCCCCCCTGGAGTTCAAGAAGTGCTTGATAAACCTGGCAGATCAAGGAGGTTCAGGGTCCCCTGTTAGTATGGAGAGTAATAGTTGATGGAACCGAGGGATTCCCAGGGCAGGTGGCCAATCGTAGAGGACATTTTGAAAATAATGAGAGACCTGGAGGTATCTAAAAAGATCTTGGGGGCATGACCTGAAAGATCTAGAGAGTTCCAGAAATGGGATAAGATCTCTGTCCTGAATAAACTGCGCAGAAGAGAGTCCCGCACAGTCCCAATGGATATAAGCATTATCCAGATGCTCAAGTACAGCTGTAGCACAGAAACTTTTGTATGCAGTTTGGCGCCCCCCCCCAGATATAACAGGATGTTAATTTGTCCCATCATCGAAAAGAGCCCCCTGGAGGAAATATTGGCAAAGTTTGGGCTAAGTATAATAGCCGGGGCAGAGAGATCATTCAAACGCTATCTATGCCCTGTAGTAAGTAAACAGGTACTGTCTTCCATGTCTCTAAATCTTTTACCAATTGTTCCATAAAAAATTCATAATTCAGGTGACTAAGATGAGCTAAATTAGCAGTCAAATAGACCTACAAGTACTTTAGCTTAGGCAAGTCCCAATGGAATTTAACATTTTGTTTGGCACGTACACTTGGGGTATACTTAAAGTGCAAAACCTTCATTTTAGTCATGTTAAGATGACAGCCAGCCAGCTCTCCGAATTTAGGGAGCACTCACCAAAGATGTGGGAGTACAAATTCAGGGTTCCATAAATATATAAGCAAGTCATCTGTGTAGAGTGCTAATGTATTGGTTCTGCCACCCAGGTGGGTCCCGGGATGCCCGGATGGAGTCTAAGGGTTGGGCAAGGGGTTCTAAATAAATAGCAAACAATATGGGGAAAGGGAACACCCCTGACTGGTTCCCCTGTGTAAGGGAAAACAGTCGAACATGTGTCCATTAACTTTAACACAGGCTTTTGGGTCTTTATAGATAGCGCAGAGGATGTTAATAAATTCCAAGGGGAAATTCATAAATTTCATGGTGGCAAACAAAATGTTCCATGCCACCCAGTCAAACACCTTCTTGGCATCTAAGCTGAGTCATAGAAATGGTGTTTTACAGGGCGGCATGGAACAGGACATGCAAGGTTCATTTTATTTTGTCTTGCATTTGGCTGTTCTATATAAAACTGGTCCGATCTCCATCTGTTACGAATGGTAGAATCTTATTGAGACACTGGGCCAGAATTGATGCAAAGACCTAATCAGTATTTATTACTGATATGGGTCAGCGAGAGAAGCAATTGGTTTTATCTTTATTGGGCTTCAGAATAGCCAAAAATCATGGCATACTGCCAAGACAGGGGCAATGGGTTCCCTGTGTGAACTGACTCATAGACTTTTAGAAATAGTGGGGCAAAGGAGTCAGAAAAGGTCTTATAAAAGTACCCTGGATAACCGTCGGGGCCGGGGCGCTTTACATTTTTTAAGTCTTTAAGAGTGGTAAGTATCTCAGAATGTGTTATAAGGGCAGTTAAAGAATTGACAATCTTGTTGTTTAATCTAGGGAGATACAAAGACTGTAGATAGTTAGCAATGTCAGCAGGGGACGGTCAGTCTCTTTGGAATAAAGAGCAGAATAATATTGTCAGAAGGCCTGGGGTATAGTAGTGGTATCAGTGTGCATCTTGTGACAGGGTCTTTGATATGAGTAACAGCAGATTGCATGACTTGACACCATAGGCAGAAGGCCAGGACCTTAGAAACCCTGGAGCCTCCTTCATAATAGCATTGTTTTAAATAGTGTAAAGCTGCCTCCATTTTAAGGTTTAGTATTTCTTAAATGTTGCATTGTAATTGAACATCTGTGAGCTAAGGAATGTGTTTCCTTGGGCATGGGCACTTTGGGCTGTAGCCAGCTATGCTTCCAGGTGTTGCAACCTTTGCTCTCTTTCCTTTTTAAGATACAAGGCATACTTGATAAGCGCCCCTCTAAGGACAGTTTTAACCGTGTCCTATCATAAATGATGTTAGCTATTCATATCTAACTTACTATATGTAAATAATTGTTACATTATTTCTGTTATCCTGCTTTTGTATAATTTATTGTATCTATCTCCCCCTGTATTGTACACCTTTGCCCAACCAGCTCATAATGTTGCATGCTTAATAGCGGACGACATTATGGCTAACCCGGGATAGCGCTGTAGGCAAGAGCGAATGGTGCAATACCGCATATGCTGCTGTACGTGGTATTGCACCATTTGCTCTTTCCCAGGCACTGGATAAGACCTCTGCTGGGAGTAGGTTCTACTGAGCAGCTGCTGTGGCTCACTGGACTGAGTCACAGCAGAAGGAACCAAGGTGCTGTGTCAGGGACCAGGTTTGATTCCCGGTCCCAGAAACTTTTATTTTTATTTTACTTTGTGTGTTCCCTGTGTTAAACCCCCCCCACTCCCCCGAGTTGAGACTCTTTGGTGAGGAGGTTCTGGGGCATAGCCCCCCATAACAGGGAGTGTGGGGGCAGAGCCCCCCACATAAAAAAGACTTATGCCTCATGGTAAAAATCACACTGTATTGGCAGCACGATTTTGCCATGCAGCATAATGTCTTGTGACATTATGACCCTGTGCCTATTTTTGCTCTTGTCTCTGGGTCGCACCTGGAAATGAGCCTTGGCTCAGTGTGCCTTTCCCAGTTAAAACATTTTAATTAAATAAATAAATAAGATTGTAGGAGCAAACTCCGGGGTCTCATTTTCAGCTAGAATCTGGGAGCGCTTGTCTGTAATAAGTTGTTTAGTATTTTGCCTATTCAGCAAGGAGACATTAAGACTCCAAAGCCTAAAGCCTTAAGGGGGACCCCGGGATAATTCAAGGCATAAGAGAGCATGTCAGAGAGCCAGATAGGTATTATCTTAAAACTCTTAAGTAAACCCACATGCTCCGAGGAAATATGAATCAAGTCGATGCAAGGGTATATGTGATGGGGTGACAGTAGTGAGTGTATTGCCATTGTGATGGGTGCAGATAACTCCAGGCATCAAACCAACTTAATTCTTTAAGGATTGTACAGCCTTTTTTTTTATGGGTGTTTCCTTGGATAAGGAGGGGTTAGAAGTATCCTTTCTGTACCTTTTGGTATTGAAGAATGGTACTGAGTAAGGCGTGAATAGCAGGGTTATCTGCTCCCGGGGATATATAAATTCCTTACCCAAAAAAGTTCCAACAGTTATGGCTAACCTGCCATGGGAATCAGAATAGGTAGAAGTGCAATGAAAGGGGGTCTGTCATGAAATAAGGATTGTAACTCCATGACGTTTCCCCTGCTTATAAGAAGAGGCAATCATTTGGGGAAAAAAACAAATTTGGAGAATTTCTGATGCTCTGGAAGGGATTTTTTTTACAGCAGCAATCACATTAGAGTGCTTGACCTGGTTGTTTAAACAATTAACATTTTGGCATTACAACAATGTTACTTGATTAGGCATTATAATAGAAAATAGGAAAAACATCAGAATGATTCCCATGCCATAGGACAGCAGTCCTCTACCCCCCAAGTTCCAGCAGCGGGCCGGATTCCATAGATTTAATAAGACTGTGGGCACTGTGGGAAGGCAGACTAGAGATGCATAATAGACAGTACATTTCTATGAGGCAGCATAACCATACCTCTCAACTGTCCCTGATTTTCAGGGATGTCCCTAATTTTACCTCAAACCTTTACTCTGTCCCTCCTACAAATTGTGTTTCCATGACCAAACAGTGGGGGTTGTAAACATAACATAATGTCAGACAATAGTGTTACAGACGTGTTCTTCCTTAGAAAATGCATTTTTTACTACACCACTTATTCTACCAGCTTCCTGAGTGGATATCACCAATTGTTAAGGTGTGTCCCTGATTTTAAACCTTTGTCTCTGATATTTTTAAGTCTTGTCCCTGATTTATGAGGCAGGAGGTTGAGAGGTGTGAGCATAACTGTTAAAGCCTATATAGGATGCAAAGAACAAGTGAGCAATAAACACAACTGCAAACAATAACACATCACAACAACCACTAATGAATAATAGAGGACCCCAAAGAGGGTTCCTAGTGTAAGAAGTATATGAACTTCCAAGGTAGGAGAGCTGGAGTGTATGCTCTCTAAAGCCCTCAGCAGCTAGAAGGAAGAGTTCTTCCAGCTGTCCAATGAGGAGGTAAAATGTGTGCCTTAGGCACCACAGGCCTCCTGTATGCAAGCCTAAGGGCCAGCAAAGGGTATGATTGGGAGGTTCCATGTCAATTGAGTAAAATACAATACAACGCAGAAAAAAAACACACAAAAAAACAGTTGATAAAATGCTGCAAAGAAAAACTGCACCTCTCAAAACCAGCTAAAGCAAAAGCAGGTTAAAGTGAAAAACATCACACAGTGTGTAACCAAAATTGTAGATTTAATATTACAATACCACGCCACCATGGTTCACCACTCCAGTGAATTTTTTTCCTTCAGTGTACATTTACTATTACATCACCATGCCGCCATGGATCACCACTCCAGTGAAATGTTTTCCTTCAGTGTAGAATTAGTATTATAACACCACATTATGGATCACCACTCCAGTGAAATTGTTTCTTTCGGTGTACATTTACTACAACACCACACTGCCATGGAAAAAATCAGCTAAACACCTCCAATTATAAGCCTCGCTGTCTACCTTAAAGGAAACTGCACCCTCATATCTTCTAAGTAAGCATTAATCACTGACAGAGGAGGGCTCTACCAGTGGATTAATGCCCTGCTGCTAGTGGGGGGTTTAGTGCAGAAGAGCCGAAGGCGAGGGCTTCCAACCACCTGTAGTGCAGGCATTAACCCCAGTGGAGCCCGACGCTGGAGGTGATTAATGCGCTTGTAACATAGCAAGTGCAAGTAGAATATTTTCCTACTACTGTTTCATTTTAAGGTACAGAAATGTTATACGACATTAATAATCGTGCTTGCTAAAGTATGGACTGCTTCTTTGCTTGTAGGACAGTGAGATGATCTGACTATGTGTGTGTTCACGTTGGACGATAGACATTTATTTATATAGTGTCCTGTATTTTTAACTACTGACCACAACACTACTACTATTTCTCACAGACACACTACAGTACATTTCTGTAATCCGTACCCATCATTTTTATGCTTACTGATTCGGCGTTACATCCTGATGGTGCATACGAGCAGTGCAGTGTAGGAAATTTCTGTACCAAAACAGTAACACTACGAAATCTGGAAATACTGAAACAGCAGTGATTGTTTTGTTTATTCTCTTTCTGTTCCGCGCGCGCTTCCTTTATGAACCGGGCTCTACTACTTCAGCGCTTAGTGTACTGCTTCTAACTGTCTTCTCATTGCCTATTTCGCGATGTGGATTTCTGCTTCTCTTCTGGCCATTCTATTGCTTTATGAACGCCATCTACAGGCACAGACACTCACATACACAAACACAGATGACACCACAGGCTGAATCTTTCACTTCTAATCTTTATTTTGCGCGATCCCGATACCGAGCGTGTTCACTGCTTCAGAGACTCGGTCTCTCCGTCTTAATGCGGCACACTGTGGCGACTCTAGGTACTAACCCAGCGGGCTCTAATGAGTGCTGCTTGTGTGGACAGTGTGGGTACTACCCTAGCGGGCTCTACTGCTGGCTTCATCACTGCTGGGAATTGATCAGATGACACGTTTCCACCAATCGGTGAGCTCTATTTCCATCCTCTGTCCAGAGCCATGTTACAAATGTTGTTTACTTCCATGTCAGCAGACAACTCTTTACATGTAGCTGCTGAAGATGTAGGCAACTGCTTCATTTAGTTTTTACACTTCATACTAGGCCCTGTCACTCTCCTGGGAGGGTCCATTTCGTGGTTGTTGAAATCACATTGTTCCTGAGAGCTGCATTAGCATATGAGAATGTGATGTGTAATCAACCTTTAAACTCCCCAGTATGCCTGTCTGCTTTAGTAGTTTTAAAAGAACCAAGCTGCAAGAAGGTGCAAAATACCACATTTACCTTCTATGAGTTTTACAAGCTCTCTGAGTTGTAATGCAGGTTTTTTCCCCTTTAAACTCCATTCGGTTTATAAGTTTCCAGAGAGTTTTTGCAGGTTATTTGTTATTTTAGCATAGAGATACATGATATAAATGGTTGATCTGACATCATGTTCTCATATGCTAATGCAGCTCTCAGGGACAATGAGATTTCAACAACCACGAAATGGACCCTCCCATGAGAATGAAACCGCCTAGTACGAAGTGTGAAAACTGACTGAAGCAGTTGCATACATCTTTAACAGCATCATGAAAAGAGTTGTCTGTTGACATGGACACAAATAACATTTAGAAGATATGAGGGTGCAGTTTTCCTTTAACATCACTCTCACACCACGCGGTTAAGACACCTCCTCTGTATGCTCTTTCACACAAGTGCATGCCTCACTCACCCCACTTTTGATCAGGCGCTATTGACCATGCTTCTTTGGTCCACACATATTTCACATGATACCTGATTGGTGGGGGAAGGGCAGTGAGTACGATCATCACCACTCAGATACTTATAAAAAAGGCAGGAGATGGCATGCAGTATGCAGCGACTCTCACTATCTACCTCCACAGTATGTAAATATGGTGATCTGGGCAATTGATAAACCTAATGAATAAGGAGATATAAGCAGGATCCCCGTTGCTGGAGTGATCAAAAGGACCACCTTATGCCTTTGTAGGTGGGATCCGAGGGTACCGCTTATTCATTCTATTACAACATCTGATATTTATATTATTAAACATGTATGGTATCCTGGTATAGAGAAGAGTGGGAGTATGGGATTCGTAGAAGCCAGGAATAAAAACAATCAGGAGAATAAATCATTCCATATCACAAAGCCGTTAGGGTATTAAGCATGGAACCAAAACAGCAGGTGCTCCATCTCACTCAGCGGTCAACTCTGATAACTAATAGCATGGCAGCCACAGTCCCAACATTCAAACTGATGCTGCAGATATGAGAAGCCTAGTTAAAAAAAACAAATTAACTAGTAAGAGTAGGAAAGGCAGCACCAAAGTTACAAATAAAACAGGCTGCTCAGCATTGGGCCAAAAAAGAAGAAACCCAGTCTTAAAAGGCAGAAACGCCAGTCAATCAGTAAAAAAATAAAATATGTTAAAATATCTATGCAGAATAGCAATATATAGCGGCCCGAGTCCCAATCATATGTAAGTTGAGGTGGCCCTCGAAATCGCAGCTAAGCCAAACTAAATGGGGCAGGGAGAATTAAAAAAACAAAAAACAAAAAAGAAGCACCTACATCAGAGGGCTTTATAGTAATAAACTTGGTGGTGAAACCTGGTATGATTTCACTGTATCTAAAGCTGGGAAAATTAAAAAGTAATGGGAGATGCTAAAAGGAACAGGCAATAGGTGTAAACTGCCCACACAGTGGGGTAACCTAAAAAAAGGAAAGAAAGAGAAAGGCATAATTTGGGGCTAGCTAGAATAGCAGGTATTCCCCTTGCATGGAGATTAGCTTCGCAAATGAATGGTGTGGCTGCCATCCCAGTAATGATTATCTGGCTGTTTGCAAGTATAAAGAGCTGGTCATGAACATTAAGAGGTGGGAGCTGGGACGAGCATCTCTGAAATGAACGGGGAAAAGCCTGCTCTATGGAGAAAGAATAAAAATGGGAATACTGCATTCATAAAAAGTATAGGCACCATAAAACTTGAAAAAGAAAATGAGTGAGTTGTACAAGATGAAACAAATCGTATGTAGCAGTCTGACAGTTAACTCAGTTAATAAATGAGTTCACTCCGGAGGCACATCACAGCCCTTCAAGTAGGGCTGAGTGAGTAAAATCACTCCCCAAAAATATAATGTTAAGGTGCCGGGAGCGTGTTCACTGCTTCAGAGACTCGGTTTCTCCATCTTAGCGCAGCAGACAGTGGCGACTCTAGGTACTAACCCAGTGGGCTCTAATGAGTGCTGCTTGTGTGGACAGTGTGGGTAGTACACAAGCGGGCTCTACTCATGGCTTAATCACCACTCGCAGTGCATCACATGACCTGTTTGGACCAATCCCTCAAATCCATTTGCCTGTTGTGTATTTGTAACATGGCTCTGAACACAACAGGCAAATGGAGTTGAGGGATTGGTCCAAACAGGTCATGTAACGCACTGCGAGCGGTGATTAAGCCATGAGAAGAGCCCGCTTGTGTACTACCCACACTGTCCACACAAGCAGCACTCATCAGAGCCCGCTGGGTTAGTCAGATCATCTCACTGTCCTACAAGCAAAGAAGCAGTCCATACTTTAGCAAGCACGAGTATTAATGTCGTATAACGTTTCTGTACTTTGAAGTGAAACAGTAATAGGAAAATATTCTACTTGCACTTGCCATGTTACAAGTGCATTAATCACCTCCAGCGTCGAGCTCCACCTGGGATTAATGCCTGCTGGGTGGTTGGAAGCCCTCGGCCTTCGGCCTCGTGTACCACCCCAAGCAGGGCATTAATCCACCTGTAGAGCCCTCCTCTGTCGGTGATTAATGCTTACTTGATATTACCCATCACTAATGTAACCCCCCCTCAGTAGGGGCTTACCTTGGTGGCCCCGGGAGCCCGTTTTGCTCCTCTCCTCTCCTCCCGCTGCCATCCTGCTGCTAGTCCTGGGTCCAGAGGGTCTCTTGACCTCCGTCCAGCCCCTGTATAGTTGTTTGGTCATTTTGGGGCCAGAGAAGTGAACTGTGGAACCACCGAGCTGGTGCTGCACTCTGGTGCATGCTGGCAGTCTACGCATGTGTGGTAGCGCATCTTTACTTTTGGACTGCTGTAGTGGTCATGCAACTGCCTCTCTGGTAGTCTCGACCCCCAGAATATGCTAGTTGGGGGTCGGACACCTAGAGGAGGTGCCCAAGAAGTGACTTTAAAGTTTATTTTAAAAGCGCCAATAAGTGCTACCGTTTGGGGGCATTTATGAATATTAATAGTGAATATATAAATATTAATGAGCTGAATCACTGCCCCTAGGTTGACTGAGTAGTGGACCTATCAATGGGCATAAGGCAGATTCTGTAATGATAATCCTGCAGTCACTTGATAAAGGGTGAAGACTGCTATAGGAACATGGGGCAAATATATGCACATACTGCTTTCTTTGGCTGAAAGAACACTATAAAGTGGGGATTACTGTAGAATTGTGTGGAACTGTATACAGTATCAGCCATCTTGTGAGCTGTGACCCCTTTTGCCAGCCAATCACTAACTTAGGCACCCAAAACCTTTTTGAAGTGACTCCTAGGAGAGGTGTGAACTAATTCTAGGCACCATAGATCCTTTCCCAATCAATAATTGAAAGAGGTTAATGACTATTAATATTTTTGATGGGCTGCCAGAATCCATGAATCAGAGACTGGGATTTTACTGGTGAAACCTCAGGAACTTTGGGCAGTAGGAGTAGTCTGGTCTGGGCTCGCCAAGTCAAGAGGGGCTCTGTACTGTGAGTTGGAAAGTCAGGAGGACTTTTACAGAACTCATTTGGTCAAACAATGAATTGTTTGAGGATTGGAATAAAAGGATTTTCACCGACTTAAAGAACTGTGGTGTTGCAGCAGAATGTTCAAGGTATTTGAGGAAAGCTCCTGGTGTTTTTGGAGATCCAGTGTTGCGGCGAGCCTGCATCAGTGTGGAAAAACCCTGAGCAAGTGAGAAGGGTGGTTTAGAACTGTGTGTGTGCCAGAGCTAAAGTTGGCACTCGGCCTGAAGCTGAGGACATTGGAGGAAAAAGGGTTTGCAGATATCCAGAGTTCAGGAGCCTGTTGTTTTGCTGAAAACCAGCTGTGAAAAGGTGGAGGTCTAATCCAGAGTCTGAAATTCTCTAACCCAAAGCCACTGGTAATGTGGAGTTTGGAGAATTTTTTGCTACACACCAGAGCTGTTTGTTTCTGCTCAAAAAAAGTGAAAGCCGAAAATCTTCCCAGCTGCAACTTGGAGACAGGTAGGGAAACTGCAACTCCCTATCGAGTGGTGCTGACTTAGCTGCAGGGGGCCATGGGCATGCACCTGAGTGCTAGGGCAGTCTGGACCCTTTAGGGGAGCAGGACCATGGGGTCACTCCTAGGTCTGGGTTCCGTGTGACCTGGTAGGCCTTGCATCTGGGCTCTGTAATCTGGCCCACTGTGTGGGCTGAAGGTGACAAGCTTCAGGTCTCTTCAAGCAAGTCAGAAGATAACAAGCTGCAAGAATTTTTAGGCAAGTCCACGGTCGACCAGCTGCTAGTCACTGATCCATCTTCTGGACAACAATCCCAGCCCTTTTACTCGCAGCCCTTCGGAGCAGTTGATCCTGAATTGCCTGAACCAACTGTGCCAGTAGCTGAGCTCAAGTCTTCAGGACTGTGAGTAAGCCAGGGCTTGCCCTGCAAAAAGGAGATCTGAGTTTAAAATTGCCAGCATCCTAGAGAGCTACTCTAAGGGCCCTAACACCAGCCAACCCGCAGCGTCTAGAAGGCCTGTGTTAAGTCTGGGTACCCAGCTAGGACTGTCAGGACGTAGGAGGTTTGCACTGGTACCAGTGGGGGTGGGCATCGTGTGTGTTCTGGCCTATGGGCCTTGTTAACTCCATTAATCTATTTTTCTCTTTAACAGCAATCCTGTGTTCCAATACCCCCTTCCCTAGTTCTCCCCCTAAAATAAAGCTGTGCTTGGTTTGTTGCAGTTCCTGTGCTGTGGGCATTTTATGGGTATTAGCTGTTAAGTATATGTGTTTTAAAGTATTGGTGATCAATGTGGTATTCAGTGTGTGGGGTGACTGGAAGGGAGGTGGGGAGGTATAGCATCCCAGGGGGTTGTACCAAACAGATACCTGGCCCATTGTTACTTTACTTTGGGTGGTGGCACCATGCTACTTTCTTTCCATTCTGGGATAGAACCCACAAACACCATGTAACAGAACCCAGGCCCCTTAACCTGTGTGGTAGTCAACAGGCAGGGGTAGTAGCCCACTGACATATGGCGCCTGGGCTACACTAATATTCACAACATTTCATTGCTAGGCAACTTTCACAGGGTGTGTTGCAGTTTCTAATACAGCATTGGTATTCCATTTGTATATAAAGTAATTAGCAATGAAATGCTGGTGGATGTTGGTACTGGATGATATCAAATAAATATAATTGGTATTCTAAACTAGTGAGTTGAGTTTGGCTTAAGTGGTTTCTATAGTATTTTACAAACAGTTTCCAAAGCTGTCTCTTTGCAAGTTTTTCTTATAATTCAGAGAACCAGGTGTTTGAGGCTCTTTTCATCAAGTTTTCTTGACACATTAATAAACATTAAAATAATTACAAATAAAAAATAATAAAAAGCATATGTTCAAGAAACATAAATCATGAAATTGAACTTGTGATTTAGGCTTTCCGTTTGACTTCCTTCCTCATGCAGTTTTCATGAGCCGCTAGTAATATTTGAGGTGGGAAGGGGGACTTTGAAGAAATGAGCAACGAATGCAAGATGCATTTTTCATGTTTTAGACCTTATATTTCTTGATGGATCATTTTTATCCTGAGTAAGGATGTCAGAAGCACTTCAAGAAGGAAGAGAGGGAAGGTGTGCTTCTGGATTGCTCAGGATGGTTTAATCACCAGATACCCTGGATGAGCATTAGGGAAGGCTGCTTGCACTACAGTGTGAGTGGAATCAGTGGATTTCTGCGGAGTAATGAACCTTGGTTTCTTTGTCATGCTATCATGTGCCCAGTACTTGTTTTCACATCCTCATGACCATGACTTCCAGTCCTTTTAAATGATCACCAGCTCTTTCTCCACCACAACCACTTGCAGAACTTGTACAGTACGTGGTGGAACAGGCATGGTGGAACATTAATTAGTTCCTCCAGGACATCCTTTCCTCCTCCTGGTCTTCTCTTAATGTTTTTTACATGCATCACCAACACACACACGATAGATGATAACATGACTCAGCCATTGCTGAACACTAACAACGATGGCTCACAATAAGCGTTGATGATTCTTAGATGTGCATGTGATATGCATGCCTGGTGCATGCACAAACTGCAGTACCATACAATTTGTGAGGTGACAAGAAAGAGTGACACCACCTGGCCACACCCCCATCCATGCTGACTGACCACACAACCCCACTGAAAGACGTTGGGTTCGATTCTCAAAGGTTGACACAGGGCTTCCACAAGCCCTTTGTCAAGCCCTGTGCTGCGCCGACCACATTAGCGCACCTTGCACCCAATTCTAAAAGGCTGCATGCACTTGCAACACTTTACCCTTTATACAGAGGCTTGTGCCAAATATTTGGCGCAAACCTATTAAAAGGTCTGTGAAGTTAGACCAGCCAAAGTTGATCTGATTCGCAGCATGTGGTGCACAGTGGGCTAGAGGACTGAGAATCCCGATTGCCCACCACTGACTGCTACAAGTCCATGTGCCCTGTGCTCGGCACACCCAGGGCTTGTGGCAATCATAATTTTTTGAGAATCGAGCCCCTTGTGTCTCATACAGGAGACTGCTTTATGACTGGCTGGCAGGTGCACACACAACACACACACACACACATTGGTAAAAACAGTAGTTGTCATAGAAATTTGACAGAATAGCCTAGAGGTTAAAGTAACAAGTTGTGAATGGACTTGGTACAACCAGCAGACCTAAGTGTGAGTCCCATAACCTCAATCTGCATATTGTGTGACCCCAAGCAAGTCACTTAACCTCAGCAGTGCTCCTGAGTTACCCCTGAAAACATGCACTATGTCTAGTGGGCCTCACCTAGTTACCAAAGAATTGAAAAATCCTTCAGACTCCCCCTGCATCTATCCTAATCTGCTGAATTCAGTCTGCCCTATGCCCTACTCCTGTTTCAAGAGGCAGAAAATAAATATGGATTTCTATGACTTGGTGCTCCACCAGCATTCAGTGAAAACATATATTTGTCAAACAAATCTTTCAAAAATCCCTCTGCACCTTTCCCAGTTTACTAAGTTCACTCTGCCCTGCTCCTTGCTGCAAGGCTTGCAGCTACCAGTGTAGGCTTACACTGTACGTTCTTTCATGTACTCCACTGCATGATTTCATTACCCTGCCTTATAACATGGGTTGTCAGGGACGTGGAAGACGATTAGTGTAGAGCCCCTGCATAGCCATGCATTAAATACCCCTTTTAATGCACATTCCATGGAGGGACTCAGGGAAAGTGCCATTGGCACTCATTCCCTGCTTCAGACAGCAAGACGTGAATGGCAGACGTTAAAACATGTGGGCAACTGAGAGAGCCCAGAGCTGTCATTTCCTGCTGATTGCTGCAGTCAGTGTTTCTGTTGGCCATCCCGAAGCAGTTTCATGATTGTAGGTGCTTATCACTGACTGTGTGAAGTAATATGTACAGTACTTTGCTTCCCTGTAATGCCACCTCTCTGGATTTATTTGCTGTGCTCCCTTCAAGTTTTGAATGTTCTCGCTGGCAGACAGTGACAGACACAGTGAGCTAACCTCGCAACTCTGAATTGTGGTCCTCTAACCATAAGCAAGAGTGTTGGGTCAAGCAAGTGACAGAGTAAGGTGTCCTCCATGTGCAGTCACCTCAACCCTGCACCTCACTGGTTGAGCATGAGGAGGGGAAAATGTACATGGACTGCTACTGCAGAGACCTCTCCAACAGTAAGTTCATCCCCTTGTAGTATTCTTCCATGGAGGAGGAAACCGGCAGTTTTTCATAGCAGTCTGATGTAGTGCTTCCATGCTGCTGCTGCTGCTGCATCCCCTCTCTTCTGAACTTAAGTAAGCAACTGACAAGAAAGACTTGATGTTTTGACAGAGGCACAAAACAGGAACAAGCTGCAGCAACAGTCAGTATGAGCTGCGGAGAGAGAGAGAGACACATACAGGGAGGGAGCGAGTTGCGACAAGCATTTCCATGTAGTTGTCAGAGAAAGAGAGAGCTGTTAGAGAAAGATGGATAACAGCAGGCTCAGGCAGCATGCTGCTTATGGGGGAGTGCGATGGTAGCAGCAGGTTTGAGGAATGACACAAACACAGACAGTGAGACAGTGACAGCCAGCGTCGCAGATCCCTTTAATGTCCGATCTGCATGTACATGTGTCAGTGGGGGGGGGAGTCTAAAGTAAATGTCATAGGCAAGATACCATAGCATATTATGCACAAGAAATGTCACCAATCATGTCACTACTGTATGTGTGACATTTCTCTGTGCATAAGAGCAATAAAATGTGTTATTTGTTAGGCACTATTTTGCAAGGTGGCAGGATACAGTAAATTTTTTGGTCCTTAAACGTGATAAAAAACCCTTTCTGTGGGTTTTCCTGTGTTTTGGACATAACCCATGTTATAAGTGCAATAACTCACTCCAGGGTATGGTGGTTTTGGGGATTAATCAATGCCCCGGCTGCTGTGAGGATACTCAGCCTGTGGCACCATGCTTCACAATGCACCGGAGGTGTTGATTAATCCCCAATAACACCATACCCTGTTGTGGGTTATTGCTTACTGAAACTACAGTTAAATGTAGTGAGAATAAACTAACTGAAATAATAATGCATGATTCTCTGATTTCAAAAGTTTTCTGATCAAAGTTCACTATTTTTCACATAAAATGAGCTATTTCAGTAGCAACTGCCACAGGTCCTTCCCCTGTGAGTGAGAGCTTGAGCTGAAAATGGCACTGGAATGCGTGCAGTGTGAGGAGTTCTTATCCTCTAGTGTCACTGATTGTTTATTGCAGGCTTGCCAACAACTTATAGTTAATACTGTGTATTTTTTTTATTGAAAGTTTCAAAAACATTAAATCCATGCATGTAATATTCATAAGTGATAACATATAAACTGGAACAAATACAAATAATTAAAAACATAACCGGCTAAAATACGGTAACTTCAGTTTGGTCAAACAAATTACTCAGGTAACTCAACCTACATTTGGAGCTATCTAGTTTCATGCATTAGTACTACCACCTTTATCTGAGTGCATGACAATATGTTGAATTGAAGTATATGGGGCACCCTGTTGAAAGCTGCCAGCTTACCTACCTCCTGCAGCCATTCAGAGACTGCGGGCACATTCAGCATTCTCCAACACTGTAGGATTAGGATCTTGGCCACCACACTCACTAGAACCAGCCTTTGAACTTGAGTTGAATGTTTGGGTACTGAAGGGGAAGAGCAACACAATAGTAACATTTGTGCATCCAAGGAGATAGCTGGGGCCCAGATTTCTCTACAAATGAGATACTCTTCCATCCAGAATGGCAGGAGTGTTGGACAAGACCACAGTTTGTGGGTTATGTGTGTGTGTCTGGGGTCTGGCACTGCCAACACCTATCATCAACAAACAGGCCCATAGCCATAGGTTCTGCTGGAGTCCGGTGCCACCAGTGCTGGACCTTGTTCTGAATAAGCCTGCTCTGACCATCCCTACATGCTCTGTGGGCTCTAAACCAACCCACTTGCAATTTTTCCAGAGAAATTGGGGAATTGAACTCCCTCTGCCAATGATGATGGGCTTGTTCAGATGAGTCCTGCTGGTAGAATCTGATAGTTTGATATATTAGACTAGCATGTCCTGTCTTAATTCTCCATAGATCAATAACATTTGTGTGTGTGTGTGGTGGTGGTGGGGGGGGGTGGAATTGACATTTTATTTATTTATTTAAGTGCTTTACCAGGGAGGCATGTTGAGCAGACTACTGCTTGATTCCAGATGTGCCTTTCCTAATTCTGTGCCTTCATGCAGGGGCAGAGAAGGGAGGGCATAATGAGCTGACAGTGAGGTGAATTAGTCTAGATATTTGCCATCTGGCATGAGCTGGTCTCCCATCCTTATGCCTCTCTTTTCCCTGGTCTTCCATCTAATAGGGGTACCTTCTATATGCACAGCAGAGTTGTCCTAAAGATGGGCATGGTGTTGTGGGGATGGATCAGTTCCCAAACAGTAGTGAAGATTTTTTCCAATACTGTTCGGCCATATGGACTGGTTGGCAAGCACAACGTGTAAGACAAAACAAGGACTTGGTAAAACAAGGTAGTAAGCAAGTGTTGTAATCTCCATAGGAGTGCATTATATCCCAAGTGTCATTTTTCAGTTAAGGGGTGGCTCCCCTATTACAGTGCACCCCCTCCTGTGGTGAGTTTGCAGTTTAAAACCTGTTGGACTATTGTTTGGATAGCTAAATGTTGGGGTGATTACTTTGATTTACTTTTAGCCCAGAAATAGCTGAGAAGTTGGACAACATATGCGAGTAGAGGGTTCACTGCTGACGATATTGGTTGGAAAAGCCACATTCATCGGAATATTGGGATGCTTTTGGGTTTTACCAGGGCGTGATGTGGCACACCATGATTCAATGTGGTGATGGCTACAACTGTATTATGCATCACTAACTGTTTGTACAGCTGTGCCTCTGCAATGGTGCATAGTGTTTTGCTGGACAGAGAGTTGCTGAATCAGGGGGGTGGGGTGGGGGTCTATAATGTCATGTCTCCTGAACAGCAGGGACAGATTCATTAATGATCAACTGGAGACCAGGGACCACACTTTACACCAGCAATGGCTTATCTGCGGAATATGCCTTTCTACTGCCTGCTGCCCTAATCAAATCTGCCAAGGCTGTGTTGGGCTTCACATGTAGTGTTTGACATCCTTTTATGGTTGGGGCATAGAGCATTCCTTGGTTGTGTATGCTTTTCTGTGGCTCTGGCTCCTTGTCACTATCCATCACTCTGCACACCTTTCTCCATCTGTTGATCCAACCCACCAACTTTGTGACTCGTGTTGTGCACAGTAATTATGTGGCATGGAGCTCCACACCCCATTTATGCACCTTTTCTGTTTATTTGTGACTCCTTTGTGCATTGGGTCCTCAATCATTGTGTGACCCCATGTGACCCTGAGCAAGTCATGTAATGTTCTTGTGATTCAATGCACTCAACCAAAATGGGGGTAGAAGCAGGACTACACTGAAAATGAGACATTGCAGCTCAGCAGGCGTATTCTAAATCAATAAATTGGAAAACAATTGTGGTCATAGCATAAATTATATTACTCACACATGCAAAAAATGGCAAAGCCACTAATAAGGAATATAAGACTTTACTTTGAAACATGTGCTGCTTTGTCTTTACAACAAGCCTTGAAAAAGAGACAACAACATAATTGGGTAGTTTTCAATTTCACTTTGGGGACTGGGCGTTTGTATCATTAAGTTTTCCTCTGAGCAAGGCAAAAAAACATTTTTCTTTAACAAAATCATCCTGGAACAACTTGTCCTTCAATTTGTGAAATACAAATAGCCTGAGACATTCTATGGAAACCCTTTTCCCCTCCCTAGTGATTTTTCAGATGGGACTACGTGCTCACCTCCTGAACCTCAGCTCCTGTGTCTTTCCTGAAGGCTTGCTAAATCATGCCCCCTGTAGTCTGGCCATGGAAAGTCTAATTGCCCTAACTGGCATCTAGCTGCCACTGTCGATCTTGTGTACATGCCCTGTAGCTAGTTGCCCTCTTTTATGAAAACTGGTCATTGCCAATGTAACCCTGTACCCTTTTGTCCTATACTGTATTGCTTGTATATTTTATTGTACTACTTGACCTAAGTCTAACAGCTGCCACTGTTGTAGTGTTTTATGTTACCGCCCTCTCTAATGATTATTGTACAATGTCTTTGTACTCCTGTACTTAATGTCCTATTCTGTATTTCTTAATTGTACTTGCTCAGCTCTATGTAACTAACTCCTGGTAGCCCCTGAAAAAGGGACCTTCAGGGCCCAGTGGGCTTACCCAGTTAATATAATTTAATAAATAATAATAAATAAATATTGCTCAATCAAAAACTGTGTAACTGTTTTTAGTTGCTGATAGCTGTATTTGTATTATTTATATGTTTGCATTATCTATGCTATTACCAGCAGGAAGTGCATCTGAATGAGATGTTGATTTTTGATGGGAATAAGGTTCTGGTAAGTTCTGATAAGTCATGAAAAGTACTGATAGTTACGCAATCCTTATAATGACTTTCAGAACATGTTACGTTTTTTATTGGTTTAATGTACATATAATCTCCACATATACAATACCACCAGTGACACACTGTAAAATGATGGTACAGTACACCCTGTGTAATACCACCATGAACATGACCACTTAACCTTGACTTGCCATATTGCCCCTTCAATACAGCCAACTGCAAGGTTTGGTGCTGAGACCTTTGCTCTTTAATGTCTTTATAGGGGGCACTGCAGTGGAAGTGGTGGCGAATGTATGCCTATTTTCAGATAATACTAAAATCTGCAATAGTGTAGGCACCCAGGAGGCAGTAGAGACAATACAGAATGATCTGGGAAAACTCAAGAAGTTTTCAAGGACATGGCAGCTGGCGGTCAATGCCAATAAGTGCAAAATCATGCATCTATGGTACAGGACCCTGGAGCTGAATATAAAATGGGTGGAGGTGGGTTGGCAGCCATTAAACAAGAAAGGGACCTCGGGATTGTTATATTGGAGGACCCCATGGTGTCAGCACAATGTGATAAGTCTGTGAGAAGGGCTAGTGGGATGCTTGGTTGTATAGGTAGGGGCATCACCAGCAAAAGGAGAGAAGTTGTGCTGCTACTGTACCGCTCTCTGGTATTCCCCCACCTGGAATACTCTGTACATTTCTGGAGGCTGCACCTCCAGAAGGACATAGACAGAGAGAGATGTGGTTCAGATGGAACAGAGGTTGCAGGGGAAGAGCTATTAGGAGAGGCTCAGGGACTACAACATGTACACTCTGGAAGACAGGAGAGTGAAGGGAAAATGATCAAGACATTCAAGTACCTCGCAGGGTTAAACAGGGTGCAGGGGGAGAGCCTCTTCCAAGTGAGGATGAGCACTAGGACTAGAAGCCATGCAATGAAGTTGGAAGGGACAGGTTCAAGATCAATGTGAGGAAATACTTATTCACTGAGAGGGTGGAGGAAGCATGGAATCAACTGCCAGCCAAAGCGGTGGAGGCTGGTATGGTAGTGGGCTTCAAGCATGTATGGCATAGACATATGGGCATTTTTATACAAAAACAGGGAGGGGAGGGATCCTGAAGACTAGCTAAGGTCATGAGAGGTACAATACAGTAAGTAGTTAATCTTTGAGCAGACTAGGTAGGTCAAACGGTACTTTTCTGCTGATTGTTTCTATGTTTCACTGCTTCTAAACTTCTTTTTCAGGCTTTCATCTCCCCAACCTTCTTTTTGGATAAAGACCAGTCAGAATGTATGTAAACTGACAAAAAAACAATGCTTCAAAAATCAGACAAAAAAGGTTCTGATGGAGTTCTTTGTCAGAAAATTCCACTAGTACTGAAAAGGTTCTGAACTTATCTTAATTGGTTCTTTCAACCCTAATTCTGATGTATTGTTGGACCCATCTTGTATAAAGATATAAATTAATCCACAATAAGCACAGTGCTGTATTTAGACCAAAGACATACTTAAACATCTGGGAGAAAAAACTGATATAATGAACCACAAACATTTCTACTATATGCCTAGCAATGTAGTGATATCCAAAGCATTCACTGTGTGGAAAAAAGGCCAGTATTGTACCAAAATATATAATACATCCCAGCGGGGTTACATAGATACATAGACAGTGTCGGCAGATAAGGGCCTATGGCCCACCAAGTCTGCCCATTTGAGCTTGTAAGTTCAGTTTATGTTTTCCTAGAAGTCTGTTGCCCCTTACCCCTGACCTCCAGAATTCTTTTATATCTATCCCATGCATTCTTAAATCCCGTGATTGTTTCAGCCCCCACCACTTCCTCTGGCAGGGTGTTCCACTTGTCCACCTCCCGTTCTGTGAAGAAATTCTTCCTCACGTTTCCTCTGAATCGTCCTCCCTCCAACTTCATCCCATGCCCTCTAGTCCTGGAACATCTTTTTCACTGTTGTGCAAACCATTTTTGAAGTGGTTTACACTTCGGTATAATTCAGATTTTTTTTTGCCAGTTCTCTTTAGTTGCTATTTTGGGTTCACACTAGTACCTTCTGTTTTTTTCAGTTTTTAGGCAGCAAGCAGTAACTGGTTACCTCATGGAGCTCCTGACTCCTCATCAATCCTGCTGCCCCCTCTCCTCTAAGGTGTTGCAGTTCCCAAGACAAGAGTAAAATCTTTGGAGGGGGGGGGACTGGGCATTTGAAATATCCAGTTTAGCCCTGGAAAACTTGCTGCAAAGATGTTTGAGGGAGGCCCCCCTCAGTGGAAGCCTTTACATTGAAACAGAATTTAACAGCAGATAAGGACTGCTTGGCACATCCAGCCTGCTCATTCCTCCCTGTCTACTTTATTTCCACAAACAGTACCCAATCTACAGCTCTTTCTTCCTCTCCCCTTCCTTTCCACTATGATTCCCTTGTGCTTATCCCATGCATACATGAACCCCACCACTGTTTTCAGCCGCACCACCTCCTCTGGAAGTCTGTTTCAGGAATCCACCACTCTTTCTGTGAAGAAGTACTTCCTCACATCTCTCCTGACTCTGCCCTTCTTCAGCTTCATAGCATGTCCCCTTGTTCTTGAGCATCCTTTCATCTGCAAAATACTTCCCTGCTTTACCTTATTTACCTCCAATAAGGTATTAAAGGTCTCTATCAGAGCCACCCTTTCCCGCCTCTGTTCCAGGGTATACATATAGAGGTCCTTTAGTCTGTCCTTGTAGGGATATTGATGCAGACCCTGCACCATTTTAGTTGCCCTCCTCTGGCCTGCCTCCACTCTTTCTATATCTTTCTAGAGATGTGTTCTCCAGAACTGGACACAGTATGCTAAGTAGGGTCTTGCAAGTGATCTATACAGAGGCAACAACAACTCCCTCTTTCTGCTGGTGATGCCCTTCCTATGCACCCCAGCATCCCACTAGCCCTCCCGACTGCCGTTGCACTGCTTGGCCACCTTTAGGTAATCTGATATGACTACCCCAGGTGTCTCTCTCCTGCTTGGTGGTCATCAATACCACTTCACCCAGAACAGCAAGAGGAAGGAGCTGCTGTTAGAACTTTACTACTCTACTGGATTAAAGAACTAGAACTCTACTACTGGTAACTTCAATTTAGGGTAAAAACAAACAAAACACAAAACAAAAAAAGAGTGTGTTTGTCTGAGTTTGGTGAAGGAATTGTTATACGTGCAGTTAGCTAGGTGAAAAAGAAACTGTGAATTAGGGGGAGTGGCTTAGAGATAAGGAAGCCAGGTGTTTGCATTTAAGAACTGACCTCGATAGCTTGTGGCAGAGAACAGCAAGAGGAAGGAGCTGCTGGTAGAACTTTACTGGGACTGTACTGCCCTCCATCCTTCCCCTCCACCACCCCCCGCACCCTTAGCTGGTTCTACTTTTATAGGCACAGGATTTGACTGACAACAGGAACTTCTTGTTTGGGTGCAGGAAGGGAGTGATCACTGAGGCACAAAAGACTCACCATCCTAGAAGGAAAAGAATACCTCTCTATCCCCTCCAGCTGCTGGAGGTCTGACTCTGAGTAAGTAAGAAGGAGACTACTGAGGAATATAGGAACTTACTGTCCCAGAACAGGAAGATCAGGAGCTTTAAGGGCACGGAGGCAGTAGGAAAGTAGGGAGAAAAAAAATTATATATATAAAATAAAAAATAAAGAGAGAGAGGAAAAAGTAAGTATACAAAACAACAGTTAACGGGCCACAAATAAGACATGATGGGAGTGGTGCAGTGCAGTGGCTGTGGAGCAGAAGTTTTCCGGGTGACGTTCTGGAGGACACGGTGTTGTCCCATCTGCAGGCACCTCTATGGGATGAGGTTGCTCATCTCCAGGCTGAGTTGGCCAGGATTCGGGGGACCTCCTTTCCCACCCAGGGACCACTAGGGCCATCGCCGCTGCCTCAGAGGTTGCCAAGAAAGAGGAGCAGTTGGACCACAGTGGGCTCAGGGAGGGTGAGGGTGGTGGAACAGAGGCATATCCCTTCAGTTGTACCTCCACAATTCATATACCGTTCTGGCAGAGTGTGGTTCCTCTATGGGGGAACCCACATTGGAGACCAAGGAGGATGCTGGGAACCTCCACAAAGGACACCCACAGGAGGGTGGCATGGGACCCCACAGGGGAAGGAAACAACTCCTGGTGGGGAATTCCATTGTTAGGAGGGTATAACTGAGGGAGGGAGGAGGGAGGGGAGATGGAGGTGAGGTGCCTGCCTGGCGCCATGGCTTGGAGGGACACAGAGTGAATCCTCAGGATTCTGGGATCAGCTGCGTTGGGGAGGGAGCTGGATGTCATTGTCCACCTATGAACAAATGATCTGGCTGGGAAAGGGATCAAAGTAGTGCAGGAGGAGTTTGTGGAATTGGGGAGGGGCCTTAGACAAGTAGCATGCAAGGTAACCTTCTCAAAGGTGCTGCCTGTCTATGGTGTGGGTTAAGTTAGGGTGCTCTGCGCCATGGAATTCAATCAGTGGTTGAAAAACTGGTGCAGAGCTCAGGGTTTTGGCTTCATTGGGGATCCAGGGTCCACCTGACCTGGAGGGATGCAGGCCTATACTGACACGATGGTCTGCATCTTTCCAGGAGGGGAACCAGGATCCTAGGTGATAGGTTTAAATGCTTCATTGGCAAACATTTAAACTAGCCAAGGGAGGAGGCACTGAAAAGGAGAAGGGAAATTCTAGCCTTCCCCCAAAAATCAGGGTAGTTAGTGAGGTAAGCACCAAGATAGAGAAGTCAATAGGGAGAAGGGCAGGGGTAAATGGAGAAAAAGACAAACTCAGTAAGGACAGAGATGGGGCAAAAAGGGGTAAGGCCATCAAAAAATGGAGGGTAATGAGTACCAATGCCCGTAGTCTAGGTAACAAGCTTCCTGAACTGGTGGCCTTGATGGAAGAGGGGATGCCTGGATATTATGGCAGTCACAGAAACATGGCACACAGATAACCATGACTGGGATGTCAACCTACCAGGGTACACAATCTACAGGAGAGAGACAGGGAGGTTAGAAGAGGAGGAGGAGTAGCTCTCTATGTAAGGGAAGGGATCAAAACAACAGAACTAAAGAGAACACAGGGAGGAGATGAGGCACTGTGGGTCACCCTGGAGACAGGAAATGGCACCACAATCCGCACAGGGTTGTATACAGACCCCCATCTCAGGGAGGAAGAAATGGACAAGGAAATGATAGAAGGCATCATTAGAATGGCAGAGAAAGAGGAGATATTGCTGATGGGGGATCTGAATATGCCAGATGTTAACTGGAGCACCTTTGCTGCAGCCACATCCAAGAGCAGGGCCATTCTCGATGCCCTCCAGGGGGGCATGCCTCAGACAGTTAGTGTTGGAACCCACTCAAGAGGGAGCAATCTTAGACCTGGTACTCTCAAATGGGGACGGAGAGAGGATCTCAGATCTAGAAGTGAGTAGCCATCCAGGAACAAGTGACCACCAAACAGCGTGGTTCATGATAAACTCAGCTATAGAGTCAAGCCATACAAAAGTGAAGATACTGGACTTCAGGATGGCTGACTTTGTCAAAATGGAAGAGTGCCTCAGAAAAGAGCTAGCAAACAGGTAAGAAGGAGGGGTGGAACAATAATGGGGAAACATCAGAACTGCCATCACAGAGGCAACAAGCCTTTGTATGAAGCAAATAAAAAATTCAAACTGAAAGAAAAAAACACTATGGTTCTCAAAAGAGGTGGCGGGGAAGCTTAGGGAGAAAAAAATAGCATTCAGGAAGTATATGGAAACACAGAAGGAGCAGGACAGAGAACTGTACCAGTTAAAGCAGAAGGAAGTGGGGAAGGCAGTCAGAATAGCAAAGGCCCAAACTGGGAAAAATATAGCCAACTTGGTTAAGAAGGGGGATAATGCCGGCCTGGTGGTGCTAAGGGTTGAGGTACTGGACTCCACACCTCGCGCTATACCAGCGACCTGAGTTTGGGAGGGAGCTCAGGTGCCGGGGGTCGGCAGGGGGTGAGTGAGGATTGAGCACCCACTGGGCTGCTCTCCACCCCAGGAGGGAAGATCAGGGGAGTCCCGGCGTGTCAGCAGCTCCTGGTGGAGACCGGGAGCATTGCAGCACACTGGACAGCACACAAGTAGCGTGGCCTGACACAAGGCAGGGTTGCCATGCGCCATTGCATCGGGGGCATGCCCACACGGTGGGGGGCGTGAGCACCAGAACAAGGAAAAACCTGGTCGGCAGGGGTAGGCGATGGCACCTGCCCCCATGCCCGCAGCCTGGTCCGGCCTGCCTGACCTCCCAGGTTCCTCCACCCAGGTCCTTGCCCACACAGAGACTGACTAAGAAGAGTACCCAAGGAAGGGATGACCCCACGCCAGAGAGGTTAAGCTGGGGGTTCCAATTGTGGTGTTGAGGAGTAGGAGAGAGAAGGTACAGGCAAGGAGGACTTCAGGCTGGGCAGGAACTGGCAGGATGCCTGACAGAGGCCCCTGCTGACCGTGACCGGAGGGAAAAATAAGTGTAAAAAAAAAAAATGAAGTGGGCGAAAACCTTTTATAGGTACATTAGGGAGCAAAGAAGAACAAAGGGAGGGATACTGAGGCTGAATAAAGAGGAGGGTGGGTGGACAGAGAGGGACAGTGAAAAAGCAGGGATACTGAACGAATACTTCCGCTTAGTATTCACAAAAGAAGAGGAGGGGGAGGTACCGAAGCCAATCAATAGAAGCACTCTGGATAGGGGGATTGATATCAATCCTTTCACAGAAGAAAGGGTTCTGAAAGAACTCCTAAAACTGAAGGTGGACAAAGCAATGGGGCCTCATGGGATTCACCCCAGAATTCTAAAAGAACTAAGGGGAGAACTAGTAACACCATTGACTACTCTTTTTAACAAATCATGGGAGGATGGTATGGTGCCTGAGGACTGCAGGAGGGCAGATGTGATTTCCCTTCACAGAAGTGGGAGCAAGACAGAGGCAGGAAACTACAGACCCATCAGTTTGACCTCAGTGGCAGGGAAAATAATGGAATCACTTCTGAAAGAAAGAATTGTTGAGTAACTAGAGGCCAGTGGTGCACAGGACCCAAGACAGCATGGATTCACAGCGGAAAGGTCATGTCAGATGAATCTAATTGATTTCTTTAACTGGGTGACCAAAGTAGTACACCAGGGAGGGGCTGTGGACATGATCTACCTAGACTTTAGCAAGGCATTTGACACAGTCCCACACAGAATAATAGTAAAGAAATTAACCAGTCTGGGAGTGGGGCCCAGGTTGGTAGCCTCGGTAAAACATTGGCTGGATGACAGGATGCAGAGGGTAATAGTAAACGGAGTCCACAGTGAAGAAAGGGGGTTACTAGTGGGGTATCACAGGGTTCAGTACTGGGTCCAATCCTTTTTAATGTCTTTATAAGTGACATTGCAGAGGGACTGGAAGGAAAAGTATGTCTCTTCGCAGATGACACAAAGATCTGCAACAGGGTTGATACACAAGGTGGGGTGGAAAGGATGAGAAGGGACTTGAAAAGGTTGGAGGAATGGTCAAATGTATGGCAGCTTAGATTCAACACAAAGAAGTGCAAAGTAATGCACCTGGGAAACAAAAAAACCAGGGGAAGAGTACACAATGGGGGGTGAGTTACTGACAACAACAAAAATTGAAAGGGAGCTGGGGCCCGGGGTAGTTATATCAGATGACCTAAAGGTGGGCAAGCAATCTGTGAAGGCAGTAACGAGGGCTGAGGAGATACTAGGGTGCATAGGGAGAGGCATCACCAGTAGAAAACAGGAAGTTGCTATCCCTCTGTACAGTTGGTGAGACCCCATCTGAAGTACTGCATGCAGTTCTGGAGACCCCATCTCTGCAAAGAGATAGACAGGGTGGAGGCTGTCCAGAGGAGGGCAACCAAAATGCTGCAGGGTCTGCACCAGAAGACATATGAAGAGAGACTAAAGGAGCTTAATATGTATAACCTCTAGGAAAGGAGGGAGGGGGGGACATGATAGAAACTTTCAAGTACCTAAAGGGAATCAACGAAGTTCAAGAGGGTAGCATCTTTCAGAAAAAGAGATGTGCGAGAACAAGGGGACACAATTTGAAGATAGAGGGGATGGCTTAGAGGTAATGTGAGGAAGTATTTTTTCATGGAGAGGGTTGTGGATGCATGGAACTGCCTTTCTGAGGAGATCATGGAGTGAAAAACAGTGGGGGGATTCAAGAATGTATGGGACAGACATAAGGCAATTCTAGTAGGGGGAAGGATGAAGTAGGCTGTTGGTTAACTAGGATCTGCAGCTTATCCATTAGGTAGGGAAATTGGCAGACTAGGTGGGTCAAGCGGTCCTTATCTGCCATCAAAGTCTATGTTTCTATGTTATGTTTCACCCATTTTGTACTCTGCAGCTGGGTTTCTGTGCCCTAAGTAAATTATTTTGCACCTTTTCACATTGAAACTGAGCTACCATGCCCTTGACCACTTCTTTAGTTTTCTCAGGTATCTGGTCATCATTTCCACCCCCTGGAGTGTCCACCCTATTGCAGATTTTGGTGTCATCTGCAAAGGGTTGATACACAAGGCAGACTTTCCCTTCCAGTTCCTCTGAAATTTCACTTATAAAGACATTGAAGAGGAGTGGTCCCAGCACTTATCCCTGTGGCACCCCTACGGTCACCCTCCCTTCCTTGGAGTTAACTCCATTTACCACCACCCTCTATCGCCTATTCCCCTAACCAATTTCTAATCCAGCTTACCACCTTTGGACCTTCTCCTAAGCTACCCAGCTTGCTCACTAGTCTCCAATGTGGAATGGTGACGAACATCTTACTGAAATCTAGGTAGGCCATGTCCACTGCTCCACCCTGATCTAAATCCTTTGCTGCCCAGTCAAAGAAATCTATTAGATTCATTTGACATGACCTCCCCCCGTGAACCCATGCTGCCTTGGGTCTTGTAACCCATTAGATTCAAGATATTCCACAATCTTTTCCTTTAGCAGTGATTCCATTAACTTTCCCACTACCAATGTCAGGCTGACTGGCCTATAATTTCCAGCCTCCTCCCTGCTACCAGTTTCGTGTGGTGTGACTACATCGGCCCTCCTCCAGTCCTCTGGAACCATTCCTGTTTCCAGTGAGCTGTTAAATAGAACTGTCAAGAGGTGCAGCCAGTATTTCCCTGAGCTCCCTCAGCACCCTTGGTTACAGTCCATATGGCGCCATTGCTTTGTTCACCTTCAGATTAGTGAGTCCCTTCAGGAATCTTTCCTCCCAAAAGGACTACTGTCCACTTTCCTCCCTCCAAAGCTTCTTTTACTTTTTTGTGGCCCCTCCCTTTCTCCTTCCTCTGTGAAAACTGAACAGAAGTATATATTCAGGATGTCTGCCTTTTCCTGGTCTCCCTCTGCATAGTACTCCTTCCCTTTTTAACCTTAGAATGCCACCCCTATGGTCTTTCTCTTTTTTCTTACTTACCTAAAAAAAAGTCTTGTCCCCTTTCATGGGTTATTCTCTCTTCAGTTTGCACCTTTTACTCCTTACTGCTTTCCCTGCTTCCCTCTGTTTCCCCTGATACACCTCACTATCCTCCTCTTTCTGTGTCTCCCTATACCTTTTGAATGCTACCCTTTTAGCCTTTATCTTTTCTGCCACCTCTTTTGAGAATCGTAGCAGTCTCTTTTTCTTCTTCCTCTTGCTCACTTGTTTGATGCAGAGGTTTGTTTCCTTTACTATGCTCCATTTTATCTTCACCCACTGTTCCTGCACCCCACCCAGGCCATATCTCTCTCCCGCCAGGTCATCCCTAGGACATTCACCCATCTTTATAAAATTTGCACTCCTAAAATCCAGGACCCTCACCATTTTGTGGTTTGATTCCACGGTCATCCTTATATTGAATCACACCATATGGCAATCACTGGTCCCCAAATGGCCTCCCACCTTAATGTCTGCAATACTGTTCCTGTTAGTGAGTACCAGGTCCAGTACTGCTTCATCATGAGTGGGTTCACTGACCAGTTGCCTGAGGAATGCCCCCTGCAGAGAGTCCAGAATGTACCTGCTTCTAGCTGAAGTCACAGTGGGGGACTCCAGTCCACATCTGGCAAGTTGAAGGGTGAGCCACAGTCTGCAATTTTCCTAAAATTGACAAGGAAAAGGGTGGTTGATGTACTGTATATGTGAGCTGCCAACAGGTAACTAAAGTGACAATAACTGCCCATCTTTATCATCTTGTTGAGAAATGGAATTCTTATGAATTTGGATTTTAGTAGGAAAAACGTTTTAGGCAGATCAATGTTACGTCTTAGTGTGCATATCCCGGATATGGTACAACTACATTTTGACATGCTCTTTGTACCACTGACATTGCTGTTCCATTGGTACTTTAACTAACTACTGGTAGTGTATGGGCTGAAAAATAGTGTGGCATTTACATTTATGTACAAAAATACTCTTTCATGCACTGCATCCCAAAGTGTTTTACAAACAGTTATTTACACAGAATAGAATAGCCAAGAAGCCACATCTCATTTCCAGTGGGGTCCTACTTAAACTTAGGACAGTTTGGTGCCCCTCACTACCATTGGTACATTGATTACATTTTGCTTCTCATCTTGAAACTGCTGCAATACATGTGGACATACGAACACGGAAGCCATAAGGCCTATTTAATCGGCTCAAATTGCAGAGTAATCAGCATCAGCTACTGATCCTGCCACCCAATCCACCCTTCCCTTCTTTCAACATCCCTCTTAGCCCTTGTTTTCCCAATAACTCTATCCCAGCCTCTCTTGAGGCTGCCTACCATTCTCAATGAAATCACCTCCTCAGGAAGCCCATTCCAACTGTCCACCCCCTTCTCTGCAAAGAAGTGCCTCTTAACCTCTCTTCTAAACCTCCCACCTCCAACCTGAGACTGTCTCCCATCATGTTTTGATTCCCACTCCACTTGAAGAGACCTTCCTTGTCCAGCCTATTTATTCCTTTCAAATTCTTGAAGGCCTCAGTCATGTCCTCTCTCTCTCATCTCTTCTCCAGGGACTACATGTTCAGGGCCTCCAACCTCTCCTCGTACATCCTACCCTCCTGGCCTTTAACCATCTTAGTTGGCCTCCTTGGATTTTCTCTACTAGGTTTATGTCTTTTTTAAGGTATGGGCACCAGTACTGTACACTGTACTTCAGATGTGGCCTTAGGAATGGCCTGTACAATGGCAGAATTACCTCCTCCTGACTGCTGCTGATCCTTCTGGCAATGCAGCTCAGCATTTTATTTGCCTTTGCTGCTGCTTTCCTACATTGCATGGAGAGTTTCAGGTCACTTGTGAGCATCACTCCCAGGTCTTTCTCCTCCTCCTCTGATGCCGATACCCGGACCCTGCCCAGGCTGTACTCAATCCTTGGGTTCTTGACTCCAGTGTGCATAACCTTGCATTTCTTTGCACTGAAGCTAAGTTGCAAAATTTTGGGCCACCTTTCTAGCTTTTTCAGATCTTCCCTTAGGTCTTTTATCCCTTCTACTGTGTCCACGCTCCCACAGAGCTTGGTGTCATCCATGCCCTGTGGGACCCCACTGGAGACCTTCCTGATGCTAGAGAGTTGACCTCCCACCGCCATGCTCTGAGTCCAGCCCCTCACCCAGTTTTCCACCCATCCATTCTACTTCTCAGCAGCCCTTATATTCACCAACTTCCTGATCAAACTCTTGTAGGGTACTATAATGACACTGCATTCAATGTGTATGCATATGTGTCATGCTGTATCTTCTCTATGTACCTGGCTATGTCTGATATTATATCCAGGCCACATTCCTCTCAGTACTAGACTATGCTGACTTTTTATATAGTTGCTGCCCCATCGTATGTTTGAACAAACTGGACACACTATACCACAGAGCTTTGAGGTTTATCACTGATCTACCTTACAGCACTCACCACTGCTCGCTATGTACTGCAGTTGGATGGACCTCGCTTCAATTTAGAAGAGACAGGAATGCAACACTATGAACTTACAGAGCAATATCACAGCGGCTTCCAAAATATATCTCAGACTGCTTCTTACAAGCCACATCAAGTAATTATGCATTAAGAAGTCTGAACTTCATTATGCTTAAGGTGCCTAAATTCCACTCTCGACATGGAAGATACACTGTTAGCTATGTGTTATCTGCTTTATGGAACACAATGCAGAAGACACTGAAAGTGAACAAGCTTATATCTATTACAGCCCTCAAATATCTATACAACAGGCTATTCAAAGAAAAATTTAACTGTTTCCGCCAACATTAGATTAATCTTCCATCTTTCTCCTCAGCTGGCAGACCATTATAAGGTAGCTCTCCAGTACCCCATGAGCAGTCACCTCACAATTCATATACCATTACCACAATCCATTCTTCTTAATCATTAATTTACATAATCACCCTTACAGTCTCTGCTTTATACTTCACCAGTCTGGCCTCCTCCCTTCCTTCTAGACCCACTATTGATCCCTCTATAGCATCATCCTTTCCCACTCCCTCCCCCCCCCACACTAACCTCTCACCCCCCCTTCCTTACCCCTGGCCACAATATCCGGTATTTTCACCCTATCCATCTCCTTTGTCACTGTCCCCTCCGGTATTCACCCATTACATATCACTCCTCGTAGAAATAACCTCCAGCTGTCCATACAGCACATCACCTGATTCAAAATATCTAAGAAAATCTCTGACACTTTAAATCCTTCATCAAAAGTGTTAGCTTAAAGTGTCTCCTATTACCAACTTAGCAAGCTGGCTACTTCATGAATCATGTATATATGTACTGTATTTTTGCATTGTAGCATATCAATGTACTTGTGACACTGAATTGATGTATTGTATCAAATTGTTGTCTCCTCAAAATGTGTATACTCTGTATGTTATATTTTATGTAAATTGAACCTTGACCTTACCAGGTCCATCTTGCAAATGAGCTGTGCTCAACGATGTTCACCTGGATAAATAAAGATTTGATTGATTGATTATCTTTCAAACTTAATAAAAATTATTAACTATTAAACTCTTGTAGGGTATAGAGTCAAAAGCCTTGCTGAAGTTCAGGTAAAGGATGTCCACCACTTGGCCCCTGTCCACTGTTCTACTGACCCAGTCAAAGAAGTCAGTCAGATTTGTTTGACATGACCTCCCTCCCATACAGTGTTGCCTCCCACCCTGGAGATCATTCTTATTTAGATACTCTATTAACTTTTCCTTAAGTGTGGTTTCTATGAGCTTGCACACAATTGAGGCCAGACTGACTGGTCTCTAGTTCCTTGGAACATCCTTGGGACCACTCTTATGGAGAAGCACTACATGTGCCATTCTCCAGTCCTGTGGTACCATGCCTGACTCCAGTGAACTACTGAACAGGTCAACTAAGGGATCTGCAAGCTCCTCCACCAGCTCCCTCCGCACCCTTGGGTATATGCCATATGAGCCTGGGGATTTATCTACCTTCAATACTACCAACCCTGTCCTCATCCTATCTATCTCTATAATAACATCCATGCACCTCCCCCTTCTCCTCTCCTGTCCCCTAGTGGCACTGGTCTGTCTCTATCCCAGGTAAAGATGGAACAGAAGTACTCATTCAGTACCTCTGCTTTGCCCCCATTCTCCTCCACCCGCCGGTTGACTTTCCTGATCCCAACAATCCCATCTTTCTTGTCCCTTTTCTTACTAATGAGATCGTTGTTTCATATGTGAAACTTCTAATCATTTGTTTGAAATATTTTCCTACTCTGATTCACACTGGTGAAATTAAAACTTTTTAGAAGGTACTCATCTCTATATTTGTGGGAGCTGTCATAGCTGGAAGGTTGAACTGCATATTAGTTAAGGGAGAAAGGTGCAAGAGATCTCACACAATTTTATAAGCGAAAGGTGTGAACTGAGTTCCTGGGGGTTCCTGCCAACTGAAACCCAGCTGTGCACTGTTGTGGTTTAAGTATATTCCAGAATAAGAAGTCTGAAATGTACCCAGACATCAGGCCTGACCGCATAAGGCAAAGTATCAAAAATTCAAAACAGCCAATCCTCTGCAAACCTCAGCACCAAAACAAGACCAAGATGTGGTGATATGATCACAGTCATTGTGTTTGCAGTGGATGGGCTGGTCCTATCTTTTTGTGTCTTTTTTTTCACCAATTAATATAATATCTGTTTTCCTGTAAACTGGAAATGCATCCACTTTGTTACTGTTCTCTGTATTGAATTGCTTCATAAAGCTTTTCAAGCTAATTCATCTGTTTTGAATTTTTGACTTCTTTTCATGCTGCGATATTTGGTTTCATTTGCAGCCCTGGATCAGATACAATAGGTTTACTTTGCTATTTAAAAGTGCATGGGATTTTAACACATGTTTTCAAAGTTGTATCTCACTCCTAGGTATAGTACAGTGCCTGTTTTACTCATTTAAGGTACGCTTTTGGTCTTTGTACCCTATGCATGTGCAAGAGTGCAGTGAATTCTGTTACTCCGGAAATACTGGAGTTCCAGTATGAACACAAACTGTATTGACAATACCTCTAATCTCCACCAACGAATGCTCTGTGGTTATATGGAATATGAAATTAAAGATACAAATGTCTCAGGTGCACCCTGCTTGGAGTGACTTATTACAATGCGTTCTTGATATCCTTGCTGTTATACTGCACATTTGTGCAAGGCAGCAAAGTTCAGTGGTTTGGAGTTCTGAACTGAGAACCAGAAGATACTGCTAAAATACAATACAAATTTATTTCTATAGCATCATTCATGCATTAGAGGTTGCAGGCAGCATCATGTCAAGCTCCCGACCACCACAATGCTTCCTTCAATTGCCTGTGAAATGCTCTTATTTCCAGAAAAGTGTCTCATACATTGTACCACAGTATTTGGCTTCTCACTAGTCACTCACACTGTCAATATTTTGAAAAAAAAAGTGAATAAAAATTGGTGTGATCTCTAACACATCTTTAGGTCTGTTTGGATGGCCTCTTCTTAGGGGTGTGCGAGTAATGAATCGTGTTTCCCGAATACCACAAATAATACAATATTCATCATTTGGATATGAATAATGAATAGTGGCACTATTTGTGCCTATTGGCATTCAGGAAATATGAAAGAAAGAAAGAAAGAAAGAAAGAAAGAAAGAAAGAAAGAAAGAAAGAAAGAAAGATGCTCACACCCTCCTCCACAGCCCAATCTTTTGCAGTACAACCCCATCACCCACCCTCTGCTACAAGCCCAGTCCTTCTCTCCTTCTTCCCAGCACCCACAATTGTAAGTTTTAACAAAAAGTCTCCCATGACAGGTGACTGGCACAACCAGCCCACCTCCATGGCTTGCTGTCATCTTATCTGACTCTTTTCCTTAAATCAATTTGTTTTTTTCTATACACACCCCACAACCACTCTGGCAGCAGCACCCAACTCCCACCTTCCTCCTCTAGCACCTAAATTTTCCTGAAGATGACTGACACAATCTACCCTCCTCCATGGTCATCTGCCTTCTAGTGAATAGAACTGCTCCCGAGCTTGCTCACAAAGTAAAACAACTGATTTCATAATCTCATTACCTGCACCACTCTTCTCTTTAGAAAATTTGGGTGCTGAGGTGGAAGAAGATAGGAGTTGGGTGCTGCTGCTGGGGTGGGTGGGAAAAAGCAAACTGATTTCAAGAAAAGTGCCAGATGAGATGGTGGCCTGCTGTGGAAGCAGGTGGGTCATGCTGGTCACCCACTGTGGAAGTTCTTTTTTGTTAAAACTTAAATTGTGGGTGTTGGTAGGTGGAGGGTGGGATTGGGCTCATAGCAGAGGGTGGGAAAAAGGGAGTTGTTTTGTAAATGATTGGGCTGGGGAGGTGGGGGGGCTGATTATTTTAATTTTTCCCCCCACAGGCAAATGAGTGATGAATCTGAATACTGAATTTTTGAATATTTGGGGTCCCGAATATGAATGTTCAGCTGAATATTCAAAATAAGCTATTCACCCACCCCAACTCTTATGAGTGTCACCTCTTGAATCCTTAGGATGCCAAAGCTTCTTTCTTTTGGTTCACAGTTCTCTCCTCCTAAGAACATGTCAGGCAACACTCTTATACCCATAAGAGGTCCCATAAACTCATAGTCCTGGATATTCAAAAGGGTTGCACTATGCGCAACCCACCAATGCACCCAGCGCAATATTCAAGGGAAAGTTGCACTAACTCCGATGCACCAGGAATTGCATCAGTAATGTACCAAACAAGTGTGGGGGCGTGCCCATGCATATGCGACACATCCCAATATTCAGCCAGGGATGTGCGGCGCATATGCTGGCACAAGCCCACCTTGCGCCGAACAAGTCCTGGCCACCCACAGATGAGCTGCCATATTGCAGGGTGCAACACAGCAGCCGCTGGCCATGGGTGGCCACCGTCCACCCAGAACAATGTCCACAAGCTCCCTGCCCTGGGAACACTGTGACCCCCCCGCCCCGTTGCCTGAATGTGGGCATCTGTAAAATAAATCCCTGGTGGTCCAGTGGACCGCCACCCCATCACCCGATCATGGGCGTCTATAAAATAAATTCCCTGGTGGTCCAGTGTAAACCCCCCTAGTGCCCAATCGTGAGCATACGTAGAAAGGAACGCTCTGGTGGTCCAGTGGACCCCCCCATCACCCGATCGTGGGCATCTGTAAAATGAATTCCCTGCTGGTCCAGTGGAAACCCCCCCAGTACCCATTCACAGGTGGAAATAGCGAAAGAAACCCTGGTGGTCCAGTGGTAACCCCCACCCACCACTGGGGTCCACCATCACCCTGCCCAACCGCCTGCTGACTGACTGTGTACAGTACAGTCTATGCACCTATTATTGCCTGTGTGGACCAATGGGCATTCGAACCATACTGTACTACACAAGGCCTGATATTTGAATGAATGCGTTCATTTACATAATGGGCCTGCAGATAGTGGCGTCTGCATGCCCATTGGTCCAAAAGCAGGGACCAATAGGCATACAGAATGTACTGCACGCAGTCAGTTGGTGGGCAGCCAGGCACCATGTGGTTGGGGTGCTGCTGCCCGCCGCTGACTCGGGGGGTGCTGGGTGGTGGGGGACCTCAGTGGGTGGGTGAGGAGGGGGGTACAACTGGACCACCAGGGTTTCTTTCACTATTTCCGCCCACAGTCAGGCGCTGGGGGGAGTTCCACTGGGCCACCAGGGACATTTCTTTACTTATGCCTGCGATCAGGTGCTGCTGGGAGGGCGGGTCCACTGGACCACCAGGGACATTTCTTTACATATTCCCACAATCAGGCACTGCCAGGGGGATCCACTGTACCACCAGGGGATTTATTTTACAGATGCCCATGACCGGGTGATGGGGGGTGGTCCACTGGACCATCAGGGAGTTCCTTTCTACATATGCCAGTGAACGGGAACAGGGACTGCCATGGGACTGCAGGGCATCCGTCCCCGATGGCTGCAGCTTGGCAGGGCACCAGGCGCAAGTTGCCGGGGATCGGCACACCACATGCAAATGGGGCCATGATGACATGCAAATGACCCCTTTTGTGCCTTTCATGCATAATGGCCTCATTTGCATGCCCAGTGCGGAATATCACTGGTGATGTGCCTAGCACAACTGCACTTGTGCTGGCACATCCCCCTGCTCCCATTCTGCTACTTGCACTGGTGTAGTGCCACTGCACTGTGCACAGTGCATATGCCCTCAGTGCCATATTCAACGGTGCTGAGCCATGGTGCAGCACTGTTGAATATCGCCAGATCCATGCCCTGGCGCAGCCCAGTTGCGCTGAGCCTCGGCTTGCACCCCCTGCCTGGTGCAGTTTGAATATCCAGACCACAATATGCATAACAAAATGCTTCACAGGTTAAGCACAAAAGAATTACATACAACAGGTAGAATCATTAATGGCACAGTGATGAAGGTTCATAGAACAGGAGACAACAATCCAGTGAAGTTGTGCTAAGAGTTAAAGGCAAAGGGCAAGGGAGAAGAGGGGAGTTTTGAGGTGAGATTTGAAAAGGGGAAGAGTCAGAAAGGCAGAGCGAGAGAGAGAGAGAGAGACAGAGGGAGGGAGCAAGAAGAGAGAGGGCACAGAAGACCATACCAGACACACGGGACAGCCATGGGAAAGTCTTTGTCATCAACAGCAGATAGTTTGTTTGCAGGATCAGAAAAGAAAACTGTTGGAAATACTGCATTTGGAGTGATCCAACTGCAGTGACGTTCTCACTGTGTGAACTTGACTAGGCCACTTAACCTCCCAGAATTTAAGTCTTCCCAGACATAAAAGTTGGATGAAGCAAGACCCTATCTTAAAACAAGATTTGGCAACTGTAAAGCTATCCTGAGTAACTAAACTGCAAAATAATAATTTTTTATGCATAACTAGTGTACATCTTTAATGTTCCTATGCATGCAGTTTTATGTGATAACGGCGATTGCCAATTGGCAATTGCCGTTAGGGTGAAGTCACATCGCTGAAAGTTTTTTTCGGCGATGAACCCCCTAGCGCACAGAAACACAGTGCTGGGGACATGGATTTTATTGTTTATCGCGGGGCTATGCCCCTGCACCTCAAGATTCTCAACTCCAGGGGGTGCATTTGGGGGTGTGCAACTCAGGTTAAAAAAAATAACTTGGGCTGGGTGCAACAAAAGGCACCCATGCCTGGACCCGAACCCGGCACCATACCTGCCGCAGCCGTAGACCAACACCCAATGCCACAATACAGCTTGGCAGCTCACCACAGCACCACCCCCTACAGCTCCTCTGTCCCCTCCCAGCCCACGCTTGGTGTGCTTACCCCTCCCCCACCGCGAGTAGACATATAGTGACATCCGGTCGCTATTTCACCTACCCCCACCATCCGGTTGCCCAGCGTCCCCAATCGCCCCATCCATGGGCATAAGACTCTAAGGTTGGTATTTGGAGTGTGTGGTCTACTGATTCCTTGTTTTGCTCTATAATTTTGAACTAAATAATATCACTAAGTATTGACATTTTGCCAATTAACTTGCATTGTAAACTGTACATTGTAGATAACTGTTGCTTAACAAAAACATTGTTAAGATTACACTGCTTTAGTGTAGCCATGGTTGGTGTCAGCATTGTTCCAAAAATGGGCACATATACACTGTGAAGTGCCCAAAGCAAACAATAAGTATGGCTCTTTATCCATTTGCAGTTGTTACAGAACCAAACTAGCAACTAGGACCCTGGGAGTGGGGCCTACTTAGTTTTCTCAAGATTCTTTCTCATAATTCAAGGTGGCATTACTGCAATGCTTTAGTGCTCCTGGGCATCAGAGGCTTATCTGTCACCACCATAATGGGAGGTAATGACAGGCTTATAAAGTTTCAGAATACATCAGAGGATTAGAACTGAAAAACATACAGCCAACAGGATTTATGATTCCAGAGAGGGCAGAAGATAAGACAAACCACCATAATACTGACAGTGGCTTACTAGATACCATGCTTGCCTCAGGGACTTGAAGAATGGTAGGATGTGGGTTGTTTCCCCACTCCAGGAACTTGGGCTACCCAGTACTGACACTGTAGTACAGCACAGGGAGGGTGCTGTACTGTTGGCTGTTGTACAACAAATGAGATGTTAAACTGAGGTCCCTTCGGTCCATCTTTAGCAGCCCTCCAAGCAGGAGGCATAAGTACCTCTCCCTCTGCAACACCTGCACCAGGGCTAATCGCCTTGCCAAGGCAGAGTATTTCAACTCCTTCTTCCATGAAAACCTGAGCAATCCCTTCAAATTTTGTAAGGTTGTGCATGCTTTATTCTCCCCCATGCCCACTCCCCCCTCCAGTTCTAAAGGTAGGTGACCGCACTGTCTCTGACCCCCCATTCATGGGCGCTAAATTGAACACCTTTTTCACCACCTGTGCCTCTTCCCTGTTTGCTTCTTTACTCCCCTCACTGCCCCCTCGCTGAACTCATCCACTCAGATTCCATCTTCCTCCTGCTTTCCCTTCAAACTCATTTCCCCCGCTGACACTGTGTCACTGTGTACAGTGTGAGAATTACTAGCCCTAAATCCACACAGGTGCAAAAGCCCAGATGAGCTCAACCCCAAGTTGCTTCTTCTTTGAGCTTACACTATAGCCCACCCTCTAGCAACTCTTTTGAACCTTTCCTTCTCACTTGCCACCATCCCTGATGCAATGCCTGGAAGGTCACCACGGTTGTCCCCCCCCCCTTCCTAAAGGTGGTGACCCCTCCAGTCCTGGCAACTTTCACCCTATTTCCCTGCTTCCACTCCTGGCCAAACTTCAAGAGCACCTGACTCTGAGGCAACTCTCCCCTTTCCTTAACTCTTCCTCTTTTTTCACCGCCTTCCAGTCTGGGTTCTGTAAAGCCCACTCCACCACAACCTCCCTACTTTGGCTCACTTACTCCATTCTCTCAGCATGGATCAAGGATGCATCACCTCTGCCATCTTTGTCAATCTGGACAAAGCCTTCAACACTGTTGCCCACTTCCTTCTTCTCTGCAAGCTGACTGTGGCCAGCCTCTCTGATTTTGCTACCAGCTGGTTCCGGTCCTACCTCACAGGCAAGTCCCAGGCTGTCAGGGTCGGCAACTCTCCTTCTGTCTCCCAATCAACACTGGCATCCCCCAAGGCTCAGTATTTGGTCCAATTCTTTTCTCCATATTCCTGAATAACCTACCTGACACCTGCTCATCTGCCAGTATCCACATGTACGCAGATTATACCGTGTAATTTGCCTCCAGTACTTTCCCCTTGGAGGTGGCGACCAGCCTTCAGCTGGACTTCAACAACATCCAGCTCTGGTTTTGCTCAAATCAACTTTCCCTAAATGCCAAAAAAAGGTCTCCATGACTTTTGGCACCAGACAAACTCTCACCAGGCTTGATGCCACTCCCTTCTTCCACACCCTTGATGGTTCCATACTGGAAGATGTCTCCTCTTTCAAATACCTCAGGCTATAGCTTGACAAGAACCTTGACTTTGTGGTGCACATGGATAACATCCACAAAAAGCTATTCCCTAAACTTGGTGCTCTGTACAGACACCGCAGCTGCTTTCCATCGCAAGCCAGGAGAGCGATCGTCCAAAAGATGATTCTCCCCATTTTTGATTTTGAAGACATAGTCTACAACTCTGCCCCCAAGTCCACCCTATCCAGAATGGACACTCTTTTCAACTCCTTTTGCTGCTTTGCTCTTGGCTGCCCACCTCATACTCACCATTGTGACCTTTACACTTCAGTCTCGTTCTCTTCCCTCTGTGCCAGATTCCATGCACACAGTGCTACTTTAATTGAAAAGTACTGATTCAGCTCTCTGCCACCCTACTTGCAATCCCTCATCTCTGTCCCACCCACCCCCCTTTACACCCTTTGTAACTCTGCCAACAGGGCCCTAGCCTCCCCCCCCCAGTGAACCACATCAGGGTGGACCACCTTCTCTTATCAGTTCCCAAGTATCTTGAACTCCCTTCCATTAGAAATCTGCTCTGCTCAGAACCCCCGATCCCTATCCCTCCTCCTCTGACATCACATAGCCCCTTCCTGCAGTTGCATCTAATTCACCACCTCCTACCCTAGTTCCACTCCCCCCTTCTACAAAGCCCAGCCAGTTTTGACCAATCCCTACCCTCATGCCAATTCCCTGTCCCCTTGTAGGGTTCTTAGCATACCGAAGGGGTGAAGGCCTTTGGTTGACCTTTATGCCTCCTAATCCTCATTTTGTAGTTGATCCATACTCATATTCCTCCTCTTCTAGCTCTTCTCTCCCCTTCTACACAGCCCAGCCAGTTTGATCATTCCTTCCCCTCATGCCTATTGCCTGTCCCCTTGTGGGGTTCTTAGCATCCCGAAGGGGAGTAGGCCTCTTGGCCAACCTTTCTCCCTTCCACCTCTTGTCTCCTCTAGCTGACCCATACTTGTACCCTTGTAACTGTATAAATTACAGTGAAATTGGTTGGCTATAGCACTTTACCTGTTACATTATCCATCATGGAAAGGTATAATTCTGCACTTTGGTGTGTTTTTATTTGGTTTCACTGTAAATCAAGTGTTTATGATAAAGGCTGTGTTTGTACTTATATCTGAAATGTATAGTTTGCTCTGTGTGTGTATATGTGACTGACTCTGTAAACCAACTGTATATGTTGTAGGCTTAAGTTGTATGCTTCTGTATATTTATACCTGTAATGCTTGTTTCTTACACTCCCCCCCCCAGACACATCTGAAAACAAGCTGTTACAGCTCAGTATGTACTTCCTGGTGAAGCTTTCCAAATAAATAAATAAATACTGAGTACAGCCTGCTGTGAGGCGTTGAGCAAGTCACTAGAACACATTGTGCTTTGATCCTACCAGCTGCGTGAGCTGATGAAGTAAGGCCCCACTGTGAATGAGATATTGCATCATGCATGTGCTGTCGAGGAAAATACAAAGAAGGAAAAAATGTTTTTCTATTATGAATTTGTCATATTGGAAAAAACCTTGATGGAGAAAACTTTGAAAACCATAATACTTTGACACAGTTCAGCCTGTATTTTAAATATAGTTTTCCATTCTCTTCCTGTTGCTTCTCATTAATACAAATTTGCATGGAAGCAGGATCCCTGTCCAAGACAGCAAGTCTGATTATATTGCTTAATCTTTTCCTGAGGCCATAAGCCTTTGTCTGTGACATCATGGTTTATTGCTGAAGAAATTATTATGATGCATGTTTTGCCAATCCACAAGGGGGGGGGATCAAGAAAGGAGGCAGGAAATTACAGGCCTGTTGGCCTGACATCGGTGGTCAGCAAGGTGATGGAGGGTATTGTCAAGGAAAGGCTAGGGGGGTTACTGGAGCAAACTGGGTACTTGGATGATAGGCAGCATGGCTTTGTCATGGGAAGATCATACCAGACACATTTTTTTGAGTTCTATGACTGGGTGACAAGGGCCCTGAACCAGGGTAGGCCAGTGGACGTCCTCTTTCTGGATTTTAGCAAGGCGATTAATTCTGTACCCTACAGTGACCTGCTGGCTAAGCTGAAGGAAATGGGGGTAGGGAGACAGTTGCTGAGATGGATAGGAAATTGGCTCTCTGAGCGTACTCAGAAGGTGGCGGTTGGAGGGTTAGCCTCATCCCCAAAGTGGGTTACTAGTGGGGTTCCCCAGGAGTCAGTGCTGGGGCCACTCCTGTTCAATGCCTATATCTCAGACATCAGGAGGGGGGATCAGAAGTGAGATGAGTCTCTTTGCAGATGACTCAAAGCTAGGTGCAGTGGTGGATGGGGAGATGGGGAGGGTGGCCTTGCAGGAGGACCTGGAGGCTCTGGAAAGGTGGTCAGAAAAATGGAAACTAAAATTCAATGCTGGGAAGTGCAAGGTTCTGCACCTGGGAGTCAGAAATCCAGGCCAGGGGTATATCCTGTGAGGAAACATGATTAAAGTCACAGAGGGTGAGAGAGACCTGGGGGTAGTGGTAGATGTCAAAATGAACAACTCGGAGACCTGTAGGAGGGCAGCGGCAAGGGAAAATAGGATGCTGGGATGCATCGCCAGGGGGATTACCTCCAGAAAGGTGGAAGTGATCCTTCCACTGTACAACTGCTTGGTTAGGCCACACCTCGAGTATTGTGTACAGTTTTGGAGACCACATTTAAGGAGGGACATCACACTCCTAGAGAGGGTCCAAAGGAGGGCAACCAAAATGATCTGGGGCCTGGGGAAGAGGACCTATGAAGAGAGGCTCAAGGAGTTCGACATGTACACCCTGGAGGAGAAGAGGGACAGGGGGGACATGCTAGAGGTCTTTAAGTACATGAAAAGGATCAATAAAGGAGGCCCAGTCAGGGTGCTCCAAAGGAAGGAGGGTGGGGCAACAAGAGGTCATGGGTGTAAGCTGGAAGGGGGCAGGCTCAGAGGGGAGAGAAGGAGATGTTATTTCACTGAAAGGGTGGTTGAGCCATGGAATGCACTGCCCAGGGAGCTGGTAGAGATGGAGACTGTGGACGGGTTTAAGAGGGGATGGGACAGGTACAGGGGGAGGGTAAATCTGACCAGGCACAATACAGGTGGAACATCTGGAACTGGGGACAGTATAACCCAAGGGAGAGGGGGAGACACCAAAATCGGCCCTCAGTGCGGGTGCTGAAAATCAAGCAGACTCGAGAGACCATTAAGCCTATTCTGCTGGCATTTTAGTATGTTAGTAAGCAGATGACTGTGATTTAAGTAAAGGATTAACTGTGGAGGCAAATCAGTAGTAGGGGACGAGGTTCCATTTCCATGTGAATTTCTTTAATAATAAAGACTAAAAGGAATAACAATCTTTAAAGTCTGTAGAGCATAACCTGAATTATATGAAACTGATACATCTATATATATATATATATATATATATATGACTGATATGGGGGGGTCAGTATGTAATACACAAATTCACAAGATGCAGATAATGTTGATAAAGCAATGGGGCTAGACGGGGTGCACCCCAGGGTCCTTAAAGAACTAAGAGAGGTGGTGGCTGAACCTCTGGCTATCCTGTTTAGCCGATCACTGGAAACAGGAGGTACCCAAAGACTGGAGGACAGCAGATGTAGTCCCCTTATACAAAAGTGGGAACAAAGAGGAAGCAGGGAATTACAGACCAGTCAGCCTCACCTCGGTAGTGGGGAAGATCATGGAAGCACTACTGAAGGAGAGATTGGTGGAACATCTGGTTGTCAGAGGACTACAGGACCCAAGGCAGCATGGTTTCACCAGGGGGAGGTCATGTCAGACCAACCTCATTGAATTTTTTGACTGGGTGACTAGGGAGGTGGATCAGGGGAGGGCAGTGGACATGGCCTATCTGGACTTCAGCAAGGCCTTTGACACTATGCCACATAGAAGACTATTACACAACTGGGGAATATGGGTGTGGGCAGGACAGTAGTGTGGTGGGTAGGTAACTGGCTGGGTGGCAGGACACAGAGGGTGGTGGTAAATGGCTGTCACTCCACAGAGGGAAGAGTGACCAGTGGGGTACCACAGGGATCAGTGCTGGGACCAACATCTTTATCAGTGACATTACGCAGGATCTAGAAGGCAGAATTTCACTGTTTGCTGATGACACAAAGCTCTGTAACAGAGTAGACACACCAGAGGGTGTAGACAGAATGAGAGCGACCTGCAGAAACTTGAAGAATGGTCAAGGTTTGGCAGTTGAAATTCAATGCAAAGAAGTGCAAGATAATGCATATGGGGCACAAAACCCTGGCACAATATATCAGTTGGGGGTGAGGATATAGCATGCACCAAGCAGGAAAGGGATCTTGGGGTTGTCATCTCTGATGACCTCAAGGTAGGGAAACAGTGTGACAAGGCAGCAGGTAAAGCAAATAGGATGCTGGGATGTATAGGCAGGGCATCATCAGCAGGAAAGGAGGTCATAATTCCGCATACAAGACACTAGTGAGGCCCCACCTGGAGTACAGTGTACAGTTCTGGAGACCATACCTACGTAAGGACATAGACAGGGTAGAGAAGGTTCAGAGGAGGGCAACAAAGATGGTGCATGGATTGCATCACAAATCCTATGAAGACAGGTTGAAGGAACTGAACATGTACTCACTGGAGGAGAGGAGGGAGAGAGAGAGGGGATATGATAGAGACATACAAGTATCTTACAGGGAGGAACAGGGTGCAGGAAAACACTATTTTTAAGCAAAAATATGTTCCAGGACTAGAGGGCATGGGATGAAGTTGGAGGAGGACGATTCAGAGGAAACATGAGAAAGAATTTCTTCACAGAACGGGTGGTGGACAAGTGGAACACCCTGCCAGAGGAAGTGGTGGGGGCTGAAACAATCACGGGATTTAAGAATGCATGGGATAGACATAAAGGAATTCTAGAGGTCAGGGGTAAGGGGCAACAGACTTCTAGGAAAACAAACTGAACTTACAAGCTCAAATGGGCAGACTGGGTGGGCCATAGGCCCTTATCTGCCGACACTGTCTATGTATCTATGTATCTATGTTTTATATTACTAATTGTAAAATGTGACATTTGAAACTTCTGAACAAAATCAGATAGGACAGACGGTAATAGAAGAGGAGTGAATACAAAGTACATGACCTAGAGGTGGGTGTAGCTGTTTAGTGGTAAGGGGTTCTGGGGGCATATTAAAAGCCTGAGAAAAACAGGTAATGCTTTGTAAGAAGGAGGGGCATTCTTCCCCACACTGCCTCCAAAATGGTGCAAGGTCTGTACCAGAAGACATATGAAGAAAGATTAAACAAGCTTAAGATGTATAGCCTCGAGGAAAGGAGGAAGAGGGGGAGCATGATAGAAACTTTGAAATACCTCAAGGGAATCAACAAAGTCCAAGAGGATAGCATCTTTCAGAAAAATAGATGTGCAAGAACAAGGGGGCACAATTTGAAGACAGAGGGGGGATGGCTCAGAGGTAATGTGAGGAAGTATTTCTTCACAGAGAGGGTTGTAGATGCATGGAACAGCCTTTCTGAGGAGGTCGTAGAGTCAGTGGGGGAATTCAAGAATGCATGGTACAGACATAAGGCAATTCCAGTGGGGGGTAGGAGGAACTAGGCTGTTGGTTAACTAGGATCTGCAGCTTATCCGTTAGGTAGGGAAATGGGCAGACTAGGTGGGCCAAGCAGCCCTTATCTGCCATCAGAGTCTATGTTTCTATGTTTCTAGTGAAATGATCAGCACTAGCTGAGTCTACCAAATGTACCAGTGACAAAACTCAGATCTGCAAATGTAGGTGCCTTATAGTGGCACTGAATGTCAGATTCTATCATGGCTACAGATACTGTATCTGGATACTGCTGTCATGATATACTTAGTTGCAGACAGTTGTCATGCTTGGTGTCACTGTTTTTAAATGCTAAAAATATATATTATCATCTACAGGGTTGTTAAAAAGTCAGCAGGTAACATTGTGCAGAAACAGTGCTATGCATGCGTGCACCGCCACAGGCTCTTTAGCATGTGGGCTGTAGTAATTGGCTGCCAAACTGCAAGAAGATAGGCAACTACAGAGTGATATCCCTGGCTCCACGTCAAGTCATTGCATGTAATACCGCACAGTCAGAACAGCGGAGGCAACACGGTGCCTAGTGAAAACAAGTGCTGATCAGTGGTGAGTGTAGATTCATTATTACAACACCATGTCACCATGGACCACCACTCCAGTGAAATGTGTAAACTTGTCTGTTTTTTTGTTGTCGGGCAGTTTATCATGGCACAGTGTTGACTTGCACAGTGTTGTCCATGCTTTTTCCGCCCACACAGTACTGCCCACCACAGACTTGATGTGCTACCATATCACTGACTATTCTTGACTGTTTTTCACTCAAGAGAAAGATTTAGATCAGGGGTGGTCTCTCTCTGTTCTATGCGACCTTTCCCCAGTCTGCTTCTTTGTTAGTATGCTTGCTTTTTTGCACTGTATGTATATTTATCTGGATTCACTTATGTGATACATACTTTTTACTGCAATAACTGTTTCTGTGTTTTATGTGCCGTTCCATCCTTTTTTATGTTGGCTAGTGCTTGCGAGCCAGCCAACATATTGCAGCAGAAGCAGATTTGGAGGTGCAGTCACTGTGGGCGAATGCAGGGCATGCATCAGTAGGTGCGTTCCTCATTCCCCAATAAGGCAGCTGCAGGTGCTGACATTAGCAACATGTAAACTGGCCACCAGATCTAAGAAAAGGTCCCATGCAATGAGAGCCAAGCTCGTCATGCAGCAGCATGCCTTTCCTGGTGAAGCAGTTCAATAAACATGATGGCACTGACTGCCACCACGCAGAGCGCCAATTTCAGGGGTGCCCGATCCCCCTGTTGGCATGCCCTGACCCACTTCATTTGCCGATGGGGGAGCCCACTCTCCACTGGCATAATGCCCCTTCCCTCCCATTTGTTGTGTGCCAAGGGGGTGCCCAATCTTCCTCTGCATCATGTGCCCCCCAACAGTCTTTCTTAGCCAACGGGGGGTCTAATCCCCCTCAGCTTTAGCCCCTTCCCAATTTAATTTGCTGATGGGAGCCCACCCCCATTGGCATAATGTCTCCCATTTGTTGTGTGCTGAGGGTGCTTAATCCCCTCAGCTCTATCCCTCCCTTCACCTTGATATGTGCCAACAAGGGTGCCCAATACCCTGTCAGCCACAGCACCCTACAAAAACACTCAGGTGGCACACACTGGGAGCCCACCCCAGCATGCCAAATGCCCTTTAAAAAAAAGTCTCACAATGTTTTTTTTTTAAACCTGAAAATCAGAAAACGATCCCTCGCGGTCTGTCCTGCTGCCTCCCTCAACCCGCACCCACCATCTGCATACCCCACCTCTTCACACCCCCCTCACCCCATACTTACCTCCAGAGCCTGGCGCGACGATCTTCGGTGGACTGGGAACACGTCTGCACTCTTCAAAGCTGACCATGAACTGAAGAAATGCCGGTAAGCTATATAATGGCATAAATAGGGTTTTTGCAACTTTGATGCATATCTTAGCCATTTATGGGAATTTTGGCACCAATTTTCAACATGGGGTTATTGGGACCCCACCTCATGAATTCAGTCACTGTCATGGCATTATTTGGTCCTGAAAGGTGATTTTGTGGTCACTGCGCAGAATCACCTATCGGGACAGACTAAAGAAATGACAGTGCCAATGTTCATGAGGGGGGCTGTCAAAAAGCCTATGTTGCAAATTTGCAAATGTTGCAAATTTAGTGACAAAAATCCCAAAAATGGCTGTTTTACGAGTGTGCATTGTGCAGTTTCCACGCACGTTCGTAAATTTGTGAATTTGTAATATTTTCACTCCAGATTTTCAGCATTGCCATTTTCTCATACCTCCTTATGAACAGTATAGCTGTCATTTTACATATCCTGGCTGAAATGCATTTTCGTATGTCCAGTTTAGAATAGTGTGGTCACTGTGCAAAATCAGTTTTTGGGACAGTTTGACAAAATGACAGTGACACTGTTCATGAGCAGAGGTCCTAAAATACCTATGTTGAAAATTTGGTGATGAAAGTCCAAAAATGACTGTGTTACAAGCATGCATTGCGCAGTTTCCATGCATCTTTGTAACTTCGCAAATTTGCAATATTTTCATGCCAGATGTTTAACACTGGCATTTTTTCACACCTCCTTATGAAGAGTACAGCTGTCATTTTTCACATCCTGCCCAAAATGTGTTTTCACACCTGTGGTGTACAATGGCATGGTCGCTGTGGGAGATCAACTTTTGGGTCAGATTAAGAAAATCACAGTGCCACTGTTCATGAGGGGAGGTCCCAAAATGCCTATGTTGAAAATGTGGTTTAAAAAAACCCCAAAATAATTGGGTTATGGATGTGCATTGCACAGTTTCTATGCATGCTCCTGACTTCAATTTTTCATATTTTCGCTCCAGATTTTCAATGTTGCCATATTTTTACACCTCCTCATGAACAATGCATTTGTCATATTTCACATCCTGCCCAAAATGTGTTTACATACCTGTGATACCAAATGGCACAGTCACTGTGCAAAATCACCTTTCAGCTAACAAACTAATACTGCCGCTCTTCATGAGGTGGGGTCACAAAAAGCCCATGTTGATAATTTGTGTGAAAATACCAACACACGCCTATGGCATTAGGGTTTCCAACTGTTACACCCCACCTTGTAGAGACTGACAGGTGTCAGGGGTGTGACTTGGGATCATCAGCTGTAATGCTCCTGCCATTCCAGCCCCATTCCCACCCTGCAGCCACTGACAGGCATTGAGGTGTACCTTGGAGTGTTCAGCCACAAAGTTCACCCCATTCTCCTATACCGCACCCACCTCCACATATTTCTTTATGGAATGGGGTAAGTTTAATGCCCAAGGACCCCAAAGCACACCACAACACTTGTCAGTGTCTACAGGGTAGGGTGAGGTAAAATGGCATGAGCGTTATAGCTGATGACCCAAAGGCACACCTCAACGTCTGTCAGTCTCTGTAGGGTGGGTGTGGTTTTGGCGTCAGTTCAATACTTCACTGCCACTCCTATTATGCGTCTTGAACTCCTGTACTACCAATGCCAATGCCAGCGAGACAACATTCGGCATTGACAAATGGTTGTTTAGTTTTGGCAAGAGGGAACCTGAATCTGGGTATCACTGTAATTAAGAATGAATAGCAACAACCTGAACAAGGTGTACAGCGTTAATAAGCTTTAGGAGCTATGCAGACCTACTGGGGCTTTGTTTATAAACTGAACCTCCTCCCCATTTTAAGTAAATTGTAGTGTTGCATGAACTAGTACTGAGCTATATCTCAGAACTATGGATGCCAATCCCCTGTGGATCTCACATTTTTCCAACTCTGATTGTGTTACATTAAGAACAAGTTTCACATTCTGTTTTTAAAACATTTCTAGATCTTGCCATAGTCCTCGGCTAAGGGTGTTGCCCATTCTGATCTGGCACAGGCCTGAATGTCATTGGTCCCATGTTCCTGGTCCCAGTTTGTACTAAATCCAATTTAACATCCGCAGGTTCTGGTGAACAACTGCTAGTCTGGCTACATACACATGCACACATACACAATTTTGACAACACAAAAAGACTGTGCAGTTCAACAGTTCTTAAAAATGCCTCAACTTTTAATTGCAATTTGATTCTTATTAACCCATAAACACTCTAAAAACACATTCTATCACATATATGAAAAAAGTATAACAGGTCAGGTCATAGTGTTTACTCAACATTTTGACTGGCTTGCCTTTGTCAAGAAGAGTTTTCAATTGGTCAGGAATAACAGTTGTTAACAATGACTAATGGACTAAGGGTTAATATCTACCAAGCAAGAAACCCACACTTCTCAGATAAACAAGATACAATTTTAATACACAGCTAAACAGTTTGTATAGTTCTTTATAGAACTTTGATCCTGTAAAGCAGCAGGTCTTAGCACTGTGTTTTCATAGACCCACATACATACTGTACATATATACATCTATATATATATATATATATATCATTTTTTTTACTTTATAAAACCCAAGATGCACACCCTACACTTTTCTAAGAGTTCTAAACTGACTCGTACAATATGATCAGCATCTGAATCAATTTAAAAGTGCCCTTAAGCATCCATAGCAGTGAATGCCACGTTGCCATGACAGTCTAATGGTAAGCAAAGGCTCTGAGCACTGACAGGCCAATGTGTCAGTGTCTTTCACTCTTATGGGTCTTTAAAACTTGCAGTGCAATTTAAGACATTGCAATGTTAGTCTTAAATAATATTAGGAAAAATGTCTCATGACATTTATGTGTCTTAGTGGGGGACTAAGAGCAATGGATTCTGTACATTTTTGTGGGACAGCATTTTTGCTGAGGCTGGCTGCCAGTTTCTGAGAAGGGGAAAAAAGGATAACTAACTTAAAGGAACAGAATCTGGCTGAAGCAGTCACACAAATAAAAATTCTGTCAGGCATCCTGACAAATCTGTCCGCAATTTTACACAATGCAGGAGATTGGATGGGAGAATTGGGTAATAGCCTTTCACATTAGAGACTTAAGTAAAACAAGTGCTGGATGTTGGATTCAGTTCAGTTTCTTGTGGATGGCAGTCCACATTTCTTTTTTGAAGATTCATTTTGTGAGGACAGTCCGAAAGAGATGCAACATTTCACTTTCAGTGCTGCTTCTATTTGGTTGTAGCAGTTATTTGAGTAACAATACAACTGCAAGTGGCATAGACTCAAGCTGCAAGGCGGACATGTAAAACAGACATCAGAACTATTCTTTCATCAGGCAGGTAGTGGACATGTGGAACAGTCTGCCCAGCAATGTGATCAATGCGGAGCAGAGATAAAATGTGGATAAAATTCGCTCTGCAAATTAATTTGCAAAACTGGTGAAATTCACGAAATGTCGACTTCGCAAAGTTTTTGCAAGGTGAAGATGCCCTTTTTCTAGGCAACTTGACTAAAATTTGGCTAACTTTGTCTAACTTCACCTAACTTTGCTTAACTTCGTCGCCTTTACAGGCGACGTTAGGTGAAGTCAGGTGAAGCTGCCAAGTGTGAACTTCATGAAGTAATTCACGAAGGTGAATTTTGCAACTTTGCTGGTGAAGTAAAACTTTACAACATCTCTAATGCTACGACTCTATTGGGGTTCAAAACACAGTTGGGCACCTTCAAGGGGGTTATTTTAGGAACAAGAGGGAGATGGGACAGGAGAGCTCTTCAGTGGCAGAGTCCTTTCAGTGTAGGACATCGTGGCAGACGTACTCCTAGTATTTTTCTCTCCTCAGTCATCTATGTTTCTAAATGCACTGAAGCCCAGGAAAGGGGAAGTGACTTGCTCAAAGCCACACAGCCAAGAGTCAGTGACTGGTGATATTCAATCTGTGATCCTCTCACATCACAAGACCAGACTACGGTACACTCATGGGCTACCAGCTACACTAAATGAGTGGATTAACCCTTTCACTACCCCCAGATGGGACAGGTAACTCCTCCTTAGTGCTGAGGTGGCATGGCCAAGCATTATGAAGGAAACCTCACACCATGCTTAGTTGATGGAAGCAATGCCATGCAATGTTGTTTAATATCTTTCATACTTAGCATCTCAAAACACTTTACAGAAACAGTCAATAATACAGAAAGCACGGATCACAGGAGAAGTAATAAATCTGTTGATATAAATGAGGGATATAGAAGCAAAGTTATACAAGCATTTATAAGTAATTATGACTGCATGGCTGCAAGGATCAGGCCAGCTTTTGCAATAATATGATGCAAAGTTGAAGAGCTGAGTATTGAAATAGATATGGCCTTTTCAGTGTCTACATCTACATTTTTTTTGTGTAATGTGCAGGTAGGACTGGCAGAGGTTTAGGAAAGAGAGGTCAGTGCACACATTGATGCTTTGAGCAGCACTGGATAGTCAAAGGAAGGCTTGGTACATTTTGTGGCTAAGTATAGCGACAGAAAGAGGGGGTGTGGCATGGGAGGGGAGATGCAGACACCATGGGGACATAGGAAGAGGAGGAGGAGGGGTTGTGGTAGGCAGGATGGAGGTGGTGAGGTTGGGAACAAAGGGAGGGCAGGCTCCAGGGGAGTGGGGGCAGAAATAGGAATGGGAGGACAAGCTAGTAATCTGCAATGGATGTGGGTCAGCAGTCTGGATGGGCACATTATGGAGGCTACAGGAGTGTCCTGTATGTCGAAGGATAAGAGACATACAGGCAGAGATCCAGTGGATGGAGGTGGAGATAGGGAGGTTGAGGAACATGGTCAGAGAGGGTGGGGTAGGTTGGCACAAGAGGAGGGAGAGGATGCAAAAGAGAAATATAGAGTAGGACCGAGGACACTGCAGGGAATGGGGTGGGGACTGGGGTCATTCAATAGGTACAAGGTACTGGCAACTGAAGTAGAAGGTGGGAGTGAGATGCTTGGGAGAGGGGAAGAGGGGTCACAGGGGCCAGTGCTACAGAGGGGGACATTGATACATTGGGGAGAGGGGGCAATGCCATGGCAATGGCAGGAAGGTGCATCCAGAAGGAAGGGGACATGGTGCATAGAGGGATGGGGCAGACCACAGGGGGAGAATAGATGCTTAGGAGAGAAGGCACAAGTGTGGACAGGAGGCTGGACAAGAGGGGAGGAGAAGGTGTAAGGAGAACAGCTCCAGAAATTAAGGGACAGGGAAGGAACAAAGGCCATGAGAAAGGTGGGGGAAGGGTGCAGCCAGAAGGGGAGTGTGGAAGGAGGGAGTTATACTGATAGGAGATTCTATCCTGAAAGGGATGAGGTGGGAGGAGGGGTAAAAGATGCAGTCGGATTTGGATGGAACCTGTACCGGGCCTGACAGCAGACAGGACAGGGCAGGGCAGGCTCTAAGGAAATGTGTTAGGGGAGGATGGCAGGAACCTCACATGGTGGTACATGTGGGCACAAATGACCTAGGGGCTGCACAGTGGAGTTGGTACAGGAAAGGTTTGAGGAACTGGGGAAGCTATGCTTGGAAATAGGGAGGTCCATGGCATTCTTGGAGGTGTTACTGGTCCCAAGGGTGAGCAGGGCAAGAAAGGAAAGGATAGCAGAGTTCAACTCCTGGCTGAGAGACTGGTGTAAAGCACAAGGGTATGGGTTAGAAGAAGGATGGGGAGATACTTGGACTAACAGAGAACTTTATGCAAGGGATGTTTACATCTGAAAGGGGCAGGTAAGGGGGTGTTAAAAAGCAAATTAGAGGATTATATTGTTTCAAAATGGTATTTAATCTAGATGGGGGAAGGCGAGTGTGCATCTAGCATGCAGGGTCACCAGGTTGGCGTGCAAAAAACACGCTGTCCCCCTTGATAACATTGAGCATAAGGGGAGGGGACCACTGAGAGGAGGAGAGTGGGCAGACTAAGGAGCCGAGGAAGGGGGAGGATGGATGGAAACAGGTGGAAGGTGTTCTCCCTAAACGCAAGGAGCCTGAGTAATAAAACAGCAGAGCTTCAGGTGCTCCTTGTGGAGGGTAGTGTGGATGTCGCTGCAGTGACTGAGAGTTGGGCCACCCAGTACCGTGATTGGGATCTGGCAATCCCAGGGTATAAAATTTACAGGAAAGACTGGGGAGTTGGGAGAGGGGGTAGGGTAGCACTCTATATGAGTAAAGGGACCTGATGTACAAGGGACGAGGGGGAGGAAGAGAGGAGAGGAGAGAGGCACTATGGATGCAGCTTCTGGACTTCAAGAGTAGAAAGCTGAGGTTCAGGGTGGTGTACAGACCACCAGCCCAACCAGTGGAACTGGACAGGGAGTTAGTGGAGCAAATAAGGAGGGTGTGTAGAAAGGGGAGTGTGGTGATTGTAGGGGATTTCAATCTGCCAGTGGTAGATTGGAGCACCCCTGCCACCTCCAGTGCCAGGGAGCAGGTGCTCCTGGACAGAATTCAGGATGGTCTCTTGGGACAGCTGGTCAGTGGGCCAACATGACTAGGTAACACACTGGACTTGGTGCTGTCAAATGGGGAGACAGTGAGAGAAGTAAGGGTGGAAGACCCACTAGCTGGTAGTAACCACCGAACAGTATGGTTCACTCTCAAGTTGGGCAGGGAGTCTGCAGGCACAGTAACAAAGGTGGTGGATTTTAGGAGGGCAGACTTCGGGAGGATGAGATAAATACTGCAAGGGAGACTTCAGGGCATTAGGCCAGAGATGGATGCACAGCAAAAGTAGGAAATTAGTAAAACTGGGCTAACAGAGGCTACAGAAGCTTGCACCTGGACTAAGAGCAACAAGAGCAGAGCCAGGAAACCATGCTGGCTGAACAGAGGAGTGTTGGAGGGGGTGAGGGTGAAGAGAGCTGCATACCAGAAGTTCAGGAGAATGAGGAAGGAAGAGGAAGGGAGGCTTATGTGAGTTGGTCCAAGGAGGTGACCAAGTGAGTAAGAATAGCCAAGGCCTCCAGGGAGCTAAGGTTAGCGCAAGGCATCAAGGGAGGGGAGAATGACTTTTTTAGATATCTCATTGTCTCCTAGCAGACGTCTGCAGTTGTCAGTAAAATACACTCGTGTGTCCTGAGGCCACCTGCAGAAGTCGGCTACTGACTCCCAGTGTGCTCTTACAACGTCTGGAGAAGTCACTTATATATTTTAATATATAGTGTAACAGACTGCATAGCACCATTGGAAAGATAATTTTATGCTGAACAACTTTGCCACTGATATTTTGTGTATATCATGTATACTTTAGGAGTTATTTGCATTTGTTTATGGTATGGTGTGTATGGCTTATGTTGCCTGTTTTAGTGAAAACAATATTTTTTTTTGCTGTTTCAACCAGCATAGAAAAAAAAAACTAAATGACATAGTATTATTTGCATACCACCATTGGAAAGGTAATTGTGTGCTGAATAACTTTGCCACTCATACTTTGTGTCCAGCACTTACGGTTCTTGAGCTATTAGGATTTGTTTGTGGCATGCTGACTATAGCTTGATTTTGCTTAGAAAGGACCAGGATTTACTGTTAACAGTATACAGGAGACAAGTGGTGCAACTTCAGAGAGCTCCTGTGGAGGCAATGAGATATGTCAGAGAAAAAAGAAAGTGCAGAGACCATATAGTGAAGATACAGTGGAGAGGGGATTGGGTGGAAAAGGGAAAGGAGCAAGTGGAAGTACTAAATGAATGCTTTTGCTCTGTTTTCACAAAGGAGGGTGGTCCACTACCACCATGGACTGGGAGGGTGGTGGTGGGAGGCGAGGAGATGATGGATGGAATGATCTAGGGGAGTAGAGTACTAGAGGGTCTGAGGGCATTATGGGTGGACAAGGCACCAGGTCCTGATGGCATCCACCCTAGGGTGCTGAGAGAGATGGCGGAGGTGTTGGCCGAGCCACTGGCGGACCTGTTCAGCACCTCCGTGGACATGGGATGGGTGCCTCAGGACTGGAGGGTGGCCCATGTGGTTCCCATACACAAGAGGGCCCTAGGGATGAGCCAGGAAATTATTGGCTTGTCAGTCTCACTTTCAGAGGGGAAAGGGAACATTGTTTAACCAGGAGTAGCACACTAAGCTGAAGCTTGTTTCCAAATGTGACCTGGGAGCACAAGGAAGTTAAGTGGATTGCTTAGGATCACACAGTATGCACCTAGGTGGCTGTGGGATTCAAACACAGGTCTCCAGATCTGCAGCTCAATGCCGAGACCCACTGTGCTATACTGCCTCCTAATAGTGGGTAAACTTATGGAGATGATACTGAAGGAGAGGCTGGTGTAGTTCCTTGAAAGTAATGACTTCCAGGATGGTTGGCTGCACGGGTTCATCTCAGGGAGGTCTTGTCAGACCAATCTAATAGAATATTATGACTCGGTAACAAGAGAGCTGGATATGGGTCATGCTGTAGATATCCTGTACTTGGACTTCAGCAAGGCCTTCGATTCAGTGCGTCATGGGAGGCTGGGGGAAGCTGACTGTCGTGGGGGTGGGGATGAAGCTGACAAACTGGGTATGGAACTGGCTGCAGGGGAGGCTGCACTGGGTGGTGGTCGGGCTCTCAACACTTAGACTGGTGACGAGTGGTGTGCCGCAGGACTTGGTGCTGGGCCCAGTGCTATTTGGGCTCTTTATCTCAGATATTGCACACGGAGTTGGGAGCAGGGTTAGTCTGTTTGCAGATTATACCAAAATGGGGGCAGTGGAGGACAAAGAGGATGGATGGAAACAACTACAAGGGGACCTAACCAAAGTGGAGGTACAGTCGGAGAAGTGGCAGCTGAGATTCAATGTGAAATAGTGCAAGGTTATGCACTTTGGGGCAAAGAACCCAAGAAGGGGCTATTGGTTGGGAGGGGTGAGTATGGGAATCACTGAGGAAGAGAAGAACCTAGGGGTGTTGGTAACAGGGAGCATGAACAACTCTGCCCAATGCAGGAAAGCAGCAGCAGCTGAGGTGAACAAGATGCTGGGCTGTATTGCAAGGGGTTACTCATCCAAGCATAGGGAGGTGATCCTGCCCCTTTATAGATCTTTGGTCAGGCCACACTTAGAGTACTGTGTGCAGTACTTGTGGCTGTATCTGAAGAGGGATATTAATTTACTGGAAGGTGTGCAATGAAGGGCAACAAAAATGTTACAGTGGATGGAGGGCAAGGCCTTTGAGGACAGGCTGATTGAGTTGAATATGTACATGCTGGAGGAGAGGAGCAATAGGGGGGACATGATTGAAACATTCAAGTATTTGAAGGGGATAAACAAAGCTAGCACTGAAGGGGTATTTAAACTGAGGAAGGGTAGGGACAAGAGGGAGCATGGACTAAGATTGGAGGGCAGAAGATTTAGGAGGGGGATGAGGAGGCACTACTTCACAGAGAGGGTGGTGTCTAAATGGAATGTTCTACCAGAGGGGCTGGTATTGTGTAAGACAGTAGAAAGTCTTAAGAGGGCATGGGACAGAGCATGAGGGAGGGTCTGGGTAGAGGGGGCTGAGGCCATCATGGGAATGACAGATGGGGAGGGGGTTGGGGCAGCTGCAATCTAGGAGGCTAGCTGCACACTTGGGCAGACATTGATAGACTGGGTGGTCCGTTTCTACTGGCAGATTGGTATATTTGTATGTTCGTATCTTGCAGCACAAAGCTCCAAAGAACTGGGGTAGAACTGCAGAAAATTCTGCTAATAACAAAGGAAAGATTATAAAAAGGAACTGAGAAAAGACCAGTGCTAGCTGAGTGCAGAGAATGTGGCAAACAGTAATAGAGCTTGTCAAATAAATGAAGAGGGACAAAGGCTCTGCAGGGACTTTTAGGTGATAAGACAGAACTGTCTGAGGTTTTGGAGTCAATGTTGTTCTCATAGAATATGGTTAACATGACTGGGCTTTTGTTTCTGGGTAAGGAGGTAGACAGTGGAGTTCTGAATTTTATGTTGTGGGGTAATTCTCAGTTTGAATGAGGACAATGGACTGCAGCAAATAACTATTTTCTTACCAAGATGGGTAGCTTCAAATTCACTGCACCACTGGATCATTACCTCAGAGGGAGCCTACTCTGACAAGAGGAGCCCTCCATCCCTCCACAAAAGAGCTTTTTTGTTACCAGAGCCCAGAACACTGGGGCTTGGAGCTGCTGAGAGGAATTTGTGGTGGGAGCTAATCGGTATTGTTGACACCTTCCCACACACCTCATGGCCAATAGAGAGCCATCCAGGCTCCTTTATAAAGAAGAGGCAATCGAGCAGACCTCTGCGCTGTGGACCTCTGCACAAAGGACAAACATGAGAAGGACAACACAGTGGAGTCTGCCCACCAGAGTCAGCCCAAAGAGGAAGCCAGCTGCCAGAAAAAATGCTACTCAGCAGGTAGGCAGGGGAGCAGTAAAGGAGTGAATTAGGAGTCCGGACTTAGCAGGAGGAAGCTGGGAAACAGGACATTTTACCTGACAACTGAGGTAAGATTCCTGTTAAACACTAGTTGTAGCTCACACACCACAAGGGAGTGAGGAGTGTTAGGGCCACACAAAAATTTTGAAATAGGTGAAACACCCTATCTAAGGTTGGGATAAAAAAGGGTTTAAGGCAAGCGATACTTTGAGAATAGGTGTAAAACCCTATCTAGGGTAGGGGTAAAAAGAGGTTTAAAGTAAGCAAAACAAAAACAGGTAGGGAAGATAATAGATATGCTGGGTGTGGTGCAGTGCAGTGGCTGTGGGATGGCAGTGTTCAGGGAGACTTTCTGGTGACGGCAGTGCTTCCCCATCTGCGTGCACCATTCTTGGCTGAGGGGGGAGGTTGCTCAACTACAGGCCAAGTTGACTAGGATTTGGGAGGCTTTCTCCCCCCTCACCAAGTCTGCCACAACTGCCTCAAAGGTTGCCAACGAGGAGCGGTGGCTGGACTACGGTGGGCTTGAGAAGGGTGAGGGTGGTAGGGTGGGTCAGAGGCACATCCCCTAGATGGTACCACTATACAATTCCTACACCAATCTGGTGGGGCAGGACTGTTCCATGGAGGCATCCTCAGTAGTGACCAGGGAAGAGGTGCTCAGAGAGGTGCTGGCCACACCTCTGACAGTCCTGTTCAACTACTCACTGGAGATGGGGGTGGTTTCAGAGAACTGGAGGAGGGAAGATGTAGTCCCACTTCACAGAAGTGGTAGCAGGGAGTAGGCTGGCAATTACGGGCCAGTCATCCTGTCTTTGATGGGGGGAAATTAATGGAATCATTACTGAAGGAAAGGATTGTGGAATATCCTGAAACCAGTGGCTTACAGGATCTGAGGCAGCATGGATTCACAGCAGGGAGGTAATGACAAACAAATCTGATAGATTTCTTTGACTGGGTGACCAGAGAATTAGACCAGGGAGGTGCGGTAGATGTGGCTTACCTAGATTTCAGTAAGGCCTGCAACACCATTCCATATAGGAGACTCATAAACACGCTGGACAGCCTGGGAATGGGTCCAAAGGTGAAGAACTGGGTAAGGAATTGTTTGGGGGATAGCAGACACAGGGGTGGTGGTAAACAAAGTTGATTCCGAGAAAGGGAGGGTGACTAGCGGGGTAACACAAGGATCAGTACTGGGACCAGTCCTCTTTAGTGTCTTTATTAGTGACATTGCAGAGGAGCTAGAAGGGAAAGTATGCCTTTTTGCAGATGACATAGAGATCTGCAATAGGGCAGACACTCTGGGGGTGGTGGTGGAAAAAATGAACAGAGGCGAAAAAAAGCTTGAGAAGTGGTCAAGAGTGTGGCAACTAAGTTTCAATACAGAGAAACGCAAAATCATGCACCTGGGGAACAAAATCCCATAGGTAGAGTACAAGATGGGGGGAGCGGTACTGACAAGCACCAGACAGGAAAGAGACCTGTGGGTAATCATATCTGATGACCTAAAGGTGGCCAAACAGTGTGACAAGACAGTGGGGAGAGCTAGTGGGATGCTGAGGTGCATTGGGAGAGGGTATCAGCAGCAGAGGAGGGAGGTGGTGATACTGCTGTGCAAATCTTTGGTGATACCCCACCTAGAGTACTGTGTCCAGTTCTAGAGACCACATCTTCAGAAGGACATAGACAGAGTAGAGACGGTCCAGAGAAGGGCAACTAAAATGGTGCAGGGTCTGCACCACAAGCCCTATGAGGAGAGGCTAAAGGACATCAATATGTTCTGGAAGGTCATCCACACCCTTTTCTCCCCTCCAACCCAGTTCTTCATCCCAGTCCTCAAGGTGGGTGACACCCTCATTTTTTATCCCCTTTCTGTTGCCTCCCAGTTCAACTCCTTCTTCACCTCCTGTGCCTCCTCCCTTCTTTCCTTCTTCTCCATGACCTCCTCCCTCATGCCATCCCTTTCATGTCCCTTCTTCACACTCCTTATCCTTTTCTCCTGTCATTCCTATTGCTTCGCTCAAAGCTCTCTTGGCTCTCAACTCTCTGAAAGGTAGGAATCCTGATAGGATTGACCTCAAACGTCTACACCTTGCTGTCCCTGCCATTGCCTTTCCAATCTCCTCCCTTCTCAACTTTTCCTTCTCTCTTGCTTCTGTCCCTGACTCCTGGAAACACTCAGCTGTTATTCCCCTTCCTAATGGAGGTGACCCTTCCACCCCGGCAATGTCTGCCCTATCTCCCTGCTCCCAACCTTATCTAAACTCCAGGAACACAGTTCTGTCTCAGTTCTCCCCCTTCCTTGAGTCCTCCTCTTATTCCACCCCCCTTCCAGTCGGGCTTTCGGAAACACCACTTCACCACCTTCTCCCTTCCCAGGCTTACTGACTCAATTTTCACAAACATGATTAGGGCCTCTTCACTTCCACCATCTTTGTTGACTTGGCCAAAACCTTAAACACTGTTTCCCACCCTCTCCTCCTCCTTGACAAGCGCAAGGCAGTGGGATTCTTAGACTCCGCAACTAACTGGTTCCGCTCCTGCCTAGTGGGTAGATCTTGATCAGTTAGAATGGGCAATTCCCTATCTCCCCTTTCTATCAGTACAGGTGTCCCCCAAAGCTCCATCCTTGGCCCATTACTATTCTCGATATTCCTAAATGACTTCCCCTGTGCCTGCTCAACTACATTCACTCATATGTACGCAGACAACACAGTTCTATTTGCCTCTTGCTCCTCCCCTTCTGAGCTGATGTCCAGATTTCAAGATGACTTCAGTAACATTCAGCATTGGTTCCAGACAACTCGGCTACTATTAAATGCCAAGAAGGTGGTTTCCATGACCTCTGGCACCAAGCAGAGGCTCTCCAGGCTCCCCTGCCTCCCCTGTTTCCACACCTTGGATGAGGTCACAATTGATGATGTTCTCTCAGTCAAGTACTTTGGTCTCTGGCTAGACCAGCACCTTGACTTCTCACAGCACATGGATGCCATACATAAAAAACTGCATCCTAAACTAGGTCCACTATATAGGAACAAAGGCTATATACCACTTCCAGCTCATCGTGATATCATAATGAAAATGAATCTCCATTTTCAGTTATGGTGACATTGTTTACAGCGCTGCTCCAAAGATCACCCTTGCCAGACTGGACCCCCTCTTTCACTCCTTCTGATACTTTGCCTTCGACTGTCCGCCTCACACCCATCACTGTTCCTTATACTCCTCCCTCTCCCTTCCCTCCCTGGAAGCTCATCACCTAACCCACTGTGCCTCCTTTATCTCAAAAATCTTGTTAGCCTCCCTCCCCTCTTATCTTACCTCTCTCCTCTAACCCACACCACCCTCCTCCTACACCATCCATAACTCTAGCTATTGATCCTTCATGCTCCCCTCTAGGAAATCCCTTGCTGGCCAGGTTGTCTTCTACCACTTTCCTAAACTTTTTAACTCTTTTTACCCTTACCATTTGCTCCTCCTCTTCCAAATGCTCTCTCTTATCTGTTTTATATGATTACACCACACCCTACTCCATCTGCCTCTGAGGCACTCCCTGCTGCTCCCTTAATTTCACCCTCAGCCTTCCTCAATTCCCTAACTCTCCTCTCAATTTATCTCCACCCTCTCTTCCTTCCCTCTCTTCCCATAGTCCTCATCTTCCTCCTTTCCCTTCCCCCAATCTGCTCTTGTCTTCCCCCATGTTCCTCCTCCTCCCTACAGCAACCTTTCCCTCATGCCTGCTCCTGTAGTGTATTCCCATGTAACCCTAGGGGCTTGTCCTCTGCCCCACCCTTGTGTAATCTTGCCTGTTGATGAAACTCAATTTACTGTACTATATAATGGTATTCTCTGATTGTTGTTTTTATAGTATAAGTTACTGATCTGTATATACTCATTTTCCCCCTCCCCAGGACACATCTGGAAATTAACTATTGTTAGCACAATATGTCTTTCCTGGTGAAACTTTTGAAATAAACAAATCATGTACACCCTCGAGGAATGGAGGGAGGGGGGTATAGGACAGAAACTTTCAAATACCTCAAGGGTATAAATAGGGTACAAGAGGGAAGTATTCTGTAGAAAAAAGATGCTCAAAAACGAGGGGGCAGACTATGATGTTGGAGGGGGGTAAACTCAGGGGAATGTGAGGAAGTACTTCTTCACAGAAAGAGTGGTGGATGCCTGAAACAGCCTCCCAGTGGAGGTGGTAGGGGCAACAACTGTTACGGGTTTCAAGAATGTATGGGATAGGCTTAAAAGAACCTTAGGGGATAGGAAGGGGGAGGGTAAATCTTGAGATCAAGTAGCATCTGTAGTATTGCAGTAGGTAAGGAAAATGGTCAGACTAGGTGGGCCAAGCAATCCTTATCTGCCATTAAATTCTATGTTTCATAGACATTCTATTGTCAAACATTTGCACTGAATCCACCATTTATTTTGGTAAGGAAGGAAGAGAGACCAGATATAAAGATGAAGTCACTTATAAGTCCAAAGAGATGTAAAGTTGGGGCGCCGTCAACATAATAAAGATAGCTGAAGTTGCACTGTGCAATCAGGCAACTGACAAAGAGATGGTACAGAGGCACAGGAGAGTGCCCATAAGCAAGCGACAGCATACTGTTTTAGAAGCAAGTGACACAAAAAACCCTCTAAGAAAGACAAACAAAGCCAGCATTTGATAATGTCACTCCTGCAAAGTGGGAAAGATGGTCAGAGATGTTCATAGTGGATAACATTAGAGGTGGCACTACAATCCAGAAGAACGTGGAGCAAAAAAGAAAATAATTAGAAGCATGAGAGCAAAGGTCACTAGCAAGGTAGTACAGTAAGTTGTTGACTACAAGGAGGGGACAGTCTTGAGGCAGTGACCAGAATGAAAACAGAACTGGAACTGGCCAAGGATCTTGCTGCAGGATATATGGTAAGCAAACTAGGTAAGCACTATCTTCTAAAGAACTGCTTTAATGGAAGGTTTGTAATGAGGCACTAAATTGGGATGATACTGGAGTCAGGAAGGAGTTTCTTGAAGTGGTGTGAGATATCAGCAACAATAAGGAAGTCATGCAAAGATGCACTAGAGCGGAAGAGCAACTTATTATGGCAGAGATATAGGGAACTAGACTGGGGGAGACAGGTGGGGCTAATATGAATAAAATAGAGAACAAAGGATGGGGAACTGTATGATATGAGAATCTAATGCACACCCGAGGTGTGGGATGCTGCATAAACCCCGAGGGCAGCCCTAGGCTTTATTAAAGCATCCCATACCGAGGATGTGCATTAAATTCTCATGTCACACAGTTGCCATTCTTTTATTTTGTATAATATTTGGGGAGCACTTTTTTTCCATCCTGGGTCCTGTGATGCTCTGTGTTGCTGTCTCACACACACACACACACACACACACACACACACACGCACACACACACACGAGACACACACACACACACACAGTCTCTCTTTTCTTGTCTTTTTCATGGAGTTTTATCAATATTTATTTGGCTAGCACTTACTTAGCACTGTAGGGAGTCAGCCGTTGCCCTGCTCTCCTCCGCGGTCCCATTTCTCCTGAACTCATAGATAAAGAGCAGAATCAACCAGATAGAACTTTGCTAGTAACTGGGAATGCAAAAAAAGATTGCAAGGCGAGTTACACATTGTTTTGGTGGCTCCTCGGTATGCATCGCTAGAAACCACCATGTTCCCGGAACAGTTTAGCCTGCCTACAGAGTGGGCGAGAACCAATTAGAGAGTGTTATATTTGATAGTGCTAGCAGGTGAATGTCATAATAATCAGTGGGTTATTATGAAAAATATCAACTGGCTGAGTACTAAGAAAAAAGTGCTCACCAGTTATTATTGGTTTATGTTGCAAATACACCTTGGAGTATCCCACACTTTCAATGCAGGTGATGGTTGTACCAGAAGGATAATATGATTGCATGATACCCAGGTCTTAGGCACAGTTAACAGTGGTCTGTTAATTTAGAACATGATTTTGTAACACGGCTGGGCTTCAGCAAGGTTGCCTTTTATTCTATTTACAATCATTATACAGAACAGTCCAGTTGAGATACATCTCATTTTCAGTAGGGTCCTACTTCCACCAATTTTTACAGCTTGGTGGACTGACGCACTGAGATGTAAACTGATTTACTCAGTGTCAAACTGAGTTAATGGCTTTAGTGGGATTTGAATCTCCTGGTTCCCAAGCCTGTGCACTAACCACTAGACTACACTGACTCCCATATGTTATGAGATGCATGGCAGTATTTAAAATGTTGAGTAAAAGACTACTTTGTGCTACAGCACCCATCATTAAGACTTATGCATGTGGAGGTGAGGTGGAGTCTGCAGTTAACTTATAGTGGCATGTATGTTTTATTTTCTACTGAACCTTAGTATTTAGAAAGCAGATAGAGTTAATGTTGATTCAGTGAGAAAGCCAGAAGAAACAGATGCACTCTGAAGCACTGCAGTTGAACTGCATTTACAGATTATTCTGCAAAATACACATGTAATCTGCACGTGTAAATTAATTTTATCAAAGAAATTTAATGAGTAAAACCAGCCAGGTGACCATGCATTATCTCAGCATAATGCACAGTCATCCTTGTCCTAAACCTGACATGATTTGTTAGTAGCCACATCATGCAATGAGAAAATCAGTCCCTACAGCAGAACTGACATTTCACCAGAAACATGGCTGCTACCTTTACTTACTAAAAACCTTCAACTAGGCCCTACAAATAAAACTACCTTAATTAAAAAACAAACTAACTTAATTAAATGTTGTTTCCCTGATCATCACCCTCTCCTTACACACACCAACAAATTAGAAACATTAAAGAGCTACTTATGCCTCAAAGAAAACTTTAAAAAAACATAATAATTAGGTACAATTCTGCCTGTATTCCATTTATATTTTGTATATTTCTCCTCCCCATTATTTATTACTAAGGAAATCTGCATGAATATATCATCTTTATCCCTTAGAGTTCCTTTAGAGTCTTTCTGTCTCTATAGCTCACTCCCTGCTTCAAGTCATAATCCTCTGTTGTGACGTCACAATCTTTTGTCATGGGAGTAACTGTGACACCACAAGCAGTGCTCTATGACTTCAGACTTCAGATTGGGAGCAAGCAGCAGGAATAGACAAACCCTTCAGGAGCAAAGATCCTGTTTTCATACAGATGAACTCAGTAATAAATAATGGGGAGGAGAAATACAGCACTAATGAGAAATATAAGCAGGACTGTGTCAACATATTAGGTTTTATTAAAGTTCTTCAGAAAGTGTTGCCAGTTCTTTAAGTACTGTTCATAATTTTCATTGCTAGTGTTCGTTTGCTGGCAATGAAAAGCTCCCTCATCAGGGGAATCTCTGCTGGGATATCACTGAGGTTCTGGCTCCACATGAGGCCTTTGTTTTGTGTGCATACAGTATGTTGGGAGAGGAACATTCTGACAGTGGAATTGCGCTAAATTTTGAATCCCTGTATTCCATGATAAACATTCTATATGTTAAATGTCGGTAAAGACAGAGGAAAAAAAGAAACAGGATGAAGAAAGGAGGCAGTAATGCTATATAAGCAAACAGAGAAAAAGGTGGGATAACACAGTTACACAAGCAAAGGCAGATGCAAACTGCTTAAATACTTTCCTGAAGTTCATAAAAGGATACACATTTGAATCCTGTATGGGTTGTTCACAGGAGAAATCCCCCCCAAACAACCTGTCAGATTCAAATGTACCTGTATTGATTTGAAATGCAAGTAAGGTAACATGTTTTTTCTTATAAAAAAGCATGACACACATGGTTTACATTATGCTTTATTGTTTTTAGCTGCCCCCTGTTACCAGAATATAGACTATTTTTGTCTTCAAAGTAAAATGGAAACATATTTCAATGAAAGGCCCTAGTTTTTATCTTTTAAAATAATACCTTTTTATTTTAATTCATTTTTAAGTCAAATATTTAAATATCACTTTATAAGTGCAATAAGACACTCCATGGTGTGCCATTATGGTGATATAATTGCAGTTCTCTGGTGTATTTAATGTCACTCAGCTGTGCATCTTGCCTAACAACGCACCTGAGGCATATGATTATAGTACCATAATGCACACCGTCATAGCTAATAGCTTACATATTTTTTTGTATTACATGTGTATTTCACAGAATAAATTACATATGGACATTAACTGTGATGCATCAGAGTGGGTCTGTTTCTTATGCCTTTCTGAGTTTAGAGCTACAGTACCTGCAGGTGGCTCCATGACTGGCAGCTCCTGTAAGATTCATAGCTGCAGCAAGGATTTTCTTTTGTTTCTCTGTTTAGGATTCAGGCAGTCTTTGCTTTTTATTTCCATTTCAATATGCCCTTGTTTCAGAGTTTCTAAGAGTGTTATTGTCATATTGTTTTTAATTTGTATTTTGCAATTATTACCCCAGATAGCTCAGCTGAGGTGCAACATCTCATTTTCAGTGTGGTACTGTTTCAACCTATTTTTACAGCATGGTCGACTGATGAACTAAGAGGTAGAACGATTTACTCAAGGACAAACAATGATTAAGTGGCAGTAGTAGGATTTGAAACTGGGTCTCCAGGGTCCCAAGCCTGTGTGCTAACCACTAAACCCCACTACTTTCTATATGACATGGTATGGTAAGCAGGACCCCATTTAAATGAGAAACAGCAGCGGTGGCACCAAGCAGTAAGAAATGTGCATGTTGGTATGGGGTAGGGTCTGCAGTTATCTAATGGTAGGCATGGATGTTTTTTTCTTCTGAACGTCTGCTGTACTACTTATGAACCAAGGAGAAACAAATGTTGATTCAGTGTTTGCTTTTAATTTTTTTTCCCCATTTCAACTTATTCAGTGTTACAGCTTTTTCTGAGAGTGATTTTTAATCCATTGAATGCAAGGTATGTTTCAGATTCCACACCGTTTAGTGTTACTGCACTAACAATTTGAAATGGAATTCTAGTCGGTAGCAAAAGATTTAAAAGATAAACCTGCCAGAGATATGAATGCAGGACAGCCAGCAAAGTTGATGCTCTGATAAGCATGCGGTTTGTTTGTTAAAGCAACATTCTGTGCTGAATCAGGCTGGCCAACATGAATTACAATGTCAGATGGCACGGAAAAAGTTAAACTATTTCCCAAGATTTCAAAGAATGCTATTATAATACTGGGGTGCGGAGGGGTGTAATTGCGTTATGGAGGGCGTTAAACATCTAGGGCCTGCAAAGGTCACATTTCTGAAACAGAATTACTTTTTTACTGGTCTCTTTTAGACTTTGTGACACATCAAAAGCAATAAACTACTATATAAGAAATACCTGCGTGGTGGTAGCAAATTGTTGCTTGACTGACTATATAAACAATTATATCTGATGTTATTCATTTAGCTCTTGTAAATCAGGTAAATGCACTGAGCATATGACTACTTATTTTCAGACATGACCCAGGAGAGATACAGGGAGTTATATACAATAAACAACATGACAATTTGAAGGTGTTAGAATCAGCAACATAGGTAATGGTAGACACCATCAGTAAGCAAATAAATTGCATTGCAAATCAAATAACACAAGAAACTGAACAGCAGTACAGTGAATACAATCAGCATTCTTACAGAGCATGATAATTAAGATTAGGAGCAAGTATTCATTTGGAACAGGTATTCTTTCAAAAGTTGCTGACACGTCTGAGAAAATGTTAAAAAATATGAATATTTAGACACAATTCAGCTTGTATTCCATATATCTTCTATAGATTTTTCCTCCCGTTTTATTGCTGAAGAGATGTGCATGAAAACAGGATCATTAGTAAAGCTCTGTGGACTGTGGTATTCTGCCGACAGATTACGTGCAGAATGGCAATTCCGCTTGCAAACATCACACTTATTCTTACTTTTGTCACCCCCAGTGCTTCTCCAAGATTGCTTGATGCACTTTGTAAGCTTCATATTTATTGCACTCACCTGTTTTAGATTTTGCTTTATTTTTATGTATTTATTTTTACTGCCCACTCTTTTGAAGGGTCATGTTTTGTTGTAACTTATTGTGCTATTTGGGTTGTTGCCCTACTCCATTTAGTAGTAAGCATCAATTACTACTTTTGCCTGATGGTAGTATCATGTTGCTTCCATGTCAACCACTCTATTACTGTTCTCCTCCATTCCCCTTCCCCTGAGTTGCACCCATAAATGAGTCACAGCTCAATGTGCCTTTCTCAGTCACCACTTTTCAAAAAAGTAAATAAGGGCCATTATTTTCAAAACTTTCCCCCCACAGCTAAATTAACACTGCCCAGTGGACAAACTTAGCCCGGAGCACAAAGCAAGCTATATTCAAAAGTAATAGCCCAAGGCAAACAGCTTCTGAATATAACATGGGAATGAAGCCGGGCAAACTAGGGCTGGGAGTGCAGGGCAAACTTAGCCTTGGAATAAGATAGCTCTGAATATAGCAACCAGGAAGTACAAACCACAACAGCAACACAGTACACAGTGACGTGAAGGCAGGTAGAGGTGAACTATGTGACCAACGTGTGCCAGCAAATATGTGGACCCAGTACAGCTGCAGGCAGCAGCGCATGTGAAAGTACAGTGTTCAAAACTGTATAATATTCCCCGAACTGTTTGCACAGCGCTAACGCATTTGCGAGGGTTTAGCGCAGGGCTAAACCATTAGCCCGGGGGAAAAAACACATTTGCCCGGTGCTAAACTTTGCCATATTCAAAAGTGGCATGCAAATGAGCCTACTTAGGTAGTCTCTGGGCAAACATCCAGATTAGCATCTCATTATGCCCTGATTTGCATGCAGTTTGCCCAGTGTTACTGCAGGGTCCCACAGCTCCATCTGTAGGTCAGTCGGAAAGTACAGGGGCTGGCCAGGTCTGACAGCAGCTCCACCTGTAGGTCATTCTGGCAGTGTGTGGTGATAACTGTAGGCTACATATAAACAGTACAGCATAGCATAGAATATTGTACCCCAGGGGACAACACAGCATAGGCACAGATGGTGGTGGTGCTGCATGCAACTGTCACACTGTAGGGCATGCTACAGTACACAGCAGACACTACAGTAGCAAGGGGGGCCAGTAGTGTGTGGACACAGCACTGCCTATGGTGTATAGGGTGGTGCTGATGACTGCACTATGCACAGTGACAGGCTCAACATGCAGGTGTTTACTGACAGTGGGCATTACTGTTATGCTGTTGTGTGACCCACAGATGCTGCACCTCTGACATGGGATGCTCACAGCGACATATACGTCTGGCTTTGTGTGCTGTGGCAGTTGTACAGCTGTGTGGTATGTGGCCGGGGGGCCATATATTATCAGAAAGGCACACCGGTGTTGGGGTATTCTCAATACTGGCCCATGTGCACTGCATGATGTGTCCCAGCCTTGTGGCCACACCTGGTCTGTGGCACAGCCTGGCCACTCGTTCACTCTCCCCTCAACATCCTCCATGCCCACAGTGCTGCATGTGTGTGCTGACATCTGTTGGTGTCCACTGAAGGGTGGTCTACAGGTGTGTGCTGTATGGCCACACTGTCATGCTGTCCACTGGCAGCAGGGTCACCACTTTACTGCCTGGCATGGCTGGGACTGGTGGCAGATGATGGCATCATTGTGATGCCATCAGTGAGCAGCATGTTTCCTCTATGTCTGACTTTGTCTATGTGTCATATGTATTTGTTAGGGTCACACAAAGTCGCACAAAAGCCACGCAAACACCGCACAAAGCCAAAATGTCATGCAAAGCTGATTGCCCAGGGTTAAGACTACCTTTTCCTGGGCAGTTACTGATGCTAAATGTCGCCATTAAGTCGCGTAAAACCACTTTGGCGCGGGCACTGGTCGCTGAGTATAACATTGTAATTCTATATTCATGTACACACACTTTAGTTTGCCCTTGCATACATTATGATTTTGCCTGGTGCTGATGCAGTTTGCGTGTGCTATTTGGCCTTTGAAGATAGCGAAGCAGTACTTAATCTCGCTAATCCTGTAACGGTTTTACCCTATACAAGTTTTGAATATCTGGCCCTAAGAATGTTTTTTTTTGAATTTCTGTTTTAAGTCTGTAGGATTCCAAAAAGCATTTCTATGGAAAACTGCAATATAATCCACAGTTAACATTCCACTTTTTAAATTTTGGAATTCTGCTTCTGAGAGAATTTGAATGAATTAGGTAGAATTTTCAAAGTTCTGTGGAATTTCAGCTGAAACAGAATTTGTAAATTCCACACATCTCTACTCTTTAGCCTTAAGAGTTCATTTGCCCTTACAGTGTATTCCCCACTTGAAGATGTAAACCTTTGTTGTGACATCACAGTCTGTTGCTACAGGAATAACTGATGTCATAAGCAGAGTCTCATGGTCTCAGGTTAATAAGAACAATAGGAGCCAATGAACTCTGAGGAAACAAAGATCCTGTTTCCATGCATATGACCTCCAAAATAAATAACAGAGAGAAGAAATACAGAACTAATGTGAAACATTAGCTGAATAGTGTAAAATCAGAAAATATTATTTTTCAAAGTTCTGGTGGTGTCAGCTTCTCTTTCAGAACAGATTTGAAGTGAAGGTGGGCAGCTGAACCCCAGATGTTGGGAGATAAGGAGCCCCAGTATTTTGGGCATAACAGGAGAATGCCTGCTGACCCATTCTGTTGGAGCTTTTGGGTTTGAGGAGGTGTGGTTGTATGCTGAATCTCAAGCAGTAGGAATAGGATGAGCTCTGTAGAACCTTAAACAGAAAGAAAGGAGTACAAGAGCAGAGTCGCTTATCAGTGAAGCATCCTAGGATGACAATGGGAATTAACCAGCCATGCGCAGTGTATACGAGAAAGTGGTGGGTGAGGTGGTTGGTCACTAGGACAAAGCAGCAAATGTTGCTACAGTATAAGCCACATCCCATTTGGACACATTGGTTCTGGTGGCATTGTTTATTTACTTTTTGTTAACCAGGAAAGGAGGGCTAGACAATGTGCCCATTTGTTGCTTCATCCTGGGGGAATACATATGCAAACCAACTGAAATGGAACCAGATTAAGCTGTTGGTGGTATCTTTAGTGAATGAGGGAAATTTGGCAAGGGCACCAGGGAAATGGCCCTACTCTTTTCTACAGGTTGACACAGTAGGCAGTTGTTCAGCCCTTTTTCAGATCTCAAAATTCCCTGTATGCCCAAAGAGATGTCTCAGACATAGGTGAAAGGAAATCCAACTGTCTCTTACAACTCTAAATAACAATCTGGCTCCAGGTCTGGATGGCCTACAAGGTGAATTTTATGAGGATATACTGGATCATTTGTTACCGGAACTCTCACCTTTGTATAATTGTGTGGTCAAAGCAGACACACTTTGCCCTAGCAGAACAACAAAGAGACAGGGCCAGATATTCAAAACTTTGCCCGGCGTGCTAAATTAGCCTGGAACCAATAGTCTGCTATATTCAAAAGGGATAACCCTGGTGCTAAACCTGCTGAATATAGCATGCTAAGGCAGCCAGGCAAACTGGGCTGGGAGTGCAGTGCAAAAATAGCCCGGTAATAAGACAACTGTGAATATGGCAACCAGGAAGTGCAAACCACAACAGTAGCCCAGTGCACAGCAACATGAAGGAAGGTAAAGGTAAACTATGTGGCCAATGTGTGTGCTAGCAAAGGAGTGGAATCAGTAAAGCTGCAAGCAGCAGCGCATGTGAAATTACATTGTGCAAATATGTACAATATTTCTGAAAGTTTGCACGGCGCAAACACATTTGTGCAGGTTTTGCATGGAGCTAAGCCATTTGCCCGGCACAATCATATTTGCCCGTAGCAAAACTTTGCTATATTCAAAAGTGACATGCAAACGAGCCTACTTAGGTAATCTGTGGGCAAACATCCAGATTAACATCTCATTATGACCTGATTTGCATGCAGCTTGCCCAGCGCTATTGCAGAGTCCCACTGCTCCACCTGTAGGTCAGTCTAGAATTACAGGGGCTGGATCTGCCCACAACTCCATCTGTTGGTCAGTCTGGCAGTGCATGGTGGTAGCTGCAGGCTACATTTGTACAGTACAGCATACAATATTGTACTCCAGGAGACTACACAGCACAGGCATAGTTGGCGGTGCTGCATGCAATTTTCAAACTGTAGTTTGTGCTACAATGCACAGCAGACACTACAGTAGCAAGGGGGCCAGTAGTGTGAGGGACACAGCAATGCCTATGGTGTGTAGAGCAGTGATGGCCACTGCACTGTACACAGTGACAGGCCTAACTTGCAGATGTTTACTGACAGTGGACATTACTGTTATGTTGTTGTGTGGCCCACAGACGTTGCACCACTGGCATGGGATGTTCACACTGACATATACACGGCTGGCTGTGTATGCTGTGATGTCTGTACAGATGTGCAGTATGTGGCTGAAGGGGGCACATACCATCAGACAGGCACACTAGTGTTGGGGTATTCCCAACAATAGCCCATGTGCACTGCATGGCTTGTCCCAGCCTTGTGGTCACACCCAGTCTGTGGTGCAGCCTGGCCACTTGTACACCCTCTCCTCAACACCCTCCATGGCCACAGTGCTGCATGTGTGTACTGGCATCTGTTGGTGTCCACCGATGGGTGGTCTGCAGGTGTGTGCTGTATGGCCACACTGCCATGGTGTCCACTGGGAGCTGGGTCACCACTTTCTGCCTGGCATGGCTGGGACTGGTGGCAGATGATGGCATCATAGGGATGCCATCTGTGAGCAGCATGTTTCCTCTCTGTCTGGCTTAGTTCTATGTGTCATACTTACTGGTTAGGGTCATGCAAACCTGCACAAAACTCACTCAAAGCCACAATGTCATGCAAAGCTGGTTTACCCAGAGTTAAGATTACCTTTTCCTGGGCAGTAATTTGCATGGTGCTAGTCACTGAATATAGCTTTGCGTCTGTATTCATGTACACGCCCCCTCAGTTTGCCTCTTGCATACATTATTATTTTGCCAGGTGCTAATGCAGGTTGCATGTGCTATTTGACCTTTTCAATATAGCGGACCACGTTAACCCAGCACTAACCCTGTGCAAATGGTTTGCGCCTGGAGCAAAGTTTTGAATACCTGGCCCATGCACTCTTGGTTGGGAACAGGTGCTAAATACAATTGACCTCATAGCAAAAAGACATAAAAGGCAGCACTCTTATAAAAATTAATGATTTGAAAAGGTAAATACTCACAAAATCAAACGTTAATGCCAAACAAAAATTTAATCCACACCAGGAAAACATAACACTGAGCCCCTGTGCTTCACCTCATAATCATCGCCTTTTGTGTCTTTTTTTTTACATTTTCCCCTAGTATAGCAAATGGAATTTTGATTTTCTTTATAAAAAGGAGACCCAATTAACCTCCTCTATTGGACACCCATTTCTTTTAAATACTGATTTGAAGGTACTTTTAAAGATATTGGCATGAAAGTAGCACAACATCTGATATGGGTATGTTCAATCCCGTGTTGAGTCATTCAAGATAACTTATTGTTAATTAAAGAAATTGTACAGTGGGGTAATGTGGAGATGACGGAAGGCTTTTTTGTTTCTTTGAAGTAAAGTAAAGCCTTTGATTAGGTGTTGCACTCTGATATAGAGCAAGTATTACTTTGCTATGGTCTGCCAGTGATTTTTGTGATCTGGATTATATATCTTTATAAATCTGCTAATGTCAATCCACAGAGGAATGGGTGGATAGGTAAACCACGTAAGATTGTAAGGGTGAGGATCTGGCAAGGCTGTCCCTCAGCCTAGTGCTCTATATTTTTTGTCTTCATCCGATGATTTGGAAAATAGAACAATATACTGTATTACTAACCTTGGCCTACAGAATTTGAAAAGAACACTGCTCCTTAAAACAATAGCCTATGTAGATGTTGTGTGCCAAATGGCATGAGATGAGAACTCAGTAGGTAGAGCTTTATTTTGGTTTGTTACCTTTGATGCCCTTTCAGGGGTGTCTTTAAATTTGGAACAGATCCAGAAGCAAATGGTTTGATACCTTTTATTGGACCAACAGATATGTTACAAAAACAACAAAGCCTTTAAATTTAAATTTGGAGAATGTGTGGGGAGAGTTTTAGGAAAAAACCCTGTGTGGTGGCATCCAATGAGGTAGGCATTAAGCTCCCCACTTCCCCTCCACCATCCTTGGCATTCTTTTTGGGGGTGGTAACTTATTGGGGCATTATTATTATTAATATTTTTGACTTGGCAGGCTAAAACTGAATTGGGAAAACAAAAGGTGGCTAAGTGAAAACAGTGGTCCATGATCAAAAAATAAATAAATCTGATTAAAGCTTTTTTAGTGCTTGTTTTTCTTTTTATTAGTCAAGTTTTTCCACCCCGGTGTTAGTAGAGGTGACAGCCGTCAGTTTGTTCTTTCAAGTTTTATAGGAGAGTCAGTTAAACTCCCTTTAAACGTGATGTGACATATTTATCTCTCAACAAGGATGAGTTATCAATGATGAACTCTATTATGTTTTTCTCATTTTCTGTTTCTGGCTTGCAACCTGAAGCCTTTACTGACACTTGGTCTGAAAAAAAAACATTGCTTGGGTGGATCCATTTTAGCTGTTGCTAGTTCTGGGTAAAATGGGAGCAGGGGAGGCTACGAGCAATTAAAAAATCATTGGTGGCTCCTTCTTATGTGCATGGGATCCTTGTGAAAATTTGACAGTGGGGCCTCACTATGGATCAGATGTAAACTGAAACAAGGAAAAAAATTAATCTGGATATATCAGGAACTAATGTTTTGGTCCCTCAGGTTTTTGAGACATACCTCCGATTGGCCAAACCTTTATTGCTGACAAGTTAGATTCATCATATTATAATAGCTATAAAATGGTTTAATTTCCCACATGTGTGGGGGACAATCATGTTGGGCAAATTTGCTCTCTTTTGTCCTATTAACCTAAGAACCTAAGTTGGCAAATAGTAGAATCCCAGCAAAGATGTGGGATATGATGTGCTTTTGTTGCCATTCCAAATTAAACTGAGTGTGAAAGCAAACCAATAACACAAGGGACTGTAGAATAAATATTGTTCTAGGCCACTTTGCATTAAATAGAAAGAAACCACACAACCTTTGTATTTTTGTGGCTATCCAAAGGAAGGGTAACAGTTCCGGGAACTTACACAGGAGATGTTGTTCACGAGTAATTTTGAGGTTGATTAGATTAAATGGCATGCAAGCACACTGGTGGTTCTTTTTACATGTTTCTGATGGTGCATTCTGAAAAACAAATGTCTTTTCTCCCTTCAACAGAATTTTTGAATTACTTCATAAAATAGAAACTGAGATATGTATTATTTTTAAAGAGATGCTCAGATGTTACCAGCAGTAGTATTTTGGAAAATTTGGATCAACATGTTGAAAATGAAAATGCCTATGAATCCAGAATTTGGGGATATTTTCATTTTATACCATCTGAGGATTTTTTTTTCATTTACTTATGATTCCTTTTGGTGGTGTTTTGTTTCTATGTAATCTTCATTTTTTATTGACATTTCCTTTCATTACAGTTATTTCTTTACCTTTTTATTTTTTGGCTGATTAAAATGTAAATAATTTTGCTGTATGAGATTTTATTTTCAATAAAAAAATATCCCCTGCTCTTTTCTAGAAGTGCCATGGGATCTTTAATGTCCACCTATACAACTACCAGATAAGGCAGACAAGGTTCTCGGTTTAACGTCTCACCCGGAGGATGGAACACCCCGACAGTACAGCACACCCTTAGTTTGATGTTTGTGTGCCAGTATTTATGGTGTGAGCCTAGTCCTGGTGTGGAAGTACAACCCATGACTTTCTGGCCCCGGGGCAAATGTGCTATCAACAGAGCCATACTGACTCTTAAAAATAATAATATATAGAATAAAGGATGGGGTAGTGTGTGATGCGAGAATTTAATGTACACCCAAGGTGTGGGATGCTACATAAACCCCGACAGTAAAGATTGAGGGATTTATAAAAGCATCCCCCACCAAGGATGTACATTAAATTCTCATATCCATGCTACCCTGTCTTTTATTTTTTTATAATTGCTGGTCAGCAATTTTTCTCCAGCTTGACTTCAGTGATCATGTGTCTCACACACACGCACACGCACACGCAGAGAGTCTCTGTCTCTGTCTGCCTCCCTCTTTTCTAGAATGAACATTTTCTTGTTTCTTTTTTCTCATTTTTTTTTTACTTAATGGTTTGCAATCATGATCATGCTACCACTATAGGCAGTGGCCATGTCCCAAAGTGGACAAAAAGCAGGATCAACCAGATAGAGCTTTTTAGTAGTATAAAGGGTAGGATCAACCAGATAGATTTAAAAAAAAACAAAAAATGGAGTGACAGTTGCTTTTGTGGTGGCTCCTCAGTAAGGGAGAGAAGGAGCTACCATGTTTACCGAAGTCTTCATCCTACCCACACACAGAACAAGAGCCAATGAGGGAGTGCTATGGTTTGAATGCCATAGCGTGTGAATGCCATAATAAGCTGTGGGTTATTACAGCAAATACCAACTCGATCAGGCCATAGGAAAAAATTGCTGACCAGTTACAATATATAGAATAATAGTATGTGGGCAGAAGAGTGCAGCAATATGAGTGCAGTAAAAACTATGAAGCAAAAACAGCGTCAGCGAATAAAGTGACAGTGAAATAGTAGTGCTGAACATTACAGTGCTTACCTGCAGCTGTATTCACTCATGCTGTGCTCTTCAAGTACGGAACTGTGAGGGGAGTCAGCATGCTGCTGTCATGGCTCAGAGGATAGAGTCAGAGTCCTGGAAGGCAGTACAGAGAAAGCATCAGGGGTTTGAGTCCTACCCCTGTGCTGAGTGTGCATTTTTTTTTTTGCTTCTTCTGTGGTCTCTGTAGTGTTTTGGTGTAGTCTTGCACCTGACCCTTGCTGGCCCAATTTTGTCCCCTCCCAAGAGCGGCTCCTCCTTGGAGTTGATTATATTTATGAATGGGGTGCAGGGGCTATGCCTCTGGCATTAAAATCATCTGAGGTTTTTTTTGTAGAAATACCATTCCAGACCCAGTCTGTGGTCTGATCAACAAGAAATGCTTTAACTCTGGCTTTTGTAATATTTAAAAATTAAATTCCATGTTGTGTGCTTTGTAGTGTCGGGGAGCTCTGGATCTGCAAGGTTGCTTGCCTCGCTGTTTTTCTCTAACGCAATCTTTTACTGTGTGGTTTTGCTTGTGCTGTGTTCAGCCATGCAGTAAAAGTTTAGCGGTTGTTCATCTGAACCTAGAATAATACATGGGGTAAAAAAACACTATGGTTCTCAAAATAGGTGGTGGGGAAGGTTAGGGAGAAAAAGATAGCATTCAGGAAGTATAAGGAAACACAGAAGGAGTAGGACAGAAAACTGTACCAGTTAAAGCAGAAGGAAGTGGGTAAGGCAGTCAGAATAGCAAAGACCCAAACCAAGGAAAAGATAGCCTACTCAGTTAAGAAAGGGGATAAAACATTTTATAGGTACATTAGGGAGTGAAAAAAAGACCAAGGGAAGATAGTGAGGCTTAATAAAGGGAGGGGTGGGCAGAGGGCGACAGTGAAAAAGCAGGGATACTGAACTAATACTTCTGCTCCAGTATTCACAAAAAGAGGAGGGAGGTACCTAAGCCAATAAATAGAAGCACTCTGGATGGGGGTGTCGATATTATCCCATTCACAGAAGAAAGGGCCCTGAAAGAACTCCTAAAAATGAAAGTGGACAAGGCAATGGGGCCTGACAGGATTCACTCCAGAATTCTAAAAGAACTAAGGGGAGAACTAGTTACACCATTGACTGCCCTTTTTAACAAATCATGGGAGGATGGTGTGGTACCTGAGAACTGGAGGAGGGTGGATGTGATTCCTCTTCACAAAAGTGGGAGCAATGCAGAGGTAGGAAACTATAGACCTGTTAGTTTGACCTCACTGGTAGGGAAAAGGATGGAATCACTTCTAAAAGAAGGAATTGTTGAGTACCTAGAGGTCAGTGGGGCAGAGGACCCAAGGCAGCATGGATTCACAGCAGAAGGTCATGTCAGATAAATCTCATAGATTTCTTTGACTGAGTGACTAAAGTAGTAGGCCAGGGAAGGACTTTGAACAGACTTTAGCAAGGCATTTGACTCAGTCCCACACAAAAGATTAATAAAAAAGTTAACCAGCCTGGGTCCCAGGGTACTAGCATGGGTAAAAAAGTGGCTGGACAACAGGACACAGAGGGTAATAGTAAACGGAGTCCACTCTGAAGAAAGAGGGGTTGCTAGTGGGGTACCGCAAGGTTCAGTACTGGGAACGGTCCTCTTAAATGTCTTTGTAAGTGACATTGTGGAGGAACTGGAGGGAAAAGTATGCTCTTTGAAGACAACACAAAGAACTGCAAGAGGGTTGATACACAAGGGGGGATGGAAAGGATGAGAAGGGACTTGGCAAGGTTATATTTATTTATTTATTTTTAATTTAAACATTTGTTGACCAGGATAGGCACACTGAGCCAAGGCTCATTTCCATGGGTGACCCGGGAAGGTGGGAGCTGGAGTACATACAATAACACAAAGAAAAGTATGGCTGCAAACAGTAGTTCAAGGACACTAACAGACCCAGCAGAGTTATAAAAATTTTTGGGCCTTAGAGACAGAAAGACGATTTGGTTACAATAGTAATTAGAGTTAACATAACATGGTAAAATAGAAACAATTCCTGGACAACAGACAACTGGGAAAAAATAGATATCGCAAAAGTAAGTGCACTTGGTGAGGGCTAGGTCATTTTAAAAGCTGTGGAGTAGAGGTATATTACCAGGGACAGAGGCAGGGAGGTGGTAGAAGGCACAGCTGTATCTGGCAAGTGCTGTGAGAGGAGGAGTTTCTGATGGAGGGGGAAAGTTTGTTCCACAAGCTTGGGAGCCGGTGGGAGAAAATAACTTTGCCGAATGACGAGGATGGGTGAAGTAGATGGAAAGATCTTACATTTCTGTGCCTCAGTACATAAGAGGTGTCCAGGGACTTGGAGAGACTGTCAACCATGTAGGAGGGTAGCATGTCAAATCAGTATTTAGCTATGAGGTTGAGAGTGGATATGGTGTCTGTGGGCCAGTGGAATTATTTCAAGGAGGGAGTATAGTTCGCAGGGAATGCGCTCTAAGGGGTGAGTTGGTGGCAAAGCTGCAAAAGAGTTTAGGAGGGTGCCTAGCTTGGCTAGGGTGGTTTCTGGAGCAGTGCTGTAGACTACATCAGTGTAATCAAAGATGGGGAGGATCATTTTAGTTAAGATCTGCCGTCTGGCAGGAAGTGGGATGGAGTCTCGGTGCCAGTAGAGCATACCAAGTTTGGGGTGTAGTTTTGAGATGGTTGCATCAATATGAGGCAAGAAAGATAAGTATGGGTCGAGCCACACTCCCAGGTATTGTATTTATTGATGTGGTCTAGTGGGGTGCCATCTAGGGAGACGATGGGGGAAGGGGGGAGGATCTGTTAATCTTCTGCACTGTGCCAAATAACATGGATACAGTTTTGGCTGTGTTTGCTTTCAATTGATTTTGTCTGAACCAGTGTTGGATATTTTTGAAATCACACTGGAGAGTAGATTGAACTTCACGTGTAGATGGGCCTGAGGTAAAAAGGATTGTGTCATCCATGTACGTGTGTATGCTGGATTTTGTACAGGAGGAGGGGAGGTCATTTATGAAGAGGGAGAAGAGGATGGGACGAAGGACAGATCCTTGTGGAACACCTGATAGGATAGAGAGTGGAGGGAGGTTGTCAGTGAGTCTGACAGACTGAGACCTGTTTGAGAGGTTGGACTTGAACCACTGAATAGTGATAGGGGCAAGGCCTGCTGCTTCAAGTTTAAACAGGAGGAGGGGATGGGATATGGAATCGAAGGCTTAGCCAGGTCGACGAACACTGTAGCTGTAAGGAGGCCTTGGTCAGTGGCAGTGTGGATATGGTTTGTGACACACAGGAGGGAGGAGGTAGTGGAATGTTGTTTCCTAAAACCCGACTGGTGTGGGGATAAGAGGTTGTTTACACTGAGATGTTCTGCCAGCCTGGAGTGCACAAGGGAGTCCTGTAGCTTAGCAAGAGCTTGGAGGAGGGAGATTGGCCTATAATTACCAGAATTTGAGGCATTCCTACCTTTAAGGAGGGGGATAACTGTTGCAGATTTCCAGGCCTGATGGACTGAGCCTGAGGAGAAGGAGAAGTTGAGGAGATGGGTGACAGACTTTGAGATTGCAGGTGCGAGATTTGCAGGAGTTTGGGGTGGATTCCATCTGGGATGGATTTGGTGATATTTAATGAGTAGAGGACTGTGAGGACTTGTTCTGAGACTGGTGAGAATTCAAAGGTGTTTTCGCGGAGAGGCAGAGTGGGGATCGTGGTCTGCGGAGGGGGGCCATGAGGCATGGCGCAAGATGTGAAAAATTTGTTGAGGGTAACAGCAATGCTGAAAGGGTCAGTTAAGTGCTGACCATGCTGTTTAATGGCAGGGAAACTGGGTTGTGATGGAGGGTCAAGGAGTGAGTGTGTGAAATTCCAGAAGTTGGAGGGATGGGTGTGAGTCATTTGCAACTTGAAGAAGTCCACTTTTGCCTGCCTTATGGCCTTTGTACATGCGTTACAGAGGGTGTTGTAGGCTTGCCTATGTTTAGGGCTAGGGAGGGATTTGAAAACAGTTCAGGCTTTGTCTCTGGCCCTGCATAAGGCAAGAATTGGGGCAGAAATCCATTTGTGGTGTCGCTTCTTTACCCTGAGCTTTTTCTGTGGGGCATGGGAGAAATGGAGGAATTGTCAAATTCAAATCCAAATTAGGTTGGAGGAATGGACAAAAGTATGACAGCTTAGATTCAATGCAAAGAAGTGCAAAGTAATGCACCTGGGAGACAAAAACCCAGGGGAACAGTACACAATGACGGGTACTAACAACAACAAAAATGAAAAGGGACCTGGGGATAGTCATATCAGATGACCTAAAGGTAGGCAAGGAATGTGAGACGGCAGTAAGGAAGGCTGGGGGATACTGGGATGCATAGGGAGAGGTATCACCAGTAGAAAACAGGACGTTGTTATACCTCTGCACAGACAGCTGGTGAGACCCTATCTGGAGTACTGCATGCAGTTCTGGAAACCCCAACTCTGCAAGGACATCGACAGGATGGAGGCAATCCAGAGGAGGGCAACTAAAATTGTGCAGGATCTGCACCAAAAGCCACATACGAGGAGAGACTAAAGGAGCTTAATATGTATACCCTCAAGGAAAGGAGGGAGAGGGGGGACATGATAGAAACTTCCAAGCACCTCAAGGGAATCAATAAAGTCCAAGAGGGTAGCATATTTCAGAAAAAGAGATATGCAAGAACAAGGGGGCACAATTTGAATATAGAGGGGGGATGGCTCAGGGGCATTGTGAGGAAGTATTTTTTCATGGAGAGGGTGTTGGATGCATTGAACTGCTTTCCTGAGGAGGTCGTGGGGTCAAAAACAGTGGGGGAATTCAAGAATGCATGGGACAGACATAAGGCAAGTCTGGTGGGGGGGTAGGAGGAAGAGGCTGTTGATTAACTAGGATCTGAAGCTTATCCAATAGGTAGGGAAATGGGAAGACTGGGTGGGCCAAGTGATCCTTATCTGCCATCAAAGTCTATATTTCTATGTATCTATGGATGGTGTGTTTAATGAGAATTTTACACACACCAGAGGTGTTGGATGCTACATAAACTCTGACAGTGAAGCTCAAGGTGTTTATTTAAACAACCAAAACATCAGGTGTGTGTAAAATTCTCATTAACCACACCACCCATGTATTATTCAAGGTTCATTCAGCTGTTTAAATGTTTACTTTTTTTTAAGCAGTTTCTCCCAAAAGTTAAAAAGGTGTAGTGAATTAGCCAGCTCAGTGGCGCAGAGGGCTGAAGCACTTCAGTGCCTTACATCTTGTCACGCCGGCGACCCGCATTTGGGGATGAGCACGGGTTGCTGGGGGTCAGCCAGGGAGGAGAGGATTGAGTGTTTGTAGGGCTGCTGTCCTCTCCCATGGGGGGGGGGGAACTGCATGCTCCGCCAAATGAGATGCCTGGTGGTAGTGCAAGACGAGGAGTACAGTAGCAGTGAGGTGCTGCAGGACTCTGCAGCACGTGCCTGCCTCCACATGCGCACATTGATGAGCACGCCCCAACATGGGAAATGGGTTAAAGATGGTGGAAAATGTGGCAGAACAGGTGTTAGTGAAGTCTGCCCACCAGCTCTCACCCGTTACATTACCAGGGACCCTGGACCGGAACAGGACTGTACTTTGGGGGACGGCCTTCCCTTCCAGACCCCTCCACAGAAGGGAATCTATGAGGGTACTCTGGCCTCTGGTAAGACCTCGGGAGGTACTGGATGGGGGAGGGGATCAGTGGGGCAGAACTGAAAAGCGGGCCCAGCCTGTCCTGGCCACAAGAGGGATAACAGAATATGGAAAAAAAAGGTGTACTGAAAAGTGCTTTAGTCAAATATGAAAATAAATTTTTTTAACACTTTTACTTACAGCAAAGCCTGAGGGCGAGAGGTGGTGAAGTGTCCTGTGTGACAAAGGGAAGTCCATGGTTGGCATATGCATGGAGCAAGGGAAACCCAGCACGTGTCTGCTGTTATAACCAGCTGGTTATAATGGCGAATTATAACCGTGTTTCCCTATGATAAAGACTCTCTGCGGTTATTATATTTTAATAATGTTTATAATTATATTAATAAATAATAAATTGGAATAATAAATACTGTAATATAATAAATAGGTTTAGCTTCCATAAGCAAAGCTATGCATTATTATACCCTGAGAAATGACAAGGTGGGCTATGGGCATCAGGTTCTGCTTGACTTTGTACACGAACCCTAGCTTGAAGTTATCTTCTGTACATCAGGCATACAGAAAACAAATGAAATAGTACTCCAGCACATTTTTTATTTGAATTATTTGAACATTGTTAACCAAGAAAGGCACACTTAGCTGAGGCTCTTTTCCATGTGTGACCTGGGGGAAGGGAGAAGTGGATTCAACATAAATAGTGCATACATTCTTTTGCATTTACAACTAAATACACACAGAGACACGTCAAAAAACAGGAGTTAGTGCAAACATAAGTGCAAATAAGCACTGAAGACATTAGCAGCAGATGATTTTTTTCAGCAACTTATACACCATGATATAAGGTTATATCATGGTGGATAGGGAACTTGTCAGGGAGGGCTCGCACATGAGTAAAGGGGAGAGGGAAGGAGTTTTAGCTGATGCCCTTGGGAGCCAGGCAAGGCAGAGACGTGCATGGAAGAGGGAAGTTTGTTCCAAAGTAAAGAGAGGTGATAGGAGAATGCTGATTGTGCAGTTAAGGAATGGGGATAAAGTGTGGTCAAGGTGCAAGGATCCCTGGAGCAGAGGGAACAGGAAGCAGAGGGGATAAAGGAGAGGAGGGATGAGAGGTAATAGTGAAGGGACCCAAACCAGTGTCTGGAAATGAAGGAGGTGCAGTGGTCCTAGCGACATGAATATAGCAGGAGAATGGATAAGGAGAAGCAAAGTGTGCAGTATTGAGTACGGGGAGGGGAGTTGGTAGCAAAGTGGCAGAAAAAGTTGCAGAGGGTATCCAGTTTGGTGAAGGAGGTGGAGGGGGCGGTGCCATATACCAGGTCTGCATAGTCAAAGGCCAGGAGCACCAATTTGGTAACATGCTCACAGTGGACCAGCGGAGAAAGACAATCTTTATTAAGGTATAAAGCACCAAACTGGGGCAGAGCACTGCATGGATGGCATCAATGTGAGCAGGGAAATCAAGCTTGCTGTCAAGCCACACACTGAGATACTTGAAAGATTGGACCACCTCAACAGGTTTGCTATCCAAGGTGGTAAAGACAGGCAAAGTTGGAAGCCTGGCCAATTTCTGACGGAGTCAAAGGCTATGGACAGAGTTTTTTTTTGTGTTGACCCTGAGCTGGTTAGATTGGAACCAGTGCAGAATACTGTGGATGTCTTGCTGAAGCCAAGGTGGAGGGATTAGACTTGAAGATGACTGTGTTATTCGCATACATGTGAATATACAAGTTGGTACAGGCCACTGGGAGGTCATTAAGGAAGATGGAAAAGAGAATGTAACCCAGGATGGAGCTCTGTGGGACTCCTGCCTGGATGGAAAGAGGAGAAGACATGGCACTGCCAACCTGTACTGACTGCAGATGGCCTGTTTGGTAAGAATGGAACAAGTCCACTGCAGGAGCTGAGAAGCCAGCAGATCTCAGTGTATGCAGCAGGAGTGAGTTGGAAACCAAGTCAAAGGCCTTGGCCAGGTTGATGAAGATGGCAACTGTGGCATGCCTTTGATCTATCTCTGAGGAGGTAGCATCAGTTACATGCATCAAGGCAGTGACAGTGGAGTGATATTTCCAGAAGCCTGACTGGAATGGGGAGAGGAAATTGGTGAAGGATAGAAGCTCAGTAAGTCAGGTGTGAAAAAGCTTCTCTTGCAGCTTGGCAAGAGAAGGGAGGAGGGAGGGAGATTGGCTGGAAATTTCCAGGGGAGGAAGGATCCCCCTTTGTGGAGAAAAATAATTTTGGCCAGCTTCCAGGATTGAAGGACAACTCTGAGGGAGAAGAAAAGGTTGAATAGGTGAGTCAGAGGGGATGCTATTGCGGGAGCTGAGATAAGCAGTAGTTTTGCATCCAGGCAAACCAGGGCTGGGTTTGCTTAGGTTGTGGGAGTAGAGAGCAGCCAGGGTTTCCTGAGTAGTAACAAAGGGGAATGAAACCCGGTGAGGAGTGATGGAGGAGAGGAGAAGAACAGAGGAGAGTTGAAATGATTGGAGGTAATCAGAAGGAGAATGCAAGTAGTGAAAATTCAGTGACGTGAGCAACAACTTAAGAGGGTCAAACACTGATGAACCATTTACTTGAAGGACTGGAAGAGCGGACTGGGTGGGAGGGTCAAAAAGGGAGTGAATAACCTTCCAGAACTTTGAGGAACTTTGAACATTTATCAGAACATACAAAAAATGTAACCCTATCATCTACAGCCATAGAGAAAAATATCAAATTACAGGAGCCATTTAGCAAAATGAGACTGAAATGTCGATTCAACTTCATTTTCAATACGCTTCATCCTCATATAATCCTGAAAAACTTTAGTAATTGCCACAGAACACAGATACCGGTAGTTGCTTAGACCTGTTATGAGTTATGTAGTGAATAAATGTAATTGACTAAACTTTATTTAGATGGCACCCTTCTGACTAGACTTAGAGGCCCCCATATTCAAACACTTAGCATGGCATTAACAGGATTAGAACATGCACTAAGTGGATAAAGCATAGCCTACAGCCGGTGAGCATGGTCACTGATATATTCTAAGAGATTCCTAATGCAGCATTAAATGGTGAGCACCACACCACTGCAACTATGCATATGAGGGAAACATCTTACATACAGCTTGCAGTGGTAACTGAAATGATTTTGGAAGCACTAAAAGGCTACTGTGTCAGTGCTATTTAACATTTACAAAAACCTACTGTTAACATGCACAGGGGGGCACAGCACCCTACTAAGCACTGCTGCTGTGTCTAGTTAAAAGCACAACAAAACGTTCCTGCCCCCACACCAATCCATGTTTGCTGTTCTAGTATCTGGGACTAGTGGTACCCCCTCCTCCCTCACCTGACCCTTGTGTAAGCACTATCCCTAGTGTCAATGGTATCCCCCTCCCTCACTCAATCCTCATGTCAGAGGATGGCACTGAGAGAGGGTGGGACTCTAGATGACCAGGGAGGGAATGTTTAACAACAGAAGGATTGGATGAATGAAAGGTTATCACTAGCATCAAGGATATGTCTGAAACAAAGATCAGATGAGAGGGGGGTATCACTAGCACAAGTGATATGTCTGAAATCGGGATCAGTTGAGGGAGCACCACTGGTATGAGGGATATGTCTGCAATGTGAACTGGGTGAGGGAAGGATTTCCACTGACAACAGGGATATGTTTAAAACAGGGATTGGGTGAGGAAAGGGTGTACCACTGGCATCATGTGCATGTCTGAAACGAGGAACAGATGAGGAAGGAGTGCATCAATAGAACCATGCAACAGGACATACAAGCAAATGGGGTATGGGGAGGGAGGGGAGACCAAAAGCCTCTCTGTGAAATTCTTCCATGCATACAACAGTGTGAAGGCAATGCACAGTTACTAATAGCCATACAATATCATACCAAAGGCCTGCTAATGCTTTGCATGTCTCATGTGGTCTTTAATATGCTTGCATTTGAATATAGCAGCGAGGAGTAAAGGGACTAGCATATTTGGGATGTGCAGTCTTCCTTTGCTCCTGGGTGCCTGTTGCTGATGGGTGCTGTGGTATACTGTGCTTCTGCACTTTTCATGGTGTTACTACTGCCCTATATTCATACCTGCAGCATATGCTGAACAGGGGTGCTATACATGTATTAATATACGTCTTTGATGATAGTGCGCTCATTAGCTCCCTGTGCAGTCTTTTGCATAGGGCTATCAGTCACATCTGAATATGGGGCCCTTACTTCCTTACGTCAATATAACCCACTCACTGAAACAGATGGACAGGTAATATTAAGAAAAGACAGCTTCCATGGCATATTAAAAATCAAAGTACCAACAGTACTGAAAGGCATCAATCTGTCATATCCAGAAGCAGGACCCCACTAGAAATGACACATAGCATCTCAGCTACAGTATGATATACCCTGTGTAAATAAATTGCTTGTTTAGCCTTTGGGATGCAGTGCATAAACAGTACTAGATAAAAATAAATTTCTATACTATTCTTCAATCCAGGCACTCAAAGTACCAATGGCACTGAGATATGCAAAGGACCATGTCACTATGCAGACCACACAGTTGCTACATCATGCACATGAAAAGGTAATTTTAAATATTTTTTAAATCCACACCAGCACCTTCAAGGAATACATGAAACCCGACAATAGTAGCCTCCAAGTACTGCCAACATCTGGGAAGCCAGGATCAAACTCTATGTAAAACTACTTTCCAACTGTTGACAATCTCTCTTCACTACAAGGTGAATCCCATAAATATGGGCCATTAAGCTTGTTTTTTTTTTTAAAAAGCTCCCTGACAGCGGATTAATTTTGAACTCCTTTTTTTAATGTTGTAGTGAGTGAATGAAAGAGGTAAAGTAATTTGAATGCTGATAAGAAAGAAGACAGTATGTACTGTAGTATGCATAAATGATAGAAGACAGATACTTTCCAATGTGACTTTCTGTAAACACACACACACACTCACTCAAAGGCATTGAGCCCAGCACAAATAATCATTGGTATGTAAATCTGGGTTGGGGGGGGGGTGTAAATTTACTAATAAATTATTCAACTGGTGCTACATTCTGCTTGACATGTCACTACTCAGGCCTTAGCATGGCCAACTCACATGCACACTAAACATATCCATAATCTTAATTTGCAAAAAAAAGTGTGCATGATGACAATTGCTGGAAGCTACCACTTGCCACCTTAAAAACTATTACATACATCACTTCAAAACAATGAGGGAGGTGTTTTTCTAAAATGTTTCAAGAAGGAATTCCAAAGTTGGGGGAGCAACAAAAGAAAGTGCAGGAAGGTTCTTAAGGTAACACTAGCACTCTGAAGTTGATACTTGCCCTTACAGGTAGACAGTACAAATCTCAAAATATTGCCATTGTGTGTTCTTCCTGTCAAGAAAATGACAGGAATTCAGCAGTGAAATTTAACCAAGATACATAGTATTTCAGTAGAAATCTCATCTCTCTATCTATATTCAGCTACCAGTCCTGTATGCAAGGTTTAAAAGATCACCAGTGTTCATTCAGAAAATAACCTGGTGGTGGTGACAACGGTGATCAGCCCTCAGCACTATCACCATCCCGTCCACCCTTTCATTTCAGGGCGGTAGTGGTGCAAGAGTTGCAGAGACTGCTCTCGGGACTCTCCCCCTTCTTGAGTGCTGGCTAAGATGGCTTGGAACCGAAGCTCCTCAGTCTTGGTGCCCCTTGGCTTTTCCCACTGGTGGCACACATCTTCAATCTGTCCCTGTCATCTGGTGTTATTCCAGACATATGGAAGGTCGCCAGGGTGGTCCTGATTCTTAAACAGGGGAACCCCAAACTAATAGAGAACTACCGCCCGATATCCATTTTATCTGTGGCCAGCAAACTTCTTGAGAAAAATTGTGGCAGGGCAACTCTCTGAGTACTTGCAATCACATGATCTACTGTCTCTTGTGCAGCACGGATTCAGAAAAGGGCTCGGCACATCCTCTGCTCTTGTCACTGTCTCATCATGGATCAGGGAGGCTATGGACCAAGGCAAACTCTCGGGGGCCATCTTTATAGATCTCTCTAAGGCCTTCGACCTGGTTGATCATGCCATGCTCTCCACTCAGCTAAGACCCCTTGGCCTATCTTCTGCCGTACTCAGTTGGTTCTCCAACTATCCACACGGTAGAATGCAGTGGGTTAAATATGGCAAGGAGCTCTCGGGCCCTATTCCTGTAACCATGGGGGTCCCTCAAAGCTCTGTCCTGGGGCCCCTGCTCTTCTCCATTTTTGTAAATAATCTCCCCACATCCGCTGCTCACAGTAAACCAATCCTCTATGCAGATGATCTGGTCATCCTGACTCACTCCCCAGAGATGGGGGTCATTAACTGCCACCTGAGTGAGGATCTAATGAACATTCAGTCATGGATCTCATCCCATAAGCTGGTCCTTAATCTAAAAAAAACCCAGGCCATGATCTTTGGGTCTCCGGCCAAGATTAAGGCCTCCCCTGAGCCGTTCTGTGTCTCTGGTACCAACGGTGTCCCGATCCCTGTCACTGACAACTTCAAGTACTCGGTGATGTTGACCTCGAGCTTGACCTAGACCACCATATCCAGAATACATGCAAGGCTGTCAACTGCAAACTGGGTCTGGCCTTCACGGAGCAAAAGCAACCTCACTCCGGCTGCACATACTGCTCTTGCCAGAGGTGTGCTCCTCCCTTCGCTATGTTATGGGCTCCTTCTGTTTGCCCGTACCACCAAAGCCTATCTCTCTAGGTGGTCTACTGCCTACAACAATGTCTGCCACTTCGCCATGGTGGCCCCCTGTCTCACCCACCATTGTGACCTCTACAGCAAGCTAAACTGGCTCTCCCCCTCAAAGCACATTGACTTTGTCCTTGGGTGCTTCACGGGAAAGGTCTTTGGCACTGGCACCCCCCCAGGGTTGGCGAAATTCCTTGTCCCGGCTGCCCCCTCATCCTACCACCTCAGGTCTCAGGGGCCTGCCACTCTTAAGGTACCTGTTACATGGACTCAAATGGGTGGTAGGGACTTTGCAGCGTGTGCTCCCAAACTATGGAACACCTTCCCAGACCAGGTCCATGTTGCCCCATCACAAGGCTGCCTGCATTCCTCCCTGTGGAACCACCTCAAACTCTCTTCGGCCTGTGGCTGCCCAAAACCCCCATGACGTAATCATTGCACTCCGCCCTTCTGGACATATCCACGGACAAAAGTGGCCCTATGTTGTATATAGTTAAGTACCTGTTGATTCTCAACCGTACCTTTTGTACTGCTCCTAGTTGCTACTTATCTTATTCTGTTGTGTTTATGCTTAACAAAAGTACGCCTCACAAGACCTGTAAGTTGTTGTTATTCTGTATTATGTTGTTCTCACGTGACTTGTAAGCTGTTTCTAATCTGTACCATGTCTTCCTATGTATTTAAGTCTGCAATTTCTGTGCTCTCCTGGGTCGTACCTGAAAATAGGCAATTGTCTTGTCTAGTGTACTTACCTGGTTAACAAAAGCTAAATAAATAAATAAATAAGTAACAGCATAGCAGTTCCCAGTTCCACTGCTAGGATTGAGAGTCCCACCTTGGAATTGGCACATCACACTGCATCTCTCTGTTGGAAGGGAAGGGGAGGGGCACAGGCTACTGCCTGCTAACAATGGAGCAGTGTTGGCATCTATTGGATGGTGGCCTCCCACCTGTCATTCTAGGCAGAGGATAGATCTCCTTCACAGTTGTCTAAAGAGGAGAGGGGGGGTATAGATGCAGAACATATGTCCCCAACCTACCAATTTTTTTTATCTGAAACAATGCAAGATTCAAAAGCCATGAGGAAAAAGATATGCATTATTTTCCCCCAGAAAGGCATTCTACTTGACTGTGTAATTTTGTTTTTTTAAATAACTGAATTACTAGCAAAGCAGAAACATACAAGTGCTATGAGACAACATATTAAGGCTGAAAGTAATTAGTGAGACATTAGCCTAACAGCAAGACAAGATTATGTCAAGATTATCATAACAGTATAAACTAATAGTACAGAGGCAGTTTGTTAGGGATTATTGAATAGTGGCACATCCTCTCCTAGTGTAATCCAACTGACAGAACTATTGTCCAGTGGTCATCCTTATTTGCTTCCTTTTTAATTTGTTTTGATAGGACCGTCACTACCCAGAAGTGTACAGTACCTGGTCCATATTTGCACTGTTAAGGTTGAATTGTCACTACTAAGGTCATAAAAACAGCATTCTGGATAAATTATCCACTTCAACAAGAAAATGTGTAGGGGTAGATAAGAAAAAATGAATAGCGATAGGTATTAGGAGTATCTTTGTCCAAGTAAAAAGTCTCCAAACTGAAGTATTCAGTGGATCTTAGCAATCACATGCTTGTCTGTAGTAGTAGTAGCAGTAGTAGTAAAGTGTTATTATGTTTGCTTGCACGCATGTGCAAGAAACATAGTGCCATCATACGAGTTTTCCAGAGGTGTGTCAGCCTCTTCCAATTCAGTCAGTGTATTTGCAGGCACGGTCGCAGAGTGCCAATCACTGCTCCAGCTGTCCATGGCAGCTGAAAATGCAGTGGCATACAGTTGAAAGGGAGAGCTCCCCTTGAGTGAGCAGAGCTCTCCCCCCCACACACACACGCGCTCATGCACGCACACTGCGTGCTCATGTGCCTTCCTCACCCCTCCACACTGTACGGCCGGCGGGGTGCCTAACTCCGCCCGACCACGCCCCCAAAGTATCCAGGTGCTATGCTGGAGCCCACCCAGCGGGCAAAATGATGTAATGGCCGATGGGGGTGCCCATCCCCGCTGGCTCCACTGTCTTCCCCCCATGCTGTCACCGACGGGTGCCCAATCCTCACGGGCTTCACTGTCTCCCCCTCACAGGGTGCCACACTGGGAGCTCCACCCCAGCGTGGCAACAGATGCCATGGCCGACGGGGTGCCTAACCCCGCCGGCTCCATGCCCCCCAGCATCCTCTCTGCCACACTGGGAGCCCACCCCCAGCATGGCAAACGGCCCTGTCATCTTTTAAAAAACCTGTAAAGAACAAAATGGTCCTCGTAGTCTCCCTGCCCCCCACAACCCGCACTCACCCACTGCGCACCCTGCCTCCCCCACCCCATACTTTACTCCGGAGTACAGCACGATGATCTTCGGTGGACCGGGAACACGTCTGCACTCTTCAAAGCTGACCGAGAACTGAGGAAATGCCGGTAAGCTGTATAATGGGATAGATAGTGGTTTTCCAACTTTGTTGCATATCTCAGGCATTTTTTGGAATTTTGGCACCAAATTTTCAACATGGGGTTTTTGGGACCTCTCCTCATGAATTCTTGCACTGTCATGGTGTTACTCGGGCCTGAAGGGTGATTTCGCAGCCACTGTGCGAAATCACCTTTCCGGAATGACTAATGAAATGACACTGCCAGTGTTCATAAGGTGGGCTCTCAAAAAGGCTATTTTGAAAATTTGGTGGAAAAATTCTTAAAAATGACTGTTTTACGAGCGTGCATTGTGCAGTTCCTACGCACACTCGTAAGTTTGCGAAATTTCAATATTTTCACTCCAGATTTTCAACATTGCCATTTGACCACACCTCCTTATGAGCAGTACAGCTGTCATTTTTCACCTCACCCAAAACGTGTTTCTGCCCATGTAGTGCACAATGGCACAGTCGGTGTGCGAAATCAATGTACGGGACACATTAAGAAAATCACAGTGATACTGTTCATGAGCAGAGGTCTTAAAATGACTATTTTGAAAATTTGGTGAAAAAATTCCTAAAAATGACTGTTTTACGAGCGTGCATTGCAGAGTTCGTATGCACGCTCGTAAGTTCACAAATTTTCAATATTTTCACTCCAGATTTTCAACATTGCCATTTTACCACACCTCCTTATGAGCAGTACAGTTGTCATTTTTCACATCTTGTCACCAACGTGTTTCTGCCAATGTAGCGCACAATGGCGCAGTCAGTGTGCGAAATCAATGTATGGGACACGTTAAGAAAATCACAGTGATACTGGTCATGAGCAGAGGTGTTAAATGGCTATGTTGAAAATTTGGTGAAAAAATTCCCAAATGACTGTTTTAGGAGCCGCTGCGCAGGTCCCACGCACGCCGGCAAGCTTATGAATTTAATATTTGGTACCAGATTTTCAACAGTGCCATTTTACCGCACTTCCTTATGAGCAGTGCAACTACCATTTTCACATCTCGCCTAAAATGTGTTTCCACACATGTAGCGCATAATGGTACAGTCGGTTTCATGAAAACAATGCTTGGGACAGATTAAGAAAATCACAGTGACACTGGTCATGAGCAGAGGTCTTAAAATGGCTATGTTGAAAATTTGGTGACAAAACTCCATAAAATGACTGTGTTCAAGTGAGCATTGCGCAGTTTCCACGCACCCTCGTAGGTTCATGAATTTGTAATATTTTCAGTCCAGATTTTCACCAGTGGCATTTTTCCACACCTCCTTATGAACAGTACAGCTGTCATTTTCCACAACATGGTCGAAATGTGTGTTCAGACTTTCAGTGCAGAGATGTGTGGTCGCTGTGGGAAATCATTGTTCGGGACAGATAAAGAAAATCACACTGACACTGTTCATGATCGGAGGTCCCATAATGCCTGTGTTAACAATCTACTGTAAAAATCCCCAAACTAGTTACTACTTACGGTGTCGTTGCACAGAGTTTCTATGCACGCCGTGACTCACTATTTTTTAAGATTTCATAGCAGATTTTCAACATTGCCATTTTTACACTCCCACCAACAGTACCGCTGTCATTTTTCACATCCTGTTTGAATGTGTTTTGCACCTGTGGTGCCAAATGCCATAGTCGCTGTGCAAAAGCAGTTTTTGGCTAACAAACTGATATTGCCACTGTTCATGAGGTGGGGGTCACAAAAAAAACATGTTGAAAATTTGGAGTGAAAATACCAATGAATGCCTGAGGTGTTAGGGTTTCCAACCATAACGCCCCACCCTGTAGAGTATGACAGGCATCAGGGGTGTGACTTGGGATTCTTGCCTGTCATGCTCATACCATTCCACCTCCACCCACACCCTGCAGCCAGTGAGAGGCATCAAGGTGTGCCTTGGACTCTTCGGGCCCAAACTTCACCCTATTCACCTATACACACCCATCTCACGTGTTCCTGATGGAGATAGAAGTGCGCATGAGAATCCAAAGACCCCAAGGCACACCATGACACTTGTCAGTGTCTGCAGGGTAGGGTGTGGTGAAATGGCGTGGTCGTTATGCCTGACGACCCAAAGGCACACCCCAATGCCTGCCACTCTCTGCAGGGTGGTGTTGGGGTTGGCTTCAGTTCAATACTTCGCTGTCATTCCTATTATGCAGCTCTGTAACTTCTACACTACCAATACCAGTGCCAGCAAGCAAACATTCGGCATTGACAAATGCTTGTTTTTGACAGGATATAAACTTTATAGGAGAACTGTGCTGAACCTGTGAGTTATTTTTTCCCAATAGAAGCTGCTTTTTTAAGTACTGGTTATATTTCTGTTATTGTTCAATCTATACAGTCCTCTTTGTAACCTCAGTGGTGTTTCTGCTTTACACTCTGGTGCCATTTTAGAATTGTATGATATAGTGTATGTCCTTCTCAGCTACAGAGTTCTGTAATAGAACCTAAATGCATTGTGCCAACAATAGAAGAGTAAAACAGGGACATAAACTACATCATATAGTTCTAAAATGGTTCTGACCAGCTGCATGTAAATCAGGAGCACCCACTAGGTTAGCTAAAACTCCTGGATAGCTAGGGCAATAACAGAATTTTAACTAGTATTTGAAGAACAGCTTCTACTGGGGGAAAAATGACTTATAGATTCAGCGCAGTTCTCCTTTAAGTCCAAGAGACCTGTTTTACAAAGTTGTCCTGCTTTGATATAAAACATACACGTTGCAGTATCTTGCAATATACCAAAAGCTATTTTCAAATGTATTCATTTTATAGGCTGCCTGACAGTGTCTGCAGTTCTCAAAGGATTAAGTTGAAAACATATCGGTAATAACACTGGAGGGACATGTGGCTCCACTTTTAGAATGAAGCGCGAGCCTCCTTTACCCCCAGTTACAACAGGCCTGATGCTTGCCGGTTTCATCATTGTTGGGCAGAATACTATATTAAAAGGAAACAGTAATCTCAGCTAGCCATGTCTTCACCGATGGGTGCCCACCATAAAGTCAGTAGTGCCTCAGCCACATTCATTCTCTTGTATGGGTGCTGGTAAGACACTCACACCACCGAGATCACTCCAATGTGAAGACAGAGCACTGCCTAGCCTTAGTATGACACTTTATTATAGTGATACTGGCAGACATTAAAGGGCATATGATGGGATAATGGCATTGGGCACCAAAGATAAAGATGGTAGCCACTATGTCCAGTACCATTATTACTGAGAACAGACACCTCCTATTATTGTTATCATATCAAGGTGTAGACGTGGAGAAAGTGTGAACTTTTTTAAAAAGCTTCAATTTATATTTTTGCAGTTTCTGACAGCTTGACAAACTGAACAGCTGAAGCCATTTCTATTTTGACAGTTGGGTTTCCGACAGAAAGTTCTTAAGGTAAATGTTAGGTCAGAAACTCATACAGTATGCATGTCCAGAGTGCTGTTCTGCACTAATTTCCATATTCCAAGTGTACTTTGTCACTAATTAACATATTTGAAGGTGCCTCTCCTGCTTCTAATGCTTATTCACAGTTTTGTTTCCATCCTTTGTGTGTCCCCTGCTCTCCTGAATGGCCCCCCTTCTGAAGGAAACCCCAGCCCCATCCCTCACCAACCTGGGCCTTACCTCACTACTTCCTTACCTCAGTAGGCCAATTGGCACAATGGGTGGTGGAGTCTGCAGGGTCGTTGACTGCCACCCTTATGCTCAGGGTTTTTTCTGTTGTAGTTTTTTGCCCTCTATGCCTGAGTTTGGGAATGCATGTTATGGTATGGGTGTGCAGCATGAAGATGCCATATGTACTCGAGTGCATACCCTCCAACCATCTAAGAAGCAGCCTCAGATGCTGTGCTACTCAGCCTCCACTGGGTGGCAGGCAAGCAGTGACTTATTGTTTCCCCTCTCCCTGATGGAGCAGAGCTGTCTGTGGATGCTCAGTCCTCCTTCTCCCAACCGACCCCCACTGATCCTGTCTGTTCTTGAACCAGGATTACAGGTATAGTGGGTAGTGTGGTACTTGGTGCTTCAGCACACCGCACCACTGTGCCAGCCTATTCACAGGGTTTTGTCACCATACAATGCCCTGTAAATAAGAGGTCTGATTGGCTACAAGGGTTTCACCTCGATATAATTTATATTATACAAAGGCAAGGAAATTTCTGGTGATCTAACTGGTCAGTGGGTGCCTGGAACAGTGATGTTATTTCACAATAACATCACTGTATGAATTCCAGACACACATAAGACCAAATGACAGAGTCAGAAATTATGCCTCCCCTCCACAAGTTACCGCCGCTCTGGACATCCACTGTAAAGGGCTTCAATCCCCCCAAGAATGTCACCACCCCTCCAAACAGCAATTCCATCAATAACTCAGCCAATCACAACAAATATTTTACTGCAGCATTCATAATAAATTTTAATTTTCATGCCCGTTTTTTTCTCTGAACTGAGTGGCTTCAGTGAACCACGTACACCATGACTGCCAGTCACGCAGATCACTTAAGCAGCTTGGTTTGGAGAAAAATAAATGGTCATGGAAATCAAATTTATTTGGTATGCTCAAATTAAGAAGTGGCATACATCTTCCATACCCACCCTGCTCCTCCTTTACTCACCGCGAAAGCAGAAGCTGAAGCCGTAACAGAAAACAAGTTTCCTTCTCTTCCTCGCCTGTATTTATCTTAGCACATGCTGTACAGTGACCATGTGTCTTGGTGACCACATAAAGAAACATTTCAAAAATAAAGAAACTTAAAATACAGTCCCATTTAACATGAGGGCAAATGGCCATGGGGTGGGGTCACCTCAAAGATTACAGCAGCAACACAGAACAGTGAAAGAGTGAAACACCTTAGGAGTCTGGGCAGGCACCATCATTCAGATAGCAGCTTCACCTACTGGAGGAAAAATATCTGGATTTTATTTTTAAAACATATATCTCCACACACCAAAAATCAAATAAAAAAACAGAAACAATATTTTTTTTTTTTCTATTAACAAAGAAGCTATTGTATAATAGCAGCAAAGCATTCCATGGCGTGTGTTATTGTGCATTATACAATGGAGTAAATAGAATGTGGCAAATGCTGCATCCCGATTGGTTGGCTGGTACCTTTCCCAGCGTGGTAAATCCTCCAGTGTACCCACAGGAAAAAGTGCCAGCCAACCTTACCTCGTGACAGTCCAGTCGCTTTCACTTTTATTGAAACTGCAGCCATTTGTCCTGTCGCCGCTTCGCTAAAACACTGCGGTAAATATTAAAAAAAAGACATCCTCTTCCAACCGTACGGACCTCAGTTACTTACAAAATATCTAAAAAAAATAAATAAAACAACATTTGCCATTGTATAATATAAATTTATCCCTCAAGGGTGTGGGTACACTAGAGGACTTAACACGACTGGTGTGGTTCGGTCACTCGGCTGCGCCTCGTGACCGAATCACACCAGCCGTGGTAAATCCTCCAGTGTACCCACACCCTGAAGGGATAAATTGCTTAAATAAGGTCGCTTCTCGGGTGTTGAACACACTTGGCTTGCAGCCTCGTGCTTCAACCACCTGAGGTGTGATGTTATTACACAATAACACACACCCTGTCATGCCGTATTGTTTAATTAATATTCTGCCCAACAATGATTAAACTAGCTGTCCTCAATGGGTTAATTGCTAAGTCAGGAGGTAATGAGGCTCATACAGTACTTAACTGTAAAAGGAAAGCCATAGATTACCTTTTGGGCTCCGCCCAACAGCATTTGCATGCATGTATCCACAATAAAAGATTAAAAAAAAACATCATGTAAAGTATTGCAGAGCATGGTAACTATTCTTTAGTCTCAGAGTTTTCCTTAAAATCTTGAGGTATTGGAAGGGAAACCTTCAAATTGGTAACATACAAACATTATAAACAAAGATGGCCCTAGTCAGGGATAGTAGCACTTGTCTATACCAGGAGAACATATAAATGGCAAAAACAAAGCCGCAGACTCCCCCTAGAGGAAGGAATAGGAACCACCAGCATATTCTTTATTGTTTGTTAACTGGGTAAGGCCCACTAGGCACAACTACCTGTTTTCAGGGGTGACTTGGGAGCTTTGAGCTGGTTAAGTGACTTGCTCAGTCATACAGTATGCAAGTGGATGCTGTGGGAATCAACCTCAGGTTTTCTGGATGTACCAAGCTCATTATTCTAACCTCTAGGCTATACTGCCAGCCTTTAATGTAATAAAGTGCAGTTGTGCAAATTCATTCATGCAAACACAGCTTACAAATCCAAATATACAAATACACAAACACAACTGAGGTTTTAGTTGATATGTTTTCTGTATCTGTCTCCTTCTCATTCCTTACTACTTGGCTCAACCCTCATTAGTTCAGTATGGGACACTACATGGGAAAAAACAGATAAAATGTGGGACACATTCATATCATGGAGACAGAAGGCCTTAATTCCATGGATGTACAGTAAGTAGTTTCATGTCTGTAAAGTTTCCTGTTGCTTGAGCTACAACAATAAATATGAATTTCTGCTTTAGAATCTCAATGTACAACCTTTTCCATGTGGGACAGTGGGCATCTGGTAGGACAAACGGGAGCAGCCCCTCATATTATGGGACAGTTGAGAGGTCTGCTACTTGCACATTTGCATAAAATGTAAGACCTTTGACCACAGACAAACTCTCCTCCCCCTCCTCCTTTTGCTTGTCTGTACCACAGGCTTTCCATGGCAAAGGGGTGCAACCACAAATTATGACATGCGATTTCACTGCAACCATTTGTGGCATTTTCCAGTTTTCAGTCCACCTGTGAGAAACATGTAAGCAATAACACATGACAGGGTGTGCGGTAATGCTTAATTACTGCATGGTCATGTGACCAGTTTTGACCCATCAGATTGCTTGTTTGATTCAAGCCATTTTATAATTCCCCACATGCAGCCAAACATGGAGTAGAGCCGAGCAGAATTTTCAGAGTTTGCTTTTGCTGGGATTCCATGGGATTTCATAAATTTCACCAAATTCTGGCAGAAATGGAGTTCTAAAATTCCTAAAGCAAATATTTTTTTCTAAAACTGCAGTTTAGTAATCCACAGAGTGCAGAAATTGTGGAATAATATTCAGCAGTTTACTTAAACCAGTAATTAATTTTCCACAAACCATGAAATAATATTTTGTAGATTATACAATATGCAGAATATTGTTACACAGTTTACATAGAAAGCAATTCTGAATTCCACAGAATTACAAAAGAAATTCTGAGGAGCCTTTTGGAAGTGGAATGGCCATTCTGTACACGTTCTACTGACAGAACTCTGCATTCTGCACAACTGTAACATGGAGTAGAAGGTAGATATGTTTTGTGTCAGCCCAGTAAAGTGGCTGCAGTGCACTGTCCTGCCATATGGGATATCAGGATTCCCATGCTAGTCCTGAAATCCCATGTTAAAATTGGCTGGGCGCCAAGAGCATTGCAAGCTGAAGCATTTGCTCCCGACTCCCTCTGCTGGCCAGCCAAGAATAGGATGATTGTCGGCTGCGAAAGCAGACACTTATCTGCCCTTCCAACCAGAGGAAGAGTACATCCGTGATGACTCCATCGCTGGGGATAGAAGATGGGAGGATCGAAACACTGATAAGGAGATAGTAGATACTGTATGCTAAATGCTAGTACACCAGCACCAAAGTCCTAGACTACCATGTACTATAGTTGGGAAACATGAAAATGCAGCAATCTAGACCTTGTGGCACTTTCAGGAAGACTTGCAGCTTGCAAGCCTTTAGAAAATGCAACACCTAGTGCCCAAATTCTCTGCTAGTACTACCGAATCATTATAGCACCAATAGATGTCTCAAAGGTAAGATTATTATGACTTGACATGTAGATAAGCAGCAGGAGCAGGTAAATGCTTTCGAACCAAATTTTGTTTTTACCGAATTGCCCTTGGTAGTAATAAAGAACAAAGGAAGCAGAAAAAAAAAGAAAAATTATGAAGTATAAGATGAATTATGTCAAAAAATATGCTTTCCAGGATTTTGTTCCTAAGGTGTCAATAGCTTTGGGAAAGCCTGCATAATTTTGGCAACAGATGATTAAAGATAAACTGTGAGTTGAAACCTGATCATGTGTTTAAAGGTAGATTCACTTTGGCCTTTAAAGTGCCAGTTATTGCTGATGGTGTTAAGCTATTATGATTTAATGTGTGACACAGCATGTACTGAATGGCTGCCTCTGGATTTTTGGATATTTGGAACAACATGCAAAAGGTTCTGAAGCTTGCAATGCCAGTAAACCGGGCATTCTTTAAGACTCTGTTCCTTCATAAGTTCAGTAAATCCTGTAACTGCTTTAAATAGCCGAGCCCTGTATCTTGAACCCTGTATACTACTTGTACATTGTCTGCCCCTTGTACATCTTCAACACGTTGCGCCCTGCTAGTCTTCCTTTGTCCACCCCGTTGCCAACCCAGTACCCTCCTCTTCTTAAACACCCTATTGTCCTCCCTTTACTACCTCCCCCTTGACTTCCCCTTATCTGACACCCAGTCTAACCTATCTATCCCATAAGTCTTGTTGTGACTGGGCAGGTATTGTTTATATTGTAAATAGTAATTTGTATTATTCTGTAAATATTTTTTGTTCTTACTCTATCAATGTTGCATTGGAATTTTTGAGATCTACTGTACTGTTAGCCACATTCTATGCACTGTTATTTATGTCTAGTTCGTATTTGCTCTACACATACTGTCTCATTGTATTATAGCAACATTTAGCTTATGTGTTTTTATTATGATGTACCCAGGTCCACTTTGCAAATGAGTCTATCTCAGTGGTGTTTCGCCTGGTAAAATAAAGATGATTGATTGGATTATTTTGTATGTTTTTGCAGCACTATTTTAAACAGCACTAGGGTTTTCCCCGTATCTCCATTTGGAATAATTTTATCTCTAAAACAGAGGACAGCATTGTGCTTGACCTCTGCTATTATTTTGTGTCTCATCTGGATAGTCTAAAAGAAACCATTTCAGCCTTTTAAGTCAAAAAAAGACATACAGTATATATCATGTTATATTTAACATCAGCATTTTGCATTTCATCATTACGTCCCAAGAAAAAACACAACTGTTAACCATTTTCTGTCCACAAATGGACGTGAAAGTAGCCACCATTATAAAATAAACTGTCAGGTTATCATGTTATTTCCAACATATTACATTTTAAAAACATGACACTACCACAACAAAGTCCTAGTAAAATTAGAATGTAATATGTTTTGAGACCTAAGTAAAACCATATTGAGACTGTGGTTCAAGTCAACATGGTATTGTCAGTGCATGCATGCTACACTATGTTACCATGTTGACTATACAGATGGGGTCTATAGTGATGCCTACAAATCTCCCTTACCCAGACTGGACCCTAGCTTTCACTCCTGTTGGTTTGATACTGGCTGTCCGCCTTTTACCCACCACTGTTCCCTATACCAACTCCTCACACTTCCCTTCCTATCCACCAATGCCTGTGTCACTGCACCTCTCTCCTCTCTAAGTACTGGTTTGTATCCTTCATCTCCTGTCATTTTAACCTTCTTTCCCCTTCAACTCCCTCCTCTTATTCCCTCCACTCTTCTAAGTCATGCTCCTTTAATGTCCCCCGTTGCTGCACCTCAACTGGTAAGCCTGTTTCTTAGTTCATCTGCCTTCTCTCTGGAACTCTTTTCTGTCCTTTATGAGGCTTGCCCCCTCTTACCTGGCCCTTAATCCTCTGCTGAGATCTTATTTCTCTACTGCTTGCACTTATCCCTACTTATCAGGCACCTGAACCAGTTGTGCCTCTGCTTTCTTCATCCCAGTGCATCCCTAAGTTGCTATGTGCCCTTTTCAAAGTTATCTTTATTTATCATGCTCACCTGTTTGTATTTTGCTTCTATTGTTTTCTGCCCACTCTTTTGAGGGGTCATGTGATGATGTAATTTACCAAGCTGTTTGAGTTGTTGCCCTACCACCACTGTCAGTAGCAAGCGTCGGCTATTACATTTGGCTGTATGTAGCACCATGAAACTTTCATGTCAACTACAATAATTTGGTTCTGTCCTGTCCCCTTCCCCCGACTCATGCCTTGAAAGGAGTCTCAGCTCAATGTACCTTTCCCAGTCACCGATTTTCAAATAAATAAATAAATAAATAAACAAATACTGTTATCAAAGAGTAGCCGAGCATAACTAAGGATCCATATTTAGAAAGGGTACTGAGTAGGGTACTTACTAGCAGAATCATAATTGTTGCTTTATATCAGCAAGATGCATTTGCACAGGGAACGGGGACCCACAATATACCTGTACAAGATGGGATATACCGTGGTAACTAAAACTCATATGCAATTGATTCCCACATATTTCAGCAGAGCTAGTCAGTACTCACTTCTTACTAAGTTTCATGTTGAACTAAGGGCAGGCAGCAGCAGATAAAAAAATAATTTGTATTCTCAAGAGTAACAAGACTCCCTTTTCTACTGTTTTTCTTTTTTAGGACAGAGAACTATATTTACACTCAACAATAAAGTCATGATATCCATGGACATTTCTGCTGCATGCATTACACTGTCCAAATTGCACACTGTGGTTTGTAACCCACATAATGGCCTTATATGGAGTTTTGAGTGCTGTACTCAGGTCAAAACAGTTTCATAACCTCCATGTCTCAGAAATATGGGCTATTTCAGGCACTAGTTATACCATATTGAGTCTGAAACTAACTTCTTTCAGGTGCCTGCGTATTAAGTCCAGTACCTTCCGTACAGGGTAAAAACAAATGGACATCTGTAATTTGGTGTAGATTCATCTCATCACTGTTGAAATTGGTGTAATCTCTTGGGAGACTTCCTTTTAGTCAACAGTATGGCCCACTGGGTAGATAAGTAGTAACTGCATGTTGCCAGTCTGACCTACCCATACCAGGTAAATTGTGCTTTGGTTGGTAGCACAGTGTGATTTCAAGCTTATGCTTTTTACAATTAATGTCACACTGCATTAACTTCTCCTGTGTAAAAAACAACTAGTCATATATTTTAAATGCTCAGCCCCTGGATTGAATGCAAAATGCATTTTTTACTCTGTTTTTTACCTTTCAACAGTTCCTGCTCAGTCTCTGAGAAGAAAACACTGGTAGGCTCGATATGCAAATGGTCTACCTCTAAATCCTTGAACTTTTGTCTTGCATTCTCCAAACTGTATGACATTTTCTGGGAACAAACCTAAATTCCCAACAACATAAAGAAAAGGCTAGTTTACAAAGCCATGGTTGGTATGTTTCCACTTTCCAAGGATGACCTTAATGTCCCCAATATAATTTTTCTTACATTTCAATAGTCTGCATATGAGGGAGGAAGACAGGATAAACCAGTCGCAACTGTGTGTATGAAACCATTGAACTACTTTCCATGGAGGGGCTGTACTGTATCTGCCATTTCATGTTTTTACTTGCACTCGGACTAAAATCCTTAACCATTTATTTGCTAGAAAATGGACTTAATCACATATTTATAAACATTAATTCTCACTTTCTGAGACAGGAAGTGTTGATGCATGTGGAATTTTAAAGGGGACAAGAGATATTACTTGTACAGTACATTGTTCCAACTTGCTCAAGACCCTGACTACTCATTACAATGTAAAGTCGCTGAATCAGGCATGTTAGGAATGTAGAATATGGCACATTACTGATTATTTTATGTTTCTAAACCATATCTTTTTATTGTTTCTCAGCAAAATCACTTTAGTTAAACATTTCATTTTCTAGGAACAGTGGTAGTTTGCGTTATGTTATATGATGCATTCATATTTGCTTTTTTTTATGACTGTGTGGGTGGAGCTCTGCAGGCATTATGTGATCATCTTTAAAAGAGCACTGTGGAAGCCATGACCGGACCGCTGTCCAATGTGTTTCCACAGTGCTGTGCCGAATGTCCACTCATTCTGTTTATGTGGCCCTTCCCCTCTGCGGGCCGCATAAACACATCCCCTTCAAGGGGCACTAACTTTTCCTCCACAACTGCAGTAGTGACGGGTGTTGTGCCCAAGAAGGTGGCACAGGCTCAAACTGTGTATGCACAAGTATCATGCATACACAGTTCTGTCGTCACTGCCATCTTGGGCATGGCACACTCTGATGCTCGTAACAGCTCTGAGCAGCTGTATTGACTCTGACCAGAGTTTGTTTAATTAGAGAAGTATGTACAGTGTGTGTGAGAAACCACTTTGTTGCCATCACTTTACAAACAAAGCAGTCTTGGGAGTGGGATACTTATTTCATTGGGTCCTTGCAACATAATCTGATGCATGTTTGTGTGTACATAAATTTAAATACATACATACACAAATATATATGGGGCTGTAATTTCAAAATTGGACAAAAAATGTGTACAGCATAAATTACAGAAACAGTTTGTGGCATAGTCTCATTATGCTGCTCAAGCTTTTCTCAAAGTTACTTGGCATCAATGGGAATTTTGGCCTCTTCATGCTCAAGTGCTGTACACTTTGGATGATCTCCAATACCAAAATAGCAGTACAACAGTACAACAGTGACATAGAGTCATAAATGTTTGAAGTGGCTTACTCATGTCTAACATCTGTTTTCTCACAAAAAGAAGTATAAATATGTTAATGCACCCACCTCCAGTTCTTTAATAGGGGAACCAGTAGTTAACCAATTCAGCAAGAGACAACATTATTACAGTACATTTACAAAATTATTACAGCAACCTTTCTGTGGTGGTTTTGACCTTCTGCAGTAAAATTGGAAGGAAGGAAGGAAGGAAGGAAGGAAGGAAGGAAGGAAGGAAGGAAGGAAGGAATGAATTAGGTAACTTGTTTTTCCCACTACTGATGTGTGACCCTCTGACTTTCTTACTAGAACACCAGAACTGGGGTGGAGAACCCCACAAAACTGCCTCATTCTTGAAGTTTCCTCCTCATGGCTTCTTGCTCCAGGTCACCCTTGATTATGGGTATCTAATGCTTTTGGGTTCTACCTTATCAACCAATTTCAAACACAGAACAAAAAAAAAGTTTCTCAATAGCTGTTCAGCTCTTTTTGAACTAGAATGTGATTTTTTTATGGGACAAAGAACTTTAGAGACTTAGAAATAAAGTCTTCTTATGGGTCTGCTGCTCTGAGGTTCCTATGTGGCTGCAAAGTTTGCACTGTGACAAGGGTGGCTCTGTTCTTCCTCTAATCATTTGACTACCTCACTCACTTTCCAACATGTCCACTATCTGGTATGTCCCTGCTCCTCCGTGGCTCCCTCCAACAAAGGATTCCTTATGTAGCCCCCCATCCAATTTGGGGCTTACCTTAAGTGTCTCCCAGGGCTCCATCAATGCCCACTGCCAGGCAGACATCCTGCAGAGATAGTCACCATGTCTGGTCTGGGACTTCCAGGAATTTGGACCAGTTGGGACACAGGGGACCTCGAGGGGTCCTTAGTTCAGGTGCCTCATGGGAAAAAGTTGTAGTTCTTGTAGTTTTACAGGCTGGCGCCTAAACTTTCAAATGGGTGCACCAGAACTGTGATTGACAGCTCCCTTAGCCAACCATAATGCAGAAAAAGCAGACTAGTTCAAGAACTGTTGGAAAAAGGAGCCAGTTGCTGTTAGAGTGGAGAGAGTGAGCAGCTCGAGCCATCGAGAAGCAGCTCCAGGAAAGAAGCTGAGGAGCATTGGCAGGAAGAGGCCTGACTTGCCTCCTTGTGATTGTTTCTAGCATTGGACTGCCTTATTGCAGTAAAACGGACTAATTTGAAAGCTAGCCCTGAGACTCTGAGGAGTGCGGCTTGAGCTATTGGACCGAGAGGAGTTTCTGTGGAGTATTTGGCCCAAGAACTGTGATCAGAGACTGTTTCTACAGATTAAGAGGTTTGCTCAGTGAATCGACTGCAATTGTGAACTGGCATGAAACCAATCTGAGAGGTAGAGAAGTGAATGCTGTTTCCATTAAATGTACTGAATGTTCATTGTGGGTCAAGGCCTACTGTCCAGGGACTTCTAATTGCCAGAAAGGACCCCATCTTTACCGGTGATCAAACTATTTGCCCGCTGGATGTTTCACCAGCAAACAAACTGAACTTTGCTAGAAGTGCTTACCCAGCCTTGGGCCCATGCCAAATCCAGTCCAATCCGACTATCCTTGTACCAGTTACTGTTTTCTTGGTGAGAGACCAGCTTGGGGATCCAGCCCCTGTACTGCAGGAAATCGCAGGTTGCAGCCACATGGAGGGAAAGGCTGTGAAGCTGAGGTGAGTCATGCAGGCCTAGCTTCCCCATGCTCTTCAGTACTTTGCAACAGGTCTTCATATCGCCAGGCCATCCACTACCAACTGGTGTTGTGAGTAAACTCAGGGTAACTCCCTGCAGCATTTCTTTAAATCATTTTGTGGTACTATCTGATTTCATCAGTATATTACAGGGTTGCATTGGACTGGGCCAACTGACCAAGGATACAAATAGCCAAGGGTTTTGTTATTGCATGTTTAACTGCCTTTTCCTTCCACCAAGGGCCCCAACAACAGCTGCAGTCCCGGGCAATGTTCAGGCTAGCCATCAACAATGTGAGTACCCAGCAGCTGCCAAACTGTACAGTGGGACTAAATGCATGCATGCAAATGCGCCCTGGTTTAAATCCAGAATAGTAATTATACATCTAAATCTGCCCCTTCCATTGTTGAAATCCCCCTTAGTAAATTGATTGGTTTATTTCATGGTTACCTTGCCTCACGAATATCTCATTATCTGGGTGAAGGTTAATGTGTTTGGGAGAAACATATTTAACAGTGCATGCCTGTATTGAATAGTGTTTTACAGGGGGTTCTAGGGGATTTGCTGAAGACCAGACCCTGATGGTAAGGGCAAAGGGTGTGAGCATATTGTTAATGTTCACTGCTAACTGTGTATTAACTGCAGTAAAGGGTTGTTCCCCCTTACAAGGTACGTGGTCACTAGGTAGGCTTATGGGTGGTTATAGCTTCCCAGAGGGCTATACCAGGTTAGGTAGACACCCCCACATATAGTACTCTGGGTGGAGGCATCAAAATATTGTGATTACTGAGGGCAGGACAGCCCTGGTAACTGTTAAGTTTGAACCCAGGCCCCTCAACCTGTTGTCCAAAGTACAGGCAGGGGCAGTAACCCTAGAGATAACGCCATCTAGAGGTAACACTCAGATCCAACAAGCCATCTGCTCTAAAATTAGCAGTATATTATATTTAGGGATTCTATTTTCGAGTTTTAACTGAGAACCCTCCCTTCCCCCCAAAAAATAAAACACCCCCAGAAGTTTTTTCCTGAAATCTGTGGAAAAAGAGAAAAAAAAAGTATTAACCCACAAAATGATCAGTTGTAACCGCAATACAGAGACTGAGGAATGGACCCACACAGTGATCAGCTGTAACTGCAATACGGTTAAAAGGCATCCTGTGTCTGCAGAATTCATTAGTGCTGCTGATGTGGTCACATTTCCTAACATTTGGCATCCTGACTAAGTCCAGAAGCTGAACTCAAGTACTGATGACTCGCATCCTACCTCCTGCCTCCACAGGTCCATGTGTGTGCAGTGTCTGGCACTCAGTGCAATGAATAAAATTAAGCTGAAGTAGTCAAGTTTGGCATTTGGTTATCAGGAAAAGTTAATGAAAAGGTTTATGTTAGGAATCCTAGATCTTGACACCTGCTCTGTGGTTATTGTTCTGAAAAAATAAAATAAAAATTGAAACCTACATTTAGCATATGCATGGTATACACAGAAAAAGTAACTTGAACAAATCTTGAAATTCACTTCCCCTGTAGTTCTGTTATCAGCTGGCTTGATTAACAGAAATTTGTGAAAATACAGGCCCTCTGCCTCTTCAGGCGGTCCTGTTAGTCACACATCTGACTCCCTGGCATGCCCAGAAGGTGGGGAAGGACATCATCATCTGTCCAGACAATGGCCCTCCATTTCACTTTTTCTCCCACCATGGAGAGCATGCATAGTGTCTCATTGGATGTAGTCATTCCTGATAGTGAGGCACCCACACCCTCTCTCCTCCCTGCCTCTGAAAATAATCCCAGGTGTACCACACCTGTGATTACTCAGGTAGCAGTAGTGCAGAGGGATACACTCAGCTCTCCCTTCACAGAGAATGAGAGTGTCCTCTAGGATGCTTAGTAAGTAGTAAATATCTTTATTTTTTAAACAGGATAAAACACTTAGGAGCTCAAGGCCCTATTTACAAGGTTGTCCTGTAGGGTTATATAATCAATTACAATGGACTTTAACACAAAAACAGTAATATAATAATAAAGGAATAATGCATGACAGGGTGTGTGTTGGGGTGGGATAACGTCAAGCCTTGGGTGGTTGAACAAGGCCACTGAGTCGCTGATGTATCTGACACCCGAGAAGTGACATTATCCCAGCATGACACACACACCCTGGAGTGCATTATTCCTATATATTCAATGGCTCTTGAGTAAAAAAAAAAAAGAAAATGAAAAGGTACATTTAAAAGTATATTTTTGCTTTTTTTTTTTTTTAATTGGTAGGTATACTTTAGAAAAAAGTAGTGCTGATTCACAGTTTTGGTCAGTAGATGGAGCTGCTGTTAGTGTGGCTCCACAGTCTGCCACACTAACCTGTCACTCTTCCCTGTGTGTCATGCTGCCATGTGGGGAAGTGACAGATCCCCCCCCACGCTGTCACAGAGACCACTGGAATTAGCACATACAGACTCCCCCCCCCCCAGCTCACTATCAGGATTGAAAATGAAGGGAGAAAATGGTGCTGTAGTAACTAAGTAAGCACCAGCCACCAAACTGTCTCTCTGCAGTGTTTCCACAATTCCCTCGGTGTCAGCCGCACCCCCAAAATGATATTTTTCTTTATTTTTTCACTGTCATTCTTTTTCCTCTCTCTGCATGTCTCTTGCTGCCTCTGTGTCATGCTGCTGCATGTCCCCTCGCATAACCACTGCTGTAAGAGCTTGTAAGGAGACAGAGAGAAAATGGCAGTCCATGAGTTTATGAAGCACGTGTGCTTTTGGAAAGCACACTTGCACACTCTGCTCAGGTGAGGAGCAGGGGAGTGACTTAGGAAGGCGGTTTACATCCCCCTTCCCCCCCAGTAGGTCACAGTGTTTTTTCCCTGGTACATTTAGTGCAGTTTGTACCAGGGAAAGAAGACAAGAAAAACATTGCCAGCCTATTGGTGAGTAGAGCATGCTGTGCTGTTAAAAAGCACACGTGCTCACCGCTTATAGTATTAATGGCAGAATGGGGACTACCAGTAGTGAAGCCGATCACAATGACAGCTTCGTTTCTCATTCCTTTTTCATATTATTTATTAACATTATGGGAATAATAGCGGGGTCTTTCAGTTGTGGCATTTGGTGTGGGTTGTAGTGAATTTGTGAGTTGTGGGATGGAGGGATTTCAGTAAAAATAAAAACATTGACGTATTGGCAAAATTCACTTCACCCATGCCAAGTCTGGGCAAATTGGACGTGGCCTGTGGAGTGATACTTATAGCAGTTAATGCAGTCATATGTGTGCTGGGGACTAAATCTGTGATGTCATGCTGGGAAAGCATCACATGTCCAACCTTAGACTGACCAATCAGAGTCCAGGATTCTTTCTTGTCATTGTATAATTAAGCAATAAGGAATGACTGGATGTGGTATATCATGGGATATCATCACGCCTCAGATGGTTGGGCATGAGGCTGCAGACTGAGTGCATCCAACCACCCGAGAAGTGACAATATCGCATGATATACCACACCCTGGAATGACTTATTGCTATTATGAACTGAGTTTGAAGTTTTATAAATAACAAAAATAAAAAAAAAAAAACAGGTTTTAAAACATTTTATGAATGAGCTTTTGGGTGGTGTAGGAACACATTTTGAAAAAATAGTTCTCAGACAGTAGAGAGCAAAGAGGCTGGTGATGCCGGAACTTTTTTGAAGTTGTGATGATGTAGCCTGATATCAACATGGCTTCAAAGAGCTCTTGGCCAATCTGATTCCTCTATTTACAATCCTTGGTTCATAATAAATATTGAGCTATCATATAAAACAAGTTCACATGCAAACCATGGATTTCAACAGCTACAGTCATGATGCAATATTTCATTAATCATCTTTATAAGAGCATTCTGTTTAATCTAGTTTACAGCTTCAGGATTTACTTGATTCCACATTTTAAGAATCAAGTAATTAAGAGTACGTGGACCATAATTAGTTTGTATTTTAGGTACCATCAACCCTCTATTTACAAAACCCCTCAGTTGGCACCTTTGTGAGATAACATTCTCACATATAAATGTCACCCCTGAAAATAGACCTTTGAGCATTTTAAAAACTATAAATGTTTTTGACTTTTTTCTTCTCAAGTATAAAGAGTCTCAAGTCAGTTCTTTGTATAAATGACAATGATGGGTTCCCAATGGGCTACGTTGGGCAAATTTGGCCAATTTATTATATGCCGCATCTAGCTGGTAAAGAAGATTTTTAGAGGCATTTTTGTGCACTAAACTGCCTTATATCAAAACTAACAGAATGAGCTGGGTTGCGATATTTATCCTTGCCCTTCTAGTTTGTGCATATGCACTGCTCCTTAGTGCTCCAAGTCTGCAGCTTACTTTCTTGACTATACTATTTTTATGTTTTTCAAATTTTAATGAACTATCCACTAAAACCCCTAAATACTTATATTCTGTTACAGTAGCTATGTGTTCACCAGTTGGCAATTTAATATTAAACCCAGTGTCCCTTTCCTATGTACTAGAATATATTGTGAATAGCATAGATTGTGTATTTGTCTGTTTTAGAACCAATCTAGGATCCTTTAACCAATTCACTGACTCATAGAAATCACCTTGAAGTTTAAGTTCCATTTCAGTTTGATGTGGTGCAGATGTCATAAGAATTGTGTCATCCACATACAGTCTGATTACCGAGCTCTGTGTTACTTTTGGCAGATCATTAATATACATTAGGAACATCAAAGGTCCAAAAATAGACTCTTGCAGAACATCTCTTATTAATGAGTCCCTGTTTGAGTTCAAGTTTTGTAAGGCAGCAAACTGTGACCTACTCACCAGATGATCTTGAAACCACTTCAGTATCTCATTCGCCATCCCTATGGTAGCCATCCAATGGAGCAACATTTTATAATTTACCAGGTCAAAGGCTTTTGAAAGATCAAGGAACACCACATCCAGAGCCCCCCTTTTATCTACCGCACCTACTACAGTGCTAACAAACTCTCTGAATGTGGTGTCCATCGACCTCCCAGCCCTAAAATCAGACTGCGGGTCTGCCAACTCAGAATACGACTCCAAATACTCTATCAGTTGATTGCTGACCATATTGTCCGGCAATCTGAAGAGGATCATCAGCAAAGCAATCATCCTATAATAAGAAAGCTCATTTCTTTCCCTTCCTTTGAAAATTGATATCACACTGGCACATTTCCACTGCTCCAGAAACCTGCTTTCTCTAAGTTCCTGTTAAATAGTTTAGTGCATACAAGAAATATAATATGTGATGATATATATATATGTGAATATAAGTATTTGACCTTAATCTGATCGGGTCCAGGGGATTTGTTGCATGAGTTCTCCCACCAGATCTTTATTTTTGATCACTCTAAATCTAAATTTTGGAGTATCTAAATTTTCAGCAATAGCACTTAAATCTCCTAAATCCAGGTTATTGTTTCAAATTTCTATATCTGGGAGCTGAGAAAAGTAATTGTTCAAAATGTTTTCTGTACTTTGGGGTAACTGATCTAGACCATCTTCAAATACAATTTTACCCTAGATTTCTGGTCCTTCATAGGGTCAACATTTCGACTCCAATTCCAATAAGATGCTGGTTTGGCCTTGTTTTCTATTTGTTGGTTATAATACATTTTTTGGCTCACCACATGAGTTTTTTTTACATTGGTTCCTTAATACTGTAAATCTAAACCAATCATCAGTATTTAAGGTTCAATTAGCTTTCTTGCACATTTGATCTTTTATTCTAATCAACTTTTTAATTTTTTCCATAATCCACGACATGTGTTTTTTCCTAACATTTTTAGTCTTTAATAGAGCAAATTTGTTGCATACACTCAAGAACATTTTTTGTAAACATCAACTCAAATCTATCCCATTTTTCCTTATTCAGACTGTTGATAAATGCTTGACCCCCCCTCCCTCAACCAGCACCAAGCAGCGGTAAAAGGAGCTCTCTTAATCTTCATACTTAACCTACTTGACAGCAGCCTCTATGTCAGCGGCCTCCAGCATGAGGGCCCAACCAGGACACCTTATTGCATAGTACTAAGGGTCATTCTAATGCCTTTACACTCAACTACCTAGTTGTCCTTGATAGAACACTGTTCCTGCACCTAAGGACCTTGGCCAACAAACTAGACTATAAATTGACAGAAACCACATGGGCCTTATGGCCTACTTGAACTACTGTACTTAGTCTTGCATGCTGTTTCTAACTTTCCTCCTTATATTCCAAGGTGTGTGGGGGCTAGTTATTAAGTCACTTATTGTATTTGCTACTGTTTGTTACTTTATCAATCCCCCTTATGAAAGCAGGCTTTAAGTTATATATAGGGCCTGATTCTAAAACAGGTTATGCATGTCGCAAAGGCTACTTGCGCCAAACCCAATGGTGCAGGTCACACCTTGTGATGTGCATTACACTGTTTGTGATTCCAAGAGGAGGCCTGTGCCATGGCACGGGTGTCCTGCATCTGAGGGGCCTTCTGCCAGCTGTAGCCCCTATGGCACAGCTGAAGGTGGGATTATGGCAGCAACTGCACCCTATTCTGAAAGGGCGGCTGCCATAACCCACTTTCATGATTCCAAGACACACTATGGCATTGCAGGGTTAGACCAGCAGTTAGCTGGTCTAAAGGGCCTCTGTTCATGCTAATCAGTGGTTGCCCCCTCTGCAGTGCCGCAACATGTGCACCGACATGCCCAGTGGGCACTCCCCATCACACAGATGCCTCCCCCGCAATTCTGGAGTGCCACCCACCGGCACCTGGGTCCGTTTTCTCTGGCACCACCCTTTTGCCCCTGCCACACTGCCATCCCCCCCATGGCCCATGGGGGATTGTGGGCTTTTTCTGTGGCTGGGGGGATTGGGGGGGCTGTTCATTGTGGTCAGTGGCTTGTGGCATGCAGGTCCATCATTCCATTCCCATGGCACAACCCGGAAGCTGCTGCAAGTCACAGAACATAAGTGCCGGGGACCCTGCCTGTCTTGGAATAGGTCGCAAGGTCCCTGGCATAGTGGCACATGTCACAACTTGCATATGCCTGTGAGTTGTGACATGCATCTTAGAACCGGGCCCATTGTGTCTATAACTAGCTGCTGCTTCCACACTTTCCCTTTACTACCTGAGGGTAGCAGGAGCTGCTTTTAAGTTATATATTGCGTCTTCTGTATTTTATTACTTCCTCCTTCCCCCAGTCATGAAATACATTATGTGAGGATTATGGCTTACTTAAAATATTGCACTTGGTTGGTGTTACTTACTGTTTCCACCCTCCCTCCTTGTGACCGAGGGGTGTGGGTGCTAGTTTTTAGGTTACTTAATGTGCTTACTATTGTTTGTCACTTCCTTCCTCCCCCTTTATGACTTGTGGGGGTGAGGTGGCAGGTGTTCAGTCATATATTGTGCCTGTTACTTGCTGACGCTCCTACCCTTCACTGTATGACCCGAGGGGCGTGGGAGCTGGTTTAAGTTAAAGATTATCTCTGTTGTTGTTTGCTGCTTTCACCATCCCCACTTATGAACCTAGGGGTGGGGAGATTAGCTTAAGTTAAATTCCTTTACTCTGTACTATATTGCTAATGTTTGTTCCCAGGTACAACAATGTATTTTTATAGTTAGAGATGAATCAGCTTAAGGATTCATCAAAAGGGCTGCTGGGGGGTACAGTTTCACTGTATTACATTTCTGTACTTATCCTGTCTCGCATAGTACTTGCTAAGGTAACTACAATACAACGGCCTTCCTACAGCACTGAAGTATATGCATGCCCAAGTCATTTTCTTGATATCACTAACTCATTATACTATAAGAATGTAAACAGTGTTGGAGGTTTTAAAAATTAGGTGGGCTATACTCTTGGTAGTTGCTTAGATATTATCTTCAAGGATATTAGAGAGTTGTGTATGGCTAGTTTTGGACCTAGCTGGGGAGGATGAGAACACTAAAATCTTGGCGCAGGAGTAGCTCAATCAGTTTCACCACCCTCCTTCCCTCTGTGGTACAAAAATAAAGGAATGACGTTTGTCCACATCAACATTCAAAGCTTCCTACCTAAAAAAGCAGACCTTGAAGCCTGGCTAGATTTGTATGCACCTGATGTTGCATGTATCAGGGAAAGTTGGACCAAATCATCCATCCCTGATTATGTACTAAATATTGCAGGACACAGTGTATTTAGGAAGGACAGGTTAAAAGGTGGGTTGGGGGGGCTGATGTTTTATGTGAATGCCAGACTAGATGCCTCACTATTCCACCTAAGAGTACCTAGTGATACCAATCTTAATTGTAAAAAGTTACTGACGTGGCTCCTGCTGAGTGATACCAAAAACTAAGCATATACCTCATTTACAGTGTAACACTCAGAAGGGTAGAATCCCATCCCATTCCAAAGCAAAAATATGGGACTTCAGAGGAGCTGACTTTGATAAGATGGCCAACAGAGTTAAGCTAGCCCTGGCAAAAAGAAATACAGGTGAGGGGGTACAGGCAAAGTGGGCAAGCATTAAGGATGCAGTACTTGAAGCAACATCCCACTGTGTTAGAGAGAAAGGCAAAAAGAAGAAGGAAACCACTTTGGTTCTCAAAAACAGCAGCAGTAAAGGTCAGATCCAAAAGGCTTGCCTTCAGGAAATATAAGGGAATGCAGCGGGATGAAGATAGGGAGGCATACCAAACTTCCCTTAGGGAAGTAGGGAAGGCAGTAAGTCAGGCAAAGGCCCAAACCGAGGAAACACTAGCACAAACAGTAAAAGAAGGTGACAAGACTTTCTATAGATACATTAGTGACAGGAGAAAGTCCAGAGGGGATACTACTAAGATCAAAGGGGATAAGGGGGCATGTGAGGAGGAGGACCATGTAAAAGCATCTATCCTAAATAGATACTTCTGCTCAGTATTTACTGAAGAGAAGGTAGGGCAGAGGCCCACAGCTCAGCACCATGGACGAAGGGGGGAGGGAGGTGTGCACTAGTCCTTTTACAAAAGAAAGGGTCCTACAAGAGCTTGATAAGCTCAGGGTGAACAAGGCAATGGGACCTGATGGCATACATCCCAGAGTACTAAGGGAGATAAGGGTGGAACTAACAGAGCCATTATCAGAACTGCTTACTGAGTCTATGAGCACAGGAGAGATCCCAGAAGACTGGAGAAGGGCTCATGTGATCCTGCTCCCCAATAGTGGTAGCAGGGAGGAAGCACAGAACTACAGACCAGTACATCTTACCTCAGTAGTGGGCAAGATTATGGAGGCACTCCTTAAGGAAAGGATAGTGCAACACCTGGAATCCATAGGAGTACAGGATCCAAGACAGCATGAGTTTACAACAGGCAGGTCCTGTCAAACTAATCTCATAGATTTCTTTGACTGGGTAACTAGAGTGATGGACCAAGGAGGAGCAGGTGATGTTGCCTACCTTGACTTCAGCAAAGCTTTCGATACTGTTCCACATAGAAGATTGATTAATAAGCTGGGTAGGCATGGGGTGGGTCAGAAGTTGGTCAACTGGATGGCAAACTGGTTGATGGGCAGAAAACAGAGAGTGGTGGTAAATGGTATAAAGTCAGAAGATATGCAAGTCACAAGTGGTGTACCTCAGGGATCAATCCTGGGGCCAGTCCTCTTCAATATCTTCATCAGTGACATTGCAGATGGACTGGAGGGTAAGGTTTGCCTGTTTGCAGATGACACCAAGATTTGCAACAGAGTAGATGATCCAGATGGGGTGGGCAGAATGAGAAGAGATCTGGATAAACTGATAAAATGGTCGGAAGAGTGGCAACTGGGGTTTAATGCAAAGAAGTGCAAGATCATGCACATAGGGAAGAGAAACATTGAAGCCACCTATAGGCTGGAAGGGGGGGTTGTTGGCAGTCACAAGGGAAGAAAAAGACTTGGGCATCATCATCACCGATGACCTGAAATCATCCAAGCAGATGCCTAAAGCAGTAGGTGAGTCTAGGGGGATGTTGGGTTGTATTAGTAGGGGTATCACAAGTCGTAAGAGGGAGGTAATAATCCCTCTTAACAAGACACTGGTTAGGCCCCAGCTGGAGTACTGTGTGCAGTACTGGGGGCCACACCTTCACAAGGACATTAACCAAATTGATGCAGTCCAGAGAAGGGCAACCAAAATGATGCAGGGACTGCATCAGAAAACATATGAGGTCAGATTAATGGAGCTCACTATGTATACCCAAGAGCAAAGGAGGGAGAGAGGTGATATGATCGAAACACATTTAAAAACCTTAAGGGCATTAACAAGGTGAAAGAGTCTAACATGTTTCAATATAAGAAAAATAGAAGGACAAGAGGACACAGCATGAGATTAGAGGGAGGCCAATTAAGGGGTAATGTGATGAAGTTCTTTTTCACAGAAAGGGCGGTGTATGCATGGAATGGCCTACCTCAGGAAGTGGTGGCTATGAATACAGTGGAGGGCTTCAAACAGGCATGGGATAGGCATAAGGGAGCAATACAGATGAGTATGAATAGATAGTCCACTGACAGAGCAAAGGCCAGTGGCACATTTATAAGGTAGAAAAAGAAATGGGCAGACTGGATGGGCCTTGCAGTCCTCATCTGCCGTCAACCTTTATGTTTCTATGTTTCTACACTTGGACTAGGGCTGATGTCCTGGTTCCACTGTTGCTTGTTGGGGTTGGGGGTACACATTGTTAAGTTGGGGAACTCAAGTGGAGTCCTGGCTTGAAATTCTCACCTGATCATGAACAAAAACAATATTAATACTCTGCTGTTTGTCCCCAAATCAGACCACGCAACCCAAATGACTTTGTCACTGTTAGAATAAAAGATGTACTAATCCTGTAAAATGTAGGCTCATCTAAGTACCAGGGCTGCACCTAGATCCACACTTAAATTTACTTTCTAATCTGAAATCTATCACCTTGAAAATACACAGACAAAGCTGGTGCCTATGTGGAATCCAGGACTGTCTGCTTCTGGTAACCAGGCTTAGAAACTCTGAACAAAACCTCCTGCACATCCTTAAAAATGGGGCCATTGTAATAGACATTGCTTTGACATCGATGATTGACAAGGAAAAAAGAGTGCTATACAATGAGATTGGCAGGTTTGTCAATATGGCCCCTTTGTGAACCTATTACTATGTGGGACTTGTCAAACTACACTGGCTACCACCAGATGAAGTTTATGCACAACATTGCCTGATTCACTCAAAACGTGATAAATGGGGTTTCAGAACACCTAGCTGCACAATTTTCCTATTGAAACTGTAAATAAGTCTTGATCCTCATCTGAGCCACTGCTAAATGTGCCCGTCAAGAAAATTAGAATGGATCAGAGTTTTTTTTTGGGTAGAGCGCACCCACCACATAGAATTGCCTCTCGTAATCTGTTAGAGCCCTATCCCCTGTTGACACATTCATTATAAACCTTAAGAAATATTTGCTTCACTCTGTTAAATGCATTTATTATTGTTGTGATCTGTTTATTTCAAATAATGTATCCTCATCAGTAATTATTCCTCCTGACAAAACTTTGCACTTGCTTAATTGCTGTTTTCCCACTTGTATGAACATGTGTTACTTGTGTTATTTTGCTGTCAGTAGCTTGGGTTGCTCTTGAAAAAGGAACCTGTTTCCATTGAGTTCACCTGATTAACAAAATAAAAGTAAAGTAAACTATGGAAGCAATGCTACAAGATGTGACTCAAAATGTAAAATTGTTAATAAATACCAAACACAAGTGTAATTAGACATTCATGAGCTACAGACAGCTCCTGATTGAGTACTGCACCAGTTGTTAGTCTCTAGGAAATGACCAGCACAGCTGCCAAGCACACGTTTCACATCACGCAATTTAAAAACTTAAGATGTCCTCACGCCTCATACTCTACCCGAACAAACTACAGAGTAAGTAAAATATCCAATTACAGCAACACTGTTATTGTTATTACATTTTAACTGCAATAACAACCTCACAGATGGCCATTTACTGGGATTAACAACTGGCTGTCGGGGAAGACTCTATCTGGTCTTTAATTACAAACCCAGGTAATGGTCAGCTGTTTGTTCATTAATGCTCAAGTAAAAACAGTTCTCATCATACGTTTTAAAGTTTCACTGTTTAAGGAGAAGATATGGTGTGTGTGGTGGGGGATGGGTATGGGATCCATCCCCCTGTACACTTTCCCCACGCTTTAGCATTGAGACCTCACTTTGTTTCTAAGTACCCACTTTTGATCACAGATCTGTATATTATATTCCCAGCCCAAGTCCCTGTAGCTGTGGTCTTGCATACTGCATACTGGGATCCCATTTCTTTATACTTTAGTCAGGACTGCATAGCTGAGATGCACCATCTTATTTTCAGTGGGGTCTCTCTTCTGTCCATTTACACAACTAGGTAGACTGGATCATTTGGAAGTTAAATGACCTGCTAAAGGTCACACAGTTATGTATTAGGCACTGATAGAGGATGAATCAGTAATGCCCTTATTCCCACGCATGTACTCAATTTAACAACTAGACCACACTGCTTATTTCAATGCTTCTTGAGAAGCATATGAAAGAAAATTTTACTTTTGTGGCAGATCCAAATTCATATGTCTACATTTGATTTGCTGTTTGACCAGGGAGAAAAAATGAAGAGGAGGTATTAACAGTCATTCACATAAAACACCTAACCAGGGCTGTCAGCATCTGCTTAATCTCAGCCCTAGGAATTGCAAAGATAATAGAGAACTCCACTGAGCCACGCAAGCCTACAAATTGAATTTAGCCTTAAATAATTTCTTTGGCTCAAGCTAACAAATCTAATTAACTAATTCTTTTCTACATAAACGCAACCAAGAGGGGACGCAAAGGGCCAAAGCATTCCTTTGTAGTGCGTAATACATTCCTGAGTTCTGTTGACAGACCAAGAAGCTGAGAGTCTGGTTCTGATTAGATAATTGAAATGAGTTTAAACCAAATAAATAAAGTTCCTTTAAAATAAACAGCAGAAGTACATGAACTTCTTTTTCTAATGAGTTCATTATTCCTACTGTAAAGAATTTTATAACAGTGGACTACCTTGAGAGGGATAGGGTCCCATGGTATAAATTAAATACCCAGGTCAGAGAGAGATGTGCACCCTGACATCAATGTTAAAGCATTGCTTGGATAAACAGATATGATGAGCCTTCTTATACATTTTCAAGAGTTCATGCATTCTGTATTTACAAAGCAAAAGCAAAGCAGCATTACAATTTAAAAAAGTTGGTAATTATGAAAACAAGTTTACTAAATTAAATTAAATGAATGGTCTCACTGGCCACTAGGGTGCTAAATAGGATGGCAGCGTAAAGATCAGCTCTGCAACCCAGAGGGAAATATCCTTTAAAATCCTTTTCTACCAGCTGGTATTATATCCTCACTGTACTGTAACTTGTGGTGTAATACTCAAGCTACACTAATTTAGCTTCATTGATACAAAAAGCCTTCATTTGTTGTGTGGAAACTGCTATTTTACCGAAGAGCCTCCTGGACGAGGTAGGCCTGAAAATATGGCTAAAGGCCACTTGCCACAGACCTGGGAGCAACCATCAGTTGAGGGGTTGTTCGGCTAACTTATGGCCCAAATGGCACAAGTCACTGTGGCAACTAATCGAAACATCCAAGTGGTTCAAAATTTAGAAGCCAGGATGCTGCATACCGAACAGCGGGTCTCGGCGATGGAGGGGCATGTTCAGGACTTAAGGGCAGAATTAAGAGATCAACAACGGACCATACAGATGCTGTGCAGTAAGATGAATGACCTCGAGAATCAAGGTCGCCGTAATAATCTTCGCTTCCTGGGCTTCTCTGAGCGTATAGAAGGCAAAGATACTGAGGGATTTCTACAATTAGCTATTGCTGAAATGCTGTAGTTGGACCCATTGATACCGCTCCAGGTGGAACACGCACACCGTACTTTAGCCCCCATGTCTCAGGCCCAGGACAGACCACGACCTATCATAGCCCGATGTATTGATTTTAGGGACAAAGAGAAGGTCCTAACTAGAGCTTGTGAGTTACAGCATGTAGTGTGGAGATCAAATAGGATCCACATCTTTCAGGACTTCTCTAAGGATCTATCGGACAAACGCAGAGCATACTCTGAGGTAAGGCATAAAATGCACAGTATTAGACTGTCCTTTTCCTTGCATTACCCAACCACGATGTGGGTCATGCATAATGGGGTCCCGAACAGTTTTGAATCTCCTGATGCACTCATGGATTTTTTATGGTGCAACTGGCCATAAGAATTCACCACCAGTACCCCGAGAGCCCCTTCGGCAAAAACTGCTACCGACAGGTTGGATTGCTGCTCCTCTCCATCAGTGAGCAGGCCTGCAGTTTGGCAAGACCTCAGGGAGCAACACTGGGAACTCCCCCCAAAAGCACACTAAAAGAGGCAATCCTCAAAGAAACATGCCCGCCAGAAGCATCCTTCGGAGAGAGGGCAAGACGACACAGAGGAGGCCACAAGCATGGACACAGTTGCTCCAGATCCATTACAGGCCTACCACACCGCTAATAGATATGAAGCTTTATGCCCCAGCTCTCCGGATCATCACCCAGGCATTGTGGATTTGACTGTGGAAGGCAGGCCTACTCCTATGTTGCAGCCCAGCTACCTGTCCCCATCAATGACTCCTTACCAGCCGCAGAACGGAGCTACAGATAGCTGAGGGCAGTGTCCACCAAAGGCTATGAGGGAGGCCTCCTCTACCAGCGGAGATCTCATCTTCACTGTGGACGGTCCTGAGTGCTCTACATCTCCAGGGCAATCGATCAGAGAAAACCCACCGGCGTGGTCAGATAAGTTGTCTTCCTTCCATTTTCTTTCTATTCCTGTTCTTTTAATCCTCTGGGGAGTTGTAGGTATGGGGGCGAGTTTGGGGTGTCTAAATTAATTGTCAGTGGACAATCTTCTTGGCTTACCCATCTGCTACCCTTTCACCATGTTACCCATGTAAGGGAACTTTCAAGCCCCTTTTCACCCCATGTTACCCTCTTGACCCCCGACTTGCACTGCCATATGGCAGAGAAGACACCTCACTCCTATACCAGGAGGGATTCAATGAGGCCCACCAACAAGCTCTCAGTGGACATCCTAATCAAAGGTCCAGACACATCTAGATGGCAAAGGAGGCCTTTTTTGTACCATCTGATTAAACAGCAGAATTTTTGTGGGTTCTACCTCGCTTACTTGTGTGTGGGGGGGTGAGGTCTGCTGGGAAGCTGTGTCATATAATATGAAAGTATTTGTCGGCATGCGTAAACTGTTGTGCTGAATGGGTAGCCAGGATGTGTTTTACGTGAGGACCTAAGTGGTGAATGGCACAGGCCTGTGCCCCTCTGGTATTTTTTTTTTTTATTATTATTTTCTATCTAGGGGAGATCTCCCAGATCCCACATTGGGTGGCTTACAGTACACTCTTCATAGGTGTGACAAGCCTGACCTCACCAAGATTTTTTGTTGTGAGAACACATTGGCACCCATCAGCAATAACCCTAGGCTTGCTGAAATAGTGGGCAGTTGCCTCCCACTTTCTTTCCTGCAAACCCCCACCTCATTAGAAGCATTGTGTAGTCCCACTTTAACTACCCCAGCTTCTGAGCTACACCGCTGGAGCAGCTCTCTCAACCCTCTGGGGTTGCAATGAGCCACGTGGTCCAACCTTCTTATTGGGTTGCTCAATTCTCTCGGGGGGAACCTCCCCCCCTGCACTCACCGTAGTGCTAAGGAAGGATGGATACCACTTGATAATGCCCTGGGAATAGGGGCTGGCCTACAGCAGAGCTCTGAGGCCAAAGAGACGCCTCTATATCCCCAAATTGCATGGTACACTGTGCACAGTGTATATAGTTTGTTAATGTATTTATGTATGTTTGTTTCACAAGAGACACACACAGATGTTTTGTTATTTGTTAGTATAAGGTCATCTGATAGGGGCAGGGTATATGGGCTTTACCCACTCTCTCCATATCTGGTGGCATTCTATAGAAATTTGCCTCTTCTGGTTGGGCTGCCCTCACCCCCTATCTGCTGGTTGTTCTTAATAAATCTCTTAAATATTTGCTCCCTATTACTAACAGGTGATATCACTTGTTTGACATGGAACATCAGAGGGCTTAACACCCCACCCATTTTTGGAGTCCCTACATCTCCCCAAAATCTCAGAAGCCCAAGCTAATGCCCTAGATGCCCCAATCTCAACCCAGGAGGTGGCAGACACCATCCTCTAACTTAAAAAGGGAAAGGCCCCAGGAGGGGACGGTTTCCCTATTGAAGTGTGGCAGCTGTTGCATCCCATAATCTCTCCAGTATTGCAACAAGTATTTACTGAGTCATTGCAAACAGGGTCTCTCCCTTCATCCCTTAGGGAGGCGACTATTACTATCCTAACAAAAAAAGGTAAAGACCTTCTTAAAGCGTCCAGCTACCACCCTATTTCATCATTAAAAGCTGATAGCAAGGTGCTAGCTAAGATACTAGTTAATAGACTTAATCCTCTCCCTCCCAGTTTGATCCACCCTTCCCCAGTAGGCTTTGTTAAGGGCCGCTTTAGTGCGGACCATATTAGATCGTTGGTAAATTTAATCCATAAGGCCCAAACATTATCTTTCCCTGCTGCTGCCATTGCAATAGATTTCGAAAAGGCCTTTGATTCCTTGGAGAGGGACTATGTCCAACAAGTACTTTGCACTATGGGCTTGGGGTGGGGTTTTGGGCCTGGATTGGGGCAATATATTCATCCCCAGCTGCACGGATACTCACCAATACGATGCTGTCTCCCCCATTCATACTGGGTGAGGGTACCCGTCAGGGCTGCCCGCTTTCCCCATTAATTTTTGTATTGGCAGTAGAACCCCTGGTGGATGTTATTAGGCAAAATCCTCTAATTTCCGGGGTCCAGGTGGGAACAAGGGCATACCCTACTCTTATGTATGCGGATGACCTGTTGCTCCCTATAGCCAATATCATCACCTCCCTCCCTCCCCTACTGTTCACCTTGTCAGATTTCTCTACTTTTTCAGGGCTCAAGATTAACCAGGCCAAGACGGAGGTCCTACCTTTAAACTCTAAGTGTATCTCTCAAATGGTTACTCAGCATGGGCTCCGATGGGCCCCGGAGGGGATTATCTAATCGGGTATTACTATCTCTCCTAATCTGCATAAAATTTGGGACCTGAATATGAAACCACTTTTTGCATCCATTCTTACAGACCTGGACAGATGGAAATCTCTTCGACTGTCGCTTGTAGGTAAAATATCTGCAATTAAAATGGTCACAGCACCAAAAATTATGTACAATATCTTCTTTCCCACATTCCTTTGAAAATACCTTGTTATTGGTTTTCTAAGTTAGACTCCCTGCTGGGATCCTTTTTGTGGGAGGGTAAGAGACCTAGGTACAGTAGAAATAAGCTCAGAGCTCATTGGTTGGAAGGCGGCTGGGGTCTTCCGTGATTAGAGGGGTATAAATGGGCCCTTCAGCTGGCTCAGATGTTAAAATGGTTCCTTTTCCCTGAACACAACGCTTCCCAGTGGCTGGATATGGAGAGAGAGGTATGACAGTGTACTCACTTGGTACTATTGTTATTTAACCATCCCCCTAAGGGCACTCGCTCTCATCCTACTATAGATCCCTCTCTGGAATATTGGGCCATAGTGCATAAGAAGTTGGGCACCTCCCCATTTCCCCTAAGACTTACCCCACTATGGGGCAATAATGAGATTACATCAATAAACAACCAATTGCATGGCTCTCATGGGAATGTGGTGGTATCTCATTGCTTTGAGATATGCCCATTCCTGGTACAGATACCCTTAATTCCTTTAAGGGTCTGCAGAGCTCTTATGGGATCTCTCCCAAAGACTTCTGGTGATTCCTTCAAATAAGAAGTGCCATCCTTATGTACAGGCATAAGCAGCACCAAGAGCAACAAATCTCCCAGGTAGAGTCATGGCTGGCCCTAGAAAGAGGACAGTCAAGCCGGGTATATGAGGCCATTCGGAGCACCATCCCGTCCCAAGCAGAGGAATCCAAGCATAAATGGGAGAAAGCACTGCATGCCCCTATTACAAACCTGGAGTGGAAGTCTTGTCTAAAACTAGCTCATGGGGCATATTCTGACACCAGTAGTCAATTAATGCAGAACAAGATAATTCACTGCTGGTATAGGACTCCTGTAGTTCTTGCCAAGGCAAAGGTGGCTCAGTCTGACCTGTGTTGGAGGTGTCAGGAACTCCCAGGTGACCTGTTCCATATACTTTGGTCCTGCAGGCTGATCCAGCCCCTATGGCAGGCTACCTGTGAGATGGGGTCCAAAATACTTAGGAAGCCTGTGCCTCAGTCCCCTGAGTTGCTGTTATTAGAACTCCAGACCCCGGCCCCTCACCTTCATCTTTCCGAGTTGAAACTACTTCTGACACTCAGGATGCAGGTTAAAAGACTCCTACTGTGCAAATGGCGGTCCCAGATAATCCCTTCCCTGGGGGAGGTACTTACCTCCATGGCTCAAGTTGCCAACTGGGCCAGAATATCACATACGGTGACCAATACCCTTTTTAAATATACTGCCCTCTGGACTCCCTTCCTTCTGTTTTTGAAACCTAGGGAGGAATTGGTTGAATAGGCACAACCATGCTACTATAATGGTCTCCTCTCATGGTGCATTTAGGGGCAAGTGCTGGAGAGATTGCTACTGAGTTATAGGGGACCCTGCTCTATGGATGACATGGTATAATATCAGTAAAGGATAGTATCTTCTCTGACAACGAAGACCTGTTTGCTTTGTGTGTGTGATCTCTTGTATTTTGTAGGCGTAAAGTAGAGGACAGTGGCTCTGGACCTCTCATAATTTCTGATGCTTTGTCAAATACTGCAGAAACTAGCAGGATGGGGCCAGGTAAGATATGTTTGTATGAGTTAGCCATAATGCAATGCACCAACTGCTAATACTTTCAAAGTTAATCTCCAGCTGGATAGGTGTTGTACATCCAGGCACAGAGTATTATCCTACTGCTTACCTGGCTAGTATATTCAGTTCGTTACTATTTGGCCAGCATGTTTCATTCTCTGCTTCTACAGATATATGTAACAGTCTGTAAGATCTTTGCAATGTATCCGACTGTTTTAATGTTTGTATTGTCTTAATAAGTCAAATCAATAAAACTTATTAACCACACACAAAAAAAAAAAAGAATGGTGTATCTGCAAGCTCTAAATCCCTGCACTGGCTGTTGTTGACCTTTCAGATTCCAGCCTAAAATCCTGGTCCTGGTGTTCTGTGATCTTCACTCTGGTCAGCTGACCTATTAACTTATAGCCCACCTCCAGTAGTACAGTAACTCCCTTCTCATCCCTTATGCTCTAGTGATATAGGTATATTGTTTGTTCCTCCAGCTTAGCTCTGTTACCTAGCATTATGGGCCCACATATTCAAAGAAGATGAGCCGCGCATCCCTAGATGTGCCCACGCATCACCGGATTTGTGACGGCTGTCAGGGGCATGGCAATCCGTCTTTCGGATGAGACGTTAAACCGAGGTCCCATCTGCCTGGATTGGTGGTAGTTCAGATGGATGTTAAAGATCCCATGGCACTTCTCGAAAAGAGTAGGGGAAATTTTTATTGACAAAGAAACTACAAATCAAAATCACATTGACAAAAATAAATACAAAAGACTCATGTAACAGGAAAATCAGAATCAGTCACCCATGGTAAACATTTCCATAAAGCAAACAATGATCCAGATGACAAACTTCTTAGTTCAGAAAAATAAACATCTTTTAAATCCTGTTCAATACTTTGGACCACCAGTAGGTGGGACATATCTTTTTGCTGCAAGGTGAAAAGACAGCGAGCAGTCCATAAATGCCATTTAATGATGGTAAACAATAAGTTTAGAGTGCCAATATTCCACTTTTTCCAGGTTGCTGAAAACCTACCATACAATAACATCTCATAAGTAACAGAAGTAAATAAAGATTCCTTCCATCTGTTCGCTAAAAATAACCAAAAACCAGTGATATAGGAACAAAAAAACAAACAGGTGTTGTATTGTTTCATCCTGATTTACACATAAAGGTCTGGAACACAATCTTTCATTCAGCTGTTTATGTTTATGATTTGCCTTAATATTGATCCGTTCATGACAACTAAGCCAATGTAGATCCCACATCTTCTGGGGGATGCGAGGATTCCTTAACAGTATGTATAAAGCAGGTAAGGAAGTAGGGGGACATTTGGGAAAAATTACAAGGTCTGCACAAGTGGTATCTATCAAAAAATTATAAATGGCTTTCCTATTTTGAGTCATAATCATATGGCTAGTAATCTTCCATCGTTTTAAATGGCAAAAGGTATCGTGAAGATAAGAAGGGGTAGACGATACATGTTTAACCTGTTTCAAAGTGTTAAGGTCCCAAAGATGAAACCAGGGTTGACAGGATTGAAAAAAATAAAATTCCCACCCCACATCATAATTAACTAAAAGTGGTTTAAGATTAGTCACAAAAAATAAACTATTATAAAAAAATAATGGGTGTATCATATTAAGACCACTTTCCGGGGGTCACGTGATGGCAGCCTAATAGAGCAGTTGCAACTCCTGAGAGCTCCGCTTCCTGCTTGCCAGAAATACGCAAAACCGCAGCGCATTCCACCTGAAAAGGCAACCTTGAATCTTCCAACAACCGGGGAAAGACTTAAAAAGACAATAATAACATCAACAGCAGCAGCAATGGAAGTTTACATGTGGAAGGCACCTCCGCGACACTCACCACCGCAGTGTCCCAAGAAGGGCAAGGCCTCTAAGAGGCCTAAGGCTCAATCATCCTCTACTCCGGTAGGAGCAACACCGCTAACGGAGGACAGGTTCCTAGAATTCATGAGGCCAATGCAGGAATCCCTGAATAGCGTAGTGGAAGAAATCAGGCAAATAAAATCAACAACCGACTCGCTGGCTACCAGAATCTCTGACTCTGAGGCACGTCTTACATCAGTGGAGAAAAAAATAGACAAACTTATGCTTGATCACACGCTAACAAACCGGAAAGTTAAACAACTAGAAGACAAACTTACTGATTTAGAAGGGAGGAGTCGCTGGAATAATTTGATAATTATGGGCATACCGGAGAAAGAAGAAGGTACAAACCCCATCCTTTTTATCCAGAGACTTTGTGAAAGACTCATGGGGCCTTCCCCCAATGGCTCAACTTATATCATCAAAAGGGCCCACTGAGCACTTCGGCCACTTCCACCCCCGGGCTCAGCACCCAGGCCTATCATTTTCAAACTGCTTAACTTCCAAGACAAACAGCACATTATCACCAAGATTAAAATGCTACAGGAGATCTGCTGGGAGGGGAAAAAAATCAGAATAGCCCAGGACCTACCATATGTGGTCCGTGTTAAGCGGCAGGAACTCCATCCACTAATTACAAAGCTTATTGCAGCCAGTACACCCTTCTGAGTTAAATACCCAGCGACTCTTCAAGTGAAACTGGGTGACCAGTGGCAATCCTTTGAAACTTTTGAGCAAGCTAAAAACAAACTTAAAGATGTGCTTCCAGATCTGTTTAAATGAACAACCAAGCTGCTACAGGTTGCCTCCCTTTGCGAATGGCGGCAGTGATTTGTGCCTATGCCATTAATGCCAGTCCTAAAACCCTAGCCATATACAGAATCACGCTGTTATAGGTAGAAATATAAAAAAAAAACAAGGTGCACCCTTCACAACTCATTTGACTGGAACTAACGCCTGCAGTACTGTTACAAATAAACAGGTAGTGGCAGCTTTTCTGTGCCAAAACTACCAGGACTGCAATTTAAGGGATCTGGAAACCGCTTTTGGCAGACTTTCTGGTTACCTAATGGATCTTAAGGAACCCTGGTTACACCTGCACATGGCCTCACGTTGCAAACCTTCGGTTGAAATATACCCCCCAGGAGATCAACCTGTTAGTGTTGTGCTACAGTGGTACAACTTATTTTCTTCCTTCTCTACTTTACTTTTGCAAATTACATAGATGCACTGTACCAGAGGTGAAATAAACGTGGCACTCCTGTATTAAGCCCTAAGGCGAGACAGAGCTTTGATATGGCCATAACCGGAGGGTCTGGGCCCAACATGGCAGAGTATATCTGATACTTGGGGACTACTATGAGGGAAGAAAGAAAAGATCAACTGCACAATTATGTTTCCAGGAGATATATGATGGGATGCTGCTTGGACAGAAGCTGAACGGTCACAAGGGGATTATGTTTTAAATTTAACACTTTTCTATGGAGACCTTTTGTTACTTAAGCTCTAGTGTAACTTTATTTAAGCTTGGTGACCTGGAAGACTTTTGATTGCCCTCTTCTGCGCACTGCAGACCAGAAAGCTACTAACTGAACCTGCAGATATATTCTCATTTTAGTGTTCTTTAGGGTCAGTTCTCTAAAGATACCTCTAGAGTTATTAACATAAGTGAATGCGATACAACCTGGCAAGATGGGATGGAAGCGGGGGGGGGTTCTCTGGGTTGTTTGTTGTTTAACATCACCTGACGTTGTGATTAGGAGTTAGTTCATTGGAACTGAGTATTGATGTGGGAATGTATGAAAATAAAGGGGAGAACTTTTACTGAATCACTCTACCTCCTTTTATGTCTTTGGCAAGGTAATGGAGACATCAAGCAATTAGCTCAAATTCCAACCCTCTCCGTGAACACCAACTGCCTGATCTTTCTGACTTAGTATGGCAGGTCCTATCAAGACTATTAGCTGGAATGTTAAGGGGGCCAAGGATTGGACCAAACGACAGGTAATACTGAGGCACCTCAAACTTCTTAAAGCTGATATCATATGCCTACAAAAAACATACCTTAAGAGGGAAGATACCCGGTTGTGGTGTAAAGGATGGGTGGGACAATCCTAAGGGGTGGGGAACTCTACCAATAAAAATTGGGTTGCCATTTTATTCCATAAGAGAATCCCCTTTAAGCTTGAACATGAAGTATGGGATAACCAGGGGCAATATATAATTTTACATGGCAGTTTAGGGGTACACCAACTAACTATAGGATCAATTTATGGTCCTAACCGAGACTCCCCGGCCTTTTTCACTGAACTAATGGGCACTGTGTCCACCTTATCCCCCTGAACTCTGGTGTTAGGAGGTGACTGGAACATCACACCCCGACCCTTAATGGATAAATCAGACCCTAAGAAGGACGGCCTTTCCCTGGCTCAGAGAGCTTTGCAGGACCTAATGGGTGGATTGGGTGTCCTAGACATCTAAAAGGGACTTTCTATGGAGAATGAATACACAACTACTGAAGACTTCCTATAATCAGAATCATTTTAAAAATTTCATCACCTCCTTTTTGGAAGTCAATGAGGGTTCGGTCTCCAAAATAGACATAGTCTGGTCAGCCCTGGAAATGCGCCCTACGTGGGGAATGTCTATGTATAGCAACTTCCCAAAGGAAAAGAAGGGACACCCAGGTTAAAACCCTCCTTCAGGAAATTAAGAAAGTGGAATCCAGTGTTAGCAAAAAATTCACAGAGTCTGAGTGGGCCAAACTTCATGCTTTGCATGCTCAATTCACAGGCCTAGTTTATCAGAAAGCTGAATTGTCTTTAAAACGAGTCCAGATAAAATATCTGGACGCGGGTGAATGGGCTAGAAAATTACTGGCATACAGACTTAAGCAGATGGAGACATCCACTTTGTGCCTGGGCTCTTCCCAAGAGACGGAGGCCCCCTTATCACAGAACCGAGGGAGATTGTGTCAAGCTTTGCCAAATATTATAAAGAGTTATACCACTGTAATAGCGAGGAAACCCCAATGGACCAAATACAAGCCTATTTGGACCAAATAACACTCCCAACAATACCCAAGGATAAACAGCAACCCCTGATCTCCCCAGTTATGGATTGGGAGGTATTGGCAGCAATCAAACAGCTAGCACCAGATAGGTCACCAGGGCCGGATGGTCTTCCCACTAATCTATACAAACTATACACTGGGGAACTTACCCCTTTACTAGCAAGAGTCTTTAACTCATGGTATGAATCAGGCTTCTCAGAAGATACATACCTTGAAGCTCTGGTTACCATTATTCCTAAGCCAGGTAGGGATCCTCACCATGTAGAAAATTACCGTCCTATCGCGCTCCTTAACACTGATGTTAAGATATTAGCCAAGATACTCACCAACCACTTAAAACCCTTTATGAATGGGTTAATCCATGATGAACAGGTGGGATTCATGCTGGGAAGGTCTGCAGGTGATCATATGAGGTGGTTGCTACACCTTATTTCCATGGCTAGAGATTTACACTTACCTGCCGCCTTAATAGCCCTAGATGCAGAAAAGGCCTTTGACCAGGTCTCCTGGTCCTTCCTTTTTGCAGCACTTTCCCGGTATGGAATCCCACAAATATTCATCAATTGGGTTAAGCTGTTATACTCGAACCCCATGGCCCGAATCTGGTGCAATGGATACCTCTCAGAAACTTTCCCACTAAACCGAGGTACCAGACAGGGCTGTCCCCTATCCCCTCTCCTATTTAATCTTTACATAGACCACCTGATCCGTAAGTTGCTTGCGAACCAAGGCCTGGAGGGTTTTTTGATTGGGAATAAACAACACCTTATATCAGCCTATGCGGATGATCTTTTAATACACACGACGAACCCCTGTACTGCCATCCCTATCCTATTACAAGAAATTGAGATGTTTGCCAAAGTATCGCATTATAAGCTAAATTTGACCAAATCTATTATCTACCCACTGAATCACAGGCTATTCAAAAAAGATGTGTAACAAGATGTGTAACAATTTGGTCTGCAATGGGAAAACAAAAGTCTAACATATTTGGGCATAAAAATTTTCAAATCCCTCTCCACTATGATCAAAGAAAACCTCACTAAATTAATAAAAGTAATCCAGGTAGATCTAGAAAGATGGAGTAACCTGAGGATATCACTAGGTGAAGAATCAATACTATAAAAATGAATGTCCTTCCTAGAATTTTATATCCCCTTAGCATGTTAGCCCCCTATCTCCCCAAAAAATGGTTTACTGATCTAAAGAGAATAATCAATAAATTCATCTGGAAAAGTAAACCAATAAGGCGTGCATACCACAAGCTGACAGCCCCCAAGCCCCGTGGAGGTCTTTCCCTCCCATCCTTTTTCCATTATTATGAAGCAATCCATATAACCAAACTGACTACTTGGCAACACAACTCGGATGATAGAGAATTGGGGTCTTACACCCCAGCATGGTTAAATATAGAGGAGACCCTCATGTCCCCCACCCCTTACTCGCTGCAGTCTTTATTATACTCACTAGGAAAACATATTCCCCCTGCGGTTAAAGACTCCCCAATAGGATGGTCTCTGAGAGCTTTAAACCAACTGCAGCATCATGTTAAGATAAACTGGCACATAGATGGGGAACAACCACTCTTAAACAACCCTCATTTTATGATTAAAAAACCTATGACGTTAAACTTCTGGTCTGTCCTAAAAAATGTCAAACTTAAAGATGTCATGGACAATAGTAACCTACTTCCATACAACCGATTCCTACAAAAATTCCCCGAAGCTAATAGACACCCTTTTAAATACTGGCAAATTATGCATGCAATATCTCCATTTATTAAGAAAAATAAGGGACTCGACTCCCCTAGGATGGTCTTAGCATCACTTTTAGATGTTGCTAGACAACCACATCCGATATCAGCAGTGTACAAAGAAATACAATCTTTGGACACAAGATTGCCATCTGGTATAAATCAATATTGGGTGGAAACGTTGTTCTCCCACTACACCCAATTTGGCAAAACTGTGGAATAACCTATACAGATTTGTCAAACAGGACCGCCTGAGACTCGTACAGTTTAATATAATGCAAAATACATATTATACCCCTCTAAAGCTTTATCAAATGGGTCAAATATCTACACCTTCTTGCCCCCACTGCTCTTGTAAGAGGGGGGATCTCTACCATATGTTGTGGGCGTGCACTAAAATCCAAGCCCTATGGAAAAACATACAGGCCTCTTTGAGTCCAATCCTTGTATTAACCCCGCTGTTTTCCCCGAATACCTGCCTATTCAACATTTTCCCAATAGGAATCTTGAAGCAAAGGAAATATCATATGGCCCTCATCTCTGCAGTGGCCAAGCTCATAATTTTGAGGCATTGGGCCTCTGAAAATATGCCTACCATAAGGGAGTGGCATAAAGAAATGCTGCTTGCCCTACAGTTAGAAAAACATATTGCCTTTATGAATAATCGATCAAACACATATATTGAAAGATGGGGTACCCTAGAAGCACTGCTTATTGCAGAAACCCCAAAGGGTACTTGATTATACAAGTGCCACTCATTGCCTGGTAGTAAACTGGGGATTGGAACGGGCACTGCCCAGAAACAAAGGAGACAGTTAAAGCAGATGCTTGAAGTCATTCCATGTGAGGGACACATAAGGAGAATTAAGACTAAATTACCTTAGGAGAGAGTGATTCAGAGGGGTGGGAGGGGTTGGGGAAGGGGGTTTGTGTGTTTTCCCCCTTTTTTTTTTAACTATCTTTTCCTATATCACAGTCCTCTATTGACTATAAATCTGATGTAATGTTCTAATAAGATGGTATCATACTATATCACTACTCCTACAACCTAAAGTCAATTAGTAGAATATTAAGCAAACTGCTACAAGATATCAGCTTGTAAGCTAAGTGGTCTAATGGATTACAAGGAGGGTCGCTATACTGTTTCAAGTAGCATATATTGGTCTTTATACTAATTTCTTTTATTTATTTTACTCTGAGATGTTTATGTTTTTATGTACTGTTGTTTTAAAAAGAAAAAATCAAATAAAGTCTATTGAATTCTAAAAAAAAAAAAGACCACTTTGCTCGAAAGGTAAGCAGGTAATGGAATGCTTAATGGGATTCAGGCGGCTGCCCCATAAGGCCTGAAAAAATATACTCAGACGTTTGGTTTCCAAAACACGGGGAGGGGGAAAAACATAAGCCAAAAACAAAAAAATCGGGAGCAAGTTACACTTTATCAAGTAAACCTCTTTTTACTGAGTTCCAGGTGTTCCAAAGAGAAACTTTGGCCTGTGCTAGGTCCAGTTTGGCAGTCCAGTTGAGAATATCTAAAGGACTTGAGCCAAATAGAATGCCCAAAATCTTATTAGGTGTCACAAAGTGCAATACTGGAAACTATTACATCATTCGACTGCTGAGATCCAAGCCATCGACCGACACATTTCTCCAAGTTCAGGGATGCTCCTGAAACAAGACCAAAGGACTTACAGAGATGGAGAGATGCGTCTGCTGAAGGAACATCAGCTACTATTAAACTCATGTCATCAGCATAGGCTAAAACAGAAAGTGGTAAGGAACAAATAGGCCTGACATTGTGTGCTGTATTAATGGTGCGAAGTAAGGGATCCAAAAAAAAGATATACAAAAGGGACTGAGTGGACACCTTTTAACACCTCTTTAAAGGTATCAAAGGACCCTTCCAGCCATTAACAAGACGGATAGAAGTGGCTGTAGAATATAATAAGCGTAACCAGGAGAGAGTAGTCACAGGAACCCTATAATGTCTCAAATCCTGCCATAAAAAGTCATGACTCACCGAATCAAATGCCTGTCTTTGATCCAATGAATACAGGAGGCCTGTTAACCTATTTGAATTGCCATGTTCCACCAATTCCCATAATAAAAGAACATGATTATGTATACTTCTGCCTGGAACATTTCTAGATTGAGCTTCCGAAATAACAAGAGGAGCCAGCTTTGCTAGACGGAGAGCAATAATTTTAGTTAAAATTTTAAAGTCCGTATTCAATAGGCTAAGAGGCCTCCAATTAGTCAGTCATTTTCTGTCTCCTTTCTTATGGATATAGAAGGTACGACCCATATTAAATTCTAATGGCAAAGTATCAGCTTTTAAAAGGAAGTTATAAACTGCGGCCAATTCCAAGCGCAACTCAATATTAAGCAATTTATAAAGCTCATTCAGAAGGCCATCCAAGCCTGGAGATACTCCAGATCGCAGAGTTGTGATGACCTCAACTACTTCTCATGCCTGAATATCACAAGCAAGCATATCAGATACTGATTGTTGCACATCAGGAACAGAAATGGGACTAAGGAAGGTCAATATATCATGTAGACATATAGGGAATGGACTGAATAAGTTTTGAGTATACTCGGCCACATAATTTTGGATAAGCCTAGAATCAGTAATTGTATGACCAGCTTCAGTCATGATAGTATCAATGGTTCTCCCTGTAATCTGTTTAGAAAAATGTGCAAACGGGCAGATCACATCATAGGCACCTTTTACACTAAAACGTTGACGTTGTTGCATTGAAGCATATTTTTTGGAGTGGTATTCCATTAAAGATTTTTTCAGGGTACTAATTTGTGAAGAAAAATCCTGGCCAGTGGTATACGAAAGGGTAAGGAGTTTTTGCAGCTGTTGTCGTGTCCTATGGTATGTGAAATAACAATCTTCATGATGGGTTTTGCTAAAGGATTTCAGTAATTTCGTCAAATTCTTCTTCGTATCTAGCCACCACCACCAAGGATCATCGTAAAGAAAAAACACAGATTTTCTGTTTTGAAAAAAAGATTTAAGAAGTGTTAACAACAGAGAATTCTCCAATAAGGAAACATTAAATTTCAAACTGCCAGGACCAAAAGTTGCAACATTCTTAGGACCAAGAAAAATAATAATAATAATAATAAATTTTATTTCTAAAGCACCTTTCAAATTTCCAAGGCGCTGTACAAGCATAATAAAACATAGATAAAACACAGATAAAAACTTCAGTCTCAGAATAATACATCACAATCAATAATCTAAAAAGGCAGACTGATACAAATAAGTTTTTAAATCCCTCTTAAACTCCTCCTTGGAGGTGCACTGCCGCAACTGACGGGGTAGAGAATTCCAAAGAGTGGGAGCAGCATAAGAGAAAGCTCTGTAACCAGATGAATTTAAGCTCACTCTTGGAATCTCTAGCAACCCCTCATCGGCTGAGTGGAGTAATCGGCCCGGGCAGTAAGAAACCAGGAGATCTTTCAGATAAGCTGGACCCTGATCATGTAGGGCTTTAAAAGTCAATAAACAGACTTTAAAGGTGATCCACCACCTAACAGGAAGCCAGTGCAGATCGCTCAGCACCGGGGAGATGTGGCAAGACCTGCTTGTCCAAGTCAAAACCCGTGCTGCTGCATTCTGCACTGGCGGTGGATTTCAACCCCAGAACGCTCAAAATACAGGGCATTGCAGTAGTCCAAGTGGGAGGACACAAAGGCGTGGACCAACATTGGTAACGAGTCAGACGGAACAAGGTGTTTCACTCTAGCGATATTCCTAAGATGGTAAAAGGAAGTCTTGACGACTGCTGACACTTGTGACTGTAGTGTCAGCCTGTCATCCAAGATAACCCCTAGGTAAAGCACCCATTCAGAGGTTGGCAGTGATACACCCCCAAGAAAAATTCCTGAGGGTGCACCAACAGGCGACCTCTCTATCCGACAACCTGGATCCACAACCAAAACCTCTGTCTTTTCTGAGTTTAACTTCCGCCAACTAGAATCCATTCAATCCTGGATTTCTTTCAGGCAGTTGTTAAATACCGAGAGAGCTCCATCCTGGTCAGGAGCAAAAGACAGGTATAGCTGGGTATCTTCTGCATAGCAATGAAACCTCAGCTTATACCATCTTATAGTGTCTCCGAGGGGCAGCATATACACCACAAATAACATGGGAGATAGCACAGAACCCTGAGGCACCCCACACAACAAAGGAATTGGGTCAGAGGAAAAAAATCCCCGACACAACTCTTTGTGATCTCCCAGTGAGGAATGAGGTGAACCATCCGAGGACTGTTCCCGATATCCCACAGATCTGCCTCAGGCGTGCTAACAACACCACGTGATCCATGGTGTCAAAAGCTGAAGAGAGATCAAGAAGAACTAGACTAGAATGTCTCTTCTGGTCTCTCACCCTCAGGAGATCATTAAGGACCCGAACCAGTGCAGTCTCGGTGCTATGTCTTTTTCGAAAATTGGATTGTAAGGGTTCATCTATGTCATGGATGGTTAAATGGTTCTACAATTGGACTGCCACTACTTTCTCAATCACCTTCCCAATGAAGGGTAGGTTTGAGATAGGTCTGTAGTTTGCAAAACAGTCTGGGTCCAAGGAAGCTTTCTTCAAGAGCGTCACCACCGCCTCTTTCAGGGAGCTAGGAAACTCACCCGAGTCCAGGGAGCACCAGACTATTTGCACAAGGATTGGACTGATAATGTCACAACAACCCAATATTAGGGAAGTCAGTCCAGGATCCAAACTACAGCTCGTAGGTGCATACTATCTATAAACCTCATGACATCCATGAAATCAGGTCTGCTGAAGGAACACCACGAAAATTGAGGCACTGTGAACTCACGCTGTTCAACCGCATCCACCTTAGAAGCCGCAGGACTTGGTAAGGAGATCATGATCTGAAAATTTAGCCACCTGTACTTCAGCAGCAGAAGATGTAAAAAGGAGGACACAAAAAAAAAATCTATCCGGGTAGCTAAAGAGCCTTTATGAAAGGTAGGGGTATGTGTCTGGGTGAGAGAAAGATAAGCATCTTTCAGTTTTGCAGAAAATAAAAGATTTTTGAGAAAAGTGGTATCACAAAATAATTTTGTGGTTTTTGAGAATGAGGACCTGTCCTTAGTGGACAACCCACAATTGAAATCACCACCAAAAATGACGTACATAGAGGTGTAAAGATAGGGTCGAACCACTTTCAAGAGTTCAATCCTAAGCGACTTGGTTTGTGGGGCATAAATATTGATAATCCGAAAAGAGATAGAAAGGAACCTAAAGTTTATCAATAATACTCTGCCAGGGCATAAATCTAGAATCTTAATAATAGAGACATTAAGAAGATGAAACAAAATACCCACCCCAGAACATGTCTCCTGTCCAAATGACCAATAGGAGGGGCCTAAATGCCAGAATATTTGGGCCCTAGAAATTTCAGGCAAAGAATGGAATCTAATATCTTATGAAGTATGAGACCGGCAGTAAGGCAAGACAAAAACGAAAAAACTGAATCCCTCTTATGTTGTTTTTTTAGATTGTTAACATTAACAGTATGTATTGCAAAAGAAGTAGACATATGAACAGCAATCACCTCTGTCTACCTTTCCTCGGGGTATATTCTTTATGTTTTGTCTTGGCCTTGGCTTTCCTTTTTTGGGACCCCACATTGTCGATAGGGACATTTAGTATCTGTAGTAAGTTCAGGGTGAGAGGACTGTACAGAAGAAGAGTCAGAGTCTGTGTTTTCAGAAGTATGTCGCAGCAATTCATATTTATTCATCAAAGGGAGAGTCTCTACCCTCTGAGCCTTAGAGGAAGGTGAACCAAACTTTCTTGAACCCCTTGTAATTCTAGAAGGTGTAGTAAAAGGGTCAGAAGGGGAAGGTTCCATTGTTTCTAATGGTGCGGGGGTCCCATAGAAGAGCCACCTGAAGTAGAACAGCTAGGAAGAACTGGGGAAGAAGGAGGGTGGGGAGGTAGAGAAAACGTAACAGGTTGTGGGACAGGCTCCATCAAATCCTCCCCAGCAGTTACTACAGTTACTACAGTGGAAACAACACTATGTGGTTCAGCTAAAGTAGTAGGAGGGGGGAGGGGGCAACTGTAGAAGTAAAAGAAGAGGGACCCTTAATGTTAGAGCATTGGGCCACTGTAATAATAAGCCGTTGCTCCTCTCCATCAGCTATAGTAGGGGAATTATGGGCAGCCCAGGAACATTGCTGAAAAGTATGTCCCAGGTCTTCACATAAAACACAGAGAGGTTCTTCAGTACACTGTGAGCCTGCATGACCAAGACCACCACAAACAGTACATTTAATAGTGTCACAAATGCTGCTGAGATGAGAGGTGGAACCACACTTATAACAGGCTTTAGGTTGTCCAGAATAGAACAAAACTCCCCTATCCCTGCCTAACAGAAAACTATTGGTTAGATGCTGAATACCAGTATCAGTAGTCCGGAGCATAACCTTAACCTTCCACCCTCCCGTCCACAAATCTTCCGAATCAAAAATAGCTTCAGGGTCAGAGAGCACTGTACATCTTTGTTTCAGCCAAACTGTAATATCGTTCAAACTAACACCTTCATTTCTAAACAGAATAGTGACAGTCTTTTGTGCAGGTTTCGTGAAGGAATTGCACTGAAAGGTGACCATAAAGAGGTATTTTTCAACAGATGAAATTGGGACCAAAATTTCTCTAAACCTTTTATAAGGTTTTAAAACTTATATCAAAATGGGACTCATTAGAAACATGTATCAATGCATGGATATCATAAGCAGCAAATTTCATGGAGTCTTTAAGCAAAGTGCACCCAACAAAAACCCTATCAGGAATGTCAGGTAAACCCCCCAAATACTGTAATCTGACAGCATTGTGTCTCTTAGCCTGTTGGGTGGGAACAGAAAAACAAGATGCATACCTTTTAGTAGATGTAGAAGCAAGAGAAGTCGGTAGTTCAGTCCGCTGAGGTGGTAGACCAGGGCCCTGGGGTGGTAAACTTCGTTGAAGAGGGTTGGAGTCTGAAAACGGAGTTGCAGGAGAAGTGGAAACCGGTAAATTGAGTATTGGATTCTGTGTTAGGCACAAAGCAGGCATAAGCGTAAAGTCCAACTGGTCTTGCACAGGAGAAATAGCTGGGGCGTCTGCAGGGGTTATCTGAACGGGGGAAGGACTGGAGCGCCAGGTACCGACAACTGGATCCCTCTCCCACCCTGCCGCAACAAGAGCAGAGTCAACTGACCAGTCTCCCTGAGGAACAACCTCTGCAGGGGGCAAGTCAGATGCAGTGGTTCGTGGAAGAAGATCGGGGGAATCAGCAAGGTTTTCAGGAGAAGTTTCAGCAGCAGGAGCAGAAGAAATCATCAAACAGACCACATTGGAATGCAGAAATGTCAAGGCTGTCTTTCGGGCGTCTGACGCAGCAGTCTGCAACAGTGAGTCAGAATCAGTAGGCAGCTGCAAAGCTGAGTTCTTAAGTGCTAAAAGCTCCTGTTTCTTTGTAAGATAGCGTGTTTCCTCAAGTAATAGCAAAGCGTCCACATCTGTAGGTCGTAAACATTCAGTATTATGTAGAGACTCTTTAGCAGATGCTAGCTGTTGCAGTATAGGAACAGACTGGGAAGAAACAATTGTTTGCTTACTTTGATCCATCGAGGTTTCTGAGGAAGGAAATGAACTGGAAGATGCATGGAACTTAGATCCATTAGAAGAAGCTTCAGGAAGAATCGATGAGGTCTCTGGCAATCCAGAGACAGGGGAGGAGACCAACTCCCCTGCCTCCAACACCTCCATGTCCTCCACAGCATGTCCAGAGGCAGCCATCTTGGTCCCACTGAAAATGGGTCCCCCCTGCTCACAGGAAGCAGAGTGGAGGATTTCCCCGGTGTCCTGGCCAAATTTCCCTCATTCACTAAAAATACCACCAGCAGCTTAATCTGGTTCAAGGTCAGTTGGCATTCATCTGTATCCCCCTCCCCCGGGTCGTGCCTGAAAATAGGCAGGATTTGTCTAGTCACTTACCCGGTCAACAAAAACTAAATAAATAAATAGTCAGAAGCCTCCAATGTGCCACGCAAACTAAACTGCACTGGGTTGCAGAATATTGCAGTGTGGGCATACAAATGAGGTGTCCCTCATGCATTTTTCCCACATCGCAATATTCAACCTTCCCCTGGTGAAGACACGACTGGGTGCACCAGCACAAAGTTATGCCACCAAAACCCTGGTGTAACTGTATGCCGGGCAGGGTGGTGCCCCGTGCTATGGTCATGGATGGTCACATGCCCCCTCAGCCTTGATCCCTGTTGTAAAATAACAATCAGCCCCATTCCCCATCTTTTCCATAGTGTACTGACCCCCTCTCCCAGCCCCAATCCCCACTGTTAAATGACAATCAGCCCCATTCTCTGTCTTTTCCATAGTGTAGTGGCCCCCCATCCTAGCCCCAATCCCTGTTGTAAAATAAAATGTTGTCAACCAATGGGTGGGTACTATGTACTGTATACACTCATTGACAGTTCAATCAGCATCTGGCCGTGATGATGTGAGGGGGGTGAGCCAGTGGACAGCTCCAGCTTGGTTGGGGAGGAGTGGGGTGGAGGGTCACATCCTAACAGGGTGGGGGGGCCACTATACTACCAGGGATACCAGGGGGATCTATTTTTATTATTGTGATGACTGGGGCCAGGTGGGGGTACCGCTAGACTACCAGGGACTGCGGGGTGATCTATTTGTATTATTACGATGATCAGGTCTGGGGAGGGGGGACACTACAGCATTGAAAAGAAGGGCTGGGGCAGCTTTTCATTTTACAGTGGGGATTGAGGCTGGGAGGGGGAGCTACTACACTACGGAAAAGATGGTGAAAGGACTGTTCTGTTTGCAATGGGGATCGGGGCTGGGAAGGGGGCTGGCCCGGCACATGTAGCCGGGCACAACCATGCTAATGAGCCCATTATGGGCATGCATGAGGCCCATGATTGAATGAGGTCCCAGCATAGATACTCAACATTGTAAACCTCCCTGCCTTTAAATTTGAATAGAAATGTCACCTTACCAAAACTGGAGCATGTGCTTGCAAGTTGGTGACTTAATGTCATGCTCTGTGGTTGAAATGCCTCTCCCTGACTCTTGAATTTTAGTTCTGCACAGCACAAACTGTAATTTAGTACTGCTGACTTCTCCTCCTTGAGCCCCTCTGCTACTCCTTCTTCGCTGATTACTCACTTCCCTTAGAACCCCAATCTTCCTGCCACCTCCTTGTGGCCCTCAGCTACTCCTTCTTAGCTGATCACTCGCTCCTTCCTCCCATCCTCATCTTTCTGCCTCCCCCCCGCTCCACTCCACTGCTCCAGACTGACCACTACTGACACCAAGCACTGATCGCCTCAATTTCCCTGGTCTACTCAGGTCGTATACCTCCCCTCTTTTCTTCTTCCCCAAACTTACTGCAACCTCGACAAAGCCTATACACCTGGTTGCTTTTACCTTAGCGCTTTGATTATTTCAGTTACTCAAGGTATTTTACTGTTTCCATATTTACCTGATGATATGTTCCTTGAGTGTTTCTTTATTGTACCTATATCTATGTGAATTTTGTAACAATAATTAATTTCCAATGTACCATCCTTTGTTTGCTGACATGGAACCTTTGAAAAAGAACACTATGCTCAAAGGTTATTTCCAAAGACTGAAATAAATAAATAAATAAATAAATAAATAAATAAATAAATAAAATGTATGCCATGCATGCCCAATGAACTCATTAGCATATTTGGGCTGAATATCACCCTTGAGGGACATGGCACATCCAGGTTTGCACCACGCATTCCACATTGGTGGTCTTCAGCCCTGAACTCTGAAAGCACTGCGACCAACATGGCGGCCGTTCGCATTGTGCCACACATCCAGGGTCCAATATTCAAATGGAATTCACAATCTATTCCAATTGTGCATTCTATTTTAATAGCACATCATAGCTGGCCGGCCCATTTTCTTGTGCCATGCATCCCTTTGCGCTGCGCATCAGGCTATCTCTGAATATGGGGCCCGTGGTCTTTTCCTTCTATTGGTCCTATTTTTTGAAGATCTGTTCCCATTTTTATATGTACTGTACAACAATTCTTTAATGTAGCAACTTAAGCAGGGCACTAAAAACACATTTGTTTAGTGGCTATTCAGTTGTAGATGTTCGATGAATCATGTACGAATTGTGTGAACTGCTGCTGTTTTATTGCATAACTTATTCTGATACATAGTTTTATTGCATCAGTTATTTGCAAAAATAACTTGTATAATTTTACAGCATTCTGACATATTGTTTAAGTACTGCAGGCTTCTTAAACAAATACAAATAACAGAGCTCTCATGAAAGGTTTGCGCTAAACATCAAAATTCATGGGTATCTTTTTCCAGATCTAATAAAAGCTTCCTTTATTAATCCAGATTCCATCCTGATTTTCAAAACCACAGAGGGAAAATAAGTGTCAGTTTCCCACTGCAGGCTCACATTTACTAATGTTTTTTAATCCATATCCCTATAAATGAAAAAAAAAAAATTACACCTTTTTTTGCAATAAACATTTATTGAAGAAATGTTATCGTTAAACACTAACCAAGTTGATAATACAGTACACACTGAATGAAATACATTTGACTGTCCATTTACTGCACAGTTTCTGTCAAATGGGGTGGGGATGGGGGATCAGAGGGGAAGATGAACAGGTGTGGGAGTAGACAAAGACAAATAACACAGTACATTAAGCTACATGAGGTGATCAGTGCTACATCGACTACATTGACTTCAACTTCTATATTAACGAGCAGTTGTCAATGCCGAGTGTTTGCTTGCTGGCATTGGCATTGGTAGTGTAGAAGTTACAGAGCTACATAATAGGAATGGCAGCGAAGTATTGAACTGAAGCCAACCCGACCACCACCCTGCAGAGAGTGACAGGCATTGGGGTGTGCCTTTGGGTCGTCAGGCATAACGACCACACCATTTCACCACACCCTACCCTGCAGACACTGACAAGTGTCACTGTGCCTTGGGTCTTTGGCCCTTATGCGCACCCCATTCCATCAGGAAATACGGTGAGATGGGTGCGGTATAGGAGAATGGGATGAAGTTTGGGCCCGAAGAGTCCGAGGCACACTTTGATGCCTCTCACTGGCTGCAGGGTGTGGATGGGGGTGGAATGGTATGAGCATTACAGGCAAGAATCGCAAGTCACACCCCTGATGCCTGTCATTCTCTACAGGGTGGGCGTTGGTAGGAAACCTAGCGCCTCAGATATTCATTGGCATTTTCCTCCAAATTTTCAACATGTTTTTTGTGACCCTCACCTCATGAACAGTGGCAATATCAGTTTGTTAGCCGAAAACTGCTTTTGCACAGCGATTACGGCATTTGGCACCACAGGTGCAAAATCACATTCCGAACAGGATGTGAATAATGACAGCGGTACCGTTCATGGGGAGGTGGAAAAATGGTATGTTGAAAATCTGCTATGAAAATCTTAAAAAAATGGTGAAGTCACAAGCGTGTGTAGAAACTGTGCAACGACACCGTAATGTAACTAGTTTGGGAATTTTTTTTACAGCAGATTGTTAACACAGGCATTTTGGGACCTCCAATCATGAACAGTGTCAGTGTGATTTTCTTTATCTGTCCTGAACAATGATTTCCCACAGCGACCACGCATTTCTGCGCTAAAAGTGTGAAAACACATTTTGGCCATGTTGTATAAAATGACAGCTGTACTGTTTCTAAGGAGGTGTGGAAAAATGCCACTGGTGAAAATCTGGACTGAAAATATTACAAATTCATGAACTTATGAGGGTGCGTGGAAACTGCGCAATGCTCACTCGTAACACAGTCATTTTATGGAGTTTTGTCACCAAATTTTCAACATAGCCATTTTAAGACCTCTGCTCATGACCAGTGTCACTGTGATTTTCTTAATCTGTCCCAAACATTGGTTTCGCACACCGACTGTACCATTGTGTGCTACATGTGCGGAAGCACATTTGAGCAAGATGTGAAAAATGGTAGCTGTACTGCTCATAAGGAAGTGCGGTAAAATGGCACTGTTGAAAATCTGGTGTGCAAATATTACAAATCGCAAACTTGCCAGCGTGCGTAGGAACTGCTCAATACACGCTCGTAAAACAGTCATTTTTAGGAATTTTTTCACCAAATTTTCAACATAGCCATTTTAAGACCTCTACTCATGAACAGTGTCACTGGGATTTTCTTAATGTGTCCTGTACATTGATTTCACACACAGACTGCGCCATTGTGCGCTACATAGGCGGAAACACGTTTTGGGTGAGATGTGAAAAATGACAGCTGTACTGCTCATAAGGAGGTGTGGTAAAATGGCAATGTTGAAAATCTGGAGTGAAAATACTGAAAATTCACGAACTTATGAGCGTGCGTAGGAACTGCGCAACGCACGCTTGTAAAACAGTCATTTTTAGGAATTTTTTCACTAAATTTTCAACTTAGGCTTTTTGAGAGCCCACCTTATGAACACTGGCAGTGTCATTTTGTTAATGGGTCCCAAAAGGTGATTTCACGCAGTGACTGTGATATCACCCTTCAGGCTCGATTAACGCCAGTGCAAGAATTCATGAGGAGGGGTCCCAAAAACCCCATGTTGAAAATTTGGGCCCAAAATTCCCAAAAATGCCTGAGATATGCAACAAAGTTGAAAAAACCCTATTTATTCCATTATACAGCTTACCGGCATTTCCTCAGTTCTCGGTCGGGTTTGAAGAGTGCAGACATGTTCCTGGTCCACCGATGATCGTCGCGCCAAGCTCCGGAGGTAAGTATGGGGTGAGGTGGGGGTGTGGGGAGGCAGGGTGCACAGTGGGTGGGTGCGGGTTGTGGGGGGAGTGGGAAGACTGTGAGGGAAGGTTTTCTTCTTTACAGGTTTTTAGACAACGTGGGATGTTTGCCACACTGGGGTGGGCTCCCAGTGTGACAGCTGGAAAGGCTGTTTGGGGGGGCTGGAGCTGACGGGGGATTGGGCACCCCCATCGGCCATAACATGCTTTGCCACGCTGCGGTGGGCTCCCAGTGTGGCACATGGAAGCTTTTTGTGGGGGCGTGCAGCCATGGAGCCCGATGGGGGATTGGGCACCCCGTTGGCTATGACAGTTCTTGCCACGCGCAGGGTGGGATCTCAGCGTGGCACCTGGACAGCTGTTGTTGGGGGGTGTGGAGCGGCGGGATTGAGCACCCCCGTCGGCCTCACAGTGTGTGCGTGGGGGGGGGGAGTGCATCAGTATGCAATATGCATGCTTGAGTGTGTGTGTGGGGGGGAGAGCTCTGCTCACTGAAGCGGAGCTCTCCCTTTCAACTGTATGCCACTGCATTTTCCTGCTATCATAGACAGCTGCAGCAGTGATTGGTGCACTGCGACCGCGCCTGCAAACACACTGACTGAATTGGAAGATGCTGACACACCTCTAGAAAACTCGTATGATGGCACTATGTTTCTTGCAAATGCATGCAAGCAAACATAAAAAGAACAACAAAAACTTGAAGCACCCATTCTGGATAGTATGCAGTATGTTCCCATAACAGCTCAAACATCTAAAGAAATGATGCCACTCACCAAATCATATAAAAAATGATTTATTTCATTACAAAAAAACATATTTTAGAACTTTTAAAATACAAAATAAAGTACAACATATGTGTGCATGGTGAATGACAAGACAATTCAGCAGCGACCAAAGAAAGCACAGCAGCATTTTATATATTCTGTTATGCTGCCATTATATTTTTGTTTGCTGCTAAATTGTTTTGCCATTCACCATGCACACATATGTTGTACTTTATATTGCATTTTAAAAGTTCTAAAATATGTTTTTTGTAATGAAATAAATCATTTTTTATATGATTTGGTGAACAGCATCATTTCTTTAGATGTTTGAGCTGTTATGAGAACTTTATGCATACTATCCAGAATGGGTGCTTCAAGTTTTTGTTGTTCTTTTTAGTAGGTTTCATGAGAGCACCATTCTATGTGGATGGCTCCCCGGAGCACCTTTCTTCTGTTGGTCAACTTCTATATTAAGCATATTTCATTAGGGTGGTCTGTAATTTGAATAGAAATCATAATCCTTCTTTTTTAACTTGAGTATGCTTTTCCCTCTCACCTAGACTGGCCTCCATTGGCCATATCCCACCCTCAGCCCTGTCACCCTCCATCCCCGGGACGTACCTCCCCAAAGTTTCTCCCTGGCTTTACCTCCCAGGGCAGTGCCTTTGTGAGGGCACATACCACCACTGAACTTTAAGCTCGATGTCTGTGGGTGCCACAGGTCAGCAGTGCAGGGCCTGCAGTGTGAGGTAGGAGGCATCCTGTATGGTTTGATATTTTCTGTGTTTTTCCCCAAGAGGCATGGCATGCAATGACATCAGGGTACACATGCAGATATCTGCCACATCTCTCAATTCTGCCAGTTCTTGCTGTTGGACCCCTTGGCTTCTGCCAGTGATCAGTTGTGCACCGGGAACTTCCTCCCTTGCCTCCCATTGAAGGAAAGCAGTCCATAGGATGCTCGATCCTCTTCCCTAGGCCAGCCCTCTGACTTCCGGGCTTGCTTCCAAACCCAGGTCATCGATGTAACAAATGATAGTGCTACTGCTTTGTAGGCGGGCACGTTCATCTTTTTTTTTTTCCTTCCAAGTAACACACTTTTAAATGAGAGATTTAGAGCAATACATGATCAACATACTGTATACAAAAATTTGCATGCTGTACTTTGTGGTCACCAAGCAAAATAAAAACATAATATACATAACCTGATAATTTTGTGCAAGCTCCCACAGGACAGGCTGGATGCATGGATTGTGTTTTTCCAGGTCAGCAGAGTGGTGCTGAAAATCACTTTATGTTGCATGATTGACACCTATTTCCCTCTGATTTCAATGAAAAGAGAAACATTGTCACCCATAACTTCACACTGTTATTCACAGGAATTATATCACTTTAGGGAGAAACAGTGTATTTACTGTGATCCACACACATGAATTCCAGCATGCAACACTAATATAGTGTATGGTCCTGCCCTATTGTCAGGGCCCCTAGTGCTCTGTGGCAGAATTTTCCAGTTTCTGCGGCAGGACTCCTTGGCTTCTGTGGCAGCATTTTCTGATTTCTGCATGATTTATTCATTTGTCTGGCAGAACGCAGTCCTGCCATTGGTTAAATATGTTGTGATGTCATTGATGCGGAGCACCGAGGAGGGGTTTCAGGATAAACGTGATGGAGAAAGGAAGCCTGACACTATGGAAAAACAGTATATTTGAATGAAAATTCATGAAAACCAATGAATTCTGCGGCACTATGTATGTTCTGTGGCATGCTGCAATTCTACAGAAAATTCCGCAACCGCAGAATTGCAGAATTCCAGGGGCCTTGCCTATTGTGTATTGAAATCAACAGAAATACAGGCTTGTAGTACCATCGTTGTGATGTCAGGATGCTGTTTTACCATCCTGAGTATGTCACCACGATGATACAACAGAACAGAATGCTGTCGTGCCACAGCTTCAAATGGCATCCGTGATTGCTTTCTTTTTTATCTTGTTTCTGCTCTTCTCTGACAGGTACCTGTTATAAATCCAATCCAACCAGGCATCTTCATGGCCTGACTGTTCCTTGTACAAGATGTCTTCATCACAATACTTTCTGCCTACCAGTCACATGACCTGCTTCAGAAGACCCGTTCACAGCAGCGTCTTGCGTTGTTTGTGTACATTTTGAACTTTTGTATATTTATATTTTGTTTTTGACACGTTGAGTCATACAATTTTATAGCATTTCTTGTTATGTAAACAGTTCAAAAGTGTAATAAATAGTTCAATCAACATCAAATGTCTCAGTGCATTTTTTCAAACTGAGGTAAGGGTGTCTGATGCTTGGTACCGGGGTGGGGGGAGCAGTATGAACAGGAACAAATTTTTCTTTTGGAATGCTTTTTACACAGAACAATCACTCCATACACTATACAAGATAATGTATGGGTGACAGTTAAAAAGCTCACTTTGTAAGCTTCTTGAGGTTGTCATGATAACCATAGACCTCCTGAGCTGTGCTCTCAAGGTCTAGCAGGTTGTCATGGCAACCTCTCAAAGCTTACATAGCGTGGTTGTTAACTGTTACCCATATATTATCCTTTCTATAATACTGACCCGAATCTCCCCCACAACAGAAAATATTTGAATGCATGAAAACTGAATGAAGGACATGCCTTATAAAACAATGCAAACATACAACTAAACTACTGTAGCCATCTGGACCCCACCCCCTTGCAGAAAGACCTCCAACTGTTTTTCTCAGAATCTGATTAATGGTTCTCCTGCCAAAAACTTCTTTTAAACTACAAAAAGAAAAACAAAGTTATAGTATTTGCCAATCCACATAACAAATACAAAGGCATTCCCTTAAATATTCTTCACTGCCAGCTCTCACCCCTGGAACAGGTGACTCACTTCAAATACCTTGGCGTCACTCTGGTCTCAACCCTCTCCTTCCAGGAGCATATTGACCAGGTATGTAAGGTGGTAAATATCAGGATTGGCCTTCTCTGTAAGCATAGGTCTTGCACGACTTCTGAAGCCCAGTGTCTGGCTGTTACCTGCTCAGTATTATCCATAGTCGACTATGGCATTGTTATATATGGATCTGCTGCTGATTCATCCCTTAGAAGGATTACGGTCTCCCTGAACAAAACATGTCATCTGGTCACCAGTTGTAACTGGCTCACATACACCTGTGAGCTATATAAACAAGCGGACTGGTTGAATTTTTAGGGAAGGCTTGCTTATCACATCTGCCTGCTAGCCAAGAAAATATCCACTGGATTCCTTCCTTCTACCACCCAACATCTCCTTACATTGGCCCCTGCTATCCATTCTACCAGAAACTCCTCTAAAACAGCTTACTTAGTTCCATTTTGTAGGACCTCCTTGGGGCAGAGGGCTTTCATGTACAGAGCTCCTCTCTGGCTCAGAAACATAGAAACATAGAATTTGATGGCAGATAAGGATGGCTTGGCCCACCTAGTCTGCCCATTTTCCTACCTAACAGATAAACTGCAGATCCTAGTTAACCAACAGCTTACTTCCTCCTACCCCCCACTAGGACTGCCTTATGTCTGTCCCATGCATTCTTGAATTCAGTGGTTTGTCCCTGGAGATCTCCTCTGCCTGTAAACTTGGTCCATTCAAATATATGCTCATACAGCATCTCCTTGCTGCCAGTCCCTGTGTCTGTTTCTAGCGCCTACATATATCTCTTTTAGTTACACACCAAACCCTGAACTTCCTCTAAGGTAGGCAATGGGCAGGATTCACAAAGAATGCCAAAAATCCCACAGCAGCAGGAAAAAGGCCTGTATCACTGCGGAAATGCAGTTGTGTGATAGTCATAAAGAAATTTTGAGCAGGTGCAGAATTTCGTAAAATCCCTGCAGCTGCAGAAATTCAGCAGCTGCGGAAATTGTGCACGTGCTGAAAATCCTCAACTGCGGATCTACAGCTGCAGAAATAGCTTAGGAGGCACAGCAACAGTGAACTTAATTAGCTGGAACAGCAGACTTTAACAGGGCTGCCATAGAATGAAGCTGAAAGCCCGCACAAAGAGACCAGCAGCCAGTTCCTCAACTGGGACCACTGCAGCACCTCAGGTACCAGCAATACCATGGCACCACAGTGGCCAACTGTCACTGCTGGTCCTCCCTCCCTCCTCCCTCCCTGGGGTGTTCCTGTTGCTTGCTGGTGTAGCCCTGCACATCAACACCCCGATGGTGAAACACAAAAAAAGACCATTATGGTGACAGTTGCTGTAATAGTCCTTTTTTTTGAGAAATCTACAAAATACCAATGCCTCAAATAACATTTCTCAGTCAGTCTTCAAATGTGCTTAAGAAGACATTCCTTAAATTAATTAAAACACTTTAATCACTAACCCGGTAAATAAAACACACCTAATTGTAGCATACAAAACCTTAACTAGTTGCTCAAGGAGGGCACACACTCACAGTTTTCAAGTGAACAGTTATAATAAAGAAATTAGACAACTTATATTGTTCTTTGAAGGATTAGATATGATTCTTTCAACTAAGGGTGAGAGAAGTTTGTCATTGGCAAAGTCAATTGAACTTCAACTTGGGCTCCATTTTGGTTTTGCTTTCACAATTTGGCTAAACCCCTTTGGTTCCGAATGCAGTAATTGGCATGGGTTAAACCGATTATACATATGGGTGGTAATAGAAGCCCTGAGGTCAGCAATGGATATGTGTCACACTAGAGCAGAGGTTCTCATTTGGTTATGCATGCCTTCATAGAGAGTCCCACAGCTCTTTCAGGGGAGGCACAGACAGATCTGGAAATCTGGCAGTGGCAAGGATATATTCATTTTTTGTATTGTTTCATTACTCTGTATCTCCTCAACTCCTTCACAGTACATCATCACAGCATCAGCAAGTCTTTGGGCCAGTAAGGAAGGGAGTAGATATTGACCAATCAGTGGCGACCTTGGGGAGGTATTGTCCAGTAAGTGGCTTAAAGCAGCCAATCAGATCTGTAGAATTGCCAGTCTCTCCTGGCAATAAATAGGCCCACTTAAGACTGCTTTTCCTTTTTGACCTACCCTGCTATCTTTACTTGACCACACTTAATTGGATGCTTTTAACACCCTCAATGAAAAATGAAACAGGACACTAAACAGGATCTGACCCTCTGGAGTGATCTTGTTAATCTCTGCTACCACTGATCCCCTGCTTACAGGGTCATTCAGCCTGCTGAGCACTGGTTGCTGCAGAACCTCTGCCAACATTGCTCGCCCTCCAAATGAGACTTTCTACAATTTTACAGGCCCCTGCTTGCTCGTGCCAATCCCAGCTGCTGTCCAGAGGAGTTTCTCCCACCAAGAGGATGATCTGAAAATCCCGACCTCCACCATCACCACTGAAGGACCCGACCAAAATGACAGCCACAGCTCCAAGAGGAACAACAACTTGATTGGTGAAGGTATGGCTTATGAAGCAATTTCAAAAATATTTATAACAAAGTGCATAATATTTCTGGCAGTTACTGTTCTGAACAAGCAAGGGGTGGGGGTTAAAAATGTCCAAATGCAGAAGGGTTGCACTACGTGGGGGCAGGGAGTGGGTTAAAACAAAATGCCACTTTTTCAATACCACAAGCATAAGCAAGGGGGAGAGGTTACAATAAAATGAACCTTTAGCAATACTGCAGCTTTCGCTAAACAGGGGTGTATAGGGGTTGAAATAAAATGGTAAAACAAAATGTGCCTTTTTTGAATACTTAGGCTTGAACTAAGCATAAGGTGAGGGTTCAGACAATACATGCCTTTTTTGGAAAATTGTGGTGTGTGTGTGTATATGTGTATGTGTATATGTGGGGGGTTACAATACAGGATACAGGCAGCTGTGAATTGCCAGTTGTGTGTTTTAAGGGCAGGAAAGGAGCATGCAATGAATGCTGACAATGACGATTTATAATAGTCATTGATTCTTAGATGCTCATGCGACACGCAAGCTAGGCACAAGCTTAAGCCACATTGCTGTATGACTTGCGTGGTGACAAGAAAGACTGATAACATCATTTCCCCTGTTGACAGACCACACTATCTCAATGAGAGACCTTGTGTCATATACAGTATGTGGGATGGAGGTAAATCCAAAATCCTGAATTGTCTGTATATGTGGTGATGGTGAGGGCAGAGGGCAGAGGGGCTGATTGGAAGGAAGGGAGTGAGGAGTGAGGCACCAGATTATTAGTATGGTGGTGGTGGGGACAAAATAAGGGTGTTAAAAGCAGAGTGAAGTGAAACTGGTTTTCGGGGAGTAGGGCCAAATTGTGGTTTTGAGCCACAGTGAGTTTGAGTGAGGGGCACTGGCTTTATTTATTTATTTTGAAATCTTGGGTAGCACCAGCGAGCAGATGCTCATTAATTGGTTCCACATCAGTTAACAAGTACAGAGTGATACATAAACATTCAAATACAGAGTGGTTCGGTAGCAAATATACAAACACATGTTATGGTACAACAATACAGATAAAGTACATGATTACACTATACTGAGGCATTGTACAATGTATGCCCATGTCAAGGAGAGACAAAAATCAGTAGAGTAGACAGAGGGAGGAGAAGGGGGGAGAAGATGGAGAGGTAATGGTAAGAGGAAGGGGTGGGAGGGGGTAGGAGGTGGAGGGGTAGGGAAGAGAGGTTATGGGTGTGGAAGCACCATGGGAGAGGACGGTGGGTCAGTGAAGTGCAAGGTCAGATCTACCCAGTGGAACACTGACAGGGTTAAGAAGTGCTAGAGGGCAAGTGCAGACTATGGCAATGGGGTTACTGACTTGAGGCAGAATTTAGTTGGGGCAGGCACAGGTATCCATGGTGAGAAGGTGTTGGCACAGTTTGTGTTCAAAAGAGCCAATCATTGCTGCATCACAGATGTCCTGAGGTAGCGCATTTGTCCAGAGCGGGGCCCAGAATGAGAAACCCCTCTGAACCAAGGTAGTGTGGCACCTTGGCACATGGAATACGTGACAGACAGTGCTTCTGGTTTGCTTTGTGCTCTGGGAAGGGGTCAATAGGTTCCGTACTCCTGGTGGTAGAAGGTTTAAGGAAGCTTTTTTGGCAAGAAGGCAGGTTTGGTACCTGATTCTTCCACTGAGCTGTAGCCAGCCAGCCATGGTATAGAGATCACAGATGTGCATGAATTTTGCAGCACCAGTGAGGAGACGGCAGGCCTTGTTCATTGTGGTTGAGATGAGGTGGAGGGCTATATCTGTTGCAGATCTGTAGATTACCAGCCCATAATCTATGAGTGAGATGACTGAGCTATTGATGGCAGTGCTCAGGGCTTCATGTGTGAGACAGTGCCTGTGCCAATAGAGGTTCCCAATTCTGGTATTGATGGCCCTTGCGGTAATGTCAATGTGCTCGGCATATGATAGGGTGAAATCGACAGTGATGCCTAGGAATTTGAAGTGCCAAACAAGTTTGAGAGTGGCACCCCAATATTCATAATTGCAAGTGGGAAGGCTCTGTGTTTGCTTTGTTGGGTGGAGAACATAATGGTCTTGGTCTTTTTATAATTCAAGACCAGTCTATGGTCCTTAAACCACTGATCCATAGATGCAAAAGCACTTTGTAGACGCACCTCCAGACATTCAGGGTATTGACTGCTGGTGAATAAAACTGCATCATCTGTAAAGGAGCATTTGACATGAGCTAGCGGTCGGGAGCTGATTTAAGAATAAGCTGAACAGCAGTGGTCCTAATATGGATCCTTGCGGTACACCAGATCTGATAGGTCTGCTGTCAGAGATCACATCCCCAACCCTAACCTGCTGATAGCAGTTGCTCAGGTAGCTAGTGAACCAACCCAAAGTTTTCAGAGGAGAGTCCAGAGTCAGCCAGTTGCACAGTGTGGTGGGGTGCGAGACAAAACATGTCCTTAAATGGAGAGATCTTTATTTTTTGGGCGGGGGGATCCAACTTGTGTTGGGAGACAGTGAGAACCTAAATGGGAGTGGGCCCACAAATATAATGTACGATTGAGCAATTCTGAAGGGTAAAAGGTTGCCACTCATATTATGGTTCCACTGGGAGGTGTGCATTCTCTGTGTTTTCCTGTATTGCCAGACATGATTTGGGCCAGGACTGCACTGCTCACATACTGAGCTGCCCCAAAAGTCATACACTGCACTGGATCCTTGCTGTCTTCATGTGACTGCTGTCTTCAAAGCATGTTTCAATTGCTCTATAGTTTTTAGAAGTTTATATTTTTCTCAGTGACTATTTCTTGTGTTTATGCATGTAATTTAGTCATAGTGGTGCCTATGCACAAATGGGTGGGAAATACGTGCTGGAGGCGTGTACCCCGCCAGCGTAGCTCTACACCCATGGACAGGTGAGCACAAGCTGGTGTTCACTAATGGCCACGACCTGTCTGTGGCTCTGCCTTCTGGTGCGCAGGACTCCACAGGGTGGCCGAGGGTGGAGCTGCGAAGCCAGGCAGGCATTCAATGGGATGCCCATCCTGGGTTGAGGAGTGGATCACCTATGCAGGTCAGTGTGGGTCCAGGTGTGTGAATAGCACCTGTAGGCACCCAGACATGTGTAGCAATGTCTCTGACTGCAAGGGATCACAGGCCAAGCCCCTGGTGCTCGCACACACCAGCCTCGACCCTTGAACACCAACAGCCCCACCCCACCACATGACAGCCCTGACCCTGGAACAGAAGCGGACCCCCACCCCACCCACATGATAGCCCCAACCTGGACCCCTCCACTCCACCACATGACAACCCTAGCCCCGGAACAGGTGACCAGTACGATTGCCACCTCCATACCTGGTGGCCGCCGCCCCCCCCCGCACATGCCCGGTCCATGAATACCCAACCTGGCCTGATTGTACATAGGTCAGTGACGTGTTTGTGGATTCCAAGTCCCCATCCTGTGCTTGTTCCTGTGTTCCCTGCCCTTGTCCTTGAAGATAATTGTATACATGGCCAGTTTCATTGTTCAGCTTGGGACACACCGGCAAGGCTCCCTATAGCCAGGGTGAACACTCAACCCAGCAGTCCAACATATTGATATGCCCCTCACCAGATCTCCGGTGCTTCTGTTTACTGGGCATCACCCATATCACCACCTCACTGCACACACAGGTGCACCCTACAAACAGCCGGGTTGTCTGTCTGGCAGTGTAGGCTGTTGGCACCCTTTACACCATACGGTGACTCCCCCTCCCACAAAGTGCTCAGTCTGTGTCTCCTGCTCAACTCCTGCTGTCTGGAGCTGCACATGCTTTGTCTGCATCCTGCATACTCTGTGTCAGGGTGCAGGCCTCCTGGGATACCTCACCACCAGAATGCCAATGATGACCCTTCAGGGAAACATAAGCCATCAGATGTCCCATGCAGGCACACCCCATTAGGGTTCCTGCACCCTTGTGGTGGTGGTCCTTCTCATATTCCCACACTAGGGCCAAACCACTGATCGTTCTACACAAGTCCCACTGGCATGTGAGGCATCATGGGTGCCTGGGATCATCCCCTGGTAGCCTCCAAGGTCCTGCTCAGTGTTGCAGTGATGTTGTCACTGTAGCAGAATGTCCCAGCCCACATAACATTCTCAGTCACTGAGCATGGCCAGCACCCATGCTTCCCTGTGGGAGCATACCTCAGGGTTCCCCTGTAGCCTTATCTGTATTCCTGTAGATAGCCACTTGGATATGGCCCCTGGATCTGCTGCTGCTGCTGCATTTCCTCTTTTCCTTTCAAGTCATAGCCTCTAGGTCCGTGTCCCCTGAGAGGGGTATGAGTGTTCAGTAGCAGGGGTTACCGGACCGGTCTGTAAGTGTGCATGCAATCAGTCAAGACTGTCTGCTGGTACAGGTGACAGTAAGACAATGGTTTGACACCAGGTGGTTGACAGTAGAGCATGCTCCTCGAGAATGTGCTTTGGGTGCACTGATGAGCATTCCCTTGATGTTAGTGTCCCTTACCATTAATTAGTCTTGCCTGTGAGAACATCGACATGATGACCACCATTATGCCTTCTCTGCAGGTGGACCTGTTAGGTCAGTGGCAGTGTTATCAGTACCCACATGTATTGCCCTCCGTGAAGGAGGTTGGGATCCTCTGGGATAGCACCCTTACTGCCTGATCGTCAAGACCATTCCATGTTAACCCGGTTACCAGTATATGAAGTGGTGGTCAGTGGGCTACTTCCCACCTGTGGCACCACCCCCCAACACCGACATCATACCTGCTGGTCAGTGCCACTGCCCTGGATGGCTAGAGGCACAGCCCTCCCCACACAGGGCTAGGGCATAAGTGTGTGTGTGGGGGGGTTACCGCAGTCATGGGGCTGGTGCCCCAAGTGTTGTGGGGGCAGCAATGCTGGGGAGGGACATGACTGTGTACTGTTGGTGGGTGGGTGGGCAGGCATGGGGCATGTTTGTGGGGTTCAGCTGCTGTGGGACTGGAGCTGTTCACCAGGACCAGGTGGGTGCCTATTTTCACACCCATGCATACAGTGGAGATGGCGGGGTCCCCCCTGCCATATCCTGCACTCCCCTATGCTACCCTGTGGCTGGCACTATGCACCTTTGTGAATGGCGTGTAGGGCTGGCACACCCTCATCTGCCCCACCCCATTGCTGTCCACACAGCCAGGGGATCAGGCATGTAACTGTCTTGCGCCATGACAATGAATGCTGTGCAGGGTCTGCGGGACCCCTCTCCATGGCATTCACTCATATCGATGCCTATGCTTCTGGTGTCTGTGGTGCATAGGCATCATGCATAGGGCCCAGTGTTTGTAACAGTTTGGACAGAACATATGGGTATGTTATTTATTTTCCCACTATAGCCCAGCTGAGATGTATTATTTCATTTCCAGTGGGAACCTACAACTACCCATTTCCACAGCTGGGAGGTCTGGAGCACTGAGAGATGAACTGACTTGCCCAAGGTCACAGAGGGAATGTCTGACTTGAGTGGGGGTTGAATCTGCAATCTCTCAGTTCCCAAGTCTGTGCTCTAACCACTAGACAACACTGCCTCTTGTCTTATGTCACATCCTCTCCAACACCGAGGAATAGTATCCAAGGGATACATGAACACTAGACAAATCCTTTATTCATGGGATTAAGTAGACATACTGGACATGTCTGACTCTTTCTAACTGCTGAAGAACCTGGACCTGCTACAAGCCTTCAGTCCCATATTTTGTCCATCCTTTACCTGTCCTTGCCTTAGTACTTCAACCTATATCTTCTTTCCACTCCCACTATGGCAAGTCATGTCTTTTTTCCTGCTCATGGGAAGCTCTATTTGCTGCTGTATTTTATTTAAATAATTAGTGGAACTCTGTAGTTTTCTGTCTATTACCCCACTGGCCAAAGCATGTGAAGACACACACACTCTGAAAATTGTATGGCAAATTGGGGAACACAGTTGTCATTTCTCTGGATTAAGTTTCTGGAAACTCAACAATCTACAGCACTTGCTTGTTAAGTGAATCTGGCAGGTGAATCTCATTCAGCCAACAACTAAATATTTTCCTCTAAACAGATCAGTAATTTTTTGTTTTCCAGTATGTTTCCTGACTTTGTGTCTTTCCATTGGTTGCTTAGGTAAAAGACCATTACTAAGTTGTTGGACACAACTTTGTCCAGTTTGCTTCTCAGCAACTCTACAAAATGAAGAGACAATAGGACAGCTAGTTTCTAATTTACTGATTAGAAGCTTTCTTGCCTGAAGACACCATGATCCTTGGCCAATTTGAGTCAATTTGCATGGCATATCACCTCCACCACCTGTCAGACTAGTATTTGTAGTGACTACCTCCCACACTGGAGGATCAGTGTTATCCCATGCAACAGGTTTACCCTCCCAACCCATCAAAAGTCTTATCTTGTCACTCCATATGGGACTGGGGATTTATAGGGCAATGACTAAAAGGGGAAGATTCATGAACAGCACCCCGACAATCAGAAGATGCCCAAAATGTTATTTTAAAAAATGTATTGGGCTAACCTGTAGGTGGCACCAGTTCAGAGATATACATTGCTAACTCTGCCCTGTGCCGACTCAAATCAGCAGCTATTTCATGGAATCTTGAGACATGGCTGGGGAAGTTTTATGCCTAATAACACAGATTCCCAAGCCATGACATCACTCGCTGTCTCAAGATTGCATGAAATGGCTGCTGCCTTAAATCATCATATAAAGGAAAAGGGGAAATTGTTTAACCAGGAAAGGCACACTAAGCTGGAGCTTGTTTCCAGGTGCAACCTGGGAGCACAAGGAAATTAAGCGACTTGCTTAGGGTCACATAGTATGCGGGGCTGATGAGATTCAAACCCAGGTCTCCAGGTTTGCACCTCAGTGCCCTTAACCACTACACTATACTGCTTCCAGAATGGCAGAATTAATAATACATTTCTCTGGACCACTGCCACATTCAGATAAGCCCAATTCTTTTTCAAGAGTGTTCTGAGTACTTTCTCCCTGTTAGGGACACTGTTCATAAAAATGTCCCCCTTTAAAAGCTAAAAAGCTGGAGACTCTCTTATATGGAAACAGGTAAATGCAATTACTGTAGCTCAATAAGCTGCCATGTGCCTCCACAGCTGCAAACATTACCAAGCACTTGGGTGAGCTTATCAAATAACCATAGAAAAGCATGACGATAGCAGGTGCAGTCTATTTTCATGATAGAAACTATTTCCTCTGTACAGCACTGAAATGTGCCCCCAGGTGCTCTACTGTGAGGGTAAGAGAATGATTTTGACATAAGTGATTGCACAAATGTGGATTTCAATGAACTGGATCATTCCTTGTACTATGGACTGTTTTTGACCAGCTGCTTGTCATTTTCATCATGTGTTGCAGTGCTAGTATGAGCAGGGTCTCTTCTTAGAGATGCTGCTAAATGCCTGAATAAGGAAATGCAATTACATTATGATGAGGTTCGAGCCTTTACATGGTTGAACATTTTCAGGCTTTGTTATACAGTATAACATGTGGTAACCTATGGATGGTGCCAACCAAACTGTATAGGGAACAGTTGATACAAAACACCAGATTAAGACTGTCTGGAATAAAAAAAAATATATGGCCAGAGTCAAACAAGTAAATATAACAATTTGTTACCCCCTATTTTTTTATTTTAGTCTTTGGTAATTGGGTAAGGCCCACTAGGCACAAATGCCCGTTTTCACGGGTGACCTGGGAGCACTGGGCAGTCAAGTGACTTGCTTAGTCACACAGTGTGCAAGTGGAGGTTGTGAGAAACAAACTCAGGTCTGATCTGCTGCATGTACAAAGCTCATTCACATCTCGTTCCTCTAACCTCTAGGCTATACTGCCAGTCAAGAAAAGTCATCAATGGGAAAACTATCCTAATACAATAAAATACCCATATCTTAAAGAGATGATTTCACCAGGATGAAAACATCACTTATGCCCTCTGCTACCTTAGAGGTTAGATACAATAATAATAAACAAGCATTTGTCAATGCCGAATGTTGTCACACTGGCATTGGCAGTGGCAGTGGCGGAGCTAGAGAGATGCATAGTGCTGTGATTTTGTTAATGTGTCCCAAAAGGTGATTTCCTACTACGAGCATGCCATTGTGCACCACAGCTGTGGAAACGCATTTTGGGCAGGCTGTGAAAAATGGCAGCTGGACTGTTGACAAGGAGGTGTGCACAAATGCCAGTGGTGAAGATGTGGCATGAAAATATTGCAGATTTATGAAGTTACAAGGGTGCCGCGAGGCGCTGGCCACCTTGCGCTTGCAACACAGTCATTTATGGACTTTTGGCACCAAATTTTCAACATAGGCATTTTAGGACCTCTGCTCATAAACAGTGTCACCGTCATTTCCTCAAACTGTCCTGTAAACTGATTTCACACAGCAACCATGCAGTTCTGTTCTGGACATGTGAAAACACATTTCAGCCAGCTGTACCATTTTTAAGGAGGTGTAGAAAAATGCCAATGATGAACAGCTGGAGTGAAACTCTTACAAATTCACAAAGACACGAGCGTGCGTGCAAACTACGTAATGCATGCTCATAAAACACTCATTTTATTGATTTTCATCCCCAGATTTTCAACATAGGCATTTTAGGACATCTGCTAATGAACAGTGTCACTGTCATTTTAATAATGTGTCTTGAACACGGACTTTCCACAGCGACCACGTTATTATGCGCTGGAACTGCAAAAACAGATTTTGGTCAGGATGTGAAAAATGACAGCTGTACTGTTCATTAGGAGGTGCAGAACAATGGCACTGTTGAAAATCTGGAATGAAAATATTAAAGTTCGCGAACTTATGAGCATGCATGCAAACTGCGCAGCGCACGCTCGTAACGCAGTCATTTTATGGAGTATTGTCACCAAATTTTCAACACAGGCATTTTAGGACCTGTGCTCATGAACAGTGTCACTGTCATTTTTGTAATGTGTCCCGAACATTGATTTCCCCCAGCGACCGCGCTATTCTGTGCTGGAAGTGCGAAAAAACATTTTGGCCAGGATGTGAAAAATGACAGCTGTACGGTTCACAAGAAGGTATGGTAAAATGCCAATATTGAGAATCTGGCATGAAAATATTGTGAATTCACTAACTTATGAGCGTGTGTAGCAACTGTGCACATGCGCTCGTAAAACAATAATTTGGGGATTTTCCCACCACATTTTGCAATATAGGGTTTTTGAGAGCTCCCTCATGATCAGTGGCACTGTCATTTCATTACTCAGTCCTGAAAGGTGATTCTGTGCAGTGACTGCGAAATCACCTTCGGGACTGAACTCTACATAAGACAGTGACAGAATTCATGAGGAGAGGTCCAAAAACCCATGTTAAAATTTGGTGTCAAATTCCCAAAAATGCTGAGATATGCATCAAAGTTGAAAAACCCTATTTATTCCATTATACAGCTTACTGGCATTTCTTCAGTTCACAGTCCGCTTTGAAGAGTGCAGACGTGTTCCTGGTCCACCGAAGATCATCACGCCGGACTCCGGAGGTAAGTATGGGGTGAGGGTGTGTGTGGGGAGGCAGGGTACACAGAGGTTGGGTGCAGGTGGGGGGAAGGGAGACTACGAGGGACAGTTTTGTTTTAGAGGTAAAAAATGAAACATTGTGGGACAGTTTTTTTTTTTTAGGGATTTGGCACGCTGGGATGGGCTCCCAGCATGCCACCCAACTGTCTGGGGTCTGTAGCCGACGGGGATTGGGCAACCCCATCAGCACACAACACAAGGGAGGAGGAATTTATGTCAGCGAGGTTGGGCTCCCAATCAGCACAAGGAAGTGAGGGGTGGAGAGCCAAGGGGACTGGGCACCCCTGGCAGCATCTCAAATGGGGGTGCTTTATGCCCATGGGGTGGGCTCCCAAGTGACACATACATAGGGGCAGGGTAAACTGACAGGGGGATTGGGCACCTCCAAAGTCGGCAGTTTGGTGGCCAGTGTGCCACCATGTTCATAATGTCAGTGAGCACATCAAGGGAAGGTCTGCTGCATCTGACTAGCTTTGCTCGGATTGCAGCGGATCTTTTCTTAGATGTGCTCACCACATTATGTATGCATGGTGTGGCGCCAGCATGCAGGCTGATTGGGGAATGAGGGACACACCTACTGATGCATGCCCCGCATTCGCCCAACAGCGGCCGCACCTCCAAATCTGCACTACTGCAAGATGTTGTCTGCACAAGTGTGCCAACATGAAAAGGAAAGTCATGTTCTTCAGTCTGTTGTGAAACAGAGACAGCTAAGCATTACCTTATATATTGCCTGGCTGTATGAAAAAATGAGGGACAGTACAATTGGCCCTATAATGAATGATAACAATATACTGTAGTTAGACCCAACCTCACTTTAATATATCTGTCTTGGTTGCTCCAATTGGCATGCTGCTGTTACCCTAAGATGTCTCTTGATTTTCCCTTGACTAGTGTATTGTTGCATTATTGCTCAAATGTGAGCACCAACATCTACATTATATTTATTCTGTCTATATTATTTTTGTTGTAACCTTGTGTAAATTGCTGTAATTTTTTAGAATGTATGCCTGTTTGTTCACTACTCTCATTGTGATCATGTGACTTTGTATTTGCACTATTCCCATTTCCCCTTCCCTCAGGATGCTCCTGGAAATGAGCAGTTCTGCTCAGTATGCCTTCCTGGTGAAACGTTTGAATGAATAAATAAATAGAATCTGTTAAAGGGGAGGGAAGAAACAAATCTAAGATGAAGTTGCATACTTAGCATACAGTACAAAGTTAAACAGATAATATGGAAATTGAGTCAAAGCAGAAAAAAGAAATCAGAAGAACAGGTGTACTGGAGAATGTAAGCAGCTTATTGAATTTGTTACACTGGATCATACCTGCTGATGTATTACTATGATATCTTAAAATACTTTAATGTTTTGAATACTTTTTAAAATTGCACTCATTGCTTTATTTCTCTGCCAGTGCTGGTCTGTAACTCCTCCTCCACTACCTTTTTAAAAAAGTCTCTATGGGACCATCTACTGACCAACTCAGCCTATAACTGTACTTGACAGAAACACTAATGCTACACTAGTGTATATTTGACACTGTTGCAAATTTGTATTTACTGTGATGTTTCATCTATATGAAATGTTTTATATCCTCTGATAAATCCATGCTACACACTTATTCTGCCACAAAGCAAGTATAGTGTTAATACATTTGACTGTTTATTGTAACTGGACTGACAGTGTTTCTGGTCACTTAATTATTGTATTCAGCTGTGTACCTGATTGTTTTACTGTTACTGGAAATACACCATTTCTGGTTTATTGTTTATTGTATAGCTATTTTTTTTAATGCAGACTTGGCTCTCTCCTTGTTTTGTATGATTTATCCTTCTTTTCACTTAATTATGTGTTTCTTTTACTGTAATCTGTTGGATCATACCTGAAAACTGACATGCACTTATCTAGTGTGCTTAACTGGTGAACAAAAACTAAAATAAAAAAAAATAAAATGTCTTGTTATGAAAAAAGCCAAAAGCAATTAATTGAATGAAATTGAAATGCTGCTAGCAACACCAGCCCTGTCTTTGTAAAGGCTCTTAGTCCTACAGTTGTTCTGCTCCCCGCTTCTTGGATAGCTGCCTCTCCAGTCCTTTCTGAGAATCAAATCAGGGACCTGGGGCATGAAGGCAACAGCTCTAACATTTCAGCTAAAAGGTGAGCCCCCTAAATTTTCCCCAACTGATTCACAGGCTTTCTAGCATCCATGTTCTCCTCTGGCTTGTGGGTAGCCTCATTAAGAGTGGCAGGTGCTCTATCCTGAAGCAATGTGTGCAAGACTTTTGGAACAGATGGAAAAATTGCTCTGGCACAATCGACTCTAACAGTGCATGACATGAATTTGTTTCATACCCTCTGTCCACTGATTACATACCATTTTCATTTCACCATTCACTTTCATGGGAAGTAACATACAGAGGTTTACGCATCTTGCACAGGTGTTGTCTATAATCATCTGACATTAACTTGTAACTCTTCAAAATTGCAGACTTTAATATGTTATAGTCTTTAGAAACATTTTTCTGACAGCTGGTTATATACAGTACTTCCTTAGCCCTCCCCATGAGGTGAGATGCCATCAGTGCTGATAATGTATTTTCTTCTCTGGTATGTGAATTAGAAAGCTTTTCCAAAGTTCTAAGAAACATATCTATATCTTCAGTATCTGACAGTTTTGACCACTGAACACACTTAACTTTTGCTATCAAGCCTGAAACGAGCTTCAGGGCAACATCATTAGTAACCCTCAAATTCATTGGGTTCTGGGTAAGGATGAGTCAATGCCGAATTTGCATTGGGGTGAATGTTCCAAAATCTAATGTTTTGGACACTAGTGAAGTAGGTACATAGGAACTATGTTTCCCATTGGCACTTCCCCACATGATTTGTACTCGCTGCTGATTAGGCTTCAACTCAGTTACAAGGTGATTATTCTGTCATTTAAGGCCCTAAACCGATTGGTCCCATCCTAACTCTGTGATCTGCTGACAACACAACCAGCTGAGAATAGCATTTTGTCTCTAGAGACATAGCACTGCTGGATGTGCCCTGTTTAAGGCCAATGTCTACAGAGTACAGGGAGTTCAGTTGTGGCCTCAGTCCTTTGGAATTCCCTCCATTCTCTTCCCACATCAGTCTGGCTTAATCTGAGAGCCATTTTAAAATGGAAGCTAGAAGGTGGATCTTTGGCAAGGCCTGGGCCTATTGCTTAAGGGCACAGGGTCATAATGTGGCAAGACATTATACCATGGCAAAATCATGCTGCCAATATAGCAATTTCTGCCATGAGGCATAAGATTATCAACTTCGGGGGTTAACTCAGGGAGCGCACAATGTTTAAAAAAAATAAATGTTTCTGGGACCAGGAATTAAACCCAGTCCCATACACAATGCCTGGGTTCCTGCTGCTGTGGCTCAGTCCAGTGAGCCACGGCAGCTGCTTAGTAGAACACACTCCCAGCAGAGGTCTTATCCTCTGCCTGGGAAAGAGTGAATGGTGCAATACTGCATACAGCAGTATACGCGGTACTGCACCATTCACTCACAGCTGCAGCGCTGTACCGGTTTAGCCATAATGTCGTACACTATTAAGCGTGCAACATTATGATCCAGTAGGTTGCTGAAGAAATATTTCCTTCCTTGATGTTCATCTATTGTATTTAAAACATTTAATATTTTATTGATTTATTGTGTATGGTTTGGACTTTGTAATGTCCTTTACGTAACTGGAAAAGTGCTACATTAAAAACCTTCTATCTGGTATAATGAATGATACAGAATAATTTCTCCAGAGGCAATGTTTTTTTCTGTTGTACTACATACTGCATAATGCAAAGTATCTAGAACAACTAGACAGAGGAACAAATAACAGCAATTATAAAATGGATGGCCAAAATCCTCAGATTTGTTTGGCCAAAACCACTTTCAGCTGGAGTGATATCTTAGTACATAATCCTGGTCTAAAAGCAGGTCACGCAATCAGCCAGACAATCAAAATGGATCTATTTATAATCACAATAACACACTCCAAACTGTACAATATCATGGGATAGCATCCTATTTCAGGTGGTTGAAGTTACTTGTCCTATGCCCTCATGTCTCACAGCACACTTAAGATGGGATGCCATCCCCTGATACTACACACCTTGTTGTGTATTATTGCTTAAATATTAACCTCTGAAGCCAGTGTCACTACACAATAAGATATAGAAACATAGAAGTTGATGGCAGATAAGGACCGCAAGGCCCATCCAGTCTTCCCATTTCTTTTTTTACCTTATAAATGTGCCATCGGCCTTTGCTCTGTCAGTGGCCTATCTATTCATACTCATCTGTATTGCTCCCTTATGCCTATCCCATGCCTGTTTGAAGCCCTGAATTGTATTCATAGCCATCACTTCCTGAGGTAGGCCGTTCCATGCATCCACCACCCTTTCTGTGAAAAATAATTTCCTCACATTCCCCCTTAATTGGCCTCCCTCTAATCTCATGCTGTGTCCTCTTGTACTACTATTTTTCTTATATTTAAACATGTTAGACTCTTTCACCTTGTTAATGCCCTTAAGGTGTTTGAATGTCTTGATCATATCACCTCTCTCCCTCCTTTGCTCAAGGGTATACATATTGAGCTCTGTTAATCTGTCCTCTTAAGTCTTCTGATGCAATCCCTGCACCATTTTGGTTGCCTTCTCTGGACTGCCTCAATTTGGTTAATGTCCTTGTGAAGGTGTGGCTTCCAGTACTGCAAGCAGTACTCCTGATGGGGCCTAACCAGTGTCTTGTAAAGAGGGATTATTACCTCCATCTTATGACTTGTGATACCCCTACTAATACACCCTAACACCCCCCTAGCCTTACCTACTGCTTTAGAGGTCTGCTTGGATGATTTCAGGTCATCAGTGATGATGATGCCCAAGTCTCTTTCTTCCTTTTTGACTGCCAGCAAGTCCCCTCCCAGCCTACAGGTGGCTTCAGGGTTTCTGTTCCCCATGTGCATGATCTTGTACTTCTTTGCATTAAATCCCAGTTGCCACTCTTCTGACCATTTGCTAGTTTATCCAGATCTCTTCTCATTCTGCCCACCCATCTGGATCATCTACTCTGTTGCAGATCTTGGTGCCATCTGCAAACAGACAAGCCTTACCCTCTAGTCCATCTGCAATGTCACTAATGAAGATATTGAAGAGGACTGGCCCCAGAACTGATCCCTGAGGTACCCCACTTGTGACTTGCATCTCTTCTGACTGTATACCATTTACCACCACTCTCTGTTTTCTGCCCATCAACCAAGATCTCAGTAATTCCAATCTAAATTGTACAAGTATATGATGAATTTAACAGGAGTACTTTAGTTAAAACAATGAAAGTACACTTGTTATATAACTTTTTCAACACTGCAGTTTTGAATCCAATTCTAAAAAGAAAGCACATTCATAATCGCTTGTGACAGTCAAAATATAAATACAAACCACAGTATTCTACGTGCATGTGTGCACGCGTACCCTCACCCACATACCTTCTGATGGGAAACATTGATGCTGTTCCATTTCCACCAAACAGCTGTTTTGTAAATTAATGATACATTATCCCTGTTTCTGAGATTAAATATTGGGCTCAGCATAAAACCAATATTAAACTATTCATAGCCTCTTTATTTTTCCATGAATTACTGAGAGGAAGAAAAACACCAATTCCCATCTAGCAGGACTGCCAATAGTTATTTATAACTATTAACTTTGCCAGTCCAGATCACTTTGAGTGAATGTGCAGAACTGCTGCATGGTGGTTATCCACATATATTTGTGTGTTTTAATTGCCTGTGACTCTGGGGCTCATCTCTGCATAGGCTGATTGGACTGAAATCAAGCTACCCCCCCCCCCACTCCTTGCCCACCACACCCCAACCAAAATATAGAACTGTACTCAAGTCAGAATCCTAATGAAGGGAGATCTGGGGAATTTGAGGACGCTTTAAATATTCTATTCAAAATGTAATTTAGGCCTTACTGTACAAGTGAGACAAACTGAAATAGTAGAGAATGGAGATCTAAAATGAGTTGATTTCTTTCCAGATGGGTGAATGCTGGCAAGTCTCAAAATGTGTAAAATTTCTCATTTCATCAATGTTTTCTTCTCTTCCTTCATAAAGTCTTGTCTTAGCTGTACTGACACTGCATGAACCATGGTTTTATCAATGTGTTCAGAAAGAGCGTTACAGTTCAGTCCCATATATGCACGGTCTGGTTATTCAATTTCTCCCTTTTTTGTGAGGTGCTGTCTACAGCATAAATAGAAATATTTCCTTATGAACATAGGAACATACAAATTTAGGGAATAAAGCAGCCCGTTGGCCCACGGAGTTCTTTCCCTAAACAGATCGGTGGGAACACCCTGCCACTCCTTTTTTCTTTGCAGTACTTATCAAGTTTTTGCTTGAAGGTACTAAACACAGTATTGCATAATATCACTTGTTCTGGAAGTCTACTCAAAGTGTCCATCACACTTTCTGTGAAGTAGTTCTCCCTGATATTTCCCTTGAATCTTCCTTCTTTCAATGACATTCAGTGCCCCCTGTGCTCCCATTCTTGTTCATTGTAAAGATCTACATTGTGTCTGATGGTGCTTTTCCTTGTAGATACAGTATTTGAATATAGTTGAAACTTAGAATCATGACAATGATGACAGAAAAAAAAAATCAGTTCATCCAGTTTACCCATAATACCCTATCTATGCCCCCAGACCTGTTGTTTATGTAAGGTCATTTTTGTCTGAACTATCCATCCCTCACATTCCTGCACTACTGCCACCCCAGTAACTACTGAACCCTTTATTCTGTCACAGCTGTGCTTGAAGCCATTAATGGTTCTGGCACCCACCTTTCAGTTTGTAAAGTAGTTATTAATTATATTTCAGGAATAATGCCACTCTTGAATCTCCTCTTTTCCAGAAGGACAACACCAATGCTACCAGTCAGTCTTCATAGCCCATGTTTTCCAGTCCTTTAATCAAATTTGGTCAGTTTCTTCTGCACTTCCACAATCCTGTCAATATCCTTCCTCAGATACAGGGTCCGGACCTGTATACTGTACTCAGGATGGTGTTTGATCATTGATCTGTACAGCGTCATTACAATATCTCTTGACCTGCTTGCAAATTTTCTTTTAATACCTATCATGGTTTTGTTTCGCTAGCTGCTGCTAATATTGTTGCCCCAGTTTAAAATTGTTACTGACCATTAGCACTAGGTCCTTTTCCTGCTGAGTTTCGACAGTCTCTGTGTTGTTTAGGTAATAATAGTAGTGGTAATACTGATATTTTTAAGCCCTACTGATTAAGGATGACTAGGGTGTTGCATTTACTGCTACAGTAAGTATCTGACTCACAAGGAACATTCTTTCAACAAAAGTTGCCTCCACGGCAGCCTAGCCTCCATGGCAGAGTTGCCTTAAACAACAAGCCAAAAAATTGTGGAGCTCACCTCACTAGATTGTGACCAGTCTGGTGCTTGTAGCTTACAGTACCAATCGAAGCACCACATGGGAAGCAAAGTCCCCAAAGTTGCTGCAGCACTAGCCAAAAGCTAATGTGCTTAAATAACACACAAGGACAGCTTACCTTGCTTCTCTTTTTATTGTGTTTAAAGTGCTCATTGACTGTAGCCATAAAGTGCACTGCAAAATAAATAAAGTGGTGACAGTACTTTTACATTAAACTTCAGAACAGACAAACATCATGCCGGCACCACTCAGTGCATCTGTAGCAGCAAACAAGTGGCAAAACCCCCAAACTGGCAGATCAGACAGACGCATACGTGCATCCTGGGGCTGCAAGGTACCATGTAACAAACCAGCTGACATTTCGCCATTTAGGCTTCCTCAGAGTATGTAAAGGTACTGTCACCACTTTATTTATTTTGCACTGGCACGTTATGGTCATGGTTGATGAGTGCTTTGAACACAATAAAAAGAAAAGCGAGGTAAGCTGCCCTTCTGTGTTATTTCAGCACATTAACTTTTGGTTAGTGCTGTAGCAACTTTAAGGACTTTGTTTCCCATGTGGTGCTTCAAGTGTTGCCTTGAAGGCAGGCATTGTGAATAGGGTTGCCTCCCAGCAGGGCTTTAACTTCTGCAGCTAAAGAGCAGAACTTCACTGCTGTACCAGCTTGGTGGTGTAGTGGAAAGATATACAGCCTGCTAAAAAAAGACTGAGTTCAAATCCAGACACTGTCCCCTCAGTTTTGTTTTGTCAGAATTTCCCTAGTGTGGTGATCCATGGTGGTGCGGAATTAGAATTGCAAATATATAGGAAAAATAACTTAAATGTGAGAAAAAATAAATACAACTGTAAAGTGCTGCCTTCAAGGCAAAGCTACCCTGGAGGCAACTTTCATTGAAAGAATCTATCCCTTGTACCTGACTCATTACATAGTAACATCTATAGCCACACCTTAAATAAGCCACCATGATAAGGAGGTGCATCTGATACACAGGTGTGGCTGTAGCTTTATGTACATAATGGGTCAAGTACTTAGCAGTAAATGTCATGGCCTAATTAGTCTTCTTCTATTTGCAGAGTTTGAAAAAATGTAGTTATTGACACTACTATTATTTTTACTTTGAGGGTCTTTAAGTTTTTACTTGGGCATCTCTAGTTACTAAAAGCAAAAATGGATATAAAGTCTGCTGCTCTAGCCTTCAATTTGGCTGCAACCCAAAATTATAGCAGCGGTGAGGGGCTTGTGGACAGAATTTGAGCTGCTGCTGCCACCTTCCATTTCCAGGTCAGAATTTGTCAGAAACAAAAATAAACATATCTCATTTCAAGAGTGAGCTTTCTGAACTTAGTTTTTGGAAATAAGCCAATTATAAACAGCATAGTAGTGGACACCTAGGATGCAGCAATTATAACACATCAGATATGACATACTTCAGAGGTTATGTTTGAAAGGTAATGTATCATGAGGGGGTGAACAAAAGAAATGCAATGTTTATAGTCATGCAGTATGAGTTAATTGTTAATGCCCAGCTATCTAATCCTAGGGTTATCACCTGTCCTGATTTTCACAGGACAGTCCTGATTTGGGAGGCGATGTCCTGCAAAAAAACATGAAAAATACTAAATGTCCTGATTTTATAGTAGAAAAAATATTTTCTAACTTTCCACTAAATGTTCTAGAAAACTACATTACCTTAACTAAAATACCTAAAAATGATAAGAAATAATAGATGCAACTAAGAACTACAATACTTAGCCTTAATTCTGATTATATAGAGAAAACAAGTCTGTTGTATTGGTTGAGGTTACGTACTGTCCTGCGAAAAATCATATTTCAGTAAGAAATGTCCCACTTTGGGCTTCTTAAATGGTGGTAACCCTATCTAATCCCCATGCTTAAGTGTGGGGCTGCTCCTGATTAGAACATTAAAAGATGATCTGAAGTTTTTCACTAACCTGATGTTTAGTTAACCTTAAATATATCTAGTTGGTCATACTGTCTGCTCTGACATTTTGGAAACCCCATCACTCTAGAGGTATCTTACAATATACCAAGGCTTGATATCAGTGGCGTGTTTCAGCAGGGAGATTATAATTATTTTTATGTTCGCCTGTGCGCATGCACAAGGAAAGTTTTGGGAGAGTAGCACACTTTGGAGGTGTGCCTCTCCCATTAAATCCACTGCTCAGTTAAGCTGGCATGGCGGTCCTGCACCAATGGGTGCAAGAGCTGTGTATGACAGTGGTGGTCTTCGCTTCAAAGAAAATGACCGCTGCCATACAGAGCACCGTCACGCGCCCCCCCGCGTCACACTGACCCCCAAATCACTTGCCACTCTGGCAGCCCACTAACATGGCAAACCTCCCGTGTTTTTGCCGGCCAGGGGTGCCCAATCCCGTTGGCTCCACGGCCCCAAAGCCATCCTTCTGCCATGCTGAGGCCACAGCACTTTGGCAAACATCTCCCAAGCCATTTTGCCGATGGGGTGCTCATCCCGTCATCTCCTCGGCCCCCCAGCCATCCTTGTGCCATGCTGAGAGCCCACCCCAGCATGGCAAACATCCACGTTGTCAATTAAAAACAAACCTGTAAAGTAAAAACGGTCCCACGCCAGCCTCCCCGCCCCCCCACAACCCGAAACCCACCCACTGTGCACCCTGCCTCCCACACCCCCTCACCCCATACTTACCTCCGGACTCGGGCGATGATCTTCTGTGGACCGGGAACACGCCTGCACTCTTCAATGCCGACCGCAAACTGAGGAAATGCTGTATAATGGGCTAGATAGGGGGTTTCAACTTTATGCATATCTCAGGCATTTTGGAATTTTGCACCAAATTTTCAACATGGGGTTTTTGGGACCCCTTCTCATGAATGATGTCACTGTCATGGCGTTATTCAGGCCCGAAGGGTGATTTCATGCAGTGACTGTGAAATCACCTTTTGGGCCTGAATAACACCATGACAGTGAAATCATTAATGAAGCGGTCCCAAAACCCCATGTTGAAAATTTGCAAAATTCCAAAATGACTGTTTTATCGAGCTTGTAAGTGCAGTTCCCCACACAGGCTCTCGTAAGTTCGCTAATTTTCAATATTTTCACTCCAGATTTTCAACATTGCCATTTTACCACACCTTCTTATGAGTAGTACAGCTGTCATTTTCCACATCTCACCTAAAATGTGTTTCCGCCCATGTAGCGCACAATGGTGCAGTCGGCGTGCGAAATCAATGTATGGGACACATTAAGAAAATCACTGTGACACTGTTCATGATCAGAGGTCTTAAAATGGCTATGTTGAAAATTTGGTGAAAAAATTCATAAAAATGACTGTTTGTCGAGCGGGCATTGCGCAGTTCTTACGCACGCTCGTACATTTGTGAATTTTCAATATTTGCACTCCAGATTTTCAACATTGCCATGTTACCACACCTCCTCATGAGCAGTACAGCTCTCATTTATCACATCCTGCCCAAAACGTGTTTCCACCCATGTAGCGCACAATGGCGCAGTCGGTGTGCGAACTCAATGTATGGGACACATTAAGAAAATCACAGTGATACTGATCATGAGCAGAGGTCTTAAAATGGCTGTGTTGAAAATTTGGTGGCAAATTTCCTAAAAATGACTGTTTTACGAGTCTGCGTTGCAAAGTTCCTACGCACGCTCGTAAGTTTGCGAATTTTCAATATTTTCACTCCAGATTTTCAACATTGCCATTTTACCACACCTCCTCATGAGCAGTACACCTGTCATTTTTCACATCCTGCCCAAAACATGTTTCCGCCCATGTAGCGCACAATGGTGCAGTTGGTGTGCAAACTCAATGTATGGGACACATTAAGGAAATCACAGTGACACTGTTCATGAGCAGAGGTCTTAAAATGGCTGTGTTGAAAATTTGGTGACAAAATTCCAAAAAATGACTGTTTTACCAGTGTTCATTGCGCAGTTCCTATGCACTCTCGTAAGTTTGTGAATTTTCAATATTTTCACTCCAGATTTTCAACATTGCCATTTTACCACACCTTCTTATGAGTAGTATAGCTGTCATTTTTCACATCTCACCCAAAACGTGTTTCCGCCCATGTAGCGCACAATGGTGCAGTCGGTGTGTGAAATCAATGTTTGGGACACATTAAGAAAATCACAGTGACACTGTTCATGATCAGAGGTTTTAAAATGGCTATGTTGAAAATTTGGTGAAAAAATTCCTAAAAATGACTGTTTGACGAGCGTGCGTTGCGCAGTTCCTATGCACGCTCTTACGTTTGCGAATTTTCAATATTTTGCACTCCAGATTTTCAACATTGCCATGTTACCACACCTCCTCATGAGCAGTACACCTGTCATTTTTCACATCCTGCCCAAAACATGTTTCTGCCCATGTAGCGCACAATGGTGCAGTTGGTGTGCGAACTCAATGTATAGGACACATTAAGGAAATCACAGTGACACTGTTTATGAGCAGAGGTCTTAAAATGGCTGTGTTGAAAATTTGGTGACAAAATTCCTAAAAATGACTGTTTTACCAGTGTTCATTGCGCAGTTCCTATGCACGCTCGTAAGTTTGTGAATTTTCAATATTTTCACTCCAGATTTTCAACATTGCCATTTTACCACACCTCCTTATGAGCAGTGCAGCTGTCATTTTTCACATCCTGCCCAAAACATGTTTCTGCCCATGTAGCGCACAATGGTGCAGTTGGTGTGCGAACTCAATGTATGGGACACATTAAGGAAATCACAGTGACACTGTTCATGTGCAGAGGTCTTAAAATGGCTGTGTTGAAAATTTGGTGGCAAAATTCCTAAAAATGACTGTTTTACCAGTGTTCGTTGCGCAGTTCCTATGCACGCTCGTAAGTTTGCGAATTTTCAATATTTTCACTCCAGATTTTCAACATTGCTATTTTACCACACCTCCTTATGAGCAGTGCAGCTGTCATTTTTCACATCTTGCCCAAAATGTGTTTCCGCCCATGTAGCGCACAAGGGCACAGTCGCTGTGTGAACTCAGTGTATGGGACACATTAAGAAAATCACAGTGTCACTGTTCATGAGCAGAGATCTTAAAATGGCTATGTTGAAAATTTGGTGAAAAAATTCTTAAAAATAACTGTTTTACGAGTGTGCGTTGCGGTTCCTCGCCTTTCGTAGTTTATAATTTTCTATATTTTCCTCCAGATTTTCAACATTGCCATTTTACCCTCCTTATGAGCAGTACAGCTGTCATTTTTCACATCCTGCCCAAAATGTGTTTCCGCCCATGTAGTGCACAATGGCGCAGTCGGTGTGCGAAATCAATGTATGGGACACAGTAAGAAAATCATAGTGACACTGTTCATTAGCAGAGGTTTTAAAATACCAATGTTGAAAATTTGGTGAAAAAATTCCTAACAATGACTGTTTTACGAGCGTGCATTGCACAGTTCCCACGCACGCTTGTAGGTTTGCGAATTTTCAATATTTCCACTCCAGATTTTCAACATTGCCATTTTACCACACTTCCTTATGAGCAGTACAGCTGTCATTTTTCACATCCTGCCCAAAACGTGTTTCCGCCTATGTAGCGCACAATGGGGGTAACAAAAAGGTCATGCTGAAATTTTATTGTGCAAATACCAGCAATCGCACAGGGCATTAGGATAAAGCACCATACGTGCCAAACACCACTGCAAATACCTTCAAGAGAACATTCGGCATTGACAAATGCTTGTTTATTTTTGTTTTTGTTTACCAGGAAGGAGAACTAGACAATTTGTTGGCCTATTTTCAACCTTGTTCCGGGGGAAGAGGGCAGGTGGATACAGATGGATGGCAACTGAAATTGAACTAGATTTTATACTGTTGGTGGTAATTTTTAGTGAATGGAGGAAATTTGGCCAGGACACCAGGGAAATCCCCCTACTCTTTGTGAGGGAGCGCGCTGTTATGATGGCTGACGATCCTGTGCTGGGCCATTTGGCTGGTGTACTTGCAGGTGAGCAGTTCTCCATGCCTGCAGGTCCAGCTTTGGAGAACAATTCAGGTTCTATGGATGAGAGGATGGTAGATATGGATATTGCACAAGAAACCTCAGCACAAGAGGATTTTTCCTACTGTCTAAGCAACAACGAATTTGGTTGCTGAATTTGCCTAAATTGACGGATGCGGTAGAGGAATCAAATCTAGAGGACCTGTCTGTGTCAGAAACAGAGCCTGCAGAGGCGGTGGATGTCAACAGTGGGACTGGTGGAGTGGAAACGAGGATTATAGCAGCAGGTGAGGCAGCAACAAAGGTTTTTAACAGGCGGCCAACGCCCTTGGTGGTCGGCACTGAGACAGCAGCTTGCGATGGAGAGGTGCCGCTAGAAGTAGTGGAAGGTAACGTGAGTACAAACCACGACTCTTTTCAATCTCAAAAGCCTGCAGATATTATAGCTTGTAGAATGAGTGAGGCTATGATAACGCCGAAACGAGGTGATATGGTTCGAGAATCGGGTGTGGGGAACACAATCCCAAATGCAAAGCGAGGCAAGCAGACTTTGTCTAAGGGTATTCCAGACAGTGAACTATTGGGTGGGGATGCAGAAATGCTGGCAGAGGGAGGAAAAGGGGTGGAGACTAAAAAAGACTCAACACTGAAGGCTGTACCTGGAACAACAAAGCAGCGTGTGGGTCACTTGCACCAGCAGCACAGTGCTTTACCACCAGATTATGAACAGAATATTTTAGTAACTGGGTTATCAGTGGAAGAGGCACTCAAGCAGGCAGGTTGGGTCAGGCATTCCAAAGACCAACCATGGGCTTCCCCAGAGAGGTTACAGGATACAGCAAGTGATCCCTTGGAGGTTCCTTCTTCTTTGGAACTAAATGTCTCCCCTCATATGCATGCCCCATTTTTAAACAAAGTGGCTCAAGCTGCAAGATCTATGGATGGTAATGCTCAAAGTATGGAGGAAGGAATGGCTAGCAGTAACCCCCCCCTCCCCAGCCTCAGCTCTTGACCCCCTACACCCAGGCTACCACAAATTGGACATAGCCTGCTCCCACAGTTCCACAAGCCCATTCCAGTGAAGAGGGCCGCCCTAAACATGGGCACCTTGGTGCTGAAAGGCCTGATGCAGGGCCACAAGGATCCAAACCTAGGACATTTGCTGGTTTATTCCATGCACCCCCTGAACAGGCCAAATGGAAAAATGCAGTTTGGATTAAGTACAGGGGATGTCTGGAGGTGTACCCTGACAGGATACACATCCGGAAAATACTGATCAAGACAGTATGGGGTTCTCAGCGCATGAAATTTATGTGCTTATACACACATCAGGTGATCCCATCTTTGATATCAGCTTTAAAAATGCTGAGGGCTTGGAACGATTCTGGGAGAGATACCAGGGCCTGAAACAAACATCTGAATGGAAACATTTAGTGGTTATTCCACTTTCCAGACCAATATACCATACCATAACAGTTCTCTTTAAAAATGAGTGAGTTGCGTTCAGAGACATTTTATACTGGTTGAGAACTAAATGCTTGGTCTTGGGGCTCCCTGACTATTGACTCAGAGGACATATCTACTGGGGGTTGGCAGATTAAAGTGCAATTACCCCAGATGAATGGAGCAATACAACACCTTTCTAGTTGCTTTTATCCGGAACGGGATCATGGCTTTATATTTTATGCAGGCCAACCAAGATCTTGTTTTGGTGCAGGCCTACTCCCATTTGAGTAGTGCTTGTGACAAATTAAAATGTTCGCTATGCAATGGTATTGGGCATGTAGCAATCAATTGTCCTTCTCCATTACATTGCAATCTCTGCAACAAAATGAACCACACCTTTTGGGAATTGCCCTTGGGCAGCTGATAACTGCCCTGAAACTATGGGAAATGAGGTAGATATTGAAGAAATGTCCCAGGAAGACCAGCACTCTGCTACTCATAGATACCAGCATTCTGGTTCTCAGATGGAGGGGGTAGATCTCTTAGTGAGCTCACCAGTTCGTAGTCAGGAGGCACCTCCGCAGTCAGCAAAGGAGGTTTGCAAGGAAAGAGATGGTGAAGTATTGGGCACTCAAACAGTGGATGAACCCGAGGTGGTACAGACAGCTACTCCTTCTTACACACTAAAGCTGACTCTGCCTCCAGAAATATTTTTACCTCCCCCACTTACTGAGCAATGGGAGCAGCAAAAGTCCAGAAGGATTACAAGGAGTCAGATGAGAAAAGATGATGGGCTACAAGGAGGGAGTCAGGACTTCCTATTGCAAACCAGCAATAGATTTTCCTCCTTGACAAAGAGGAAGCAATGGGCGGATGAGAAGGAAGAATCAGATACCTCTTCCATGGTCTCATCTCTCCCGAACTTGACCACGGATAATGAAAGAACTTCAGGAGAGTTGAAAACTTTGAAAAAAAAAAAAGAGAACGAAACAATCAAATAGCAAGTCGCCTGGGAAAGGAGATGATGGAGTTTTGTTGTCAGATGTCACTTGACTTATACTATGTCTGGATCTCTTACGGTGGGATCGCTTAATACCAACAACATAAAAAAAAAAAACTAGAGAAGATGCACAACCTTCTATGTGTTGAGGGAATTAAGGATGGATATTGTCTTCTTACAAGATATGAGACTACACACACTTAGAGAACAATTTTTAGCTAAACAAGAATGGCATAGTGGTCCATCTTTTTGGTCTTTGGGGGAGGAGACATGCTCAGGGTTGGGCATTTTGATCTCGGGTAAGGGGGCAACAATAACCAGACTCATGGATCTTATACTGGGCCGTGTCTTGCTGCTCGATGTGAGATTTAAGGGTCATGACCTTAGACTTGAAAACCTGTATAACCCACAGACAAAATATCAACGAATTGAGGTGTTTAAGCGACTTCAGCCTTATTTGCATATGACTAAATCTGTGGTTTTGGGGGATTTTAACTGCATTTTGTCATTACAAGATAAGACAGGATTTACTAATAAATTATATAGTGATTCGAACTTTCTAAACAGGATGTACAGATGTGCCAACTTGATCGATTGTGCAGGTGAGAAATCCACTAGTCCAGCGCACATCTTTTATAAAGGTAAATTATCCAATAGGATAGACATGATATTTGTATCACAGTGGGTGCCTGTAGCTGCATGCGAGACTCTCCCCATTGAGACTTCCGATCATGTGCTACTTTGGGTGCATTTAGGCACCCCTTGTAATAAGCTGCTGTCTAGCACGATCTGGAGGTCTAATGTGTCCTCCTTAGAGAAGCCAGACTTTCTGGCAGGATTGCAGGAGGAAATTATGGCCTGTCTTTCAGTCTTTGATCTTTATGACAACCCCCTGATATGGTGGCAAGACACTAAAAGTGACATAGGATTATTCTGCAATAGATGGGCTAAACAAGCGGCTAATTCCAAATATCTAAACTATCTTAAACATAGACACAGGTTGCAGTTTTTATTATCTCAGATGGTGGATACAGGGGAAAATTTATCAGAACAAATAACATTGGTTAAAATGGACATGACAAACTTTCAATATGACAGGGCCCAAACTCTATTTTTTGAGCAGAAGTTCGGCACTCATGGGAAAGCAAGTCAGCTGACCCCATATGATAGCTGTCATCAGTGGGTAGAATCCCAGTTTATGATGGGACTGCAGACAGAAGCTGAGGGTATTACAAAGGATGGGGCTGAAATGCTACAGGTAGTAGAGACTCATGTAAGACAAGTCTTTGGTCAGTCTGAGACTTGTTCGCACTCTCTAATGGACTTCTTACAGTATCTTGTCCTCCCTAATATTCCACGGGGTGAGGCAAAGTTTCTAACCACACTAATCACAAAGGCTGAGCTGCTTACTGCAATTCCGGCGGCCAAGTCAGGTACTTCTCCTGGACCTGATGGACTGCTGGGAGAGTTTTATAAAAAAAATGGTAGAACTGTTGAGTGATCATTTATTGATAGTTTTCAATGAGATATTTCGGGGAAAGTTCCCCTTGTCCCAAGCATTAGCTGATAGTCTTTTGATTTTTCTTTAAGAAAAAGGTGATAGGGCCCACATATCTAACTAGAGACCAATTAGCCTGCTGAATGTGGATTGGAAATTATTATGCAAAATTCTGTGTACCAGATTAGCAAAATGTGGCCAAATATTTTGTCTCATCAGCCCAAATGTGTGGTATACCTCACAGGTCAATGATGGATAACTTTTGAGGTTTCTCAGAGAGCTGTTTAGCCAACAGGGTACCCAGGGGATTCTCTTAACTTTGGACCAATCACAAGCATTTGATGCAGTTCCCAATGATTATTTGTTTGCGGTTTTACGGAAGTATGCCATACCTGAGGCTTTTTTTGAGTTGGGTGGAACTTTTGTATAGACATGCTTCTTCCACTCCAGTGGTAAATGGTAGGAGAGGGAGACATATACCAATTTTAAGAAGGGTACAGCAGGGGTGTCCATTGAGCCGCCTGTTGTACGTACTAACTATAGATCCTCTTTTGCGATGGTTGGAAGTAGATAGGGACATAAGGCACATTAGGGGGTCACATCATAGACAGTTCCCAGTGGTTCTTGCTTATGCTGATGATGTGACTCTTCTGGTGGCAGACAGAGAAGCGGGAGGAAAGTCCTTGAAATTGTTGAGGAATTTTCGAAGACATCACGGTCCAGAATCAACAAGGATAAATGTGGGTGTGTGTGGTGCTAGATGAGGCACAGGACATAGGTACTGATGCAATAGGTGGTATTCAATTATCAGACCCTCCAATAAAAGTTCTGGGGATCCTTTTTGGAAACAAGGATTTGGCCACCTTAAATTGGGATGCATGTATTGTGAAAGCAGAGGAGAAACTGAGTTGCTGGAAATCCTTCCCTATATGCAGAAAAAAATGATTTTTTTTGTTTAAAACCTTTATCATTCTCTTTTTTTTAACTACGAGTAGTATATTTCCCTTACCTGTTAAGTTAGAAACTAAGATTTATAGAGTAGCCTTTAGACTGTTGTGGGGTAGCAGATTAAATCCAGTTAAATGACATATAACATATAGGCATATCCGGAGGGGGTGCTGGACATGTTACACCCAGTCATCTTCTTTTTCACCATGTATGTATATTCTAACATTTTACCTTTGTTAATTGGTATTACTCTGCTGTGGGTGGATTTTTTTAGGGACAGATGTGACCTGTTTTTTCACAAATGGATGACTCTATCATGGGGCCCCTGTAGAACTCCCTTGGTGGGAGAATCTGTATATTTAAAGGAAGTATTTAAGAAATTGAAAGGATGGAACTTAACAGCACAGGACATGAGGTATACTGTAACAAAGGTTGCCTATAAAAATATTGTGATGAAAGAGGTAGATAGGGCTCCTTGTTTTACTCTTCCGCACAATATTTCAACTACTGGTATATTGCCCCAGCTTACAGAAGTTTGAGTCCCTCCAAAAATGTGGGACACACTGTGGATATGTTGCCATGACCAACTTAATGTAAGGGGGAATCATCACCACAAGGCAGTAGTGGATAGGGTATGTTTGAGAGAAGGTTGTCTGAATCAGATTGAAACTATGAGACACTTATATTCTGAGTGCTCATGATTGATGGTTTATGGGACTCATTGGCAACAAACTGGGGATTGCCACTAATGCAACATATGAATTATGATATTTTAATATATGGGGAAATTGGAGGTGGGTGGAAGAAATTCCATAAGGGAATGCTGCGAGTAGTTTTGACAACTGTAAAATGGGTTGGAGGCAGTATAGCGCAGTGGTTTAAGGCTCTGAGCTGCAAATCTGGAGACCTGGGTTTGAATCCCACAGCCTCCACTTGCATACTGTGTGACCCTGAGCAAGTCACTTAATTTCCTTGTGCTCCCAGGTTGCACCTGTAAACAAGCTTTCAGCTTAGTGTGTCTCACCTGGTTAAATAATTGGGAAAAAAAAATAATTGGGTTATATGGCAAATTATGTGTCAATATGTATTGCAACAAAAAAATATTGATGTTGCAGGGTTAACTGGACAAATAAACTCAGACGTGAAAGGTATCTATAAAAAGGAATGGTTGACATTTCCGCTGTAGCTGCATGAGGTCTGGTGGAGGGACTGGCCTGCAGCTGTGGCATCCTAAACTATAAAAGGTGCTAGGGAATGGTGTTAGGAATGCTTATGTTTGATCTTCTGTTTTACTGTAATAGCATGGAAAAGACACAGAATGTTTTAGTAACACTAGTATGTTTCACTTTTCCTGATCTAACATAGAAATATAGAATTTGATGGCAGATAAGGACCGCTTGGCCCACCTAGCCTGCCTATTTCCCTACCTAACGGATAAGCTGCAGATCCTAGTTAACCAACAGCCTACTTCCTCCTACCCCACACTAGAATTGTCTTATGTCTGTTCCATGCGTTCTTGAATTCCCCCCACTGTTTTTGACTCTACGACTTCAGGAAGGCCGCTCCATGCATCTACAACTCTCTCTGTGAAGAAATACTTCCTCACATTACGTCTGATCCATTCCCCCATCTTCAAATTGTGCCCCCTTGCTCTTGCACATCTCTTTTTCTGAAAGATGCTACCCTCTTGGACTTTTTTGATTCCCTTGAAGCATTTGAAAGTTTCTATCATGACCCCCTTCTCCTTCCTTTCCTCGAGGCTATTCATCTTAAGCTCCTTTAGTCTTTCTTCATACTTCTTCTAGTGCAGACCCTGCACCATTTTGGTTGCCCTCCTCTGGACAGCCTCCACCCTGTCTATGTCTTTATGGAGATGGGGTCTCCAGAACTGTACACAGTACTCCAGATGTTGTCTTACCAACTGTCTGTACAGAGGGCCATCAACCTCCTGTTTTCTACTGGTGATGCCTCTCCCTATGCATCCCAGTATCCCCACCAGCCCTCCTTACTGCCTTTTTACATTGCTGGCCCACCTTTAGGTCATCTGATACGACTACCCCCAGGTCCTTTTCCATTTTTTTTGTTGTCAGTATCTCACCCCCATAGTGCACTCTTCCCCTGGGTTTTTGTTTCCCAGGTGCATTACTTTGCACTTCTTTGCATTGAATTTAAGCTGCCATACATTTGACCATTCTTCCAACCTTGCCAAGTCCCTTTTCATCCTTTGCACCCCAAATTGTGTATCAGCCCTGTTGCAGATCTTTGTGTCACCTGCAAAGAGACATACTTTCCCTTCCAGTCCCTCTGCAATGCCACTTATAAAGACATTAAAAAGGACCGGCCCCAGTACCGAACACTGTGGTACCCCACTAGTACCCCCCCTTTCTTCACTGTGGACTTCCTTTACTATTACCAGCTGTGTCCTGTTGTCCAGCCAGTGTTTTACCCAGGCTACCACCCTGGGACCCACTCCCAGGCTGGCTAATTTGTTTATTAATCTTTTGTGCAGGACTGTGTCAAATGCCTTGTTAAAGTCTAGGTAGGCCAAGTCCACAGCCCCTCCCAGGTCTACTACTTTGATCACCCAGTCAAAGAAATCAATTAGATTTGTCTGACGTGACTTTCCTGCTGTGAATCCATGCTGCCTTGGATCCTGTGCCCCACTGGCCTCTAGGTACTCAACAATTCTTTCCTTCAGAAGTGATTCCATCATTTTCCCTACCACTGAGGTCAAGCTGACAGGTCTGTAGTTTCCTGCCTCTGTCTTGCTCCCACTTTTATGAAGGGGAATCACATCCGCCTTTCTCCAGTCTTCAGGTACCACACCATCCTCCCATGATTTATTAAAAAGGGTAGTCAGTGGTGTTACTAGTTCTTCCCTTAGTTCTTTTAGAATTCTGGGGTGAATCCCATCAGGCCCCATTGCTTTATCCATCTTCAGCTTTAAGAGTTCTTTCAGAACCCTTTCTTCTGTGAAAGGACTAATATCAACCCCCCCATCCAGAGTGTTTCTATTGACTGGATTAAGTATCTCCCCCTGCTTTTCCATTGTGAATACTGAGCAGAAGTATTTGTTATGTATCCCTGCTTTTTCACTGTCGCTCTCTGCCCAACCACCTTCCTCTTTATTCAGCCTCAGTATCCCTGCCTTAGTCTTTCTTTGCTCCCTAATGTTCCTATAAAATGTTTTATCCCCCTTCTTAACTGAGTTGGCTATCTTTGCCTCAGTTTGGGCCTTTGCTATTCTGACTGCCTTCCCTGCTTCCTTCTGCTTTAACTGGTACAGTTCTCTGTTCTGCTCCTTCTGTGTTTCCTTATATGTCTTGAATGCTACCTTTTTCTCCCTTACCTTCCCCGCCACTTCTTTTGAGAACCATAGTGTTTTTTTCTTTCATTTTGATTTGTTTATTTGCTTCACACAAAGACTTGTTGCCTCTGTGATGGCGGTTTTGGTGTTTCCCTAATGTTGCTCTACCCCACCTTCTTGCCCGTTTGCTAGTGCTTTTCTGAGGCACTCTCCCATTTTGACAAAATCAGCCCTCCTGAAGTCCAGTACCTTCACTTTTGTATAGCTTGACTCTACAGCCAAGTTTATGTAGGTTTTAGTTAAATTTTTCTATATATGTTACCTTCTTGGGTGGTGTTTTCTGAGGTATACTATGGTATGAAGTTGCTACTTGATTTAGGAGAGTCTGGGTTTGTTTACAGCATGTATAATTAGAACAGCTATGTTTTTGACTTTTTTTTGTTTTCTTTCTATTCCTTTTATGATGGTATTATTTTGTTTTTGTTATGATGTGTACACCTTTGACATTAAGTTCTTCTGTATTGTTTTTGATGTTTCTTTTTTGTTGACTGATGCATTACTCTCTTTGTATAAATGTTTCTTTTAGTTATGAATAAAAAAATACCCCTACTATTTTTGAGAAGTGCCATGGGATCTATAACATCCACCTGAACTACCACTAGAACAGGCAGATGGGACCTCGGTTTAATGTCTCATCCAAAAGATGGCACCTCAGGAGTGCAGCATCCCTCTCAAGCCGCACTGCAGTGTCAGTATTAGGATTTTAACCCAAGTGCCTGGAGTAGGGATAGATGGATTAAACTATGCTCTTTATATGGTTTGTTCATTATTACAGCCTAATTTTTCCTACCTTCTCCTCTTTTTCAGACATTCTGCTCACTCTGCCAGTCCCTTTAACATGCAAAGATCACTTATCACCAGGCAACATTCTCAGCTGCTCTTGCTAATGCTTAACAGCTTTTCCATCATTGGGCAGTGGCCCATTTGACTGGCTATGTGCTGCCAGGCCTGTGGAAAAACTTAGGCAGTAAGGCAGAGGATTGGTGACTCTGAGGTAGGTGAGGCAGTGGTGCTATTAGACTGTGATATACACATGCTGTGCTTTTTATCCCTTTTTATTATGTCCTTCCTACCACCCAGTCACAGACAGGCTATATCTATAGCACCATATTTTCAGTGGCAAGATAACGCATTTTTATTTGTACAGCACCCTGTCCCTAGGGATTGGGGCACTTCACAGGATACTAAAAATAAATAAATAAATAAGTTATGTAACATACAATAAGTAACTACATGTAATACAGACTCTTCTGTCCTCTCCTCCTCCTTCTTCCTTCTACCCCCTCTGCAACAATACTTCCAATTCTCTCTCTCTCTCTGTGCCTTCTAGAAAGTCTGCTGTTGGTCAATCTGCTTTTTCTTATCACTTTCCTAAACTTTGGTTCTATCTTTCCCTTTGTATTCAGACGGCCTCTTCTCCTTCCTCACTAAAGTCACTTCTTTATGACTTTTGTTATCCTGATTGCAACTCTGTTCATAACCCTTTCCTCTTCTTACTCCCCTTCTCTAGTTTTGCCCTGTTCATGCTGTTCCACTATTTTTCACTTTTATACATACTTAGTATGTTTTATTTACTAATTTCCCTCTAATATTTATAATTCTGCTTGTAATACTATATCATTTTATTTGACTTCTTATAGTTAGAGAATTTTATTGTGCCTGCCTGCCAGCGCAATGGTTGGATCTTTGCCTGCAATGCTGATGACCCAGGTTTGGGACCGGACCCGGGTGTCGAAGTGCCAGCTTGGGGGGGGGATGGCTTGAGCATCCCATGACGGCTTGCCATCTCCCAAAGGGAGGAGGGTACATGGCCCAGTGTTTGCTGACCTCTGACAGAGACCAGAGGCGTGGCAGCATGTTGTGTCCTGTTGTGTAGGGAGCATGACAGACGTTGGCTCCTGCCTTGACATTCTGGCATGTCAGGCCCCCAGAAAGAAAACAAGGAAAAGGCTCCCTGACTGGCCAGATGATGGTTGCCAGACCCCCACAACAATGAAGCCACAGACAGCCCGGACTAACTCCAGCAGCACCAAGGCCAAGTAGGTTGCATGGTCATTCCCACCGGCGGCTTCCCCCTTGGGGGAGGGGGATCCATTTGACGAAGGGAAATGTCGCATTATCCGGGGGCTGTAATGTAGGGTGGTGGTTGGTGGTGGGGACAGAGTGCTAGATGGGTGCACCTAGGTGACCCAAAGGAGTGGCCAGTTGGGGAGCATGGGAGGCACACAAAAAAAATTAATAATGTTATTGTTTAGTTATCTCCTTCTCCCCTCTCCCTCAGGACATATCTGGAAATGAACTGTTAGCAGCTCAGTATGTATTTCCTGGTTAAACTTTTAAATAAATAAATAAACTCCCTGGAATGATGAAAGCTTAAATGTCTTCAGAAGACATTTGTGGTTTTCCATAAATGAGAACCACCACACCACAGCTTATTTGCAATTTTACCAAGATGCACAAGCTTACATTGTATGTATGACATTTTTATTTTATTTATTTAGTTTTTGTTGACCGGGTACATGCACTAGACAAATCTGCCTATTTTCAGGAATGACCTGGGGGAGGGGGATACAAATGAATGCCAACTGACCTTGAACCAGATGAAGCTGTCAGTGGTATTTTTCGTTAATGGAGGAAATTTTGCCATTGCACTGGGGAAATTCTCCTGCTCTTTTCGAGAAGTACCATGGGATCTTTAACATCCACTTGAACTACCAGCAGAACAGGCAGATGGGACCTAGGTTTAACGTCTCATCCAAAAGATGGCACCTCAGGAGTGCAGTACCCCACTCATGCTGCACTACAGTGTCAGTGTTGGGGTATTAACACAAGTGCCTGGTGTGGGGAAAGAACCCACAGCCTACTGATCTCCCGGCCTCAGAGGCAAGTGTGCTACCTGCTGAGCCACTGACACTGCTTACAGAGTGTGTATTCAATTAAGCATAACACATCCCAAGTGCGAATACATGGAAACTCTGCCCTGGAAGTACATTAATTTAGCTAAGCATATGGTCATGTTACTAGATTCCTCCAATCACAGTACTGGATTTTTTCTTACCATTTTATCAAACATTTTATAAAATGGGGTCTTGCCAAGTCTTGGTTCTCATTGGCCAGAATGCTATTACATGCTACTGAATTAACATGTAATCGAATTTTGAAATTCATTAATCAAACTACATCCTGCCAATGATCACAGCATAGGAGTACAGTAATTGAGACTACTTCCTGCCAGGATCAAAGATTAATATGCAATGGAATGGAGCAAGGGAAGCTCATACTGCATGGTGCAAGGACTTGGGTGCAGTTGTGAGGTAAGCAACCCCAAATCAAACAACTCTAGCACAAGAAGCAAGTACGCTCCTTATGTAGGCTGACAAAACAAAGTCCAATGATGCAAGTGTTGCTCAAAAAGTTTGCTTTAATTGCAACTCAGTTATGCAAGTTTCTCTCAGTAGAGCAGTTTCAAGCAGAATGCAAGTATCGCAGTTTTATATTCTAAGGTGAGCAAATGTGCAAATTTCTGCCACCATGATACAGTATCCTGGTGCTTCGATCAGGATTGATCTATGTAAAGGGTGGGCTACTGGACAAGAACACCCACTTTTGTACAAACAGCCTCTCTTTTTATCCAGTGGAATAGCAGTTACAACTGATTGGATTGCTGAACTGTATACATGGAAGTCACATGTAAATGGTCTTATATATAAGGAAGAAGGCATAACCAAGGAGTGATAATGTTAATGTACTGAGGGATGAGTCAAGTTTTGGACTTCAACCACCTCAAAGTACATTAACCAGCATAACCACCCAGATGCAACTGGCTTATTCCACTTATGAAATGGGCTTTAGTAAAGCAGTGAGGGCATATAGCATGCTGGTGCTGAAAGCAGTAGGTAGCACATCATTGCAGATCCACACATGTGTGCTCCCTTTTGCCATGCTCTCCCCCTCTTTCTGTTCTGCCTACCTGCACATTTTCAGCAGCAAGAGAGCTTTGGTTGACTATGGGCTCCCGATCTATGTGGCTGCTGACCCCACTGCCCTCTCCAAAGTCCAGACCTCTATCAACCAGGCTTGCAGGCTCCTGACCGGTGCCCCCAGCAGAATGCACACATGCCAGCTGTACTCCTCCTCAAACCTACTTATCTTTGGTAAGCACCTGCACTATCACACCTGTATACTGGCCAAAAAAAATCGCTATTTGGGCTCTCCCCCCCAAGGGGTTGCTGCATCTCTAAAACTGGCCTCCCACTCAGTCGCCACCCGAAATGCAACCAAAGCCACCTTCCAGGTCCCAAGAGCCAGGACCTCGCTCACACAAAGATCATTCCACTACAGAGCCCCCTCCTGGTACAACTCCCTACCCACTCATATCACAAACATCCTCAAAATCATCCCTTTCAAAATCGCTCTCTGAAATTACCTCGCTGACACTTGAAACTGTAAATGCCCCAACTAGCCCATACCTAGAGCTCCACATGTCCCAGTTTACAGACAACGTCCTTCCGGACTGCCTTTTCCCCCAGCAACCACCCCTCCCCCAGGTATCGCTACCTAGAACCCCTAGCGATACCTTATTATTTATATGTATACTTGACTAATTGCAACTAACTGAAGCCTTTGTACATCATTGTATTACTGGAATTGCTTTGTGTGTTCTTTTACTGTACCTCACCTGTAATGTCGTCCATTGTTGTATTCCACCAATTGTCTACCGTCCCTGCAATGAGGTGCCTTTGTAAATGAGTCTTTGACTCAATGGTTGTAAATCCAAATTGTGAAATAAATAAAACATAAATTGAGGTTTGGCATTGGTCCTAGCACACTATTGGAAGGAGTTGGTAAGTGGGAAGGAATGGTAAAGTGTTTTTCACATTCTCTTTCTGCAGCAAGCAGCATCTCTTCTCAACAGCTACTGCAATGGTAAGAGCAGAGAGAGGAAATAAGTGAAAGGGAAATTTACTCACTGTGTTGGTCATAGCTTGTTTTGGCTGGTGCTCCATGTCTGTTCCTTGTTGGCTTGTTGCAGCAGGTGCTCCATGTGAATGGTAATGTGAGAAGGGGTGTTCTGGAGGACGTGCTGGCCAGTGTTGGCTACCATTGGCTGGTAGGCCAGTACATTATGGGGGGAGTGGATTTGGCTGTGCCTCTAGCTGAACACTAGTTGGGTGCAGCTGCAGGAACTGTAATCAATGCCTGAAGACTTCTGGGAATCATTGCATTGGAAGCTGGTGACCTCTTGAGCCCAACAGGTTGTGTTCTCAAGTAATGCACCTCTGTGGTGTTCTCTAGCAGTGGTATGTTGTATTTTAATGTAATCCCATGTGATGGGGTTCTGACCATTGGGGAACCAGATCTCAGCAATACCCATTTTACTATGTTCGCCGTACAGACATGCAGTGAACATTTTGTTACAAAAGTGGGTTTTGAGAGATGTGACACTGTTAGTCCAATGCAGAGCAGCCTGCAAGGGGCTCAGCTGTGTCACACCAATCATCAGCTAGGCCAACAATGGCACTGTTTTGGCTTGCTGGGTGGAAACTTTGTGTAGTTCAAATGAGAGAGATGGCACAATCATAGGGTGGCTCTTTCCATTGATCTATATAATGCCACCCAGCAAGCACACCTGATCTGTCATGACCAGCCTGCTGTTGCCCCCCCACATCATCCCCAGTGCCAGCTACAACCTCTCCCCCGATTTTCAATGTGCAACACAGGGAAGCCCACCCCCGGTGCCACCAAACATAATGAAAACCATCCCTCAATCTTTCCCTTCCCTTCCATGTTAAAATTCTGACACAGAGGTGCCAATCCCCCATTCTGGCTGTTATCACTCACCCTGCCCATTTTGATTGTGTGACACCAGTGAACCCACCCCTGGTGCTGCCAAAGATAACACTGACACTGGGGTGCCCAATCCCCTGTGTCAGTGCCTGAAATAAAGAAAACCATCCTGTGTAATTTTTGTAATGCAAAAAACACCAAGTAAAAAAGAAAACTGTCTATCGATGTTTGTTGTCACTGCCACCATTACTGTCCTCCACCTGACCTGCCCAGTCAAAATTTGCCACCCCACACCCGCCCAGGATCTTACTTACCTAACAGGGGTCTAATGTCATAATCCTTTCTGGACCGGAGACACATCTTTACTCTTCAACGCTGGACTGTGAACTGAGGAATCAAGTATGTGGTTCATTTTAGTAGGTTTTGAACTTGTCATGATAACTTGGTCATTTTTGAATATTTTTGTCCCAGATTTTTTTGGGGACCCTACCTCATGAGTAATGACAGTGAAATTAGGCAAATCTGTCCCAAAAGATGATTTTGCGGTCACTGTGCAAAATCATTTTGTGGGCAGGATTTGAAAATGCTCTCCCTTGTTCATGAGGTGGCATCATAACAAGGGTATGGCGAAACTTTGGGGTAAAAATATTTAAAACACAGTTATGAGCCTACATTAAAATTTTTGAGTGCAGGCTCATGACTTTGGTAATTTTTAATATTTTGACCCCAACTTTTCAGCATAGCTATTTTTTCATACCACCTCATGAATGTGACAGCTGTCATTTTTAAAATTTTGGCCAAAATTTAGTTTTTACACTTGTGGCATGAAATCACCTTTCAGGCACAATTTGAAAATGTTCTCTACCCTTGTTCATGTGGTGGAGTCATAAGAAGGTTATGTGATATCATAAGGCTATGTTGAAAATTTGGGGCAAAAGTATTAAAAAAAACAAGAAAGTTATGACTGTACATTAACATTTTCAATGTACGCTTATAACTGTGGTAATTTTCAATATTTTGATCCCAGATTTTTAACATAGTCATCTTTTCACACTACCTCATGAATGTGACAGCTGCCATTTTTCAAATTCTGGCCAAAATGTGTTTTTAGACTTGGGGCACAAAATCACCTTTTGGGCACAATTTGAAAATTTACTCCAACCTTGTTCATGAGGTGGGGTTATAAGAAAGCTATGTGGGGACATAAGAAGGCTATGTTGAAAAATTGGGGTAAAAATATTAAAAATCAATAAAGTTATGAGTGTACATTGAAATTTTTCAACACACGCTCTTAATTGTGGTAATTTTCAGTATTTTGACCCCAGATTTTTAACATAGTAATTTTTTTGCACCACTTCATGAATGTGGCAGCTGTCATTCCTCAAACCCTACCTAAAAATGTGTTTTCACACCTGGGGTGCAAAATGATGTTTCAGCCATTGTTTTGTAAGTGACACCTGTCATGTTCAGAAGGAGTGGTCATAAAAAGATTATGTTGAAAATTTGGAGTAAAAATGTAAAAAAAAACTAACTTATGAGAAAAATGTTGAATTATTACAACATTTACTCATAACTTTAGTTTTGTAGATTTTGGCCCCTAATGTTCAACATATCCCTTGTGTTACCCTACCTCCTAAACATGGCAGGTGTCTTTTTTCAAATTCCCTCTGAAACTTGTTTCCATAGTCCCACAGCAAAATCGCTATTGCAGCTCATCTGCTCTAGCCTGGGTAAATATATAGTAAGCATGAATGCAAACAAGACGTGGTACAACAGCAATCCCAGCAGTGAACATCTGACATTGACAAATGCTTGTATAAAAAGAGTTAATGTTAGAAATGAAAGCAAACACCCAGTGCTTATGTATTAATTAAAACATTAATCAACCATTTTAAACAAAATCAGACACAATAACTTATAAAAAATAATTAATGAACTGGTGACACATTCATGAAAACTTTACCAAAACATAATATTTAGGCACTGTCCAGCTTGTATTTCTCATTAGTTCTGTATTCTGCCTCCCCATTATTTAGTAGTGAGGTCATGCAACCCCTAAGTGGTGCTATACCAAGGACTACTACCCCTGCCTTGGTGGCCACTAACAAGGTTGAGGGGTCTGGGTTCCTATTTGTAACATTAATAGTTTTTTTTTCTCAAGTTAGCACATTGCGCAGTGCCTCCACCCAGAGTTTACCTTTTAGTGAGCTAGAGCTTAGTCTATTACAGCCCTCTGGGAAGCTGTACCCACTTACCTTACCAAGATGCCACCCCAAGCATGACCCAATAAAATTTTCCCCAGTTCAGACCATTTTGGCAGTTAGAGTTAGAGACTTACTACTAATAATGGTCCCTATGCACTATTGTGCCAAGTGGCTATGCACCGCGTATCAGTGGCATGTAGCCACTCCGCACCCATTGCACCCCCATGTCTTATTCATCAAATGGGGTGTGCAGACCCTAGGCATCTGATCCCCTGGCCATGTGGACAGCAACATGCTGGGGGAGGGAGGGGAGCATGTTCGCACTATGTGCCATGCACTAAGGAGTGTAGTGTGACATGCAGGGAGGCCATACATGGCAATACCCATGCATCTACAGGGCCCCCCAGCACAGCAAATGGACTTCAGCACCCACACACTAACACATGGGGCCCCCCCATCCCTGCAGCTTGGATATCCCCCCACAGGTGTATGCCCATCCCAGGTGCAGGAGGTGGAGGAGGTGTCCACTGGGCATTGCTGCTGGCTGTCCATGGATGTGGCACCTCCTGCCAGGTCCAGGGGTGGTGTGGTCTGTGTGGTGGGGGGTGACAAGGATGTGTCCCAGGGCCGATGCCCCACTATGTGTGGGGGGCACAGCTGGGGACGGGGCCCCTACTGTGTTCATGGGCAGCAGGCAGGCATCAGGGTCTGGGGTGAGTGCTGCCCTGTGCCGGGGTGGGGGGTGGCAGTGCTTCATTCAGTGGGAGATTCCTCTGGGACAGGCATGGTGGGGGCTGTATCACATTTTAAATCAGTTGCAATCACAGTGGCCACCCTCCAACCTCTGGAGTAGTCAGCTCCCCGACTAACTAGCTAGGTGCATAATTATTAAACATATTTACAAGGTTTTTCCCACACTGGTACCAGTTTCCCATTGATTGTAAGACCCTGCAATCCCACATAACCTGGGTACCCAGTAATTGTAATTCTTAAACATGGCGCAGGCCTGATGGACTGTGCAGCTGTACACTGGCTGGCTAGTTGGGGCACTTAGGAGAATTAAGGAGATTAATTTTAGGTTGCATCCTTAAACTTAAATTAACTGCAGCTTGCAGAATTTACCAAACTTCAACTATTTACAAGTCTCTTCCATGGTGGTGCAGGGCTAACCCTGCATTACTTACAGTTAGACATCTTCATAGGCTTAGGCATGTCCTTATCAAGTGTTTTCTGCAGGCGGACTCTGTCCCCGAAGGCTAAAATGCTAGCAAAGCTGACAGCCGGCCCCCAATACCGACTGCAAAGGTCTTTTGGCTTTCACAGGTGGAAGTTCACACTTTAACTTTCAAAAGGCCAGGCACCTCTTCTAGGCTAAGAACACTTTCTAGATGAGCAGGCTGGATACATTACATTTAGCACATTTATGCATTCAGCACATTTATGCATCCAGCACATTTATACTCTTTTAAGTCTACATCCAGCACATTTATGCATTCAGCACATTTATAGTTCAGTCACAGTTTCTCTTCCATGTGTCCCAGTTGATCATGGCAGACACAAACCCTTTTTCTGGTTGGCCAGAACTTTAGAACCAGGTGCATTCCCAATTATTTTAGGCGCAAGCACCCACACCCCCGCACAGCAGAGTGAACAACCAGAGCCCAGGTTACAGCTCCCACATGGACATTAGGACACAGTCTCTTGGACAACTTTCATCTTCCTTGTTGATTAAAGCTGGAGCTAAAAGCATAACTTTTTTTTACCACACTAGACCGAGCTTGAAGCTGGGCTTTCTATCAATTAAAATACTTTGACTTGACTGGGCTTGTGACTAAGTCCACTACCATTTCTCCAGACTTCGCTGGCTAGCAACAGACACAGCAGTTTTTTTCTACACAAACACTTACTCTTGTCAGTAAATGTTTTACTGTAGCGCTCTCTATGCTCTTTTAACACCTTACTTGCACTTGGCAGCGGACGGTTTCTCTAGCTCAAATACAACATGCAGTCCCTTGTGGTACACACTGGTGCTTGCAGCTTCCACAGACAAAATACTGGACCTCCTAGGCAAAGTTAGGAAGAGCCCTGGCAATGAATACTCTACTTCCAGTCCTGTAGGCACTTTCAAATCAGACACATTTATACACTATACTTGGACTCTTCCTGGTCACTTGGCAGATGTCCACCTGCTGAGCGTTGCTGTGAACACATGGTGCAGACAGACAGATAGACAGTCACTATTGGTAGGCTTTGGGCTTCTCTGCCCTTTAAAGACTTTCTCAGAGTTACACTTGGCAAAAGCAATTTACTCACTCAGGGGTCTTGCAGAAATTGCGTTCCTCCTTCTGAGGTTTCTGGATTCATCAACACTCTCATTGCTGAGGCAGGCTCAGCTCTCTTACAGCTGGCTTTATCAGGTTACTGGCACACATTTTTCCCTCAAAGTGGAAAGACTTAAGCCAGCCCTGGAGGGCATTTTCTGGCAACCCCCAGACTAGTGACTTCTGCTTCAGGCAGCCACTTGTCTCTCTCTTGGCAGGTGAAAGGCCTCTCCCCTGTGGAGGGGCTTATACTGGATTACTAGGCCCATTTCTCTAGATGAGGGCCTGAAACCCCACCCCTGTGTGGGGCTATTGCTCAAACTGCTCACACAGCCAGAAAACACTGTCTTTTATGGAGCTCTTCTCAGGCTTCTGATTGGCTGAGGCTATTTGCTGCTCCCACTCTAATTGGCTGATTCTGCCTGTCAGTCAAGGAAATGAATATTCATTAACTCCACTCGATGCACTATAGGCTCCCTGTTTTGGTGCCTGAAATTAGGTCCCTGCAGCTTCCCCATAAGCCTTTGGCTATGTCCCATGAGCTTTGGCAAAAGTCCCATAATTCCTGGCTTTCCGATTGGCTGCTGCTATGCTAACATGGCTGCTGAAACACACGGTCACTTTGCAGATTCACACAGTCCCAAATAAAAGTCCTGGTGCAGCCACATTAAACTCTTTATCCATTCACCTGCCCCACAGCTCAATAGCCCTTTATGTGTCCTCTTAAGCACTGCCCAGCTTTTACATTTTGCTTCAGTCCACAGCCTGTCGCTGCTGCCGAAACCTAGTGCCCCCAGGCAGCAGACAGGCTTTTGTCCGATTCCCTACATTAAAACTGGTACAGCCAGAAAAAATACATTTTATTTACATTATTCACTCTTTTTAAATGCAAGCCCCTTAATATCCATGACAGCTGCTGCTTTCTCTAGACATTTATTTACACTTTCATTCTGGAGCAGCCACCAAAACTCTCTGTCCCAAAACAGGCAAACGTCTCATTAATATTCATGAGGAGCTCTTTACTATTCATGAGCCCCTAGAAAATGCTTCATTTCAAACTCAGCATGTGGGCTTCCCTGCAGCTTCTCGGCCACCTTGTTTAGGTCACTAGTTCCCAATGAATAGATAAGGGACACCGGGACCACAGAAGCATCCCCCATTTGACCACAAATTTAGCGGTCGGGAGAGCAAAAGTGCATTTTACACATGCACGAGTGCTGATGGCACCAGAGAAATGCTGGTGGCTCATGAACAAGAAATTAAGCCCAAAATGGACTCAAGCACATGCGGGGACAAATCAGGGTGATCTCTGGCACAAATATGGACCTGGGCTGTGGCGGTGATTTGGGGACATGAATGGGAGACTCAGCAGGCAGAAAGGGGAGGTGCTCCACAGAGGGAGTGGAATCGGGAGTCAAAATGGGCCAAAGGTAAGCCCCCAGTTTGGGGGAGGGGTGTTACAGTCATTTGCATGAAAACAGGATCTTAACTCCTGAAGAGTTTGTCTATTACTGCTGCTTTCTCCCTACCTGAAGTCATAGAACACTGCTTGTGACATCACAGTTACTCCCATGTCAACAGACTGTGATGTCACAACAGAGGATTATGACTTGAGATAGGGAATAAGCTATAGAGGCAGATGAACTAAAAATGAACTGTAAGGGACAACAATTATATATTCATATGCATTTCTTTAGTAATAAATTATGGGAAGGAGAAATGTATAAAATATAAATGGAATGCAAGCAGAATTGTACCTAATTATTATGTTTTTTAAAGTTTTCTTTAAGGCATCAGTAGCTCTTTAAATATAAAAAGCAATTCTAAAATAAAAAAGTAGGTTGAAGATGAAACAACCATGTGTCAAAAATGAACCATATCTCCTGAAACAAACTTGCTTTAAAATGAGGCATTATAGAGCAAAGTCATCAAAAAATACTACTAAAAACAATATGAGTCACAAGTTGTACCCCCCAATCAATTCCTTAAAATCATATACTGCAAAGCAAAACATCAAAAATACAGCTGAAATAAACAACAAGCACAATACGTAACTAAAACACTGAAATTAATCCAGAAAGACACATCTTAAAGAACAATCCAACCTCAAAATGCCTCAGGGGTTCCACTGCTCACAATAAAAACCCAGTTTAAACACATAAATCATTTAAACATACAGCACAATGCACACAAGAGAAAACACCTAAAAGCACATGGTAAGATTCATTTCACCAAACTGTGAACCCAGGCCTCCGGAATACTGTCCCAGTGTTCTAACCACTGAGCTACAGGCTCACATGGTTGGACCTGGGGTTCCTGGATACATTTCCTTTCTCTGTGCATATCCTGAAACTAGGAATAATCAAGAAGACAATTACATTTTTGGTGGAGTATTAGTCATTACTCATTTAAATCAACATTATTTCTTTCTTACTACAATTTGCAATTTAAATTACTTAGTGGTGGCTTTTTCCTTCAGGTTGTCCTACAATACCTGTTACATAGCTGTCTGTTATGTCCTCTAATACCAAAATTATTTTGTCTAGATGTCAGCCTACATCACTAGTGAGTTCTTCATCATTAAGGATATTAAAGAGTAACAAGAGATCACTTCTTATTATTCTGCTGTGTAAGGTACTGTACAGTATATAACCTTCTGTACAGTATATAACCTTAGGGTCTCGAGCCTATTGTTATAGTCAAGTAGACAAGTGAAATAAATAGTAATATCATCTCAATTTCAAATCAGGGTTACAGAAGCTTAACCTACTGTTCAGAATCTGCTCTAAGGAAAATGCCTGTAGATAATTATCCCCAAGACTGAATTTTCTTGCATTTATGGGTGGTACCTGGATATTATTGTAGGACTGAGATACAGAATAAGCAGTAGAGTTGTAAAAAAAAAACAGACCATTCAACCAAGAGTCATGGAGATACCTCATACTGTTTTAATTCAACAAAGTTCCCTTGAATCTGGCAACATTTATTCTTTGATTAAATGTCTGGTGAATAGAGTAGTGCTTGTGTATACTGTTAAAGTCCCACCCTTGGTAGATAAGATGGGTAGCAACACCAAGGGTGAGCAGAGTGCCGGAGGAGAAGGGTAACCAATCAACAGAGCGTTTCAACAATAATGCAGGCAAAACCGCATTTCAAAAACTGTGTATGCCTTGACAATGACAGGGGTAAGATAGTGCATATTAGTTACTGTTACCCTGTAACTGTCAAGACAGGAGAGGAAGAATGAAGGAATAGAAATTATGGTGTCTGGCTGAGCTGCTCCTGTGGTGGAGATGACTAAGGTATGAGCAGCTTAGGCAGCACAGAGTGGGAGACCAGGGTTCTGTTCCAGGTCTCCCGACCCCCATGCCGAGGGTGCATGGGTCAGAGCACCCTGCAAAAACAAATGGTATATTTTGTATTTTCATCATAGTAGCAGTCATCAGCTACCATTGGCATGGTTTATTTCTGGTGCACCCCTTCAGGTCGACACCCCAACAGCAAAACAGGAAAAAAGACCATTATGGCGACATTCGTGGTAATAATCCTTTTTCCATGTTTCGCCTTCCCCCAGTGTTCAACCCCCTCCCTGGACCAACTCCGACCTGGGGTTGGAATCCTAAAATCCGGGGTGTGGGGGCAGAGACTTCCACATGGGGGTGTGGAGGGGCACAGCCTCCCACAGAAAACACTTTTGAAACAGGCTGCACAATACCTGCGTCGGTATTGTGCCATCGCTGTGGGGGAGGTCGGCATTTTCATTGGTGCTTCTGTTTATTTCAATGGTGTTTGGGGATGGGGCTGTTGTGGATAGTGCTGTTTTTGTGGCGTGCTTCTTGAAAGCAGTCTTTTTGGTTTCGCTGTCTGACCTAGTGCCAGGAGAAGGAGGAAGAAAAGGATAGTGGGTGTTTCATAACACAGTAAGAGAGAGTTGCTGGGAGAAGCTGGCTTTTATTTGGAATACGAGAGGAGCTATTCCCCCCCACATTGAACTTTGGGCTTCAGCCCTCCCATTCAATGTCTGATAAATAGCGTAGTGCTTGTGTATACTGCTAAACTTTGGCCTTTCTCTTTTCCTACCCTTGGTAGATACGATGGGTAGTGTAGGGACTAGAAGGCCCAAAAAGATCACCTTCGCTAACTCATGGAGAGTGTGACCAGTAGCACGCAGGAGAGGACCCCCCCCCGTGGAGGAAACCTCTGAAGACCCATGCTTACTAACCTGCCCATCCTCAGGGCAACCTAAGAGGAAACAATCCTAAATGCTTGTACCAATTTCTGATTCTGGTTTAGGATGTAGTGTTCAGAGTGTGATGAAGTCCATCTTCCGAGTCTCTTGACAATGTGTGCAGGAAAGTTAATTCTTGAGGTAGAAGAAGCAGATCTAGTCTGGATGAATGTCCAGATGATGAATATGGATTAAGTCTAGCAGATGAAGAAAGGTTCAAACATTATCCTGAACTATTTTGTGGGCATAGGTGATTCTTTATCGGAGGTAAACAGAGGACATGATGGATCTGAGCATAAGAAAGAGCATCAGTTTGTCTAGATGAGCTGCTGGACTCCAGTAATTATAGGACAGATAATAGGTTATGTGAATTTCTTAATGTAATCTGTTAGCCTTTGAAGAAGGAATGATAATAAGTCCCTTTTTTTGTAAACTTGCGATTTTAAGGATGTTGGCAAAGTTCTTAGTTCTGCTTAAGAATGATGAGATAGTGAATTCTCAGAATGTAGGAATCCAAAGAAGGCTAGACAAAATAGCGGAAGAAACCATGATGTTCAAGGTAGAGTCAAATGGATCCGATTTCAGTAAAGCCACTATATTTCATTATGGAGGCATCCATAGGGAGATGATGAGGAGTTTCAGTGATTGAAGCTCTTTAGATAAACAGTTGAAGAGTGTACCTGAAGGACTGAAAAACAATAAAGGCAAGGATGGAGTAGGCTGTAAGGACAATAACTGGATACCTGATAGGTATAGGCAGTTTAATTATGCTGTATGATAGTGTTGAATCTAGATATCGAGTTAGAAATCTAGTACATGTTTCTGTGGGTAAATCTTTCAGGAAGAACTGCAATGTGCAAAATGAGGGATACTTTCCATGATGTAGTATAAGTAGGTTGGGTGGCAGGAGCAAGGGTGGTCCACAGGGCATTGACTTGCTGGTGATTAAATTCTAACACCTTGTGGGGTCGTTAGATAAAAAGAAGAATCTTAACTGAGTCTGCTAACTGATGGGGCAATGAATGGTCTGACATCAGAAATGGGATAATGCATTGACTGTGTCATTTGCATAGTCTGATATGGAACTGTTGCGGCGTGAAATTCTGACAAAGAAATAACCAAGTGATTTGCATATGAATGGAATGATGGAATGGAATGAAGACTTGCCCTTGGTGATGGTATTCACTGTGGACTGAGTATAAGAAAAGATAGATACTGTCTGAAGGGACCAGTGATGATCCTGAGGAAGGGGACTGGTGATAAATATTGAAGAGGAGATATAGAAGACTTCATGAAGTATTGTAACATCTGGAGGCCAGGGAGCAGTGACCCAGGATTATGCAAAGACAGTAGGATAGCCATGCATTGGAGATACATTGGTATGTATTCTGAGATGGAAGAAGGGTCTTTGAAGGACATCAGACAGCTACTCCTGGAAAGTACAAGTGGGACCACATGGCCAAATCTGATTTGCCACAGCCAAGATTCGATATAATGGTGCAATTCAGAAAGCAATGGTACCAGTGCCAATAGGTAGGACATGAAGGACCTACCATGCGGAATTATCATTGCGAAGTTCAGGTATCCTAGAAAAGTAAGTTCACATTTCCATGCAGGAGGATTGGTTCAAAAAGGACTCCTCCAAAGCTTGGATCCTGTGGAGTTTATCAGGATGTAATAGCTTCCATATAGTTTGAGTCCAATAAGATGTCTGAAGCATGATCCTGTGGAGTTTAATGGGAGGTAAGGGCTTCCATGCTGTCTGAATCCAAGAAGATTCCTAGCAGTTCAAGGGATATCACTAGACCAGGGTTTTTTCTCTTCCGTCGGAGGAACTGATAGTCCTTGGAACAGCTGGACAAGAGCAGTAATGCCAGTCATAGGAGGAGAATTAGGCAGATCAAACAGAAGAAGTAATCAAACAGATGACTGAGTGCTGGATGGCAACAAACACTGAGTAATGCCCAAAAGAAAAGACATGGAAGCAAACATGCTGAAGTCCTGGGCTGCAGTAGCAGAAGAATGGAAAACATACTACAACATAACAGAGGTCCTTTCAAGACAGTTCATAGAGATGCCAGAGAGATGGATGAATGGGAATCAGCTATGAAAGGCATCTGTGAAATCAATTGTTAAGAGCCAAGAGCCAAGGCCAAAGCATCCAAATATTGAGAAAGCATCGTGGAGACGAGCATAGGTTGCAGAACAGTCATCAGAGGGAAGCAATGAAGTGATGCCAGGGGTGGAGGATGATCAGGGAGTTGACAGGCTGACAGGGAGACTCTGCAGGCTAGAAAATGTCCAGGAGAGATACTGATAGGACTGATTTGATAGGGAGAAATGGCAGGTGCCAAACAGACCCAAAAGAAATCCAGTCAGAAGATCAGAGTGGAACAGCAAAGGAATGACTGCAGGTTCTGTCATGGCAGACTGAAGTGGACGACAGTGAAGGCACAGGTGGGGAGCATTGAGATGCCTAAGGGGTTCAAGTGAAATCCAAGGGAGAAGCTGCACAACAGATGGAAGGCCAATGCCATGCAGCATGGAAGGAATTTGGAACAGATCCAGTTGTAGCAGAGGTGGGAAGCTAGAATGAATGCAGACACAAACAAGTCATCGGGAGTCCAGAAGATGCAGACTGAAACAATGTAAAAACGATACCACAGGCGATTAATCAGATGACCGTGTTATGGAGTGGGGATGGCTCTGAGGTGGATGGACTAGAAACTTGGATGAGAACTCGGAGGAGCAGGAATGTCTGGAGCACTGTTCATAGAGGAGGTGACAGCAGGAACTGATGTGTCAGAGACTGGAGTAGGCAGAGTTGGGAAATGAGCCACAAGTGCTGTTAGAGGATTGCAGGATGGAAACTGAAAGAGTAAGCAGAGCCGCCATGAAGTCTGGAATTTCAGATGATAGAGAAGATTCTGGGGACAAATAAGCTGGCAGGTTCCAAAGATCCTAGGATGAAGCACACATTTCCTGGGTACGAGCAGAAGCCAAGTACTGGATAGCTAGGCAGATGAAGTAACCACAAAGTAAGAACAGTCCAGTCTTCAATAGAGTAGTTTGATTCAAAAGCCTGTGAATGGGCTGGAGGAGCTGAGGAATAAGTCAAAGGAGACCTTGCAGGACTTTCTTTGGAATTTGGAGGTCTGGTAGTGGTAGACATGGAGGATGCCATGATGCCAAGATGCTGCATATTTCACTGCATGAGTTAGGGATGGAGACTGTTGGACTGCTGGTAGAAAATGGAAGTGGTACAGAATGAAGCTGGAAGAAACAGGCTCCCATCCCTGGTAGACAGGGCAAGCCTACCTTCACTCAATACCTCACCAGGTGGAGTTAGGGACAAAGACTGTTGGATTGCTGGTATAGATTGTAATTGCTAGAGAATGCAATTGGATGAAACAGACTCCCAACCCCAGTAGACAGTGCAAGCTAACCTTCACTCAATACCCTTCCAGGTAGACTTAGGGACAGAGACTGTCAGATTGCTGGTATTGAATGCAATTGGTAGAGAATGTAATTGGATGAAACAGACCCATCCCTAGTAGACGGGGCAAGCCTACTTTCACTCAATACCTCACCAGGTAGAGCTAGGGACGGAGACTGTCGAATTGTTGGTGTTGATTGTAATTGGTAAAGAATGTAAGTGGATGAAACAGGCTTCCATCCCTGGTTGACAGGGCAAGCCCACCAGCACTGCAATACCTCACAAGGTAGAGTTAGGGACAGAGGCTGTTGGACTGATGGTATAGGCCGTAGCTGAATGAAAAAAAAAGGCCCCCATCCCCTGTAGAGAGGGCAAGCCTACCTGCACATCAATACCTTGCAAGGTAGAATTAGGGATGGAGGCTATTGGACTGCTGGTATGGGCTGAGCAAGGAAAGAGCAGGTGGCTGCTGTTGGATTAGAAAACTAAGCAGGGAAGGATGGTTAGCTAGAGGAAGGGGTGAAGCAGCAGAAAGGGAGGACTTAGAACAGCAAAAGAAGACAAAATGTACATTGCAAGCAAACTAGAATAAACGGGAGCATAGCAAAGCAGAAGCACTAGCAGGACAAAAACAGGTTAGTATAGCTTTAAAGGGATGCTGTCAGCTGTGCAAGTGGATTTAATACATATTACTGATAGGTGCCAGCAGCCATTGGGAAAACAATACATGCTGTACATGTGCCAGAAGGTAATAATACTGCCAGGTTCAGCACATGCCCATTCACAAGCATAGCACCAATAAACTGTACAGGTACGAGATACAAAAGTAAGCAGTATGAGGTTATACCAGGTATAGATACAAGGTAGAGTGCAAAGCAAAGCGCTGCAACTCCCATCACAAAACAAGGGTGGCAACCAGGGTAAAACACTGGTGGAAAAGGAAAGCTCTGACTCTGGGCATGTGGAGTAGCGCTATAGAAGCACGCACAACCCAGAAGCGTGGGAGCTGAGATGGAGTAGCAGCTCTTAGGAAACAAACAAAGCCCAAAAGAAAACAGCAAGCAAAACAGAGGAGCAAGCACAGGAGGCGAAGTATGGGAGGAGAGTCATGGACAGAGGGAAGAGCGGGGAAGGAACGGGTTGGGGGAGGAGAATGCTGGAAGAGCAAGACCAGCAAGAACAGGGATGGCGGGGTTGGGGGGTGGAGGGAACAGTCACCACAGAACAAACGGGACACAGAGAGATGGCGTGAGGAAGTGGGGACACAACGGAACAAAATGAAGAATGGGAACAGATGGGGGGAAGAGCAGGCAAGGAGGAAAAAATGGGAAAGTGACGAGAAAGCAGGCAAGGGGAAAGAAACAGCAGCAAGGTCTAGAAACAGAGAGGCTCAGCCACACAAGCTATGCAGGAGCTCAGAGCATCATGAAACAGAGGGCGGTTCACAACGTGATAAGTGAGAACTGCTGGGAGAGGCTCGCTTTTATTTGGAATGTGGAAGGAGCTATTCCCCCACATTGAACTTCAGGCTTCAGCACTCCCAAAAATCTCAGTGAATCTATACAGCGGTACAATTCTGAATGGAAATTCCCACGACAAAACTTGCTGAAAATCAACATGTGAAGGAACAAAAAAAATCTTTAAAATTTGATCTGTGCCAGTTCCCAAGCAAAACGGGTATTTTGAAAATGTTCTAGTAGTAGTAGCATATATTTCATTTTCTATTTACAACTTATTTATCCAGGACAGCTCAGCTAACATTCATCATGTTGTTTCAGCAGAGTCCTGCTGGTACCCTTTTCTGCAGCTGAGTGAACTGGAGCACTGGGAGGTTAAATGACATGCTCAGGCTCACACAGTATTTTCCTCTAGTGGGATTTGAACCTGTGGTCATTGGTCCCTAAGCCAGTGCACTACTAGACCACACCACTTCAGTGCACATTGTACAGTAAATGTAACCACATAGTCAATCCAAAATGTGACTGGCAATTGCTAGTGGTACAACAGAGGCTCTTGGATTCCAGTACCATCACATCTTTCCATTCATGTGTACGCTCAGGTTCTGCCCAGCCTGAAAACATAGTGAGAACAGGTGCTGCTTACTATGCCAGCAATCTGGGTTTGCACCCCAAGGCTGTGTTCACAGTGGCAGGCTGGCAGGAGGAGAATCAATTATCCCAAATTATGCTTTCCTCCTCCAGGTGAGGTGGGGTGACTCACCTGCTGTTTGTCTGCATCCCTGATGCTCAAAGAGAAAGAGAGTGCTGTAGTCAGGAGGCTGTGAACTGGAGGAGAGAGGACCTGGTTCACCTGCCTGTCAGCGATGTGACTTAGGTGGACCTAGCTGTTAGTCCTTTGCAATGGGGAACTAATAATGATATTCTTCTTGCTAGAAGCCGGGGCCCTTTTACTATTTCATTTTGCCAGATTTTACATCCACATTCCACACTCTTAGCCATCAGTGTTTTTGTGATTGGTTGGCTTTTAAGGTTGGGTTGTTTGTCTTGGCTTTACCCTGTTTAAATGCCATTTGTCAAATTGGTCTTTTCAAGTTTATTTTGGGTCACTATTAGCTGTATCTCATCTGCTTTCCTGTGGTGTCCCTCAGGGATTCCTTCTTGGTCCCCTTCTGTTTTGCTTCTGTATTGCCCCTTTAAGAATTTGATCAGATCTTTTAATTTTTCATTATACAGATGACACCTGGATTTATATTTTCTTTCCAAATTGTATTACTGCCATTGCTGAGAGCCTTGATAAGTGTTTATCTGTGATCTCACTTTGGCACGAGCAAATTTTCATCAGTATTAACCCAGATAGTGCTGGACTGCTGGCACTGTGGTAGCACTACTGCTTGTGATACCATGACCCGGGTTTGTGGATGAGCTTGGGCCATTAGAGGGCTGGCTGGGAGGAAGGATCGAGCATCCCACAGGATGCTCTCCTGCTCCAGGGAGGGAGGGTGTTGTGACCCACTGCACTACCGCCACCTGGGTGACCACAGGTAGTGGACTGATAGGGGACTGTTGGAACATGTCCAGGAGTTGGCCGTGTCAGGCCTCATTGGGAGCAAATCCTGGTTCATGCTCCTGCTGGGGTATGGAGAGAACAGCAGAAAATGGTGCAGGATTGGGAAGATGAAATCTTTTGACAGCCCACTATGTCCCACACTGGACTCATGCCAACAGTCTTCTCCTCCACTGTGTGGGTGGCCAGAAATTCCATGGAAATGAAGGCATACCTGACCCTGGAGGGTAAGCCAGGAGGGCATGTATGTGTTGTGGGTGGGCTGATGGTCCCAGGAGGATAGGTGGTGGAGTCTCAGATGGACAGGAAATGGGCATCTGTGGTAGGTGGATGGAGGTCCTACCTGTGACTGAGAGGAGAAAACAAATTAAAATTATATATATATATATATATATATATATATATATATATATATATATATATATACACACGCACACACATATGGTATATATATATATATATATATATATATATATATAAAATAGCTGCATGGTAGCGCAGCTACAGTTAGGGTTGCCTAGCCACTTCTACGTTAAACCCCATATTTTGCACTTTAATAACTCTGCCACTGTATGACAGATTTGCCTAGAATTTTGCATGCACAGTCTGGTACCATAGGTCTCTGGATATGGTAAGTTGCGTTATGGTCAAATGAGCAGTTGTGGAACTGCAGAGCGCCGAAAACTGCTAAAAAACGGAGGGGTTGAGCTTTTCTTTGCTCATAGCAACAGCCTGCATGATTTGTCCATTTGGTCTGAAATCTTCAGGGACGATGCAGCCTGGGTCACTGATGTGCCTGTCAAAGATTTGGTGAAAAAAGATTAAACTGTTTAAAAGTTATTCAAATAACAAGTTTCCCATTATAGTCAATGGGAAAAAATATAAGTGTCTCTCGAAAGCTGCCACCACTACAATTTACTGTCGCAGATGCCCTCAGTAGTGTTTTGCTGCTGCCATCTTCTTTTCAGTTAGTGGCAGACAAAAACAACCAAAATTCAAAATTTACAGCCCCTAGGTAAATACTATCAGTTATGTTAACCTAATCGAGGGCTGAGGGACACACTGGGGGCATCAGATTTGCAATATGACCCCCAGAAATACTTTTTCCATGATTGGGACCCCCATAGTTTCACAAATTGAAAAAGAAATGGATGCAACACTTTTGCAATTGCGCAAATGTTGCACCTGTTTCTTTTGCAATTTGCGAAAACTGCCACAATTTGCGGCACTACTTCATGCCTGTTCTCCTCTGTTACAAAAAAACAAACAAAAAAAAAACATTTTCTGGCCACTTTTTGGCCAAAATAATGGCAGCACCTTGTTCCTTGGCCCCCTTTTAGGTAAACGCTCCCGGTGTCGGATGCCCCCCAGCTCGCTTTCTTTGCTGACGGGGGTGCCCAATCCCCCTGTTGGCAGCATGTATGCCCCTCAAACTCAAGTGGCACACTGGGAGCACACAACCAGTGTGCCAAAAGGTATATGTTTAACTTGTTAAATAAAGAAAACTGTCCCTCGACGTGTTTTTATGTTGGCGCGCTTGCAGTGGAGGTTTGGAGGCGCGGTTGTTGTTGGGCGAATGTAGGGCATGCACCAGTAGGTGCGTCCCACATTCCCCAATCAGCCAGCAGCAGGGGCCAACACCCTACATGGCTAATGAGGAGAAGAGATCTGACAAAAGGTCAGCTGCAATGAGAGCGAAGCTCTCATGCAGCATGACCACAACACCCCTCTCCCTATGTGTAGCCAACATGGCGGCAGTGACTGCCGCTGTTGCCTGTCAACCCCCCTTCCTTTATTGTATGCCAATGGGGTGCCCAATCCCCATTGACATCATGTAACCCCCCTTTGATTGCCGAGGTGCCCAATCCTCCTTGGCATCATGCACCCCCAACAGTTTCTCTTTGTCGCATAGGTGCCCAATCCCAGTCGGCATGTATCCCTCCTTCCCTCCTCCTAATTTTGCAATGGGGAGCCCACTCCCATTGGCATAATGTGATCCCCTTCCATTTTTTGATTGCCAAGGGTGCCCAACTCTTCGGCTCCTGCAGTTCCCCCTTTCTTGTGCCCTGACTGACCGGGGTGCCCAATCCCCCATTGGCCAAAGCACCCACCCACACACACACACACACACACACAGGTGGCACACTGGGAGCCACCCCAGCCTGCCAAAGCACCTATTAAAATTAAACGGTCCCCGGATGTCTTTTATTTTATTTTTTCCTGTAAAGAAGGAACGGTCCGCAGCGTCTCCTTTGCCCCCTCCCATGACCTGCACCCACCCACTGCGCACCTCCCTCCCCACCCCCCACCCCATACTTACCTCCCGAGCCTGGCGCAATGATCTTCTTGTGACCGGGAACATAGTCTGTACTCTTCAAAAGCCGACCAGAAACTGAGGAAAAGCCGTTAAGCTGTATAATGGAATGAATAGGGTTTTTCAACTTTGCTGTGACATTCGGCATTTTTGAGTTTTGCACCAATTAATATATTTTTTTTGGGACACCTCCTCATGAATTCTATCACTGTCATGACGTTAATCAGCCTTGAAAGGTGATTTTGCAATTACTGCATGGAATCAACTTTCAGGACCAAGTAATGAAACAACAGTGCCAGTGTTCATGAGGTGGCCTCTCAAAAAGCCTATGCTGCAAATTTGGTGGAAAAAATCCAAAAAAATGACTGTTTTACGAGTGTGCGTTGCACAGTTGCTACACAGGCTCATAACTTCACAAATTCACAATATTTTCATGCCAGATTTTCAACATTGTCATTTTTTGGACACTTCCTTGTGAACAGTGCAGCTGTCATTTTCCACATCCTGCCCGAAATGTGTTTCCGCACTTCTGGGGCACAATAGCGCGGTCACTGTGGGAAATCAGTGTTCAGGCCAGATTATGAAAATGACAGTGACAAGGTTCATGAGCAGAGGTCCTAAAATGCCTATGTCAAAAATTTGGTGACAATACTCCATAAAATGACTGTGTTACGAGTGTGTGTTGGCAGATTGCACGCACGTCAGATCATCGCAGTATTTGTATGTTTTCACTCTGGATTTTCACCATTGGCATTTTTCCACACCTCTTGATGAATAGTACAGCTGTCATTTCACATATCCTGCCCAAAATGTGTTTTCGCACTTCCGGCGCAGAATAGCGCGGTCGCTATACAAAATAATTTTTTGGGACAGTTTGAGGAAATAATAGTGACACTGTACATGAGCAGAGGTGCTAAAATGCCTACGCTGAAAATTTGGTGCCGAACGCCCATAAAATGACTATGTTCCAAGCATGCGTTGCACATTTCCCATGCACCCTTGTAACTTCGCAAATTTACTATATTTACATGCCACATTTTCAACACTGGCTTTTTTTACACCTCCTTATGAACTGTACAGCTGTCATTTTTCACATCCTGCCCAAAATGTTTTCCCACACTGCACTACCAAAGCCAGTGCCAGCGCAACAACATTCAGCATTGACAAAGGCTTGTTTTTATTTGAACCTGTAAAAAGGAAACCGGTCCCTTTCCGTTTTCCCAACCCCCTGCCTCATCCCCACCCTCCCAATGAGCACCCACCTCCCGGCTCCCCTCCCCCAACCCATATTTACCTCCGGAGGTCGGGAGCAGCAATCTTCTCTGGACTGGGACACGTCTGCACTCTTCAGATTTGAACTCCGAACTGAGGAATCAAGGTAAGCGCTATATAATGGCAATCAATGGGGGTTTCAACTTAGGTTGATATCAGCCATTTTTAGGATTTTTTTTACCAAATTTTCAACATGGGGTTCTTGGGACCCCACTTCATGAACACTGTCACTGTTATCTCATTAATCAGACCCGAAAGATGATTTCATGGTTGCTGCGCGGAATCACCTTTTGGGGCCAAGTAATGAAATGACAGTACCTGTGTTCATGAGGTGGGGTCCCAAAAAGTCCATGTTGAAAATTTGCTAAAAAAATTCCCCAAAAATAACTGTGTTATGAGCATGCATTGTGCAGATTCTGTGCACGCTAGTAACTTCACCAGTTTTTCATATTTTCACTCCAGATTTTCAGCATTGTCATTTTTTCACACCTTCTTATGAACCGTACATAATGAACCCCCCAAACAATCACGGTAGTAAGTGTGGCAAACACCAACATGGAGGTGTCGATAGGGAGAAGGGCAGGGGTAAATGGAGAAAGTGACAAAGGCAAGAAGGACAGGGATGGGGCAAAAGGGGGTAAGGCCATCAGGAAATGGAGGGTAATGAGTACCAATGCCGTAGTCTGGGCAACAAGCTCCTGAGCTGGTGGCCTTAATGGAAGAGGGATGCCTGGATATCGTAGCAGTCACAGAAACATGGTACACAGAGAACCATGACTGGTATGTTAACATACCAGGGTACATAACCTACAGGGAGACAGGCAGGGGAGAAGAGGGGAGGAGTAGTCTCTATGTAAAGGAAGGGATAAAAGCAACTGAACAAAAGAGTAAACAGGGAGGAGAGGAGGCACTGTGGGTCACCTTGAGACTGGAAAGGGCACCACAATCCGCACAGGGTTAGTGCAGACCCCATGTCAGGGGAAGGAATGGACAAGGATATGATGGAAGGCATTCTTAGAATGGCAGAGAAAGGGAGATACTGTTGATGGGAGACCTGAATATGCCAGATGTTAACTGGAGCACATTTGCTGCAGCGACATCCAAGAGCAGGGCCATTCTTGATGCCCTACAGGTGGCAGGCATTAGACAGCTAGTTTCAGAACCCACTCGTGAGGGAGCAATCTTAGACCTCGTACTCTCAAACGGGGCAGGAGAGGATCTCAGATCTAGAAGTGGGTTGCCATCTGGGGACAAGTGACCATCAAACAGTGTGGTTCACGTTAACCTCAGCTACAGAGTCAAGCCTTACAAAAGTGAGGGTACTGGACTTTAGGAGGGCTGACTTTGGCAAGATGGGAGAGTGCCTCAGAAAAGCACTAGCAAACAGGCTAGAAGGAGGTGTGGACAACAATGGGAATTATCAAAACTGCCATCACAGAGGCCACAAGCCTTTGTGTGAAGCAAATAAACAAATCAAATGAAAGAAAAGCCACTATGTTTCTCAAAGAGGTGGCTGAAAGTCAGGAAGAAAAGATAGCATTCCAGAAGTATAAGGAAACACAGAAGGAGCAGGACAGAGAGCTGTACCAGTTAAGGCAGAAAGAAGCAGGAGGGAAGTTGGAATAGCAAAGGCCCAAACTGAGGAAAAGATAGCCAACTCAGTTAAGAAGGGGATAAAACCTTTATAGGTACATCAGCGAGTGAGAAAGACAAAGGAGAGATAGTGAGGCTGAATAGAATAAACGATGTGGGCAGAGGGGACAGTGAAAAGCAGGAATACTGAACTAATATTTTGCTCAGTATTCACAAAAGAGGAGGGGAATGCCTAATCCAATTAACAGGAAGCACTCTTGATAGGGGTCGATCCCAGTCCTTTCACAGAAGAAAGGGTTCTGCAAGAACTCCTAAAACTGAAGGTGGACAAAGAATGGGTCCTGATGGAATTCACCCCAGAATTCTAAAAGAATTAAGGAAGGAACTAGTGAAACCACTGGCTACTCTTTTTAATAAATCATGGAGGATGGTGTGGTACCTGAGGACTGTAGGAAGGCGGATGGATTCCCTTCACAAAAGTGGGACCAAGACAGAGGCAGGAAACTACAGACCTGTCAGTCTGACCTCTGTGGTAGGGAAAGTGATGGAGTCACTTCTGAAGGAAAGAATAGTTGAGTACCTAGAGGTCAGTGGAGCACAGGATCCAAGCAGCATGGGTTCACTGGAGGAAGGTCATGTCAGGACGAATCTAATAGATTTCTTTGACTGGGTGACCAAAGTAGTAGACCAGGGAGGGGCTGTGGACATGGCCTACCTAGACTTTAGCAAGGCATTTGCACAGTCCCACACAAAGATTATTAGTCAATTAACCAGCCTGGAGTGGGTCCCAGGGTGGTAGCCTGGGTAAAACATTGGCTGGACAACAGGACACAGAAGGTAATTGTAAATGGAGTCCACTTGAAGAAAAGGGCGTTACTAGTGGGTACCGTAGGGTTCAGTATTGGGTCCAGTCCTTTCTAATGTCTTCATCAGTGTCATTGCAGAGGGACTGGAAGGAAAAGTATGCCTTTTTGCAGATGACACAAAGATCTGCAACAGGGTTGATACACAAGGAGGCGGAAAGGATGAAAAGGGACTTGGCAAGGTTGGAGGAATGGTCTGACATATGGCAGCTAGGATTCAATGCAAAAAATGCAAATAATGCACCTGGGAAACAAGAACCCAGGGAAGAATACACAATGGGTGGGGAGGTAGTAACAACAACAAAACAGGAAAGGGACCTGGGGTAATCATATCAGATGACCTTAAGGTTAGCAAGCAATGTGAGAAGGCAGTAGGGAGGGCTGGGGGTATACTGGGATGTATAGAGAGAGGCATCAGCAGCAGAAAACAGGAAGTTGTTATCCCTCTGTACAGACAGTTGGTGAGACCCCATCTGGAATACTGTGTCCAGTTCTGGAGACCCCATCTCATGAGGGACATAGACAGGATAGAGGCAGTCCAGAGGAGGGCACTAAAATGGTGCAGGTCTGCAAGAGAAGCCGATGAGGAGAGACTAAAGGAGTTAATATGTATACCCTTGAGGAAAGAAGGAGAGGGGGACATGATAGAAACTTTCAAGTACCTCAAGGGAATCAACAAAGTCCAAGAGGGTAGCATCTTTCAGAAAAGAGACTTGCAAGAACAAGGGGACACAATTTAAAGATAGAAGGAGGGCGGTTCAGGGCAATGTGAGGAAGTATTATTTCACAGAGAGGGTAGTGGATGGTGGAACAGCCTTCCTGAGGAAGTTGTGGAGTCTAAAACTGTGGGAGAATTCAAGAATGCATGGGACAGACATAAGGCAATTCTTGTGGGGGGCAGGAAGATATAGGCTGTTGGTTAAATAAGATCTGCGGCCTATCCTGTAGGTAGGGAAATGGGCAGACTAGATGGGCCTAGTGGTCCTTATCTGCCGTCAAAGTCTATGTTTCTATGTTTCTATGTACAGCTGTCATTTTTTACATCCTGCCCGAAATTTGTTTTCGTACCTGTTGCACAGAATAGAACGGTCCGTTTGTGAAATTAGGTTTTGGAATGGATTAACAAAATCACAGTGACTCTTTTCATGAGGGAAAGTCCCATAAATCCCATGTTGGAAAATTAGGTTAAAAATTCCTAAAAATGGCTGCGTTACGAGCATGCATTGCGCAGTTTCTATGCACACTCATAAGTTTGGCAATTTTTCATATTTTCACTCCAGATTTTCAACATCACCATTTTTTCACACCTCCTCTTGAACAGTATGGCTGTAATTTTCCACATCCTGCCTGAAATGTGTTTTTGCACCTGTGCCACAGAATGGCGCAGTTGCTGTGTGAAATCAACTTTCAGGAGAGATTAACAAAATCACAATACTAGTGTTCATGAGGAGAGGCCCCACAATGCCCATGTTGAAAATTTGGTTCACAAAATTCCAAAATATCACCTCGTTATGAGCGTCCATTGTACAACAAGCAACTGTTGTACTTCTCTGCATACCTCAGTGTATACCTTGTACCCGGGTCGCACCTGGAAACGAGCCTCGGCTCTGTGTGTCTTTCCCGGTCACCAATTTTAAATAAATAAATAAAAGAAAGTATCTTGCAAAATTTTTCATATGATAACATTGTGGCGCCCATGGCGCCGTTTGATGCCCATACCTCGAAAACAGTTTGCGATACAGATTTGTGCTAATCGCAGCTCAGTCCAACTTTAGGTGGATTAAGCATGCATGGAGGTTTCAAAGTCGTGAATACAACCCCAGTGGATTTTTTTTCATCGTTGCTATGGTTACTGAGTTATTGGCAAATTAGTATTCCAAGTGTTCATTTTAATGACTCTAGGCCTATGTTATGTCTCTGTATTTATGTGTAAGTGGGAGCGAAGGGCCCAGAGGGCCCATGTTACCACATATGCATACCATTGCCTGAAAAATTTTAGAAGATTAGGGGAGCGAGGTCCTGCACCCCACAACCATATACCACTTACCATTTACATTTACTTTCTCAAAGGAAGGGATATTCACTGCAAAAAACTTTGTTAATGCATCAGTTAGGGTTGATAGTACAGCAACAAAAGTTTGGAAATTCATTGTTAGGGTTATCAACCCCTACCACTCCACCACTGCCCCACCACCATCCACACACCAACAGGCATCGGGGTGTGTGTTGGGGTTGTCGGGCCTAACTCTCACCCCATACTCCAATACTACAACACCTCTGCTTGTTTACAAATGGAATGGGATGACAGGCCTGACGACCCCAACGCACACCCCACAAAGTTTTTTGCATTGAATATATATATATATATATATATATACACACACACAGATATATATATATATATATATATATATATATATATATATATATATATATATTAACCCAGATAAAACTGAAGTAATTCTTATTCCCCCTTTGTCAGCCATGCCAGGCTCCTACTTAGCCTTGTGTACAGCATTGAAGCAAAAAGTAGTTTCCTCTAAGCTTACCTACCATTGAATACAAATAACCTGGCTTCCTACATGGATTCTGATGTTTCTTACAGTTCACAGGTCTTAGCCATTTCTATATCCTGTCAGTTTTATTTAATTAATTTCATTGACCTTAGAAAATATTTGCCTTTGAGGCTACTAAAATTGTTGTACTGTACACAGCTTGTTTTTTCCAAGGCTTGATTACTGCAACAGTCTGTTAATTGGTTTACCTGCCTTGAAACTGGTCCCTTCCTGGCACATTCACAGCCACCCGCTTGATATTTGGTGCCTCTTGTTATGCACTCATTACTCCCCTTTTTTAAATCTTTGCACTGGCTTCCACTTCATTTCAGGGTTCAATTTAAAATTCTTGCCTTAGTGTTTTTATTTTTACTCTCTGTACCGGACAGCCAGCTTACCTTGCTTCCTGCCTTCAGGAGAATGTACCCTCCCAACCACGTTATTCTTCTGAAGCAAGTTTGTAACTGGTTCCAAAATCAAACTTCAGCGGAGTGCCTTTTATTTGGTTGGATCAATTCTTTGGAATTATCTACCACTCTATGTTCACAAATCTCCCAGCGCTTCTGAATTTTTGCAGTGCTCTTGAAACATATTTATTTAATTGCTATTATTTTGTTCTGGTATTATTCTGATTGCGTAATTGTTTTACTCATATTGAACATTTTGTATTTGTGGTGCAAGTGTATTCTTTAGTAAAGTGTGCTTAATAAATAAAAATAAAATGGCCACGATTCACTAAAGGGCAGGTATCGCGCACAAAATGTGCATAACCCATGACTCAGCTCTGAACCTCCACACCAGGGTACACTGGCCAGCATGCACGACCAACAGTTGCCTGTCCGTGCCCCCGCCCCCACAGCACACAGCCACGTGGCAGAGGATTGTGGCAATGAGGGGAGGAGCCCCATTCACCAGTGGGCATCCAATAGGAGATCCAGGCTGGGTACTACAGTGGATCCCCATCCACGTGTGGGAAGGGGGTCCTGGGATGGCACCATCCAGAGCATAACCAGTTGGTGTTTGCCTGAATGGCCCCCCCAGTGCCCCCCAGGGTCCCAGCCAGATGTGGCAGCTATGTGCGTGGTGTTCCAATGGCCACCTCACCCCGCTATTGACCTGTGGGGTGGTGTATTTTGTAGTATGCCAGGTTCCCCCCATGGACATGTGGCAGCCCTGAAACAGTGCACAGTGTCACTGTGCATGGGCACAGCATGGGGTGCACCCTCAGCACACTCCTGGCCCGCCCCTGGTGCAGAGCTGCTGAAGTGGCCAGGGGATCCAGCCTACAAGACACTAGCACACCCATGGTACAGCCATGGGATGTGTGCTGCGTGGCTTTAGCACGTAGGCTTGCCTATGCCCCCCATTTGCACTGCACGTAGGCAATCCACCCATTTGTGAATCGTGGCCAATATGTTTGTACTGTAGATGTGCTGAAAGAAGTGGGGATATTACATAAAGGCAGTGTAGCATAGTAGTTTGAGTGCATAGCTGTGATCATGGAGAATCAAGTTTGCATCCCTCCAGTGTCACATGCTCAGTGTATGACCTTGAATGTGTCACTTCACCTCTTTGTCTCTCTCAGCTTTACTTCCTCTCTATCTCTCACGTTCTCACACACACACACAGAGCTTCACCTTCCTGGGCTTTCCATAACCTCCCTCAGTCTCTCTGATTCTTCAGTTCTTGATACCTGTAACTTTTTCAAGTTTGTAATCTACTTGTGCTACCGCATTTTGTAGGAGTCTAATTTGGCTCACCTTCTGATGGGCTGTCTAACTGGGTACTAAAGATGGAAAAAAACACTGACACTACCTGAGTCTGTTCACTTTCCTGGCACTATTTAAAGAGGTTTTGGCATCATACCCTGATAGCACTGACTGCTAATGTACCGCACTGCCATGTGGAGAGACTCAAGAATTGATTCTCACTTACAACTCCCCAGCCCTGGAATGGTGTGATCCTGGGTGTGATGTGGAGGCACCACACACTTATGCTGAGTGGAAGGAGCCAGCCTGCATGCTGCAGATGCATTTTCAATGGTGGGTGCAGTGGAGGTACTGATGTCATGGGTGACCACATGTTCGCCACCCCTCACCTATAGGATGTCACTGCAGACAGGCCCCTACTGGAGTGGGTGCTGGTAGGATGAAAAGCATACAAAAGCCCACCCATGATGCATGATGGTGACACTGCCAACCAATCTCAAAGCCGCTGAATATATGCTGTCACTCCTCTTCACTCCTCACTGACTGGATCAGCAGCACACAGCCAGTCAGACCAGGCCGCAGTAAGAACTGGAAATCTGTAGAGTAACAAAGGAGTGGCTGAGGCTCTGGCCTATTGATAACCGGACTAATAAATGTGTGAGGGGATTGCTGCAGCATCTAGAATGTTCAAGGAAAGGAGAAGTAGGATGCATGAGGGCTAGGGGGATATAAATAATAATAATAAAAAAAGAAGGTTTAACCAGTCTGGAGAGCTTCACCACATTGAGTCAGGTCTTGCCATGGCTGCTTACTTTCATTCTATGTGAGGGCTGTTAAAACACACACATACTGTACACATTACAACCATGGGACACAGGGCATGTTCTTCTACTACATAAACATTCCCAAAATGCTTAATTGTATATTTGTTCTTATAAAAAAACGCATAAACTCTGTCTTTGGTTTCAATGCTCTGTGACTTCACATTTATGGAATGTTGAAATGACTGCATTTTGATCGTCACCAGAGCTATGGAGTAGCCCATTTCCTTAGACAGACTGAATGGATTCATTATACAGCACACCTCCTGCTGTCCTCAGAGGCTGGGCCACTTCCCCACATTATGCAGTGCCAAGATCCAAGTGAACATTGTCTGTTTTTTCTGTGCTACGTATGTAAGACCCAGCAATGTAATGAATATTTAGTTGGGTGAGAAGAAAGGCAGTCCTGCTTCAATGAGAACTTGTATAGGTTTAAGTTAACCGCACCTGTATAAACGGTGAGAGATAGCGGCTCTGCATGTTGCTCACATTAATGAACAGCATAAGTGTTATAAAGTCATAGCAGTATAATACCTTCAAAGCAAATCAAGAAAAAGAGTATTGAATTCTCTTGTTAGGATAAATGACTTCCAAACATGTTTAATTTCTTTTCCATGACTGATGAGAACTTTTTATTTTACCTTTACTACTAGTAATATAGAAAAATAGAAACTTAGAATATGACAGCAGATAAGGACCAACCGGTCTACCTAGTCTGCCCACTTCCCTCCTTGGTTTGGCAATCCTTACCCATATATGGACTACCATTCCCTCACTCTGCTGCACAGCAGGGTACCTTTATGCTTATCCCATGCACTTTTTAATCCCCATACTGTTTTTGCTTCCACCACCTCCGCTGGTAGGCTGTTCCACGGATCCCCAACCCTCTCTGTGAAAAAATACTTCCTGGCATTCCCCCTAAACCTCTCTCTCCAGCCTCATGTTATGTCCCCTTGTCCTTGTGCACTTTCTTCTCTGACATATGCTCCCCTCCTGTACCCTGTTTATTCCTCTAAGGTATTTGAAAGCCTCTATCATATCTCCTCTCTCCCTCTCTCTTCCAGTGAATAGATATTAAGTTCCGGAGTCTTTCCTCATAAGGTTTGTGGTGCAGTGCATGTATCATTTTTGTTGCTGTTCTCTGGACTGCTTCCATTCTGTCTATGTCCTTCCTGAGATGTGGTCTCCAGAATTGGACACAGTATTCCAGATAAGGCCTCACCAGTGATCTATACAGTGGCATCACCACTTCACTCCTCCTACTGGTTATGCCCCTTTCCTCTGCGCCCCAGCATTCTGTTTGCTTTCCCCACTGCTTTTTTGCATTGTTTGGATGACTTCAGATCATCGGATATGATAACTCTCAGGTCTCACTCCTGTCTTGTGGTGGCTAGAACATGTTTCCCATCCTGTATTCCTCTATTGGGTTTCTGTGTCCCAGGTGCATAATGTTGCACTTCTTAGTGTTTAAATCCAACTGCCAAACCCCTGACCATTCTTTAAGTAGTCTTAGGTGATTTCTCATTTTATCTAGCCCCCCCCCACCCCGTGTGTTGACTCAGTTGCAGATCTTGGTGTCATCTGCGAACAGGCATACTTTCCCCTCCAGTCCCTCTGCATCGTTGCTTATGAAGACATTGAATAGGACTGGACCCAGCACTGATTCCTGTGGCACTCATGATACAAGGCAATGTCTTAATTTTTAATTACTACTAAATTAGAGGATACCTAAACTGTTCTTTTTGCTCTGGCACCATTTCATAAACCCAGCCATACAGCTGTAGCCTAAGAGTAGCTGACTTGAAAGAAGTAAAAGTTTACCTTTAAATTGTCCTTTAGTGGCCTTCCCAGTGGCACTGAGTGTTGAGGTGCTGGATGCCACACCTTGCACTACGCTGGAGACCCTGGTTCAGGAATGGACTCAGGGCTGTCAGGGACCAGTGGGGGAATAGAGGATTGAGTGTCCCAATGGATGCCCTCCTCCTCCAGGGGTGGGGTACTGGGGGTGTCTCGCACACCCCCATGTTCCTGGGGGCTGGTGGAAGCATGGGCTTACAGGGGCAATGGTGGCTCTCTGGAGCCAGGGAGGGGAGGATGTTCTGGGCGGTTGGTAATGACATGCATCAGCACATCATCTGCCTGGACATACGTCCTTTGCACCGGCATCCTCAGGGGTTAAGGGGAGAAAATCACATACCCTCCCAGCCCCTGAGCATAATAAAGCCAGGGTAGGGGCAGCCTTGAATAGCCCAGGTGGACAGAGTAGGAGTGGGTACGAGGCCTCCTCTGAAAGCTGTGGGAGCTGAGCAAGTGCAAAAAAAAAAATAGTCCTTTAGTTCTGTTTTGTGCTGTAGCTTTTTTTTATTTATTATTATTATGCATTTTGCCGGTCTAGCGCCGATCTCAGCCCTGGTCATGACCCCCGCCTCCTCCTGCACCAACATGAGCTACGCTCCCCCTATGCCCCCTGGCTTACACCCCAGGGTGAGGTTGCAGCACTTACCCATGTCACGAACGTTGGTTCGAGTATTCAGGGGAGCCAGCCTGGTAGCACATTGAAGATGGCAAGAAGGGCGTCACGGAGGCGCTTGGCTGGGGATTTTTCTGTCCCTAAAAGGACGTCATTTTTTCCTCTGGGAAGGGATGTGCAATGATGTCCCACATCTGCACCGCCCCCTCCGAACGTCCAGACGCTGGTTGCAGCAGAGCCCCCAGCCTCCGCCAGGGGCCCGTGGTGCACCGGACATTCATCCCCCCTGCCCCCGGAGAAGGAGAGCAGTCGAGGACTCTCCATCCATCTCTCTCGAGCCGGCCATCCAGCGACCCAGGTCCATTCCGAACCCGGGTCACTGGCGTCTCAAGCAGAAACACCAACCACTGCGCCAACGGGCTGCCTTTGTACTGTAGCTTTTGAAAAACTTGACAAAACTACAAAGGAATTCAAAATACCACACCGATCCAACTGTAAAATGGTGTTAAATGTGAAAAGTAATAACACCATTAAAGTGAGACTGCTCCATGTCTAGAACTAAATCTCTATTATGGAGCTCAATTTATAATGTCTGCTATCATCCATGTATGTTGTATTGATCATATTTATCAATACTTAACTTGTGCAGTACAGTCTAATGTAAATGCCATTTATCTTCACTGTGACAGATTATATGATAATTATAAGATGATATAGGAAAAGATAGATATACAGACAGACAAATGATAGAGATAGACAGACAGACAGACAGACAGAGATGGATGGATGGATGGATGAAAGGAGCGAGGGAGGCATATGTGTGTGTGCATGTGTGTTCTGCAAAAGACAGCAAAGGGCAATCTTTTGACATGGAGCCACCTGTAAGTGCCATATGATTTAATATTTATATGGAATGTACTCTCAGTTACAGTGCACTAGTGAATCCAGCTGTGTAGTGAAGTAATACTTGCTACCCCAGAGACAAGAAAACAGTAGTTGTTTTAGCATAATATAAGCTTTTAAGGGGAGAGGAACATTGTGCTTATTGGCAGCAGTTAGTAATGTTCCAGTTAAAAGCAATTACATACATACCTCCAAATAATCCATATTTAACTGTACATGAATGAACACTGATGTGAAAAACTGCTTTTCAATTCTTTTCTTTTTAAGGGTAACATTCTGCACAGTTTGTTTCATGGAACCAGTAGTTTCGAGTTTTTACTATGTCATGGTTTGTGTACAGGATGCTAATTATGAGCTGTTAACCAATCAGAACCATGTTCAGAGTTCTGTGCATAAAGAGTGACATAGCTAAAACTCCAGAGGCTCGATTTTCAAAGCCCTGTTTTTGCTGAAAGGTACCTACGTCAAAGGGAATTGATGCAAGTGGTACCTTCCATCAAAAGTTATTGCACTCCCAATTTTAGAACACTGGCTGCATTGAAACAGAAGGCCATGCACCAAACCTGCCTTGCACCAAAAGTGGTGTTGCGCCTAGGCAAAAGGGGACTTATGCCATGGCAGTGCTGCAGCATCCACTTATTTGGGATTCTGAAAGCCCTGCTGTGGCCGCAAGTCAGGGATGTGGGTAGACCAGCCCTGAACTAGTCTAACAGTCTCTGTCATAGATTGGGAGTGTACTGAGTGGTTGGGGAGGACTTCTGTGAGGTCAGGGGACACTGAAGCCATATCTGGAGTGGTGCCATAGTTGGTGACATGGGTCTGGCGAGTGTGGCAGTGTACAGAGGTGGCACAGGGCAGATGTGCCCTGGATAGTTGAAGAGACCCACAGACGTGGTGCTCCTTGGAATGAATGCATGAAGTGTGTTCCAGACCCCCTGGTTCCATCAGCCCTGGCAGCCATGCCCAAGATTGCAGAGTCCCCGACATGAGGTGTGAGTCCATGGCTGCAGGGCACTATGTGCAGTCAATGGATGGGGACGTACCTGGGGCAGTGTGACATTTTCCTGCAGCACATCCCACTGAGTGGTGCAATACTGAAGGTAACAGTGCTGGTGTAGCTACAGCACAGTGGGAGGGCACCCCAATAGACAGATGCCATGCATGTATGTGGCTGATGGCATGACAAAGGAGCAGCACCACATATACCAGAGTGGGGAAACTCCATCCCTGTCACTGTACCCTGCCTTTGTGGAACAGTACAGGCAGATTCATGCACATGCCCTCGTACACTGTCGGGGACTATGTCCGTCAAGTACGTGAGTGATGTACAGTATGGCCCCACCCAGCTGACATGTCATGACCAATGTTCCACCAAGGTAGGGTACATTGGCAGGGATGGAACTTCCCCACTCTGGTGTATGTGGTACCACTCCTTTGTCTTGCTGTCTGCCAGGACCATGTTTGGCACCTACCTAATGGAGTGCCCCCCTCCATGCTATAGCTGTACTGGCACCATTACCTGCAGTATGCCACTACTCAGTGGGCTGTGCTGCAGGGGAATCTCTAGCTACCCTGGGTACATCCATGTCCACCAGCTGCAGGTCATACCCTGCAGCCATGGACTCACACCACACATCTGGGACTTTGCATGCTCTGGGAAGGTAGCCAGGGCTGGTGGCACCAGGGGTCCTGGAAACACTCCATTCATGCATTCCAAGGAGTACCATGTCTGCAGGTCTCTACAACTGTCCAGGGCACATCTGCCCTGTGCCATGTCTGTACCTTGCCACGCCCACCGTGCCATGCCTCCCAATATGGCACCCCCCCAGGTCCAGCTTCAGTGTTCTCCAACCTCATAGACTTCCTCCCCCCTCAATAATGTGGTTCTGGGCTGGCATTGCACATGGCAGGAGGGGCTTGATAGGCTCCTATGTCAAACACCCCCAGTGCACCTACTCTTTGGCCCAGCACTCCCCCTGTGGCAACTCAGAGGACTATGGCACAGGGACCCCTGTTCTACTAAAATACGATGCAGGGTTCCTGGAGCATCCAGAGTTTGTCGCCAGTGGGGGATCATCGCAATATGCACCAATCTAGTGGATCTTCTAAAATTGAGCCCCAGATCACAGATTCCATGAAGAGAACTGTAACAGAATGCTGCCCATGAAAACAAAACAATGCAAAATACAGTTTTTCATATCACCTGTTTATTCAGGTACAGTTAAATAAGGATAATTTAGTGGAATGAATAATATTTCTGAAAATAAGAACTTTATAAACAGTTGCCAACTGGAAATGATTTCCTGTCCTTACTACCATCTTGAAGACATTCAAGAGCCACCTGTAAAGATGCAGCCTGAAAATGTACAGAATGGCAAAACTGTTTATGGTGACTTTATCTGGCACTGACTAGAGAAATAGATACAGTCAGACTTAATTAATCTGGACAAGTTTGTAATTGGACAAATGCTAGATAAACCAGTCACAAGTCATTCAGTGGATTTCATGATGTCTTTATTAGGACATGGGAGGCTTAATAAAATCTAGATACTGTACTATATTGACAGACAACACAAGACAAAACAAAACAGACATGACATTAAACATAAACACAACAGACAATGTTTCTTTAAGTCTCTTTTTAGTCTTTTGAGAAATAGGAAGTGATCTCCTTTTGTTTCATCAATCCTGTCAACTGTTCCGAGATGAACTTTTTTAGGCCAAGCACATTATTAAGGTGCTTCCTGGTTTTGGCTACAGGATGTTGCTCCAAATAGAAGAGGAGCATGATTATACCCACAAATGCTTCACTTGCTGACATGGGGGAGGTGAATCCGACATCTGTGAGTCTTGTGAGTTTTCATCAATACCAAGATTCTCCTTTGGGTGAATGCTGCCTAGGATGTTGGCATCATTGAATGGTGGTGATGTTTCAAGTTTATTCTCTGCTACTATGAACTGCTGGGCAGTTAGGGCATCCACAAAAGTGACTGGTAAATGATGAATGAGGATTTTTTTGTAATTCTTTGTTAACCAGGTAAGGCCCACTAGGCACAAGTGCCTGTTTTCAGGGGTGACCCAGGAGATTTTGGATGGTTAACTGAGTTGCTCAGAGTCACACAATATGTAAGTGGAGGCTGTGGGAGTCAAACCTCAGTCCACTGGATCTGCCAAACTCATTCACAGCTCATTACTGTAACCTCTAGGCCATACTGCCAGCCCCTTATAGTTCCTTGCATACTGAGGTTGGTAGTGTGGGATCCGATGTTGGGCTTTGGGCACATTCAGGTGCTGGGAGGTTACACTCAGTGTGTGTGTATCAAGATATGGGCATGCCATCAACAGTTTTAAATTGTGCTTCCAGTCATGGAATGCCAAGATCAGTTAATGAAAAGAAGAGCTTGCAGTGCATTGACTTTAAGATCTTCACCAGCCTCTGCACACACTATAAAATGATGGCACAGCTCCTTTTTGTAGAAACACTTGGAATTCATAATGATGCTTGTATCCATTGGCTGGATATGGGAGGTAGTGTCTGGTGGCAGTAAGTGTATTCGACTGTTAGACAGGACTGGGAGTGCAGCATGACTGGTAGCATAGTCCACTAGCAGGATTATATGCCTGGGTTGAAGTCTCACAGCACAGTTGACATCAAGCACCCAGTCTTTGAACTCATTCCTCATCATCCACATCTTTGTGTTTGCACAGTAAAGCGCATATAGTTCAGGGCCAAAATCTCCAGCATAACAGCATGGCTTCTTAGCTTTTCCAGTCACAAATGACTACCTTGTGACTGCCATCAGTGTTACAGCAAAGGGCAACAGTCAGGCGGTCTTTTGACATTTTCATTTCTTTTTTTTTGCCATTAACTCTTTATTACATTTTTCGTTACAGGAATATGATCCAACAAATTCGAGTACAGACACAAATAATACATACATATACATGTCCATACATAAAGTAAAACAAATCTGTAACATACCCCCCAACCCCCACCCAATCCCATCCCCCACCCCTGACCCTCCCAGCACAAGTCCAATGAGGTGGCATACCATCAAACCATAGTAAATCTACACTCTCCTAAAGAGAATAGAGAGCATAAAAGGACCCCAAATCCTATCGAACCTGGAAAGCTTATTCTGGAGGATAGCTGTCATTCTTCTCCACCCTCAAACTGGCCAATAATTCCTCCAGCCATTCCGCATAGCTGAACACAACAGAATCCTTCCAGTGTCTGAGAACAATTCTCTTAAGCGTGGCAGCAATCAGGACTATATGGAACCTCCTATTCTTGACGGGAATATGAGAGACATCTCCCAGCAAACATATTTCCAGAGTAAAGAGATCCCCGAGTCCCAATAACGGATTCGCCCTGCTTTTAATTTCTGCCCACAAGGAGGTTACCTTAGGACAGTGCCAGAAAATATGCATCAAGTCCCCAACCCGGCTTGACACCTGTAACATGTGGAATTTGTAGCAATTTTCAACCTAACCAATTTTTGTGGGGAATAATAAATATTGTGAAGAATTTTGAACTGCATCAACCTTAACCGATCCTGCAAGAAGAATTTATGACAGTTCGCCAATAAAGCCTTCCAGTTGAGCGCAGAATCAGGAAAGACTGAAGCCCAATATGAACCTTGAACTGGATTTGGAGAAAACGCCCATTCAAATAACACTGAGTATATTTTGGAAATTGCGTGCGATAGACCCACCAACGGCCCCAATACATCATAAAGTCCAACCTAGGACTCCGAATTGCCCCACTACCCATCTTGGCAACCAAAAGGTGCCTAATCTGATATATCTTAAAAATTGCCGTAGTAGGCATCTCAAATTTGTTCAGAATCTCAACAGAGGAGAATATCTCCCCATCGGGCGAAAGAAAGTCTTTCACACAGCACTCCCCAGGTAAGGGCAGCCACGCAGGACTAAGAATTTTATTACTTATTACAAAACGTGGATTACCCCAAATTGACTGGACGACATTTTCGTTTCTGAGACTGGTGCCGATGAAAGTGTTGCTGTCGGGCCCAACTGATAGAATGAAGCAATCTCTTTCAAACTGTAAATGTCCTTTGGACAGAAAAATGGCAGCAAATCTCTTAGTTGTAGCCGACTTAACACTACCGCAGTCTGATCATCAATCGCTGCTTCACCATGGTACACTTTATTGCTTAGTCCATGACAGTATCTAAAGTCTTGAATCCACCCAGGAGAATATTTGAAATCAGAGACACCCATTTGTTCCCCGAAATATTTGGCCTTTTTCATGACCATGGTGTCTGACACAGCTGTGCCTTTGTCATTCATTTCACTGACTCATATATTCAATGTCATCTCAACATCCTTGTGCTAGAACAGCCAAACTTGGGTCAGTGAGGTGGAATCAGCTGAAGCTGCCAACTACTTCTCCTGGGCCCTCCAGATGTCACTACAGGTACTGGGTCCCAGCTTAAGAATGAATACCTGTGTTGCATATAGTGCCATAACACAGTAAATTGAAACAGGATGTGCCTGCTTCCAAAGACAATGCTCTTGTTTCTGAGAGATATTTACCTCTGACTGTATTTTTGACCTGCTGCTCCTACCATTTTTAACCACAGTATGTTGCTGAGTGGCTTGACAGTGACAGAGGCCTATTAAAACCTCATCTGGACTAATGAGGTAGTAATAAATAGAGAGAATCAGTGCTCAATATTAACTAGCACTTACAGATTCCAGTATCCAAGATTTCCAGATTAAGGAGATTATTAAATAGAGCTTTTTTAGGTAAAAGTACATAGGCATTTGGTTAGCGAGAAATCCGGATTAACAGGACATGGATTAACCAGGTCTGATGATAGATAGATAGATAGATAGATAGATAGATAGATAGATAGATAGATAGATAGATGGATGCATGGAGGGATGGGTGTGCGTGTGTGATCTGTATACGAGAGGAAAGTTTAATTCTTTAATACTGGGCCACCTGGAATTCCATATGATTTAAAGAGGACAGGAAATGGTTTCTAATTGGCAGCTATTTATATTGTTCCTATTTTTAGAAACAATATTCATTCACCTGTACAATCCATATTTAACATCATGTGGATAGAAAGTGATGTGAAAAATTGTATTTTTTATTGTTTTGCTTTTAAGGGCAGCATTCTGCTACAGTTCTCTTCATGGAACCGGTGGGCTGGAGTTTTAACTACAGTATATCACAGTTTGTGTACAGAACTGTAAGCATGGTTTTGATAGGTCAACACAGTGGGTGGTGCAAAAACTACAAGTGAAGAGAGGGAGACTGTTGCTAGCCCTGAATACACAAATAACTTGCTTAAGGGTTACAGCATTTTTAAGAAAGAAAAACACCATAAGAATTTGCCACACTAGAATAAAAATAGGACAAGGGATCATGTTTATTAATATGCAGGATAATAGGATTTGTTTTTATGTGCTGTTATTAGCAGGTGACATAGAAAGTAACCCAGGGCCTGACAAGCGAACTGAATTTGGAATTTTTCATGCAATTGCTCACAGTTTACTCTTAAAAATAGATGAGTTGAGATTATAGTGTAAAGCAAAAAGGCCTAGTATTCTGGGAATATCAGAGACCTGGCTAGATGGTAGGATAGCAGGCAAAGAAATACAAATCCAGGACTACGACCATGTGAGAAACGATAGAAATAGAAAAGGGGGTAGGGTGTTGCTATATATAAATAAGTGCCTGAGCCCATATAGCCAGAAGATACCATGTAATATTAGTAGCATTGATGGCATTATAATGGAATTTAAGAAGTTTGATTTAACAGTAGGAGTAGTGTATTCCCCTACACACATAGATCTTCACCATTTCGATGACCTAGTTTCATTTTTAGGAAACCACTTTACTTCAAAGAATATTACTGTATTTGTATGGGAGACATCAATGCCTATTGGGAAGAACCAAGGGGGGAAAAGATTAAAAGAAGCCATGGATCCCCTAGATATCCAACAAACAATAAATAAACCTACATGATTTTGCAATAAGGACAACACTAAAACTATTATCGACTTAATATTTCTTTCTAAGAATATCTCAGAGTTTAAGAGTCAGGTAGGGGCCCCATTATTAGGGGATCATTGTTTAATTGAATGTACAGCTAGACTGAAACAATATTATAGTCCCAGCAATGCACTTTTCACAACTACTAGAACTTATAAGACATTCAACTGCTTGTCATTTGTTGGAGATTTGAAAAACATAAAATTGTATAGACCTGGAGGATGCAGTAGAGTTTTTTGTAAGTGAATTCCTAGCAGTTTGTTAAAAGCATGCACCTAGGATGCAATCAAAGAGAAAACAAAATAGCTTGCCATGGATAAATGGGAAAACACTGAAACATTTAAGGATATGGAACAGATTATGGAAAATATCTAGAAAATCTAACTGGGAAAGTGACTGGGACAAATATAGGGTTTTTAGAAATAAGTGTCAGAGCTTAATTAGGGAAGAAAAAGGAAAGTACTATAAAAATAGATTCAAAACAGTAAGAAATGCTACAGATTTCTGGAAAACTATAAGACAACTCCAAACCCCTGTTGAATCAAAGCTGCCCTTTTCCCTAAGAGTAAATGAAGAAGTCATTACAGATTCAAAGGAGATGGCAGGGATTTTGAACAAATTTTTTGTTAACCTACCAACTTTGTTCCAGGATCAAGCTACACTTTTAATAAATAATATAAATAATAAAAAACTTTATTTATAAGCACAATGTCTAAAACCAAAATGCTGTACAAGGCTTTAAAACAGTTAAAACAGCAACCAACCAAAAGGATAAAAGACCAGTAAGGAGGAGGAGACAGATGATGCTATCTCCACCGAAAAGGTGTGGTTAGCCCTCAAGGCCCTAAAGAAAGATAAATCTCCTGGGCCGGATGGCATTCATCCGAGAGTACTATGGGAATTGGCGGACATACTGGCTGCACCCCTGGCAGAGCTCTTCAACTGGTCACTTAAGACAGGGAGGGTACCTAGGGATTGGCGAGAGGCACATGTGGTGCCAATCCATAAAGGAGGGTCAAGGGAAGTACCAGGTAACTATAGACTCATCAGTTTGACCTCGGTGGTGGGAAAATTAATGAAGGGTATACTAAAGGAACAATTGGGGGTGTACTTGGAGGAGGTGGGAGGTCTGGATAGTCGGCAACATGGGTTTGTGCCAGGTAGATCATGTCAAACCAATCTTGTGGTCACTAGAAGAATCCAAGATGGCGGCCACGCTGGGCCAAGCAGTTAATATGTTTTACTTGTAATTTTTTGCAATTTTTGCTTTGCTCGTGAACTTGTGGAGCGGGTGTTTGAGTGGCAATGGTGGGACTTTTGTGAGTTTGCGGTTGCCACATTTTTAACTCAACCGCTTTCGTGTATAGATTTTGCCGGCTATGATTACTAGCACCGACGTTTGTAAGTGGTGCGACTGCGTTATGTGAACTGTTGTGCTCACACAGAGGTGATTTCTAGCCGGTGGACTCTGGGAGCTAGTGGACAGAGCAGGCTGTGGCTGAGGCTTATTCCGGGAGCGACTGGTTGAACCATGTTTTGGGAGGTGGAGGGTTGTGGTCCATTCGTGATTGGGGAGACCTAGCTGGGAGAAAGCTGTGTTTCGACCCCGCGCCGGAATTCACTGGAGGGAGGATCCTTTTGACTTTTGGGCTGGTTGCACTTTGTACTGTTTGGATTGTTTGTGCAAACCAGCTTTTCAGAGAGCTGCAGGCTCAGAATTGGACCTTGGGTCATCTGCTGGTATTTGTGTGGGCCCGACATCTTTTAGAGAGCTGCGATTAGATTTGCTGTCACATAGGGGACCGTGCTTTGGATTGGCCGGGGAGCCGGTTGACGAGCCGTGGTTTTCCCAGGTTCCTTGGGGTTGGCTTCTGAGCGGTCACCCCCCAGGAATCAAAGCTGTAGGCAGTGAATATATTTTTGTTGGCACTCTCTGTGGATGGAGCTTTGTGGGCCGTTTGGTTTCCTCGCTGACCCTAGATTTTCATTGGAATAAAATTATCTGTATACAGTGCTTCTCATTTGCTTCAGCAGAGCTTGGACTTTTATTGGAACTGCCTGCACCTATTGGATAAGTATCCCTGGCCATTGTTGGAGAAGCCCATGAGACGGTGGATTCACCCTTATTTAATGCTGGACCTGGGTGAAGAGACTGCTGACTCCCTCCTGATTTCTTTGTGAATTATTAATTCTACTTATTTGGATGATTGGGTGGTGAGAGGACCCTGTGTCCATACACTTTATTTTGCTTAGCTGGATTTTATAACTGTCTTCTTTGGTAGTGTGGAAAATTATAATTTTCCCTCTCCTCGGTTGTGAGAGGACTGATGGGGGAGTTTATAGTTTCCTTTTTTGTAATAATTTTGTTATGTTTATATTCATTAGTTTATTTTAACTGTTTAGTAGTGAGAGTGTTTTTCCCTCTCTCTCTCCAGTGGTGAGAGGACTGGGTGGGGAAGGGAATTCATTATTTACTGTATTTTGTTGTACTATGTGTTTGGGTTTGGGGGGGTGAGAGTCCCTAAACTCTGTTTTGTTGTGTATTTGTTTTAGTGGGTTATTTTGTTTAAGGGGGGGTTGTCAGGGGCTCTAAATTTCAGAGTCTGAATTGTTGTTAAGCTAACTTGGGTGTTGGATGGGGTTTTAAATTATTTTAAGTGAGTATTATTAGTTAGTTAGTTTTATTTTCTTTTATGGTTTTGTTTGTCTTATATTCAGTTAGTAGTGTAGTTTATAGCATGTGTTGGTTTTATTTTTTATAATTGTGTTAGGTTAACTTAATAGTTTGAGTTGTAGTTAAATTACTGTCTCATTGTAGAGCTTTGTATTTATTTAAACTTTAGAGGTGGGTTAATTTTTGGATTGTTTATTATGTGTTGGGAAAATATTAGGATAGTCAGGTATTATTCCCCCTCCAGGCTCAGGGATCTTCGCCCCTTTTCTTGTCCCCCCATCCCCTGAGGTCTATAGATGTTGTAGGGCCTTGGGGATTGTGGGGAGGAAGAGGAGGATGGGGGCAGGGTCTGAAGGGGGAATGGAAAGGAGTGGGCGGATTGGGACAGTGAGGACAAGGAGACGCCCTGGGGTGAAATGGGCCCAGGAAAGGGGACCTCCCTGTCTAGTGTCCATACCCAAGGGTTCTGACTATAGTCAGCAGGTAGCACGGTCATCCTCGGAGGATCATCCTACTCGGGCGGTGTTATGTAACACCAGGTCTATTAAAAACAAAACGGCTATTATAGCTGGTTTTGTTGAGTCATCTGACCTGGCGTGCATCACCGAGACCTGGCTTGATGAAAATGCTGGACCAGTTTTGGCGGCAGCAATTCCGTCCAGGTACTCGGTGATACACCGCCCGAGGGTGGATCGTAGGGGCGGGGTGTTGCTATTTGTTTTAAAACAGAACTGGGCCTAGTGGAGGTGCTGGTGGGAGTTACCAAACCTTTGAATGCATTTTAGGCGAGGTGTGGGGCGAGGATACTTTCATACTGTCCACCAGGTGATGGGAATGTTTTCCTGCAGGAAGTCGACACTTCATTGTCGACTCATTGGGATCCCCAGATGGTTGGTTCTGGGGACTTCAATGCTTGGATCGATGATGAACTCTCGCACTTTGGTCAAGACTTCTCCAGTTAATGATTTTGCTGGGCTTCACACAGGTAATTTCTCCTCAACCCATGTTGGTGGTCATTCATTGATTTGGTGTTCCTCCTGGGGATGGAGATATCTGACCTGGTGGTGGAACCGGTCGGATGGTTGGACCATCACTCCATTGGGTTCAGTTTTGAGGCCACCCCTAGTAGGTCAGCCCCTATAGAAATGGTCCGCTACCGCCCATTAAGGGGTGTTTCCCCAGATGACCTGATGGCGATGCTGGATCTATCGGGCTTCCCGAGAGATTGCTTGGATCCAGGAGAACTGGTACATGCCTATAATGAGGCGGTGGCAGAGGCCCTGGATTCCATTGCTCCTGTTCATGTTCATCCTCTCACTCTTCGCCCCAGGTCTCCTTGGTTTGATGAGACCCTGAGGGAGTTAAGAAGAGTTGGACGAAGGTTGGAGAGGTGTTGGCAGAGGTCGGGTCTGGATAGTGACAGACTTATTTTGATGGACCATTATTCGGTCTATCAATCCGCAATCTCTGGTAAGAAGGCAGAATTCCTGTCCAGGGAGATTGGGGCTGCACAGAATAGACCAGCTCAGCTCTTCCGGACTGTGGACAGACTGTGCAATCCAGTCTGTCTTCAGCCTGGAAGAGCCTTTTCTCAAGAACGATGTGAGGAGTTTGCTTTGTTCTTTTCAGATAAGATTGCCAAAATCAGATCTGAGATACGTTTGACCCTCTCAAATGGGAGTTGTGATGGTCAGCAGGAGACGTCGGACACCCAGTTTGTGTGGTCTGACTTCAGCCTCCCCACAATCAGTGACATTGTGATGGTCATCCAATCACTGCGTCCGACCAACTGTGATTTGGACCCGGGCCCCACACGTCTCTTAGTGGATTGTGTGGATAAAATTCACCCGGCCCTTGCTGAGATAGTCTGGAGGTCCTTGGAGAGGGGGACTTTTCCAGATCCTCTTAAGGAGGCTGTGGTTAAGCCCTTTCTTAAGAAGTCCTCCTTGGACCTGGACTGTCTGGCTAATTACAGGCCTGTCTCTAACTTACCCTTTGTGGGTAAAGTTATTGAGAAGGTGGTCGCTTCACAGTTGGATGATCATCTGACCAACAACAATGTCTATGATTCTCTCCAGTCTGGATTTATGAAAAGGCATAGTACCGAGATAGCACTTGTACAGGTACTAAATGATCTCCTGATAGCGAGAGATCGAAGGACCTGTTCCATCTTGGTCCTTCTTGATCTCTCTGCAGCATTTGACACTGTGGACCATGGTGTGCCATTGGAGCATTTGCGATTTATCTGTGAACTGTCTGGTACAGTCCTAGGATAGTTTCGATCATACCTTGAGGGTAGGACTCAGAAGGTGGTGTCAGGAATTTTTTCCTCGGCATCGTCTTCCTATCCCGCGGGGTACCGCAGGATTCCATTTTGGCACCCATGGTGTTTGCAGTGTACATACTGCCATTAGGGGTGATTATTAGGTGGCATGGCTTGGGTTTTCATTGCTATGCAGATGATACCCAGCTGTACATATCCTTTGTGCCCAGCCAGGATGCTACCTTTTCGGTCTTTAACAGCTGCCTTGCCGAAATCCAAGACTGGATGAATGTGAGTTGGCTGTGGTTGAACCCCGAAAAAACTGAGGTGTTGGTTGTGGACCAGGGTCGCTGTGAGGCGGGTTTGTTAGCTGGATCATCCTCGGGCTTATGGCTTGGGGATGTCCAGCTGACTGTCTCAGACTGGGTGCGGAACCTGGGCGTTGTATTTGATGACTGTCTGACCTTTAAGTCTCAGGTGTCAGCAGTTATCAAAACCTCTTTTTATCATCTGAGGAACATCGCCAGGGTGAAGCAGCTGGTTCCTCCAGAGGATCTTCCAACTTTGGTCCATGCCTTCGTTACCTCCCGCCTGGACTATTGCAATGCCCTATACCTAGGGCTTACGGGGGTTGAACTTCGCCACCTGCAGCTAGTGCAGAATGCGGCAGCCAGGCTTTTGACTGGTTTTTCTAGGTCCAGTCATATAACGCCTGTGCTCCGCGGACTGCACTGGCTGCCAGTTTGTTGGTGAATCACCTTCAAGGTCGGTTTGCTGACCTATAAGGCCCTACATGATCAGGGACCTGCTTACCTGAAAGATCTCCTGCGTCCCTACTGTCACTCCTGCCCACTCCAATCCACTGACGAGGGATTGCTAGAGATTCCCAGGGTCTGCTTAAAAACTTCAGGGGCAAGATCTTTTAGTTTTATGGCCCTGACCCTGTGGAATTCTCTACCTCGTCAGGTATGAAATTGCCCGACTGTCCAGAGCTTTAAAGTAGCTTTGAAATCCTACCTTTTTAACAAAGCTTTTAATGATTGCTAATTATTTAGTTTTAATCTTGTTTAAATCCTGTTTTAAATATTTATTATTTTATGTCATTTGTAAAGGCTCTTGGTTTGAGAAAGGCACCTTAAATAAATAAAGATTGATTGATTGATTGATTGTGGAGTTCTACAAATGGGTAACATCAGAACTGGACAGGGGAAAGCCTGTGGATGTATTATTCTTGGACTTCAGCAAGGCATTTGACTCTGTCCCGCACAATGGTCTGACGGAGGAGAAACTGACAGGGTTGGGAGTAGGCCCTTTGATGGTCAGATGGATTGAAAACTGGCTAGCTGGATGCACCCAGAGAGTAGTGGTAGGTGGGGAGCTCTCGAACCCTAGAGAGGTTGGTAGTGGGGTACCGCAGGGCTTAGTCCTGGGTCCGATCCTGTTTAATGCATACATATCGGACATCAGGGAGGGTATAGGGTATGAAATGAGTCTCTTCACTGATGACTCCAAGATTGGAGCAGTAGTTGAGGGGAAGAGGGGAGGTTGGTCCTGCAAGGTTACCTGGACACTCTGGAAAGCTGGGCTCACACATGGAAATTAAATTTCAATACTACTAAGTGTAAGGTGTTACATCTTGGGCGGGGAAACCCTAAACACAGATACACCCTGGGAGGGGAGGCGCTGGAGGCCTCAACAGGGGAAAAAGACCTAGGGGTCATGGTGGATGCATGTATGAATAACTCTGAGCAGTGCAGGAGAGCGGCTAGCAAGGCAAACAGGATGTTGGGCTGCATCATAAGGGGGATCACATCTAGGAGCAAGGAAGTGATTCTGCCGCTGTACAATGGACTGGTTAGACCACACCTTGAGTACTGTGTACAGTACTGGAGACCACACTTAAAGAGGGACATACAGCTCCTGGAGAGGGTACAGAGGAGGGCAACTAAGATGATATGGGGACTAGGGGATTTGACTTATGAGGACAGACTTGAGGAGCTCTGCCTGTTTTCATTGGAGGAGGGGAGGAGAGGAGAGGAGAGACGGGGGGACATGATTGAGGTATTTAAGTACCTCAAGGGAATAAATAGGGTAAACATGGAGGGGATCTTTAGACTAAAGTAGGGAGGTATCACCAGAGGGCATGGTTTGAAGTTGGAAAGTGGAAGGGTGAGGGGGGAAAAGAGGAGGAGGTTTTTCACTGAGAGGGTGGTGGACCCTTGGAATGCGCTGCCTGGCATGCTGGTTCACAGATCCACAATGGAGGGCTTCAAGAGAGGGTAGGACAGACACAGAAAGCGGATGTATCAGATGATGGCCTGGCCCAGGGGGGTGGGGATGGATGATAGGGGTTTCTGGAACACAATGGGGGGGAGGGCCTCGGCACCCAACTAGGGATCTGAGGTTCGAGCAGACTAGATAGACCGTAAGGCCTAATTTGCTGGCAATCAGTATGTTAGTATGACATTATATGGAGTCACCGAAGGCCTGGCAGAACAAATAGGTCTTCAGGGCTGACTTAAAGCTCCCCACGGTCTGGCAGTCTCAAATCTGATGAGGTAGAGAATTCCACAGGGTCAGGGCCATGAACATAAAAGCACAAGAGCCAGATGTTTTCAGCTGTACCCTGGGAATCTCTAACAACCCTTCATCAGCTGAGTGGAGTGGGCTGCCGGGACAGTAAGTAACAAGGAGCTCTTGTAGGCAGCCTGGGCCAAACCTGTTTAGGGCATTAAAGATCAGAAGACCGACCTTGAAAGTGATCCACCACTGAACAGGCAGTCAGAGCAGTTCGCGCAGCACAGGAGTGATGTGGTTCGAATGAAGAGCCCCAGTCAACAACCGTGCCACAGTGTTCTGCACTAGCTGCAAGCGGCAGACATCAACCCCCAGAATCCCTAGGTAAAGGGAGTTACAGTAGTCCAGGCATGAGGTCACAAAGGCGTGGATCAACATTGAAAGTTCTCCAGATGGAACAAGGTGATTGACCCGAGCGATGATCCTAAGATGGTAAAATACAGACTTAACAACTGTGGATACCTGTGAATGCAGTGTCAGCCTATCATCAAGGATTACCCCCAGGTTTCACACCCGCTCAGAGGAAAGCAGCTGACTACTCCCGAGCAAAAGCCCAGAAGGAAGCCCTGCCACTGACCCGCCCCAATCCGGAGGCCTCCCATGACCAGCACCTCAGTCATATCGGAATTCAATTCAGCCAGCTGGATTTCATCCAGTCCTGGATTTCTGTGAGGCAGCTATTAAAGACTGAGACTGTGCTAACCTGGTTGGGTGCAAAAGACAGGTAGAGCTGGGTATCATCTGCGTAACAGTGAAACCTCAGCCCATACCATCTTACAATGTCCCTTAAAGGCAGCATATACACCACGAACAACACTGGGGACAGCACCGAGCCCTGAGGGACCCCACAAGGCAAGGAGAAGTAGTCCAAGGAAATCAACCCAAACACCACCCTCTGAAACCTGCCAGAGAGGAATGATCGAAACCATCTGAGGACTGAATCAGCCAGGCTTCAGATGACTCTCAGGTGCTCAAGCAACATTCCATGGTCCACGGTGTCAAAAGCTGACATGAGATCAAGGAGCACCAAGATGGAGCAGTGCTTCTGATCTTTAGCCATCAGGAGATCATTGAGCACTCGAACCAGAGCAGTCTTGGTAATATGCTTCTTCCGAACACCAGACTGTAGAGGATCGTAGATAACATGAATGGTAAGATGGTTCTCCAGCTGCAGCACAACTACTTTCTCAATCACCTTCCCCACAAAGGGAAGGTTAGAGATAGATCTGTAGTTGATCAAGCAGTTAAGGTCCAAAGAAGCTTTCTTAAGGAGGGGTGTCACCACCGCCTCCTTTAGGGAGCTAAGGAACTCACCCGTTTCTAAGGAGCACCACACAATCTTGACAAGGATCGGGACGATAGAATCAGTACACCACAATATAAGGCGCGTTGGGCCTGGGTCCAAACTACAGCATGTCGGCTGCATATTCTGGACATTCCACACAATATCAATGATCTCCAGCTGGTCGAAATAAGACCAAGAAAAACAAGGTGCCGTGGCCAAGCATCAGTCACCGTCAACCCCCATAGAGTGAGCAGGCTGGATCTCTGCCTTGATGTTGGCCACCTTATCAGCAAAGAATTGAGCAAACTCATCACACTTAAGCTGTGAAAAACCACTTCGGACCTGCAGACAGGTTCGGCTGCACAACCTGTCCAAGGCCTGAAAGAGCTGAGCTGGTCAATTCTGAGCTGCAGTAATCTCCCCAGACAGGAACTCTGTCTTCTTACAGGTGATTGCTGATTGATAGATCTGATAGTGTTCCATCAATCTAAGGTGGTTGGCAGCAAGGGTGTATTTCTGCCAGTGTCACTCCAACCTTCATCCAACTCGTCTCATCTCCTTCAGGGTCTCGTTGAACCAGGGGGACCACGGGCAAAGAGAGAGAGAGGACTAACACGAACAGGAGTAAGAGTCCAGGGCTTCTGTCATGGCCTTATTATAGGCCTGGACTAAGTCCTCTGGACTCCCGCATGCACCCAGAAATCCCGATAGGTCTAATACTGCCAACAGGCCATCAGGGGTCATATCCCTGAAAGGGCAGTATCTGACCATCTCCACAGGGGCAGGCCTATAGGGGAGCTAGGAATTTGAAACTTATGGTGTGGTGATCAGACCATCTGACTGGTTCCACCACCAAATCAGTGGTCTCCATCCCCAGGAGGAAAACCAGATTGAGTGAATGACCGTGCTCATGGGTTGCAGAGGCAACTACCTGTGTGAGGCCCAACAAACACATAAATTGGAGGAAGTCCTGGCCAAAATGCGACAGTTCGTCATCGACCCAGGCATTGAAGTTATCCAGTACCAGCAGCCTGGGAGACTCAAATGCCATGTCAACAACGAATAGTCCGCAACTTCCTGCAGGAACAATTTCTCGTCCCTGGGTGGACGGTAGATGAGAATGATCCTGCACCCCACACCTGCAACCGTAATACACTCAGATGATCTGGGTTCTTCAACTGGCATGCCCACAAGGCCCAATTCTGATCTAAAACAGATAGCTACACCCCTGCCCCTGCGGTCCGATCTCGAGCAGTGTATCACCTAGAACCCAGCTGGAACGGCCACCTCCAAAATGGGGCCAGAATTATCATCCAGTCAGGTCTCAGTCATGCATGCCAGCTCGGTTGTACCAACAAGATCAGCAATGATAGCTGTCTTGTTCCTAGTACATCTGGCATTGCACAACACCGCTTGAGCCAGACGGGGCTCCAGAGCCAACCAGACCACCAGCCCAAAAACATTGGAGCCCTTGGGTATGGGAAACAGATGTGGAGGACCACGTTCTTGAACCCATTTCACTCCAGGATGTCTCCTGGTCCTGAGTACCTCAATCCGGCTGAAAATCTAGGAACAGACCAGGAAAGTACAGTAAATAAAACATCCTGGGCCAGATATTCAAAACTTTGCATTGGGCGAAAACCTTTTGTGCATGGTTTGCGCAGGGCTTGCGCGGGTCCACTATATTCAAAAGGCCAAATAGCACAGGCAAACTGCATTAGTGCCGGGCAAAAGTATAATATATGCAAGGCGCAAAAAGAGGGGGCATGTACATGAATACAGGTGTAATGTTGTATTCAGTGCATTTTCACCACACAAAATGTTTTTGCAAGACTTAGAAACACATAGATACACAGAAATGTGACAGTAGAAAAGGACCGCGAGGCCCACCTAGTCTGCCCACTTTCCTAGTTATCTGCTAGGACATGCCTCCCCCCACCCCCACCCTCAAAGTCCCTTGTGTCTGTCCCATGCTCTTTTGAACCCTCCCACTGTTGTTTCTTCAACCAACTCCTCAAGGAGCCTATTCCAATTATCCATCTCCCTCTCTGTGACATAGTACTTCCCAATGTTCCCCTTGAACTGTCCCCTCATGATCTGACCCATGCCCCCTAGTCCTCTGATTTCCTTACAGCTAGAAGACGTTCTCCACTGGCACTTGATTTATACCATTTATGTACTTGAAGGTCTCAATCATGTCCCTCCTTTCCCTCCTCTGCTCCAAGGAGTACAAGTTCAAGTCCCTTAACCTTTCCTCATAAGATAGGTGGCTGAGTCCCTTTACCTTCTTTGCTTCCCTCCGCTGAACACGCTCCAGCCTCCCCACATCCTTTCTGAGATATGGCCTCCAGAACTGGACCCCATATTCCTGATGGAGCCTAACCAGATGGGTGTATAAGGGTACTATGACCTCCTTCCTCCTACTAGTAATCCCCCTCCCGATGCAGCCCAGCATTCTGCTGCCTTTAGCCACTGCCCTCTCGCAGTGCTTTGCCACCTTCAGGTTTCTCGATATAGTGATGCCTAGGTCCCTGTCCTGTTATGTTACTGCCAGGCCACCCATACAGTATACCGCCCTCCAGTTTTTGTTGCCATGATGCATGATCTTACACTTGTCCATGTTAAACGAAAACTGCCACTCTTTTGACTATGCCTCAAGCCTCCTCAGATCCCTCTGCATTCTTTCCACCCCTTCTTGAGTGTCCACCCTATTGCAGACCTTAATATCATCTGCAAACAGAAACACACACCCTTCAAGGCTCTCCACAATGTCCCTTATGAATAGATTGAACAGCAGTGGCCTCAGTACCAACCACTGAGGAACCCCATTGGTGACCATGCCCTCATCAAATGCCACCCCATTTACAATGACTCTCTGCCTCTTGCCCCACCAGCCATTTTCTTACCCATCGAACCACCGTCTGCCCCAGACCCAGGCATGTCAGCTTGAACAAGTGTCTCCTGTGCAGCACGGAGTCAAATGCCTTCATGAAATCTAGATATGCTATGTCCACTACCCCCCGATCCATTACCTTGGTGACACAGTCAAAGAACTCGATCAAGTTTGTTTGACAGGATCTACCCATTGTAAAGCCATGTTGCCTTTGATTCATCAGGTCACTTACCTCCAGGTAGCTGGTTATTCTGTTTTTTAGTAACTTCTCCATGAGGTTGTCCTCCACAGATGTCAAGCTCACAGGTCTGTAGTTTCCCATCTCCTCCTTCCCCCTCCCTTGTGCAGGGGGACCACATCTACCTTTTTCCAGTCATCAGGTATCACTCCAGACTCCATGGACCTATTGAAGAGTGCAGTCAAGGGTGTTGCCAGTATATTTTTTAGTTCCCTCAACACCCTGGGGTGCACCCCCATCTGGCCCCATCGACTTGTCCACCTTCAGGCAGTGTAGTTTTCCCAGAGTCTCCTCCACCCGGAATGGACTCGTATTTACTCCCACCCCCACTGCCCTGGCTTCTCCCATACCACTACCTTCCCCTTCATTTTCCCTAGTAAACACAGAACAAAAATAGCTGTTTAGTAGTTCTGCCTTCTCCCTGTCCCCCTGTATCAGCCCATCATCTATTGCCTAGTTTTCCTCCTCTCACTGACATACCTAAAAAATGTTTTGTCCCCTTTTTTAACCACTCTTGCTATGTCATCCTCTGTCTATGCCTTTGGCCTCCTTACTTCTACCCCTGCTTCTTTCTGGCTTACCTGGTACCTTTCCCAGTCCTCCTCTGTTTGCTTTTCCTTGAACTTCCATAAAGCACTTCTCTTTGCCCTGACCTTTTCTGCTACAACACCATTAAACCACAGGGGTCTCCTCCTCCTCCTCCTCTTATTCTTACTTAACTTCCTGGTGCATAGGTCTGTGGCCTCCATTATAGCCTATTTTATCCTTTACCACGTCCTTCACCTCTGTTAATCCTCCACTCTCTCTAGAGCTCTTCCCACATTTTCCCCCATTTTTCTGAAATCTATTCTCCTAAGATCGAGCACCTCTACCTTGGTCTGGTGAACATCAGCAGTTTTCTGAATTGTAAACCAAATGGTGCTGCGGTCACTCATACCAAGATGTTCCCCCACCAACACATCTCCTACCCTATTCTCATTTGTCAGGACCAGATCAAGAACTGCTCCCTCCCTGGTAGGTTCCCTGACCAGCTGCCTTAGGAGGGCTGTTTTCGGGGAGTTTACTATTTCTCTACTACTGGTGGATGATGCCGATAGGGTGTCCCAGTCCACATCTGGTAGATTCAGGTCTCCCATCAGCACCACCTCGCCTTTAGCAGCCACTCTCAAGATTTCTTCTGTCATGTATCTATCCACAGATTCCTGTTGTGACGGGGGCCTGTAAATCATCCTGGTATGCACCACCTCCCCTTTTCCCATGGCCAATGAAACCCACAGGCCCTCGACTTCCCCTCACTTACCCTGCAGCTCTGTCGCCCTGATACCCTCCTTTATTTATTATTTATTTATTTAGTTTTTGTTAACCAGGTAAGTGCACTAGACAAATTCTGCCTGTTTTCAGGCACGACCCCGGGGGGGGGGATACAGATGAATGCCAACTGACTTTGAACCAGATTAAGCTGTTGGTGGTAATTTTAGTGACTTTATGTAGAGTGCAACCCCCCCCCTTCCTCCCTGTCTCTCCTGAAAAGCGTATAACCTGGTGTCTCCATGTCCCATCCCTCCTCCTGATGGCACCAAGTTTCAGTTACCGCCACAATGTCAAGGCTCACCTCAGCCATTACTGCTGCTAGATCTGGAATCTTTTTACCCAGACTTCTCGCATTTGTACACATGACCCTCCAAGCCCCTATTCCCTGCTCCCTTTCCCTGCTGTCTACACCCCCTTCATTTCCTTCACTTGATCTGTTTGCCTTTTGGAGGGTGGGCTTGCTGCCCCCCTTTCCCTGTGTCATACAGCTCAAGCTTACCTGTGATCCCCCCAAATTAGTTTAAACAGTAGTGCTGCCCAATATAATCTTCTATCTTACATTTGAGCACTGCCTTTCCTTCCCCATTTAAGTGCAACCTATCCAGGGCATAGAAGCTTTTGTCCGTCCACGTTGTTTCCCAATCTCCTACTACTCCATACCCCCTCTGAGCACACCATCCTGTTAACTAACTGTTAAATTCCTCTGTTTTTTGCTTCACCTCTATGCTGGCTCTTGGTAATGGCAGCACCTCAGAGAACGCCAGCAATTTAAAATCCAAACTGCTGCAGAACCTGGCCAGCACCATAAAACACGCCTGCACCTCCATTACACTATTCCCCATGAGGTTGCTTGTCCCTAATTGGAACAGCAGATGTGTCCTATCATCAAGTTGCTTTTCCCGGGAGGAGATCCAGTGTATGACTTCGGCCGCCGTCATTCCCGGCAGGCATTCCACCCTTATTTTGCCACCTCTGTCCCTGCTTCTCCGCCATGTAACACCCTTTATAATAGTGTCCCCAACAATTAATACCCTATTCCTTTCCTCCTTCTGGGCTCCTCTAACTACTGTGTTCTTCCTAACTCTTATCTTTTCCAAGCTTTCCCTATTATTACTTCCCGTAACCCTCAAAATGCCTTGAGTCCTCTTCTCCCTGACTACCTCCTCCTGCGTGTCTTCCTGAGCCTGTGTCTTGCTCTTTGGTACCTCCATACCATTTTCTGCACATGTACCCTGCCCCAATTGACCCCCCAAGGCCCTTCCCCTCTGTCCTTTTAACCACGAGCTTCATATCTGTCCCATGCCCCCCCCCCCAACAGACTGAGCCTCAGATGTCTCTGACTCCTGGGTTCTTTCTTCCTGCCTAGATTTTTCCTGTGCAGTTTTCAAGGGTCTCACTCAAGCTGAACCTACAGTACCTGTGCATTTTCATGAAGTCCTGATGCGAGGGACCTCACCTCTCTTTCTGGCATGGGTTCCACTGTTTTAGTTGCAGCTAAAACGCTCTACTCTTGTGTTTGTCCATGCTGGTGGATCCTCACCCTCTTGTCTCCCTGCTTGCTGGCACTTCCTCCCGTCATGGGGATTGGGAACTACATTTCTCCCTTTTGTGTGTGTTTTCCCGAGCTTTCCCCAGACACCCCCATAGAGTTTATCTTATCTTCCACTGCTGTGTATTTCCTCCCTTCCTGAGTACCCAAGACTGGTAACCTCTTTCCATGTTCAAAGTTTCTCTCCCTTCCATATCTCGCTTGGTCTTGCCCTGCTTTCATTGCCACACTAGTATTTTTAGAGCCTCTACCCTTGTTTATCTTCCATCCTTTCTGCCCCCACTTTTTGCCTCAGGAGATCTTGTGGCGATCTCTCCTCAAGCGTGCTAACTCTGCCTCCATCCTCCCTATCTTTTGGCAAATAGGGCATCCCCCTAGCATCCACAGAGTGCTCATGAAAACAGCAGCCCCGCAGCCATTACAGCCCACTGTTCTCCCACCACTGCCTCCCCTGCTTCCTATCGATGCCTGGTCATTTTCCTCACTTCTTTCCTTCCAAGGTGGTGTCCGCTGCTGCTATCCCGACCTTTGCCAGCCCCATATGCTCTGATTCCCTTCCCTGGTCCAAGCCCATTCACTTCTGTCTCCCCACATTGTCCTGTCTAGACAAGAGCCCCCTCAAACAAGCAGTAAGTGCCCCCTTGCTTAAACAGATTGTAGATAAACATAAGGTGACTGGCTACCACATAGATCCTCCCCCCTTTCCCTATTTCACTATGGCCACTGTCTCACAGTTAGCCTTTTTCAACCAAGAGTGTCAGCCTGAACAGATAGAGATTTATACCTTGCAGTTACCCCTCCCTGATGCAAGCTTAACTGCTTCACAATAATCTTTGTCAGTTTCACAGTTATCCCCTTACAAATCAAAATTGTCAGCATAACAATGAAACCTCTAACAGATAGAATTTTATAGCATGCAGTTCCCCCTCGCTAATGCAAGTTTATTTGCTTCTCTGTAGCTCTATCAGAATCACAATCATTTCACAGAGTCCCGGATTATTGAACAGTCAGTTAGGTCCCCCATTTCCTTGCTTCCCTGAAGATGGTGCAAGTCTTGCTATGCTGACTTCCTAGTCTCTCTGAATGCTGGCCAAATGCCCCACATTCAATCTTTACAGTACCTTGTTTCCAGAATAGCTCATACTCGACCGTCTCTGACCATACCCCTGATGCTCCAGCACCACTCTTCACTCCTCCTTCTGGTTGCTCCTATTGGTTCCGAGTGGCCTCAGGGTGTGGTCTATTCCCCATTTAATAAGGAGGTGGTGTGAGGCGGGAATTTTCTTTTCTGCACCTTCTTCGTTCTTCCCCAACTGTCTGCTCCGTCTCTCACTGCCTGGCTTTTAAATCAGCCAGGTCGTGCTTGAAAAATGCACGCTTCCATTTGCAATGACCCGATAGGCCACTGCTTCAAACCATCACCCTCTGGCTTCCGTTTTGGCACAGAGCTCACCTGCACCATGGCCAACATGGGAGCCCTGTTTGTTCTTCCCCAACGGACTTAACGTGACACTTTGTGTGGTACAAATTACCACCCAGGAAAAGGTAGTCTTAACTCTGGACAAATCAAGTTTGGGGAGTATGGACACAGCAGCAACAGGGAAAAAGGCTGTCTGCAGCCAATGAAGAAGCAGTGTGGGTGAGCTGCCTCACTTGGCCACTCCATATGCACAGGCAACCAAACTGTGGAATACAATGCAGTTATATTGCCTAGAAGCCAACCAACCAGTCAGTGATAGAACTACGCTGAAACAGCACCTGTAGCAGTAATGGTTTGCAATGCGATAATATGTTGCACAGTGTGACTTGTGTGTTGTGTTAATGGTCTGTATTTAGTGTACTCTGTATCATCCCAGCTACACATGTTGTGGCTCTGGGAGGTGTCTGGCACTGTGCCTCAGCCCAGTGTACTTACCTGGACAATTAGGTGATAAATAAATATTGACAGGTACCAGACAGGGTATAAAAATGCTTCACACGGACGGCTCCTCCTATGTTGCCTACATCTGCCACTGGTCCCAACCATGCCAGGTACTAATTGGTGACCCAGAACCCAGTGGACATCATGGCAGTGTGTCTATACAGCACACACCTGCAGACCACCTTTCAGTGGACACCAACAGAATCCAGCACACACATGCAGCACTGGGGGCATGGAGGGCGTTGAGGTGAGGATGTACAGGTGGCCTGGCTGCACCACATACTGGGTGCTGCCACAAGGCTGGGACAATCCATTCAGTGCAAATGGTCCAGTGTAGGGAATTCCCCAACACCAATGTGTCTGTCTGCTGGTATGTGCTCCCCCAGGCACATATCGCACATCTGTACAGACACCACAGCACACACAGCCAGCCATGTATATGTCACTGTGAGTATCCCATGCCAGTGGTGCAGCATCTGTGGGTCACACAACAGCATAACAGTAATGTCCACTGTCAGTACACACCTGCAAGATAGGTCTATCACTGTGAAAAGTGCAGCAGTCATTGATGCCCTACACACCATAGGCATTGCTGTGTCCCTCACACTACTGGCACCCTTGTTACTGTAGTGTCTGCTGTGCACTGTAGCAGGAACTACAGTTTGACTATTGCATGCAGCAGCACCACCTGTGCCTGTGCTGTGTAGTCCCCTGGGGCACGATAGTCTATGCAGCTGTGTACAAATGTAGCCTGCAACTACCATCATGCTCTTCCAGATGGACCTACAGGTGGAGCTGTGAGCAGACCCAGTCTGCCCCTGTATTTTCAGACTGACCTACAGGTGGAGCTGTGGGACCCTGCAGTAGTGCTGGGCAAACTGCATGCAAATCAGGCCATAATGAGATGCTAATCTGGATGTTTGCCCATGGACTGCCTAAGTAGGCTCATTTGCATGTCACTTTTGAATATAGCAAATTTTTGCCCTGGGCAAATGTGACAGCACTGGGCAAACATCCTAACTCCATGCAAAACCTACGCAGATTTGTCTGTGCTATGCAAACATTTCAGAAACATGGTACATTTCTGCAGAATTTGACATGCACTGGTGCTTGCAGATATATTTTTTTTTTTTTAAACTTTTTGTTTTTTATTTTAGATGAGACATTTACATCATTTCTCATACAGGGAGATAATAAAGAGACAAATTACAAGACAGTATGATGTTCATATTTGCCCCCTGTATTCTTATACAATAGGAATGGGGGGATCCAAAAGAGAAAATAAGACAAATTAATGTCCATTTTTAAGTCCAGAACTGCTAGCCATCTCAGCGGCTGTGGAGTGTCCATGTTTAGGTAGATCAAAAGGAAAAAGTTCAGGCATTCACCAAGGAATGCTATTTATCCATATACTGTATACATAAAAAACAAAAATACAGGAATAAAACTGCATTGCATAACCTCTGCAATTAGAGCCATTTAAAGTTATTAAGAAAATCCCTTGTCAATATATCCAAAGTTACCATATATATGTTTTAAACAAACTGAGTTACATGTGCATGTCGATCCCCATTTAAGCTACCCCTAATTCAGTGCTCCCCTTCCCCTAGATGCAGAGATATAGAATTGATCAGGCACAAAACTTGCATTAGAGTAACTGCTCACTGTAGTAGTGTGTGAGCTGGAGAACAGCTCGTTTCCCCCGAAAATCTTTAAACCATTCTTTCTGCGCAATACGAAGAGGGAAGCCCTCATTTATGTTATTAACACATGTTTTTAACACCCAATAAACTTATTAACTCAGAATTGGTAGGTAAATAAAATCAGGAGGCACACCAGTCCTTCAGTCCCCATCGGATTCTGACTCCTCAATTAATAATACTGAGTCCTTGGTAGCAAACTCCTTTTCTGTCTTCTCGAGCCATCTTCCCACATCTGCTGGGTCAGTAAATTGCCACGATTTTCCCCCGTATATTATCCTGAGTCTCGCTGGCAGCAGAAAGGAGTGAATCACACCAAGAGCTCTCAGCCGATGTCGAACTCCATCAAATCTTTTCCTTCGAGACCGCGTCTGGAAAGTCAAATCCAGGAAAAGCTTCACATCCATTTCGTTAATCTTCAAAGGATATACTGCTCTCGCATTAGCTATCAAGGTATCACGGATATCCACTCCTGTTGTCTGTAGTAATACTGTGCAAGGTAAATTAGTATTAGGAGGCCGTACTCTGGGATTAACTCTATACGCTTTTCTCAAGGAACTCCAATTGAAGTTTTCTGGCACCGGGATTGAGGTTTTCATCCATTCTTTGAGAAACCCCAACAGGTTAGACCTCTCCGCACCCTCTGGTACACCTACCAAGCGGACATTCTTTGCTCGGGCTTCGTTTTCTAGGGCCTCAATCCTGCTGCGTAGTTGCCCATTCTCTTGAGTTAGAGTGGTGACTGCAGCCTGGGTGGAGATCGATCTTTTCTCACTGTCAGCAACAGTTGTAGAAAGCTCTTTAAGGGCTGCATCATGCTTTTTGAGCCGAGTTAGTGTCTTTTCTATCTTAGCATCCATTGACTGCATTGTGGCCAGAATTTGGTGCCATGGAGGAGTAGTGGATGCCTCACCCACGTTGTCTCCTTCTGAGCCAAGGGGCTCTGCGGCCTTGTTGGTTTTCGCTGCTAAAATTTTGGAAGGAGTTGCCGCTGAAATCTTCTGTTTCCCCATCACAATTTTTATACCGTCCGATAGGTGAAGGCTTCTTCTACAATAATTTCTAACTATTTTTAGCTGAGGATTTGTCCAAACTGTTATAATTAACGATTTTGTAGAGCTGAAATGCAGAGAGATTATGGAATGCTTCCTGCCAGGAGATCGGCTCTCTAGCGCCCCTCTGGTGCTTGCAGATTTAATTAATCCACTCCTTTGCTAGCACACACATTGGTCACATAGTTCACCTTTACCTTCCTTTACATCGCTGTTTACTAGGCTGCTGTTGTGGTTTGCACTTCCTGGTTGCTATATTCAGAGCTGTCTTATTTCCCGGGCTATTTTTGCACTGCACTCTCAGCTCAGTTTGCCCAGCTTCCTTAGCACACTATATTCAGCAGGTTTAGCACTGGGGCTATCCCTTTGAAAATAGCAGGCTATTGGTTCAGGGCTAATTTAGCATGCCGGGCAGTGCTAATTTAGCCCAGAGGCAAAGTTTTGAATATCTGGCCCCTATGTTTAGATTCAGGATTCTGAATCCAAGGGATATAAGAAAACATCTACAAAAGCTAAATATATTTAAAATCTGGGGGATTGGATTGGCTGGAGGCCAGGCTGCTGAGGGAAGGAGCAGAAGAGGTGGCTATACCACTAACACAATTATTTAATCAAAGCTTGTGCTCTGGAATATTTCCTGATTTGTGGAAAGATGCGAAAATAACCCCCATTTTTAAAGGAGGTGGTCCACAATTGGCTGACCATTATAGGCCCATAGCCTTATTATCTGTTGCCTCAAAGATATTTGAAAAAGAAGTCCATAAACAAGTGTACGATTATTTAAATTTGAACAAACTTTTGGCTCCTCAGCAAGCCGGTTTGAGACCCTTACATTCTACAAGTATGGCCTTGATAGATTTCATGGAAACCATCTCCCACACACTGGATAATAAACTATGCATGGGAGCGGTATTCATGGATCTATCAAAGGCATTTGATACAGTGGATTATCCATTACGGCTGAATAAACTAGAAAGCAAGGGTTTTGGTAAGGAGGCAATAAAGTGGTTTCATTCATACCTTTATCGCTGCAGACAAGTAGTTAGTATCCATGGTATAATATCAGAATCAAGGGAGGTGAGCAGGGGTGTGTCCCAGGGCTCGATCCTGGGGCCACTTCTGTCACCACATTTATAGATGAATAACCCAGAAAATGTATAGATAGCAATGTTAAGGTGCACGTTGATGATACGTTTTTTTCTTTGTACTGCAAAAGAGTGTGCTGCTGTAGAAATTGTTCTACAGCAGGAATTTTGCAAGTTAGAGAAACTGTTGATGGGTAATAAACTAGTATTGAACATAAAGAAAACAAATGCAATGGTGTTTAAGAATAAAAAAGTTATGGGTCTGGGAATGCGACTACAAATATAACCATATAAACTGGAACTGGCCTGGAACTTACCCAGGTTGAATCATTCAAGTATTTAGGATTATGGGTAGATTCAGGCTTAGATTTTGATTTTCATATTTAACAAGTTTTTACAAAAGTTTTGCAGAAAGTAGGGGCTTTAAGAAGGCACAGGAAATGTATGACACAAGGAAAAAGGGAAATATTGGTGGAATCAGTTAATGTATATTTCCATTAATTGATTATGAGAGTATGATTTATGGAGTTACAAGCAAAAGTAATTTTCAAAAATTGAGCAGATTATAATATAAATTAGTTAGATTTTCCCTGGAACTCAAGGGTCCTTATATTACTCATCATCACTGTGAAATGCATTTACAACTGAAGTGGGTCCCATTGGAAATAAGAAAGGATATAATTTTGAATAATTTTCTGTACAAATGTGTAAATGGTTCTGTTCCAAACTATCTTACAAATAACATGATACTGAATACAACAAGTTATCCATTGTGTAAGATTAGAGGGAGAGGTCTGAAGGTCCCACACATAAAGACCAAGTATGGTAAAAAAAAGATTTGATTATATTGCAGCTAATAAATGGAATTTGCTTTTCCCTACTGTACGAAATAAGCCAACATATCAAACATTCAAGTCTGATTTACTGGATTCTTACCTTTTTAAGTGCACTTGTTATTAATGAATTTCATATTATGTGTGTTTACATATTTATATTAATTATGTATGGGTTTGTAACAATATACCAGTTTTGTCTTGACATTGTTGTGCTAAATTTATTGTAACTTTGCAAACAGGATGACCCTGAAAATAGGCTTTACCTAGTGCCTCGTCCTGGTGAAATATAAAAATAAAGAAAAATAAATAATCCTGTTCTACCACCCCCAAAAACTGCTGTACACAAAGCCCTGACCTGGCCTCTGAAAGAGGCGACTTCCTTGGTGGCTAAGTCAATGTGCCAATGATAGTTGCCAGATGTCTGTGGTAGCAAACTGGGGTTTTGACAACAAACATTAAACCTGTGACCACCATGGATGTATGTCCATGGCATGAGGTGCTACTACCTCAGTTTCTTCCCCAACCCCAATCCTGTACCTCATGAGTTGAGCCCTACTCTTTGCAATTTTTACAGTTCCATGCCAGTCATCCTGCATGTTCAGTGGCCATTAACCCCTCCTGATTAGCAAACAATAAGAGGTGTGAGGAATTTTCAAATTAGTCTGCCACCAGAATCATGCAGAATTTTGGAAATTCTGCCTATTTCCTTGGAATTCAAATGGTGGCAGAATTCCAAAATTCTGGAAGCATACTGTGTTTTTTTTAATGCAGACAAGTTATCTGCAGTTTACATAAATCACAGGCTAGTATTCTGCTATCTATATAAACAACAGATTCATTTCTCCAAACCATGAAATAATATTCAAGGATTACGTAATCTGGGAAATATTATTCCACAATTTATATAGAAATGCATTTTGGAAATAGACAGAATTAAAATAGAAATTCAAATAAGTATTTAGGAAGTGGAACTGCAATATACTATGAATTCTACTGGTGGAATACTACATTCCACCCAGCTCTAGTAAACATATCCCTGGTGTACCACAGAACCCTCACCCTAGATGCTTTCACCTGCTTTTGGCTGTTATTATTCCAGTTCCTTGCCAGTCCTGGTCCACTATTGATTATAGATGTAACCACCACACACCTGTGTCACCACAGTAAAATTGCTTCACAAAGCTTTACTGGTGTTGGAGGCACTGAGCGGGCGGTCAACTGTGCGGGGGCTCGGAAATAACTGTGCATAGCAAAATGCTTCATTTGCATGCCAGCCCCATTTCTTTCCTCATGCAGTCACAGCATCTATTTTGATGGTGCAGAAAAAGGTCTGCAAGCCCTTTTTGCATAGCATGAAGGGGACAAGTCAGAACAATGGAAAAAAGTGGTAATTTCAACCACTTAGCACCCCTAAACTGGGACTTTGTATGTGGCCCAAATCATTTTCATTTGCCTTTCACTGTAGTGAGTTACTGGTGTATTGTGGAACTGTGCTATGGGATGGGCAGTACTATACAGTTAAGGCATGTGGCATGTTTTTTTTTCACCGCATGGCCAGCCAGCTTATTATGCCACAGGTGACATGGCAGATAGTTAAATGAACAAAAGGAAACAAAAGATCCTTTTGTTCTTTTAATTACCCTTGGCCTCACTCTGCCATGATCTGGCATGGTGGCCATTTCAGTGCTGGCCCTAGATATCCTGGGTCCCTGTGCAAACCTTCTTGCTGGGGCCCCATAGCAGAAGTGGTGAAGACCCCAGCAATCATCCTCATCCCTACCATGGCCTCCTTATATATTCATTTTCAACTAGTTTTGTGTCATTTGTGCACTTCACTTGAATTAGGACATAGAGGATCAGGAAGAAAGGAGTTCATCTAGACAGCTGAGGCTTTTGGGGGCCCCATCTGCTTCTGGGGCCACGTGTGAACCAGGGCTGGGCCCTGTGCCTGGAAACAAAATGATGCTAGCTAAACTGTAGGTTGTGTGGAACAAGGCAAAGATGTGAAATACCCTGGTTACCTTTGGTTAGCTGAAAAATCTTAATAATGGTAGAGCAGAATATGTTCTTGTAATTGTTTTTGCTGTGTTTTCCCAAGATTATGACAGCAGTGACCCCACAAGTAGTTCAGTGAGACAGATTCAGCTGTACAGGCAAGCATAAGAGACATGCACACCCTAAACATCATGAATCAAATAACATTTAAGGGAGTGGTCAACTCATCCATATACTATTAGGGGGCAACCTAGTAATGCACAGAAGTAGGTGAAAAAAAGGACATAATTTTTACTACTGAGTCAGCTTATTGTTATGTTACAGAGCACAGCTGTTAAGCTAGGACAAGCCTGTGTCACAGTTTTGCCGAGACTTGTTGCATCCTGGGACATAGGATCAGAGAGGAGCAGCAGCAGAAACAATTAGAAAATGGAAAGCTCCACACTTAAAATACAAGTATGCAGTTTAAAAAAAAGTCAGTAACCAAAACGCTACTACTGGTAGCACAGAGAGTATAGATAGACTCAACCGCTTACTGGAACACATATCTTTTTGAATTGTTTGATGTTTGGCCATCGCAGGGTGTCTCTTTCATGTGAGGCTTGGCCAAGAGGACTGTGAAGCAAAGTTAAATGGTCCTGGCTGTCCAAACCTGATGAGAGGTGTCTCTTGTAGCACAAGAGACACCATGTGGAGACCCTATTTACTTATTATAAATCACTTACATTAGCTGGAGTGATTTATTGTAAGTTTTAAGCATTTTTTTTTATTTTAAAATGTAAATGAAGCTGCCCTTCTCCAGGCTATGAAGTGGAATGCTCCACTCCTAACATTCCTGCATGACAGACACAGTATGGAGGATGTGAGATACAGTAGCTCTATCTGCTGATTGGCTGAAATAGTGTAAGTGATTTGTAATGGATTAAGTAAGCAATAACACATGACAGGGTGTGTGGTGATGCTAAATTACCCATGCCCCAAGTGGGTTGTGCAGCACAAGGCACAGCTGAGTGCCTTCAACCACCTGGGAAGTGCAATAATTTATGGCATTACCGTATACCCTGCAGTATGTTATTGCACTTATAAAATGGTTTTAAGAGTTAAAAAAGCAGGGTAAAAAAAAGATCAAATTTTAGCTGTGTGGTAATTAAGCAATAACACATGACAGGGTATGCTATATCGTGGGATATCATCACGCCTTGGGTTCGTTGTGGCCTCATGCACCTGAGAAGTGATGATATCCCATGATAGGCCACACCCTGGAGTACAGTATTGCTATTATGAACTGGCTTAAAAGTTTTAGGAGGTTTATTAAAAAAATATATTTTGAAATATTTTTTATTACATTTCTGATGATATCTTTTCACAAAAAAGTCCATAATTTCTGCTTTCCCCACTAGGTGGTGCTGCTGTACATGCTCAATAGCCTGTCAGTCTGCAATGCTCTCATTTTGCTACTATAGCTGCTCTCTCTTCCAAGTCTCTCTCTCTCTCTCTGTCTGTCCTGTCAACTACACCCCCTACTCCCACATGCAGAAGATGATTGTGGCAGTGAGTGGGGGAATAGGAAGCTTCTGGCTTCATTAGTGTTATTTTTAAATTGAAAGTAAAGAAAAATTAAACCCAATACCACAGTAACATGAAGCCATCAAGCTGACAGTCAGTAAGTGGTAGTGGAGGGGATATAATGCGAAGTTTTGAACGTTATACACTGTCTGTGACAGATGTTTACGGCTTCACATTTTTATCATTGGGGTGATGAGGTGTGGGACAGCACCAATCCAATGTGTGAAGCCATGAGAGCTATAGTACTGAAAGAATGCTGTAGTGGGTGGAGGAGCATATTCCAGTAACTTGCCCGGAGCGGTTGTTGGAATTTGAAGCTGCGCCCATCCGATAGAACTGTTTAAAAAAGAGTAGTGAAGCTGCCGGCCGATACAAGTGTTTTAAAACAAAAAGCACATAAGGTGGCCATTTTTTAGGTAATTTCATTATGTTTGTTTTGTAGTGTCACTTGAGCCGCAACTCATGCCATCCTGCCTGATATTGTGAATGGCCGTTGCTGGCTTTTGCTTGGTGTTGGGGGCACTGGTGTGAGGATAGCAGGTGTTTTTGTGTAGGGTCGGGCGGCAGCAGTGCCATTCGTGTAAACGGTCATACTGTAGTTTTTGAGCATTTTATTTGATGTTTTATTCTTATTTTTAACAGGGGCACTCTGCAGGACTGATTCACTCTGTAACATGGGACCTGGGGAACACTGCGGCACTCAGAGGAATTTGTTGCCAGTGTCATGGTGAGGAGACTGGTGGCCAGAGATTTTTTTAAGCAGTGAGTATGTAGTCAGATATCATCACGGTTTCAAAGACCTCTCAACCAATCAGCTTCCTCCATTTTCGCCAGCCAGTTCATAATTAAGCAATTTATCCCTCCAGGGTGTGGGTACACTGGAGGATTTACCACGGCTGGTGTGATTCGGTCACGAGGCGCAGCTGAGTGACCAACCACACCAGTCGTGTTAAGTCCTCCAGTGTACCCACACCCTGGAGGGATAAATTTATATTATACAATGTCAAATGTTGTTTCTTTAATGTTTTGTAATGGTTTTTTAACTGACTGAGCTCCCTACGCTTCGAAAGAGGATGTCATTTTATAAACAATTTACCGCTGTGTTTTAGCGAAGCGGCGACAGGACAAATCGCGGCAGTTTCGTTTGAAGTTGAAGCGACCAGATTAGCACGGTATAAGGTTGGCTGGCACTTTTTCCAGTGGGTACACTGGAGGATTTATCACGGTGGTAATTGTGCCAGCTGACCAATCAGGATGCAGTATTTGGGACATTGGATTTACCACATTGTATAATTGAAATTAATGCATGGTTATGTGACCAGCTTTGACCAATAAGATTGCTTGTTTGATTCACACCATTTTATAATGGAGGTTGATTTGCATACCTTTGGCAGGGAAAATGTTCAGTTATTTTCCATTTTGATGATTTTGTGGCATCCCATGCAGATCGTTATGCCCAGCTTTAGAAAAAGGTTAGAACTCACAGAAAGCTTGATGATTTTTCCACACTTGGCCAAGCTTCCAATGAAGGCTGTGCAAAATTAAAAATCCCCAGTGGCATTCCCTCAAAACTGACATTCCACTGTCAAACTTTGCCTCAGAATTGTTTTTTAAATTCTGAAATAGCACACAAATAAGTATACTGTTTGATTTTCAATGTACTGTACAACAGTGTCAACTGAGGAATTTCTACTAATGTTACTGTAAATTGTGGATTTGTGTCCTGCATTTTTTCTCACTTATAAAATAGACATCAATGGAAACTGTGGAATACTTGCTTAAGTTAATGTAAAATACAGATTGCTTTCTACATTAGTTTTCTCCCATCAAGATAAACTGTGCAGCTGACCATTTTCTACAAATTCTGCAGGGTTAGAATTCATGAAAACCACACAATTTTGCAGATATTTCAAGCAGGATTCACAAATTTTGCCCAGCTCTTCCCACAACCATTTTAAAGAGCTTAGTTTTTTGTGGCTGCCTAGTGAAAGCTATGCTGACCTATTGCTAATGGAGGAGGAGGAGGAGAGATTATAGGGAGTCTGGAAGGGTGTAACCAGATAATAAATGCATCACAAAATATTGCTCCATGCAGAAGCACTGAAATGCGTAATCAGTATGCATAAATCAATGCACTTCCTCTCTTTCTCCTGTCCCCTACCTGGTCCTAGCTCCTGTCAAGACTTTCTATCCTCCCTCTCCCTACACTGCTGCAGGTCACAGCTCCTGTAAAGTCTTTCTTTCCCCCTTACCCTAACCATCTGCTGGTCTTCCTCTGTCTCCTCATCCTTACTGGGATGTTTTTCTACCCTCTGACAGCTCTGTTATTGGCTCCTATTTCTGTTTTTCCTCCCCCACCTGGTCCCAGCTCTTACCGACACTTTCTCTCTCCACCCCTCCGCAGCTGCCCTGCTGCAGTTTCTGTGGACTCTCCCACTCCCCCTCTGGTCATGGCTCATCTCCAGCTCCAAGCTGCAATTTCCTCAGCATGATGGAAAATAGGAAATAGTGTTGAGGAAGAGTTTGCATCACCTAAAGCCCAACCACTGGAAAAAGCCTTCCAGCCCAATTTGTTTAGCCCAGTTGGTAGCTTATGGATAAGTGTCTCTCCCAGCCCGACTGCCACCTCAGGCCATTGTTCAATCCCACCTATTATGGATTTTAAACAAATATATCCACTTCCCTATATTGGCGCAGCAAACCTTGTTAAGCCCAGCATTACGGCAATTACTGCTGACTCTAAAAGAGACTCACTGACTGTGACTACTTATCCAGCTGCTTTAGCTGCTTCACCTTCAGTTTTGCAGGAAATTGAAGGATCAATACAAATGGCTTCACTCAGTGTGGGAACAGGCAAGTATTAAACAATGGGCTCTCTGGGATGATAGCTAGAATATTGGCTTGGACTGATTAGTAGGAGTCATTATTGTGAAACTGAATCCAACATTTTATTTAAAAAATAAATTCCAAGCTTTGACACTTTCTAAATGTATTGTGTTTATTTTTTAAAGGCTCATTTTGAAAATCTTTAGGGCGCTAAAACTAATTTTTATTTTCTTCCAATCTAAACTAGAAAGATTTTGGGTTACTTGAAGGGAAAATGAAATGTTTGCTATTGTAAGCAATAAAAGAAATAAAGTGAAGCTATAAAAGATTAAAAATGTCATGCGTTGTTATGAAACAGGTGAAAGTGAAACCACAATTTTTTAAAAAGTAAACATTTTGTATTCCTAAAACTTTAAATTTTTTCACAAAAGGCATACAGTAAGCAGGTTCATATTACAATTTGTGACATCAAAATGTTACATGTGAAGCAAAAGCCTCCATAATTAGTAACAGTTTCTAATCAATTTATTTGGCACATATATAAATTTGTGTTTGGAAGTTACAGAGACACACACAAGTATGAGGCACTCGCATCACAGATTCTGCCAGTGACATCTTGCAGGGTACTACAGGAACACAATGTAATCCAATGCCAATAATCCAATATCAATTACTCCACACAACTACCCCAGTTTGTCACCCAAGAAAGGAAAGGGGAAAGGAAAGGGGAAATTGCTTAATCAGGAAAGGCACATTAAGCCAAAGTTCGTTTCCAGGTGCGAAAGTATATCACATAGTTCTTCATCCTGGCAGCAACACTGCTCTAGTGCTCATTCCATCAAAGAGCAAACACATTTTTTCTAATCACTGTAGTCTTTTTTTTTCCTAGCCCCTTGCATTAAATTTCTCATATGATTAGCAGTTGAAGTTTTAAAGATATAGCCCACATTTTACCTTGCAAATTCCCCTCTTCAGCTATCTGACATAGAAACACCAAATGTTTCTCATATGAATTTTTTTTTGACAGTCAATCTTCAGAGAAGCTAAGGAATGCTAGGAGTCCATGGGCTTCTATGCTCTGAAAAAGTGTAAGCTTTTCTAAGAGTTATAAACTTGGGCAGATCTGAGAAATCCCCAGGCTTCCTATGAAATGTCATTTTTTTTTTAATCAGAAGCTACAGTAGGTGTTATAATCTGCATGAGGAGCAACTTAGTGACAACCTGGTTGGCTTTATCTAAAACACATAATGTAATTATTGTTTTTGGATTGTTTAACTGTTTGGATTTCTAACTGTTTTGAAAATATTAAATTTTAGTTTGGTAATCCCATTGTTTATGCTGCAGCAGTTAGAAGGCACTCAACACAACTGACTGAGGTAAGGATGCGCTATTATTCTGTAGTACCCACACGCATAGCTTGCCATGAATTATTTTAATAATGCATTCTAGAAAAAAATTATTTTCTTCAGTAAAAGACCAAACTAAATCATATTTTCACCATGTCCTTCAAGGGGCAGGGAAGTAACACAGAATACTGTATATTACTAGACTGTGGTCATGAAAGCTTAACATTCTTAATGCTTTTTGGGTCAAGATAGGTACTCTTCCTCACTGAGGAAGGAGAGACTGCAATAGGTGAAGATATAAAGTCAGAGGCCTAGATATTTAAAAGTCCCCTGCAAACTTGCGTAAGTGCCTGCACCACACATCTGAGATGCACCAGCCCAAAATAGTGAGCTATTCAGATGATGTGCCCATGAGATGCACTTGCGCATGTCCAGCTGAATATCCTGAAATGTGCAATCACACAGTGAGAGATGCATGGCACAGCAGGTTACCTGAGCCTTATGTCGAGCATGGGGAAATGTGCAATGCAAATCACTTGCACAGTGCTCAAAAGTACAATATTCAGCCAGGATATGCAAATGACATTGCACATTCCAAGCCCATCTCCCACATTTGCATCACATTACTGCAATGTATTTAAGCCATTTGCATACCCTGAGCATGCTCAGTTCCAGTTTTACAGGGCTGACCCACCACTCTACAAAGGTGAACAGGAGGTATTGCAGCCTAGCAGGCAGGTGTGATGGAAGGTATGTGTTTGGGTGGGTGTACTGCGTTGGCCTGGCTATAGTGCTATTACCTATAGTCATGCACAGTGAAGCACAAAGAACTGGCACTGACCACTAACTGTAGTACACTCCTCTTGTAATGTTTTATGTCACCAAACTCCAACAACGGAGCACAGCACAGTTACATGTGGAGGGATACTCACATCTGGTTGACTAGCTCCTCATAGCCATGTACAGGGCCAGACAGGGGTACAGGGGGCTCACCTGTACAGTGGCCACCAGTATACCTGGACATGCAACAGGGGTGGGCACAAGGTGACACAGTCTGCTAGGGCTATCACATGTATATGAAACACCAGCTCCATATGCTGCATACCATCACCTGCAGTGCCCCACACACCCCAGTATGGGAGGTGCCTGGTGGGTACTGCAAGGGATGGCAGTATGCAGACAGTGACCGGCTGCTGGGTGGCTACATCCAGGGTGCGGTGTCGGGTGTTGCTCCCTGGATGATGCCAGTGGCTCAGGGTTCATCCGTCCTGGCACGACTGCTATGTGTGGGTTCCTGGAGCATGTTCTACTGCACCTCCAAGGGCTGTATTCAGGCAGTGGCCTGCAGTTCTGTGGCCTGCCTCTGGGTGGCTGGCCATTTCGGCATGCTCTTTCCATGCTTAACTTTGGGCAGCTCATCTCTAAGATGCACTGCAGATGTGCCACACATTTCAGCTGAATATAGGGATGCGCAGCACATTCATGGAATGCACCCTCTACATGCACTGCATACATTATGGATGCACAATGGCCCATCTGGGGTTGCGCAACATTTCTCTCCCTTTTGAATATCATGGTGCTGCCTATCTTCTGAGATGCATGGCACATCTCCACTTTGTGCCATGCATCTGCTTTGACTATCAAGGCCAGAATGTATATTTAAATGCACAACCGTATTTTCTTCATTGTATTATTTGATATTCTGACAGATGTAATCCATGTAAAAAAATAAACTTTAACACAGAATTTATTTTTTGACTGTCTCCTGCATGCTACACACATGCCAAGTTTCTGTTTCTGTATGCTCCTTGGAATATGAGATTCTGCAGAGCAGAATTTTATTGAAAATAAGCTTATCAGGATAAGGATTCAAGGAGCCAAAATATGACCATGAAACCAGATGCTGCAAGAAATACACTGTAGCAGACAGACTGGAGATATTTCATGTTGTTTAGAGCTAAGGTTATGCAGTTTCACAGAGTTCTTCTTGTTGCTATGAGTTATGTAAATATCTGTCATACCATAGCAACACAATGGCTGATGTGAAATAATACAAACTTAAGATCAAAATACTGTCAAATAATGCTACAACATTTTTTAAACCTGATATTCAGATTTGTTATTTTTAGGATGTAGAATTTTTTTAAAAGAAAGTCCTAGACAATTGGCTGGCATACTTCTATAACACGGCCTGTAATGATACCTAAAAGAATGTACCACTTAAGTTGTTTGCCTAAATTGCTGTTGCTAGGTTGAGTTCTTATTCATCTTGTCTGGACAGATATGAGTCAAAAATATCCTACAAACTTATTGGCCCAAGTCTGCAAGCCATTTCTGTATCAAATGATTCATTAGACAGTTTCTTCCTGTATCAAAATGTTTATAGTATGATTAACTGTGAAAAAGACCACGGTTTGCCTAATGTTGAAAAGTTGCAGAAGTCATTGTCTGAGACATCGGATTGGTATAGCAATCACAGATGTGAACACTGAACAGCAGACAGCTGGGTTTGGGTTCAAGTAGAATGCACCCTCTGTACCCAAATTCCAGGTGGATTCAGTAGCAGCAGTCTGAAAGCCACAATTTACCATAAGCAGTTCTGATAAGATATGACATTTTGCATGCGATCAGGATATCATGCTTTTTCATTACTGTGATATACTGTCTAATATTTATACTGTTTATTGCAACATCCCTAATCACAATTGGTACATGTATTTATGTTTGTATCACTTAATATTTTGTAATGTTTTTGCTTTCTTTATTCTCCCCAGGTGAAGCTGGAATGAGACCTAGTGACATAACCTACAGTACTTTACTCAGTTAAATAAATTAAATACATACATTTAGGCTAGAGTAGAATAGAACACAATGTTACTTTATATGGTACTCTTGGTATACACTGTATCTCAAATCATTTTTCATATTGTAGCAAAGGACAGTGGTAGTCCTGGGACTGTATGTGTAATGGGTTCAGATACAGTATATGATTTCAATAATTTTGAATAACCTACTCCGTGTTGTATTGAAAGGAACTTTGACTGCTTAATAATATAGTTTGTCTTCTTGTACACTTGTGGAAAAGTGCATTTCCCAGAAAGATGAGACAGTCCAGTTTTTAGGAATAAAACAGCTTTCTCTTCCTCTTTCTCACTCTTTCTAAGTGTGCCGACACCACAGCAAAACATTTACAGCGAAGGTATATTACAGTGACAAATCGACCATATCACTATAACGTACCTGCAGGACCCTGGCACTGCTTCTCTGGGACTTGCACCCCTTCCTGAATCAACTCCTTTTCCTCTTTTTTACTGATAGGAAGGATTACAAGTAAAACAAGAATGTATATGAACCAGTATGGATTTAAAATCATAAATAAATAAGTAGGAACTATGTGTTATGACTGTATATTGGCAAAAAGAAGCCTGTATTCATATACTAATAGAATCAGGTGATGCAGAATTGTTTTATCAATCCTGCTCTTCACAGAACAGCAATATAGATCCCCCTCATCCAGGGTGTATGTCTGAGCTCTGTCAATTTGATTTCTGTAAGAAGCTTAAAGTAAGGAGGACCCTCATATTATTAGTACTGGTATTAGTGATCACTGCAAAGTGCCAGATAGCAGTGAAGCAACTGACATACAAATGTGACAGCTATTAAGTGCAAAATAAGATTGCTGTAGACAAATATAAAACCTGAAGAAAAAGGAAACGTTGTTAGTTAGGATAGCAATGACACTGCTCTTTTCCAAAAAGGCTGTGGAATTTTTCACTTCACCAGAGGACCCACCATAGACAGACTAGGCAAAAGGAACCTTGGTTCAATGTCTTTGTCAGGATTGCACCTCCAGTGATCTAGCGCTCCACTAGAGATGCTTTTACATGGTGCCTACCCGAAACGCTATGATCAGTTAGCATTTCACGCCACTCCCCATACTGCCCTGTGTACCAGTTTTACACGCTGACCCCTGCGTCGACCTCTTGACCCTGAGTATTAGCTATGTTTCCGGCTAGCCAAGAGGGCCTGATTTGCCAAAATTTGCATTTTCAATCCTAGTTCAACTAACTATATGTTAAGTTACTAGAAAGAATGCTGAACTCGGGCAACTAGATCCTTTTCTATAATGGGGGCTAAAATGTACTTAAAAAGTGCTCCAAACATGAAGCTGCAATACTGGGCATGCGCTGATGCAAAATCATAACCCTTGGGCTATGAATATGCATCAGCGCATGCCCAGTACCACGGCTACACTTTTGGAGCACTTGTTAAGTGCCTTTTAGCCCCTGTTACCAAACATGAATTAGTTGCCCAAGTTATGTGTTCTTTCTAGTAACTTAACATATAGTTAGCTGAACTCAGATTTAAGATTGCACACACAGCCCTTGGGAGGGGTATTGTCATATGTGCACTAGGGACCGATCTCAAGTGATTAAACCACCGCTGTATGCAGTGCAGAATGATATGCTGAAATGGCAAATCCAGAAAAACAGGGAATGCTGTTTCAGTGAACACTCACTTTGGATGCAGTCCTAGGAGCCTCTGCATGACAACAGAGGTAACGCTCTAGTTGCTCTGCACCGATAAATGCTGTGCAGAGCCTGTCATGTAAAAGGGGCTTATAATCTTATTCCGAATGCTGATACTGCAGTGCAGTACTAAGCCCTTTTTACATGACAGGCTCTGCACAGCATTTATCAGTGTACAGCAACTAGAGTGTTACCTCTGTTGTCGTGTACAGGTTCCCAGCACTGCATGCAAAGAAAATGTTTGCTGAAATGGTGTTTCTTGTTTTTCCGGGTTTGCTATTTCAACATATCTTTCTGTGCCACATCTAGTGGCAGTGTAATCACTTGGGATCAGTCCCTAGTGTGCACATCACAATACTTCTCCCAAGGCTGATGCATGTGATCTTAAATCCAACTCTATATTGTTACTAGAAAGAATGCTGAACTCGGGCAACTAATTCATTTTTGGTAATGGGGCTAAAAAGTACTCAAAAACCACTCAGAAAGTGGAGCCGTGGTACTGAGCATATGCTGATGCATATTCATAGCCCAAAGGCTATAAATATGCATCAGCTCATTCCCAGCACTGTGTCTCCACATTCGGAGCACTTTTTAAGTACCTTTTAGCCCCTGTTACCAAAAATGAACTAGCTGCCTGAGTTTAACGTTCTTTCTAGTAACTCAGGAAGGGCCAAGAGAGTGAAGCAGGGGTCAGCATGTAAACCCGATACACAGCGCAGCACATGGAGTGGCATGAAATGCTAACTGACCATAACATTCCAGGCAAGTACCATGTAAAAGCGGCCTATGTTCCTGATGTGCAATCTGATTCCATGACCTTTGAACTGTGAAAGCAGAGTGCAAACTCTGAGCCAGACTGACACAAATATAGCTCTTAACCTTTTGCCCCACAAATCAGGGACAAGGCTTAAATAAAACGGGAACAAAGACCCCAAATCAGGGACACAGCTTAAAAACTGGTATTACAAAATTGGTCTTAAAAATCCTGTAACCTCATTGGTCATAACATGTCACATGACCATATGTAACTACTGCAACAGACAACTGGTAAAGATCATGGGTAATGAAATGTTAAATCTTTAAACCTAATTCATTTTAATTTTAATTTTTAAAAACAGATTCATTTTATAATCACAATAATGCACTTCAAGGCATGTGTAGTAGTGGGATTTACTCACTTCTTGTGTGGTTAAAGTCACTCGGCTGCACCTCATGACACACCACACAAGGTGTGTGTAAATCCCACAACAACACGTGCCCTGTTGTACATTATTGCTTAAATATTCACTCACAAAGTTGATAGAATAAAGGGATTAATGTAAAATGCATTTTCTGTAGAAGAACTACACTGTAACGTTAATGTATGACATTATTTTGTGCTTATGATCCCCACTGTTTAGTCACAAAAACAGAAATTTTACAAGAGACAGAGGAAAATGTGGAGGCAAAATCAGGGATATCCCTGAAACTCAAGGACAGTTGAGATGTAAATGGACACAGAATCATTTTAAACAATAATTTACAGAAGATCAGGGGCCCGATATCCCAGAGTTTGCCTGGGCACAAATCCTGATTTTCACGCACAAACCTGGCTTTGTGTGGATTTTCTATATTCAAAAACCCAGTTTGCACCCAGGCAAACTCTGTAGGGGGCACAATGCAAATGGAGGAGTTGGGACCTGAATATCAGCACAGTCAATATTCAGAGTATTTGTGCCACGCAAGGGCATTTTGTGTGGTCCCCTTACGTGGTGCAAATACCACTCACAGAGATCATGACTTACTTCCGTGCAACCCTAGTAGTTGGCAGAGGAAGTGCGGCACCCCTCCCAGCTGATTGCCTTCCCCGTACTGTGAGAAACATGTCCTGGTGCTAGTGGCACCCACCTTCCCTCCGATCCCAGCCCTGATGTAACAGTACTCATACCTGGTGATAGTGGTTCCCCCATCGATCACCAGCCTGGATTTACAATCAACCCCTCCCTGCTGTCCAGTGGTCCCCCCCCCGTGGCCTCAGGCCACCCACCCACTCACCGCAGCAGTAAGCCACCATGGTGCCATGTGAGCATATGGCACCCCATACAGTTCTCCACATACCTCCTCGGCCTGGCCACCATATGTACATGCAGGGCATGAGCCTCTTATTTATGGGACAAGGCATTTCATGGGCTGGCAATGGGGGGGGACCACTACCACCAGGGATGGGTACTGTGAGTTGTGAGTATTGTTGGAGTCCAACACAGTGTCAGGATGCAACAAAAATTCATTATTTATTTCTGCAGCAGTATAAACAAAAGCAGACTTGAGACGAAAAAACAATAAAATCATAAAGTAAATTATAGCAAAAGCAAAAATTCCACAGTTTACATTACTGGGCAATGTGCCACCTAGAAACAGGCTAGGGAACCGTTAGGTTTAGCACCCCATCACCAACTGACTTGAGAGCGGAATGCAGTGATCTTTTATACAAGCAAGACAGCATGTGACAGGTTAAGCTCCGCCCTTTGTGGCATAAGAGCATTAAAATAAGCTTAAAACGCCACTTTATTTATCAAGCTATACTCAAACGACTATTATATAACTTACTTTGTGTGCACACATCAACAGAATCCATTATTGACAAAGAAATAAACACATTTTCATTGTTACCAAAGGACACAAGCTCCTCCCATCAGTTTCTGTCCATAAATAAGGGACTGGAAGGGCCAACCAGCTCTATAGGAGAACAGAAGGCTGGTGGAGGATCTTGTGACCTTGCCAATTGAAAGCACCAAAAACATAAACAAAAGACAGGTATAACTTTAGTTTTATCTTCTTTACCCTTTTACCCATTCTTTCTGATTCATTGCTTTACTCTAATTGCTGAAGGAAATCCTGGGTGCAGCCTTCCTTTATGCTGCATTTCTGCTACAGGAGAAAAAGAAACACCCTCCTAGTACTGCCTTACAAGGAGTTAGGTGGTGCCGAAAACGGCAAAGGCAAGGGGGGAAAAAAACTGAGTGAACTGGGCAGTAATTACTGTCTAAACAAACATACACTACCTTGCTGGACTTCCTTACAAGATTTCCTGACCGGACTGCATTAATAAAAGTCTGTGCCTGCAGCTAATGTAATTTCTACAACATTGCTCCTCTTCTGGGGATATTTACAAGTAAAATGCTGTGTAATGCAAGGCTATTTACAAATGAGCCACAAAGCCTCATTTCAGGCAGAGTGCGCACAATCGAGGAGCAATGTTCGCACATCCATGCCGACGGACGTGTGCACTATCGAGCGGCTGCCCACTCATAACTCGGACTTTGCAGCAGGAGTGTGTGTACTCGGGATCATGGGGGTTAAATAAGATGAGGGATAATAAGAACAACCACAGGTGGCTTTTCCTGAGTATTGAGGAAGAAAAAGGACAAGCGCGAGCAAGCAAGAGAGAAGAAAGAAAGCCAAGGTACTGTTGCAGCAGTTTTCCATTTTAGGAAAAGAAAGAGCCCAGCCAATGGTACACACAGCCCCTACCACAGGTACTATTACATCGGGGCTGGGATCGGAGGGAGGGTGGGTGCCACTAGCACCAGAGCATTATTCTTTCATTATGGGGCTGGGACTGGAGGGAGAGTGGGCACCACTAGCACCAGGGCATTACTCTATGATTAGGGGTGGTAATCAGCCAGGAGGGGGCCATTAGCACCAGGGATTGCTTCAGGACCTCCTTGTGAATGAGCTTGCTCAACAGAGTTTTCCTGCAATAAACTTGAACTTGGTCTGGGTCTGGGACTGTGCAATTGGCGGGGGAGGCAGTGCAGCACAAACATGCCTGGCTACCCATGCAAATGAGCCCATAATAGATATACAGATGACCCCTTAGCACCTTGCATGCTCAGTGGGCTCATTCACATGGGTCCATTTGCATACGGCAAATTGCGCTCCGGCGTTATCCATTGTGGTGCCGTAGTTTGGTTGCCATGTCGGGGCAGCACTATGTGGTTTAACACTGGGTTGATATGGCCCTGTTTTCAGTCGAATAGTGCCGGTGCACTATTACACTGAACATAGCATATTCAGGCACTCAGGCAATCTCAACGTTTGCACATTGTTTGGCCAGATTTTGAATAGTGGGCTCGAGATGTCATGCTCTAGCAAGTCATTATGGAAGGCAATGTAATTTAGTGGCTGTATCACAGGATTATGAGCTAAAAAAATCCTAGGATCAAGTGTCACCACAATCTTTGTGTTACTGTGAGACCTTAAGTACAGTAAGTCACCTGAAATCTAAGCTGTAAATAGGTGGATGCAAGGTTCCAATGTATATGAGAATATTACTTTTCAGCTGGGCTTGCCTTAGTGAACAATAAAATGTTATGCACTGTATATGCTGTGTAAAAAGTAAGCTCTCCATAGTTGGGTTGTTTTAAACTGAACCCCATTTGCCATTTTGCAATTTAAAAAAGAGTAATCGTTCCTATCAGAAACTTCAGTCGTTTTTTTCCATGAATCAGACTCCATGTAGTTCCTAATAATATCTTGTTTTAAATTATATATTAAAGAGCAACAAATACCAAATAACATCACGGTAGGCCTGGTGGCCCTAGGTTCAGCACATTGCAGTGCTATGTTGGGGAAACCTGGGTTTGAGCCTCAAGCCTGACTCACATAAAGGCTTAATGAAGACTCAGGGCTTCTATGGAGGTGCATGGTTGGACTCCACATGGGAGTAGGAGAGTACCCTCTATGCCCCCTATGGCAGTTGGTTATGCATTAATATTGCATGGGGAAAAGCACACCATCAGCCGTGGATGACCTATAGGCTGCTGCTCTAGCAGGATGCTTTCTGTCAAGTGAAAATATGAAAACATAAGCATGGCAATGGCTAATAGTCATCGTGCCCACCTACCCAAAGTCTACTTTTATCTGACTCTCCAGGGCTCCCCTTCCTACTGCCATAAAACATTGTTCCTCCTTAGAGGACAGTGAGGGGGTCCCTGTGATGGGCTGGGAACCTTTGAGGGAGGGTTCCTGGGGGTACCTGAATGAAAGCATTGCAGGACATCAAAGTGTCAATATTGGTAAAGGTATTCAGACAGGGCCAAAACAATGCAGTGTCACAGGGCAGAGAGAAAACAAACAAACAAACAAACAAACAAACAAACAAACAAACAAACAAACACTAAGTTCTTTTTCAAAACAATATTCTGTACTCTAGAAGTGATCAAGCAAATAGAGAGTTGTGAGACTAGTGCCTTAAGCACACCATTCATGCTGAAGTGGATTCCTCAGTTATCCAGAGTGAAAACATCTGTAACAAATCCACTACAGGGAAGATTTTCAGGATAAATTTGTGACCTATCTAGGACTAATTATCTGTTTTGGCTTACTTTTGTTTGTGTTAACCATATGAACTAAAAATAAGCTTGACTGATCAGTAGTGAGTGGGATTTGGCTATAAAGTAAAAACAAATACGTGCTGTCATGCTGTTGTGATGACACAATGCAAGGCCGTTCAGCAGTTCTGGCATGGGTCATACACTACCATAGAGTACTAGAATATCTAGTACTGAAGTTGGATGAAGCAGAATGGATGGAAAAGTAAAAGAGTTCACATGGAGGAGAAAGAGTAATGTCTGCCGGACACAGTTGTGGGGCTCAGCAGGCTTTAACTATACAACGTGAATAGGTCTTTTCTGGAGCTCATCAGCTCATCTTGATCAGGAAACTGTCAGGCAGGCACTGCAGTGCATGATGGCAGCACACACAGTACACACTGAAAGGTAACTGGCAAATCACCACTTCAGGACTGGAAAACAGGCAAGCATCAATGAAGTGAGTGTATGGCGCATAATTGCAGTACACACAGTAGAGGCCAGACTACTCAGGAGTGCTGGTTGAAGGAGAACAGACAGTACAACAAAACAGTCAGTGAGTCAGTGTGCAATTATTAAACAGGCAACCTGGTGGCTGAAGAATGCTATGATGGTGTTGGAGGTACAAGACAGTGATGGTACACAGTAAATTGTACACCAAGAAATTCAGACAGTGAGCAAGCCATGGTGAACTCACAAAATGCCTTCTAAGACACAATCAAAAAAGGAGATTTTTTTTTTTTGCAAAAAAGGTCGCGTACTGCACACAACGGATGGTGATGTGAGTATTTTTATAGTCCTGATTATTCTTTTTTTAAACTATTATTTTTATTGGGTTTATTCACGAACATGGCGATTTACATCCAGATTGAGCATAGTGGTGGGTGCACTGGTGTGAAGCCGTTGTGGCAAGTAAACCATGCAGTATTCACCAAGAGCCCCATGCATGGACAAAGTGGTGCACAGGGGTGTGCTAGAGCATGCAGAGTAAGGCATGGTAAGAACTGCTGGAGTCAGGAATGCCCCTTGACCCCACCATAAAAGGCAATCTGTCCCATAGAAGACAAGTGGCCTACCGATGTACACTCATGGAAGTGCATGCAGAGTAGGAGGAATGGACATGGAGATGAGCATCACACCAAGCAGCAGCCAGGGGAGGCAGCCCAACATCAGCACCCTGGTCCTTGGGCAGGATGGTGGTATTGCACTGTCCACTAGTGCTGTAAAACAAGATCCCACACACGACCATGCCTGCGGCCATGGAAAATGAGGTATGCATGGGATGTCCCATTCCCAGGTGTCCAACATCAGCCCCCCCACAGGTGGCCATGCTAGTGACTGAGATCAGAAGCCACTAAAGCACCCTGTATGGCTCCAGCTCATGAAAGGTTCCAGGGAAGCACAAGGTGTGGGCCTTGTTGGACATACAGGTCACTGTCAATGCCTGCTGCACTGAGCAGCAGACCTAGACTGGTGGCAGCCTAGCACCATCTGGACCCTCCACTGACCTCTTACTGATTGAGGCCATCATAGCCGAGACCCTGATGGAGGAGTTGCTAGATGGGGAGGATGACAGAATGGACACCCCTACCATATGAACCTCCCTCCTCCCATAGCACAACAGATGAGCACTGAAACACCCTCCCACAAATGCCAGGCATGCAAACCCTGAGTGCCCTCTGGACATGACCATGCCACTGTCCCTGCCATGAATAGCACACAAAGGCCAGACATAGTAGATAAGTGCCACCATTGCAGGCCATGGCACATGAATGAATGAACAACCAATTAGCAATGCATGACAGGTAACCACTCTCCCCCTCCTCCCAGGCTCACCAGAACATGTGGCAACACAGGAGCTGGCAGAGAGGCCCAGGAGCACACCTCCTGTGGAACAGGACATGGCACATAGCAGCACAGTGTCACCACACCAGGATATTGACTATCTGGAACAGCAGGTGCTGCCAGTGGAGACATGCATGGCATGTGGCACACCACAGTGGAACACACAGGGCAGGAGCAGGCCCAATGCTGCCCCACCAGCAATGTGACCTGCACCCCCAGGGCTGAGGGCAATGACACAGACATTGCCATCCACCATCCACCATCATGAGGCCCTGCAAGGCATACATGGATGACCAGTATACTCCGATGACACTACCATGAGCTCCACCAGCTGGAGCTTGAGAAGCTATGTATCACACAGGAGATTACAGAGCATTCAGCCCTGATCATGGCAGAGATGCATGGCATTCATGGCAAGATGTACTGGATTGGGGACATACTTGAACAGCAGCCTGTGCATCATTCCCACTTACCACAACCTCCCACTGCAGAAGTCAGTGCCCATGCACATGAGACCAGTGCTCAGGCACATGACCGCAAACAGTTCTCACCTCACAGGATATGCTTGCCCTAGAGGGGCAGTCCACAGGTGCACAACACTGCAGAACACAGTCTGCCCATGATGTCGAATGTTGTAGTGGTGCAAGTGCTGGTTCCAAGCACCTTGGCACATGCTCCTCAACCCATAGTGGAAGAGCAAAGTAGCCCCCCCCTTACAGAGGTCCATCCCTACCCCCGGCCCATGTGGTGAACACTGGGTAAAGCTGGCATGCACACTGGTCCCTGCTGCCCCTGTGGCAGTGTCCCTGTGGGGCACTGTAGATGTTCTCTGTATCTTGGAAAGGGACTGGGACATTTATCCACTGTGCAACCCATTTAAGAGGTCATTGCCCTGTGATACTTATGGTCACCCCCTATACCCTGGAGTGCTGGCAACATGTACCACTGCAGTAACACACCTGTCGCACCCTGCAACACACATGTCCATGCACGCCCCCCTAGAAACATACCACTGAGTACCCAGTTCTCATCACTGTTGCAGTCACCCATGGTGGCCCACCACCTGTGCCATGTCAACATGCCCTTTTACACAGCTACCCCAATGTCCACCCTAACCACTGAATGCTTTCTGCACTAGTAGATGCCATGACTGCCTGCCAGACAGTCCACCATTGTGCTGCTAAGCCACTTCTGCAATCACATCTCTTGAAGTAACACCATCGACATCCAGTTGATCCATATCAGGCACATCCTTGGTTTATGGAATATTCATTGTACAGCCAAGTTGTGCAGTATCGGTGACAGGTACAGCATCAGGAGATATGTCCTCAGTGGGTAGCTGTTGTCATCTGTGGAGGGTAATAGAACACAGTTGGGTATAGTACACCATGGCAGGGATGGGTGACCATTACCCTTCACACGTGCACTCACCAATCAACCATCCCTCATGGCCACCATAGATCTCAAACAGTGCCAGTAGACTTGACTAGGTGAATATATAGGCATCATGGCAGGAGCCTGTGTAACTTCCCCAGTACATTGGTAATGACACTGTCTGCATCGCACATCACCTGCACATTAATGCTGTTAAACCTTTTCGTGTTGCTGTATGCATCCTCATTTTGTGTCGGGGATAGTAGGGTCACATGTGCACAGTCTATAACCCTGAGCACATTCAGGAAGCCATGCATTGCATGGAACTCCAACTTGGTGGCCTGCATGGCTTGCTCAGTGGCTGGGAATGATATGTAACTGGAGTGATGGCCGACAAGACATCAGTCACCCAGTGCAGTGCATCAGACATTATGGACTGACTGATGCCTATCTCATTCCCAGCCACCCTCTGGAATGTTACCAAGGCATAGCATGCCAGGGCACACAGTAGCTTCTGCTTCATGGTCACTGCACAGGCCAGCCGGGTGGTGGGTGCCAATGTTGGAACCTATCAAAGAGCAGATGTCCTGAATGGCATCATGGTCCAGGTGGAAAAGATTAAGATACTATTTATGTATGAGTGTGACTGTCTGCAGGCATGGACAGTACAGCCATGGCCTGCAGCACCTTCCATGCTCCTGCTCCCACTCCCACAGTAGTTTGTCCTCCATCATGAGTATGTGTAGGAGGTATAAGGGGCACATCATGATCTGCCTAGAGATGTGGCCCTGGTAGTTTGAGGCAGGATCTGCTGGTCTGAGACATGGATGTACCAACTCCTTATGTACCTGTACGGTGATGGCATGGGCCACAAGCTTCCTCCCAGCCCCACCCATGTCCAGGTGTGCATCCCACAAGAGGGATGTGGCACGCACATTCATATGGTGTTGACATCTGTGTGGGCTATAGCAGACAGGGAGCACTGGACATGGAGGTTCTGAGCTGGGGCAATGTAGGTGGTATAATGGCTGGTGGTCCGGCATGACAGCATCGGACATGGTTCCTGGTGCCTGGATTGCACATAGTCTCATTTGGGATAGCAAGATGACCTACCGAGACAATATGGGTTGGCTGTGGAATGTCACATGGCTCCTGCAGGTGAGCATCATGTTGTATTGGGGGAGGAGAGCTCCATGTGCAGTACTGTGATGCTGATATATATTCCTCTTCTGCACCATGTAGGGACATCTTGGCAGGTCAACGAGGCTGTCACTGCAGCTGGAGGAGCAGCATGGGACTGGTATCATTGTCATAGCACACAGGAATGCACAGTCATCCATGTGGCTACAAGAGGGTCTGTGGAGAGAGAGCCATGCCTACAGGGATTACTATGTGGACTTGTGGAGGATTCCTGAGCCATCAATGGTAAGGGTATGTATGCATGCCAGGGGGAGGTATGGCCACAGACTAGATTGTCATGCCATGGGAGGGGAACAGTGGATGGGGATGGGACATCACAGGCAGCCTATGTTACCTTTGTGTGGCAAGGTATGATCTGTTATGTTTGGGGTCCCTTCATTGGACTCTGCATCTATGGACATGGCAGTCCTTGATCTGTTGTTGCCACCAACCATGCTTCTCTAACAGGTATGTGCTGCTTGGTGAGCATGGCATGCAAGGGTCCAGTACTGATGCAGTATCCCCTATCTGTGTCATTCAAGGTTTTCCAAGAACCTCTGTGCAGGCTGTTCTTGAGGGCTATGGATCCATTTGGACTGGATGCCGTCACTCTGCCATCAAGCTCATCCTGTGGCAGCAATGAGGACTCCGATGACATTGTGAATCAGCTAGAGAACGTGTAATAGACCACCATGACAGAGCTGGACTGGACATTTCATTGGTGACTTTTGTGTCACTGGGTATGTAAGGATGCAGCAAAATTTAAACTTCATCAACAATGTTGCTACGAAGTTGCAAAACATCGACTTCATGAAGCTTCGGAAAATTCCTGTTCCCATCACCATCTTCAGCATTGCAAAATTATTTCAGGCAAAGTGCCACCTTATTCCATGAAGTTGCAACTTTGCAAGCAAAGTTTGATCACTTCACGGGAAAAAGTGCCACTTCACCTGGAAAAATTGTTGTGAAGTAAACACTTTGAACTTCATGAAGTCAGCCAACTTTGTGAAGTTCTGTTGAATCGAAGTTTTCTCAGCTTTGCACATCTATAAGGCTGTGACTGTCCAATAAGTGGGCATTGTAGACACAAATGTACATGCCCCATAGATGGTCTGTGAAGCATCGCTAGCAGCAGGATGCATGCTTCCGGTTACAGGGCCAGGTGCAGATGCCCATATGGACTTTGTGTCTGATAATGGGGCCTTTCCATGGGGACATTGGTGCCCTGATGCCATGGAGGGTACTGTGTGAATACAACACTTATGTTTGTGGTCACACCTGTGCTTCAGGTATATGCACATTGGGTGCCTTTCGAAACTATGACATGCAGTGCACAATGCTGTGTCCATGTGGTCTGTGAGGGTCATTGCATCTGGTGCATATGTGCTGGGTGGCTCATGCGCATTGCTGGCCTGGCATGAAGGGTGAGGTCCATGCCTTTGCTACAGTTGGTTGTCCAGACACAGTCAGGGTGCCAGGGCATACATGGAGGTCACATTGGGACTGTGTGGACACCTCTATTTTAGGTACTTGGGTGTGGGGCTGTCATATGGGCATGGCAAATGTATTATGACTGTGTACCTGTGTTTACCCACACAATGTGGCCCCATGCATACAGCACTGCATGTCCCCTGCTATCAGGTACAGGGTACTGCTGCATGCCCTGCAGTCAGTTGGTGCACAGGTAGGGCACACTGGGTCAAGAGAGGGCATGACATGCTCAGGAGTGCACTGCATGTCAGCAGTCATGGGACTCATTAGCAGGTAGGAGGGGTGCACAGAGGTTGACAACTGCCAGGGCACAGCATCTCATGGGTGGACTGCAGGACAGTCGGATCACATCCTCTCTGTCAGGGTCATGTCATACTATGATGTGCTTCCTGTTCCAGTTACTGTTACTTCATGTCTCTATCCTAGCATTCCCATGGAGGGGCAGCTTCTGTGGCACCATCCCTGGTGCCTGGGTCTGGTATGAATTTTGATACACATCCCTCAGTACACAGGGCTTGTGTGATGCATATGTGAATGGCCAAGCTCGAATGTATTGAACATTCAGGCCTATCACTGTGTGTCGGGGTGCATATTCAGGTTTAAGGCAGGGTTCTACCTGGCATAAATATGCCATGGCCTGTGCATGTGCCTTTTTGGCATAAACTGTATTGTACAAACTGTATGCATTATACCATGCATGTAGTGCATAGCTGTCCAACATGCTTCCACGCAGAGCTTCCCTGGAGTATATTCACCCCATGCCCTAGCTATGTATCCTGCTTAGGTGGAATGTATGTGTGATTTATGCATATAGCTCTCCATGGGGCAGTTATGTGGTACGTAGTATGCGACACACATTGCTAAATAGTGGCCATTATTGGCAATTCACAAGAAATAAACAGTCGGCTGAAGAATGCAATAATGGGAGTCAGGCTTAGTGAAGTACGGTAATGAATATTTCTGGTTATGGTTATGTGTAAAGCCATGGATAACCTTTGTTGTCTTATAAAGGCAGCTGAAGAATGTAAATATGGAGGCGAAGCCCAGTGAAGTATGGTATCAATGCATCAGTGATGAAGATATTTTTTAATTGTGCTCACGTGAATGTGTCCAATAAGCAATTCATCTCTTAAACAGGCAGTTGAAGAATGCACTGGTAGGAGTGGGACCAGTGAATTATGGTATTGTCATGTTGGTGACAAAGAAATTTTCTGTCCATGGTCATGTGGATGGGTCCCAAAAATTATTACGACCTTTAACAAAACGTGCGGCATGAGAATGCAATAAGAAATAGTTTGGGAGTTACAGCATTAAGAAGGATGTTTTCAGGTTATGGTCAGATTAATTAAATGCCATATGTTTTGTGCCTGTGTGAGTAAGCTGCAGCCAACTTCTAGTGTAGATAGGAGGGACTATCTTGTTAACTAAGTGTTGCACATAAATGACGCTATCCAAGTGTGAAAATGTTAGATATTAAATAAAAGAAATGCACATGGGTGGTTGACAGTGGGGACCACTTTGAAACTGATCACCAAAGGTATGGAGTAGTGGCTGGAAATATATGCAAGAGAATGACAAGCTATGGGAATCACTCCCTCCCATCCTGAGATGACAATTGTCCTGTTATTATTGTGGCTGAAGAACTCTGTGATATTACAGGCAGGGAAGAACAAGGTAACATCATGAAGTAAAAATGTGGGATACTGAATCTGGGACAAGGATGTCATGATACAGAAGTAATATCAGCATTTGTTATTTTGAAACTCAGAAATGATGAGACTAGCATACAGGGATCACTCCCTCCTACCATGAGCTAATCACATTGATGACAACTGATGTTGATTATACTGTATGTAATCGCCCCAGAAATGTCCTGAAAGACAAATTAAAAGTTGTAAATGGGATTTAGTAATTTCCTCTTTCTCCTCAACTTTGTAACTATTTGAAGGGGGTGGCAGTGTAATATAAATTTCAACATCAGTGTCATCCCCATGTTAACTAGTCCGAGCCCCACCACCATCATCGTGATCATCTTCCAAATTAGTACTTGCAGGAAATTAAAAGGCAATCTGGTGTTGTGGTGCATGATAGCAGTATACATAGTACAAGTCAAATGTCTGGCAAATCAGCTCATCTGGACTGGAAAACAGGCAAGCAGGAATTAGGGAAGTGAATGTATGGTGCATGGTGTATCAGTGTATGATACATGATTGCAGTGCACACAGTACAAGTCAGAATACACTGGAATGCTGGTTGAGGAGAACAGACAGTAAATTAAACAAGTATACAGTGATTATAATGATGCTTATGTCAGATCTACCAATGCCTTATAAAGTGCCACCTATGGTAAGTGCCATTACTTCTCCCTCACCTGCTACAGTGCAGCCTAAGCTGCAAGAAACAAAACGAAATTATTTGAACTGCAAAAAGTTAATATTTTCAGTACTTCTTCACAAAAGGTCTACAGGAACATGTGCCACTAATCAGATCAATTCAGTTATAATCAGTCTAAGTAAATAGCACTTTGGGCAGTAAAATGAAAGTTATTTCCCCTTCACCACACTGTATAATAGGACACAGTGTAAAACAAAATCAGTTCACCTCCACTCCCACCCATGGCAAAATGGCAGAAAAATAGCTCCTGCAACAAGAAAATGTCCCTTAGTTAATCCTGTGCTAAGCCCTTTTACCTAGGTTGACTGTCTAAATTGGTATCCATAACAGCTAACACAGAACTCTGAAAAGAGCTGTTTCTTTCCTGGTCTCCCAATCATGAGTGCCATTTTTACGGCTGATGGCTGTGGGCATAGCCCAGCAGACTTTTGCATTCAGAAAAGGGCAGATGTCATTGTTGCTACCAAACAACATAAGAGTGTTAAAAATAGATTCTTCCACTGAAGCCTCATACGTGTGTATAGGAAGCTATAGAGCACTATTTTTTTCCCTGGCTTGAGGAGTTAATTGAGTCTCCAGAAAGTTAACTCCTTATCTTCTGGCAGTCATTCTGTGTCGGATTACCAATGGATAGTACAGACATCATAGAAAGCTACTGGAAGTAGAATGGGTTAAACACTTCTTGAAGCTTTCTGCATAACAAATAAGCTCTGCTGTGCCCTCAGGCCTTAGGAAAACCTCATTAAGTCATTTGACACCATAATCCTACGAGCAGTCATTCTACTACTTCCATAGCAAAGAGTCCTAGTGATGCCTGTTTCCAAATAATACACCAGTTTCATTTTCTCAGGCAGGCGGGCAGTTCTGGGCTACTGTTTATATTCTACTGAATGTTTTTAATCTGCAATGTGTGACTATAGGTGTTTACAACAGAATGATAGTAACCACATTTGCTTCACTTGCAAATAGGTAGGCATGTGTGTGTCTAATTTCTGTTTGACTTAGGTTACACATAGAATCTTATCAGTTCATAACATGCTGTATTGTGAGTAAATGAACTGATAAACAGGGGCTTTGGTTTCTTTTACAAATTTCTTTTTCCTGACCATGGATATACTAAAACAAAAATGTCTCAACAAAATGTTTAAAAATAAGGAGTTTAGCAATAATTTAGTTGATGTGGTATAAAGAGCTGCTCCATGGAAAATTACCTGGTATGGGAGGGGAGGCTGCCACAAGCAAAATGTGACTTCATGGATGGGGGAGCTCATCACAGCAGAAGAGGCATGATGGCATTAAAAGCTTAATGGTGTGGATGCAGTGGTACCAATATCTGAGCGAGACTTTGGTAGATGGCTAAGTGTGACTTGGGGGTGGGGGATCATCAAGAATTGAGTGAGTCTTGGTATTTTTAGCATAATGGTTTTCTGAAACTTCAACATTCAATTGGTTAGACTCTGCATCCATCTGTATAGTATGTCACTAAGCCACATGCAGTGGGGTATGGGTGAAAACCAGGTCACCAGACCCGGAACAGAGCTGTAAAGTCTGGACTGGGCACAGCTTGTGCAAATATTGCTGATCCACTCACTCAGATGATCTGGTCTGGCTTTTACCTATCTGGTCTGGTCCTGATAGTTCCATTTTCAACCATGCCAAGAAAGGGTTGAAAAACAGACATCCAGGAGTGGACCAGATATGTAAAAGTCAGACCGAACAGTGCAGCCAGAGTGACCGATCCAATAGTATTTGTGCAAGTTGCACCCAGTATGGCCAGTTTGGATTTTTACAGAACTGCAGTGGTTCAGGTCTGTCAGTCCAGTTTTTAATCAGTCAGTCTTTATTTTGTACTGAAAGGTATGTGAGCAAAAATGCCCATTTACACAAATGTCCAGTTAAGCATAAAAAGAGAACAGAACATCAGATCAAACAATTACATAGTAAAATACAGGATAAACAGGTCTAACATAAATAGGTCTAATACAGATATCTTGAGGGATATACAGAAGGAAGAGGAAGTAAATAAATATCAGTGACAAATTTACAGCATGGGATATAGTTGGAGGTACAATTCAGGAACATGAACAGTTGAGTGATGCATCGAAAAGCAGAAGTGCAAGTCCTGCGGCACCTAAATCCTGCGTGTGGATGAGCATTCCTGCTGTGTGATATGCCTAGGCCCCAAACACCAGGTCAATGACTGTGTGGCCTGCCAATCCTTCAACCAGGCCACACGGATTAGGCACCAGAAAAATCTTGAAGCTCACTTGCTGGAGGAGCACCTAACTTTGACGGAAAAGGAGCTGCAGAATCTGTGGGAAAAATCTTCTCCAATCCCAGAACCTAGAAAGAAGAAAAAGGACAAGTAGAGGCATTGAGACTGGGATAGGTCTCCATCCTCTTGGTGGTGACCATTGGGCACCACTGACACTGGAGGGGGCCTCCACTTCGGTAAGTACCCCTACTGCCAGGTCTCCTACCGCTCTGACAGATCAGACCACAGCCTCCCTGCCTGCTTTACTCACGGTGCAGTCAGGGCTCTTCTTGGATGATAGAACCCCTATTGTGCTCCTTAGGCCCATATCTTCTTCAAGATCTATTGCCAGCAGCCAGGTCAATAAGTTGCTCCCTGGCTCCACCGAGGAGCACACAGTAACAGCCGGTAAGCTGGACTCCAGCTCCACTTTTGTCTACATGGCCCAGGCGAATAAGTTGGACATTAGCTCTTCTGACGTCTGCATGGCCACAGCTGATAAGTCACTCATTGGTTCCTCTGGGGACCGCACAGCTGAAGCCCTCCAATCAGAGTTGCAGGATACCCCTGACATTGAGCTGAGCCAGCTGCCAGACACACAACAGTCTTTAGAGGGTTCCTCACTTCCAGTGACCCAAACGGACCCTCCGAGTTTGCCTGAAGATCAAGAGCCAGAGGTGGGCACTAATATGGAGGTTCCACTTCTTTTGCCGGATCAGTCTCTCCCTGGTTCACCCACTGGCCTATTCATGAACAGTTTGGTGATGCGTTGAAAAGAAGAAGTGCAAGTTCTGCTGCACCCAGATCCTGCATGCGGATGAGCATTCCTGCTGCGTGATCTGTCTAGACCCCAAACACTGGGTCAAGGACTGTGTGGCCTGCCAATCCTTCAACCAGGTCACATGGATTAGGCACCAGAAAAAGCTCAAAACCCACTTGCTGGAGGAGCACCTAGCTTTGATGGAAAAAGGAGCTACAGAATCTGCAGGAAAAATCTTCTCCAATGCCAGAACCCAAAAGGAAGAAAAAGGACAAGGAGAGGCAATGAGGCTGGGATAGGTCTCCATCCACTTGGTGGTGACCATTGGGCACCACTGACACCGGAGGGGCCTCCATTTTGGTAAGTATCCCTATTGCCAGGTCTCCTACTGATCAGGTGGATCAGACCACAGCCTTCCTGCCTGATTTACTCACGGTGCAGTCAGGGCTCTTCTTGGATGACAGAACCCCTATTGTGCTCCTTAGACCCACATCTTCTTCAGGGTCTATTGCCAGCAGCCAGGTCAATAAGTCGCTCCCCACCCCACGGAGAACCGCACAGTCACAACCAGTAAGCTGGACTCCAGCTTCGCTATTGTCTGCATGGCCTAGGCCAATAAGTCAGACATTAGCTCTTCTGATATCTGCATGGCTGCTGCTGATAATTCACTCCCCGGTTCCTCTGGGGACCACACAGCTGAGACTCTCCCATTGAGGTTGCAGGATACTTCCAACATCAAGTTGATCCAGCTGCTGGACATGCAATAATCTTTAGAGGGTTCCTCACTCTCACTGACCCAACAGGACCCTCCGGGCTTGCCTGAAGATCAAGAGCCGGATGTGGGCACTAATCTGGAGGTTCCCCTTCCTTTGCCAGGTCAGTCTCTTCCTGGTTCGCCCACTGGGCATATTGTTAATCCCCCTGGGGGGGCCTTCCATCAGGACCTCCTCAACCCAAGCCCCCTTGGACAACCAGGTTCTGCCATCTTGAACTCCAGCTCCCCAGATGACGCAGAGTCTTCCTTGGGCTCTACTGTGACTTATCGCCAAGGACCCTTATCGGGTCAGTGTATGTTTGTCACCTGGTCTGCCTCAATGTTGACTGCCTTCTGTCGGTCCTGGGTACCTAATCTTCTTGCTTGGACATTCCTGTGTCTGATCCAGTGTGCTGTCTTCGAATGTCCCTACGGGGTGATGCCTAGTCTTTCTGGACCTCCTGCTGGGCCTTCACACCCACCTCCTGCTGGGTCTTCAGCTCCACCTTTGGCTGGACTGATTGGCAACGTTCTGGGCTATCCTCCCCCACAATACCCAATGTACCCTTCTCTGGGGTATCCAACACCTGGTTATCAACCCCATTATGTACTGAGGTACTAGACACTGGGCTATGTCTAATCAAGGGTATGCTTCTTCTGGCTTTCCCTAGTCCTAGCAGGCTCATGTATTTACTCAATATCAGATGCCAGACTATCCATTATACCAGCATCCTCCTCCTCCTCCACCACCTCCTCCTCAGCCTCTGCCTCCACAGCAGCCTCAGGCTGATATCCAGGCAGTGTTTTAGACCCTGATTCAGGAGGTCAGGACTCAACTAGCCTAGAAGCTTGACCGTTGGAAACCAGTGGCGGCCTCTGCTTCCACTTCCTTTCCAGTCCCTAGATCAGCCTCTCCTGTGGATTCCCACCTTTCCAGAGAAGGCTCCTCTAGATACTAGGTCAGGGATAAAACCCAGGAAACCCTTCTAAAAAGGGTTCAGACCCTCAACAGGCACTCTTCAGACTCTAACTCTGTCTCCTCCTCCAGCTCTGGTATGCATACACCTTTAGAGCATCAGCCTAAGGAGTCCCCGAAGTCCCTTCCCGGAGGACCCTTCCTTTGCAGAACTCCTCATAACTATACAAAATGCCTGTGGCTGGGCTATCCAGGAACAGGATCCAAAGTGGAAAAGGCTTGCAGAGCATCTAGACATGAATGACACAGCTCCTGTGCCTATACTCTCTTGGACCGGGCCCCATGAAGACCTGATGTCCACTATCTGGCAACAGCCTTCCTCCATTCTGGCTGTTTCAAAAAAGGCAGACAGGATGTACCACCCCCCAGATGGGTCATACACCTTACTGACCATCCTAATGCAGACTCGATTGTTATCACAGCTGCCCTCGACCAGTCTTCTAAATCTAAACATTTAAGCATGTCTCCTCCTGATAAGGATTCTAAACAGCTGGACATTTTCGGTTGCAAGATCCATTCCTCCTCTACTTGCACCCTTAGATCCCTTAATTATGTGGCTCATATAGTTTCCTATCCAAAATCTTCCCTGACCTCATTCCAGTCCAAGCTGGAAGCTATCCAGGACCAGGAGCTTAAGGCCGAGATTGCCAAGACAGTGAAAATGGCTAAAATCTCCTGTTGTCATGCCCTTCTGGCCCCTTATGATACAGTAGACTCAGTTGCTCGCACCACAGCCACTGCTGTCTGCATTAGGTGACATTCGTGGCCGAGGATTGCTGGCCTGGCACAAAACACCCAGACCTCCATCCTGGATGGCCCTTTCAGGGGATCTGTGTTATTTGGAGGTGATGCCAAGGATATTATCACTGAATTGCAGGATCACGATAAATCCATCTGCGACAAACGCTTCATGTACCGAGGGGGTCACAAAGTCAAACAGCCTTTTCTGACTGCAACAGAGACACCAGACCAAAGAGGCCCCTGCCAAATGCCAGGCCAAATGCTGGTATCCAGCATCAGGAATCCCCACTCCCCCTGCCAAGTCCCAGAAGCCCCCTGGAGGAGCTGCTGGCTCTCCCTCCTCCCCTTGGCCTCCTGACTTGTGGGGAACCCCCTGCCTCCTCCAGATTCTCTGGAGGAACCAATGGGGGAAAGATTTTCCCTCCACCTTCAGGGGTCACTGGACATAACCAGAGACTCTTGGGTGCTTCAGTTATTAGCAAGAGGTCACACCATAGAGTTCCTAGACAGGCCTCCGGACAACCCCCCAGGCCTCTCCCATTATCCTCCAAGGCATCTGTCTCTGATAGGGGACCAGATCCAGGCTCTTCTGCAAAAGTCAGCCATAGAGCCTGTGGCTCCAGCACAGATAGGAAGAGGGTACTACTTCCATTTTTTCCTAATACCCAAAAAGATGGGTGATCTAAGACCCATCTTGGACCTCAGCATGCTCAACCTGTACATCAAGTACAAGAGGTTCTGCATGCTCACCATTCTGGGACTTCTACCCCTGCTCCACAAGGGCCATTGGCTTTGTGCACTGGACATGCAGGGTGCTTACCTGCACATCCCTGTCTTCCAGGCCCACCACTGTTTTCTTCAGTTTGCCATCTGGGGGAACATTACCAATTCAAGGCTCTCCCTTTTGGCCTATCCTCGGTACCTTGTTTTTTTACCAAGTGCCTAGCAGTGGTGGCTGTGGCTCTGTGCTGCAGAGGGATCTAATTGTGCCTGTATCTGGATGACTGGCTTTTGTCAGCCCCATCACAGAGCAGTCTGAGGGAGTCCCTGTCCTTCACCCTGGACCTCTTTCCAGACTTGGAATAACAGTCAACTATCCCAGGTCCCACCTCTTCCCTCCCAGTGCCTACAATTTATTTGGGGTGGTGATGGCTATGGTCCAGGGCAGGGTCTTCCTCCCATCAGACAGAGTGGAGACCCTGCAGGAACAGGTCAGATTAGTGACCAACTCATGCTGGACCACAGCCCAGTCAATCCTCTGTCTTCCCCAACTGCGATCCCTACAGTTCCTCTAGCCAGACTGCATATGAGGGTGACTCAATGGACTCTTCATGTCCAATGGGATCAGTGCCTGGACAACCTGGACCAAAGGGTCCTAGTGTCTGGGTACATGAAGAATGATCTTCTTTGGTGGCAAGAGTTGTCTAATCTCTCCATGGGGGTTCTCTTTTAACCCCCTGCTCCTACCATGACCCATACAATGGATGCTTCATGTCAAGGTTGGGGAGCCTAACTAGGAGACCATCAGACCCAGGGAACATGGTCTCAGCTGGAAGCATCTCTAAACATCAATGTGTTAGAAATGAGGGCAGTGCTGTATGCCTTTCAGGCCTTCCAGCCTCCTCTATGTTTGGGAACATTCCTGGTTCAGACCGACAATATGTCTGTGGTCTGGTATCTGAACAAACAGGGAGGCATTCACTCATACCCTTTATGCTGGGAGGCGATGCGAGTGTGGTATTGGGCAGTCTAGCATGACCTCCACCTGACTGCGGTCTATGTGCTGGGCATGAGCAATGTCCTGGCAGACAGTCTCAGCTGCACCACTGTGAGGGCTCACGAGTGGGAGCTAAATCAAGAGGTGGTCAAAAGCTTATTAGACCTGTGGGGTCGGCCAGAGATAGACCTCTTCGTCTCCCCATCCATTGCAAAACTACCTAATTTTTGCTTGATAGTTCCTGGGCCTTGGTGTTTTCTGGTGAGATGCGCTGTATCTTTCCTGGACAGAGAGGTTCTTGTATGCCTTTCCTCCCTTCCCAGTGCTTCAGATGGTTCTCCTGAAGCTACAGGCAGAAGAGGCTGACATGATTCTAATAGCCCCTCTTTGGCCTCATCAGATTTGGTTCCCTCTGCTTCAACAGTTATTGATGGAGCCCCAGTACCTCTGCCTCTCTGCCACAATCTTCTGACTCAGGAGCAGGTCAGACTGGTGCATCTGGGCCTCAGATCCCTCCACCTGCATGCATGACAGTTGACATAGCTGCTTCATGCTTTGGAGTTTCTGTCCTAGTGGCCCAGGTCCTCGTAGAGGCCAGAAAGCCTTCTACCAGAACTACTTATGCCATGAAATGGAAAAGGTTCTCCATTTGGGCAGCCTCCAAGGGTTGGGACCCTTTCTTTTGCCTGGTGCCCCAGGTCATGGAGTACCTCTTGCATCTTTCAGATCTCAGCCTCAGCTATTCTTTTTTGAAGGTCCATCTGTCTGCCATTTCAGCCTACCACCTCCCATGGATGGCAAAACCATAGCTCAATTGAAGAGTTCCAAAACCTTCCTGAAAGGAATTTTCCATCTGAAATCACCAATCTGTGGCCCAGTCCCCCTCCCATGGGACTTGAATTTTGTTTTGGAAAAACTTACTTTGCCTCCTTTTGAACCAGCAGCAAGTTGTGCTATGCACTCTTTGTCTTGGAAAGCACTTTTCTTAGTTGCAATTACTTCAGCTCGAAGAATTTCAGAGCTTCAGGCCCTGGTGTGGAATGAGTCTTACTTGATTTTCCACAGAGACTGGGTGTCTCTGAGTACAAACCCTAGGTTTTTACCTAGAGTGGTTTCTGAGTTTATGTTGAATCAGATGATTCAGCTGCCGGTATTCTTCCCTGAGTACTCTAATCAGGGGGAGGCTCTGTGCACACTATGGATGTGCACAGAATTCTGCGTTACTACACTAACCGGACTAAAGATGTTCGTAAGTCCGATCAGTTGTTTGTTTCCTTTGCGCCCAAAAGACAGGGCACAGAAATTTCAAAACAATGCCCATCTGAATGGTTGACAAACTGCATTGTTTTATGTTACCAGAAGTACAATAGATCTCTTCTGGGGGAAGTGAAAGGGCACGCAACCAGAGGCATGGCTGCTTCTACTGCTTGTTTCAGAAACGTCTCAGCCACAGACATTTGTGCGGCCGTGAATCTGCTCTGCAGTGAGCTGTATTTTATTTATTTTTCTCTATTAACATATATGTTATGTTATTTTTACCTGTGCACCCACCTGAGAAGCAAAGCAATTGAACAGATCACCTGTTGCTGCTGGAATAGCTCTGTATTTTCCCTCCCCTTCATTTTATAGCTACTTCTCTTCCATTCCACTTTGTTTTATTTTTATTAACTTCATTCCTCTCCCTTAAATTGTGTGTTATGTGGAATAACTCCCATTGTCACTATCGTTTTACAAAAACTGTCAACTGTGCAAACGCATTTGTAAAAAATGAATTATAATAGTGAGACTTTTTGAAATGTTATTTGACTTACCATACTCATGTTTGTCTACCCACTTACTCAGTCTCCCACTTGTTTCTGTCCCTGTACTAATTCCTGTTACTTCACATCAAGGGGTTGTTGATTTTCATATTGTGTGGGTCTGGGGTGGAGCAGCAATAAAAGATAAACTATGCAATACCCTCAATAACACACCTACCCCAGTTTACATTTACCTAACATCCATTTTTAGGCCTTGTACAGTAAGATCTTCTTTCAAGAGAACAACTTGTAATGAAATGTGTAACATTTATATTGACATTTGGATATATGCACTTTTTTTATGTCGTCTTGAGTGCACAGCACAAGCAACATTTTGTGGCAGCTTGCTGGAGTAGCAGGTTGTAGAGGAAGTGGCAGTGTTGTGGCCAGTGGTGCCACTGCTTTTTTTGGGCTGGTCTCTGTGGCACCAATGAAAGAGCAAGCTGTCTATGACAGCAGTTCAGAAGCATGCCACCAACTTGAAAGAATTTCACCGCTGCAATGAGGGAGCGCCTGTCATTGCAGGGCGCGCCTTTCCTGCTGAAACATTTCAATAAACATGGCAGCGGCTGCTGCTGTCTGCCACTCACAGTCCCTAGAAAGCTGATGTCAGGGGTGCCAAGTCCCCTGTCAGCATGCCTCTCCCAGTCGTTTGCCAGATGGGGATCCCAATCCCCATCGGCATAATGTTCCCCCTTGTTTTATTTGTCTGCCGAGAGGGGTACCCAATCCCCCTCGGCATCATCCCCCCCAACACAGACACACTTTCTTTGCTGATGGGGGCCCAATCCCCATCGGCTTCAGTCCCCTGTCCTCAGAAAACACAGGTGGCACACTGGGAGCCCACTCCAGTGTGCACAAAGCAAACTTGTAATAAAAACCTTCCCGCTACGTCCTTTTTTTACCCCCTGTAACACAGAAAATGGTCCCTCGTGGTCACGACACTCCCTTCCCCCAACCCACACTCACCCTCTGTGCACCCCACTTCCCCACACCCTGCTCACCCCATACTTACCTCCGAAGTCCAGCGCGACGATCTTTGGTGGAGCGGGAGACATCTAAACTCTTCAAAAGCAAACTGCAAACTCAAGAAAATCATGGTAAGCTGCATAATGGCATCAATAGGGGGGTCAACTTAGGTGGATATCTCTGCCATTTTTGTGACTTTTGGCTCCACATTTTCAAGATGGGGTCCTTGGGACCCCACCTCATGAACTCAGTCACTGTCATTTCATTATTCGATTCCAAAAGGTGATTCACTTTCACTGTGTGGAATCACCTTTTGGGGCTGATTAACAAAGTGACAGTGTCACTGTTCATGAGGTGGGCTCCCAAAAAGCCTATGTTGCAAATTTGGTGAAAAAATTCCAAAAAATGGCTGTGCTACGAGCATGCATTGTGCAGTTTTCATGCACACTCGTAAGTTTGAGAATTTGTAATATTTTCACTCCAGATTTTCAACATTGCCATTTTTTCGCACCTCCTTATGAACAGTATAGCTGTCATGTTTCACATCCTGCCTGAAATGTGTTTTTTCACATTGGTGCTGAATGGCGTGGTTGCTGTGGGAAATCAACGTTCGGGACAGATTAACAAAATCACAATGCGACTGTTCATGGGCGGGGTCCCAAATGCTTTCATGAGGTGGGGTCACAAAAAGCCCATGTTGAAAATTTGGAATGCAAATACCAACAAACGCCCTGGGCATTAGGGTTTCTAACCTTATCGTCCCGCCCTGTAGAGTTGACAGGCATCAAGGGTATGACTTTGGATTATCGGCTGTAATGCTTAAGCCATTCCACCCCCACCCCTACCCTGCAGCCAGTGACAGGCAGCAAGGTGTGCCTTGGACTCTTCGACCCCAAAGTTCACCCCATTCTCCTATACTGCACCCATCTCAATGTATTTGCTTATGGAATGGGGTGAGCGTAAGGCCTGACGACCCCAAGGCACAATGTAACACTTGTCGGAGTCTCAAGGTTAGGGTGAGGTGAAATGGCATGAGCATTATGGCCGATGACCCAAAGGCACACCTCAATACCTGTCAGTTTCTGCGGGGTGGGGTGGGATTGGCATCAGTCCCATACTTCACTGCCATTCCTATTATGCATCTCTCTAACTCCTGCATTACCAATGCCAATGCCAGCAAGACAACATTCAGCATTAACAAATGCTTGCTATCATACTAATTATATGTGTGTGTACTGTATAGTAATCTCTAAAAAAATAAATTAAACACATCAAATGTCTTCCTAAATATGTCTCAACATTGTGTTTATCTTCCACCGTGTCACAACATATAGTATTTGCAGTTAAGGTACAGTAGCTTCATGTATATGATGGCCTGGTTTTGTTGAGCTGATTACTATAACAGTGCATAGAATAAAATGTGAAACATAGGTAACTGTAATACAGATGGTGGCATTATTTTTATATCTGCCCTTTCTCAATGTACCATACTTTGATTCAGTTAGTGTATGCAATGGCAATTCATGCTTGTCTTTAAGCCCTTGAAACACCCTTATCAAGTTAATGCATTTATACCAGCAGTGGCTCTGCTAGAGGTTGTTGGTGCTGCAGTGCCACCAATGGCAAAATGTGACCTGTGCCTTCAGGAAAGGGCAATCTCGCCTCTAACTATGATGTGCAGAACCCCAGAATAACAACTCCAGAAAAAGGAATCCAAGTAACACTGGTGCAGCAGAATTATCTTTATTCATTATATCCACTATGGACAGAAAAGTGAAACCCTGGGGAGTCCAGAAACGTCAATTATCCAAGCATCTCTGATCAAATTGCACTGGTGTTTATGGTGAGCAGGCTGCAGGGATAAATGAAGATGTTTACTACTCTGTGTCTATCACAAGCACAGTAGCTGTAAGGTGCATGATACCAGTGACAGAAGTGAACAACATCAAACTGGGAAAATCCAGGTAAATCCAAACAGTCTGGGGTACAGTATGTGTGCATGCTTGCTTGGCATGTGCAAGTATGCCCTTTCACATAATCACTAACATGGGAAATTCTGGTAGGGGTAGGTGACCACACTTTTTAACAAATCATGGGAGGATGGGGTGGTACCTGAGGACTGGAGGAGGGCAGATGTGATTCCCCTTCACAAAAGTGGGAGCAAGGAAGAAGCAGGAAACTACAGACCTGTAAGTTTGACCTCAGTGGTAGGGAAAATTATGGAATCACTTCTGAAAGAAAGAATTGTTGAGTACCTAGAGGCTAGCGGGGCACAGGACCCAAAGCAGCATGGATTTACAGCAGGAAGGCCATGTCAGATGAATCTAATAGATTTCTTTGACTGGGTGACCAAAGTAATAGACCAGGGAGGGGCTGTGGATATGGTCTACCTAGATTTTAGCAAGGCATTTGACACAGTCCCGCACAAAAGATTAATAATTGTTAGCCAGCCTGGGGTGGGTCCCAGGGTGGTAGCCTGGGTAGCAAACTGGCTGCACAACAGGACACAGAAGGTAATAGTGAATGGAACACATTCAGAAGAAAGGGGTCACTAGTGAGTACCTCAGGGCTCAGTATTGGGTCCAGTCCTCTTTAACATCTTTATAGGTGACATTGCAGAGGGTCTGGAGGGAGTATGCCTTTACAGATGACACAAAGATCTGTAACAGAGTTGATACACAAGGGGGGGTAGAAAGGATGAGAAGGGACTTGGCAAGGTTGGAGGAATGGTTAGACATATGGCAACTTAGATTCAATGCAAAGAAGTGCAAAGTAATGCACCTGGGAAACAAAAACCCAGGAGAAGAGTACACAATAGCAGGGGAGGTACTAACAACAACAGAAATGGAACGGGACCTGGGGCTAGTCATATCAGATGATCAAAAGGTTGGTAAGCAATGTGAGAAGTCAGTAAGGAGAGCCGGGGGATATTGGGATTCATAGGAAGAGGCATCACAAGTAGAAAAAGGGAAGTGGTTATCCCTCTGTACAGACAGTTGGTCAGACCCCATCTGGAGTATTGTGTGCAGTTTTGGAGACCTCATCTACGCAAGGACATAGACAGGATGAAAGCAGTCCAGAGGAGGGTAACTAAAATGGTGCAGGGTCTGCATCAGAAATCATATGAAGAGAGACTGAGAGAGCTTAATATGTATACCCTTGATGAAAGGAGGGACATGATAGAAACGTTCAAGTACCTCAAGGGAATCAACAAAGTCCAGGAGGGTAGCATCTTTCAGAAAAAGAGATGTGTAAGAACAAGAGGGCACAATTTAAAGATAGAAGGGGGATGGCTCAGGGGTAATGTGAGGAAATTTTTTTCACGGAGAGAGTGGTGGATGCATGGAACCACCTTCCTGGGAAGGTTGTTGGGCCTTGGTGACTGCCAGCAAATCCCCCCCTCTCAACCATCTTGTAGCTCTCTCCAGGGTTTTTATGCCCCCAGTGCATAATTTTGCACTTAATTGAATTAAACCTCAGTTGCCACTCCTCAGACCATTTCTCAAGCTTCCCCAGGTCCTTTCTCATTTTCTCCACCCCTTCTGGAGTATCCACCCTGGTACAGATATTGGTGTCATCTGCAGACAGGCAGACCTTTCCTTCCAGCCCCTCTGCAATGTCACTGATGAAGACATTGAACAGGACTGACCCAAGGACTGATCCCTGAGGTACCCCACTTGTCACCCCCCCTCCCCAGATTGAATCTCATTTACCACCACCCTCTGCCTCCTGTCTGTTAGCCAGTTCCTAACCCAGTTTACCACCTTGTCTCCCATGCCCTGACTACCCATCTTATTAACCAGCCTCTTATGTGGGACTGTGTCAAAGGCTTTGCTGAAGTCGAGGTAGGCAATGTTCACTGCCCTCAGATTTACTTCCTTCATCACCCAGTCAAAATAATTTATCAGATTCATCTGACACAACCTACCCACTGTGAAACCATGCTGCCTAGGGTCCTGGGCACCGATGGCTTCTAGATGTCCCACTATCCTTTCCTTAAGCAGTACCTCCATGATCTTCCCCACTACTGAGGTGAGGCTGACTGGCCTATAGCTCCCCGCCTCCTCCCTACTGCCAGATTTGTGTAGAGGGCCCACATGTGCCCTCCTCCAATCCTCTGGTACCACTCCTGTGTTGAATGACTCTGTGAACAAGGCTGCCAGAGTTTCTGCTAGGTCTCTTTGCAGCTCTCTTAATATCCTCAGGTGTATGCTGTCTGGCCCCATTGCTTTGTCCACCTTCAATTTAGTGAGCTCCTGCAGGACTCTCTCTCCTGTGAATGGACTGTCATCCACCTGCCCCCCCCTTAGCATCTGTTGCATGGCTTTGGTCCCTGTCCCTCCCCTCTTCAGTGAATACTGAACAGAAGTATTTATTCAGTATTTCTGCCTTATCCATGTCTCCCTCCTTATACTCCCCTTCCTCCCCTTTGAGTCTAACAATCCCCCTCCTGGTTTTTCTTCTTTCATTGATGTACCTGTAGAATGTCTTGTCCTCTTTCTTTACTGTCTGCACTAATCCTTCCTTACTCCATGCCTTTGCTCTCCTTACAGCTCTTTCCACTTCCCAGCGACACTCTAGGTACTGTCCTCCTCTCTTTGGGTCTCCTTATATTTCCTGAACCCTGCCTTTTTAGCCCTTACTTTGTTTGCTCTATATTTATATACATACTGTATATCTATCTATCTATATATATATATATATATATATATATATATATATATATATACATATATATATATATACCCTTTTTACTTTATGGCTAAGTACACTAACCTAAAAACAGGATCGCTCTTCCTTAAACTTCATCTGACCTAGATGCTCGCTAACACCTGACATCCCAAACCTGATTATGACATCATAATCATTTCCACAACAACAGATTGGGTGTCATAAGCTCAAGACTGTGATGTTTGATGTAGACATGCGGCCAGAGCATATGAAGTCCAGGAGACAGTGATGATATTTTCATAGTACTTTACATAGTCTAAATGGAAATGAGAGACTAAATGCAGGCTATATATTAAATATACTCTGAAATGTAATCAAATATTTTCAAAGTGGCCCTTGAGGGTTCAGGGGCATCTTAAAGATAGGGTTGGATTGTGGCACACATCTAGCACAACTGCACTGCTTGTGACATGACCGTTAGACTACAAAAAAGGTGGTATCATTTCATGCCACTAGTACCTCAAGTTGCACAACAAAAACAATACTTGTGTCAAACAAATTATGCATGGGTTGTTGTTTTCTGCCAATTAAGTGTAGCAATTGTTGCAAATGATTCAAATAGTTCACAAACATTCTAGCTCATTTGTAGTGATGCAGACTAGGCTCCAAATTGGTAGTTTACTCACCTGGTAAAAGTGATTGTGGGGGTATACATCTTTGAGGCACTCCACCCTCCTTACACATGGGTTGTGTCCACCTGATAGGTTGCTTGATGCACATGTGACTTCAAAGAAGTCGGACCCCCTTTCCCTGTGATGCTGCCTCTCCCAGATCAGTTCAAATTCTTCCAAAGCTGTACTTAATCTGTAATCAATAACTCCTGACTTGTTAAGTAGGCAGCACAATGTTTCCTGATATGTATCATAGCATGTTAAATAAATTATAGTAGAGGCATTTGTTATGTTTTACCAAAAAAATCTGTGGCCCCTGAGGGTCCTCTCTTTATTTCATATTTATACAAATCTAACATTTCTGACCCATACGGCATGCTGATTGTTACATCTAGAAGCTCATCTTTGAGTCCTTTGTCTCTGACTGACTACCTGGGTGGGTTGTGGAGTGCCTCAGAGATGTATACCCCCACAATTACCTTTACCAGGTGAGTAAACTGTCATTGTGGGGGATAATCTCTGAGGCACTGCACCCTCTTTACACATGGGTTTCAATGTTAAAAAGCAGTACCCTAGTGAGAAGGGTGGGTAGTCAGTCCATTATGTTATGTTCGACCTTGCTGCTAACAACACTACTTAAGTAAAGTTAGTTTTTCGCTTACAGGGTTACATCTACCCTGTAGTGTTTAGTGAATGTGTGTCGATGCCTATGTAGCAACAGCACAAATTTTCTCTATTGCGGCCATGTTTCTCTCAGCCCATAATGTGGCTATTGCTGTGGTGGAATGGCCTTGATTTTTTTTTTTGTGTGTGTATGATTTGAGACCTTTTGTGCCTCTGTGATGGGAGACTTAAGCCAATATGTGCCATATGTATGCTGTTCTTGTGATGTAAGTTTACATTAATCTCCTCATGGCTAGCAGATGATGTTTAGGGTCCCTATCTACCTTGTCTGTAGGCATATAGACAGGTATTTTGATATTCCGTGTGGTGTGAAAAAGTGTGCATATTTTAGGCAGAAAGGAAGGGATCAACTTTTAGTTGATCTTGTCCTCATGAAATACCAGATAAGGCAGTCTGTGGGATAGTGCTTGTAGTTTGCTTATGCATCTAGCGGAACATATAGTGACCATAAGGGTTAAGTGTTTGCCCTTTGAGTGGTAGTGACACTAGAGGTTCAGATGGTGAGTTGGTCATTGCCCTGGGTACTAAGTTGAGGTCCCAGGGAGTGGTCCATTGTTTTATCTTAGGATGTAGATTGTATCGAATGCTGCCACTTGTACTGTTAGGGATGCTGGAGATAGTCCTTTATCCAGACCTTGCTGAAGGATGAGAAGCACGACAGAGGTTGTACTTATTTATTTATTTATTTTTATTCATTTATTTTTTTATTTATTTATTTTCTTTTTCCCTTTTTCTTCTCACCATCTGTGGAATAATCTCGAATGTCTCTGATATTTTGAGGTAATGGGGTTTCAGTCTCTCCTTTTCGGAAGACAGGCTGTTAGTATGAGATTGTTCGGACTGAGGTGACATACTGGTCCCTGGTGAGAATATCTTCCCTGAATGGTAATATCCATGGGTGGTCTAGTGCCATTGTCACAATCGTGGTGAACCATGTTCTCCTGGGCCAATGAGGGGTGATGATTATCACCCAGGTTCTGGTACTGCATATCTTTTTCAGAACCTGTAATATTGGTGGAAAGATGTAGGTTAATTGGAATGAGCATGTAGCTGATAGTGCATCCACTCCCATGGATTTGTGATCCCTGAAGAGGGAGTAGAATCTGGGGCACTGATTGTTCTTGTTGGTGGGCGTTAAGTTTATTTTTATTGGTCCCCAATGTCTGTTGATCATTTGGAATATGTTAGAATGAATCTTCCACTCTCCCAGATGTATTAACTGGCAACTTAGCCAATCTGCGGTGGCATTCAGCCTGCTTGCCAAGTGTATGGCTGATATGCTCAACATGTTTTTTTGTGTCCAAGGAATGAGTCTTGAGCCTCCCTTTGCATGGCTCTGCTCTTTGTTCCTCCTTGCCTGTTGATATAGGAGATAATAACTTGATTGCCCGAGCTCATGAGGCAATTTCCATTTTTTCTAACTAGCCTTGTGAATTGCAATGGTGCACAGAACAGTGCCCTGATTTCCAGAATGTTTATGGCCATTTTCTTATTCTTGCATGTACCACTTTTCTAGGCTTCCCAGTGGAGTGGCCACTATGTAGAGGCTACTCAAGGGTGCATGGCATTATTAGCAGGCAAGTCATGTGGGCAGTGTGCCATTAAGATGTGGGGATTAGCTTGGGTAGTGGGGTAGGAGCTGGTGTGACAAACCCCACCCTCATCATTGTATTTCGCACTCCTCGCTGCATCTGATCAGGCAAACACCATATGGATGTTAGTGTTTGTATAACCACCTCCAGCTCTGTTTCTAGATCGGAGTGTGTTTCTGAATCCCGCTATGGTGAGTGGGGTTCTGGCCCAACCGGTACCTGACTTTATTTCACATGGTGTTTTACACAGTTGTGCTTGCATTGGTTGATTATTTTGGTGGGGAATTGTTGCTGTGTCTAAATCCTGTCCAGCGGAGGATTTGGGGTGGCAGGTGGCATATCTGTTTGTGTGCCCTGTCTTTTGTGTTTTCATTGATGTCCTCCCCAGAGTCCTCCTGATCAGATGGCATGGGTGCATCTTCTGCATCTGATGCACACAGTATGCTTAGTTGTTGTGGGGCTAGCAGCGCATTGCGCTGGCTGCCGCTCTTTGTTTTGGCCATTGTAGTAAGTTGAGAAAGGATACATAGAAAGAGTGGTGTTGGTGGGGGGGATTAGATATATTGTTTTATTTGTTTATTATTTCCCTTAATTTTTTTTTTCCCTGCACAGTAATCAATAATGTTCTGCACCGTACAGGCTAGTGTTGTGCCTGTGCATTAAAGTGTGCACTGTCCCTATAAATGTGGCTAGAGTGAGTGAGGGACTCAGTGTTATGCTGTCTTGCCCACCGCTGTGGTAACAGTGCTGGCCCCAATGTATTTACCCCATTATTAATTGATTTTCAGATCATTGCCTGTATATTTAATTATTCACATTGTGGTCTGCAATTGCAGATCGGTTGGTGCTTCTAACCAATGCCCTCTGTGCTGGTTGGACATTTGTGAGCGTGGTTGCGCTCTCCACAAGATGGCGGCAGTGACTGTCAGTCAATCTACACTGTCTGGTGGCTGCCTACACCCCTTAATCCTGCATAGATAAGAGGGGAGTGGAGAGCTTATCCAAGATCACAGCAGCAAGTCTCATGATATTTGTCATAGCTGCCAATCTGGATAGGCAAAGTTATTTTAGTCCCTCAATGTTCCTCCTCCTCATGAGACCTACTTTGTTTGTGGTATTTGAGTCAGGTAGATGATAAAGGAGTTTCCTCTACCTTTTGATAGAAGAAGGTGGTGAATTTAAAAGACATAATGTGCCATAAAAACCTATTGAGAGCACATCATTTTGAGGTGAGGCACAAAGGGACTGAGAAAATGATTCAGAAACTGTTGTGTAGTTATGTCTTGAGTGAGCACTTCAGGTGCTACTATAATTGTAATGGGGAACTGCGTCACATTACTTAGTATTTTAGCAGTCCGGGATGCTGGCAGGGTATTCCTGATGTTCTAAGGTGGCCACTTGTTCACTTAACAGTGGATAGACTCTGGAGCTGCTGGCAGGAACTCCAGGTCATCCAGCACCTTAGCAAAGTGGTATGCTTGTTCTCGACAACATGTAGGGGGACTCAAGAGTATATGACCATTTAAGGAATGAGAGCCTTTAATTATTTTGTAGCCCCTGATGTACTGTGCTCCTATGGCTGTGGAATCTATTTGGTCATCTGTGAAAGATCTCCAATAATACATGGCTCTGTTAGCATCCTTTAATTTTGGCATCCTTTAAATTTCAAAAATGTGATAAATTATGCTGTTCAAGCCTTTTTTTTTGTATAACATTAATGGGGCTAAGTAATGCATTCACATTAGTATGCATTACTTTGTCATACATAGTACATAGTAGCGGCTCCTTAATTAATATATGACTGCGCTATTAAGAGAAGGAAACTGTGGATATCAGTAAAAGAAATGACTGTTAAAGTACACTATTTCCCAAATAGCTATTTTATTGTAATCAAACCTCCTTGTATATTGACCCAATATAATACAGTACTGTGTTTTATTTATTTATTTATTTTTTTATTTATATTTCATTTATTTATTCTGGCCCCTTTTGTATGCCTTGGTATTCTTTGGGATAATGTAGGCATGTGCCTTTAAGATGGGGGAGATGGGCAGGATGTCTTAGCTAATTCTTGCCTTGGGTGTGGTAAGCTGAGGAAGAATCATCTGCATTTTTTTTTTTGCTCTTTAAAATATGTTTTTTCAGTTGTCCTTCATGGTCAGTGTTAAAAGTTAGGAGACATAGGCTTCAGAAGCTGTACTATTGTTAGTTCCATTCTCCATTGCAAGATATGTTGGATTTTTATTCAAATCTTGTTTGTTTATCTTCCTCTGAGATGGTGGCCAAGATCTCGTGAGAGCTGAGAGCCAGTCAGCTTGCAGTTCTCATGGAGCAGGATATTTGGAAACTATGAAGAAGCATGGGGGATGGTCATGCTGTTTGAAAAGCCATAAAATAACATTTGAGTGGCTCCATTTTGGTCCCTAGAGCTTCCTTTTCTCTGTGGGAGTGTTTTTGAATAGAAAATAACATGAAATGGTTGCCAGTACATTTATTTACTGCCACAGAATTCGAGGAATGACTGAATACAGCATGGGCATTTTAAGCACCTTCCAATGCAAGGAAACTTTTCTGGATGAGTTTGTGAGTACCCTTTTTACAAGTTAATGATGTTAATGGGTCATCATGTTCTTGCTGGTGAATAATACAACTCAGGAACCACTGGCAAGGGAACCAGGTTGATTATATATTATATTACCTCCTGTAAATCATTGCATAGATTCTGTGTTCTTATGTGGGTCAGATATTGCTTTTAGCTCCTGGCACCGCTAGCAGGGGTGTTCAGATAGCTATTAATTTATATGCCTGTATGATGTGATAATGTCCATAATTTGAATACTGTGCTAGCAATTTCTCAGGTAATATTTTTCTAGACAACTGATGCTAGTAGAAACCACAGTGCTAACATTTCCAAGACTGCCAGTTTTGCAATTTTAAACAGTTGCATATCTGCCGAAACATACTCTGGAATTGCTGTGTTGAAATATTTTACAGTACATCTAAACACAGGTACTGCTACCAGGGGTACCAGTTTTATTTTGCAATAATGTCATCATTTATTGTCTGTCCCCAAGGATAATCAATTACTGTTCCCAGTTATTCAGTCACTGTGTAGCTGAGTCAGGATCTTGCTAGGGTGAGGAAACATGCATCAACCAGAATCTTTTTGGATGGGCTAACTACAAATGGACTGCACACCAGAGAAGCAGGCTTTCTTCCCCCAAAATGAGGGGTGTAATGTAGGAGCAATATTTTTTGCAGAAATCCACTCATGGATTACAAGGCAACAGAGTAATGTGAGGCATCCCTGAGAAAACTACCCCTATGGCTGCTAGCAGGAGTCATGGGGGTTCTCTGCCCAGTACTATGCAGTAGTGGGTGCAGGAACTACACTGGGACACTAGCAGGGGTCACAGAAGCCTGCTCATATTTCTTTTCTCTTATCATCTTAGACTCGCTAGCAGAGAGTCCAAGGAATAACCATGGAAGTATTTAGAAAAAAAAAACATTTTTCCCCTGAAAGTATTGCTGCTTGGCATGCAGTGCAGAATAGAGTTAGGAGCCATGAATTGGGAAGCAAGTAACAGATTACAAGGTATGATCTATACCTTAGATTGGGTACATTACAAGCTTCTTTCAGCACATTGTAGTACAATGTTGCTTGCTTCCTGAGATAGCTATTAGTCTTAAATAGCGACACAAACACATCATACGGACTGCAAGCTAGCTAGCTGATACTGCTGAATATAATTTTTCTTGTATTAGCATAGTCTCTTAGCTTTTCCTTGTATGTGAAATGTTGATTTTCTAGGGAACTGATTTTGTGTGCAGCAACCTGTACCGATGCATATTGAGAACTGATCCTGGAGAGCCAGCATCACAGGGAAAGGGGGTCGGACTTCTTTGAAGTAACATGTGCATCAAGCAACCTGTCAGGTGGACATAACCCATGTGTAAGGAGGGTGGAGTGCCTCAGAGATTGTCCCCCACACTGGGACTTGTACCGCCGGCATCACTTAATTTGGAAATCTATCCCAAGTCGCTGCAGATGTTACTAGCCTGTCAATTTATTCATTTAGTTTGATCTACCACTGGAAACAAATTGCCCATGCAGTTTCTCACTGTGTTTTCTCTCCCATAACAGATGTGAAAAAGTCTACTAGGCAAAAGAGTGTACTTTACAAGTGAAAGCAAGCCAAAACAATTGAATGAAAAAGGGGTGGGGGAGAGAGAGAGAAGGACCATACTGCCAAGTCAGAACTAACACTGCAATCTAAAGACAACATTTGATAGACACAAAACAGCATAATTTTAGTATCTGAGCCCTCGAACCACTGACACATCAGGTTCACTGTTGGCTAGGGGGGTACTGATAAGCGGTATCTGTGTTTTTTTCAAGGCTTAATAGGAACAGATACACCATCATGCGATAATCCGGAGGTAGGCACCATGATTCAAACTCTTGACCTTCTGATTCTCTTCCAAGAGCTCTACAGGGTGGGCTGAAGAAGCTGCTACACATGTTTATCTAGTATGAGACTCTGATAGAATGTTGGTCATAACAATCTGCATTCTGAATACATATGCTTTCACTCCCTTGTAATATATTAAAGAAAATAACAATTCTGCAATTTTCTATGTCTGAAATCCTTGTAGCTGCACATGTACTGTATCTGTGACAACAAAAAAGGTGTTACATCTTTTTGTGTGCAACAACATTTTGCAACAGTAAAAACACCAAAAATGTAGACCGTGCTCAAAAATGGAGTGAATGTATGGTCTCAAGTGGCCAGCCTATACGCAAACAAAAAATAACAAAGTGATGATGTATTCACAGAGTCTGCAACTTTTGTATTGCAAAAATGTTTTATAAAGTAGCTTAATCATATTGCCAGTCCAGCACATAGCACATATTTATAGCAGTATAGCCCCAAGTATGGGCAAACCGAGCAAACAAAGTGTAAACAAAGAAACTCAAGTCAACCCCAAGTTACTGACAAGAGAGCCCCTTTATTTGCACCTTGTTTGCTCAGTTTGTGCATATCGCTGGCTATATTACTGTGTATGTATATATAATATATATGCATGGTAAGTTTGTTCCTTCATCTTGCAACACTCTTTTGTGTATAGATGAACAGCATACCTGTCAATCAAATGTATCACTGGAAACAGTCCAGACCACGGTGCCCATTTTTTATTAAAAATAAATAAATAAATTAATAAATAAAAAAAAAAACACTGGCTAGGCATGTCGGAATGGTGAAGCACCATGTTCCTGAGATGGGAGGGCATAGGTCACCCAATCATTTTTGCATAGCCTGCCAGCCTATCATGAAGTCAGCTGCTGGTCCATTCTCCTGGCATCCCCATTGTCAATACAGGGGACTGAGTAGAGAGATTTTGAGAAATTCCTTTCTGTCAGTAACATTTTTACATTTATTTTTCACGCCTTCTTTAACTCCACTGCTGATTCAACACTGCCCTCTAAGGAGTCAAGTAAGGGGAAATAGGGGGAAATTGTTTAACCAGGAAAGGCACACTAAGCAGAAGCTTGTTTCCAGGTGCGACCTGGGAGCACAAGGAAGTTAAGTGACTAGCTTAGGGTCACACAGTATGCAAGTGGGGGCTGTGAGATTCAAACCAGGTCTTCAGGTTTGTAGCTCAGAGCCTTAAACCAATGCACTATACTGCCTCCTGTAAATCAAGAGGGATAATAAGATGAAGACAAATTAAGTTAAACTAATGTTAAAAACTGTTTTATGAATAGCTGGGTACAAAAAGACTAAAATAAAAATGCTTTATTAATACCACAGACTTATGAAGTAAGCAATAAGACATGACAGGGTGTGCATTATGGTGAAATAATCACACGCCTCAGGTGCATTGTTATGCATGAGGTGCAGCCAAGTGCTGTTAAATGCACCTGAGAAGTGCAATTATTTCACCATAATGGCACACTCTTGGAGTGTCTTATTGCTCTTATAAAATGGCATTTAAATATATGACTTAAAATGAATGAAAATAAGAAGAAAGTATGTATCTTGAAAAGATAAAAATTGGACCTTTCATTGAAATATGCTTCCATTTTAACTCTAAATACTAAAAATAGTCCCTGTTCTGGTAATAGTGGTGTTAGTTAAACACATAAAACATAATGAAACTATGTGTGGCACACATTTTTATAAGAAAAAAAATGTTACCTTGCATTTTAAATTAATACAAGTATTGTTTCTTAATGAAAATGTGTTCAAAGCTTTAAACCTGCCAGGTTGCCTCTTTTGGTGTGGGGTGATAGATTTCACCTGAAAATATCCATGTATGATTCAAATGTATGTGCTTTTATAAACTTCAGGAATGTATTTCATCAGTTTGGATCTGTCTCTGCCTATGTAACTGTTTTCCCACCTTTCCACGTTGTTTATGAATTATTATTGCCTACTTTCTTCATCCTGTTTTTTTTCCTCTGACTTTTCTCACATTCAAGATATGGAGTGTTTACCATGGAATACAGGGATTCAAAATTCTGCTCAGTTCCACTGGCAGAATGTTCCTCTCCTAACATACTGTGCACACACTCAACAAAGGCCTCTTTTAGAGCCACGGGCTCAATTATCTCACTGTCAGGGTAAGCAGAAGGGATTTTCCTGATGAGCAGGTAAAGACAGAAGGAGGATTTTTCATTGTCAGCAAAGAAAGAGTTGTAATGGAAATTATGAACAATATTTAATGCTTCTAATTTGTTAATGTGTGTAAGTAGTGTGTGATGATGAGGGAAACTACGTTTAATTAATGTGTTTTATTTTTTATTTAATGTACTTTTATTTTAAGGGCCCAGTTGAAGTTTTTTTTATACTGTAAAGGTAGCAGCCATGTTTGTGGTGGAAGATCATTTCTGGTTGTAGGGAGACTAATGGAAGATAGTTCTGGTTGTAGAAGGACTGATTTGCTCATTGTGTGATATGGTTTAGGACCAGGATGACTATCCGTTATGCTCTAATAATGAACGGTCACCTGACTGGTTTTAACCAATTAAAGTTCTTTAATTTTTAGATCCATTTTATAATATAGGTTAATATATGGTTAAAAGTGGGACACAGTGCTTACTGGGGCAGTCTCAGGATTCTGACAATATATAAAACACTTGAGCATTTCACTTGTGTTTTACTACTATCAGAATCCCTTTGTGCACTTGACTCAACAGCCCTATCACACCTTTAGCCATGTGTCATCCTACACATATTATTAAACCTCACCCACACAGTCATGACATCAATTGGCAGTAATGAGTTAACATACTGTCCAAAATTTTCAGATATCCTAGTTTCAGCTGAATGGTCCAGATGCGCTCTCCACTGTCTTCCTCAAGACTCCACCCACTTGACGACATCTACGTCAGTAATTGCTTATGAAAGCAGTTTCCAGGGAACCTGAAAAGGAGGAGGCAGTATAGCATAATGGTTTAAGGCTCTGAGCGGCAAACCTGGAGACCTGGTTTTGAATCTCACTGCCCCCACTTGCGTACTGTGTGACCCTGAGCAAGTCATTTAACTTCCTTGTGCTCCCAGGTTTTTAGTTAGTTTTTGTTGACTGGGTAAGTGCACTAGACAAGTCCTGCCTATTTTCAGGCACGACCCGGGGGAGGAGGAATACAGATGAATGCCAACTGACCTTGAACCAGATGAAGCTGTTGGTGGTATTTTTAGTGAATGAGGGAAATTTGGCCAGGGCACCAGGGAAATTCCCCTACTCTTTTCGATAAGTGCTATGGGATCTTTAACATCCCCCTGAACTACCACCAATCCAGGCAGCTGGGAGCTCGGTTTAATATCCCATCTGAAAGACAGCACCTCAGAAGTGCAGCACCCCTCTCATGCTGCACTACAGTGCCAGTACTGGGATATTAACTCAGATGCCAGATGTGAGAACTGAACCCACAGTCCTCTGATCTCCCGGCCTCAGAGGTGAGTGTGCTACCTACTGAGCCACAGACACTGACAAGGTCACACCTGTAAACAAGCTTCAGCTTAATGTGTCCCTCCTGGTTAAAAACCAAAAAACAAAAACAACCTCTGCTGGGTTTCATAAATGTTTCTGTACAAGTATGTGACTGGCTGGTAATGATAACTAGGTGGCTTACAAATGCACTGCTTGGCAATACTGCTGTGGATTTTATGTGTAATTTAAAGAAGATGTTTAATGCATTGCAGCACACTGTGGTTGGGCTTGACTTTAAGACTGATTTTAGATTTTACAAAAAGACAGCCTTTATTATTAAGTGATATGCTCTCATAGTCTTTGAACCTGCCATCTTTCTCCTCCCAGAAACACAGCTCCCTTCTGTAGCATAAATGACACAGTATCATTCCACTGATGTCAGTAAATTTTCATTGCTTTAGTAAACTACAACAATTAACACATTTAAAAACCAGTCACGTTTTTCAAGCTCCGTCCCCAAAAAAAATAATGGGGGCTGGCAGGCCTGTAATGTTTATCAAGCACCAAGTAACTGCTTTATGCAGTCAAGTGAGGGAAAAAAACACACTCTGAAGACCTACTTTCAGCTGCTTAGAAACGGGACTACATCATAACCATTAATTTGTGGTTCCAACAGAGACAGGAAATGCTTACGCTGCACTAGATCTTCAGTTGTCCCACCCTAAATGACAAAATCTGCTGTGGCAGTGTGATTTAGTATGTTTCACACAGAGCTGTGAAAAAAGAGCTGGTCAAATCCCGAGGTACAATTAATAATAGTCGCTTGACCTCCATTCCTTTCAGTTGTAAATAACAAGACAGAAACAGGACACTTTGAAAAACAAGATGGTGCAATTGAGTGAGGCTATCCCAGGTAAAATAAATTTTAAAGAAAAACAAGATGAAAAAGTGTACGGCTCAACAAGAATCACTTTATTAGTGCTCTCTGTGACCACCAAAATGGTAACCTAACTCAAGTAAAATGCTCACTTGGCTATCTTAAATTACAATTAGTGGCCAGGTTGTGCATATCTAAATAACAAGCACTTAATTTTTTAAAATGTATGCACTTATAATTTTTTCACTATAATGCAGATTTTCTACCTGGAATTTAGTTTTGTCAAGTTAGATTTTTGACTTGTAGACTGAGTGGCTATCTGAAAATACCCTTAAAAGGATACAGTTAGTGATAGTCCCAATTTGCCCTTTGTGTGCAGAAACATTTATTTTTTTTACTGTTTACTGCATTATAGTAGACTGTATCAGACTGATTCTGCTGGCTTCCAAGCTGACATTTTCTGTAATTACAAATCCCAGAATCTCCTGCAGCTGACATCAGAGCAGGGCTGCAACAGTTGGAGATTCAATGCCTGCATTGCATGTTGTAGATTTTATAAGCTCAGATCAGATGTTTGATGGTCCCGTTCTTTTCCCAGGTCTAAGTACAGTCCTCTATGAGTACGTACTTAAAATAATAACTGATGCACACTTTTTCTACATGCTCAGCCAGTTGATACTCACCATATCAACCCACAGGTTATTACAGTGAACATGCGCTCACTCTGACAGAACCTAGAGCAAGCACCTAAGAATGTCAAACTCGGCTGTGGGAAAAAAACTCTTACCAGTTCACAAAGCACACTTATTCCATCCGTGACCGAAAACTGACACCTCAGTAGCTAACTCGAAAAACAGCCCAGTCACCTGAACAAACTGCCAAATTCCTTTCATAAAAAGAAAGAAAACAAAATAAAACATGTGCACATGGTTTGACATCCCTCTCACTGAAGAGAGACAGTTATTCATCGAAGAACAGGAAAATGCCAACACCAAAAGGAAAACCGATAGCGATGAACACTGCTTTTTTAATGTTCTAATGTTTAGCATTTTAATGAATTAAAGTCATTACATTGCACTGTTGGGTTTTCTTGACATTTGACTTGAAATAATTGATTTTAAATGTTTCAAGTTCAATGATTTCACTTTCCGCATGTAGATTACACACACTGTCACTGAAGTCTGGCTGAAAAAAAATGCTCGCTAGATATTATATAAAAGATAACATAGAGAAGTGTGTGTTATGAGAATTTAATGCAAAACCTCAGTCTGGAATGCTTTGATAAACCCCTTGAGCTTCACTCTCGGGGGGTTTATGTAGCATCCCACACCTCGGGTGTGCATTAAATTCTTATAACACACACTTCCCCATGCTGCAATATATATTTAATTACTATGTATAATTACTAGAAAAAGGTAACAAATAAAGCCCCCATTACCTTTGTGGTACTTTTCAGTGTGCTTCTTTAAGTAGTGTAACTTTAGACTTCATGCTGCTGCTACTGTGCCTGTCTCATCCCATGATGTTCGGATCTCCAGAGAACAGACTCTGCAACAGTTGTGTTTTGGCTAGTTGGTTAAATTGTGGCTAGTAGGTATGTTAGATACCTTGAGCTCTGCCACTGCTGTGTTAGAGGGGCACAGTTCAAGGACAGGACCTGCTAGGAAACCCCATTGGATCAAAATGTATATTACTCCCTTTAAAGTGATAGCATTCTTTTCTATTTCTGGCTGACTACTTCCATCATTCTACACAGGACCAGCACTGTGCATCAAGTGAAGCTTTGTGGTACCACTATCTAAGTGCTGTAAGGGAGCTCCCTGGGTTTTAAGGAATATATTTAGTACTGGTGCACCAATACAGCTCAGTGACTCAGTGTGGGACTGTATTTTGTCAGGAGGTCAGTGGGAGCAGCAGGAGGTCACTTGTAATCAGCTAACCATAAATAATATGCACTGTAAAATGAGCATTACAAGTGTTCAAAGGAGCTGTTTGAAAACTATGACAAAGACTTTGAGTGTGTGCACCACCAGCGCTGGGTAGGTATGCAGAACAGATGATGCTGGTGCATATGCTCACGGTCACTGTCCCAGTTTTCAAGCAGCTCCTTCTAATTCTTGAAATGCTCATTTTACAATGCAACAGTGCAACTTGCATTCCCATGACTAGGCTCATAGGTACTTTTTGGCCATATACTTTGCATATGATGTTAAAAACAATGCATAACTCGTGGATTTACAAGTTTTTTTGGCAGGTCGGATGCCATCTTACATAGACACATGTTCACATGCTGTCACTAATGTGCAGATGTATCCAACAGTGGAAGTGTGGTGGAGTTGACAGATAATGTGCGCAGTCCAAGTAAATTGCATTTTTGTCAAAAATATTAAAAAGACCCATAATAATGCACATCAGGACACAGAGAGGTAAACAGCATGCATACATAACTTTAACAGGCAAACGGGCCACACAGGACCAGAAATTCCTAGTAAATGATGACAATGTCCCTTTAAAGTACAAAAACTGTTAATTATTTCTATCCATGAACCATTGTCAGTGAAGGGAAATTATTCTAAAACAACTTGGGGTAATACTACAGTAAACACAGTTAGGATCATATAGCTAGTTAGTACCCTGTGAGTATTGTCACTGCACTTATAACTATTTAATACAGGCCTGGCTACTACTTTTTGAAAATTCCACCAAAAGCACAAGTCTTCCAGGCTACAGCATGATGGTGTTCTACCTTACACCTTTCTGCTCTTTTGCTGTTTTGACTAGTATGTCATACTCTGTAAGAAACTCCCATGACCTGAGTGATTCTGATCTGTGATCCATAAGTTGAAATCCTAATTGAACATTCAGAGGGTCAAGAGGTATTCATCTATTGAGCTCTAGGATCTGACACTGTCAACATCAGAGAGCTATGCTGTTGAGAAACACGTGTCCTCACACACATACATGCGCGCGCACGCGCACACACACACACACACACACACACACATGCCCTGAAGGAAAACATTACACAGATTAATAAAATGGCTTGCCACATTTATGTTCATCATATGCTCACCAGTTTTAAATGTGTTACAGCCCCCTCCTTACAGCAGGATAAGGTGGTTGTTACCATAAGTGGCCACTGGGGAATGGTGCTCTGACACCATCCTCTATAGGTGAAGCTTGTGGGGGAGGAGCTTCAGATTTAGATAGAGTGCCCCTGAGGTGCAAGAAGAGGAGTGAGTTGTGGTGTGTGGTTGAGAGGTCTTTGCAGATAGGAACTAAGTGCCACTAGTTGGCAGGGACTGTCAGCTCTCCAGGTGACCTTGGTGGCTAAGATCCCCAGGTGTGGAGGTGAAGGGTCAGCTGGGACACTTGATGAATGGGTGCTGGCTGAGAGGGGCAACCAGGCACTGCCAGTGCTGAGGTGTCAGGGGTACTTCTGTGTGCTTGGTAGATGTGCCCAACAAGTGACTGGCTACAGTCCTCAGACCAGAGGCACAGGAGACCTCTGAGGTATGTACCTAGCTAGAAGTGTGGGTGCCAGTTACTTTTAGAGACCCATGAGTGGCACGAGAGTTACTGGGCACCTTGTCAAGGTGAGGGTGTGAGTGCAACATCTAGTGGAACCCTGGAGGTGGCCAGGGAGGGACTTCAGGCACCTGAAATGCACCCATGCCAGTGGGACTTGTGGGTGAGGGTCAGGGGATTTTCCCATGGTTTAGGCATTTAAAGAGACAACCAGGAGGTTGCAGGAACCACAGTGGGGAGTCTGCTCAAGGGGCATCTCTTGATGGCTTTCAACCTGAGGTGAGTTCCCCTAAAGTTTCATCATGAGCAACCAGATGAAGGGATGACCCAAAGACCTGTGTCCTGATACAATCCATCACCCAAGAAGCAGATAAAGCAAGTACTGCACAGAGACAGCAGGAACCAGGTAGGAGACTCATATCCATGAAGTACTGGGATGGGAAGTTCCTGAACAGTGTTTTGTGTGCCCATAGCCTGCGCTGCCCTAATACTATCCCAGTAGGGTGGGTCATAAGATTCACCAAGATATGCACTGAGGTAGTGGTGCAGCCAATACCCAGCAAGCCATGCTGGCTGTAAATTTGTAGAAGCACCAGGTGTCTGGCATGGGAAGTACCAGCCTGATGGATGTCTTAGAACAAGAGTTCACCCTCATAAATATTGGACACCTTGCTATTGTGTCATATTGTATGAGTAGTCATATTGTATGAGTAATAAGCCATGTGTGCAGGTAGTGCCATTAGACAAAAGGACAGAGAAACCAGGATTTAGCACAGGATGTAAAGAGGGACTGTACAGGCGCAGTGTTGATAGAGAAGTACAGATAGGCCCTCTTGGTGGGGCTCTGTAGTATAACTCTACCTCATAAATGTTATGATATATATGGAAAACAAAACGTCTATTCATGTACTACCTAGATATTATGCATATTATGGATTATGCTGGGCCCTCCTCTCCCAAGGACTGATGTTTCAGTATCCCCCATCTGTGTGATTTTGTGCATTATCTTTCTTCCATTATCACTGTACTTATAATACTGTATAATTTTTTGTATGCGTAACCTCCATTACTTGTTTTGTCTCTAGTTTCTATTACCTGAACACTGTACTGCTTAATACTATATGTATGTCCTTATTGTTGTATGACATGGAGCCTTTGTAAAGGAGTCTATGACTCAAAGGGTTGTAATTCCAAATGTTATTAAATAAAATAAATAAATAAAATAAGTTGTTTGCCAACTGACGAAAAAACGACAGAGTGTCATAGACCACGCTCTGAGGGAGAACTGCTGTGAAGAAAGGAGTGAAGGAATGTGCCACAGCAGGTGACTGCTACATGGTTAGTGTGATGTGTAGTTTGAGACATGCATTGGGAATGGCTACACATAGAAACTGAATTACCACAGCTGTGTATGAACTGATATAAACTGGTAGTTTTGGGCCTGTGATTGCTAGGTGGGCAAATTAAATTTGGCATGAAGCACTCCAGTGAAGTCAAGTGCTTGAAGTCCAATGATCCAGTGTCATTTGTTTTGCTATCTAAGGTGTTCACATCCACCAACTCCATCATGCAGCCCAGCAACCCATACTGCTGACTGCAAGGGTCTCCCAATGAGAAGATACACCATATACGCCTAGGCATGGGAGTTCCCTGGGCCATGCCCACCCCAGTGCAGGACAGTGATGTAGATTGTTCACCATGCCACCTGAAGGGGTGGGGGGGTTGCTTACTTTTCAAAGTAATTGTATGCATCCATTATTGGTAACAGATTGATGGAGAACTGAGTCCTGTGCTTATTCGAGGGACATGTGGCCAACAAAGGCATAATGATAGGGGCCCCTAGGAGGGACATTTCTTGGGGGGGACACCTTCTGATTCTATCCATTTGCATCTGGCTAGCTAGAATGCACATTGGGAAGTATTCTTATGGCACTATGACACAATAGTTAAAGATTCTGCCAAGCACAGTAATGTCTACTAAGTGCTTCTTCAATCGAGCATAGTGGGTAAAATAAATTTGCAGAAATCAGCTGCCCATCTGCCTAGCAGCAGTGCTGCTGCTTGTGATGCTGGTGGTTTGGGGTCAAGAATAAGCATGGGAAGCTGGAGGGTTGGCGAGGGGTGGGGTGGGGTGGTTTAAGTGTCTCAGTGGATGCTTTCTCTGGAGTAGGAAGCTGTTCATAGCCCAATACACTAGCAACTCCTGGTGTTCCTTGTGTGATGCCTCAGGGGTCAGGGCAGAATTAAGTGAGGGTAGGGGGATGCACAGCTAGCACCACACATACCCATTGTATTGTGTGAGCCTTGGCACAAGTTTCTGCTGCCATCCAAAGGATCAGAGAGAAAAACAGTGGAAAACCCATAGCAAGCAACAGGATGATGTGCACCTTTGTTGGCCCCACAAATGCCAACTGGGCACTCCTTCTGGATTCAATCTCATGAGGGGTCTGCTCCACCATGAAACCCCATCTTGGAAAAAAAGCCATTGGCACTATCATAAAAAATAGAAAATAAAAAAATACATAAAAAAAAGTTGCCTTCAAATGACTCTGGCTGATGTGCCTACTTATGGTTAGAAGTCTCTACAGCAGCCACAGGGGCTGTGGATACCTAAGGCTGGCTATGGTATAAGTTTTCCTGCACTGCCTCCTCATGTCAAACTGTATTGCAACACGACAGTGGAGGAGCCCTTTTCAACTGGATGAGAAAGTAAAGTAGTTGAGACTCAATGCACAAGATTTACAAGGGGCTTGTGCATTGCAAGTACTATACCATAGAAAGCAAATATGTGATCAAATAAATTGTGTAGAGCTGTTATATTCATAGCAAGTACATTAAACTTGAATGTCTCCAAGGGTTTGGGCTTCATCTCTTTAACAGTCTTGAAAATATTTCACATTCAAGAGAAGGCAAGCATGGCAATATTCCCAATTCACATTTGCAGAGCCCCTCTTCTCTTCCTGTTATGTGTGGCTCATTTTGTTGTGTGTCTCCTTGGTATGTAAGACCAGCTATGCTTGTAACCTTCCTGTTGTAATATTATAGTGTTCCATCCAGTGACTAGCGACATTGGCTACAGTCAGTCAGTGACTTGTGAGACTGATACTGCTACTTGTTTAAGTTGCTACTTTGATAATAACTGAGCACTCTGAAGAGCTGCTACATTTTTATGTTTGCTTGCACGCATGTGCGAGAAACATGTTGTGACAGCTTGCTGGAGTAGCAGGTTGTGGAGGTGCAGCCGTGTTGTGGCCAATGCCGCCACTGTTTTTTAGGACTTGTCTGTGTGGCACCAATGAATGAGCATGCTGTCCATGACAGGAGCTCAAAAGCGTGCCACCAACTTGAAACAATTTTGCCAGTGCAATAAGGGAGTGACCCATCATTGCAGGGTGTGCCTTGCCTTGCTGTCATTTTTCACATCCTGTTTGAAATGTGTTTTCACACCTGTGGCACCAAATGGTGAAGTCGTTGTGCAAAATCACCTTTTGGTAATGAACTGATAGTGTCACTGTTCATGCAGTGCAGTCACAAAAAGCCAGTGTTGAAAACTTGGAATGAAAATACCAGGAAATGCACAGGGCATTAGGGTTTCCAACCATAACGCCCTACCCTGTAGGGACTGATGGGTGACAGGGATGTGACTTGGGACTGTCGACAGTAATGCTCATGCCATTCCACCCCCACCACCACCTCCACCCTGCAGCCAGTGACAGGTATCGAGGGGTGACTTGGACTCTTTGGCCCCAAAGTTCATCCCATTCTCCTATACTACACCCATTTCAGCATATTTCCATATAGAATGGGGTGAGTGTAAAGCCCAAACACCCCAAGGCACACCTTGACACTTGTCAGTGTCGGCAGGGTAGGGTGAGGTGAGGTGAAATGGCATGAGCATTATGGGTGATGACCCAAAGGCACACCCCAATGCCTGTCCATCTCTGCAGGGTAGGGATGGGGTTGGCATCAGTTCAATACTTCACTGCCATTCCTATTCTGTATCTGTCTAACTCCTGCACTGCCAATGCTAATGCCAGCAAGCAAACATTCGGCACTGACAAATGCTTGTTATAAACAGAGCAATAGTATCAGCATCAGGAGCCATAGACTGACTGTAGCTAATGATGTCAGTGGTTCAAGCACTCATAATCGTGCAACAGGGGGCTACACACACAACTGATTTTAAAGAGGGATATACAGAAAGAGAACAGGGACAAGCAAATATGAACTGAGTGCACCCTGTCCTGTCCTCATTAATAAATATGAATTGACTATGCCCTGTCCCCTTTTGATAAGTACTTATCCCACTCATTGCTTCAAAAACATTTCACTGTCCCCAACAGAATAAGAAAGAGTATGTTGTCATGGTGAGCAATATGACTTCATGACAAGTGCATTATAATGTCAGAAAATTGTGATCAATGCTCTTTATGCAAACTTCTAGGCAAAGTCAGCAGAAACTTATAGTACTCCAAACTTGCACAAGATCTGTGCAATTTAAAATACTTAGACCACTTCTCAGTCACAATGGACTGGTGGTAAATCATTGCCAAACAATTTGCCCCCTCTCCCTTGCTTGCGACCCCTTAGTCTATGCTCAACGGGAGTCAGGGAGGCCATCTGTGAAAGCACACATAAAAGTACAGGAGGAGGCGGAGTTGGAATGTACTGTAAATGGCATGCAATGGGATTCGTAATATCAGTTACCACTAGTGCAACAGATGCAGCACTTTTGTGATATCCCCTAAATATTGCCAGTTCCTATGGGTAAGAGGTGTTAGAGTGCTGCGCAAAGTGTGCACTCCCATTGAGGATGGGGGGGGGGGACCTACTGGACTCAGTGAGTGATGAAAGCAGGCAACCAGGGTTAGGGAGGGGGCAGTCACTAGACTACTGGGGATGATGAGGAATACAGCAATGGGTTGGGGTCCTACTGGACTACCAGGGAGAGCATTGGGGAACTTTTCTGAGAACATCAGCAAAAGGCCAGAAGATGCCTATATGTATGGATCGGGAGGGGGGGGGCAGCTCCCCATGCATGTATGTGCATTGTTACATGCATACATATCTGCAGTGGTATTTTGCACTATTAATGTGTGCAAACGCCATCATATGCATATTAGGAGTTGTGTTCAGGGTCTCCACCCAGGCACCAATACTTTGTTCTCAGAATATCACTTTTATGTGACGGTACAGTGGAGTGCCTTTATTGCCCCATTTTTAGGAACGTAAAAGTTTGACAGAAATCTGGGTCACAGTTTGAATCTCCATTGATTTATTTGTTAGGAGGCTTACATTGTGATCTTTCTCACTGGGATAAAATCTTATTTTCAGTGAGATTCAAAGACAAAAAAGACAGAAAATTTCATAGGTGTGAACAAATTTGCAAAAAAAAAGTACAAAGTGCAAGTTCAGATATAAAAGGACAAGGTCAAAAGGTACTGTTAAATTGGTTAGACAAGTAGATCGAGACAATTTTTGAATGTCCCAATCTTATTACTTGGTTTTAAAGAGAGCTTCCAGTTTTCGGCAAACAGTTCACAACTGGTATCAAGAACATACAAACATATAAACATATGAAAATAGCCAGCACAGAAAGATCTTATAGCCTGTCTAGTCTGCTCAAGTTTACAGACCCCCAGTATCTACTGAGGGATCCTCCTCTCCCCACTATCCACTTCTCCCTCCCTTCGATGTTCCTCCCTCCCATCCACCTTCCCCAGTCCATGCAGTTTTCCCTTTCACCCTGTCCCAGCCTCTCTTGAAGCTGAGTACAGTCTTCAGGGAGACAACTTCCTCTGAGAACTCATTCCATTTTGGAACCATCCTCTCAGTGAAAAAGTGCCTCCTCATTCTCCTCTTGAAGTGTCCAACCACCACTTTGAGGCAGTGCCCCCTAGTGGTCCTGTTTCCACTAAGGTTGAAGAGAACCTAAGGTAGTTAAAGGATTCAATCATGTCACCCCTCTCCCTTCTATCTTCCAGGGAGCACATGTTGAGATCTCTGAATCTGTCCTCATAAGGCCTGCCTTGTTGTCCCTGGATCATCTTAGTCACCCTCCTCTGTACTGTCACCAGTAAGTTGACATCTTTCTTCAGGTAAGGGCTCAGTGTTGCACACTACTCCAGATGCAGCCTAACCAGTGACCTGTACAGTGGCAGGATGCTTTCCATCTTCCTACTGGTTATACCTCTGGCTATACATCCCAACATCCAGTTTGCTTTGGGCACTGCTCTCTTGCAGTGTGCTGAGTGCTTCAGGTCACTCATGATCAAAGTCTTTCTCCTCCTCTGACTTGGTGACTTGAATACCTCCTAGCCAGCATGTGGTCTCTAGGTTCTTTGCCCACAAGTGCATTTCCTTACTTTTTGGTGTTGAATCCCAGCTACCAAATACCTGACCACCTTTTCAGTTTAGGGTCCTTCTTAATGTCCTGTCTCCCTTCTTTTGTGTCCACTCTCCCACAGAGCTTGATGTCATCCACACAGAGGCATATCTCACCTTTTACACCATCTGTAATGTTGCTGATGAAGATGTTGAAAGCACTGGGCTGAGCACCAAGCCCTGTGGGACCCTCCTAGTGACTTGTCTAGCATCAAAGAATTTCCCCCAACCACTATGTTCTGGGGTTTCTATTATTACCCACCTAGTCAGTTTTGCCCCTACCCACTAAGCCTCCAGTTTACTAATCAGTCTCCTGTGGGGAACAAAATCAAAGGCCTTGCTGAAATCTAAATACGGTATGTCCACTGGCTGGCCTTTGTCCACTGTCCTTGTTAGCCAGTCAGAGAACTCAATTAGATTGGTCTGGCAGGACCATTGTGACATGAACCCATGCTGCCTATCTTCACAGAGTCGTTTTTTATCCAGAAAATGTACTAGTCTTTTCTTCAAAATGGTTTCCATAAGCTTTCCCACTTTTGAGGTCACTCTTTCTCGATGATAATTACCAGGGTCATCTCTTGGCCTAGTCTTATGTAGTGCTACTACATGTGCTGCTCTCCAGTCCAGCGGTACCACTCCAGTTGTTAGAGAGGTATTAAACAGGTCCAGCTGGGGGCCTGCCAGCACATCCGCTACTTCCTAAGAACCCTTGGGTGTCTGCCATCTGGTCCCAGGGACTTATTCATCTTCAAAGCCTTTAATATCTTCCTCACCCTATCAATTTCAATCTCCCCATAGTATCATAGTAATGTGTCAGCAGAAAAGGACCATCCTGGTCCATCTAGTCTGGTATTTCCCACCTTCCCATCTAAGACACCTCCTCCCAAATCCCCCCCCCCCCTTCATCATCTGGAGTACTAGGCCATCCTTCTCCTATGTGAAGACTGAGCAGAAGTATTTGTTTAGTACCTTTGTCTTTTCCACACTATCTTCCACCCATTCCCTCCTCCTTTTTCAGCCTGACTATTTTGTCTTGGTATTTCTCTTCTCCCTGATGTACTGGAAGAAGGCTTTCTCTCCCATTTTCACCCACTACCAGCTGCAGTTCCTTCTTGATCTTAGCCAGTTATACTGCCTTGCTCACCTCCTTTGCTTTATGGCTATACTCCTCCCTGTCCTTGTCCATCTGGGTGCTTTTATACTTTTTGAAGGTTGCCCTTTTGCTCTTTACCACCTTGGCTACCTCCCTGTCAAACCAGCTGGGCTTCTTGGCTCTGGATTTTTTGTTCTTCATTTTGGCACACTCATTAGGGGCTGCCAACAGCCATTCCTTGATGACGGTCCATTTCTGGTACACCCCATTTCTTTCCTGATCCCAGTGAGCTGCCCATCCAGAATTGTCCCTATCTTTCCATAGTATACCCTCCTGCAACACCCTTGTCTTAATTCCAGTCCTGTCCTTGCATATGTCCCAGTGAAACCACACAGTGTTAGGGTTGCTTCCTGCCAGTGGTGCTTCCACTCTCACCTCCTGGACATGTGCATCATTAGCTAGAACCAAGTCCAGTATAGCACTCTCCCTGGTGGGGTCTGGGTCACATTGTGTAAAAAAAACACCATGGAATGCCTGCAGCAGCACCTGAGTCCTGGTACAGGTGGTAGCTGGGATCATCCAATCCACCCCAGGTAGATTGAAGTTCTCCATTATTACCATCCCCCCCCAAGCCATCTCCACAATTTTGGACCCCAATCCATATCCTCCTTCTGGTTCGGTAAGCCTGTACCCCGCTCCTGTCCTTAGCGTTTTGCTTTTCGATGACTACACCTGTACCCACAACAACTCTGTTCTTCCTACTGTCTCTTCATCCCTAGTACATGTGATTCCTTCTCTCATATACAAAGCCACTCCCCACCTTTACCTGCCTCCATCTCTCCTATGCAGCTTGTACCCTGGGTCAGAGAGAAATCCCAGTCATGGTTAAGCATGGCCCACTTCTGTGTAATTGCATCCATGGGCTGGATCCTCAAAGGTTAGCAAAGGACTTGCATCCAGCCCTGTGCCACCACACTTAGGTTTTGGTGGTGCACCAAACCTCTTCGCTGCAACTGTGCCTGATTTTACAATCTCAGGTGCAGTTGCAACAGTTTCCAACTTTTATGGATGCTTGTGCCACATATCTGGTGCAAGCTCCACAAAAATGGACCACGCGATTGCCGCAAGCTAGACAACAAAAAGGTGGTCTAGCTTGCAGCAATTAGGCACATGGGATGGAAAATATGATCCCCGCCAGGAGAATGCTGCAAGCCCCCGTGTGCCATATGTTCAGCACACCAGTGACTTGCAGCATTCTTGGCCATTGGAAAATGCAGCCACATGTCTACATCCTCTCCACCATCAGTAAATAAAGCAAAGCCATTTTGTTCCCCAAGCTCCTTGCATTTAGAGACACCACCTTCCACCTTGACTCAAGTCTCCCTCTGCCCCTAGACTACCTGCCTCTCCCTCTTGTGTCTGGTCACACCCTGCTGCCCATCATATCTTGCCTCCTGTCTGTCCCTTCACCTTCTTGGTAACAAAGGGAATTTTGACTGATTCACACAAACTTCCACACTAACTCCAGTTTTTGCCCATCTATTTGTTGTTCCTGAAGACAACTGCATTACAACAGGCCCTTTTTATGTTTGCTTGCATGCATGTGCAAGAAACATACTGCCACCATGTGAGTTTTCGTAGGTGTGCCTCCCCCACTTCCAATGCCCTGCTCCCTTTTGCAGTAATGGCGCACCACGCCAATGAATGTCTGAGCTGTCTATGACAGCCGTTTAGATGCAGTGGCATACATTTGAAAGTGAAAAACTGCTGCAATCAGCAGTTGTAACGTGTAGACAATTTGCATACTGGCGTCGGCAGGTAATTTACATTTTGCCTACACTCAGCACTGCATCCTGAACAGCTGTCATAGACAGTTTCCTTTGTATGTATTCTCCCCTTCCCCAAACACTCAAGTAGCATGCTGGGAGCCCACCCCAGCATGCTCATGCACTCCCCCGCTGCACACCGTATGGCTGACAGGGGTGCCCAATCCCCCGTCGGCTCTGTGCCCCCCAGACTTCTAGGTGCCATGTTGGGAGCTCACCCCAGCATGGCAAAAGTCAGAATGATGAACGGGGGTGCTCAATCTCTCTCCAGCTCCATTGACCCCCCCAAAAGAAACAGACTTTCATTTGCCACGCTGGGAACCCACCCCAGCATGACAAATGTCTGTAAGGCTGACGTGGGTGCCCAATCCCCCCCTTGGCTCCACTGACTCCCAAAAAAATATCTTCCAGTTGCCATGCTGGGAGCCCACCCCAGCGTGGCACAAGTCCCGCGTCATCTTCCTGAAACGAAAAGAAACACCTGAAAACAAATAACGGTCCCTCGTTGATTGTCTTGCCCCCCCCCAATCCGCTCCCATCTTCTGTGCATCCACCTCCCCACACACACCCCCGACCCCATACTTATCTCTGGAGTCTGAGGCGATGATCTTCGGTGGACCAGGAACACATCTGTACTCTTCAAAGCCGACTGCGAACTGAAGAAATGCCAGTAAGCTGTATAACGGCATAAATGGGTTTTTTTTTTTCAACTTTGGTGCATATCTCGGCCATTTTGAGGCATTTCTTCACCAAATTTTCAACATGGGGTTCTGGGGGTTCCTCTTCATGAATTCAGTCATTGACATTTTGTTATTCGGTCCCGAAAGGTGATTTTGCAGTCACTGCACGGAACCCACTTTTGGGACCAAGTAATGAAATGACAGTGTCACAATTCATGAGGTACGCCCCCAAAATCCTATGTTGAAAATTTGGTGAAAAAATTCCCAAAAATTACTGTTCTACAAGCGTGCATTGTGCAGTTCGAACGCACTCTCGCAACTTTGCAAATTTTTAATATTTTTACTCCAGATTTTCAAAATTGCCATTTTACCACACCTCCTTATGAGCAGTATAGCTGTCATTTTTCATATCTTGCCCAAAATGTGTTTTCACGCATGTAGAGCCCAATGGCGCAGTCAGTGTGTGAAATCAATGTTAGGGACAGATTAAGAAAATCACAGTGACACTGTTCATGAGCAGATATCTTAAAATGGCTATGTTGAAAATTTGGTGACAGAAGTTCATAAAATGACTGTGTTATGAGTGTGCATTGTGCAGTTTCCACGCACCCTCGTAAGTTCATGAATTTGTACTATTTAAAGTCCAGATTTTCAACACTGGCATTGTTCCACACCTCCTTATGAACAGTACATCTGTCATTTTTTCACACCCTGGCCAAAATGTGTTTTCACACTTCTGGCGCAGAAATGCATGGTCACTGTGGGAAATCAGTGTTCAGGACAGATTAAGAAAATCACGGTGAGACTGTGAAAATATTGCAAATTCGTGAAGTTACTAGCGTGCATAGCAAATGCACAATGCACACTCGTAAAAAAGTCATTTCTTGGATTTGTCCCACCAAATTTGCAACAAAGACTTTTTGAGAGCCCACCTCATGAACACTGGCACTGTTGTTTCGGTAATCAGTCCTGAAAGGTGATTCCATGCAGTGACCACGAAATCACCTTTTGGGACTGATTAAAGCCATGACAGTGGCCGAATTCATGAGTAGGGGTCCCAAAAACCCCATGTTGAAAATTTGGTGCCGCAATTCCAAAAAATGCCTGAGATATGCATCAAAGTTGAAAAAATCCTATTTATGCCATTATACATCTTACCGGCATTTCCTCAGTTCGCGGTCAGCTTTGAAGAGTGCAGACGTATTCCTGGTCCACCGAAGATCATCGCGCCAGACCCGTAGGTAAGTATGGGGTGTGAAAGGTAATGAGAGCAGGGTGCACAGAGGGTGGAGTGCGGGTTGCGGGGAAGGGGCAGGGAGAATCTGAGGGACCATTTTCTTTTTTGTACAGGTAAAAAAAAAAGGCATCACAGGACTTTTTTTTTTTACAGGGCTATTTAGCATGCTGGAGTGGGTTTCCAGCATGCCAACTGACTGCTGGGGAGCCAACTGTAGCCTATGGGGGATTGGCCACCCCTGTCGGCACAAAAGTGAAAGGGGCACAAGAGCTGAGGGGGATTGGGCACCCCCTCGGCACAACTCTCCCACTACCTTTTGGCGGGGGAATTATGCCAATGGGGAGTGAGCTCCCCCGTTGGCTCATCAAACTGGGAGGGGGGACATAATGCAGATGGGGAGTGGGCTCCCCCGTCGGCAAGTCAAATAGCAGTGGGGATGGAAGCCACCGGGGATTGGGGCACCCGTCGGCAAAAACACGCTGTTGTGGGGAGGGGCACATGCTGCCGAGGGGGATTGGGCACCCCCTCGACACTGGGGGCTCACTAATATTGTTTGTGAACATGGTGGTAAGCCGCTGCCATGTTCACAAACAATATTACAGCACCAATGTTCTGCCCAGCGATGACAGGTTGCTCCCTCATTGCAACGGTTCAGCTGACATTGCAATGATGAGGTGGCCCCTGATTGCAGCAGCTGAAACATTTCAAGGTGGTGGCACACTGGCTGACCTAGTGTCAGCAGCAGCATGCCACCCCATTGGGGAAAGCCGGCCAAGCCTTTAAAGGCTGTGGGGGCACTGGTCACAACAGTGCCGTGCCTCCTCAAGCTGCTTCTGGCAAGCTGCCGCAATATGTTTCTTGCGCATGCACGCAATCAACATGAAAATTGCTAGGGGTGGTCATCTTTAATGACTTAAGTCATTAATTATAACATTTATAATAAAAACAGTTTTAAAAACGTCAGAGAGAACTAAAATATACTTTTGACTCTAACTACTGTATGTCAGAAATGCTTTATTGCTAAAAAAACTATATAATGAAATTTTTGCCAAATAACAAATGCAATTATTCTAATGAATAATGACATAGACATATAGAATTTGCTGGCTGATAAGGACCGCTTGGCCCACCCAATCTGCCCATTTTTCCCTGCCTATAGTATCACTGCAGATCTTACTTGAGCTATGGTCCATTACACTTCCCCCTCTTCCTTTCCCCTAAGATTCCCTTGTGCCTATGCCATGCATTCTTGAACACAACCACGGTTTTTGACTCACCACCTCTGCTGGAAAGATGTTCCAGGAATTCAACACTCTTTTCATGAAGAACTACTTCCTCACATCTCTTCCGAATTTATCCCACTCCAGTTTCATCATATGCCCCCTTGTTCTTCAGCACCCTTTTATCTGAAAAATACTTCCCTTCTGTATTTTATTTACCTACCCACTTTACATATTTAAAGGTCTCTAGCATATTCCCCCTTTCCCTCCTTTCTTCCTGTGTATACATATTCAGGACCTTAAGTCTCTCCTAGTAGGGCTTTTGGTGCACACCCTGCACCATTTTAGCTGGACTGCTCTGGACCACCAGCACTCTGTCTATGTCCTTTCTGAGATGTAGTCTCCAGAACTGTACACAGTATTCTAAGTGGGGTCTTACCAGTGATCTATACAGAGGCAACACCACCTCCCACTTTCTGCTGGTGATACCCCTCTCTATGCACCCCAGCATCCCACCAGCCCTCCCAACTGTCTTGTCCAACTGCCTGGCCTCCTTTAGGTCATTCAATGAGGCTACCTCCAAGGTCTCTTTCCTATTTTGTGGTTGTCAGTACCACCCCACCCATTTTGTACTCTGCCTCCAGGTTTCTCTGCCTCAAGGTCATTATGTTACACCTTTTTGCATTGAAATCCAGCTGCCATACCCTTGACTGCTCCTCAGGGTTTCTCAGGTCACTGCTCATCATTTCAACCACCCCCCAGAATGTCCACCTTATCAATATTTTGGTGTCATCTGCAAAGAGGCAGACCTTCCCTTCCAACTGCTCTGCAATGTCACTCATAAAAACATTAAGGAGAACCATTCCAAGCACTGACCCCTAAGATATTCCACTGGTGACTTTCCCTTCTTCAGAGTAAATTCAATTGCAGTATAATGTGGAGAGTGGTGCAATGTAGTAGCTGTGGGGCAGCCATATTCAGGCAGACCTTCTGGACACTGAGGTGCTGCCTTATCTGCATGCATCTCTCTGGACTGTGGGATGAGGTAGCCAGACTCAGAGTGGAAGTAAACTGGGTCAGGAGTATCATCACCCCTATCCAGAGACCACCCAGTCCAATGCTGCTGCCTCAAAGGATGCCGAGAACGAGGAGCACTTGGATGACAGTGAGCTCAGGGCGGGTTAAGACGGTCAGGCAGAGGCACATCCCAGATCCTATTCCACTCAAGAACTCATATGCCACACTGGCAAATGGGGGCAACCAAATAGAGGTACCCAGAGAAGTGGAAGGAAAGAATGTGGATGTTAGCCAAGGAAGTGACCTCAGCGGGGAAAGCAGTGGACTCCAGAGGAGGAGGAAGTGAATCCTGGTGGGGACTCCATCATAAGAGGGATCCAGCTAGGAACACAGGAGGGGAAGGGGGAGGACAGGGAGGTGAGGTGCCTACCAGGTGCCATGGCATGGAGTGATGGAAGGAAGATCCTGGGGATCGCTGGGAAAGCAAGATGGGAGGGTGAGCTGGATGTCATTATCCACCTAGGTACTAATGACCTGGAAAATGGGGAGCCAAAGGAAAAGGAAGTTCAGGAAGAGTTTAGGAAATTGGGGAGGGGTCTCAAGCAAGTAGCTGCTTCTGTCACCTTCTCAGAAGTACTACCTGCGAGAAGCATGGGAGAGCATAGGGGTGCATGCACCAGGAACTTTAACTCATGGTTGAAGAACTGGTGCTGTGAGGAAGGGTTTGGATTCATTGGTGACTGGGGACCCACCTGGAGGGATTGAGGTTTGTTCAAGCCTGATGGTCTGCATCCATCCTGGAGGGGAATCCAAGCACTCAATGATAAGTTTAGATGCTACATTGACAAGCATTTAAACTAGCCAAGGGGGGTGGCAGGCCAGCAAGGAGGGTACCTACTTGCCAACCCCACACAGCTAGCAGTGGAACCAGTGAACCGGAGGAGTGGATATCTCAACAAAGCAGTGTGCAAAAGATGGAGGTTAGCACCCAAGAGGTGGATAGGCAGAAAAGGGGCAATAATCAGCAGAAGGGCAGACAGCAAGGAGAACCAGGGATAAAGGACAACTGGGGAAGGGGCTGGAGTAGAACAGCTAAATAGTCTAGTGAGGTCAAACCATGGAAAGCCATGTGTGCCAATGTCAGGAGCCTTAGCAACAAGATGGAAGATCTGGAAGCTGTCATGGTGCAGTCAGACCTGGACATTGTGGCCATCACAGAAACCTGGTGTAATGATAACCATGACTGGGAGATGGCCATTCCTGGCTACAACATATTCAGAAGAGACCGGGCAGGTAGGAAGTGAGGAGGAGGAGTGGCACTGTATGTGAAAAATGACATAAGGGCCACAGAGATCCAGGAGGAACAAAATGGGGGAGAGATACTGTGGGTTAAGCTGAAAAGGAAAATGGGGCCAGCCATCCGCACAGGTGTAGTCTATAGACCACCAGCCCAGGAGGAAGAAACAGATAGGGAGCTGATGCTAGCCATCCAAAGGATGGCAGACAAGGTGAGGTAGTACTGGTTGGAGACTTCAATATTCCAGACGTGGACTGGAGCATCCCAGCAGCAGCATCAACTAGGAGCAGATTTATCCTGGACGCCCTTCAGGGTGCCTTCCTCAAGCAACTGGTCATGGAACCAACTCAGCAGAAGGCAATACTGGACCTTGTGCTCACAAACAAGGACAGTGTGATGGGAGTAACAGTGGGGGAGCGCCTGGGGAACAGTGACCACCAGTCATTGTGGTTTGAAATCACAGAAGGAGCAGAACTAAACCACACAAAAACACATATCCTGGATTTTAGGGGGGCAGACTTTGGGAAAATGGGGAGATACTTGAAAGAGGCATTGAGGGGAATGGGGCAGAGATCAGGGGTTGAGGAACAGTGGGCAGTATTTAAAACAGGGATTACAAGAGCAACAGAATTATGCATTAAGCAGGTTAGCAAGAGGAAAAGGAAGAGGAGGCCATTATGGTTTTCCAAAGAGGTAGCAAAGAAAGTAAAAGCCAAAAAGATTGCATTCAGGCAATACAAAAAGACACAGGCAGAAGGGGATAGGGAGAAGTACCAGGAGAAGCAAAGGGAGGCAGGGAGGTCAGTAAGGGAAGCCAAAGCTCAGACAGAAGAGCACATTGCAAAATCAGTGGGTAGAGGGACAAACCTTTTACAGGTACGTAAATGAAAAAGAAAGGCAAAGGAGGATAGTGAGACTGAAGGGAAGGATGGGGGCCCGTGGAGGATGACAACAGTAAAGCTGACATACTGAACAGGTATTTCTGCTCAGTCTTTACTGAGGAAGAGGAGGGTAATAGGTCTGAAGGAGTACAAGGGTGAGAATGGTGCAGAAATGGACACAAGTCCCTTTACACGAGAAAGGGTCCTGAAGGAACTGGAAGTAATAAGAGTTGATAAAGCAATGGGGCCAAATGGAGTGCACCCCAGGGTCCTTAAAGAACTCAGAGAGGTGGTGGCTGAACCTCTGGCTATCCTGTTTAGCCAATCACTGGAAACAGGGGAGGTACCCAAAGACTGGTGGACAGCAGATGTAGTCCTCTTACACAAAAGTGGGAACAAAGAGGAAGTGGGGAACTACAGACCAGTCAGCCTCACCTCGGTAGTGGGGAAGATCATGGAAGCACTACTGAAGGAGAGATTGGTGGAACATCTGGTTGTCAATGGACTGCAGGATCCAAGGCAGCATGGTTTCACCAGGGGGAGGTCATGTCAGACCAACCTCATTGAATTTTTTGACTGGGTGACTAGGGAGGTGGATCAGGGGAGGGCAGTGGACATGGCCTATCGGGACTTCAGCAAGGCCTTTGACACCATGCCACATAGAAGACTATTACACAAACTAGGGAATATGGGTGTGGGCAGGACAGTAGTGTGGTAGGTAGGTAACTGGCAGGGTGGCAGGACACAGAGGGTGGTGGCAAATAGCTGTCACTCCACAGAGGGAAGAGTGACCAGTTGGGTACCACAGGGATCAGTGCTGGGACCGGTCCTGTTCAACATCTTCATCAGTGACATTGCGCAGGACCTAGAAGGCAGAATTTCTCTGTTCGCTGATGACACAAAGCTCTGTAACAGAGTAGACACACCAGAGCGTGTAGACAGAATGAGAAGGGACCTGCAGAAACTTGAAGAATGGTCAGGGGGTTTGGCAGTTGAAATTCAATGCAAAGAAGTGCAAGATAATGCATATGGGGCACAAAAACCCTGGCACAATATATCAGATGGGGTGAGGATATAACATGCGTCAAGCAGGAAAGAGATCTTGGGGTTATCATCTCTGATGACCTCAAGGTAAGGAAACAGTGTGACAAGGCAGCAGGAAAAGCAAATAGGATGCTGGGATGCATAGGCAGGGGCATAACCAGCAGGAAAAGGGAGGTCATGATTCCACTATACAAGACACTAATGAGGCCCCACCTGGAGTACAGTGTACAGTTCTGGAGACCTTACCTACGTAAGGACATAGACAGGGTAGAGAAGCTTCAGAGGAGGGCAACAAAGATGGTACATAGATTGCATCACAAGTCCTATGAGGACAGGTTGAAGGAATTGAATATGTACTCCCTGGAGGAGAGGAGGGAGAGAGGGCACATGATAGAGACATACAAGTATCTTACAGGGAGGAACATGGTGCAAGAATACACTATTTTTAAGTGAAAAAGATGTTCCAGGACTAGAGGGCATGGGATGAAGTTGGAGGGAGGATGATTCGTCGGAAATGTGAGGAAGAATTTCTTCACAGAATGGGTGGTGGACAATTGGAACACCCTGCCTGAGGAAGTGGTGGGGGCTGAAACAATCACGGGATTTAAGAATGCATGGGATAGACATAAAGGCATTCTGGAGGTCAAGGGTAAGGGGCAACAGAGTTCTAGGGAAACATAAACTGAAGTTACAAACTCAAATGGGCAGACTAGGTGGGCCATAGTCCCTTATCTGCCGACACTGTGTATGTATCTATGTACCACCACCCTCTGCCATTATCCCCTAACCATTTTTTTTTACCCAGTTAACCACCTTTGGATCCACCACTGAGCAACCCAGCTTGCTTGTGAGTCACCTATGTGGAACGGTGTTGAAAGCCTTAGTGAAATCTAACAAGGCTATGTCTATCGTTCCACCCTGTTCCAATTCCTTGATCACCAAGTCAAAGAAATCAATCTGATTCATTTGACATGACCTTCCCCCACTCTTGAGTCCATGCTGCCTCGTGTCCTGTAACCACTGGATTCAAAATGTTCCACAATCCTTTCTTCAGCAATGGTTCCATTATCTTTCCCACCACTGATATCAGGCTGACTTGCCTATAATTGCCAGCCTCTTCCCTGCTACCACTTTTGTGTAGTAGGACTACATCCACTCTCCTCTAGTCCTCTGGAACCACTCCTGTTTCCAATAAGCTGGTAAATAGGACTATCAGAGGTGTAGCCAGTACCTCCCTGAGCTCCCTCAATATCCTTGGATGCTCCCCCTCTGGCCCCATCACTTTAGAAACATAGAAACATAGAAACATAGAATTTGACAGCAGATAAGGACCGCTTGGCCCACCTAGTCTGCCCATTTCCCTACCTACTGGATAAGCTGCAGATCCTAGTTAACCAGCAGCCTACTTCTTCCTACCCCCACCCCCCAGAATTGCCTTATGACTATCCCATGCATGCTTGAATTCCACCATTGATTTTGACTCCACAACCTCCTCCGGAAGGCCATTCCATGCATCCACAACCCTCTCTGTGAAAAAATACTTCCTTAAATTACCTCTGAGCCACCCCTCTCTATCTTCAAATTGTGCCTCTTGTTCTTGCACACCTCTTTTTTTGAAAGATGCTACCCTCTTGGACTTTGTTGATTCCCTTGAGGTACTTGAAAGTTTCTATCATGTCCCCCCTCTCCCTCCTTTCCTCGAGGCTATACATATTAAGCTCCTTAAGTCTCTCTTCATATGTCCTCCGGTGCAGACCCTGCACCATTTTAGTTGCCCTCCTCTGGACAGCTTCCATCCTGTCTATGTCTTGCGGAGATTGGGTCTCCAGAACTGCACACAGTACTCCAGATGGGGTCTCACCAGCTGTCTGTACAGAGGGATAATAACTTCCTGTTTTCTACTGGTGATGCCTCTCCCTATGCATCCCAGTATCCCCCAGCCCTCCTTGCTGCCTTCTCACATTGCTTTCCCACCTTTAGGTCATCTGATATGACTACCCCCAGGTCCCTTTCCATTTTTGTTGTTGTTAGTATCTCACCCCCCATTGTGTACTCTTCCCCTGGGTTTTTGTTTCCCAGGTGCATTACCTTGCACTTCTTAGCATTGAATCTAAGCTGCCATACATTTGACCATTCCTCTAACCTTGCCAAGTCCTTCTCATCCTTTCCACCCACCCTGTGCATCAACTCTGTTGCAGATCTTAGTGTCATCTGCAAAGAGACATATTTTTCTTCCAGTCCTTCTGCAATGTAAGCTTATAAAGACATTGAAGAGGACTGGTCCTATACTGAACCTCTGCGTACCCGCTGGTAACCCTCCTTTCTTCTGGAGTGGACTCCATTTACTATTACTCTCTGTGTCCTATTCTCCAGCCAATTCTTTACCCAGGCTGTCATCTTGGGACCCACCCCAGGCTGGTTAACTTATATATTAATCTTTGTGTGGGACTGTGTCAAATGCCTTGCTAAAGTCTAGGTAGGCCATGTCCACAGCCCCTCCTGATCTACTACTTTGGTCACCCAGTCAAAGAAATCTATCAGATTCGTCTGGCATGACCTTCCGCTATGAATCCATGCTGCCTAGGGTCCTGTGCCTTCTGGCCTCTAGATACGCGACAATTCTTTCCTTTAGAAGTGATTCCATCATTTTCCTATCACTGAGGTTAAACTAACAGGTCTATAGTTTCCTGCTTCTGCCTTGCTCCCACTTTTGTGAAGGGGAATCACATCTGCCCTCCTCCAGTCCTCGGGTACCACCCCATCCTCCCATGATTTGTTAAAGAGGGTAGTCAGTGGTGTCACTAGTTCTACCCTTAGTTCTTTTTAGAATTCTGGGATGAATCCCATCAGGCCCCATTGCTTTGTCCACTCAGTTTTAAGAGTTCTTTCAGAACCCTTTCTTCTGTAAATGGGCTGGTATCAACTTCTGTATCCAGAGTGTTACTACTGTTTGTTTTATGTACCTCCCCTCTTCCTTTGTAAATACTGAGCAAAAATATTTGTTTAGTATCTCTGCCTTTCCACATTCTCCTCTGCCCACCCTCCTGCCCTTTATTAAGCCTCACTATCCCTCCCTTGGTCTTCCTTTGCTCCCTGATGTACCTATAAAGGTTTTATTCCCTTCTTAACTGAGTTGGCTATCTTTTCCTCAGTTTGGCCTTTGCTGTTCTGACTGCCTTCCCAGCCTCCTTTGCTTTAACTGATATAGTTCTCTGTCCTGCTCCTGCTGCGATTCCTTGTACTTCCTGAATGCTTTCTTTTCTCTTGAACCTTCACTGCCACTTCCTTTGAGAACCATAGTGGTTTCTTACATCGTCTTGTTTTGTTTATTTGCTTCACACAAGGCTCGTTACCTCTGTGATGGCAGTTTTATTATTCCCCATTGTTCTTCCACCCTCCTTCCGCCCATTTGCTAGTGCATTCCTTAGGCACTCACCCATTTTGGCAAAGTCAGCCCTCCTAAAGTCCAGTACTTTTGTCTTTGTATGGCTTGACTCTATTGCTGTGTTTATTGTGAACCATACTGTTCGATGGTCGCTAGTTCCCAGATGGCTACCCACTTCTACATCTGTGATCCTCTCTCCATCTCCATTTGAGAGTATCAGTCTAATATTGCTCCCTCTCGAGTGGGCTCCAGTACTAGTTGTCTAGCATGCCCCTGTAGGGCATCTAGAATAACTGCACTCTTCAAGTGGCAGCTGCAACTCGCTCCAGTTAACATCTGGCATATTCAGATCACCCATCAGCAATATCTCCCTTTTCTGCCATTCTAAGTATACTTTCTATCATTTCCTTGTCCACTTCCTCCCCTGAGAAGGGGTCTGCTCTAACCCTGTGAGGATTGTGGTGCCATTGCCTGTCTCCAAATTTACCCACAGTGCTTCTTCTCCTCCCGTTTACCCTTTTGTTCTGTTGCTTTTATTCCTTCCCTTATGTAAAGAACTACTCCTCCCCTCTTTACCCTCCCTGTCCCTCCTGTAGATAGTGTATCCTGGTATGTTTACGTCCCAGTCATGGTTTTGTGTGTACCATGTTTCTGTGACTGCCACGATATCCAGATGTTCCTCCTCCATCAAGGCCACTAATTCAGGAAGCTTGTTACCTAGACTACGGGCATTGGTACTCATTGCTCTCCATTTTGATGGCCTTACCTTCTGTTGCAGCATCCCCACTGACCGTTCTACCTTGGTCTTTTTCTCATTTAGTACCCTGTTTTGTAGGAGAGGCTGGGATTTTTCTGCTGCTTGTCAGTGCCTCCCCATTGACTAGTTTAAAAGCTTGCCAATGAAGCATTTAAACCGATTGCTCAAAGACTTGTTCCCTTCCTGGACAGATGCAGACCATCCTGCCAGTATAGGCTGGTGTCCTCCAGGTGGAACCCCAGTCCCCAATGAAGCCAAACCCCTGTGCTCCACACCATTTTTTCAACCATTCATTAAACTGCATGGTGCCAATTACCTCGCCTCCCCATGCCTTTGACAGGCAGCACCTCTGAGAAGGATACTGTGTTTGCTACTATCTTAGGCCCCTCCCCAACTCTGCAATGTCCTCCTGCACTGCTCTAACCTCATGATGAGCCAAGTCATTTGTCCCTAGGTGGACAATTACGTCCAGCTCAGAATCCCTTGCAGCTGTTGTTGTGATCCTGAGGATGCGCTTCCTGTCCCTCCAAGCCATGGCACCAGGCAGGCACCTTACTTCAGATTTCCCAGCTCCTCCCACTTTGTCCACTTTCCAATTAGCAAGTCTCCTCAGGACTCTCTTCTCTGAGAATGGACTAGTGTACACCTCCCTTCCTCCAATGCTTCTATTACTTTTTTGTGTCATTCTATACTGACAAAAATGCCTACTCTTTAAAACATCACACAGTCTTCTGTAGCTTATGGCACATATGGATATAGAACCAAAGTGCCACACAATTCAGCACTAGTGCAGTTACAGTTCATCAGCACTGGTGGACATAAATGTAACACATCTTTTCTGAGTTAGGAGATCTTGTGGCCTTTTTGGAGAATCCAGCGCCATGTGCATTGCAATCATTTGCCTCTCAATTAAGACTTATAACAAAGGTATCCATGTGTTGACAGTGATGTGGACACCTGTTCACTAGGAACTGAATTGAAACCAGCACAGTTTACTCTGCTCAAGCCATCGAACCTTCCTCAGTTAATAATGGCTTTTGGAAATCACAGACCTTGGCTGGACTTGAACCAGTGACCTACAGGTGAAACCCAGTCCTGTAAATCAACTTTAACCCAGTCCTCTGAACCATCCAGGTCCCCCATTTAAATGCTTGCTTGGCAAAAAATATGTAACTATTGTATACAGGTATGTACTGTATGTGTATATGTATATGTATATGTATATGTATATGTATATGTATATGTATATGTATATGTATATGTTGAAGCTATCATAAAACTGCTTTTCTGATAAATGTATCCACAAGTGAGTTATGTAAGTGTCACAGACCAGTGGATAAATAATCAAATCATAGTGACAGCCTCATAAAATATGATACTGTATTTATACAATACATATGTTTTATATAAGTCGTTTTAATCTTTAATTGTACATTACACTGGTATAGATATTTTTTACTTGTTTTATAGACGGGATTCTGGCTCAGAATGTTGAGAATGTTTGCTCTTCAGCACAGCTGTAACACAGCTAATTTTTTATGGTTCTTATCATGTACTGAATTTCTCCTTTCAATGCTGGGAGTTTAAGTGAAATAAATGCAAACAAGAATGCTATATGCAAAATATGCTCACTATTAGCCAATTTGCAATTAAAAAAATATATTTAAAGAAGACCAAGGCTGAGACACACCACACTGTACACACTCTCTGTCTGCCACACAGACTTTTACAAATACATTGAAATCATTCAGTGCACTGATATGCAGCTACCACCAAAAACTATCACTAGCTACTAAAGAAACATTTTAAGTTGTAAAATTATCACTATGTTTAGGGCATCACATGTTATAGCCGTTCCTTATCGTGACAATAACCTCACTTTTGGCCACCAGGTACTTTTCTTGGTGCCCATGCAGAGTGCAAAATATCTTCGATGCACTAAGTTAGTATCATGGAAACACAGAAATGTAGACAATGACAGCAGAAAAAACACTGATCCACCTAGTCTGCCCCAAGTTCCCTATTTAGCCCTGAGGTTTACGGTCCCACCAGGGTCCTAGCCCTCCTCATCCCCCCTCCCCCCATTTTCATCCCAGTTTCTGTCACCCTGAGCCCCCACTATACCTTTCATTCTGCCCAACTGTACTTGAAACCAGCATCAGTTTTTACATCCACAACTTTGGCCTGAAGACTGTTCCATGGGTCCATCACCCTTTTTGTAAAATAATACATTCTTATGTCCCTCCTGAACCTCCCTCCTGTCAGTTTCTACTCATGTCCACATGGCTGCAAACTGGTATTCAAGACAAATAGTTCCCCACAGTTCACCTTGTTCATTTCCTTTAAGAATCTGAAGGTCTCTGTCATATCATCCATCATCATTCTTGTTTCCAGTGAGTACATGTTCTGTGCCTTGAGATGCTCTACATAGGACCTACCCTATTGGACCTGAACCATTTTTGTTGCCCTGTCCCTGTGCTGCACTCTCTCCAACTAATCCCTATCCTTCCTGAGGTGAAGGCTCCAGAACTGGGCACAGTACTCTGGGGGTGACCTCACCAAAGAGCTAAATAGGAGAAGTACAGTATAACCTCTTCCATTCTGCCATCAATACCCTTCCCAATACATCCCAGCATTCCACTTGCTTTGCTGTATGCCTTGTTACACTGGCTTGATTGCTTCAGGAAGTCACTGATGATAACTCTGAGGTCCCATTCCTCAGCTATAGTGTTAAATTTCACCCCATCCATCAAGTACTCTGCCCTGGGACTCTTGTTCCCTAGGTGCATTGCCTTGCACTTTTTGACATTGAATTGTACCTGCCAAACCTTAGACCACCTTTCTAGTTTTTGTAAGTCCCTGTGGATTTCCCTGATTCCCTTGTTGCTGTTCACCCTCCCACAGAGCTTAGTGTCATCTGCAAAGAAACACAACCTCCCCTGATTCCTTCACCAATGTCACTGATGAACATATTAAAGAGGACAGGACCCAGGACAGATCCCTGTGGTACACTGCTCCTGATCTCCTTCTCTTCTGATTTGACCTCACCAATCACAACCCTCTGCTGCCTCCGCTTTAGTTAGTCAGCTACCCAGTTTACTAAGACCTTAGCTACACCCAGATCCTCCATTTACCTCAGCAAGTACAATATCTGTAGGGCCTTGCTCAAGTCAAAGCAGAGCAAATCCACGGTGTGGCCCTTATCCAATTCCCTCATCATTCAGTCAAAGAAAACTATCAGGTTAGTCTGACAGGATCTCCCTGCCATAAATCCAAGTAGTCCATGAGGTCCTTTTTGACCAATGATTCCATTAGCTTCCCTACAACAGAGGCAACACTGACAGGTCTGTAGTTCTCTGTTTGTTCCTTGTCCCCTGTTATGGAGTGGAACTATGTCTACTACCCTCCAGTCCTTTGGAATAACCCTCTACCTTAGTGAGCTGTTGAATAGACCTCCCAGGAGTTCAGCAGGTACTGCTGCCAGCTCTCTGAGTAATCTCAGCTGCAGCCCATCTGGTTTTGGAGCCTTCTCTATATTTAGGGCTGCCACTCCCTTCAGGACACTTTTGCTTGTAAATATTGACTGCCTCCTTAGTGACCGCTTTAATGTCACTCTCTGGCAAGGGCCCACCACCTTCCCTAGTGGAAACTGAGCAAAACTGATCATTAAGGGTGTGGCCTTTTGCCCATCATCCTCTATAACCCTACCCCCTCAGCTAGTCTTACAATTCCCCCTGCTTTCTTCCTTTTTTCCCTAATATAACAGAAGAACTGGTTTTCTCGGGTTCTTGACCCCCTCCACAGTACACAGCTCTGTGTCTGCTTAGACCACCATAAATGCCTTCATTGCCTCCCTGTTTTTCACTAAGTTTTCCTCCCATTCTTCATCCCCCCCCCGCTTTTCTTTATACCTATAAAATGCCTTTTTCATTTCCCTTACCACTTCCCTGACTCTTGTCAAGAACTATAACTGTCTCTTAAACCTGTTCTTTTTGGTTACCGTTTTCATGCATAACTTAAATGCTTTGAGAATGGACCCTTTAATTGCGCCATCTCTCTTCCATCCCCCATGTTGTTCACCCCAACTAACTTTTTCCTGATTATCTCCCTCAGCCTGTTGAAGTTCACCCTTCTAAAATCAAGGACTTCAGCTCTCGATTGGGGTTTTCCAGACTCAAGGGCCAGTTCGAACCAAATGGAATTATGGTCGCTGTTCCCCAGTGGCTTCCCTACTCTCACAGCTCCTACCATCTCCAAGTTGATGAGCACCACCTCAAGGATTGCACACTGCCTGGTGGGTTCATTAACTATCTATAGCAGTAGACAGTCTTAGAAGGCATCCAGCAAGGGCTTACTTCTAGTGCTCCTGGCCACTGGAACATCTTAGTCAATGTCTCATAGGTTTAGATCACCCACCACCATTACTTTCCCCTTTGCTACCCCTCTTTGAAGTTCTTCCCTGAGCTCTCTGTCTTTCTCTTCCCCTTGCCCTGGAGGTCTATAGATCACTCCCAAGCACAGTTTCTTGCCTGAAGCTGCTGTAAGTTATCCCACAGAAACTCTGTCTCCCAGTTACTACCTCTGCTGTAACCATCATTCCATCACCTGTATGCCATCCTTGACAAAAAGGGCTACTCCTCCCCTCTACCTGTTCCTTTGTCCCTCCTAAACAATGAGTACCCAGGGACTGCCTGGTTCCAGTCATTATTTTCCAATGCTCACATTTCTATGATGGCCACAAGGTCCACCTTGGTGTCCAACATCAATGCCTGGAGCTTGCTGATTTTGTTACCCAGACTCCTGGCATTAAAGCATACCCCCTTCCATCTGACTCATGATTCTAGTTCACTATTACCCTTTTGCTTTCCTTGTCTTCTTATCCTTGTGTTTTTCTTGGTATTTACACACTTCGTATTCCCCTATCTAATGTTCCCCCAGTTGGTCCAGTTAGGGCCACAACTCTCTTTGTACCCTCTGTGCTGCTACTAGCCCCCAGATGATGGAGAGTACTAGCTAGGCTCCTCTTCTTCTTATCTGCCACCATTGTTCCCCTAGTCCCAGTTTCCTGCAGTCACTTTAAACATTTGCTATAGGCATCCGACTTCTGCCCCAACGTGCAGGTGCCCCTCTTGTCAGGTGAAGTCTGTCACCCTTGAAGACTACCAGTGGCTCAGTTAGTGGCATTCCCATCTCTGGACCATGAGGCTTGAACGGTGATGGGTTTGGATCCTTCCCCAGTTATTTGTACTGTTGGGCTAGTATCCAGAACTGATACTGCAGAGCTGTGTTGTGGAGGGGAGGTCAGGGGGCCATTGTGAGAGGTGATGTCCTTAATGTGGCATATTAAACTGTGTGGGGAGGGGATCAGGAGGACTCTCTGTTAGAGGCACTGTCCATAAGGTGATGTTTTAAACTGGGAGATATTGGGGGATTCCTGTTAGAGGTGCTGTCCATAGGGTGATACATTAACCCAGGGAAGGGGGGAGGCCAGGGGGAGTCACTGTTAGAGGTGCTGTCTTTAAGGTGACATATTCAACAGAAGGATGGGGGATCACTGTAAAAGGTGTTATCCTTAAGATGACATATTAAATTGGGGAGAGGGGGTCAGGGGATCACTGCTAGAGGTGGTGTCCTGTAGGTAACATATGATTAACTGGAGGGGGAGATAGGGAGTTCATTGCTAGAGGTGCTGTCCTTAATCTGAAACATTAAACTTCGGGGGGAGGAGCACTGATAGAAGTACTTTCCTTAATGTTACATGTTAAATGGGGGTGGTGGGGTCACTGTTAGAGTTGTTCTGCTGAGGTGACATAAACCGGGGGTCAGGGGATCACTATCAGAGGTGCTGTCCTTAATGTGACACATTAAACTGTGGAGGGGGAGTGTCTGGGGGAGTAGCTGTTAGAGGTGTTCTCCTGATGACATGTTAAACTGTGGCTCTTTTTGCCCACCTCTGGTGACTGTTCAGGTGGAAAATAAAGACTGCATGCCACTGTTCGAAATAGTAGCACAATTATCCACAGTAACCTGCAAACATTCAGTCATTCAATAACACAGGATCTAACTACTGCATTTTTAATATGCATGTGTGTGTGTGAGGTATTTGTATGTTTAGTGCCTGCTGCATGTATTCTGGATATAGTCCCAGCAACTACAGTATCTACTTCACTGCTTTGTAAAGCACTTTGAAATACAGGGCTCCATACATATTTGCAAGGGATATAAGGCAAATGTCCACAATTACCACTATTTTCAGGCTGTTGTTTTTCACCCTGTTGTGTGGGTCACAAGCCTTTTGTTGCAGTCACTAACACAGTTGTGGCTGTTCAGGGAAAAGGACTGGGGCTACAGTGTAAGTAAGCAGCTGTGCCATACAGAAAGTACGGTGATTACCATTTACCCAGTCGTGGAGTTTAGCACCACTCCCTGCCTGTTGAAGTATTAGAGGCAGGCAGTAGGGGTGTTGCTGCTCTGAGACAAGGCATAGAAAAGTTGGCACAGGATGGAGATTGGCTTGGAACTGTGATGGTCATGCTTACTATAAAGTCTTTTGCACATTCTTCTGCTGACAACTATGGGACCTTTACAAGGAGCTGGCTTAACAGGCTTCCTTCTCTGGCCTATTACCCATCTGCTACCTTCTGATGCATCCACCTGGATATGGCTCACCTATATCACGATTTCCCTCAGGTGGCCTATGAATTCCATCCTCTGGTTGTACAAGACTGCTTTGGCTAGACTTTTCTTCAGAGGTGGTTGCCACTGAGTGCTGCCTGAAACTCAATCTACACACACAAGATAGTATAATAAAATAATATTTCTTTTGTTGACTTTTATTACAAAGGTCAGTTCCAGTACTATACAATAAATACAGGATGCTTTAAAATAAATTCTGTGTGTTTAGATGGCATTGGCTAGTGTCCAAAGGCTTTGGCTGTCTGCTTTGGACTTACAGTGTTATGTCTCTTTTTGTAAAGTTATACTTTTTTAAAAGACAACTTGTTTTCTTGTTCTGCAGCTGGACAGTAAAGGTGTGACACAATTTTCTTTGAAGGTGCTAGCAAATGTCAGATGGCCTGCTGTTCTAAGCGGTCCTTATGGCAATAGGCAACCTTTCTCAGGAATGGTAATACACCTCCGGTGACACATTAGCCATGGGAATGTCCTGAGTAGCTGAACTCGTACATGCCAGATTATTAGCTAAAAAATACCTATTATATTTGTCACCTTTCATAGGCAACATGGCAGCTGCAAGCAGCTAGACTTCTGGAAGTAACACATCATGTCTTAAGGACTGATTCTTTTGAAGAGGTAAACAAGGGAATCAGGGCTAGGGAAGGGGTTCCACTGGACACCAGGGATTGACTATGGGCTGAAGAGTGGGGCCACTGGACCACCAGGGATGACATGACCATGGAAAGAAAAATGAAATTTATGTTGGGCCACAAGTGGGTCTAATGGTGAGAGATAAGGTGGGTAGGGGGAAGACTATGGTGGTACCGGCATTGGCCATGGTCTTTGGGCATGGAATAAAGGCAGTCGACTGGTACTATGCCACACCCAGACTGTTGCAGCTTTCATAAGCCAGCATTTTAGCGACTGCAAAAACCTTTGTGTCAAGTAATGTCTGACTGCTTAATTTGCATTGTGACTTAGCCTCCCCCGGTGGCTAAGTCTAAGCTTTAGGTATAGTAGTTCTTAGTGGCAGACTGGCACCCCAGCAGGGAACCATTTTGCACCCAAATATTGCATTTCCCCTGACAGTTACTATGAATGTGACTCACAGCATAAAGATAAAGTTCTCTCTTTGATTCTGTTCTAAAGAAAATCAGAGTGTTCTGCAGATATATTTATAAATCCATCTGTAAATTTTCAGGAGCCCAACTATAGTGATATGCTTTGTTTTGCATTATCTCTTTATTCCAACTGTATGTCCTTTCAGCACCTCATGCCTTTAGACTTTTCTAGCAGCCTCTGCTGCTTTCAGTACACACCTGTGGCTGGCAGATGTTCACTACCAAGCTTCATCAGGTCCCCTTTCATGCTCAAGCATTCGTTCTCTGTCAGGGTGCTCCTTGCTGCCACCAGGGAGAAGGGTCAGTTTGAAATGAGGGACTCAATGACTGAGAGGGGCACAACTGGTGAACTTTGGGGTCAGTGGTGTTGGAGGAGCCTCAGGAATTGTTATCTTACATGCTGAATGGGCTTTCTCCCTGTTTTTGATGTCCATCCCACCTCCCTCTTGCAAGCACACAATGATATCCTGGGGCATGGTGCCAGTAGTGTGTGGTCACCTACACTACCTAAGGCATCTCTACAAGTAGGGGAATTTCCCTTGTGTCCTGGCCAAATTTGTCCCATTCACCAAAAATACCTTCAACAGCTTAACCTGGTTCAGTTTCAGTTGGTTTCCATCTTTAACCCAGCCACCCAGGGAAGAGGCTGAAAATAAGCAGAATTGCCTAGCCCTCCTTTCCTAGTCACCAGAAACTAAAATAAAAAATCAAACAAACAAGTCATTACTAGGAGCCACTAGTAGAGTAGTGCTAAACAACAATACCCTCCCCCACCCCGTGCCCCCATGAGTAAAGCATCCAAAGGATGCTATTAAATTATCCCTAATGTTTTCTGCTCCTGATGTTCTGGGTTCAGGTGTGAACCCAGGTCACCAACATGTCAGAGTGGTCCTCCACCATTCTGCACCACCGAGCTGGCTCACAAATTACTTCTTGTTTACTGGGTATGTATGAGCTGGACATTTTCATTGCAAACTTTGGACCCCCTGAGTCTTTGATCAAGAGTTTAGAGGCAAAACATTCAAACAGGGTGCCAAAGTTCCAGTGGGCAGTTAGCCTGTGGCCACTTTAAGATCACCAGTGGACTGTCACTGGAAGATCACCATTGACAGGTAGTCTGTGGCCACTTTAAGCTCACCAGTGGACAGGCAGCCTGTGGCAACTTAATGATCACTAGTGGACAAGTAGCCAGTGACCACTTAAAGACCACCAGTGACTCTCTCTCTCTCAGCATTTCTTACTTTCATTCAATAGAGAATGCACACTGTCTATTTTTATTTTTATTTGTTATATTTATATAATCATGGTTCAGCTACACAACTAGTGGACTTTACCCACATTTTATATTTTAAAAAATTATCTTTCTCTTAGTATTTAATGCATGGTTGTACCACATGTTGTTAAGTCCTAATCTGAACATTCTGTGATGAAATTTAAATTAAAAAATCTATAAATAGACAGTTTTAGAAACTAAAAATAATAAAAACAATCACCAGTGACCACTGAACTATATGTTTATGTAACAATATGGTGACTACATTGTTGCTGGGTCAACTGAAAATGTTCATTTAGTGGCACCTTTAACATGAAGTATGATCCTTTTTTTCATACAGTGGTTTCCAAAGTTTTATTCTGTCTTCCAATGCCCAAGCTGGCACTTTAAGATCTCAGTAGTAGTGGGATTTATTTTTGTACTTCTCACATCTGCACTGCTTTCCAGCCATTTGTGGGACAACTGTACATCAGTAGTCATGTCAGTATACAGAACTGAAAACTGTCACAAATACTGTATACAAGGAAAGTTATATTCCAACATGTTTGTCTAGCAATTTCCATTATAAAAATGTATATGTGGGGACAAAAATATGTGTAGCATTTTGCACGTAACCTCGTGCCAAGTCTCTGTTCACTTTTATAAGTAAATAGGGTCTCTGCTAGGTGTTTCTCTTGGCATAAGAAAATTAGTGAGAGGTTTGTGTAAGAGAACTGCAAAGTGAAGCAGAGTGGTTCTGGATGCCCAGCCCTCACAAAAGGAGTCTCTTATACCATAAAAGACATCCTGCTGAGGCTTGTTAAACTCATTATAAATCATTAGGGTTAGCTAAAGTAATTTAAAATATTTTTTCTAATTTTTTTTTATTTCAAAAGTTAAATAAAGCCCATCGTCCCACCACTCAGAAGAGGAGTGGGCCACTTCTAATGTGCCTCTAACAGAGATCACTGTATGCAAGATAAGAGGTATAACAGCTCAGTGCACTGATTCACTGAACTCACATTAATGTTTTATAATGTGTGAAATCAGAGACCCCAATAGCTGCAGTTTATCATGACACAAAACTGGGGTGCAACAGGCCCCCTGTTGTGTGACATCCCAGAAAAGGCCATATATAAATGGATGTCTTAGATTAAGGTGTGGACTAAGGTTGAATGCAAATGTGGCCACTAGATGTTCTTGTCCCAGTAAACATACCTGACTGTGCCACCCACAGACATCTGGGCATGACACAGTGCAGGTAAACATACCAGACTGTGCCACCCATGGAGGTCTGGTTATGACAAAGCACCAGGGAACATATCTGGCTATTATACCCACAGAGGTATGGGCATGATATAAACCAGTGAATATACCTGACTGTGCTACCCATGAAGGTCTGGGCATAGTATAGCACCAGTGAATACACCTGACTGTGCCATCCATGGAGGTACGGGCATGACATGGACCAATGAACATACCTGACTGTAACACCCACAGAAGTCTGGGCATAATATAGCACCAGTGAACATACCTGACTGTGCTATCCATGGAGGTATGGGCATGACATGTACCAATGAAAATATCTGACTGTAACACCCACACAAGTCTGGGCATAGTATAGCATCAGTGAACATAACTGACTGTGCCACTGACATAGGTCTGGGCATGATAGAGCACCAATGAACATACCTGACTGTAACACCCATGGCAATATGGGGATGACATGGTGTCAGTGAACATACCTAACAGTGCCACCTGTGGAGGTCTGGTCATGACATGATACCAGTGAACATACCTGACTGTAACACCCCTGGAAATCTGGGGAAGACATGGTGTCAGTGAACATACTTGACTGTGCCACCCATGCAGGTCTGGGCATGACATAGCGCCAGTGAACATACCTGACTGTGCCACCCCCAGAGGTCTGGGTATGACATAGGGCCAGTGAACATAGCTGACAGTGCAACTATGGAGTTCTGGGCATGACATAGCAGCAATAAATATACCTGACAGTGCCACCGATGGAGGTATGAGGATGATATAGCACCAGTGAACATACAGTACTTGACTGTGCCACCCACAGAGGTCTGAGCAGTCATATGGCACTATGCCATGCTTCAAGCCCCAGGTATGGATTGCTGCCACCACAGTCATCTTGTGCCATGACTTGTGAGCACACCCCTAGTGCCCAGTGTATCCCCCCTACTTACCATGATCATTTGAGCTGCTACTCCAATGTATGGTTCGGAATTAAACTGTGTCCCCCACTCCAGATGCACAGTGCTAATTCCATGAAGTTCTTGTTTTATAACTTCTGAACACATCAGTGGCCCTCTCCCAATACACATACTGTATTCCCTGGGTGTCCTCTGTAATCTCCCCCCCCACCTAACCCTGTTCACCTGTGCTGCTGTCCCAGTTGGTAGTCCTGCACTAAATTCTGTCCCCAGCTATCTCTGTCTACAGCACTGAATAGTCTGAATTGCAGCACAGATTAGAAAGAAAAAGAAGAACTTTAGAATACTGAAAAGTAAGAAGATAGGTGCTTGTGAGACAAAGGACAGGAAAAGAGAAAAGAAATACAGAAGCATCCTTACTGATTTTCCATGGGGAAAAAGAAGTAGCTTTACAAAGCCCATGCTTGGACTGCATGTCTCATTTGTGCCTGCTACACAAGGAGTCTTACTGGCACCAACTATACCAGCCTTTGGGATATACGCTGATGGACATAGTCACCACTGTGATGTTTAGTTAATGAAAAAATTGAAAGCTTTTAAAACAAATCCAATAGTGCAACACTTACAGAGGGAAGCATAAAAATAGCTTGTCAGTAGTGCCAAGCAGGTGAGAAACAATCAAAAATAATAATTTAGGACATAGAAATGTTTTTAGTTGGTATTTTTTGCACAATGTATTTACTAAGGATGGATAGGTCAGCTGTAAGATATCAAGCAAGGAGGCGGCTTCCTGAACACACTATCGGTGCTTCCACATATAGTGTATGAGCAACAATCCAAGGAGTGGAACAACACGGTATACAAACAAAAGACCTTTAAAGCTAGGTCAAGTTGAACAAAATATTTTATTAAATAAAACACACAGACAAGCAGCACCCTCAATCGCCAACGTTTCACACAATTCTTACGCTTGAAAAATAGTTTGTTCAACTTGACCTACTGTAGCTTTAATGGTCAGCTATAAAATGCTCTAATTCACACTCTGATCTCTTTCTGATTTACTCTTATGTGCCAAACAACATGCAATTTTTTGGAACCAGGCCACAATGAATCAGTGACAGATCCAGACAAGGTCAAATGACAGAACCAGGTTGCCCCAACTCCCCCATAATGATTTTTTTTTTTTTTTTTTATCACCGAACCTGCCCACCGGCATCCCATCAAAATGGCCAAAGCAAAATGGCACAGTCAAAACCAGCACCATTATTTATTTATTTATTTAAACATTTCACCAGGAAGAGCATACTGACCTAGTGCTCATTTCCAGATGTGTTCTGGGGAAGGGGGAACAGTTGGAGGGAGTACAGACATTAGTACATATATACAGTATTTGCAAATAAGAATACAATGCAGTAGTAGTAGCAAACAGTTAGGGGAGAGAGTACAGTATGCAATACAAATATAAAATATAAGCAACAACACATATAAATTTACAGAATTTATAATTTACAAATTATGTACAGGAAGACTGCAGTTGTGCAAACAACAGTAGGCCAAGCAGCAGGGCAGGAGGGCAAAGATAAATAAGAAACAGACAGAAAGGTGGTCAGATGGGGGAGGAAGTGCCAGGGGATTAGACACAGCTGCAGGAGGTGTGGAAGTGGACTTTTATGAGGGAATTGCAAACCCTAGGGAAGGGGGCATCATAACAGCATGTGTGGTTTTGGAGTTAGTTTACCTAATCTAGCGTGGTTTTGGACCGCACCATTTTCTGGTGTCAGCGTGGCACCCTTTTTTGCTTGTGCTGTTTTGCTTTCACCATTTTAATGTGGAACCCTGCCCACCTACACTCCTCTTCTTTGGGCCCCACAACTTCCCCATCTACCTATCAGACAAACTCAACCCTTGATGCTGTTGGGGACAGTCCAAACCTCCAATCACTGAGGATGCATCTCCATGAGGCACACATGCCCCTGTTGAGGACTTATTCTGGCCTAGTCAAGAGGTGTACCTCTACCTTCTGTACTATCCTTTATTGCTGGCATGTCTTTTCCAATTGCCTCCTCTGGCCCAGGGGAGGGAATGCTTTCCAGCCTGGAGGCATCAGCAGGAGGAATGCCCGATGGTGCACCAGAGGGTCTATTGGTGTGGGTGAGCAACAAGGGTCATCATCTGGTGTGCGAATGCAGCATATGTGGCACTGTTTCTCTAACCTTTCTTCCCTGCTGATTCAAGTATGATAGCAGCTGGCTTGGGGGGTAGTCACCCATGCCTTCAATCGCACCTTCACCATGCCGCCACCAGGAGCAACAAGCACCCCTCCACAGGAGAAGTGCATTCAACAGATGCTCAGAGCCCTCCCTACTTGCCTCTGCTCCTGACATCCCAGCACAGAGCCCCAATGAGGGTTGCCAGAATGACGGTTTATCCCCCATCACATGGTACCATGGAGACAGCCATACCTTTTTTCTTAAAGTTATTTAATGCTTAAAATAATTACTTCATGTTCTTTCACTAATTTTAGAATTGTTAACAGCAATAAAGCTCAAACGTCATATTATCCAGACCAAGTCAGAACTAGGTCACTGGCATATCCAAACTTAGTCAACAGACTGGGCTAGGTCAAATCAGAGTTGGGTTACAAATGACTCTGATTTCTAAAGTTGAGTCAAGGCGGGATTATCTGGGTGTGGGATTCTGATCTTATAAAGAGCCAGTTCATCAATTCATAGTATTTATTCAGGATAGCCCAAATGAAATGCAGCATTTCATTTTCAATGGGGCCCCATTTCCACCCCATTTTACAGCTAGGAAGAGTGAAGCACAGGGAGGTCAAAAACATTTGCTGAACGGCACACAGTGAATGTGATGGGATTTAAACCCAGGATCTTCTTTTTCATAATTCATTGAAAACCATGGGACAACACTTATTTCCTAATTGTTTTTTAATGAATCATGCTAATGGCTCTTTAAGCTTCTATTGTGCAGTGTTTAAACTTGCATTTCTTTTTCCAGAAGAAGATGCAGCCTGCATGGAGAAATGAAAGTTGGATTTTAGATCTACCCTTGGCTACACATAGCCACCAGATCACCTGATCTTGTACTATGATCTCATTGTTCCTAATTAAAGCTAGTGCTGTTGCCTTCGTCAAAAGCTGTAAAGAAAGGGAGGAACAATCATTTGTTTCAGAACTGAACCTTATTAGTTTTTAACAGCAGTCTTTCTCTCTTCCTTTAAAACACAGTGACATACCATCAGCACCATCCACAAGGAAACAAACGCAGAAACAAATTACTAGCAAACCTATTTTGTGTTAGGATATAGTTAGACATAATATCCTTTTCTTTGTTGCTTCCCCAGTGGGAATGAGGTTCATTAGAACAATTGGTTAATTAAAGTCAATCGTTCCCAGTGCATTATCTCAAATCCACAGCAGCCTGAGTAGGAATGCCATGCAAGAAAAAGAAAAAAAAAAAAAATTCCTTCGTCACTTATCAGACTTGAACAACAATTTCAACTGTCTGAGCATGCCAAGAAAAGGTCTGGAATGAAAGCCGTTTCCTCTCTTACTGGAATGCTAGCCAGATAGGTATCAGTGCTTTGGTACTTCGAGATCTTTTCTTGCACATAGCTCTGTCAAACCCAATTACTTAGCTGACACTAAGTGGTCAGCCTGATCATTCATGCACACACTTTCGAGAACATCTTTTAAGAGCATTCTACAGGCGTCATTTTGAAATGGATTCTCGAAAATGTAGATAGCATTCTATGATTTTTTGTTTGTTTATTTATTTATTTATTTTTTGGCTTCACCGGGCCCGGATTGCAACTGCGAACTTGGTAGGGGAAAACCTGCAGTATATGCTGGACAACACATTCGCACTTTACTCATTTCTTATTATAACTAAAATAACCTTGTTCACACTAAGGATAGGAAAGCCTTCAGAGGTTCTGATATACTAGGATTTGAACTAGCATTCTGATCAGCACTGATAGGTTTTGGATGTTAAGAGAATATCAGCAAAGTGTTTATAAGAAAATAGTCTTATATATTATTAAACCAATAAACAAATTAGACAGCAACATCTGCATACAAGCAACTAGCCAAATCTTCAGTTGCATCAGTAGAAATTAAGAATGATGGGCACAGTGGCCTTGTGACCGATTGCTCATGCCAACCTTTAATCTGGACAATGTTTGCAGCAAGCTTTCAACCTGGAGCCTAACTATACAGCTCTGCCAATTGTATGTACTTTTTGAAACCTGAAGGAACAATGCACATGTTAAGAGCACCCATAAAAATGTGTGACCATATGACAATGGAAAAGCAAAGGATACTGGATCCAAAACTTGACATAATGTGTTTCTGGATAAATCTTTTGATCAATGCAGTACTGGCCCTAGACAACTAGGGTCTCCATGTGGTTCCCCTAAAGAAGAGTGACCAGAACGCCAAGAAACACCCCATCCTGGTTATTGCCTCTCAGTGTCTCCCTATTCAGTGAAATAAGTTTCTGATGGGTTCTTGCCCTCTTCCTGAATTTCAATACAATATCAAAAAGGAGCACATGCAGACCTTGTAATGTATTCTACTTTACAATTTAGGTACCTAGCATAGCCCAAATGAATATATAAGGTTTTTCTTTTTTTTTCATAGTTAAAGGTTTTTTTTATTTTGACGTTAAAAGAAAACCAACAAACATACATTCATGTGTGCTGTGCAGGAGGCAGTCAGCACCGGTATCATGCAGAACAAATCACTGAACAGATGAACACATAATCTACTCCCACCACTCCAGGCTTCCAACATCTGTCTATGGTTTTGTTTTTTTACCAAATATTAAAGCTAAGGCCCTAGACACACTAGGACTTTTAAACTGCTTTAACTCTGTGGAAACAATTTAAAAGATTAGCACTAAGATTGTAGCATGGTAAAAACATTGCTATCCATGTTCTAAAACTGTGCTCCAACCTTGCCCAGAAGTAGGGAAAAGCAAGGTTTAGTGACACTTCGTCAGTTTGAAAGCAACACAGTTGCCATTTTGCCTTAACTTGTGTTAAAAGCAGTGTGGATGCAATCACTGCTGTAACATTGGTTAAAGGAGAACACTGATGTACAAAGAAAGGTGACAATATTGAGGCAGTATAGTGCTGACAATGGATGCAGCATAGTGCAGTGGTTTAAGGCTCTGAGCTGCAAACCTGGAGACCAGGGTTTGAATCCCACAGCCCCCCACTTGCATACTGTATGACCCTGAGTAAGTCTTCCTTGTGCTCCCAGGTCGCACCTGTAAACAAGTTTTCAGCTTAATGTGTCTCTCCTGGTAAAAACCAAAAAATATTGTTACCAAGGGAAATCTAGTCCAAATAAGCTATTGTCCAAACCTACAACTCTTTTAGGGCCAGAAATATAAAACATTTAGTTCCACCTTCTTTTACAGCTGCAGGCATCCATTTTCTAAATTCTTAGCACAGGAAATAACATAAGAGAAAGTGAATAAAGAGGTAAAATATAGTGCTGCAGCTAATTCCTAGTGAAGATTTCCTGATTCCCCATGATTTTCAGTATCATTTTAATTGAATTTTCAGATCTGTAAAGTACTGTTTCATTGAAATAAAGTTTGCACCATTCTGAGAAATGTTTCATAGTTCCAGTGCCACCAGTTTCCAAAACATCTGTGGTTTGATTGCTTTGCATAATGTTTTACAACATTCCCCTCATAGTGACCAGCTTTGTGTCTGTGAGGTTTGCAAAAATGTCATATTGCTGGTGCTATGCTAAATTATTTTTGGGCCAGTGCCATTTTGCATATTTGTTCACAGTGATGCAAGTTTGCATAGTTTGTTGTGCTGGCATCATTTTGTGTAATGTGAGGCAGTGTGGTCAAGTGGTTATATCACAGGGTGGAGAACTGGGGCATCACAGATTCAAACCTCAACAGTGCCAAATAGACACTTTGTGACCTTGAGCAAGCCACATACCTTCCCAGTGCTTGAGTCAGTCCCACTGTAGAAATGGGTAGATGTGGGACCTCACAGAAAATGAGATTATATCCTAACTGGGCAAACCTGGTTAAATAGGTTATGTGTAACAATAACTGTTTTGGGATGATGTGTGATAAGGTCCCTGGTTGGTGCAAGCAATTCTGGGGGCACTGAGTCTGAGACCCTTTCAAAGGTTCCAAATGTAAAGCCTTTATCGGAACACTGTCACTTTAATATTAAAGAATTAAACTTTATTCAGGCAAACTAAATAAAATAGCAGGTTTTGCTGCAGCATTTTTCTCTTACAGACCCTTTCAGTCTATCTGTCTAGCATGAAATCTACAACAGCCCCCTTATCCCTGAGATATAACCTTTTCAGTTTCCTGGCACCCCAAGGTACAATCACTAAATTATTAGGATGCTGGTGCGGCTTCTGATCAGCATAGCAAATGGCCCGACCCCTTGTAGATTATCCCCAAATTCACATCTCCAGAGGCAAAGGAACAATAATAAAATGGTTTTATATAGAAACATAAGAGTTTTCCACATAAGTACAGCTTGGTCATGCAGTCTGCCCATTTTTCCCTACCTACATTATTACTGCAGTCCGTACTCGATCTACAGCTGTTTCTCCCTATCCCCCTTTCTTTCCATTATGATTCCCTTGTGATCCCATGCATTCTTGAACACCACCACTGTTTTCACCCCCACCACCTCCACTAGAGGGCTGTTCCAGGAATCCACCACTCTTTCTGTGAAGAAGAACTTCCTCAAATCTCTCCTGAATCTACCCCTTCCAGCTTCATAGCATGCCCTCTTGTTCTTGAGCACCTTTGCTTCTGAAAGATACTTACCTACTGTACTTTATTTACCCCGTGAGGTATTTAAAGACTCTTTCATATCCCTTCTCTCCCTCCTCTATTCCGAGGTGTACATACTAAGGTTCTTTAGTCTGTCCTTGTAGAGTTTTTGATGCAAACCCTGCACCATTTTAGCTGCCCTCCTCTGCACTGCCTCCAGTCTGTGTATGTCCTTCCAGCAATGTGATCTCCAGAACTGGACACTACTTTAGGTGTGGTCTTACCAGTGATCTACACAGAGGCAACCCCACCTCCCTTGCTGTACTGGTGATACCCCTCCCTATGTACCCCAGCACGCCACTAGCCCTCCTGACTGCTTTCTTGTACTGACTGACCACCTTAAGGTGATCTGATATGATTACCCCCATGTCTCTTTCCTGCTTGGTAGTTGTCAATACCACACCAGCCATTTTGTACTCCACCCCTGGGTTTCTGTGCACTAAGTACATTACTTTGCACTTTTTCTCTTTGACCACTCCTCTAGTTTTCTCAGGTCTCTGCTCATCCTTTCCACCCACCCCCCCAGGTGTCCATCCTAATGCAGATTTTGGTGTCATTCACAAAGAGTCAGACCTTCCCTTCCAGCTCTTCTACCATGTCACTTATAAAGACATTAAAGAGGACCGGTCCCAGTACTGATCCCTGAGGCACTCTGCTGATCACCCTCACTTCCTTAGAGTGAACTCCGTTTACCACCACCCTTTGTCACCTATCCTCTAACCAATTTCTTATCCAGTTTACCACCTTTGGACCCACTCCAAAGCTACCCAACTTGCTTACTAGTCTCCCATGTGGAATGGTGTAGAAAGCCGTAATGAAATCTAGGTAAGCCATGTCCACCGCTCTCCTCTGATCTAAATCCTTTAACACCCAGTCAAAGAAATCTTTCAGATTCGTTTGACATGACCTCACTCCTGTGAACCCATGCTGCCTTGGATCTTGTAACACACTGGATTCAAGATATTCCACAATCCTTTCCTTCAGCAGTGATTTCAATAACTTTCTCACTACCTCTGTCAGGCTGATTAGCTTATAATTGCCAGCTCCTTTTGTTACTTCCTTGCCTGTTCTTTCTTTAGTTTGTGCCATTGTGCTCCTTACTGCTTTGCCTGCTTCCCTCTATTTCCCCTGATACACCTCCCTATCTGTCTCCCTCTGAGTCTCCTTATACCTTCTGAATGCTATCCTTTTAGCTTTTACTTTATCAGCCACCTCTTTCGAGAACCATAGCAGTCTCTATTTCCTTTTGCTTTTGCTCAAACTGTTTGATGCAGGGGTTTGTTGCCTTCACAATGAACCCTTTTAGTTTCACTCACTGTTGCTCCACTCCACCCAGGCCATCCCTCCCTGCCAGGTCATTTCTGAGGTATTCATTCATCTTTATGAAATTTGCCCTCCTGAAGCTCAGGACCCTCACCTTGTGTGATTTGATTCTACAGCCATCCTTATACTGAGCCACACTGTACAGTGATCTCCGGTCCCCTAGTGGCCTCCTACCTTGACGTCTGCAATACTGTCCCTGTTAGTGAGTACCAGGTCCAATATTGCCTCATTATGAGTGGGCACATTGACTAGTTCTTGAGAAATACCCGTGCAGGGATTCCAGGATGTCCCTACTTTTAGCTGAAGCCACTGCTTAGAGGCTCCAATCTACATCCAGTAGGTTGAAGTTCCCCACCAGCAGCACTTCCCCCTTTTCTGCAATCTTGCTAATGGTTTTCACCAGTACCTTATCTAATTCCTTCCCCTATGCTGAAGGTCTGTAGATCATTCTACTGTGAATAGTGGCTCCATTCCCCATCTCCAGGGTGACCCACAGTACCTCTGCCTCCCCCTGTACTCCCAGTAACTCTGTCACTTTTATGCTGTGTCTCACATAAGGCACCTCCTCCTCCTTTCCTTCCCACCCCATCCTTCCTGAACAGAGTATAGCCTGGAATGGCTATGTTCCAGTCATGGTTTTCAGTGTACCATGACTTGGTAATGGACACAATGTCTAGTTTGGCCTCTGCCATGATGGCCTGTAGGCCCAGGATCTTATTTTCTAGACTTCTAGCATTCGATGGTCTTCCATTTCTCTTTTTCTTTTTCTTTAATGTGTTCTGTCTAAGAGATACCTGCTATGCTGGTACACAGTGTTTGCAGGGGGTCTCCCTGATAGGACTGATAATACTGATGAGCTGTGTTTCTGCTGTATACTTTCTAAGAATTGTATATCAGCTAGGGATCGTATCACATGTCATCACAAAACAGTTGCTGTATTTAACTACCTATGTCACCAAGCTTGCCCAGTTGAGATATAACCTCATTTTCTGCGGGTCCTGTACCTACCCACTTTGACAGCTGAATTGACCGGAGCAAGGAGAGGTTATGTGATCTGCTCAAGGTCACACAGTGACTATTTAGTACTGCTGAGGTTTGGCCTGTGATGCCCAGTTCCCAAGCTAGTGCTCTAACCACAAGCCCACACTGCCTCACATTACACAACATGATGCCAGTACAAATTATGCAAAATTCCATCTTTGCAATTATGCAAAGTGGCACTGGCCCAAAAAGATTAAACATAGTACTAGCACTATGACCTTTTGCAAATCTCACAGACCCAAAGTGGGTCACTAAATGGGGATGTTATAAAACATTATGCAAAGCAATCAAACCGCAAATGTTTTGGAAACTGGTGGTGCTGGAACTATGAAACATTTCTCAAAATGGTACAAACTTTAGTTCGATGCAACAGTGCTTTACTGATCTGCAGGGTCACAGGAGTGCTGGTGCCTAAAAATGCCATCAGCAGAAGTTATTAAAATGATACTGAGATTTGTGGGGAATTAGGAAATCTTCAACCGGAATTACTGGTAGTGCTGCATTTTATCGCTTTATTCCCCTTCTCTGATGTAATTTCCTGTGCCAGTGATATAGAAAGTGGATGATGGATGGGAGGGGAGACTAAATGTGCTATGTTTATGGTCCTAAAAGAGCTGTCGGTTTGGCCAAAAGCTTATTTGGAATATATTTCGTATGGCAACAATATTGTCACTTTTCTTTGTACATGAATTGCAATCACCTGCAACCTGAAATGCGTGTTGTAGCTGTTCATGGCCAAATAAAATTATGACACACATATCACTGAGCTCACAATGAGCTAATTAAAACAATGCCGGACTTTTTTTGTGAATTCTCCTTCACATCCAATCGTGAGTATCCTGGCATGCATTGTGATACCCACAATGCTTTGCGATGATGCCTCAGTTATGCTAGGGATCTTATTCAGGCTAGCACAGAATCAGAACACAGTCTGGCTGCTCTGACAACCATGCTTAAGCACTGTTTAGTGACGTTTTTAACAATCTTGTTAAAAATGATAGAGTGTGTGTATACAGGGCCTAAAGCACAGGAAGGTCAAGTGACTTGCTCAAGGTCAGATAGTGAGCCAATGACTGTGGATGGATCTGAACCTGTAACCTGCTATTTCATAATTCAGTGCTCTAACTACTAGGCCCCACTGATTACCTTGGCAATAAATTGTTTAGGTGGCTGAACCAAGAGATACAGAAAAACAGAAGAAAAGAAGGGCAAGTGGACCACTGAATTTTCTTGATGGTCCACTTTGCTCTAGGAACTTCATGGGGATGCAGAGTCTGCACTATAATAAGGTCAGCTGTGAAACTAGGGAGGTTCAGACTGCTCTATAAAATGGATAAGAAAAATCTTACTCTTCCAGTGGCACAACCACAGCACATAACTCTGCATTATACCCCAACAATATACCTTTTCCCAAGTGTTTTTCCCTATGTATTCATTTTTGCACCCATTTGACAAGTGTAATAACACATAGCAAAGTGTGCAGTCATGTCTGATATACACACTTCTCAGGAGTTTGGAGGTACTCAGCTTCACTTTGTGCCTCACATTGCACCCAAGGCATGCATACTGTATATCATAGTATGACAGCATACCCTGTTGTGTGGTATTGCTTACATAACATACCAATTCTCCCCTCAAATCCTATGCTGGAGCCAACTTGGGGTCAGACGCATCACAGAGGTGAGGTACTTATTTTGATCAAGGGAGGGTCCTGTGGGAGTACATCAATGTGGTATTTGGGTAAACCTTGCCATTCAACACTGCAGCAGCTTTGGTGTGAGCTGTGAAAGCAGCCACTCACCTGCACACCAGTCAATACTCTGAACATTAAAGTGGGGGGTGGGGGACCCTAAAAAGAGGTAAAAAGAGACTGAACAAAAAAAATTAAAAGAAAAAAACTGTTCTCCCTCCCTTCTATGTGCACACTGGGGCCAGTATAGGTCACAGCATCAGGATCAGATTGCTTCTTTACTCTGCAGGGCTATGGTTCTACAGCATGCAAAACAATGCTTTGCTGAGTAGCACTCAAGCATCACCTTTCAATTGCTTTGCATAAGTGGTAGCAGCAGATGCCACTGGCTCACATAATACTTTAAAACTGAACTGCTAGAAAGAGAATCTATGTACAGCAAGCAGCAGCAGCTCTGTAGTGCATCCAGAATCCCATAATTTCCTTTCAGTTTATTCTAGAGGCTATGGTGACACAAATGTCAACATTTTCTTTTCATCATCCGTTGTATTCAGTTCATGAGCTATCAATATTTAGGCAGGCAGAATGGCCTCCTCTTATCTGGGTTTTATTTTGCTCATATACAAATGCTGATTCTATGAGTATCTGAGTACCTGAGAAAAGCCACCCTTCCCCGCCTATTTGGGATGGGCACACACTCATGTTTACCAACTGGCTGCAAAAAAAAAGAAACACAAAAGTGATTACCTGGCAGCCCAGGATATGTAAAAGACCTTTTAGCAGGCAGTGAGCACCCTCAAATGTTTTCCAAAGTTTATACCAGCAAAGTCTAACTTGTTTCAGAGAAGAGTCATGCTTTGGACATGTCCTGATCATGAACCAAAATCCAATTTCAGTCCCTAGTGCCCGAGTAAGAATTTAGTCACTATTCTGTAAAGTCGCCAAGTCTTTTTTTCTGTCCCTTGTATATCCTCTATACCACATCATTTGTTGGTGGATATTGTAATTTCCTTTGTACTGCAGAAGCTATCATTAATATACTTTAACCAAAATAATTATATATACTTATATTGTGTATATGTATATATATATATATCCTTACTCATTGTAAGCCCATCATATGACATTTAATAATTTATAAATATATTATTTATCATTAGCCTCAATAGTATAAATCATGATGTCCTTAGTTTGGGGATTCTCTCTCTCTCTCTCTTCTGAAGAATATAATACATCATTAGTTTAAAGATTCTTGAGACACCGTATGCCCAGTTGCAAGTACATTTAAATCCAATAAATGAACCAACACAAAAGGAACACAGTTTGTAAATACTGCTACATATCAGCTGTCCTTAGTATAAACCAAAACTAGGCCATGTGAGTTGTGTACTGTGTGTCTATTAAGTCTATATAGTGTGTGTATATCTATGCTTATCTAGCTAGCTCTCTTTGTATATACAATCTATACACTCTACATAGTTCTTCAGTGTAAACAGCTGTAAATCCTTAGAGGAGATGATACAATACAAACTGTAGTATGTATAAACAAAATTTAAGCCCTTTAGAGCTAATGATCATGCTCTATCTCCTTCTATACATATGCATCCACTCATTGTGAGGCATATTTGGTAATATATGATAATGTATAATGCATACTATTCACAGATTATAAGCCTTTTTTGCAAGTTTGTAACTTTTTCTTTTGTTTTAATCTCTTACCTCTGCAGATGAAACGGTTCTTAACTTGTCAGGAATGACTGGCTTGCAGGACTGAAGAAACTGCGAGAGTGCTCCCTCCCAGGCAAGTCTCCAATGTACAGCTCTCTATTCAATTAAAAAAAAAAACTCAAGACCTGTGCATAGCTAGCCCCTCCCCAAACTTCAGGGCTAAGGGAACACATCTCTCCATCCTCCCTCCTCCCCCATCCTGGCTCTTGCTTATGTTTACAACGTGCAGCCAGTGGGATACATTGTTCAATTACCTTGTTCTGCCAAGCAGCCTATGGATGTGCTCTTGCCGCCCAGACGGGTGGAGCCTTTCTGCAGGGATGCCTGTCATTCCCTAGGCATGCTCAGGAAGCCACTCATCAGAAAACCAAGAACTTAAAAAAATCGTCCTAAAAAGTTTGGTACAGGCTGCCAAAACTGTCTTGCAACATGCCCTTTTTTGGTTATCCTTTGCAGGGCCTCTGAAAGTAAATCCTCTGTCAGGAACAATCATAAGAAATGTTAATCTTGGAAGAAAGAGGCTGTCTATGGAACACTAATGGAGCTTAGAAAAGGAAGAGAAGCGGCACAAGCAACGAACTAAGCATTTGAAATTGATTACACTAAATATTATTATTTCACCAGCCAGTCTTTATATACACAAGTTTGTCAGCTTCCTATTCTCAGTGAAAGCAAGCCACCTATAAAAAAGTATAACATGTACAGTACATTTGCCACTGAAATGAACAGCATTGCTTCCTGCATTGCCTTCTGCAATTTCTGTGTATATTTTTTAACTGTGAAAAGATAACAGCAGTCAAACACTTTGTTAAATTCCATGTAAACAAAATAAAACAAAAAAGGTCTAATTTAATTTAAATGAATTAGCATCAAAATACAAATGTACTATACTCTTGGAGTGTCAGGCTGTCAGCAGTCAGCCACAAACAGGCACCAAAGCTATACAATTGCTGGCCATAACTGAACTTTTGGCTACAATTCTAAATCGTACAGCCAACCATAAACTTAGTATTACTAGTGCATAGGTCAGTGATATATCAGTATTACATGAGCAACAGAAATATTTTACAAAGAGACAATTGGAATGGGGAGGGCGGTCACTATGGTGGTAGAAATTACATCCAATTCTCAAAGTATACTTTTTTAAATAACTAGTCCATAGTAACAATATGGGTAATGATGACCTACTGCAAAATTATGGCATCCTGACTTTTTTAAGATCCGGATTCATTCAGGTGGTAAGTTGATCTCAATTAACAGTGAAACCAAAGCTCAAACAGTTGTCACGAACAACAATCAAACCCAAAAAGATCAGATGGCTTTACTGCATGTACCAGTAATTTTGCTAGAACTAAGTTCAGAACAGAACTGTGCCTTTGAGAAGCTGATACCTTGCCATTTCATACACCAGAATGTAACATGTTTTCCTGCACACATTATCTGCCAAATATTCATTATGTGTAGCCCCCCCAGGTGTGCAGTCTTACCTGGCTCCACAAAGCCTACTCGTCTGTTGTTTACTCTCTCCAGTCCCATAGGACTGGCATTGGGACTGGAGGTGGGAGCAGAGAACTTCTTTAGTGCCAACTGTGCCATTCATTCAGGTTGCACCATCACTTTTAAAAGCTCTTACTGGTGACCAATGATGACTATGATTGGTGCTTTTGATAAACCATGATTTTCCTTGACAACCACTCAACTGATCAGACACTAAAACACGGCCATGCCCAGACCAACTGGAGGCAGAAATAAATGTTTAAGGACAGGAACACTTCTTAACAAAGACTTTGGAGTGTGTGCCACATAGAATGTATAGCCAGCACCATTCTGGGCCACCTCTGACCCCAGGAGATGTGGCAATGGAGTCAGAAGGTGACAGCACAGCCAGGCAGGCTCCAAAGCCAATCTGGTAGCCACAGAGGGCTCTTGGGGAAACTGGAGGACTTCATTTACTCACTCAGGAGCTAGGCAACCTATCTGCTATCATGGGTCAGCTAGATAGACCAAACAGACCCTCCCTATGATTGACAGAGGGTCTCAACCAGTGGGCCAGCTGGCTCCATCAGTGTCTAGCAGGAGCTGTTTTTCAGAAATGTTCAGTTCTGCATTAGAGAAATCTTGAAGACAGAGATGCTGCCTGACCATGCTAGCACTTGGAGGCATGACCAGTGCTATCACAGCCCAGAGTAAAGAGGCATTTACTGAGCTTCAACAGGCACTAACAGATGACACTGCTACACACAGAAAAGAGGAGAGAGAGCCTGCACTCAACAGCTGGAGGGAACAGTCTGCAGTGAAGCTGCCCTGCAACTAAGCAGTGTCTCTAAAGAGATTTCCAGAGACAGACCTGATCAGTCTAAACTACATCAGAGCCAGCAAGGCCTGGAAGGACCCCATGTTAGCCACCATGGCCAGGTGACAGCCTGCAGTGGAAAATGCCTGGGGTAATGCAGCCGGTGAGCTTGCCTGTCTAGTATCCATCTAATCATCTTGAGACAGTGAATGTCTGGCAGAGCAATAGCCCAGCTGACTTGCATGATACCAAAGGAAGACCAGCAGAGAACTGCTGTATGAGATGTTAGAGGAGGTGATTGAATCTGTCAACCAGAGCTGGAGAATCCAGTCAGGACTGTAGAGACTATGTGGAGACTGCTGCCACCAAGGGTAAGCTATGAGTAATCATCAAGGCATTCAGGTCCTGCACCACAAGCATTTATAGAATAATTTAGATAGGGCTACAGCTGGACATTCAGAATAACAGTTTTGGTTTTGCTACCAGTAGCCTGTTGTTTCTTGATGTGAACCGATGCTGGCCGACCTTGTGCCACTGTATTGGTCTTACAATTTTCCAACACCTGGGCACCCAGGCTTCCCCAGAGGTTCCCTAGAACTAAGAACCACAAGGTATAGTTATGTAAGAACTTACCATAACAGTAGATCTCCGAGAAGATCTCTTGCAGCAGGCCAGCACTGGTAGGACTAAGCTGTCTGGCACCAGGACCACATGGAAACCTTCTAGATAGCAGTGTACCATGGGGGACCGCCCACCACTGACATCACCCTGCTGACATCAGCCTATCCTATAGAGGCAGGCTGTCTCCCACACTCTCATCAGTTCTCCCACTGGAGACCTGAAGTTGGCAGTGGAAGAAGGAACCGAGGAGATTTCCCAAGAGCAAAAAAAGTAAGAGAGAGAGCAGAAGATTCACTCACATAGAAGAGGAGACAGTCAAGGAAGGCACAAGTCCAAGGTTAGTTGCACTCCAAAGAATACTCACAGGCTCACTGTAGTGAAGAACATAAAAGATTTAATTGAGACAAGCTGCTCCTAATCCTCTGAGCTGCTGCCAGTCACCCAAAGTGGTCATTACCCCAGCGCTTTGCCTTTAACCAAGGCTTCATAAGGGGGGCCCCTTGAACTTGTTCTATTATTTGGGTTAGCCACCCACTCTGCTGCACCCCTCTGGGACCACTGAGTGTGAGAGCTCTGTTTGAATTTTTTAGTGAAGGAAGGCAGACAGAGAGCAGGGGGAAGGAGAGAGGGAAAAGCATGGCCTGCTGCAAGAGCTCCTTTCTAAGATCTACAGTTACAGTAAGTTCTTAGATAACTGTATTATCTTACTTTGAGGGAGGCTCTTGCAGCAGGCCAACACTGGTAGGACTGAGTCCCAAGAAGTTCCATCTGAATAGAGGAATCAGCACTGGGAGGAGGATGAAAGACATCAGCCGATGACCTAAGAGAGGAGGCCCTGCAGAACAGCTAGGCCAAAGTTGGCCATACGCCTAGAGGTAAATCCAAGCTGTGATATTTGGTAAAAGTATGAACAGCGCTCTAAGTGGTGGCTACACATATGTCTGCAGTGAACACATTTCTGAAGCAAGCCATAGAGACAGCCATAGCCCTAGTGGACTGGCCTTTAACATAAGAACGTATGAAGAAGCCCTTAGAAGAAGGCAATTTGGTCTATCTAGTCTGCTCATATTGCAGGGTCCACAGCTTGAGCTAATGTTCCTGCCCTCCCTCTCCACTCCTCCCATCCTCCCTACCCATGATCCTTACCTTCCCCCATGCCTATCCCAGCCTGTCTTAAAGCTGCCCACTGTCTTCAATGAGATCACCTTTTTCAGCAGTGCATTTAAAAGTATCCATAACCCTCTCTGTGAAGAAGTGCTTCCTGATCTCCCTCCTAAACCTCCCACCCTCCTGCTTAAGACTGTGCCCCCTCATGTTATGGTTGCCTCTCAGCTTAAAGAGACTCCTCTTATCAACCTTATTTATCCCTTTCAAGTACTTGAAGGTCCCAATCATGTCCCCCCTCTCTCTCTCCCCTGTCTTCTAGGAGTACATGTTAAGTACCCTCAACCTCTCCTCATATGCCTTACCCTGCTGACCCACTATCATCTTTGTAGCCTTCCTCTGGACCTTCTCCAGAATGTTAATGTCCTTTTTGATGTGAGGGCACCAGTACTGAACTCCATACTCTAGATGAGGCCTTACCAGGGACCTGTACAAAGGCAGTATAACCTCCTCTCTCCTCCTACTACTGATCCCACTAGATATGCATCCCAGCATCTTGTTTGCCTTTGCTGCTGCTTTCTTGCACTGTGTGGAGTGTTGCAGGTCACTAGTGATCATCAATCCCAGGTTCTTCTCCTCGTCTGATGCAGATATTTAGACTCCACCCAGGTATTATTCTGTCCTGGGATTCTTGGCTCCGATATGCATAACTTTGCATTTCTTGGCATTGACCACTCCCAGAAGTTCCTTGCTGTACTTTCAGCAACAATAAACAATACAATCGGCTAACCACTTAGACAAACACTGTTTGGACACCAGGGTGCCCTCTCTCATAAGGGTGAACAAAACAAACAACTGATCAGACTTTCTCAAAATCTTAGTCCAGTGTGTACAGTATCATAAGATTCTATGTACATCCAAAGTGTGGAGCAAAACGTCCCCCTGATAAGAGTGTTCTGGAAAATAAATTGCAAGGTGGATGGAGTGATTCAAAGTAAACTCCACCACCATCTTGAAAATAAATTTTGGATTGGTATGCAAAGACACCCTGTCTTTGTGAAAAAAACAAATAAGGCTCCTTACTCATAAGAGCCTGGAGCTCGGAAATCCATCAAGCAGAAGTAACAGCAACTAAAATGAGCACTTTCCAAGACAGGAAGCCCAGCTTGCAACTTGAAACTGGTTCAAAGGGAGGTAACGTGACTTACTCCAACACAAAATTGAGGTCCCAAGGAGGGACTGAGTCCCAAATGGGAGGTTTCAGATGTAAAATGCCCCACAGAAAGGTGTGAGACACATCAAGCTGAGCCACAGCCCTGCCCTCGATACGTACATGGTACACAAAGATGGCAGAAAGAGGTACCTTAGTGGAGGAATACCTCAATCCCAAGTCAGAGGAGAGAAGATACTCCCACACCTGATCCACTGTGCAGGTGAAAGGGTCTAAATGGTATGAAATGGCTCAAAGGGAAAAGCACTTCCATTTCATGGCATTGGTAGTCCTGGTGGAGGGCTTCCAGGCAGTCACCAGGACAAGGAGTGGACAGACAAGAAGGCCCAGCCCAGCTCCTGAAGGGAGGAGATAAAATCCTGGACACCTCCCTCAAAAAGGACAGAACCCTGAAAAGGGGTGTCCAAGATGCTGGACTACACATCAGAAGCAAATCTAGACATCCAGAGCCAAGAGTGAAGCTGAAGACAGAGGCCAGCAGCCAACCCTCTACCCAAGGCATCAACCAGATCATAGGCAACCCAAAGGACATGCGTCCATACATCTGACCCCACCTTGAGGGCCTGTGCCAGTAGCTTCTTAGCTGGGTCATCTGGTAAGGCCTGAACTGACTCCCTGACCTGGTCCCAAAGGACATTCTGGCACTGTGTCATGAGGGCCAAATACTTAATGGCCCTGATGACCAGGGTGGAAGAGGTAAAGATCCGCTTGCCCAGGTGGTCCAGCTGTCTGGACTTCCTGCCTGGGGAAACAGAACTGAGGTGCTTAGGATTTTTGGTGCAGATGTGCGCCACATTGAGAGTCAGCTTTAGGCTGTACCCCTAAAAATGGTTTACCAGTGGGGTCTTGGTAAAGGCGATCAGCCTTCTTAGGCACTGCCAGGGTCGAAGAAGGATGATTCCAGGCTGCCCTGGTGACATCTTCATAGGAGTCAATGAAAGGAGGAACCACCAAGGGGAGAGCATCAGGTTGCTGCAAGCAGATGGCTAACTGACATCTCCATGGATCCTGTTCTGTAAATATAAAACATAGGATACAGTAAATATAAACCAAAGATATTATGCTACAAGTAATGTACATGCTATAACACTTATGTACACTATTTGAGGAGCATCTCTGAACCGCAAGAATTGTGGAGCAGCTGAGACACAGAGTAGAGAGTTGAATAGAGTTGAGAGGTCATGCAGATAGGTGGGACACAGTGGCTGAGTGGGACAGAATTGTTAAATAAGAAATAGTTAACTGAAGGGTAAGGAGAGGGATGATGGAGGAGGAAAGTAAAGAGGGCGATAGAGTGGGTGGGTAAAAAAGGTGAGGCTGACTTTCGTCCCTCTGGAATGCAAACTCCACAAGGGTCAGATGTGGCTTCATGCACACCCAGTCTGCATCTATGTTTCCAGGACAGCCAGATGAAGAGGTTAAGGTAGAAATGGAAAGGCAGGCTTTTCTTCTTCTGGGTGCAATCCCATAAGGGCCAGACATGGCTCATTGCATGCCCAGTCCATAAACTAGTTTATTGGCCTATGAGAAAACTTAGATGAGAATTGGGGTGTGGGGAGGGGTGCTGGGGGTAGTAGAGGAGGGTAGAGGGGGTAGTAACAGTTACCAAGGGGTGGGGTGGAGTTAAGCTATTGTGAGGAATAGAAAAGTGGGAGGAGGAGGCAGCAAAGGGCAGGGGGTGGAATAGAGAGTAGAGAGAATGTGAGGGAATGCAGAGGAGATGAAAGGGGGGTAATCAGGATCATCATCATCATCCTTATTGGGCTCTCTTTCAGCAGGCAGGTGCCAGTCCTGGCAACCACCAGAACTGGTGTCAGGCTTGTTCCCCAGAGTGTGAGGATCGCTGCGACAATATAAGCATACACATTGTATAATATACGTATATTTATATATAACATAACAATAACTGGAAGGAGAGAGAGAAAAAGACAAGATAAAAAGATTAAAAAAAAATCCTTGCACAGGATAAACAGGAAGATAGACAGACATGTGGGGAGTAATGCAATGTACTGGCCGTGGGGCAGCAGTCTTCCGAGAGTCTTTCTAGAGGCTCAGATGCTGCCCTATTTGCAGGCAACTCTCTGATATGAGGGAGGAGATTGCCCATCTTCAGGCCACACTGGAAAGTAGTAAGGGAACCTCTCCCACCCAGGGAGTGCTAGGGCCACCACCACTGCCTCAGAGAGTGCCAAGAAAGCGCAGCAGGTGGACCACAGTGGGCTCAGACAGGGTGAGGGTGGTGAAACAGAGGCACACCCAGTCATTTGTACCACTTCACAATCCATACACCATTCTGGGGGAGCATAGTTCCCCTATGGATGCACCTGCAGAGGAGACTAAGGAGGTTGCGGACAATGGTCACAAGGGAGGACCACAAGAAGGAGGCAGAGGACACCACAGGGAAAGAAAGCAGCTCCTGGTGGGGGACTCAATTATTAGGGGGCTAGAACCAGGAGGAGTAGGGAAAACTGAAGTAAGGTGCCTGCCTGGTGCCATGGCTTGGAGGGACAGGAAGCGCATCCTGAGGATCACGAAAACAGTTGCACAGAAGACTGAGCTGGACATCATTGTCCAGCTGGAGATGAATGACTTGGCTCATCATGAGATTAGAGCAGTGCAGGAGGACTTTGTAGAGTTGGGGAGGGGCCTAAGACAAGTAGCACACACAGTATCCTTCTCCGAGGTGCTGCCTGTCCATGGCATGGGTGAGGCGAGAGTAATTCGCACCATGCAATTCAATGAATGGTTGAAAAAATGGTGTGGAGCACAGGGGTTTGACTTCATTGGGGACTGGGGTTTCACCTGAAGGGATACCAGCCTATACTGGCAGGATAGTCTGCATCTATCCAGGAAGAGAACAAATCTTTTGGGCAATCAGTTTAAATGCTTCAATTGCAAGCTTTTAAACTAGTCAAGGGGGGAGGCACTGACAAGCAGCAGGAAATTCCCAGCCTCTCCCTACAAAACAGGGTACTAAATGAGAAAAAAAAACAAGGTAGAAAGGTCAGTGGGGGATGCTGCTACAAGCGGTAAAGCCATCAAAAAATGGAGAGCAATGAGTACCAATGCCCATAGTCTGGGTAACAAGCTTCCTGAATTAGTGGCCTTGATGGAAGAGGAACATCTGGATATCGTGGCAGTCACAGAAACATGGTACACACAGAACCATGACTGGGACGTAAACATACCAGGATACAATATCTACAGGAGGGACAGGGAGGGTAAAAGAGGAGGAGGATTAGCTCCCTACCTAAGGAAGGGAATCAAAGCAACAGAACAAAAGGGTAAACAGGGAGGAGAAGAAGCACTGTGGGTCAATTTGGAGACAGGCAATGGCATCACAATCTGCACAGGGGTTGTATACAGACCCCCCCCCCCTCTCAGGGGGATGAAATGGACAAGGAAATGATAGAAAGTATACTTAGAATGGCAGAAAATGGGAGATATTGCTGATGGGGATCTGAATATGCCAGATGTTAACTAGAGTGCAGTTGCAGCAGCCACTTCTAAGAGTGGGGTTATTCTAGATACTGTACAGGGGGCATGCCTTAGACAATTAGTTTTGGAACCCACTCGAGAGGGAGCAATCTTAGACCTGGTTCTCTCAAATGGAGATGAAGAGAGGATCACAGATGTAGAAGTGGGTAGCCATCTAGGAACTAGCGACCATCGAACAGTATGGTTCCACAAATACTAAACACAGCAGTAGAGTCAAGCCATGTACAAAGGCAAAGTACTGGACTTTAGGAGGCTGACTTTACAAAATAGGTGAGTGCCTAAGGAATGCACTAGCAAATGGGCAGGAAGGAGGTGGAAGAACAATGGGGAATAATCAAAACTGCCATCACAGAGGCAACAAGCTTTTGTGTGAAGCAAATAAACAAAACAAAACGATGTAAGAAACCACTATGGTTCTCAAAGGAGGTGGCAGGGAAGGTTGAGAGAAAAGAAAGCATTCAGGAAGTACAAGAATCACAGAAGGAGCAGGACAGAAATTGTATCAGTTAAGCAAAAAGGAAGCTGGGAAGGCAGTCAGAACTGCAAAGGTGCAAACTGAGGAAAAAGATAGCCAACTCAGTTAGAAGGGGATAAAACCTTTATAGGTACATCAGGAGCAAAGGAAGACCAAGGAGGGATAGTGAGGTTTAATAAAGGGAGGCGGGTGGATTTGTGACTGTGAAAAGGAAGAGATGCTAAACAAATATTTTTGCTCAGTATTCACAAATGAAGAGGGGGAGGTGCCTCAACCAAACAATAGAAACACTCTGGATACAGAGGTTGATACCAGCCCATTTACAGAAGAAAGGGTTCTGAAAGAACTCTTAAAACTGAAAGTGGACAAGACAATGGGGCCTGATGGGATTCATCCAATAATTCTAAAAGAACTAAGGGTAGAACTAGAGACACCACTGACTACTCTCTTTAACAAATCATTGGAGGAGGGGGTGGTACCTGAGGACTGGAGTAGGGCAGATGTGATTCCACTTCACAAAAGTGGGAGCAGGGCAGAAGCAGGAAACTACAGACCTGTTAGTTTAACCTCAGTGATAGGGAAAATGATGGAATCACTTCTGAAGGAAAGAATTGTCAAGTACCTAGAGGCCAGAGGGGCACAGGACCCAACGCAGCATGGATTCAGAGCGGAAAGGTCATGTCAGATGAATCTAATAGATTTTTTTGACTGAGTGGCCAAAGTAGTTGATCAGGGAGAGGCTGTGGACATGGCCTACCTAGACTTTAGCAAAGCATTTGACACAGTCTGACGCAAAAGATTAATAGTCAAATTAACCAGCCTGGGAGTGGGTCCCAAGATGGTAGCCTGGGTAAAGAATTGGCTGGAGAACAGGACACAAGGGGAATAGTAAATGGAGTCCACTCTGAAGAAAGGGGGGTTACTAGTGGGGTACCCCAGAGTTCAGTATTAGGACCGGTCCTCTTCAATGTCTTTATAAGTGACATTGCAGAGGGACTGGAAGGAAAAGTATGTCTCTTTGCAGACGACACAAAGATCTGTAACAGAGTTGATACACAAGGTGGGGTGGAAAGGATGAGAATGGACTTGGCAAGGTTGGAGGAATGGACAGATGTATGGCAGCTTAGGTTCAATGCTAAGAGGTGCAAGGTATTGCACCTAGGAAACAAAAATCCAGGGGAAGAGTACACAATGGGGGGGTGAGATAATAACAACAACAAAAATGGAAAGGGACCTGGGGGTAGTCATATCAGATGACCTAAAGGTGGGCAAGCAATGTGAGAGGGCAGTAAGGAAGGCTGGGGGGATACTGGGATGTATAGGGAGAGGCATCACCAGTAGAAAACAGGAAGTTGTTATCCCTCTGTACAGACAGCTGGTGAGACCCCATCTGGAGTACTGCGTGCAGTTCTGGTGACCCAATCTCTGCAAAGACATAGGCAGGATGGAGGCAGTCCAGAGGAGAGCAGCTAAAATGGTGCAGGGTCTGCACTGGCAGACATATGAAGAGAGACTTAAGGAGCTTAATATGTATAGCCTCGAGGAAAGGAGGGAGAGGGGGGACATGATAGAAACTTTCAAGTACCTGAAGGGAATCAACAAAGTCCAAGAAGGTAGCATCTTTCAGAAAAAGAGGTGCGGAAGAACAAGGGGCAAATTTGAAGATGGGGGGCGGCTCAGAGGTAATGTAAGGAAATATTTTTTCACAGAGAGGGTTGTGGATGTATGGAACAGCCTTCCGGAGGCGGTTGTGGAGTCAAAAACAGTGGTGGAATTCAAGCATGCATGGGACCATCATAAGGCAATTCTAGGGGGTGGGGGTAGGAAGAAGTAGGCTGTTGGTTAACTAGGATCTGCAGTTTATCCATTAGGTAGGGAAATGGGCAGACTAGGTGGGCCAAGCGGTCCTTATCTGCCATCAAATTTTATGTTTCTATGTTTCTATGACCAGGCCGGACTGGATCCAGGGGAATGTGATCTCTGGGGGCTACTGAGGGTCCTGCATGAAAGCCCACCAAGAGATAAAAAGAACATTGTAATCCACCGGCGGAGGGTAGTTGTAGACCGGGGTAGGCCAGAGCTGGGTAAGGCAAAGGTGGCATCAGTCTGTGTGGAGCTGGCACTGGGCACCCCGGCAGGCACAAGCTGCAGGTCCAGCGTCAGGCCCGCTGGTTGTGGCTGAGGCAGAACAGGTGCCAGTCCAGTGGGCACCAGCCGAGGAAGCCTAGGAGGAGTATACACTGTTGTCAGGAGAGGAGAGACCAGTTTATGGGGGTACAGAGACTTAAGACAGTCCAGTAGTCTGTGAGCTTGCAGTACAAGGAGGGTGTGCTCACAACGGGAAGCTATCCTGACCTCAGACAACACACCAAACAGATGAGTGAACTCCACAGTGTGACCAGACAGAGCACAAATGTGCTACTGTTTGAGTATAGTATTCAAAGTATATAGCACTGCCTTAGTTACCAAATGAGTGTCCCAGTGTGCCAATGTTCCAAGTGAAAACAAGTCACTGCAGTTTGAAAATTCAAATGCAGTAGTTTATTCCAAACATGGATCATCAAACAGCAAAGCAGGAACAGTGAGTGTGGAGCCAACCTCTACCTCACCTCTTTGGTGTGTTGGGTACAGAGACCTCCCTAGTGAAGGCTGAGGTGAGACTGGACTTTGGGAGACACCAGTAGCCTGCAACAGGCATGGCCTGGAAGGACTGGTGGTGCCCTCCATAAAGGGGACTGACGCAGACAGTGCCTTGGCCTGGGGGAGCAGTGGCAGAAAAGCCAGCACCCATTGTACCACCACCTGCCGAGCCTCCTGGCTAAGAGCCCATGGAAGTCAGGGGCCTGAGCATCAAGGGCAGGGAAGAAGGAGACTGAGTCCCCTGCCATGAAGAGCTGCCATCTGCTATGGAGATAAGGGCAGGTAGCAGGGACAGCAATAGACCTGCTGGAATAAGGGCTGATGGGGCTGAGGAGGCCAGCTTCCCATGGGAGAAGACCCAGATGCAGTCAACAGTTTGTGAGGCAACCATGAGCAAGAAGCAGGGGCCCAGTCCTTGTCTGGATGTTTGTGCTTACCGCTGAACTTTTCTCAGGACTGGGAGGAAGAAGAAGCCCCAGAGGACTCAGCTGGTGAAGCCAAAGAGCTCATGACCTGCAGCTCCTATTCCATTGCAATGAGCTTCTGCCTGATGAAATGGCCCTCCAGAATTTTCAGGCAATGTCTCTGTGTGACCTGGTTAAATTTCTGGCAGATCTGGCAGGATTCAGTGTTGTGGCAGGGCATAGGCACAGGATGCAATCAAAATGTCCATCCTTTTCTGGAATCTGTTTGCCACAGGCACACTTCGTGGAACAGTCAGAAGATGAGGCAGGTTAAGAAGACAAACCTGAATCTGGTATCACTGAAAGCTCAATGTCACCACTAAAGAAAAAAGGAAAATTAAAAAAGCACGGAAAGTGTGGGAACTGGTGACAGATTGTAGCTGCGGCGGTTTCAGTGGTCTGACGTGCATGGATCAACAGTGGGAAGGAACTGAGGAAGGTATGGAGGACCACCTGCCTTTATATGATAGGCTGATGTCAATGGGATGAAGTCAGCAGTGGGCAGTCCTCCATGGTACACTGCTAGCTAGAAAGTTTCCGTGTGGTCCTGGCACCTGACAGCTTAGTTCTACCAGTGTTGGACTGCTGCAGGAGCTTCCCTTGAAGTAAGATCACTAGTACCAGCATGGATCAGTTGGTAGTATATCTACCTCTGGGCTAGAAGATTGTTGGTTCTTGTCCCACTCTGGGAGTGGGCTCATACCATAAATGCTGGCAGCTGAGTGCATTACTAGGGGGGTGCTGTCCTGTTGGGGTGTGCCTTCCTTCAGATGAGATGTTAAACTGAGGTCCCATCTGTCCATCTCTGGTACTATCCTGGTGGGTGTCCAGGTGGAAGTGAAAGAATGTAAGGTACTTTTCACAAGAGTAGTGGTATTTTTTTATTGAAAAAATTATAAGAAATGAAAGAACATCCACTTACACAGTAACAAATGTCATATTCCAAACTCACAGATAAAGACTTATAAACTTTCAAAGCCACATAGATCCAATCAAACCAGACCACTCCTTGTGTGCATTTTTTAAACAAAGCAACACAAATAAGGACAGAAAAAAGAACAGGTATATAAAGTGCAATTACCCCATTCTTGTCTCAAAATGCATTCAGAGTTCCTTCAATTTTCTCTTACTGAATTTCTTACTGTCTTATACGCACCTTCTGCAGTTTACATCGAATGTTCTTTATCAAGTCAGCCTGTAGGTGGTGTTGCTGTTAGAGTACCAATCTACATCTGTATTGCCATAATAGATGTTTGATCACCACGAAAATCACCCATAATGTACATTTGTTAAATTTTGACCACCCCCCCTTGTATACTTCCAGTACATGGACAACATAGGAAATTGAGCGGAACTCTGATAGCTATTGCAAAATGTTGCCAAAATGCTTTTGCATAAGGAAATTATGAAAGCAGGTGAGACTTGAGTTTCTTTATTTCAATTAAGTATTCTTTATTGAGTATTTATCAACAAATCCTCAACATACCAACCATAATTGTTTCAACAGAGAAAAGTGTTATAACATGAAGGTACAGAACAAGAAAAAGAAAATAACAAAGAACAACCATTATGTTCTGAACGGTAACATTTGGTAAATGTACACAGTTATACCAAACAAAGAAAAACAACAAATATCCCTATGAAACCCTCCTACCCCCACCACTCCAGTGCAACCCCCAGCCTCCCCAAAGAGCACAGCAGAGGGAGCAATTATATTAGAGAAGCAGAAGAAAGGATAGATGGGATAGCATAAAGGGGGAGAAGGGGGACCCAAGTCTCCAGCTCCCCCTACATCATAAAGGGAGCCAATCACCTGGTAGAACCAGCCCTCAACACTTAAGGAGGTTGTGCTACAGGAAGAAGAGCTAGCAGAGGACCCCATCAGTTCATAAAGCCCTCCTGACGGGCCTGCCTTCGGGGCAATATGTTTCTCCATTCCAGGACTTGGAGTATCTCCGAGTGCCATTCTCTAAAAAGGGGACGTAAATTGTCAAGCCAGTGTCAGACGATAATTAATTTAGCTACATTTGATATTAAGAACATGAATGCCTTGCAGCAATCCAGCATGTCTGCTGGGAAAAGGCCCACCAAGCAAATCTGTGGGGTGAAATAGGAAGTTAAGTCCAGAAGCAGATCCAGGGAATCCTGTATTGCTTGCCAGAAAGGAGCTACCATTACACAGTCCCAAAGAATGTGTTTCAAGGTCCCTTCAGAAATGCCACATCTAAGACATTTTGGAGACGAGGCCCTACACATTCTAAAAAGCCTAAAGGGAGAGAAATATAAATTGTGTAGTATGCGGAATTGCAAGAAGCAAAGGCAATCTTGTTGAATATACTTACACAAACGCTGCCAAATGCGATGCCATGCACTCAGCTCCAAGTCTAGCCCCAGCTCGTGTTGCCAATAATAACAAATCCCCTTGGGGCTTCTTGGGTCATATTGTTGCAAAATGTCATAAAATTTGGATATGGAATGCGGCAGGACTGCGGTGGCAATGAGCGTATGTAACAAGGGGTTAGTGATTGCAGCACATGGTTGTGGCCCCAAGAAGAAAATAACGCACTAGCTAGCTGTAGGTGATTAAAAGAATGGTAGGTGGGAATGCCATAGTGAGTCTGGACAGCACCAGCTGGAATAAGCCTACCCGCTACAAGCATGGAGGCCACCGAGGCCATTTTGAAGAAATTGAGCCAAAAGCTAAAGGGAATTGGATGATTCACTATACGAAAATGCAAGTTTCCAAGGATTGATTGAGCCACGTCCTTATAGGGGTCAAAGACTAAATGGAAGTAGATCTGTCGAAGGACTTTAAGCGACCAGAATATAGGAGAGGTCCGAAGTGGCATTGGAAGCTCTGGGGGTTTGGCTAAGAGAAGACTGTCCATAGTGAAGCCATGTAAGTGACAAAGCCGCTGTTCTAAAGAAAGCCATAGAGGGCGGTAAAAACCATGTGTGGTAGTAGGGGTGGTGGAGCTCCAGCTGAAAAGTTTGCTGCAGTGAATAGCACAGTAGTATAAAAAAAGTTAGGCACACATAAACCCCCAGGCTCTTTCCAAACAGTGAGCTCGTAATAAGCCCTCTGAACGGCCTTCCCATTCCAAAGAAAGTCAGATAAACAACTCTGCAAATGCATGAACCAAATTTTAGGAAGATAGGGAGCAACCATATTCAAAGGGTAAAGGATCTGGGAGAGAATATTCATTTTTAATACATTCACACGGCCCCATAGATGAGAGGGAGAGATGTCCATCTCTGGAGATCCACCCTGACTTCCTGACAGATAGAGGAAAGGTTAAGCTTAACCATCCTGGTAATAGATCTGGAGAATTGAATCCCTAAATAGGTAAGGCCCTTAGGTTCCCAGGCTAATCCCATGTCATCTATCCACTGTTGTAACACATGGACATTCAGTGGCATAGCCTTGGATTTTTCCAGGTTAAGTTTATATTGCGTGACCAGGTCAAATTTGTCTAGTTCCTCAAAGTCAGCCTGAATGGATGCCTGGGGATCCTGTATATACAGGACAAGATCATCTGCATAGGTGGAGATTTTATAACCTTCTCCACCTGTCTGGATGCCCTGGATAGAGACTTGAGTTTCTAACATCCCACTGCATGTGTCTCTAGGGCAGTACCTTTCAGTGAGATATTTATGCACGTGTGAGTTGCAAACACTCAGCCTACCATGGCTCCTTAACCAAATGGTGCCCCACATATGGACTGGAATTCTCAGTTCTAACAACTGATGCAGGGTCTCATTCGCAGTGTAAGGGAACACACGTGGAAATTCCAGTGATTCTGTGAAATGCCTTTGAATACTCTCCGAAAGCAGCTGTTTCTGAGTAGAGGAGCGAAACAGATCAGGGATCAATTTCCATAATTTAATTTTCCTTAAGGTTGCCAAAATATAAGATGGAATATGTTGTGCTCTGCTGTCAGAGGGAACAACTCATTCACTTCTTTCCCATCTGGCATAACATGGCACAATGCATTCCTGTATTTGTGTAACACCCTGTGATTTTATAGTAGCAAACAAATAAGAAATGTTATTCTGAAAAATAGAGAAAAAATAAACACTATGGCCCAGATATTCAAACTGCACCATAAAAGTGCACAACAGCAGGAGCAAGTGCAAGTCCACTGCGCCCAAGTGCAATAAGCGCGATATTCAAACACTGGGCAGGTCAAGATGCGCCTGCGGCACGTGACTGAATATCGCACCAACTGCACCATAGTGCAACCAGGGATGTGCAGTGGCGCAGTTCAGATGTGCAACAGCACAACCAGGGATGCACAGGGACAGGATGCACAGGCGGACCACCCATGCTAGAGATGGGCAGAGGAGTACATCAGCCCCCACACCCCATGCACTGCACAACCGGGGGAGAGCTGGAATAACCACCGGCCCATGGATACCAGCAACAAACTCACAGCCGGGGCATGGTGTACCAGCACACCCCCTGGCAAGCTGTGACCGGTACACAAGGAGGTCAAGCCACCCCTTACCACACCATCCCACCAATGCAAAGCATACCCTGCACCATGATCCCCAGACACCCTGCCCAGGAGCAGTGCCCACCAGTGCAGGACACCCCACGCATGCCACCACCCCCACTGTGACAATGCAACTCTGTGCACCACAGAACCATGCAAGGCAGCCCCACCATGAGCACCCTTCAGTGGGTGGCAGCAGACAGTGATGCAATGACTGCATACACAGTGCCGCCACACATGTCCCCCCCGAGGTACCGTTGAGAGACTGACCATGTGTCGGCACACGAGGTACCCCACACGTGACAGGGCATGCCCAGGACCCCACCGCCAGTGGCACAGCACCCTGAACACCCTCCCAAGGACACACTCCAACTGAGCACTGGCCACAACAGCCAGTGCAGACACCCACAGTGGTGCATGGAAGCATGCGCCACACAGGATGCAACATAGTGCATGGACAAACACCCACCCATACCCAAGGGCACACCAACACAGGGACACAGTAGCCAGTCAACCAAGCCACTGGCGTGTGGCCACAGCAGCCGTGTACCCGCGGCCAGTATCCCTCCATGGCACAGGTGTGCCAGCCACCCTGCGTAGGCACCATGAAGCTGTACGCCATCAGCATGTGGCCAGAGCACAAGTGACAGACAGTGGAGCACATCCCCTGCAATAGACACAAGTGACAGCATGGAGGTAGGACAACAACAGTGCCACCCGAGGCAGACATGCACCATACTGGTGACAGAAGGCAACCCGGCGTTGTGCTGGGTACAGTGGCTGTCCAGCATGGACAGCCACCACTGACATGCCAGCAGACCATGCAGTTCATAGACATGCAAGGGTGTCAGCTGTGCAGGCCATGGACGGTCTGACAGGGGTGCCATGGACACAGTGCATGCACTGTGGACCACTGCACACAGTCATCCAGTGCAGAGGGAACAACACACAAAACACAGACAGTGACTGATAGCTATGCCCACACCATAGGTGCTTCCCCTATGGACACACACACACGCCCATGCCTGCACCACACCTGCCACCATGCACACCACTGCAGCTGAGCACCTGTAGCCCACTGCAAATCAGAGACCACCCCAGTAGGCATAACAAAACAAATGTATATTTCTCAAAGGTACAAAACAACTGTTTACAGCTATTTACATATGGGGGGGTGAGGGCCCAAACCAGGTGGGGGTGGGTAAGGGGCAGGGGTGAACAAATGGGAGAGGGAAGAAGGGGTGTGAGGGTGGGTCCAGGGGGGTAGGGTGTATCGTGGGGCATGGAGGTCTTAGCAGCCGCCCCGCTCCCTGCTCCTGTGGCGCCTCCTGCTTCTCTGCCTCCAGACACTGTGCTGGTCCAACCTCTGCAGTACCTCCAATGATGCCCTCGCAAGCTGGAGTAGCTCCTGCATGGCCCTCTCCAGCCTCATCATCCGCCGTCCACCTAGGACAAGGGAGCAGAGTCAATAAGTGTGATCATCCATCCCCTTGCAGCCTACCCATTGTGCATGGCATACAGCCATGGGACATGCCCCTGTGATGGTGTGCAACCACCCACAGTGATCGTGTCCACATGACCTGCCTACTAGGTGCACACAGCCATGCAGACTGCTGCACACACCCACCGCCCAAGTCCGGCACAGCACCACCTTGACTGTACAGTGACATGGCTATGCGGTGCGAAAGCAGTGGCACAGCCATGTACTCAGTGCACGCATGGATCACCAGCGATGCACACCCACACATGCAGTGCCACTGGACAGTGCTGACTGTACTGTGTGGCGTTCACGTCACTGTTGTCAATGGATGGTGGCCATGCCCCGCCGCCTGTCCTGAAACACAGCATGCATAGAATATCCTGGAAGAAAGGCACTCACCATCATGGGCCTGATCCTGGTGCTGTAGTCCCCTTCCACCGTCTTCCTATGGCTGTTGAACATCTTCCACCACCCACGCCTCGGTGTCAGTCCAGTCTGGCTCGGTGCCGCTCATCAGGGCCTAGGGTGCATAAATGGAGAGGGGATTATCAGTATCAAAGACCCCCCACCCCCGGGTGTGTGCGATCCCGCTCAGCCCAGCCATGCCGCAACCCCCCCCAACATCACCTCCACCACCAACACCACTGCCCACACTGGATGGCCCACCCCCCCATGTGGTGGACACATGCCCACCGTGATACCCATACTGATGCAACCAGTGTATGGTTGGGGCACCTACCTGGTCATGGCACTGCACCTCTCCTGGCACATGCCCACAGGTGGGCAAGCCTGTCTGGGTCCCTGCACTGAAGTCCCCATATCAGTGGCGATACTGCTCAGCCATGCACCCAATTCCTGTGGCTTCCTCCAGAGCCACCGCCACCTCCTCCCATACTGCACTCCTGGCCCTGTCCAGGGGTGCATCTCCAAAAAGTGCCTCAGCATGGGGCTCTACTATGGCCACCAAATTGGCCAGCTCCACCTGGCTCCAAACAGCAGCCCTCCTTCTTGCCATCTCTAAAGCTGGTTGGAGTCAAAATGGTGCTCGATGGCGTGGTCCACCACGTTAGATGCTGCGGTACAGCGCTGCCATTCCCTATCACGCTGTCACCCGAACTGGCGTAATGCTAGTGCACACCATGTGGGCGCATGGTGCCTAGGGGGCAAAGGTCAGGCACAGGGTCAAGGGTCTCTCGCGCACGGACCGCCACAGCGTGATTGGTACTCACTGCATGTAGCGTGATTGGGTGCCTGTGTGAGACACCCTGTAGTGCCTACCAAGCTGTGGCTCCATGGTGCCTATGACGCCCCAGTGCAAGAGCGCCATACATGTGAACAGCGTAGTAGCGCCACTGGTACAATGGTGGCCGTGCCCTGCACTGCCTCCCATTCACAGCACGTCAGCAGCACAGCAGTCGTTAGAGTCAGCACCCCGGGCATGCACCATTCAGTGTCCACTGCGCATGTCACAGAACTGCGCCTTTGCCTGAGCATGTGCAACACAATTGCGCAAGGCGCAACATCGCGATATTCAGCTGGCATATGAAAATCAGCTCATCAGCGATTCAATGGCACAGATACTGCATTAGCATCCACTTCAAATTGCGCCTCACCTCATTTGCATGTGTTGCACTATATAAATGCGACATTGGGCTGCAGAGGCCATAGTCTGGTATTGCAGTCTATTGTGGTGAGTTGCATGCTGTTTGGGAGTGTGGACTGTGATGTGTGGGAGATGCATGGGACTGCACAGTCAGAGGTAACACCTGTCATTCCCACAGGATCAATGATGAGCGATCGTGAGGTGGAGGAGGAGGAACAGAGACGTGGGAGGAAGAGGAGGCCAAACTTCACCAAGGCAGAAACAGATGGCCTGTTTGAGGCCTACCTTGACCAGGAGCCGCTGCTCAGCGGACAGCGGGGAACACCACAGGCCCTTGCTGCTGCATGGGGAGCGGTGGCACGTGCCATCAACCAGCATGGCAGCCACCAGCGGTCCTTGCAGGAGTGAAAGAAGAAGGTGGGAATGGACAGGAGGAGGATGAAGGATAAGGTGGCTGCCATCAGGGCAGCACGGGCTGTGACCGGTGGGGGACAGCCGGCCATGCAATGCCTGACCCCACAGGAAGAGCAGGTTGCTGGCAGCATGCGTCGTTGTGCCATCGAGGGTGTTCCAGGTGGTGGATTCCAGATGGGTGGTAGCCCGTCACTGCATGGTAGGTCCTGATCTGTCACTGTGGGGGGGGGATGCCACAGGGTAGGGCAGATACATTAATACTACTATGTTCCCTTACAGCTCCTGAGAGTCTACATGGGTCAGCGGTGGTGGGTTCATCCACTGAGGGCGATACCCTGGACACAGAGAAGGGCCCATCCACCTCCTCAGGTGTCCAAGGGTCAGGACGACAGTGGGCCCACCTGGCTGTCCGGACTGATGTTGGCGAAGCAGGTGCGGAGGAGGCCCTGCCCATGTGCCAGTGTGCCAGCATCCATTGATGCCAGCATGCTGAGATTTGGACTGGTGCTGGATCCGTCACTGATGATGATGATGGAGCTCACATCATGGACAGTGATACATGTGGGCTGCAGGATGGCGGCACAGCAGGTTACAGCATGGGCATAGCCTTGGGTGGTGCCGCCATGGAGGCCTGCATGACATCACAGTCCCAGCCTGTGCCTGTCTGCACCATTGGGCAGCAGTGGTGTGTGTCCAGGACAGTGGGGCTGTTGCAGCCGCTGCGGCGGCACCTTTGAACCCTGGAGAGCGGCAGCCGGGGGGGCAGTGTCAGCAGTCGGCCAATGGCCATGGGGGGACAGTGTCGGGGGCGGCGTCAGTGCACCACCTCTGGACATGCCCAGGCATGACCCTGGTGTGCAGCGCCCAGCCTCAAGGGGTGCTGCTCATCATGGCCGCGAACACCGTGAGGGACAGCATGCCGATCAGGCGGATGACCTCTTAGATGAGCACACCCGCATACTCCATGATTCAGTGGATCAGCATTTGTGGCTTGTGACAGCGGTGGATGCACTCAGTGCGGTCCTGTGCCAGGCAGGGGAGCAGTGCAGCAGGGACACCGGTCTGCTCCTGGCAGGGATGGACCGGCTGCGGGAGGATGTGACCACTGCCATAGACAGGCAGACACAGGCAATCACAGCTGTCATGGCCACAATGGGCACACAGTTATTTGCCCGTGCGTTGCAAACGCCACGCAGTGCAATGTCCACCCCCGTTCTCGGTGTCATGTGACACCCTCCTTGTCGACACTGAGTTCAGCTGTGGGCATCCCAAGCACGTCTGGCACAGGCATGTTCGGTGAGCTGCAGACCTCTGCTCGAGAATGGTTGTGTTCACGCAGCGGAACCCCTGGGGGACCATCTGTGCCACCCGATGAGGCCATTGGTCAGCCTGTCACTGCTGGTGAGTCTCGGCGGGGCTGCCTATGCATCTGTGGTGGCCGAGGCACTGTGCCGCATGACTGACTTGTCTTCCACCATGGCTACTGTCTGACGCTGCCCTGTGTGCAGTGTGTTGCTCAACGTGCAATGCACGGGTGGGGTACCAGGCCCTGCACACACACACACACACACACACACGTTCCATCTGCACACCCTTCTGGCTGCTGGCCACTGTGGCATGTGCATGATGATGCCTGCGTTGCGCTGTCCACCACTGTGCAATGGTGCCCAGCGTCTGACACATGCACAATGACAGACACTGGGCTCGGTGGTCTGTGGACATGTGTGTGGCTAGGGGTGGCGGTTGGGGTCGGCGTACCTCCTACCCTTTGTGCATGTCTTGTGGGGGGGGTGTGACCGCGTGCCGTGTTAGACCTTGCCCATCCCAGATGGCATGTGCGGTTCCATACTCAGCTAATTCCCTTTACGACATGCACCCCTGGGGTTTGTCCATGCATGTTTGTAGGTTGTGCCCTTGCCATTGGTGGTTGCACATGGCCCCATGACTTACCTGAGTTGGTTGAAGTGCTCTTCTGTGATGGTGTCCCAGTGCAGCTGCACCATCTGGATCAGTCGGGGGTCCCTTTGACCAAGGGGGGCTGCCCATCACCATCTGCATCCTCATCGCCCCCATCACTGTCCGCCTCTTCGACCTGTACAGCTATCCCATAGTCGTTGGCCATGTTGTGCAGGATGCAACAGGCCAGGAATAGCCCACAGGCCTTTGAGGGGCTGTACTGTAGGGCACCACCAGACGTGTCCAGGCAACGGAAACGTGCCTTCAGCATCCTGAACACCGGCTCTATGACATGGTGTGTGGTGGCGTGTGCCTCATTGTAGCGTTGCTGCGCGATGGGGTCAGACGCCCGGTATGTGTGAGCAGCCAGGGGACGGGGTGGGTATCCACTGTCACCTGTGTGTAGAGGGTGAACATTAGTTTGGTGATCAGCATCGCCCTGCCATGGACCGTCTAGGCCAGTACCCATGACACCTCTGACTATGCCCCTCCCAAGATCCATGTCTTTCTTTGTGATTTGCATACTCACCCACTAGGTGGCCAGTGGGGATGTTCCCACTCTTGAACCTGTGGCACAGTGCAGACTGGTGCCAGATGAAGGCATCATGTGCTCCCCCAGGGTGCGTGGCCCAAACATTGGTTATGCACCCCCTAGCATCACACACCACCTGGCAGTTGATGCTTGCATAGCCCTTCCGATTTATGTATGCTGCACCTTCGGGGCCAGGTGGCGTGCGGATGGCCACATGGGTGCAGTGAGTGGACCCGAGCACACCAGGCATACGTGCTACCCAGTGGAACTCTTGTATGTGTGTTGTGTGCTCCACCGGTGTGCTGGGGAAATGGATGTACTCTGCAGCATGTGGCAGCAGTGCACTGAGGAATTGTGTGAGTAGGCGTGATGCAGCTGACTGGGTTATGCCTGTTGTGTCCCCTGTTGGTCTCTGGAAGGTACCCGTGGCGAGCAGGCACATGACAGCTGTCACGTTTGTCTCCACTGACAGAGCATGGCTCCATCGTGTGCGTGCCTGCATCACATCACTGCAGAGCTCACAGAGCCGCCTCAGGATCACCTGGTTCAGGCGGTACCACCCCACTATCTCGGTGTCACTGTACAGCGTGAAGCTGGTGTGGGCTCGGTACTGCCTGTTGGGGGAATACCACCGACGGGCCCTTCCATGGCAACCCCCCCTGCTGCCTGCCTTCTCACACCCCTCACTACTGCCTCCATCTGAATGGTGGCACTGGCCATGTCCTTGGCTTGTGTTACCCCCCCAGCAGCTGTATTCCCATTCCCCCCACTGTCCTTTCTGCTACTCCCCCGCACCGGGAACACCTCTCAGAATTGGATGTCCTGCCCACTGTCAGTGCCCTCAGTCCAATGTGGCATTTCCCCTTTCCTCCTGCACAGTGGCACAGGCTCCTCACTTCTTCCCTGTTCCTGGTAGTTTCTAGGTGCTCTGTCCTGCTCCTGCCCTGTTCTGCTCACTGCTACTGTGTGCCTGGTTGCTGTCAGCTCGCTCCCAAATCTGGCTTTCCTGTAGCGTTCTTGCCCCTCTCTCTTGTTCCTTTTTATTTTGGATCATTTCTGCTATCGCGCAACTTCCGTTTGCTCCCCTATTGCGCATGGCACATGCTGTTGAATATCGCACTGTGCCATTTACCTAGATGCTCGGTCACAGTGTGTTAAAATCAATGGGACACTCTCCGATACCTGTCCCATACACTCAGGGGTTCCCCAAGGCTCCATCCTGGGCCCCCTCCTCTTCTCACTCTATCTGAACACCCTGCTCAGTGCTTGCTCTGGCAAAATGCTTCTGTATGCTGACAATGCTGTCATTTTTGCCACCCACCACAATCCCATCTCCCTTCAGGATTCCCTACAACAGTCCTTCAATGAGGCAGATGCCTGGTTTAAGGAGCACAGACTTATCATTAATCTTAAAAAAACCAAAGCTATGCTTTTTGCCCACCCCCAAAACAAAGCTAGCAACCACCCACTCCATATTCTTCCTAGTACCAAACAACCTCTGGAACAAGTCTGCTCCTACAAATACCTCGGGATTACCTTCGACTCAGCCCTCACATTCCACGACCACATTGATGTTCTTGCATCCGCCACCAACATATGGCTTGGCATCCTTTTCCACCATAGAAACTGCCTCCTGCCAAATGCTGTCCGGCTTGCTGTTACATCCTCAGTACTGTCCCTTGTAGACTATGGCTTACCAGTCTATGGTGCTGCCGACACGACTGCCCTCAAAAAAATTCACATAACCCTAAATAAGGCTTGCAGACTGATTACTGGTGCCCCCAGGCTCACACACACCTGTCAACTGTATAACGATGCTAAACTCCTGACCCTAGATGAATGGCTTCACTATCATACCTGCCTCCTCACTAAAAAAACCCTACTCGGGCTCTCCCCTCCAAGGGTGACTGCATCCATCCACCGGATCCCACCTACAATTGCAACATGGTCCTCCAACAAGACCGCTCTACTGGTCCCCAGATCAAGAACCACTCATGGTCAGAGGTCCTTCTGCTACAGATCCCCATTCTGGTTTAACTCTCTCCCTGCCACCATCTCCAATGCCACCACAATCTCCAAATTCAAAACCACCCTTCGAAGCCAACTTCTCAACACTCGTAGCTGCTCCTGTCTCTGAATGAGGCCCAACCTCGACCTCTCCACTCATGACAATGCCCTCCGGGTGACTCTCCACCTAGTCCACCCCTCCACCCCTTCCCAGCACACCATACCTAAGTATAACCTGACAAGTGCCTGCTGTCTTATGGTGAGGCCAGTTGATTGCTCAACATATGAAACCAATTGTGTAAGACCTATTTCAATTACCTGTACCCTGTAACTCAAATGTATGTTGTTTGACCACAGTGTGATGTGGCACCTCTAATGAATGCCTATTTGTAGAAAACCTGTACTATATGTAGCCACAGGAGGGTGGCATAGGACCCACAGGGGAAGGAAATAACTCCTGGTGGGGGACTCAATCATTGGGGGGTAGAAATGGGGAGGAAGGGAGAGGGAGGTAAGATGCCTGCCTGGCGCCATGGCTTGGAGGGACAGGAAGCGAATCCTCAGGATCGTGGGAGCAGCTGCATGAGGGAGGGAGCTGGATGTTATTGTCCACCTAGGGACAAATGACCTGGCTAGGAATGGGATCAGGGTAGTTCAAGATGAGTTTGTAGAGTTGGGGAGGGGCCTTAGACAAGTAGCGCATACAGTAACCTTCTCGGAGGTGCTGCCTGTCTATGGCAAGGGTGATGCTAGGGTACTCCTCACCAGGGAATTCAATGAATGATTGAAAAATTGGTGTGGAGCTCAGAGCTTTGGCTTCACTGGGGACTGGGGAGCCACCTGGAGGGATGCAGACCTATACTGGCATGATGGTCTGCATCTGTCCAGGGGGTAACCAGGATCCTAGGTGAGAGGTTTAAATGCTTCATTGGCAAGCATTTAAACTAGCCAAGGGGGGAGGCACTGAAAAGGAGCAGGAAAAATCCCAGCCTCCCCCCACAAACAACAGTAACTAGTGAGGGTAAACACCAAGGTAGAGAAGTCATTAGGGAGCAGGCCAGAGTAAATGTAAAAAAGGCAAAGGCAGTAAGGACAGGAATGGGCTAAAAGGGGTAAGGTCATCAAAAGTGGAGGTGATAGTACCAATGCCCGTAGTCTGTGTAACAAGCTCCCTGAACTAGTGGCCTTGATGGAAGAGGGTTGCCTGGATATTGTGCAGATCACAGAAACATGGTACACAGAGAACCATGACTGGGATGTCAACATACCAGGATACACAATCTACAGGAGGGGCAGGGAGGGTAAAGAGGAGGAGGAGTAGCTCTTTATGTAAAGGAAGGGATCAAAGCAACAGAACTAAAGAGTAAACAGGAGCAGATGAGACACTCTTGAGTCACCTTGGAGACAGAAATGGCACCGACAATCCTCATGGGGTTGTATACAGACCCCATCTCAGGGAGGGAATGGATAAGGAAATGATAGAAGGCTTCCTTAGAATGGCAGAAAAAGGGGAGATATTGTTGATGGGGGACCTGAATATGCCAGATGTTAACTGGAGCACCTTTGCTGCAGGCACATCCAAGAGCAGGGTCATTCTTGATGCCCTACAGGGGGCATGCCTCAGACAGCTAGTACTGGAACCCACTCAGGAGGGAGCAATCTTAGACCTGGTACTCTCAAATGGGGACGGAGAAAGGAACTCAGATTTAGAAGTGGGTAGCCATCTGGGAACAAACGACCACCAAACAGTGTGGTTCACGATAAACACAGCCATACAATCAAGCCATACAAAAGCAAGAGTATTGGACTTCAGGAGGGCTGACTTTGAGAAAATGAGAGAGTGTCTCAGAAAAGCACTAGCAAACAGGCAAGAAGGAGGGGTGGAGGAACAATGGAGTGTAATCAAAACAGCCATCACAGAGGCAACAAGCCTTTGTGTAAAGCAAGTCAACAAAACACAACGAAGGAAAAAAACGCTATGGTTCTCAAAAGAGGTGGCAGGGAAGGTTAAGGAGAAAAGGATAGCATTCAGGAAATATAAGGAAACACAGAAGGAGAAGGACAGAGAACTTTATCAGTTAAAGCAGAAAGAGGCTAGGAAGGCAGTCAGAATAGCAAAGGCCCAAACCGAGGAAAGGATAGTCAACTCTGTTAAGAAAGGGGATAAGACCTTTTATAGGTACATTAGGGAGTGAAGAAAGACCAAAGGAGGGATACTGAGGCTTAATAAAGGGAAGGGAATGTGGGTAGAGGGTGACAGTGAAAAAGCAGGGATACTGAACGAATATTTCTGCTCAGTATTCACAAAGGAAGAGGAGGGGGAGGTACCTAAACCAAACAAGTGAAACACTCTGAAGACGAGGGTCGATACCAGTCCATTTACAGAAGAAAGGGTTCTGAAAGAACTAATAAAATTGAAGGTGGACAAAGCAATGGGGCATGATGGGATTCACCCAAGAATTCTAAAATAACTAAGGGTAGAACTAATGACACGGCTGACTACTCTCTTTAACAAATCATGGGAGGATGGGGTGGTACCTGAGGACTGGAGGAGGATGGATTTGATTCCTCTTCACAAAAGTAGGAACAGGACAGAGGCAGGAAACTACAGACCAGTTAGTTTGACCTCAGTGGTAGGTAAAATGATGGAATCACTTCTGAAGGAAAGAATTGTTGAGTACCTAGAGGCCAGTGGGGCACAGGACCCAAGGCAGCATGGATTCATGATGGGAAGGTCGTGTCAGATGAATCTAATAGATTTCTTTGACTGGGTGACCAAAGTAGTAGACCGGGAGGGCTGTGGACATGGCTTACCTAGATTTTAGCAAGGCATTTGATACAGTCCACACAAAGATTAATACACAAGTTAGCCAGCCTTGGAGTGGTCCCAAGGTGGCAGCCTGATATAAAATTGGCTAGACAACAGAATGCAAAGGGTAGTAGTAAATGGAGTCCACAGTGAAGAAAGGAGGGTTACTAGCGGGGTACAGCAGGGTTCAGTACTGGGACCGGTCCTTTTTAATGTCTTTATAAGTGACATTGCAGAGGAACTGGAAGGAAAACTATGACTCTTTGCAGATGACACAAAGATCTGCAACAGGGTTGATACACAAGATGGAGTGGAAAGGATGAGAAGGGACTTGGTAAGGTTGGAGGAATGGTCAAATGTATGGCAGCTCAGATTCAATGCAAAGAATAGCAAGGTAATGCACCTGGGAAACAAAAACCCAGGGCAAGAGTACACAATGGGGGGTGAGATACTAACAACAGTAACAATGGAAAGGGATTTGGGAGTAATTATATCAGATGATATAAAGGTGGGCAAGCAATGTGAGAAAGCAGTAAGGAAGGCTGGGGGTATATTGGGATGCATAGGGAGAGGCATCAATAGTAGAAAACAGGAAGTTGTTATCCCTCTGTACAGACAGTTGGTGAGACCCCATCTGGAGTACTGTGTGCAGTTCTGGAGACCCCATCTCCGCAAAGACATAGACAGAGTGGAGACTGTCCAGAGGAGGGCAACCAAAATGGTGCAGGGTCTGCACCAGAAGACATATGAAGAAAGACTAAAGGAGCTTAATATGTATACCCTTGAGGAAAGGAGGGAGAGAGGAGACATGATAGAAACTTTCAAGTACCTCAAGGGAATCAACAAAGTCCAAGAGGGTGGCATCTTTCAGAAAAAGAGATGTGCAAGAACAAGGGGGCACAATTTGAAGATAGAGGGGGGACAGCTCAGAGGTAATGTGAGGAAGTATTTTTTCACAGAGAGGGTTGTGGATGCATGGAACAGCCTCCCTGAGGAGGTTGTGGAGTCAAGAACAGTGGGGGAATTCAAGAATCATGGGACAGACATAAGGCAGTCCTAGTGGGGGTAGGAGGAAGTAAGCTGTTGGTTAATTAGGATCTGCAGCTTATCCATTAGGTAGGAGAATGGGCAGACTAGGTGGGCCAAGCAGTCCTTATCTGCCGTCAAATTCTATGTTTCTGTGTTTCTATGTTTCTATGTTTCTATCTAAAATGCTACCTGTATGTATGTCCTCAATGTGAAGAGGTACCTTTGGAAACGAGCCCCTGGCTCAAAGGTTGTAAACGGATTCTCACAAATAAATACATTTATTCATGGTTCCTCCCCCTTCAGTTGCACATGCATTCATTACCATTGCGCTCTTGCGCATTGCGATTTGGGAGGCGCAGCTGCCTCCTGCTGAATATTGCACAATGGTGCATTTTCGGACTTTCGCTGGCACATCCCTATTGTGCATGGCGCAACCCTTTTGAATATCTGGGCCTATGGGATTTATCATTGCTAAACCTCCCAGTGTGTAGTGGCAAATATATATAATTCCTTCTCACAGAGTTCAATCTACACCCCTAAAATATATAGCTATTGTAGACCAGTCACGGCACACCTACACACTTAATAAATAACAACAGACAGGTACTTAATGAGAGTACAAAAGTTTATTTTCTGGACACCACAGCAGTTCAAAGAATGCCTTTTCAGGCTTCCACTAGGAGACTAACAGCAAGACTTCTGACGTTTCAACCGAACTTGGTCTTTAATGTTAAATACTAAGTTTGGTTCTTTCTTTTACTGTTGGCAGAGGGTATGGCAATGATGTCCTTTGTCCCTTTCACTATTTATACTTTGTACAGAGAGTTTTTTTGGTCAAAATAAGAAACAACAACAATAACATAAAAGGGATTCAGGCAGGGAAGCAGGAACACAGATTAAATGTTTATGCAGATGATGTTTCATTAACTCAAATAGATCCGATAAATAGTTTAAAATAATTAATTTCATTTATTTATTGAATATACTGCTCCAGTTCATTATGATTCAAGGCACTGTACAAGTGAGCTAATTCTATATAAAACAATTAAAATACATATGAATACAATATTATAAATTTTTATGTAAGTAACTCAACTCAACTGGAGTGAAAAACTTCTTTAAATAGGAATGTCTTTAACTCCCTTTTGAAGGCATTAACTGATGGGGCCTCTCTGATCGAATGAGGCAGTGAGATCCACAGGACTGGTGCCACAAAGAAAAATGTCCGGCATCTGATGACTTCAAATAAACCATGGGAATCACTAGGAGGCTCTCTTTGGCTGACCAGAGGGGACCAGATAGGTGGTAAGACTAAAGGAGGTCTTGCAGATAACTGAGCCCAGTCCATGCAGAGCCTTACAGGTCAGTAAACTGACCTTAAAGGTGATCTGCCACCTAGCCAGAAGCCAGTGCAGAAAGCACAGCACAGGTATGATGACATGACCTTGAAAGGCCAGTAAGCAACCTGGCAGCTGCATTCTGCAGCAGCTGTGGGCAACAAAGATCAACCTATGATAGACCTAGGTAAAGGGCATTGCAACAATCAAGCCATGATGTCACAAAAGCATGGACTAGTACTGGCAGATCACCCAGGGGGATCAGGTGTTTAATCCTGGTAATGTTTCTCAGATGGTAAAAAGCACTCTGGACCACAGCCGATACCTGAGACTCCAGTGCTAGGCTGCAGTACAGTACAATGCCAAGATTCTTCACCTGGGCAGAGGTGAGCAACTTACAGTCTCTGAGCCTAAGCCTGGAAACTTGACCAGGTTGCATGCCAGCCCTCGAGTGACCAGATTCCACCACCAGGACTTCCATCTTATCCGGATTTAACTTCAACCAATTGGCACTCATCCAGCCTTGGATCTCTGCAAGGCACTGATTGAAAACAGAGACCACATCCTGTTGTTTGGGCACAAGCTATATATAAATATTTTTTTTTCCAATTGTTTAACCAGGAGTGGCACACTAAGCTGAAAGCTTGTTTACAGGTGCAACCTGGGAGCACAGGGAAGTTAAGTGACTTGCTCAGGGTCACACAGTATGCAAGTGGAGGCTGCGGGATTCAAACTCAGGTCTCCAGATTTGTAGCTCAGAGCCTTAAACCACTGTGCTATACTGCCTCCCAAACAAAAGACAGGTATAGCTGAGTATTGTCAGCATAGCAATGAAAACTTAGCCCATACTATCTTATAATATCCCCTAGTGGTAGCATATACACTGCAAACAACACGGGGGACAGGATAGAACCCTGCAGGACCCAACATGGCAGGAGCAGTGGTGCAGAGGAAAAAGTCCCCAATACCACCTTCTGCATCCTGCCAGTGAGGAAAGAATGGAACCAGTTGAGGACTGCACCAACCAGTCCAAATCGAATCCGCAGGCACTCCAACAGCACCCCATGGTCCACGGTGTCAAATGCAGCCAAGAGATTGAGGAAGACAATGGAATGCTTACCTCTATCCCTCGCCACCAGGAGATCATTAAGTAACCGAACCATGGCAGTCTCAGTACTGTGCCTTTTCCTAAAACCTGACTAGAGAGGGTCATAAACATCATAAGTGGATAAATGGGCCTCCAATTGAAGAGCCACCACCTTTTCAATAATCTTCCCCACAAAGGGAAAGTTAGAGACAGGTCTGTAGTTTGCTAGGCATTCCGGATCTAGTGATGATTTCTTCAAGAGTGGTCTCACCACTGCCTCCTTCAGGGGCTCATGAATGATCCCTCTCACTAAGGAACACTGGACTATTCCAGCCAAGACAGGGACGATGGAATCATCGCACCCTACCAGAAGGTGCTTTGGGTCCAGATTCAAACTACAGTAAGTAGGTTTCAACTCCTGGATAACATTCACGACATCCACAACCATCAACTGGTCAAAGTCACATCAGACAGATGGAATGCCCATGACCCCCAGCCCGCCACTGCATGCCCAATAGAGGGTGCCAACTGGATCCCTGATCTGATAAAGGCAATCTTATCAGCAAAAAAGAGAGCAAACTCATCTCACTTAGACTGTGAAAAAGCTCCAATGGACTGAAGACAGGTTGGACTACATAGCCTGTCAACAGTCTGAAGAGCTGAGCTGGTCTGTTGACTGCTGCAACAATCTCCCTGGACAGGACTCTGCCTTCTTGCAGGAGAGTGCTGATTGATAGTCTCTATAATGTGACATCAAAATAAGCTTAGCCCCATCAGACTGGGATCTCCGCCAGCGCCGCTCCAATCTTCAACCCCTCATCTTCAACTCCCTGAGAGTCCCATCCAACCAAGGGGATCTCCAGTGTGAAGTAAGGGGTCGAACACGGACTGGTGTAATAAAGTCAAGGGCCTCAGCAACAACTCTATTATAGGTCGACACAAACTCCCCCCAGCTTATCGCAAGCACTCATCACACCTGATAGGTCAAGCACCACCGTAAGACCTTCTGGGGTCAAACCCCTTAAAGGACGGTACTGGACCATCTTCTTAGTAGAAGGTCTATTGGTGGGGCTTAGAATAAGAACCTGACAGTATAGTGGTCTGACCAAATGACTGGTTTTACCATAAGATCAGTGATCTCCAATCTCTGCCAGAAGACAAGGTCCAAAGAGTGGCTGTGTACTTGGGTTGCAGAGGTAACCACTTGCGTCTGGCCTAATGAGTATATTAATTGGAAGAAGTCTTGTTCAAATGGCAAGAGTTCATCATCAATCCAGGCACTGAAGTCACCCAGAATAATCCATCTGGGTGACTCCAGTACCAACTCGACAATGAAGTCCGCGACTTCCTGCCGGAATTCCTTCTCATTTCCCAGAGGATGGTAAATGAGAAGGATTCTGCAACCTGCACCTGAAATCCCCTGAGGAGCCACACATTCAAATGACATCATTGTTCCAACTGGGAGAGCCATGAGGTGCATGTCCAATTTAAAACAAATCACCACACCCCCACCCCAACGATCCTTTCTCGGGCAGTGAATCACCGAGAACCCAACAGGAACCGCTGATTCCAAAACTGGGCCGGCACTATCATCCAGCCAGGTCTCAGTGAACCAAGCCAGAACAACTATTGAAACAATATTGGATATTATCGATGTCTTGTTCCTAATAGATCTGGCGATGCATAGCACTGCCCGAGAAGGATAGGCAGATGAGGCTGGTCCATTGGCTACCTGCCCACCAAAGGCAGAGTCCTTGGGTATGAGCACAAGATGGGGGAACCCCTTTCCTGGACCCATTTTGCCCCAGGGTGCCTCCTAGAGCTCATTACACCAATCTGCCTCCCCCAGCCATATTTCCTACAAGTTCCATCAGCCCCCGCCTTCTCCCTCTATGGGCAATCCTCAATGCCCTACAATGTCTGTAGATATCAGATGGTAATGAGGGACAGTTGAACAGGCAGAGGTCATGGAGCCGAGAAAGGGAATAATGCCTTCTCAAGGGAGCCAACGACCAATACATCCTAGGTCTACACTTCCAATACCTACAGTTAAAGCATGTAACCTATATACTAAACTAATTATCCTCTATCTCTAAAATCCAGAAAACTTAAACAATAAAATCTACAATCTCAATATTCACACTCATACACCCACACATTCAATCACACACACACCTACCTCTCCACCCTCCCAGCCCCAAACCCCAAAATATCTAAGACAAATTAAATAAATGCAATAGAACAGAACATAGTCGAAGTTCAGAGTTCAGTCACCACAGCTGGTCACACAGAATACTTCTAGCAGGGAGATAGAGCCAAACAATGGGTAACAAGTCCTTAGCTGAGTCACTTGATTACAACTCAGCAATGTATATCATCAGAAGACCTCTAGCAATTTGAGGCAAAACAAGAGACTCTCACCCCCTTGAGCTGCAAACAAAGATTTAGTTTTTCCAGTTACTTCCTCAGCCCTCTCACGGCTGCATGTTCAGGGAAATCCCAATCCCAGCCCATTCACTTTCCAATAACACAAGCTGGCCAGGCAGGCAGTAAAATAGATATACTGGGTCAGTTCCGGTTCAAGAGACACCAGGGGCTGTCCCACTGCCCTGGCTCCCTTCCCAATAAAGATATTTGCTCCAGAAATACCAGTAACTATACCTGCTGCCAAATTTATGGTCAGGCCTCTCTCTACAACTTCCAACTCCTCAGATTGAAAGAACACAGGTTCAGGGAACAGATGTACCAGATCTAATACTCGGTCCCCTCACAGTAGTTTTGGCAGAAGCATTCAGAGCACAGGAGTGTCTAATCTTTGTCTAGCCACTATCACCTCTGACTGCTCACCGCTGTCATACTAAGGTTCATACTAAGGTGCGATAGAGAGCAAGGAAGCCAGGGCCCATAATGCTCTTATTCTACGCCAAAGAATAATAGGATAAATTGTACCCAGAGTTGATTAAATCTATGAAGTTGATATTTGAAAATGCTCTAGGTTTCGCTGATGGCAACATCCAAAGGTAGTTTATTCCAGGGATCAATAGTTCTACTGGTAAATAAATATTGTAGGCAAGTGTGTTTAAATGATTTCCCTACAAGTTGTAAGGGGTGGTCTCTGATATCATGAGGATAAGTTTTAAAGTCAAGTCCTAATTCCGACATGAGATAGGGGTCCTGAATAACATCAAAAAGGAACATAAGGTCACCTCTAAGGCTGCGAGTGGAAAGTGACATAAGATTTAATGATTTTAATCTGTTATCATAGGTTTTGGATTTAAGCCCAGAAATGTGTTTGGTGAACTTTCTTTGTATTTTTTCTAAATAATTACTGTCGGATTTCTTATAAGGGCACCAGAGCTGAGATGCATACTCCAGGTGTGACCTGGCATATGCCCTAAAGAGAGGTATCAATACCTTAGAGTCCCTAGATTTAATGTTACATAAAATGGACCACACAACTCTATTAGTTTTACAAATGACTCCCAGGCTGTAGATGTTTTTTATGGGAAAGGTCATGGGATATGGCAATACCAAGATCCTTCTTGTCGGAGGTAGTACTAAGTCTTGAACCTGCTAGTGTATAGGGATGCTTTAAATTCCTGGGTCCTAAGTGCATCACTTTGCATTTGGATGTATTCAGTTTCATCCCCCATGTGTTTACCCTGGCTAAAATAATGTCGAGGTCCTGTTGAATAATAGCAGCTTGTAACGGATTAATGCAGGGGCCCCCAATTTTAACATCATTGGTGTATTTAGCAGAGATTGAGGAGCAGTTTTTGTTAAATAATCTATGAACGCTTGAAATAGGCAGGGACCCAGTACAGAGCCCTGGGGCACCCCACTAGGTACTTTACCCACATCAGATAAAATGGCATTAATGATTCCTCTTTGGGTTCTATCCTGTAACCAATTACAAAACCAGTTTATTGTGTAATTATTAATATTAAGTATCTGAAGTTTACTAATGAGGGCCCAGTGAGGCATGACATGAAATGCCTTACTAAAATCAATAAATAAGATGTCGCATGACATCCGACTGTCTAAAAGTGTACTGATGTGTTCATAAAAGCATAGCAGATAGCTCTCCTGGTGCAATGGGCTGGTCTTCAGCATTCACCCATCTACAAAGCAGCACACTTCGGATCTACAAGCATACGGATAACTTACCATTGTTTCAGCAAAATGGTCAGCTCCTCACAACCAACTCGCAAGTCAACATCCTAGCACCCTTGTACAACCAAGCAATGGCTCCCAGGATCACCAACAAAAGCAAAGAAGTGATCCTCCAGATTTCAGCAGCTCCCTGCCGATCGGTAAGTCCAAGAAGCAAACTCGTCTGAACTGTACCAACTCCTATCTAAAAATAAAAAACTATGCTTCTATCGCTAACTCACTTGAGTCCCTATCTGGCACTCCCCCATGTTAACTAATCACTAACTAATTACAAGCAAAATATTTACTTTATAACAAAATTAAAACCAAGTTTAAAAACTCCCTTCTTCTTCAGGAGCCGATAGACACTTCATTGCCTTTCAAACCTTTCTCCCCAGCCCCTGAGTTCATAGGTTCTTAAGGCAAGACCTGTACCATCAGCTCCTACCACATTGAAGCACTAATAGAAATAAAAAAAAATATTCTGAAATTTCAGGTTACCAACTTAATATTGGCAAATCAGAAATGCTGGCAACATAGATTACTACTGCCCATAATATTAATACTTTTTCCCCAGTAGAGTATAAAAAAACTAAAATTAAGAGTATTCAGGTAGAAAGTTAACTTTACCTGTCTCAAACCTCTTTAATCACAATCATAAAACACTGATTAAATTTAAAAGATAAATTACAAAGCTGGACCAAAATTAAATTGTCCTTACAGGGTAAAATACAACTGATTAAAAGGGCTGTTGTTTCTATAATTTCTTACTGTCTCCAATCTATTATTACGCCAATACCCAAAGAATGGTTTAAGGAAATAAACAAAACTATTAAGGACCATGTCTGGGACGTTGGTAAATCCAGAAAACTTTTACCATGCCTTCATAGTGAAAAAAGTATAAAAATGGGCATATAACAATTCTGGAACAGAATGTAAGTTAGAAGATGCTCTTCTGAAGCAATTGATAAAGAAGAAAATAAATATCTGATCATTGTGGTTTCAACCTAAAAAATGTAATAAGGTAAAAAAATTATATAATTCAAAATTTGGTCAAAATCATATTAGAATATCAAAAAAATAATAATCTTAAAGGGACATTGTCTACCCCCTTTGGTCCCTAGTTTAAAAACACATTTTATTATTGCTAACTTTATGTAAAGATTGCTGATGTAGCTGGTAGTTTGATTCTAACTCTTTTTTTCTTTAAAAAAAGTGAAAAACAGACTGTTCACCATACTGGTGTTACTACACAAATACAGGTTTGTTTACATTTCTTGATCATCTCCAACTGCAACTTTCCTGGACATGGTAACACCCACAACACAGTCTAGCCCCTGGTGATGCAGTGTGAGTTTAGGAGGCTACTGCCTCATGAGTGACTACACTGTTTGGGGGTGTTTCTAATGCTTATGAAGTATGCAGTAAGAACAGATCCCTTATTGTAAACAAAACAAGGTTGTTTATAAATATACATTAGCATGCATTTCAATTCTACTAAACAAAGAGACAGACAAAACAAGAAGCAACATCAATGAATTTTAGAGAAGGTAAGCAATCATAAAATGCAGGTTTTTAAATAGAAATAATATGATAAAAACAGGTTGACAGTGTCCCTTTAATCCTCAAAATAGTATACACAAATATTGTCTGGAAGAACCCCCATTTCTTATTAATAATATGCCCTTTCATTTTAAAAAATGGAAAAATAATGGAATAATAAGGTGGAAACATTTAATGACACATAATAAAATGAAGTCTTCGTCGGACTGTAAGGAACAATATACAATACCTGATTCAGAATTTTACAGATATGTACAAATAATAACCATCTTTAATAAAATGCATAACCATTGGGAGAGAGCTCCACCAAATTCCTTAATAGAATTTGAGAATGGTATGATTGAAAGAATAATAAAAAAAGGCTTATTTGCTACGATCACAAGGGCCCAGATATGCAAAGCTTAGCGCAGCATGCAAACCAGTAGCGCAGGAATAGTGCAGTGTTAGTGCTGAGATGCAATATTCAAAGGAGCGGATAGCGTGCGCAAACCACAATAGAGTGTGGGGCAAACCCATAATGTATGCAAGGGGCAAAGTGAGGGGGTGAGAATGAGCACACATGTGCTATGGGATATTCAGAGCAACAGCGCTGCGCTAGGCCACATTGCGCTACACATAGCACTGTGCTAGTTACCGCCTTTATAAAAGGCAGGTCTTATCCCAGGGCAAGACACAGAGGGGGAGGGACCAGAACAGGAAGTAACCATGGCACTAGGCAACAATGCAGTGTTGCTGCACCTAATGGAAGCTGTAGTAGAGGAGAATGAAAGGGAGCAGGGCCAACATGTCCCACAACGCAGGCCAAGGAGACAATATGCTGCACACAGGTGGTACCGGCCCAGAGTATCCTTTGAGATCCTGCCAGATGAGTACATCACTAGCTGGTACAGGATGAACAGGGGAATGTTGAGGCAGCTATGTGAACTCCTGCATGAGCAGCTGCAGCCCAACACCAGATGCAGCCATGCCATGACAGTTGAGGAGAATGTGACAGCGGTAATGTGCTTCCTAGCCACAGGGACGTTTCAACGACCAACGGTGGACACCATTGGGGTATCACAGTCTGCCACCTCACACCTCCTGACCCAGTTCCTCGATGCATTCCTGCCACATGCTGGTGAATTCATAGTATTCCCCAGCACAGCAGCAGAGTGCAGAGAAACTATGCAGAAATTCTATCGAGTTGCACACCTACCAGTGGTATTTGGTGCCATTGACTGCACCCATGTCCCCATTCATGCACCCTCTGGTGATGGCAGTGAGGTGTATGCGAACAGAAAGGGGTACTCCATCAATTGTCAGGTAGTGTGCAATGCAACAGGGCACATCTGCAATGTCTTTGCGCAGTACCCCGGCAGTGTCCACAATGCCATCATCTGGCACCAGTCCCGGTTGTGTCAGGCCTTTGAGAAGGGCAGAATACCCAGTGGGCACCTAGTCGGTGAGCGTCAGCATGCAAGGCATGCACACACCACAGTGTGGGTGGGGATAGGCAGGACTATGCAAGGAAGGGGTCAGGACAGCAACACAGGTGTTGCACCACAGCAAGAGTAGACAGCAGAACAACAACACTAACAGGTGCACATTTCTCAACAGTGGACAGCACCTATCCCCTGTGACCCTGGCTGCTGATACCTGTACCTCGGCTGGCCACAGTGGCTGAGAAACTGTACAATGAGGCACACGTCACCACGAGGAACATCATAGAGAGGGTCTTTGGCATACTAAAGATGAGCTTCTGCTGCCTAGACACATCAGGTGGTGCCCTACAGTATAGGCCTCAGAAGGTATGCCGTTTCATCCTAGCCTGTTGTGTGCCCCACAACATGGCAATGAACCATGGGATACAGGCAGCTGAACCTGAGGAACAGGCCGACAGTGACCCAATGCCAGAGGTCAGGGGGATAGTGGAGCAACTCAAGAGGAGAGATCCTCGAATGGCATGCAGAGCCCTGGAGCACAGGGCTGGCATCATCAGGATACTGTCACAGGCAGAATGGTGAGTAAACACAGCACAGCAACCAGAACAGTACATTGACAAAGACTTTATTACGTGCAGACAACCACTATAGTGAGGACCACCAACAAAGCATGTGCACAACACAGTGGGAGTGAATGTATGTGGGATGGCAATGTGTACTGTGCGCCGTGCAGGACACACATGTGACCAAGGTAGACAGCCATGGCATGGTGTAGCGGTGTGTCGCTGGAGGTGCCCGATACGAGGTGACAGAGTGGGAAGAGCTACCATGGCTGTGCATGTGTAACCGTGTCAGCGAGTGTGTGTGTGTGTGTGTGTGTGTGTGTGTGTGTGTGTGTGCATATGTGTGTGTGTGTGTGTGTGCGGGCATGTGTGCACATGTGGGTGTTGCCCATGTGTCTGTGTGCATGGCAGCTGTACCTATCTGAGTTGACTACCACCACGCACATGACGCTCACCATGTGTGTGGGACACAGAACCAGGGATGCTCTGTGTCGATGATATATCTGGGGAGGACCGCGGTGAGGCTGGGAGGGTGGCGCCCTGGCTGACCTGCAGATCCAGACAGGGTGGGTGGCTGGCCACGGTGCCGCAGGGTGTCGGCTGATGCACATGATGCAGTGGTGCTGGAGCCCATGCCTGACCTGTGGCCACTTGAGGCCTGTCCCGCTTGCACATCCCGCTGACCACCATGCACCCCATGCAGCACTGTGGCAAGATCAACCACAGCGGCTATGCGACCCGCAAAGCCATGGTTGACTGCGGCTACCATGCGCTCCATCCTGTCCTCTGCCCACTGGTCTGCACGGGCAAAGCCCAAGGCTACAGTCTCCCACAGATGCAAGTGCTCATGCCGCATCTCATGCCAAAAGGCATGCAGGTCCATCTGGGCCTCCTGCTGGGATGTCAGGGCGGCCTGGAGCAGAGGATGTGATCCCTGACCATTCGGTACCATGGCTGCAGCAATGCCAATGCCAGCTGGGGGTTGTGCCTGCCATTGTTCATGGTGGGAATGCTGTGCGGATGTCGGCTGCTGTGGTTCCTGGTGCTGCATGTTCCCTGTGGTGTGATGTGTCCCCTGTGGGCCCCGCACCCCTTCCCCTTGAAAGGCACCGAATGTCCAGCGGTGCACACACCTCACCCACATGGCCCATGACTTGCTGTACAGGACTGTCTATGGTGGCATGGCCCTCCACCCCCATGGCACCTGTGTTGTGGACCTCAGCCTGCCCCACCCCTATGCCGCCAATCACAGTCCCCTCCACAGGCATGTAGTAGCCCTGGTCTGTGCCATCTGATCCAGGGTCACTAGTGACTGTCAGGAGGACCACCTGGCCACCACTCAGATCCTCCACCTGGACATCCTCTAGAAAGTCACCAGCATCCAAGTCCCTACCATCCTGAGTCCCGGAGTCATCCTCCCCCACAGGCAGGTGTTACCCATGTCCTGCGACCTGCCACCTGTGTGCTGCTGCTGAGGTTTCACGCATGGCACCCAGTCCTGAGGTCAATGGCATATTGGTGTCATCCTCTGCCTCCTGTACCACGTCTTCTGTCCCAGCCACGTCCTGGAATGCTGCATGATGTGCACCCACCGCTGTGAAACAAGAAAGGACAGGGTCACTGACCAGAACATGCACAGTATGTCACAACCACCATGGCCATGCACACCACACATTGCTGTCCCTGTCAATGCAGACTATGGCCCCATGCACACCCCCCCACCATGGTGCACATGCATCGAGATGACAGCTGTGGAGAAAGCCCTGCACAGGCAGTGGATGCATGCAATACTGACTTATGTGGACACTGTGCACATTATAGCACCCCCATAGTGCAAACCACGTATCGGTCCTACAATGTTCCTCCAGCACTAGTGCAGGCATGCCATGTACGGTGCACATAGGTGGAAACTGGCCTGTTCTGGTGTGAGTGGTATCTCACACGTCCCACCAATAACACCACCAACTGACACGGGACTCAGTGTAGAGGCCACCAGGGTCAGCAGTGGGTTCCCCTGATGCTGTTGCATGGTCTGTGGCCCTCCTCAAGTCCGTAGGCATTCGCGGAGCCATAGTGCCTCCTCCTCCTCCTCCTCCTTGGCCCATCACAGCAGGTCATTCCACCTCTTTCTAATTTCATCTGTAGTACATCCCTGGCCTCCAACAGCATTGACCCCTGCTGTAACCTCATCCCACATTTGTCTCACAACAGCATCGGTTGTCTTGTGGCCACGAAGCATCTACTCCCACTCCTTGACTCCATGGACCAGAGCCTTCAGTTCATCCTTGGAGAACTTATGGGCACGGATCCATTCCAGTCATGCTGCAGAACCTATGAGAGACATGAAGAGGGACACAGGTCACATGCTGTGGCATGGCTGCATTGCATGGTACAAGCAGAACACAGTGTGCATGCTGCCCTAGACGCCTGCAATGCACGTCCTGTAGCAGCATAGCGCAGGCCCTGTTCAACTTGATAGGGTACAGCACACACTGCAACCGTGTGACATGGCCACCCCTGAGTGCACAGTGCATGTGCATGTGTCACAACAGACACTGCGGCTATATTGCACACATCAGCCCCCACATGGATGCTGCACAGCCTGGGGCACCTACAGGCCAAATCCCCCCCATTCCCCCATGCTGGTGCATGGCAACAACAATGTGCAGGCCATCCACTCACAGCGGGGTGTGCTGCTGTGGACACAGGTGTAACACTCACCCCAGTCAGCTGGCTAACAGGCACATTGCCCATGTACACCTCTAAGCAGTATTGTGCTGACATGTGGGCCTGCAGGTGTGTTCTGTCCCATGTGTGTTCTGTGGCCTTACACATGTGTGTACAGTGCGGGCCAGGGCCTAGTCACGATCCAGTGCCATACAGCCATGCTGCAAGCTGCTATACAGACCTGCCTGTTGCTGCTCTGCCTCCTGAGACATGCTCCTCTGTGTCAGGCTTATTCAGCAGTGGCACCTGCTGAGTATTGCAGTCCCTATAGACAACACAGGTGGAGCACTGTTTGCCCTTAAATAGCCCTGCTGGACAATCATGCCTGTTAGGCATGCAAATAAGCCAGTAATGATATGCTGATCACACTGTTTGCCCCTTGCATACACTATTGCCCTTATTTACATAGCCTGACTGAATATGTGCCATGTTAGCACTGGGCAATGCACTTAGCGCCGTGCAAATGGTTAGTGCTGGGCTATGTGGGTATCCTGCACCACTCTGTCTTGTTAGTGCAGTGCTACGTGACATAGTGCGACTTCCAGACGTGTGCATGTGTGACCATTTATAGCGTGCTAGCACCCCAGCATAGCAGTTGTCTGATGCGCCTACATTGTAACAGCGTGGATGCCCACACGATGCATGCATATGCTGCCCAGGGTTGTGGCGGGTCAATGCATACAGGAGACCACTTCCAGTTTGTGCCGTGCTATGTCATGTGACTGTGCGGTGCTATTGCTCATGTTGCTAGAGGGCCCAGGTTAACACAGGGGCAGTACAGAACAGTCATGTGGGAGAGTACCAGCTGTGTCACAATATGTCTGGGAGGCATAGGCAGTGTGCGGTGGTGCACAGGGACAGGTGCTGGGGGGATGCTGAAATGGCAAACCTCGTGCATCTGGTGCAGCATAGGCACTGACGCCTGTTTGGGGAGGTCAGGGAGGGTGACCTCCCACAATGCCAGGTGTGTGCCTCCATTGCACGCCGTCTCACTGAACAGACAGTCATCCCGTGGGATGCTGAGAAGTGCTGGCACCGCTACTCAGACCTGCACCACAGGCAACACCAGCAGCTGGACCGATACAAGTGGATGGTGTGTGATGGAATGGTGCCAGTGCCAGGTAGGTGCCGTCACAAGGCACACACATGTGTTACATGTCTATCTGTCTGCCAGTGTTGTGTGTGTGTGTGTGTGTGTGTGTGTGTGTGTGTCACCGTCTGTACCCAGGTGTGCTGTTGTGCCAGGTGGTAGGACACATGTTACACTGGTTCTGGGGCGTACAGCGAGGGCCCCTGGGGTGGCACTATGGTACGGGGTGTCTAGGGGACAGTTGCCAGGAGCCACCAACGGTTGTCACGGTGCTTGCATGATACATGTTGCTGTGTCCATTGGGGTTACACTGCAGTCATGCTGTACACAGCCAAGACACTTGGCCATGGTGTATGTGGCAGGTCTGGACCATGCAAGCAGGGGGACCTGCAACAGGACCATCCAACAGCCAACACCAGTGTGGTACGGAGGGGGGCTGTATACTGGGAGTTATGTCTGCCTACACAACTGTGTGTGCATCCTGTCACTTTGCACCTGTGTGTGGTGATGTCACACTGCAGTGTCACCATGCCTACATGCCCTGTGTGCCTGTCACACACTCAGTGGGCCATGGGGGCCTCTGTGTGGGTGTATCATATGTTCAGACACTGTGCCTGGGCTTCTCTGTGTGTACAGTGTTTTGGGGGTGGGGTGCATCTTGCTGTGGCTATCGTGGTATATACTGTGCCTTGCGCTAACGCTACTCTTACCTCTTTCCACTGTAGAGCGGATCGTGCAGCACAGCCCAGGGAGAGGGGGCCAGGAGGGGTCCCAGCAAACCACTCGGAGCAGCCCTAGGGTGCCATCCATGCCTCAGCGGGCAGAGGAGAGCAGCCCTGAGGCCAGGGGCCTATTGCATGGGTACATATCTGTTTTCATTTGTGCTGTGTTTCTGGTATGTGTGGTTCCTTCACTGGTCTGCCATTGACAGTGATGGTGGGTTACCAGCCATGAGCATCATACTGTGGCTGGTGTGGCATTGTGCAGGTGTTGCTCACCAGTGTTGCAGAGTGCTGCCAGTGTATGGCTGTCTGGTTGCTGTACACTGTGGCTGCGGGGGAGGGGGTTTGCAGTATGGTCCAGTGTCAGCATGCATGGATGGTATTGCCATACAGTTTCCAATAGCCGATGTCCATGTTTAGCTGTTCACATGGCGTGTGCGGATTCTAGATGCAGGGCACTGCACACATTGCAGTACACGGTCTATGTGTGGCAGCATCTGGTGGCCCACCCCTGCTGGTGAGTGTGCCCTGTGGTATTGCAACTGCTGTGGGATGGTTTGGCCCTGGCATGGGATGGCCATTGGCCAGACACCGTGCCTGAATTGTGATGCTCCTACCCCCCTATAGGTTGTTGTTGTGCTCTGCTTTATGGTACTTTGCTGTCTGACTATGGGCAGCTTGTACCAATGGTGTTCTCCCATGTGCATGTTGTTGCATGGCCCACCCCCACCACCATCCTGAGGACCACCTGTGTGGCTGCAGTGTCTCACTGTGTGCAGTGCTGGGTTGGATGGTGTCAACCGTGCCATGGTGTTATCGGGGCCTGACATCTCTATGGGTTTGGGTTGTTGCCTGTGTCTTCCAGGCCTTCCCTGTGGGCACCTATCAGTTGTGCCTTCCATTGCATTCCTCAGCACCACATGGGCATGGCTGTTGGGACATGCTGTCCATCCCTGTATAGCCACCTGTGGCTGCAGTATGCCTCCTGGCTGGTTTCCCATCCTCACATGCTTCCTCTTGTAGGTCCACGCTGAACATCATTGTGGGCGACCAGGCTGGAGGAGTCAGAGGGCATGGATGACCTCCTGCAAAGCCTTGTCCAGCAGCAGAGGATGATAATTGAGCAGCAGGCCGTGCTCATCTTGAAGACCAGGAGGGTGACTGCTGTCCTGGAGGCAAGACTGCTGGAACCGTCCGGCATGCAGCAGTGACACAGATCCCTTTTCCATTTACTTTGCCCCCCCCATTGGACAGCTTGATGTGCTGACACCTTGTGTTCCTGTATATTCTGTGTCCCCTTCCCCTTTCCCAACTTTTTCATTTAATCTATGCACACCTGCATTCCGTGTATATAGTTGCATTCCTGTTGTTTACTTTTGTGGTGCTGTTGTTGTGTGTGAATGGGTGTGGTTGTGGTGGATGTAGTTGTAGCAGTTGTAGTTGTAGTAGTTGTAGCAGTAGTGATAGTTGTAGTATTAGTGGTAGTAATAGTAGTGTTAGTAGTAGCATTTATTGTATTAGTTGTAGTTTACATAGTCGTAGCCGTAGTAGCTGTGGTTGAATATCAATCAATTGATCAATCAATCAAAATCTTTATTTATCCAGGCGGGCACCATTGAGCAAGGCTCATTTGCAAGGTGGACCTGGTCATGAATACATCAAAGTACAGTACAGAAGCAGGTATACAAAAATCAATAATATATAAGGAAGAAAAAGTATATACAGTGTATACAGTACAGTACAAGGTTGAAATAAATAAAAATAAAAACAGCATTATTTTACAATTGAAGAAGTCAGGAGATGTACAATCAACCATAGGCATACAGGGGTTATAAGTAGAGATCTTTTGAGTGAGGCAGCCGGCAACTACACATATAGGGGAAAGAGGCCGTGTATGGGGTGGCAGGTTAGAGAGGTAAAGAAGAGGAGGGATATATTACCGATGACTAGGGGAAAAATTGAGCTAAAACAGAAAGTGATGATGGCTGTCATGTACTTGTTTATTATGATAATGACGGAGGAGGGGTAGATAATTGGGACACTACTATGGATGGGGTGGGACTTTAGCCAGGCTGGAGTGGACAGGGAAGGGTGGGTTCAGCAGGATGAGTTAATAGGGAAAGAGTGAGAGCCAGGGGTGGAAACATGGCAAGCGTCAGGATGGAAAGTGGGAGTTGCGGAATTAGTGAGCTAGTGGTGAGGAAAACATTTGCAAGGTGCTTTCATGTAGAGATCATAGAGCGCTTTGAAGATATTCAGGCTAACAGGGCAGCTCAGCTTCAAGTTCCTTTGTAAACCGTTCCACAGTGTGGATAAAGAGAAGCTTAGAGCAGCTTTGCTGAAACGAGTTTTGACCCTTGGAACTTGGAGGGCAATTAGGGAATAGCTCCTTAGAGTGTAGGTGCCTAACACACTCCAGAGAATACAATCTGAGACATATGAGGGGAGCTTGTTGGTCACCGCTCTGAAGGCCCATAGGGCGGCATTTCTATTCCTTCTATAGTGAAGGGAAGTCCAGCTTAATGATGAGTACAGGGAGCAGTGGTGTGTGGAAAGTGGAAGGCCAGTAATGAACCTGATAGCTATGTGGTAGAGGGTGTCCAACTTAGCCAGTGCAGAGGCAGTGCAGTGGCTGTAGAGCAGGTCTGCATAATCTATTAAAGATAGGAAGGTAGCTTGAACCGGTTGAATCTTGGCCTCCTTTGTGAGCAGGTGGTTAATTTTGTAGAATAGTCCTAATCTTTGCCTTAGTTTCTTCTGTAGTTCTTCAAGATGGTCAGTGAAGGAAAGTTTATGATCAAGCCAAAGCCCTAGATATTTTAATTTAGCTAAGTACTCTAGTGTTTCTCCAAGAACAGTGGTAATTTGTGGGATAGCTCCTCCCCAGCAGGAATTGTCGCATGCAAGGAGGGGGCGAAGAGCATGGCTTTTGTCTGTTTCGCATTGAGCAAAAGCTTTTTGTTTATGAGCTGGTATTGTAGAAGGTTAAATTCAGCTTGGAGGTCCTCACAGGCTGCTTCCGGCATGGGACGACTCAAGTATAGTACAGTGTCATCCGCGAATAAGTGGAAGTTGGCTTTTTTGATGGGGTCATTGATGTTTTTAATGTAGACTGCAAAGAGGAGGGGACCAAGGATAGAGCCTTGGGGCACGCCCCTCAGCATAGGTTTTAATGGAGAAAGATACCTTCAGCTTTAACCTGCTGTTTCCGTTCTCTGAGGTAGTCTGCAAACCAGCACATAGATTTATGGTCCAGGCCTAAGGTGCTTAGGGAGGAAAGAAACAGGCTGTGATCGACTGTGTCGAATGCCTTACTAAGATCCAAGAAAACGGCACAGACATGCTTCTTGTTGTCAAGGTCTGGGAGCCAATCATTGGTCACCTTAGCTAAGGCTGTTATGGTGCTGTGCTTTGCTCTGAATCCAGACTGAACCAGGTTTAATAGGCTTCTGAATTCTAAGTATACCCCTAGCTGGCCACACACTATTTTTTCTAGTAATTTAGACAGGATGGGGAGGAGAGAGATCGCTCTATAATTATTTAGATTGCAGGGGCCACCTGCTTTTAATAGAGGGATGACATGGGCTATTTTCCATTGAGTGGGGAGGCTACCCTGGGAGAGTGACATGTTGAATAGGTGGGTGATTGACACCGCAAGCACATGGTAGGCACATTTCAGATAGTATGGCTCCATGAAGTTGGAGCCTGCTCCCTTCCTGGTGTCCAGTTGCAGCAGTAGGTCTTACACCTCTTTTAGAGAGACAGGCATGAGGGAGAAGGCCTCCCTCGTAGAGCTAGGCAAACAGGGCCTGGAGTGCAGGTCAAAAACTCGTGGGTTGGTGGGCCCTGAGCTGTGCGGAGGTCATTATATGTGGCAGTGGTAGTTTTTCTCTTAGCATTCTTCCATTACTGTTTGTTGTATATATTATTGTTTTCATTGTTGCTGTTCTTTTTGTAAGTATCATGCCTTTCTTTTGTCATTTTGCATTATTACATTCCACTTTCATGACCTTACTGTGTCCAGTGTCGTTTTTGGGTGCATGGGGTTTACCCGGGTTTCTCCTGTGCTTTGCTCTCCATTCAAGGGTCTTGGGTGTTACTTGGCCTTGCCTTGGCTGGGTGTGTGGCATATTCTGGGTTCTGCACTGCTGTCTGCTCTTGGGGTTGCTTTTGGGGCTGTTCTTCCTTGCATGTGCTCCAGGACACAGTAGGCTCACCTCTGCACTGTGTTCCTCTGGGTGTTTGCACTGCCTGCCTTGGGTGCTATGTTCAGTGCTGTCTTCTTTGCTATATTCAGTGCTGTCTTTTTCCCAGGCTGTTTTTGCCCTGCACTCCAGGCCCTGTTTGCCCAGCTTCCTTTGCATGCTATGTTCAATGGGTTTTGCACTGGGTTTTTCCTTTGGAATATAGCAGGCTTTTTGGTCCGGGCTATTTTTGCATGTCAGGCAGTGCTAATTTGGCCTCGGGGCAAAATTTTGAATATCTGGGCCAAGGTATCTTACCCTGGCTAAATCAAATTGCTATAAACACCTTAAAATAAAATGGCAACGAGAGTTGCAAGAGGAAATCAACAATAACTATTGGGAGAAAATGCTATTATCTATTAACACATTTAAAAGTACAAGAAACAAGTCCATCCAATACAAAACTTTAAATAGAACATATTTTATAACTTCTCGTCACAAAAAATGGGAGTTATGGACTCAGTGAACTGTTGACATTGTAAAAAAGAAGACACAGACAATTTTTCATACCTTTTGGCAGTGTACCTTAATTCAAGAGTGGTGGAAACAAATGTAAAATTATTTTGATTAAGGTATTGGAAAGAGAATTCTCCCTCTCAGCCAAATTAGTATTTGTTTTAATTGTAGAAAATCAAGGCATTTGGTCTAAAAAAATAAATCTCATTATTGGCCATAGCGACAATAGCTACAAAATAACATATTAAAACACTGGAAAGAAGACAATACTGTTAGAACATTTCATAAAAATGAATGGAAACAATTTTTTTCTAAACATGTTATATAATGAGGATTTCTTTACGAACAAGAGGTCCCTTTATGTTTAAGATCGAAGAATGGAGGAGAGACTTGTTTTTCCAATAAATAGCACAATTGCTCTCAAGCTGTCCTTGCAACATATTAATCATTCTGTTAGATACAACACAGATAACACTGGTGCTTAGCTTTTTTCCTGTCTTTTTCATTTGCAATTTATAAACATGCAACATATATTTTTTCTTTTGATGTATTTAAGACTGACAACTCAATAAAAGTTTAATTGAAAAAAAAAGGAACACAAGGGGGTGGGTTACTTTCTGATAGCCACACATCCTGTGTGATAAAAGGCACAAGGCAAAGCTTAGTGCTGTTTGTGTTTGGGTGTGGTACAGTGGTGTTGCCTAGATTTGTGAATAGGAGTTCCACCAAAGAAATCCCATTATTTAGTCCCAGTGTAAAAAAACTTCTTCATGAAAACATAATGCAAGCAAGATGGGGCGGAAGATCTGGGCACTCAGGAAACCCCCTGGCTGTGCCTGCACTATATGATACAAATTATAAAACATGAAAAATGTCTGTTTGGAGGTAGTCAATACTTTAGAGAAAAGAAACTTGCTACTGCCTCCACAGGTGCTCCATGCATCATGCAGTAGCATGGCACTCATGCAACATGTTACTGTGTGGTATCCAAATGAGTGCTAGTCAATCCAAAAGCTGGATTTCCATATCCGGTTTTAAAATATTACTACTACCATCAACTTTTTTAGCATCATTTTACCCTCCTGACGATAGTGTATGGGTTGAAATGAAATTTAAAATAGATTTAATACTTTAAATTTACAAAACACAAGTAAGTTGGAAGGGCTGATGACTATTCAAAAGGGGACTACACCCAAATTAGGAGTGCACAAGGGTAGAGGTTCACAAATCACATCAGGACCAGTTTAATGTAATTTAATCCCTTCAAATTGTGAGGGTTTACTTGGCTATGCAGAGCCACTACTGCACGTTATATTGCTTGCCAGTCCCATGTCTGCTAATGGGGATTGTGAGTCAAGGGGAGCAGGATTTCATCAGTACCTCCAGCATCCAGTTTGGACCATGGCTCCCACAACACATCAAAGGCGACCCACCCATCACAGATGAAGAATGCATCTGTACTCATCACTTGACCAGGGATTCCCAGGTCCAAGCCTAACGGGAACTGGACTGCAAGCATGGTCACATGCTTTTGAAACAGGGGCAACTGTATGAGGGCAGGAGCCAGGTTCAGTATTGACTGTTGGGGCCTGTGACCCATATACAGCCATCTTGTGCACCCTACTGCCTTCACTATAGCAAGAGGGGTCAGGGCTTTTCACTACAACCATTCGCTCTATAGAACCTGGAAGTGAAGCCAGATACAGATCTGGTACACCAGAGGACTGAAGGCTTTCTTGTGCGAATCTGGGGCCAATCCACTGTTAAGCAATGGACCTCCAGCCTGGCCTCAGATTGATGGACAGCTTTGTGGACCAATGGTGAGTTGAGGTTCCCTGATGACAAGCTAGGACTGTGCCAGGACCCCTTCAGTCTGCTTTGGACTGCATGCAGAAGCACACCTGGTGACTACTGCTGAGAACTGTGCAATCAACAACTGCACATCTGTTATTGATGAACTGTGACTATGAGCAGATTCCCCTGCCACAGAGAAGGAGGCACTGTTGTGCCAGCCAAGCATGCCATAGACACTGAGACATGCCAGCAGAGAAAGAGAGAAATGAAAGAGAATGACAGGAGAGACAACCAGCCAGCTGAAAAGGACCGGCACAGGCTGTGAAAGAGGAGCCTGTGGTATGAGGGAAACATGATAGCACCAGAACCATGTGTACAATTAGGGCCCAGCCTGCAATCAGGGTCTCTATGTATAATAGTTGGGACTCATTTCTTGAATTTGCCCCTGTAGCCAGGAATTTGCAAGCACCTCCATTTTAAATTTTGGGCAGTTTAAGTAATTGCATGGCCTTTAGGTCTGGGGTTTACTGATCATCGATTCTGTTAAGTTTAAGTGCACCACTCGACCAGCCTGCTGCAAACCAATGGGCCTGCAAGGATTCAGTCACTGGGTACCCAGTAATCTATCTGGGTGTTCCCTAAAAAAGGTTTAAAAAGGGAAACACTGGTACCAGTGGGGAAAAGGGCAGTATCTCCAGTACACAAGAGTGTGAGTGAATTCTGTACTATGCAAGCATGCACTGGGGGTGGGCACATAGTAAAGGCTGAACCTTCTAGGGCACTTAACCCAGTGACGAAAGTGAACAGAAATGCACAGGAACTCAGTTCCTGTACCTTTTTTTATAGCAGGAACAGAGTTTCTGTACTTCTTCACACTGATACTGGAACTGACATTTTTAAACCAGCAAAATAATAATAGTTTCCAGGCCTGCGACCTGAACTCAGGGATTCCATAACAAAATTTGACTTGTACAACAATGATATTTTCCTAGAAATACTTCAGTATCCCTAATTGAATCACATAGTGTCTATACAGTTATCCTTTAGTTTGTGGAACTTCATTCTGTGTTTCATATTTGCCAGTGCCTGAGTTCCTGTACTTCTTGTCTACCGCTTGCACCACTGACTTAACCCAGAGCCTGGGATACAGATTTGGTGACTGCACCTGCTAAGGGCAACAAAAGAGGGGTTACTGTTTTGGCTGTGCTCAAGTGAGGCACTACAGAGTGTGCACTACACTACACTACATGTGGTAATTAGGTTGGGTCTGCAGAAGGCATTGGAAGACCACCACTGTATAACTACCTCATATTATCTAATCATCTCTTTTCCCCGTTGGGTATGTTGCCCTAATAAAGTTATTGTTTATTTGTTCATGATCTTTATTTGTGTGCATTTTGGTGCCTATGCAATAATGCAGGTCTGGTACATGTGTCAGGCACATATCCAGCCCACGCAAGTCCGCAGCCACAGACAGGTGCACAGAGTGCGCCATTCACTAAAGTTGACCACTGTGTGCTGCCTGTCTGTGGCCCTGCCCCTCCGGTGCATTGATGCATGGAGGAAGGACCAGCAGACATAGATGGGCATCGAATTGGATGCCTTCCCTGGTGGCATAGTGACTCCCCTGTTCTGTATGGTGAATGGTGTGGAGTGTAGGAATGCTCCCTGGCAACTCCCCTGGTCCATCTGCACATGTAGCTATATGGATGGACATATGGTTGAGTGTGGAAAGGTGGCACGCACCCCTTCTATTATGCCGCGGTGGTCCATGGGACTCCTGATTTGTGGCTGAGAAATGTAGGTTAATGAATAGACAACATTAATAGTAGAGTGCTCAGCTTGGGGAATTGATGAGGTACTGCATCCAAGAGGTTGTACAATACTGAAACCAGGCCCACTTTAACTTTCTCTAGGTGGAGGCTCTGCAAAATTCATTTAAATCTCAGATATGAAGCCCTCAGTCAGGGAGTATAACAACCTAGACCCATAAACCTTGTTTAACCCCACAAAGCAGGGTAACTGAAGCATCCATGGCAATCTGGTTATACAAGGTAAGGGGGGAGGCAGTGTAGCTGAGGACAGATACACCTACACAACGGTGGGAGACTAGGTGGGCCTCTCCCCAACACTGTCTTGGGCAGAAGGGAATGCACAGACAGAAGGGAAGAGGTGGCATTGTATTGAAAGTAAGAAAGAGGGAGTGATAAGAAAATAGGAACAATGTATAGGAAGAACAGGAACTCGAGAAGGAGTTTGCAGTTGGGGGGGGGGAGAGAGCCATCACAATATATAGAGGGAAGGGACTCAAAACAAGATCAAAGAGCAGCTTGAGAAAGGGTGACAAACTAATGAGAATACAAGGAGAGGGAGGCAGGAACTCTGGAGGGTGGTGTGAACAAATGCCAGGAGCTTGGTGAAAAAAGATTTGTGACCTGCATGCCCTGGTGGTAGAGGCTCAGCTAGGCTTGGTGGCTGTGACAGAGATGTGGGCTATACAGTACCATGACTGGGACTATCCATGCCAGGATACACAGTTTTCAGGAGGGATAGGACACAGGGGAACCGGTGGAGAAGTGGCCTTATATGTGAAAGTTGGCATCAGGGTTACAGAGGACAAAGACAAGGAAGTGGGCACCAGTACAGAACCATTGTTATTCAGGTAGTCATAGAATATGGGAGAATTACCAGGGCTGCTGTGTCAAATAGACTTATCTCAAAAGAAAGAAATAGACAAGGAACTGGGAGAGGTAATAAACAGAGCAGCAAGGCAAGGTGAGATACTCCTAATGGGGGACATCAACATGCTAGACATGGGTTTCAAGAGCAAGAATCTTTTTTTGCCATAAAAGTTTTTCTCCTCTAGGTCACTGTGAGCAGGTTTTCAATCCCACCCCTCCTTTCTCTCATCCAGCACTCGCCATACCAAACCAACATGCCGTAAATCCCCCATGGATTTTCCCCATAGCGGGGATGGGAAGGGGAGGCCTGTACTCTCTCAACCCAGTGACACACATCCAGACTTGGACAGGTGGCCAGCTGATGATGCAGGGGGAGGAGGAAGGAGTGCAGGGCATCCTGAACCAACTGTTTTCTGCTTTTCTTCCTTAGCCCTGCTGCAACATGAGTAAGCGTGCGTGTGGAGGCACACATGTCTACAGCACCACAGCCCCTCCCTTCATATCTCTTGCATTGCTTTTGCTTCCTCCAAGCCTCCACCTGGCAGCAGCCAAGGGCTGAGAAGGCAAGCCACCCTATCCCAGGAGAGCTGTCCTCCAGAAACTCAACCCTACTTCTCCCACCCTGCCGACCCCTGGTGATCCATGCTCACTCCTGAACCCAGGTTACTGGCATGAGAAAAGGTAAGGCACAGAGCACCTCAGTCCTCTTTGCCACTTGGCTGGCAGAGATCAAGAATCTGATACATGTCCTTCAGGATGCATTCCAATTACAAGAGATGAATAAGCCCACAAGGGAGAGGTCCTTTCTGAATTCAGTCCTCACAGATAGGGACAGTATTGAAGAGGTCACAATAGGGGAACTCGTGGGCATAAGCAATAACCTTACTGTGGTTTGACATAAAACTACAGCCAGAATGCAAGCACTCACAAATGAAGATTTTGGACTACAGAATGATAGATTAGGGTGGAATAAGGGAACTGGTTTGGGAGAAGGTGTCAGGGGTGGGGGCAGCAGCGAGGGTGGATAGTAAATGGGGAATGATTAAAAAAGGGTTGAATGAAACAATGAGTCTCACTTAGGGCAGTAGCAAATAAGAGGAGAGGAAGAAAATGAGTATAGTATATAAAGGTGGTATAGGAGGCAGTAGTAGTAGTAGTAGTAGTCTTTATTTTTATCTGGTACCCTTCTCCGGATGCCCAGGGTGCCATTACAACAAAAGAGAAAACACAATCGCTAATCCATAGCAATAACAGACACACAAAAACCTACCTTAATCTATTAAAATGAACATAAAATACCCAATACCTTAAATACACTAAAACATAGTAAAACTACAAAGTGCTGCATACATGTATTGTGGGACTTCTCGAAATGCTTGTTGGAATAAATAAGACTTGAGCCCCTTTGAAAAGCATCCACTGAGGGGGGCATCCCTCAAGGTCCTGGACAAAGAGTTCCACAGTGATGGGCCCACTACCTCTAAGGCTAAGTTGCCCAGACTCTTCAGTCTAGCCCTCAGGACCATGAGGAGGCTCTCCCCAGGCCGATTGGAGTGGGCAAACTGGGGGGTGCGGGTGCAGGATCTTTGACAGTTAGGCTGGATCCAGTCTGTGTAGGGCTTTATAAGTCAATAAACCTATCATTGAAATATGCCACTTCACTGGCAGCCAGTGCAGGTTACGCAGTGCCGGAGATATATAGCTTGATCTTGGTAAGCCCATAAGTAACCGAGCAGCTGTGTTCTGCAGTAGCTGCAGGTGCCATTGCATACCCAACTAAACCCAAGGTATAGAGTGATACAATAGTCCAACCTAGAGGTCATGAATGCATGTATCAGTGTGGCCACATCCTGAGGGGGATAAGGGATGTGATCTGGTGGATATTCTGAAGATGGAAAAAGCTATTCCATTCTACGGCTGACACCTGGGCCTCCATCATCAGACCTTTATCCAGTGTGACTCCCAGATTCTTTACCCTTGAGTTGGCTAGCAGACCAGAGTCACCAAGCTGAAGCCCAGTCACTCCTGTGCCAGCTGCTAATCCCACCTTTCTGCCTGGCTCAACCAATAAAACCTCAATCTTTTTGGGGTTCAGTCTCAGCCAGCTAGAAGCCATCCGGTTCTGAATTTTGGTCTGGCACTCATTAAATACATCGACAGCCCTCTGAGTCCTGGCAGTAAAAGACATATAGAGCTGGGCATCATCCGCAAAGCATTGAAACCCCAGCTCAAAACATCTAATGACCTTTCTCAGGGGTGGCATAGAAACTACAAACAACAATGGCAACAGGAGCAAACCCTGGGGTATGCCACAGGACAGAACCACCAGGTGTGAGAAAAAATTTCCTAAAACTACCCTTTGGGTTCCATCCCACAAAAACAATTCAAAGCAGTGAATGACTGCGCCAGTGAGTCTGGTGTACTCCTTGAGATAGTTCAGAAGTACTCTATGGTCCACGGTATCAAATGCTAAAGAGACATCAAGGACGGTGAGAGTAGTTCATTCCCCTGTATCCCTCACCCTGAGAAGATCGTTTAACATCCTGACTAGTGTTGCCTCCATGCTGTGCCTGGCTCTAAAATCTGACTGTAATGGTTCATAAATGTTAGAGAACACCAGGTGTTTCTTCAGCTGCAAGACAACAATTTTCTCAATAACCTTCCCCAAAAAGAGAAGGTGACAGAGTGGGTGATAACTTACCAAGACATCTGGGTCCAAAGATGTTTTTTTTTTTGGAAGAGGCTTTACCAGTGTACATCTAAGTGCTACTGGAACCAACCCCTCTGCCAGAGAACACTGGATGATTTTGGTGAATACCTGGCCCAGATGATTGACACAACTCACTAAGAGTCGCATGTGGATTGGGTGCAGCTTACAAAATGTTGGCCGCAGCTCTGAGACCTCTCGGCAGACCTCTTCCATTGTTACCAGCTGAAACACACCCCAAGAACATCTGATGCATTGCTGACCCACAGTCTGACCACTGTCTGGCTCCAAAGGCCCCGTTGGAGTGATTCCGGCCCTAATGGAGGACACCCTATCTGAGAAGAACTGAGCAAACTCCTTGCATTTTGTGAGTGAAACTGCTCTCACAGGCTCCAGGCAAGGAGGGTGTAGAAGTCTATCTGCAGTCCGGAAGAGCTAAGCTGGTCTGATCTTCCCAGCAGCAATCTCTTTCGACAGAAGTTCTGCCTTCTTCTGAGTGATTGCATTTTGATATGTCTCATAATGAGAAATCAGAACTAATTTGTCCTCCATGGCCCTACACTTCCTCCAACAATGTTCCAGTCTTCAACCCCTGGTTTTAAGTGCCCTCAGCTCACCATCAAACCATGGTGAGCTGAGGCATGATACCAGGAAATGTACAAAGACCAGCACTAGAAAGTTGAAGGCCCCAGTGACAGCTGTATTATAGCCACCACTGCAGTCTCCACCTCATCAGTGCATGCTGCCAATAATTCCGAGGTGTCCAGTACTGACATCAGTCCTTCAGGTTCTAGTCCTCTCAAAGGTCAGTACTGAATCACTTCTACAGGGGACTGACTACAGGGAGGGGCCCTGAAGCTGAATCTGATGACACAGTGATCTGACCAACTGCCCATTCACTTCGAGCTCCAGGGAGAATATGTGGTCGAAGGTGTGACCATGTTTTTTTTTTTTATGCATAATCTTATTGATTTTTCTTCATAAGTTCATTACAAACAACATAACTACAATATATAATAATAACAGAACAAACTTGGCCAGGGAAAATAACCCCATGGAATTACAACTCTAAAAACTGTATGTCAGGATATAAAAGCAAAATTGTTATAACACAGCTGAACACAGATAAACAGTGTAGATCTGTTTAAGCATACAGCCTTTGAATGAACAGACCTAAGAAAACATAACACTCACAATAATTATGAATAGGAACAACTAAGAAAAGGAACTTTTTTTATAAACAGAGGTCGACATTTTTGAAACACTTGAAACTCTTGTTAATCCTAAACTATGCCAATACTAGGAGAATGCAACAATTATTAAGTTGCTTACAGATGCTCAACTACTTTCATTTTTTTTCTGGAGAAGTGATAGTTGTGCAGTGCCTATCTTACTGTGGAGTATGCAACCACTCTTATCCCATAACTCCTATTTTACTTAAAGGGATTCAAGTATCAGGATTAAGACTGGTGTTTCACAGGTCTAGATTTATCCGCTATCTGATTCCCTTTCAGCTCTTCAGGTTTAAATTCTTCAGCCAAACAGCCAAGGGTTTTCTCGAATTACTCTACTGTGCCTCTTGTATGATACAGGACTCTAAGGTAAGAGATTTTGATCATAACCTCAGTGTATTATTCTGCCCAAGACAGTATGGTGGGGGATTGCCAGCACATGAGTAGCTGCTGCTTAGCCTCCATCATTAATGTGTATTTGCCATTTGAGGTATGCTTCTGTTTCCTGGAAAAGGGAGTAATTGACAAGGATCCAGAGCAAAGGGGAGTGGGGGCAGCATTGGTTGTTGGGTTTCCTCCACTGTTTTTATAACTGCTGCCCAAAAGGGACAGCCAGGCAGGTCCATAGGATGTGACCAATCTAGCCTGGAGAATGATGGCATCTCCAGCATTCATTAGAAATATTGAAGCCCATCCTTATTAACTTGTCAGGCATTCTATTCCACCTTCCTAGAATATTCTTTTGTATGAGCTGGGTTTTTGGATCCCGGGAGCATCAATGTGCCATTGCCCAGTAGTTGTTCCAAGCGTTGGGTGATCTCTCCACCTGTAACTCAGTCTCCCACTTTTTGCAGTGTGTCTCCTAGTTTGGGAGAGTCCGATGTATAAGTTGTTCATAAATGCTGTGACTCCCTGCAAGAGTACACTTGGTCCAACTGTCCACTTTGTCACCCATGGGAGGAGGGTGACTGTAGAGGGCACTTCCTAGCCATGACTGCTGTGCATGCCTAAATTGTAAGTAGTTCCAGTGGTCAGAGGCTTGTAGATGAAAGTATTTTCTCAACTGCTGAAATGATTTTAGTACTCCCAAAGGAGGACAAATAACATCCCCAGGGTGCTAATCCTATGGTTATCCCAAAGAGTCTAGTGGACAGTGTTCCCGATGATAGTTAGCAGAGGACTGTGGCACAGGGACTCTGAGAGTCCTAGTGAGAAGGTGCACCATGCAGATCTTTTTTGAAATTGCTGAAAAAGAAAATCTTGTAAATTCCATGGTTGGGGTAAGTAAACCCCTTGGAGGGCCAGTGCTCTGGAGTAGCATTTGTAAGAGTAAGTTGCCCCACAGTGTTACTTCAGTCTGAAGCCACACAGGAGGATGATAGGTTTTTGGATCCATATCAGACTGATTCTGACCCCTTGTGCAGTGTGGTAGGCTCAGGACCAGGGAGCATTCCACCCACCCTTCTTTTGAGGGGCTCTAAGAGTTGTTTTCCCAAATCTGGGTGTACCTTGTTCCCATAAGAAAGTGGATAATAGCTGGTCCAGCTTGTTCCACCAGCAGGTCGAGATTTTCATGGGCAAATTGAATGTGTAGTAGTTAATCTTGGGAAGGGTTATCATTTTAAAAGTTGCTATCTTGTGGGGGACGGTGAGCTGCAGCTTGCATCATCAATCAAAATCTAAACTCAGGTCAGAGATCAATGGTTGTAGGTTTAGGGTAGCCTAATTCTTGGTGTGGTGGGAAATGCACATGACCAGATATCTAATGTCTTGTGGAGCCCATAGGATCTGACAGTCTGGCAAAGAAGGCGGTGGGAAGGGGCAGCATTTTAAAGGTAAGAGTTTGGTTTTAGCCAAATTCACCTGCAGACCTGAGTAGGTACTATAGAGTGATAGGAGGGTGAGGGTAGCTGGGAGGGACTGTTCTATGTTTGACAGAGTCAGGAGTATGTTGTCCACATACAAAAGAAGCTTATGCGAGTCACTACCTGTATTTATCCCTAGGATTTTTGGGCTCTGCATTATTGCCACTGCCAGAGGCTCCATTGCCAACATGAACAGTAGTGGTGACAATGGGCATCCATGTGGTGTACCTCGATAAAGAGAGAACTTATCTGATACTATGTTGCTTGTCAGGAACATTGCGTTAGGGGTTGAATAAATTGCTCTAACATAAGAGATTAAATAGTGGCCAAACTCCATTGCTTCCATAACCAAGGTCAGATAGTCCCATTCAACAGAATTGAAGGCCTCCTCCACATCAGTGATCAACAATGTGGCTTAAGATGGTCCTTGGTGTGCTAAAGTGATCAAATTGACCAGTGCTGTAATGCTGTCTGAGGCCTACCTTCCTTTCAGAAATCCCATTTGTGATGGATGAACAATATTCAGAAGTATATTCTCTAGCCACGTGGCTAAGCTTTTGGTGAACATTTTAACATCCACATTTAGTAGAGAAATGGGTATGTAATTACTGTATATCTATCTGTCTTTGCATGGTTTGGGGAGAACGGTGATAGTGGCCTCAAGCATTGATGGGGTAACACACCACTGTACGTCACCTCCTGCAAGAGGGTATGGAGCTGTGGAGCCAGGTGTTGTGCAAAAACCTGATAGAAATCTACAGAAAACCCATTTGGGCCTGGCGCTTTACCCTTTGCTAGAGCCTGTATGGCCACCACCACCTCCCCCAATATTATGAGGGTGTCCAGGACAGCTTGCTCCACCACCGTGATGTTGGGCAGATTTAGCTTGTTAAGGAAGTTAGTAATCTAACTTGCTGTTGGGCATGGCCTTTTGGCATATAAATCATCATAAAATTCTTTAAAAATGGAACTAATTGTTGGGGATCAGAAACATTATGGTAAAAGGGTGTATGCAGAGCTGGGATCTGAATGTCCACAGCTCATTGTTTCAATCTGTAGGCTAGGAGTCTGGAGGATCTTTTGCCTCCTTCCCAGTAGTGTTGGCGAAGAAAAAAAGCAATCTTTCAGCTTATTGATGAATTATTGTATTCAGTTTGTATTTCTGTTGTATTATTCTATATGTCAGCTGACCTCTATCCTCAGATCCTGTGGAAGGGTTTGTTTGGCCTCTTGGAGCTGATACTGTAGAGAGGTGGAAGACTAGGTTTGCTGGCCAAGGCACCTAGCTTCGCCTGAGCTCTTTCCTTCTAGGTTGCGTGAAAGGGCAGAGCAAAGAACCTTACCAGAGCAAGAGAAAGGATTAAGACTTCTTTTGGTTAGGCAGATTTACTGTGTATTGTTATTTTTATTTTGTACTCACAGGGATTGTTACTGTTTGTTGCTAACATTTTATTGCTTTTTTTTTCTCTGATTCAAATTTTTGTTGCTGGGTATACCTTCTGCTGCATTATTACAAGGTGTGCCTACAGGTGTGTGATAACAGATTACTGCTGTAATCTTCTGATTAAAATTGTCTTTTGCAAGGTATATCTTCTGTTACTGCTTTATTTTTCTCTGTAGCAAAGTTTTTCTTAGGGTATATCTTCTGTGAAATTATTACAGGTGGTGCTTTACAGGTTTTACAGTTTTATCTATCATTAGGATAAGCTTTCAGGGTTACGGCATTTGTTGCTGACTGATTGCTTCTGCTCTTACCTCGTTTCTTTCATCCATGGTTCTTTTTTGGCAGTGGAATGGCCCAGCCACACTCCTCCATCCTCAACCACCCCACACTACACTCCTTTTATATGATAGCACAGTCGTGACATTTCCTGTGGCAAAGCAGGAAGGGGTGGATCAGTGGGGTATCCACATTGTGACGTCATTTACAGGGGCACTAGTAATTTAACTTGTTATAACAAGTTATACAAAAACAAACAAAACACAAAATCAAACTTTTGCTTTCATTTTCTGCCTTCTAATTACTCTGACCAGGTTATAAACCCAGCAACTTATCTGGAATGGATATCATTGACTGCAGGTACTGCAGGTACTGCAGAACACTTTTCTGAAGGCAGTTTTACAGGATTTAGGACTCTGTCCTACATACTGGGCCATTGGAGATCATAGGGCTCAGCTCCAGGCAGCATGGGCAGAGATTGCGCACCTCAGATTTCATATTCAAGAGGAAATATATTATAAGAACCACCCACCATTTCCTCCAACATCCAACAGAAGCACCTCGACCGCAGAGGGTAGTTGGTCTGGGAGGTTGGCAGGTGGTTAGGAGGGGCAAATCGGGTGCCCCATCACCCGGTGTTCTCCAACATATTACCTCCACAAACCATATAAAACTACAAAACAGGCATCTTCCTCTATCTCCAAAATCAAACAAAGGGGTAGAGGACACTGCAGAGCAGGACACTGCAGCACAGGAGTTAGCAACAACAAAACTCGCCCAAAACAGGAACCAAAACAAAAAAGCAAAAGGAAATCCAAAAAACTTCTGATCATAGGAGACTCCATGATTCGGGGAGTTGATACCTATCTCCAGCCAGGGGTGATGGTCAGATGTCTCCCAGGTACATCAGCGTAGAGAGACACTGACCACATTGCTAAAATTGTTCAGTAAGCAGGAGAAAACACTGATTTCCTGGTACACATAGGGACTAATGATCTCGCCAGTTGGTCAGTTGTGGAGACCAAGGAACACCTGACCAGGCTGGGTGACAAACTATCATCCATTTCATCTGTCATCTCCTTCTCTGAGATCCTGCCAGTCTCAGAGACAGGGGCAGATGGACGGAAAGTCAAAGAAGGGGAGATAGGGGAGCTAAACATGTGGCTCAAGGGCTGGTGCCTGGAAAAAGGACACAAATTTGTAGGGAACTGGCAACAGTTTTGGGAGTGAAAGTTCTTTAAATTTGATGGACTGCATCTGATTAAGGAGGAAGTCAGTGCATTGGGGCAGATGTTTGACATCTTTGCAGAATATTTAAACTAGCAAATAGGGAGAGGGGTACAGCACCACGCACGTTGAATGGGAAGAACACCCTTCCCCCCTCAGCTAGTGGTCAAACAGGAGTTCAGCATGTTTGCAGTTCATTTGCATCACCAGGTAAGGAAAAAAGTCTAGCTCCCCATACAATGCTCAGGAGAAATGCCAGACCTCACCCAACAACTAACATACCAAAATCTGGCCAATGGAAAATCATGTACACAAATGCTCGCGGTCTGGGAAACAAGACCCTAGACCTGCAGGCAAAAATGACAGAGGTTAAACTGGACATAGTAGCAATTAGCGAGATGTGGTTTACCAGTAACCACACTTGGGAAACTTTAGTACCTGGCTATATTCTTTTTAGAAGAGACCAAGGTGCAAAAAGGGGGGTGGGGTGGCCCTGTATGTCAATGAAAATATCAAAGCTACAGAAATTCAGAACACATGTAAGGAGCCAGGAGAACTGTGGGTCACCCTGGAAACAGGAAATGGGACAGTCATAAGAACTGGAGTTGTCTACAGGTCCCCAGACCAGGGGGAGGACATAGACACATTACTGTTAGAAGATATACAAAACATGACAGCTAAAGCGGAGGTTCTGATAATGGGAGACATCAACATGCCAGATACAGATTGATCAATACCAGCAGGAACATCTGCCAGAACTAGAAACATGGTGGATTCCCTGCAGGGGGAGGGCCTCAAACAACTGGTACAACAACCCACAAGAGACAGGGCTATCCTAGATCTAATATTGACTAACATGGAAAGGATCACAGATTTCCAGGTAGAAGGTCATCTGGGGGCCAGTGACCATCACATGGTATGGTTCAATTTGGCCACTGCAACTAAATCATCCCATTTCAAGGCAAAAATATGGGACTTCAGAGGAGCTGACTTTGATAAGATGGCCAGCAGAGTTAAGCTAACCCTGGCAAAAAGAAATACAGGTGAGGGAGTACAGGCAAAGTGGGCAAGCATTAAGGATGCAATACTTGAAGCAACATCCCATTGTATTATAGAGAAAAGGAAGTGCAAAAGAAGAAGGAAACCACTTTGGTTCTCAAAAACAGTAGCAGGAAAGTTCAGAGCCAAAAGGCTGGCCTTCAGGAAATATAAGGGAACACAGCGGGATGAAGATAGGGAGGCATACCAAACTTTCTTAAGGGAAGCAGGGAAGGCAGTAAGGCAGGCAAAGGCCCAAACCAAGGAAACACTAGCACTAACAGTAAAAGAAAGTGACAAGACTTTCTATAGATGCATTAGTGAAAGGAGAAAGTCCAGAGGGGGTATTGCTAAGATCAAAGGAGATAAGGGGGCATGTGAGGAGGAAGACCATGTAAAAGCATCTATCCTAAATAGATACTTCTGCTCAGTATTTACTGAAGACAAGGTGGGGCATGGCCCACAGCTCAGCACCATGGACACGGGGGGAGGGAGGGAGGTGAGCACTAGTCCCTTCAGAAAAGAAAGGGTCCTACAAGAGCTCGATTAGCTCAGGGTGGACAAGACAATGGGACCTGATGGCATACATCCCAGGATACTAAAGGAGCTAAGGGTGGAACTAGCAGAGCCATTATCAGAACTGTTTAGTGAGTCTCTGAGCACAGGACAGGTCCCAGAAGACTGGAGAAGGGCTCATGTGATCCCGCTGCACAAGAGTGGTAGCAGTGAGGAGGCAGGGAACTACAGACCAGTCGGTCTTACCTCAGTAGTGGGCAAGATTATGGAGGCACTCCTTAAGGAAAGAATAGTGCAACACCTGGAATCCATAGGAGCACAGGATCCAAGACAGCATGGGTTTACAAAAGGAAGGTCCTGTCAAACTAATCTCATAGATTTCTTTGACTGGGTAACCAGAGCAATGGACCAAGGGTGAGCAGTTGATGTCGCCTACCTTGACTTCAGCAAAGCTTTCAATACTGTTCCACATAGAAGATTGATTAACAAGCTGGGTAGGCTTGGGGTGGGTCAGAAGTTGGTCAACTGGGTGGCAAACTGGTTGACGGGCAGAAAACAGAGAGTGGTGGTAATCAGTATACAGTTAGAAGAGATGCAAGTCACAAGTGGGGTACCTCAGGGATTAGTCCTGGGGCCAGTCCTCTTTAATATCTTCATCAGTGACATTGCAGATGGACTGGAGGGTAAGGTTTGTCTGTTTGCAGATGACACCAAGTTCTGCAACAGAGTAGATGATCCAGATGGGGTGGGCAGAATGAGAAGAGATCTGGATGAACTAGCAAAATGGTCGAAAGAGTGGCAACTGGGGTTTAATGCAAAGAAGTGCAAGATCATGCACATAGGGAAGAGAAACCCTGAAGCCACCTATAGGCTGGGAGGGGAGTTGCTGACAGTCACAAGGGAAGAAAGAGACTTGGGCATCATCATCACAGATGACCTGAAATCATCCAAGCAGACCACTAAAGCAGTAGGTAAGGCTAGGGGATGTTAGGGTGTATTAGTAGGGTATCTACAGTCGGAAGAGGGAGGTAATAATCCCTCTTTACAAGACACTGGTTAGGCCTCATCTGGAGTACTCGTGCAGTACTGGAGGCCACACCTTCACAAGGACATTAACCAAATTGAGGCAGTCCAGAGAAGGCAACCAACATGGTGCAGGGACTGTATCAGAAAACATATGAGGACAGATTAACAGAGCTCAATACCTTAGAGCAAAGAAGAGAGAGAGAGAGAGAGAGAGAGAGAGAGAGAGGAGAGTGATATGATCGAAACATTCAAACACCTTGAGGGCATTAACAAGGTGAAAGAGCCTAACATGTTTCAATATAAGAAAAATAGCAGTACAAGAGGGCACAGCATGAGATTAGAGGGAGGCTGTGTAAGGTGTAATGTGAAGAAGTTATTTTTCACAGAAAGGGTGGTGGATGCATGGAACTGCCTACCTCAGGAAGTGGTGGATATGAATACAGTGTAGCGCTTCAAACAAGCATGGGATAGGCATAAGGAAGCAATACAGATGAGTATGAATAGATAGGCTATTGACAGAGCAAAGGCCGATGGCACATTTATAAGGTAGAAAAAGAAACAGGAAGACTGGATTTATCTTATGGTCCTTATCTGCCGTCAGCTTCTATGTTTTTATGTATATTCTGATGATTTTTGGTCTTTATTCAGCTTAGCCGTATAACTAATGATTCGGTAGCTTTGAAAGCTTCCCAAAGCATTTGTTCAGGGGTATCAGGCTGTCTGTTGATATGAAAGTATTTTTATATCTCCCCCGAGCCACAATATAGAATTCTGTGAGTGCAGTAACAAAGGATTGACCCTCCATCTCTGTGCTGGAGAGTAGATGCCCACAAGAAGTAGGTCAGTGGAGACTAGCGCATGGTCTGACACTACCAGAGGGTGGATGTATGCCCTTAAGGGCTCTGACGTTGCTTTGGTACTCAGAAGGAAATAATCTAATCTACTTTCAGAGGAGAAATGAGGAAAGTGGAAAATAAAGTCTCACTCTGTGGGGTGAAGGACCCGCCACACCTCCTGTAGTGCCAGATCAGCACACAGCTTGGTGAGAGCCTCTCTGGCTCATGCATGTAATGAAGGGCCAAACTGTGATGGGGCCCTACCTAAGACAGAGTCAATCACTAAGTTGAAATCGCCACCTACAAGTAACAGGCCATCTGGAGCAGCGTGGTCTGTTATTTTCTGAGACAACGCATGAAAGAACTCTGAGCAATCTTCACTGGGAGCATATATCTTTACCAATTGAATTTGTGTGGTTTGCTCCTGACCTTGAACTAGAACCAATCTCCCATCCTTATTTTTCTCCGTAGCTAGATACTGAAATGGGAACCCTCTTTTTATGATGACAGAGACACCTCTTTTCTTCATAGAGAAGCAACTAGATATCTCGACCCCAACCCATTCATGACGCAGTTTGACAGCCTCCGCAGCACAAAGGTGCATCTCTTGTAGTAGTGTGATATTGCACTGTAATTTTGTAAGTGTGGACACAATTTTCTTCCTTTTAATGGAGTGATTAACCCCTTGGACATATCATGAAATACATTTACATTCAGTCATTTACGCTGATGTATGAAGAGGTTAATCTCATATTATTAATAATGACAATAATAATAATTTTATTTATAAGGCGCCTTTCAATTGCCAAGGTGCCATACATAAATAACAGATCAAAACAATAAAATCATTAAAAAATACAGCTGGATCAAACAGTCATTTCAATCAATATTCTAAAAATGCAGTTTCCCATAAAAAAGTCTTCAAACCTCTCTTGAAGGCCTCCACAGAAGTGCACTCCCGCAACTGTCGGGGTAGAGAGTTCCAAAGGGTGGGGGCCACATACTCAAAAGCCCGAGCGCCTGAAGATTTAGAAACATAGAAACATATAAACATAGACTTTGACGGCAGATAAGGACCGCTAGGCCCATCTAGTCTGCCCATTTCCCTACCTACAGGATAGGCCACAGATCCTAGTTAACCAACAGCCTATATCTTCCTGCCCCCTACAAGAACTGCCTTATGTCTGTCCCATGCATTCTTGAATTCTCCCACAGTTTTAGACCCCACAACTTCCTCAGGAAGGCTGTTCCATGCATCCACTACCCTCTCTGTGAAATAATACTTCCTCACATTGCCCCTGAACCGCTCTCCTTCTATCTTTAAATTGTGTCCCTTGTTCTTGCAAGTCTCTTTTATGAAAGATGCTACCCTCTTGGACTTTGTTGATTCCTTGAGGTACTTGAAAGTTTCTATCATGTCCCCTCTCCCTTCTTTCCTCAAGGGTATACATATTAAGCTCCTTTAGTCTCTCCTCATACGGCTTCTCTGCAGACCCTGCACCATTTTAGTTGCCCTCCTCTGGACTGCCTCTATCCTGTCTATGTCCTTGTGGAGATGGGGTCTCCAGAACTGGACACAGTATTCCAGATGGGGTCTCACCAACTGTCTGTACAGAGGGATAACAACTTCCTGTTTTCTGCTGCTGATGCCTCTCCTATACATCCCAGTATACCCCAGCCCTCCCTACGCCTTCTCCACAATGCTTGCAACCTTAAGATCATCTGATATAATTACCTCCAGGTCCTTTTCCTGTTTTGTCGTTGTTACTACCTCCCACCCATTGTGTATTCTTCCCTTGGTTCTTGTTTCCCAGGTGCATTATTTTGCACTTTTTGCATTGAATCCTAGCTGCCATCGCCTGACCATTCCTTCAACCTTGCTAAGTCACCTTTTCAGGAGGGAACTAAAATGGTGCAGGGTCTGCAAGAGAAGCCATATGAGGAGAGACTAAAGGAGCTTAATATGTATACCCTTGAGGAAAGAAGGGAGAGGGGGGACATGATAGAAACTTTCAAGTACCTCAAGGGAATCAACAAAGTCCAAGAGGGTAGCATCTTTCAGAAAAAGAGACTTGCAAGAACAAGGGGACACGATTTAAAGATAGAAGGAGGGCGGTTCAGGGGCAATGTGAGGAAGTATTATTTCACAGAGAGGGTAGTGGATGCATGGAACAGCCTTCCTGAGGAAGTTGTGGGGTCTAAAACTGTGGGAGAATTCGAGAATGCATGGGACAGACATAAGGCAATTCTTGTGGGGGGCAGGAAGATATAGGCTGTTGGTTAACTAGGATCTGCGGCCTATCCTGTAGGTAGGGAAATGAGCAGACTAGATGGGCCTAGCGGTCCTTATCTGCCGTCAAAGTCTATGTTTCTATGTTTCTATGTTTCATCCTTTCCACGCCTCCTTGTGTATCAACCCTGTTGCAGATCTTTGTGTCATCTGCAAAAAGGCATACTTTTCCTTCCAGTCCCTCTGCAATGTCACTGATGATGACATTAAAAAGGACTGGACCCAATACTGAACCCTGTGGTACCCCACTAGTAACCGCCTTTCTTCAGAGTGGACTCCATTTACAATTACCTTCTGTGTCCTGTTGTCCAGCCAATGTTTTACCCAGGCTACCACCCTGGGACCCACTCCCAGGCTGGTTAATTTGACTAATAATCTTTGTGGGACTGTGTCAAATGCCTTGCAAAGTCTAGGTAGGCCATGTCCACAGCCCTCCCTGGTCTACTACTTTGTCACCCAGTCAAAGAAATCTATTAGATTCTGTCTGACATGACCTTCCCACTGTGAACCCATGCTGCCTTGGATCCTGTGCTCCACTGACCTCTAGGTACTCAACTATTCTTTCCTTCAGAAGTGACTCCATCACTTTCCCTACCACAGAGGTCAGACTGACAGGTCTGTAGTTTCCTGCCTCTGTCTTGGTCCCACTTTTGTGAAGGGGAATCACATCCGCCTTCCTCTAGTCCTCGGGTACCACACCATCCTCCCATGATTTATTAAAAAGAGTAGCCAGTGGTTTCACTAGTTCCTTCCTTAATTTATTTAGAATTCTGGGGTGAATTCCATCAGGACCCATTGCTTTGTCCACCTTCAGTTTTAGGAGTTCTTGCAGAACCCTTTCTTGTGTGAAAGTACTGGAATCGACCCCCCTATCAAGAGTGCTTCTGTTAATTGGATTAGGCACTTCCCCCCTCCTCTTTTGTGAATACTGAGCAGAAATATTCGTTCAGTATTCCTGCTTTTCACCTTTTCACCTTTGGAACCTCTAGCAACCCCTCGTCGGCTGAGCAGAGTGATTGATTAGGATGATAAGGGACCAGAAGTTCTTTCAGACAGACTGGGCCCAGATCATGTAGAGCTTTGAAAGTCAGCGATCCAACTTTAAAGGTGATCCGCCACTGAATTGGCAGCCAGTACAGTTCGCGCAGCACCGGAGTAATGTGACAGGATCTACTAGAACTTGTCAAAAGCCAGGCTGCAGCATTCTGCACTAGCTGCAGGTGGCAGATTTCAACCCTAGAAAACCCTAGGTAAAGGGAGTTGCAATAATCCAAGCGTGAGGACACGAAGGCGTGGACTAACATTGGCAGGTTGGCAGATGGAACAAGATGCTGAATCCTGGCGATGTTCTGAAGATGGTAAAAGAAAGTCTTGATGACTGCCGACACCTGCAAATGCAGTGTCAGCCCGTCGTCAAGAACTACCCCCAGGTTCCGCACCCGTTCAGAGGTCAGGAGAGAAACGCCTCCAAGAAAAATTCCGGAAGATGCACCAGCACCCGACTCCCCTATATGTCGACCCGGGTTCACAACCAGTACCTCAGTCTTATCAGAGCTCAACCTCAGCCAGCTAGAATTCATCCACTCCTAGATTTCTTTTAGACAGCTATTAAAGACCGAGAGAGCTCCCTCCTGGTTGGGGGCAAAAGAAAGGTAGAGCTGGGTATCATCTGCATAACAGTGAAACCTCAGCCCATACCTCCTTACAATGTCTCCAATGGGTAGCATATACACCGCAAATAACATGGGTGATAGTACTGAACCCTGAGGCACCCCACATGACAAAGCTGTTGAATCGAAGGAAAAGACCCCAGACACAACTCTTTGTGATCTCCCAGTGAGGAATGAAGTGAACCATCTTAAGACGGTTTCAGATATTCCACAAAACAGCCTCAGGCATTCTATCAACACAATGTGATCTACGATGTCAAAAGCTGAAGAAAGGTCGAGGAGAACCAAAATGGAATGACTCTTCTGACCTCTAGCCATCAAGAGATCATTGAGCACCCGAACCAGCGCTTTCTCGGTACTCTGTCTTTTACAAAAACCAGACTGGAGGGGTTCATAGACATCATGGATGGTCTTCCAGTTGTGCAGCCACTACTTTCTCAATCACCTTCCCAACAAACGAAGATTAGAGATAGGTCTGTAATTTTCAAGACAGTCAGGGTCCGCGGTAGCCTTCTTCAAGAGGGGTGTCACCACCACCTCTTTCAGGGAGCTGGGAAACTCACCAGATTCCAGAGAGCACATGACTATCTGTATAAGGACTGGACCAATGATGTCAATACAACCCAAAATTAGGGAGGTTGGTCCAGGGTCCAAACTACAGCACGTAGGGCACATGTGCTGGACAATCCTCATGACATCAATGAACTTCAGCTGACCGAAGGAACTCCAGGAAAACCGAGACACCTTGATCTCACCCCAGTTCACGGCAACTCCCACAGGGTGTGATGGCAGCAGCTCGGCCCAAATGTCGTCCACCTTATTTACGAAGAACCGAGCAAGCTCATCACACTCCAGTTGCAAAAAGACTTTCCGAACTTGCAGACAGGCTGGGTTGCACAGTCTGTCCACAGTTCGAAACAGCTGAGCCGGTCGATTCCGAGAAACAGCAATCTCCCTGGACAGGAACTCTGCCTCCTTATGGTTAATTGCAGATGATTGATAGACCAAATAATGATCCATCAATCTAAGGTGGTCGGCATCAAGGGCAGACTTTCGCCAGCAATGCTCTAACCTTCGCCCCCTGTCTCTGCATCTCCCTCAACGACCCATCAAACCAAGGGGACTTGGGACGAAGGGAGAGGGGGCGAACATGAACTGGAGCAATGGAATCCAGAACTCCCATAATGGCTGTGTTATAGGCCGACACGAGGGTCTCTGGATCACTGCTTGCCAATGCAGTGGACGAGAGGCCAAGCACTGCCGCAAGGCCTTGTGGATCTATATCCCGCAAAGGGCGGTACCTAACCAACTCCATAGGGGCAGGCCTTCTAGAAAGGGAGCAAAAACTAAACCCCACGTTGTAATGATCTGACCACCTGACGGGTTCCACCCCCACATCGGCTGCCTCGACCCCTAGAAGGAAGATTAGGTCCAAAGAGTGTCCACATTTATGTGTAGCAGAGGAAACCATCTGCATAAAGCCCAGCGTTGTCATTAACTGGAGGAAGTGTTGACCAAATTGCGAGAGTTTGTCATTGACCCAGGCGTTGAAGTCACCCAGAACCCTCAATCTGAGCGACTTGAATGCCATATCGATGACGAAGTCTGCCACTTCCTGAAGGAATTGCTTCTCATCACTGGGTGGACGATAAATGAGGGTGATTCGAAAGCCTACACCTGCTACAACTATACACTCAAAGGACTCAACCCTCCCTACTAGTACTTCCATGAGGCCGAGTTCGGTCTTGAAACAGACCACAACCCTTCCCCCCACCTTCCAATCTTGGGCAGTGTAACACCGAGTACCCGACTGGAGTCATAGCCCCCAAAATGGGGCCAGAATTATCATCCAACCAGATCTTGGTAATGCAAGCCAGGTCCACCGTACCAACAAGATCAGCAATAATTGTGGTCTTGTTTTTAATGGACCTGGCATTGCACAACACCACCCAAGTTGGACGAACATCGTGGGCCACACAGCAGTCCTAACCTGAACTGGAGAGCCAAATACATATTGCAGACTTAAGGAAATTGTGCCTTGCTGACAAATCAAGTACCAGGTGTATATGGTAAAGTCCATTTGTGCAGAGATCTGCAAGAATAAGGGGGAGGCAGGTATCAACTCTTGCTGGGACAAGAGCTTATCTACTTTTTCAAGGTTGGGCATCAGTGAGAGAAAATTCTTTACTCCAAGCATCTTGGGCTGTTTGATATTGAAAAATACCAAAGGATTTTCCAACAAAGATATACTCTTTTCCAAGGAAGGCTGGAAGGGTGTAAATCTACAAAGGGCAGTCAAACAACTGCCTACTCTATTCACCCTTCCAACCCCACCCACCTACACGAAGGTTGGAGTGGTAGCTTCTCTATAGGGTAGCCGACTTAGACTGGAATAGTAAACAAATTGCCCGCTGGGTTAAGCCATGTGATAATGCCATATATGTACAGTCGCTGTTAGAGAACGAGTAATCCCCCTATGATTACCTCCCTATCTATTTATTTATTTATTTGTTGTTTGTCTGTCTATCTATTTATGTATTTATTTATTGAAAGAGATTTACCAGGAAATACATAATATTTATATTACATATTTAATATCCTTTAACATTACATGCCAGAGGGCGAGAGAGTGGGGAGGGGGGTAAAGTAATGAGATAGAAGAAGAAGGGAACGGGTGAGAGTGGAATGGGGAGATGCATCCTATGGCCTCATCAGACTCCGGGGTGGGGGGGAGTATGTTAAGCCTCTTTTACAGGAAGATAGGATGATGAATGAACCAGGCTCTACAACTTAGCCAGCTAGTTCTCAGGGTCCAGGGTTACCCCTGTGATATTTTACTCCCTAACTATGCTGTTTTTTTGGGGGGGGCTGAAGGTGAGCAGTCCCGACAAGATCTTGTGGTGGGTGATAGTTGGGACTGCTGACCCACAGGACTTAGTGGCAGGAAACTGATCGGCTCACATACTTGTGTTGCTTCTCTGCTTTAATGATAAACAATGGCACCAAGACTGATGTGCACAGAAGCCTATAAGCTGATCTGTGAGCCACTCTCTTACAACCTTCCTTTGCTTGTCATAAAGCTTTATAGATTATGGCATGGAAGGCGATATCCACTTCATATTGAGCACTGTTTTTGTTTTGTTTGTTTTTTCTTTTCCACAGGATAATTATGTGGAAGGGGTCAGACTCAAACCAATGATTCCAGTACAGTTAATATTGATGTCCCTTTTCTTCAGAAGTGTGACATGGATGGTACCATGCCCTTAGTGGATAGAGAGCACCCTGTCCTGCCAGTCTGACTCTGCTCAGGTGCCTGGTTTCTGTAACACTACACAGTTGGTGCCCTGACTTGCTATGCTGTCCTATGAGGCTTTGTATATAGCTTTCATTGTTTGGTATGTGCATCAGATAATGGATGCTACCCTGTTGCTAGTGGTAATGTCAGCTCGGTTTCCACTGCCTTATCCGAAGATCAAAAGGTGTTTCTAGCTTGCCCACTGTGACTACCCATCTTGCCTTTCCATTCTTTCCTTCTGCATTTTGATGGGTATATGATGCATGGGTTAATTTCATGTTTCTGATTCCCCCTCAGTGGAGCACAGAACTGTCAGTGGGCGGTTCATCTTCTATCCCGCTATGAGCATCATCGTGTCTGATGTTTTGGCAGTGCACTGACTTAATTGCAAAGATGAGCCCACCCCATTAACAAATTTAATGGTTTGAAGGTGAGCAAGCTGGGATGCCCAATGGCCATTTTCTTTTTGGCATGGGATAAGGTTGGGGGCAATTGGGGAATTGCATACTATAATGAAGGAGTTCCAGGGTAACTAAGTGTTGTGGATGGAATGTTAGGAACGGGGAAGCCACACCCCACTATATTAGGCTGGCTTTCTAGGTCCAGTTGGTTGCGTATATTTTCTGTATTTGACGCTTCATATGTTTAATGGGAGGAGGAGGACTGGTGTGCAGTCTCAACAGAACATTCGCGCTGATGGTTGAGACTGCACGCATGCAGTCAACAATGGTGGGAACTATAAGAAGGACATACTGTCATGCAGCACAACCGTGCAAGGTATCAGTAATACTTCTATCGGGGGGGTGAGAGGATATACCGGAAAAAAGGTTTGCCCATCTCACTTCAACACTTACTCCTCTCCAGGGTATTTAGCTGTCCTGGGAAAGCAGGAGGCTGGGTTGTTTTCATACTGCCCCATGGCAGTCCATCACAGTTGAATGCACAATCTAAGTCTTTCCATGGTGCTCACTGCTCCTCCCATTCCCCTCCCAATATTTTCCATAAAGTAACAACAGGTTTTGAGGGTGCAAAGGGTAACATTAATAACATGGCACTTGATGCTGCTATTCCTCTGGATCCCCCCATTCATCCCACTCTAGTCAGTCACTCATTATCTATCCTGGCAGCTCTCTCATTTCCTTGAAGATCAAAGCAGGTTTAAGCTACCAAGGGAGCCCACCTGCTTTATCACAGCATGCTCCTTAAGCGTAAGCTGATCTGCTACCCCTCAGTCACACAATCAGGGTCCTACCCCCCCATTCCTCAAGGGATGTATGGCAGGGGAACGGGCTCCACCCCTCCCCACTGCAACCGCTGAGCACTAAGGATCATGTTTCAATGGAACTGTGTTATGATATGCCCCCCTACAACATGCTTCTCATTAGCGTTGGACCCCGGCTCGTAAACCACTACACTGATCTGAGCCACACTGGTCCATTACCATACCGAAATGTCATATTTTATTCTGACCACCAAGAGTGTGACACGTGAGTTGGTTTAACAGTACCCTCAGGGCATTTTCTCTTGTAGATGTGTAGTATATGACCTGGATTGCTCAATCTCCCCCCATTCCTCCAACATCTAGCTTCTATCTTGCATCTTGAGATTGCCCCCCCACATAGCCGCTGCCCTACATAGCTAAGCCCTGTCCACACTGCACTTGTATGAACCACTTCAATGGCTACGTGGGTGACAGTATGCACTCCTTCAATGAGAGATGACAAGCTATTTTACAGGTTGGGGGTGGACTTCCAAGGGAGGCTAGGAGGAGGTACTTGGGTACTGTTGCAGCCATGGCCCACCAATACGCAGCTCCCACAGTCATCTGGTATTTTTTGGGGCCACACTTAGCTCATTAATTAATAATGGGCCAGATGTGGACCTCAAAATCATGCAGATAACATGTGTATTATGGTTATTTTGTATATTGTGAGACCTCTCACGGGAGGTTTCTGTTTCCACGCTCACATATAAGGGAGCCTGGAGCAACATAATGTAGTCATAGATGTATCTTGTGTGCCATTCCTTATGTTCCACCTTCCCAGGTGAGTGACTCTTCTGAATGTAAAGAGGCCTGGCCCTGGAAAGGGCTTAGTTTATGTCCACAAGACCGAGGCTCTGCTACTCGCCTGGTCACATTGATCTGCAACCACCAGATGATTTCCATCAGAGCCTAGCTATGATGTGCCTTTATGGAAATGACCCCTAAAGCTAGCTATCTGACCTTAACTTGATGGTTGCAGCACTCTTCAGGGTCCCTGGGTATATCGTTGCCTCCCCCTCCCTCCCTCCCCTTTTTCATCCCTTCTCCTATACTTTGATAAGTCTGTTACAGGGTCATCATATTGTTACTCCACAGGCATGGCCATGTTGATGTGTCATGGTGGTAATAACCTATGTTAGGCCTGAAACTTCCATAGTCTAGAGGAAATCTCTACCAAAGTGTGAGCCTTCATCGTCTACCCAGGCATTGAAGTCACCCAGGATAAGCCACCTAGGCAACTCTAGGACCAGGTGAGCAATGAAGGATGAAATTTCCTGCAGAAACTCACCCTAGCAACATACAGGCTGTTAAAAGAGGAGGATTCTGCAGGCTGTACCCAGACCACTATGCATGGCCATGCACTCAAAAGACCCTGCATCCTCCTCTGGGTGTGCCACCAGGTTCAGTTCAGTGTTAAAACAGATGGCTACCTCCCCTCCCCCACCGGCAATCTCTTCTTGGGCAGTGCACTACTGAAAAACCAGCCAGGATCAATGCCTCCAGAACTGGTCCAGAGTTGTCCCCCAGCCAGGTCTTGGTAATACATGCCAAATCAACAGAGGAAATATGATCCGCCATAATTGCAGTCTTATTTCTTATTGATCTGGCATTGCATAAGAATGCCCAAAGTGGACAGAAAGAGCCAGCAGACCCATCACCTACCTGCCCACTTGATCCAGCAGGATCAGGCATAGGAACCAGACAGGCTGAACCCTCTTTAGTCTGTTCCTAACCTGGGACATCTCCTGGTCCACACAACCCCAATAGGGGCCACCTCTTTATTACTCCCCAATCCATAAGCTCTCCTTCTGCCCCTCCACGCAATTCACTCCTCCCTGCAATGGTGGTACACTTCTGTTGCTAGTGGGGGGGTGTTGAAAGGGCACAGATCTGTGAGCTGCGAAGGGGAGTAATACAACCTGAAGGGATCAAACAAACAGCACATCTATTACCTCTTAAAGATCACTTAAACATTTTTTTTTTACATTTAAATAAATACAATCAACATAACACTCTCCAAGTCAAACAATGCCTTAAAAATCCATCTATCTAACACATGCAAGCCACCAAAAATACATCTTCTTCAATAACTATACACTCATTACCACATTAACACCAGCTACCTAAACCCCAGTTACCCACCCGCCCCATTCTAAAACAAATTCACTCAACCAAGTTATAGTAGCCAATAAGAGAATTCATCAGCCTAGAATGAACAGTGCCAGTAGTCTCAAATCAGTGTCCAAAAATGACAGCCATAAAGGTCCTGAGTCCCGACGTAAAAGTAACCAAAGTGCAAAAATGTGCTTCCAGAGTATCAATTCCATGCTTTTCTCTCTGCTCTCACCAGAGAGATAATGCTGCTATGTGATGGGGAGGTGCAGTACTCTCACTACAGCCCTTTTCCTTGTCCAGAAAATTGATGGCCGACATAAGACATTGTGACAGTGACATTTTGCTGAAGTCAGTTTGCTGTGTGAGACTCTGCTCTGCACAGTTGTAGTTCCCACTGATATACCAAAGTGCTTGTGCAAAGTTTATTTCTGTTAATGTGATGTAACTAACTGAGCCCTGCTGTAATCCTTACACAGGAAGAGGGACTTGTGGTCCAAATTCATTTTTAAATATTACAGTGGCACTTAAGTGCTTTTTTTCTGTGTTTCAAGTTGGTGCTTCTTTTAACAGCACTACGATATCTGCAGCAGCTTACAGAGCTTCAGTTCTGTCATTAATTGCTTAGAATTTCAGGTGGGGATACTATATAATTGAAGCCTACAGCAAGCAGGGCGAGCTCGGGCAGGGCGCGCTCACTGCACGTGAAGACGCGTGCAAAGGCACGCACATTTCCACACATGTTTTGTGTGTTTAGCATTGTTTAAGTATAAGAGGGGTCTCTAGCAAAGCAGTCATAAACACAAATCCTCTGTAGTCAAGGACGGTTCTATGATCACTCAGCTTGTAGGTAATATCAGGGGTTACTAGACATCCAGTTCATATTGTTTGCTGTATTTCTTAAAGTACTCGGCCAATAGAGATCCTGCCCTGCACTTTTGAGTATCATTATAAAGCACTAAAATTAAATATTTGCTCTAGGAAGAAGACTATAGAATAAATAGTTAACATCTATATGCTTTCATCTGATTTCAGCCTGTGTTTTCTTTGTTCGTGATACCATTTCTAGCAGCTCAGAGTTGCTGAAAGCTCAGTCAGAAACAGCAAAGAACTAACAACGTCTGTCTTTAAAATCTTTAATGTTGCCTACTGTGGTGAAAGTAATTTGAAAAATTATCACATTTTGGGTTAAAATTAAAATATTAAATTATTATTTCTGGTAAACAGTATGTAATACTATCAGCAGACTTCTTCTTTGGAATTTGGAACTTTGTTTCCAAAACTTAATCAGGAAGTTGAGTCTTCCCTGGGTATCTTAAGAACTATAATTACCAAATCTGGTATTATTTTTTCACACTTCTTTTCTTGTTTCCTTGTTTGTGACTTTAACATCTGTAGGATAGATACCATGGAAGCATTCATACAAACCAAAAATGGTGAAAAAGCTATACTATGTAAAACATGCAACATGTATATGCTAGTACCTGATTATCCATTAGACAACTTATTTACATGTACTAAACGTCTTGATAATCATGAAATGTCAGTCCTTTTAGAGCAGTTTAATAAAAGGATAAGTGAAACTGAGAGAAGTCAGAAGGATATGGCATCTCGCTTTCAAGTATGACTTCAAACTGACATATACCAATCTAACTCTATTGCTACACCTGTACTAAAACCTGCACTGATGCTCTTGTACCTATAAATAATACCCTTCCAACTAAAAAAAGGGGAAGAAGAAGAAGAAAGTACTGACCCTGAGGATGCTTGGTATCAAGTCCAACACTTGAAACATCAAAAAAAAAGGAAAGGAAAGCCAAACAATTCAACCTTGAAATCACTAACTCATTTGACCCCCTAAATTTAGACATCACTCAAGAAGAGTCAATAGCTATGACTACTTCTGTTAAGGAAGTGATAATATCAGACCGTACTACACTATCATATAATGAAAATCAATCTACCTGCATGAATCAGAATATTAATTTAGACCCACCCTTAATATCTTTTGAAACTACTATCATTCCACAGCAAGTTGAGCAAAATATGGAAATCCAGGTTTCTCAGACTAATGAAACTGAAATATATGTCTTAGGTGACTCTATAATTAAAGGACTTGACCGTGCGATTTACGACACAGACAAAGCACATCATACCCTATCATGTTTTAGGGGTGCTAAAATATCAGATATTACAAAAACGATTAATGATATTGTTTCCTAAAAAAATAATAGAAAATTAGTTTTAATTCATGCAGGAGCCAATAATGTTCTACACCAAAATCCTCAACAAATCAAGCAGGAATTTGTTAATTTAACAAACAAGCTGGTAGATGTGGGCTGTGACATTTTATTTTCTGAAATACTTCCAATTCCTAGAACAACATACAAACAAAACTGTATATTAAAAGAAACAAACAATTGGCTCAGACAATGGTGCCTGAGGCAAAATCTTAAATGTATAACACATTGGGAAGAATACAATGGAAACTATGACATGTACAGTCAAGACGGACTACATTTAAATAAAGTAGGGTCACAGTTTCTCAGTCTTCAGTTTAACAACACAATAGATGCAAATTTAAACTATTAAATGGGGGGAGGGTGCAACTGTTATACACAAAACACATTCAGCAGAATATACTTCTGTAAGCAATATGTGGAACAATAATAATGATTGCAAAAAGAATAAAAAAACAAAACTAAGAAAAAAAAATAAGAGGATATCAAAACCTGGTTTGAATAATCAAAAATCCACCAAGTCAGAAAGATACTACACAAAGTGAAACTGATAATAACAAAGTTAAAGTTAAGGGAATACGAATTCTACTAACTAATGCTCGTAGCTTAACAAAGAAATTAGATGAACTAAGATCTATTCTTGCTAATAAGGAAATTGACATCTGTTGTATTACAGAAACATGGTTGACTGAAAATGATTGGAATTCTGATATAAGTGGTTTTACAAAATTCTTAAAAAACAGACAAAATGTTAAAGGAGGGGGTTAGCTTTATACATATCTAATAAATACAGTTGTCATGAGATAATATATGAGGACTCTCCAACTGAGATACTTCGGGCCAAAATCAAATTAGGCAATGAAACCTTAACTATAGGCCTTTGTTAGAGATCACCTAATTTAAACCAGGAAGATAACCTAGTCTTCTTGAAGCAGTTAAAGAAGACTTAATAATTTTGGGTGATTTCAATTTCCCAAATATAAACTGGGAAACACTTGATATGCACAGTACTATTGAACGGCAGATTTTAGAAATTACTTTTAAACATGGACTGGATCAGTTAGTAACTATACCAACTAGGAATAATAATATACTTGACCTTTTTTTTTACAAACAATGCTGACCTTCTCTCCACCCCTTTTGTCATACCCCCTCTGGGTGACAGTGATCACAACATGATTGTATGTGACATCTTAAAATAAACAAATTATAACAAAGGAATAAGTAAGTTTAAAAATTATCATAAAGCCGACTATAAAAACATAAAAAAGTACCTGACTTCATGGGAATGGTTAAAAGACCTAGGTAATTTTGACTTCAAACATGTGTGGGAGACAATACAGACCAAAATAGATTACTGTATAAATACCTGGGTACCTGACAGAACAACATATGATAATAATAGCAAACGAAGAGTTCCCATGTGGTGGTCTAAAGATATAAAGCGTATAATAAGAAAGAAACATCGTGCCTATAAAAAATACAGTAAGACTAAAAAGGCATCTGATTGGGGCAAGTTTAAGATACTTGCCAAAAAAACTAAAATAATTAAAAAATCAAAACAAAAAATGGAAATAAATTTAGCCAAAGACAATAAAAAACAGTTTGATAACTATATAGGTTCATTAAACAAACATGTACAGGAATTGGACCACTAAAGGTAAATGATGAATTAATAACTAACAAAAAAGAAATGGCTACTAAATTTAATCATTATTTTACAAGCATATTTAATCCAATGGATTTTACTCATCAAGATACATGACAATCGTCAAATATTGAATTATTCTTTCTTGAACAAGCCACATTAGAGGCCATTAACAAAATCTAATGCAATACATCCCCAGGCCCTGACAGTATTCACCCCAAGTTCTTAAAAGAGGTATCAAAGGAACTTGCTGGACCATTTACCTATTTGTTCAATATGTCTGTAAATAATGGGAAAGTTCTTCAGTCTTGGAGAGAAGCAAATATAACCCCTATACATAAGGGAGATAATAAGCAGTTAATATCTAATTATAGGTCTATCAGCCTTACATCACTTGTCAGTAAAATTATTGAATGGTTAATACATGTTAAAATTTCCAATCATCTTAAAATTTCCAATTGTACTGACATTTCCAAGCATGGCTTTACTACTGGTAGGTCATGTCAAACAAACCTTATTAGTTTTTTCGAACCTGTTAGTGATGCCCTAGATAAGGGCCTTCCAGTGGACATCATATTCTTGGATTTTGAAAAAGCATTTGACACTGTTTCCCATAAAATTTTGATCAAACAACTTCATAATATAAATTTGGACATGTACTTAATAAAGTGGATATCAGCATGGTTATACAACAGACATCAAAGGGTGGTTGTACGAGGGCATAAATCCAACTGGAGCCCTGTCACCAGTGGAGTACCACAGGAATCTGTTCTTGGGCCTTTACTTTTTAATATATTGATAGCAAGTATGCAAACAACAAAAGAAGTTTGGATAAATAAATATGCAGATGATTGCAAATTGAGCTGTATTGTGAACACTACTGCATCTGCAAACACTCTCCAAGATAATTTAAATAAATTAATATCGTGGGCAGTAAACAATAAAATGAAATTTAACCAAGCAAAGTGTAAGGTAATGCATATGGGGAACAATAATATGAGACACCCATATTTTATTCAAAATGTGAAATTAACAATCACAACAGAGGAAAAAGATTTAGGTATAACTATAACTAACTTAAAATTTAACACCCATACCAATAAAACTGTTAAAAAAGTCACAAGATTATAGGTTGTATATTGAATATTGTATATCAAAAGTAGGGAATCATCTGTCATCTTGCCCCTATGCACAAGCCTGGTTCGTCCACATTTGGACTATTGTGTTTCATTTTGTGCTCCAACTTCCATTGGCTATTTAAACATGACAGAAAGAGTTCAACGAAGAATAACTAAAAGGATTGTTAATATGTCCAAACTTGATTATGGTTCTAGATTAAAATCTTTAGAGCGTTACTCTTTGAAGTACAGAATACTAAGAGGCGACTTAATCTATACTTACAATGCATACAATAACGATTACTTGTTAAACACAATAGCATTGGAAAAGTTTTCAATAAGTAATCCCACTGGATCCCACAATTCAAAACTAAAATCATCCTTATGTAAAACCAATAAACGATCTACATTTTTTACACAGAGAATTCCTCCATTCTGGAATACATTGTCTAATAATATTATAAACAGCGAACACATAGAACAATTTAAGAGAAACCTTGATAAATATATGGGTGACAAGAAATTTTCCTTCCACTGCAAATTTAGCTGGTGGCAAGTTCATAAATGGGCATGTGCCTTCTGAACTTGTATCAATCTATGAATCTATGAATCTATGAATAAGCTTAACAGTCAGAGCACTAACATTAAATATACAAATATTTAGCACCAGCTACAGTATACCTGCCATGGTATACCAGCTGCAGATTGTAAGTCCTATTACTCCTGAAATGCCCCTGCTAGCCTTACATCAAAGTCTTGTAAACACTGAACACAGCAGACAAAATATAATTTAGTACCACTTCATAAGATTCTCAACTAAATGTGGTCCCATGTTGTAGCAGTGACAGGAGCTCCATCACTGTTTCTTACACCTTGTAGTCAGATCACAGCTCCCCTCACAACCTGGGAGTACCGAGAATTCTGCTCTGTTGGGTGAGTCTGCTCCGGCAGGTGAATCCCTGCTCCCCGATGAATCTCTGGAGTGCTGGTCAGCAACACAACAGAACGAGTAGTGCTAGTCCAAACAATTCCAGTAATATAAATCCCTGGCAGGGCAGCAGTAACTGGAATTCCTTCATTATTTCTAGCACCCGGAGATAGATCACATCTCCATCGGTATATCAGGTGTCAAGAAATCTGCTCTGCTCTGCTCAGTCAGTCAGGTACTTGCTCTATAATAGACTCTGGAGGACTGGTCAGCAATTCAAAGTCAGCTAAAGTCCATCTTAAGCATACCACACAAGACAATGGGCACAGGAGCATTAAAGGAGTGGGACACACTGTTACAAGAGTTTGCACATAGAGCTACTAGCATGCAGAGAAAATAAAAAAAACTAGACTCCTAATCTCACTCACTCTGAGCCCCTATCTAACACTACCCCACTACTCTAAGCAATTAACCCAATATGGCATGATATAAGGAGGCAGTATAGAGCAGTGGTCTAAGACTCTGAGCTGCAAATCTGGTGACATCCAGCAGACCAGACCTGGGTTTGAATCCCATAGCTTTCACTTGCATACTGTGTGACCCTGAGCAAGTCACTTGACTTCCTTGTGCTCCAAGGTCGCTCCTGTAAAAAAGCTTTCAGCTTAGTGTGCTATTCCTGGTTAAACAACTGAAAAAAAAAAAAATGTAAAAATACTCATGACGCACAAAAAAGTCTAAAGGGTTCTCATCATTAAAAAAAAGAGACGGGTGAAACAAAATAAAAAAACGCACAAGCAGATATGATTCAATAAGAATGTGCACATGAATGGCACACCCAGTCTGGGTGCCATCTTGAATAGTAGGCAGAGAGGAAGAAAAGGAAGGCCTCCAAAAAATGCAAGGCCAACCAGCCAGATAAAAGCAAGGAAGTGTACCAAGGACGAGAGACACCAATAAAATGGTTAGGAGAGCATAGTCAGAAGCATAGGTGGTGAAAAGGCATTCTTCTGAAACAGTACACTGGGGAGAAGGGCACATCCAAGGGAGGGATAGTTAGGCTGAAGAAGGGGAAATGGTGGGAGGATGAGGAAAAAGGTAAGGCAGAAATACTCAATGAGTATTTTTGCTCAGTATTCATAGCAGAAGACAAGAGGGAGTCACGTGATGTACTCAACCTAGGTAGCAGCATCTTCTTGCAGCTCCGGGACCCTACAATTCAACGTGGCTAAAATATTGGGAAATGTTATTTAATAGCTTCCTACACCTTGTTTTCCTTATTCTAAAAGTCTGTGCAACCTTTGAGAACAGATTTTTTTCCCCCAGTGGCGACTGATGCATTTACCTAGCAAATGGACTTCCAGACAGAATCTGGAGCAGTACCACCAATCCTCCCCAGGGACAAGCTTCAAAATGGCCGAAGTCTGACACACCACCTGACCTAAATACCATAGGAACTTTGGCCAACAAACTCGACTGATATTTTTCCAAGTTAGTAGGTATGAAAATTGCCATGACAGAAGTGTCCTCAAATGCAAAATAAATTAAGCCTGGCCTTGCCCATCTGACTACCCGTATATCTGATGCTGAATCTAGAATAAGATCCACTGAAGATAAACAGAACAGAGATGATGCTCTAATAGTGGAGCTTAGAAAAGAGATTTCCAAACCTGAAGATAGAAAACCGAGGATCAGGAGAGTCATGGTCAATGAAATATCCTGATCCTCATAGGCATCCCGGAGAAGTCTGAGGGTCAAAGTATGCTAACATTTTTACAAAAAGTGTTACAGACTATAGTTGGTCCCCCTTTACAGGCACTGAATATATCATTGAATGAGCTCACAGGTTTCTTCGACTTCAACCACCACTGGGGGACAAACCCCATGCTATTATCCTCTGATGTTTAAACTAACAACATAAATTATATATTGCCCCAGCTGTACAAGCTACATGAACAAATGGCTTACAAGCAAATCAAAAAGACTCTCTACAGTGCTCAAATTAAATGTAAAACATTGCACCCAGCTAGACTGCTATTATCACCACTGCCTATGTCACCCATGAATTTCCTGCAGCAGAGTTCACATAGAAGGAACTACCAAAGCTTTTCCAGCCCTCTTCTCCACTCCGTGATCAGTAAATCTTGACAAGAATATTGGATTAGAAGAGATATTATGTACTGCACTGACATAACCCTTCTAATTCTCATTTCTTTGTGTTATGAGAACTTTCAACTGTTGTTACTGAATCCTTTTTTTAAGACAATAATTTTGTTCCACACCCCCAGCAGTTGTATTAGATGCATGGCACAGATCCCCCCCCTTTAAATTTTACAAATTGCTGGCAATACTGCCATCCGGTTTTCACCCAGCGACTGGGAAAGTCCATTCAATAACTGAGCAAATATCCACTTTTCTATCAATTGGAGTGGCTTTTTAAATACTCATAGGAATTACTTTTAGCAACTGTGAATTATTTCATGGAAAATGGATCCCAAGATGTTACCTACAGTTCCTACTGAACTATAAACTAGCCTTCTTTGTTTATAGCATACTTGTCTGCTTACCATCAGTCCCAATCCTCTTTGTCACTGAAGCAACCCTGGTTGACAAACAGCTGAATGTTTTGACAGCTTTCCATACTCTTATTTCCTATTGGTGATGTCATCTTCTTTTGAACTATAGCTACCCTGTAGTGAATGGTTGCCTCCTCATAACCGTTTACATATCTTCGCCCTCCTCAAAGGAGGCTCTGACTCCACCTTGTAACAACATGCAGTGCAGTCTTTGCTATCACCATCTTGCACATTCGTGGAGGATTCACCACACTTTAGCCCTATAGACACTTGCCAATAAACTTCTATGTAACCTCCATGGCCACTTATTTAACTAATGTGCACACCCCCCATTTATTGTAATGCTCACCCAGCTAGCTATCTGGGAACACTGGTGTCTATATACTGGCATACCAATTTACTTTACTAACAGGTCGGTACTACCCTTGGTGTTAGAATGTATACCTGGCTCATTTTCTAGAGGAAGAGAGGGGTGAGGGCACAGAAACAAACAACTTGAACCCTGTTAAATAACACAACCCAGGTCCTGGGTGGAGGCTGCTAGGCATAGTTTTATTTTTTTATTTTAGTCTTTGGTAACCGGGTAAGGCCCACTAGGCCCAAGTCCTGTTTTCAGGGGTGACCTGGGAGCACTGGGCGGTTAAGTGACTTGCTTAGAGTCACACAGTATGTAAGTGGAGGTTGTGAGAATCAAACCCAGGTATGGTCTGCTGGATATACCAAGCTCTTTCACAGCTCTAGGCTACACTGCCAGCCCAGCATATGCTTGATCTAACCTGCTGAGAGGGCCCCGGTAAATTCACACAACCAGAAGCAATAATTGGAATGTCCATAACAGTGACTGGGATTGTACAGTATGACTTTATTCAACAGATGGAAAGTAAAGCTGAAGTGGATCCCCATGGGTTGGTCCACGCTGGACATATACAAAAATCCAAGAACTCTCCTTACATTGTAGTACAGTTCATGAACAGAACAGAAACTTCTTCTTCCCAAATTCCCAAAGGTGCATCTGTGGACATTGGGCCACGCAGATGAACGTCCCTCTTTTCCCATGAGTGTTATTTAGCAAAATCTAAGCCACACACTCAGAACTCCTTTCAAACATAGGTGCAATATGTAAAAACTCAGCCACACACCTTAACCTGCAGCATAGCCACTTGCTCAGGTAAAAATACTAGTGCCATTTATGAACCAGGAAGTAAGTCCTGCCTTGTAAGCGCTTAGATGGCGTTCCTCCCACCCTTGGCCCTAACCAACAGACTCTGCCATTCTTCAGGGTTACACCATTGAAACCCCCATTCCCCATTGAAATGCTAGAGGTCCCACAACATTACTTGTCACAACACTGAGTGACACGGAGAAAATAAACTGCACTCACTAGGGTCCATAGTTTAATTTTCTTCACTCATACTGGTGAGACTAGGGGTACTGATAGGTGTGATCCAGCCTTATATATGGGCACATGCACTCCAGACTATCCACTCCTCTAAGAACATTTGTGGAGATCTAGTCTCTCTCTCTCTCTCTCTTTCAGTACTCACAGAAACTTGTTCTGTCCACTGGGCAAGGAACAACCAAAAAGAAACAGGAAAGGCATTCATCTGGGTAGCCAGTCCACACAGTTTATTTCAGGTCCTATATCAAGGCAGCTGAAAACACCTCAGAACATTCAGGGGGTTGCCCCTTGAGTCTACAGAGAACAAGCAGATCCTTCCACATCACAGGGAGTAGAAATCTGGAACACATGCTGTAGTCTTGTCTCCACGACTTCACTGGAAGCTGGAAATGACACACGACTAGGGTGAGAAATCTTGGGCTCTCTGTCAGAGTCCACTGACAGTCTTGCCACTCTCACCTCCTCACTCAAGACTGACAGAATTCTATGCATCCCAGAGCAACTATCCACAGAGTATGGCTTATGCTGCTGCAAGAGTTCTAAGATGACCTAATCATTCCTCCATCAGGCTAGCTGAGTAAACAATGATGTCATTATGTAAGGAGCCCCTAATGAGTTCCCTACCAGCTGCCTTCCTAACAATAATACTGATAGAATTCTAGTAACCCCAGGGACTGGGTGGTTACACTCGCCCCATGCCAGGTAAATGACTGTCCGCAGTCATTCCCTCACCCGGCACCGGAACATCCTACCTCTTATGCCCTCAATGGGGGGGGGCTGCGCAAGTCCTCCCCTACCATGTGCCAGGCACAGGTAGGTGACACTAAAGGCTAGAGGCCCACTGAAGAAGCTTCAGTTCCTTTCCTACTACTTTACTATCTAGGGATCTTCAATGGCTCCAAGAAACTGCCTGAAGCATGTCCTACCAGCAGATGTGGGTGAAGTGTCTGAAATTCGCTATGCGAAGCAATTCATGGAGCAGTGGTGAATCTGCAAAGTATTCCACAAAGCAAAGTGGAGTACTTTGCATCATAATGAGGAATGCAAAGTCATTGATTTTAATGAACTTCATGTTACTCCGCTTTCCCCAAACCACTTCTGTTCCAATTTTAATGCAAAGTATATTGAAATCAATGTACTTTGCATCACTTCACCTTGTTATTGAGCTCCAAGGTGAATTTTGCAGTGATTCATGGGATTGCAGGTCACATGTGCTCTAGATTGTTCTGCGCACCCTCAGTTCTGTGTCATGGTAGCTGGAGACAGTTTGCTGTCGGAGCTCTGCTATTCAAACCCTATAAAAGTTGTTAAAAAAGCCTTTTTGAGCCATTTTATTTGCTCAAAACATAATACATCGATTGTAGGAAACCCTACTGTACTCATAACATCAAGTGTTTATTGTTCGTGTGTGGATTTCGAATGTTAATTTTGAACATTCAGTCTGTCTACTGACAGACACTTGAAGTATGCTTTGGGGAAGGGGCGTATCTGTGTGGTATAGGTAGAGTAACTGGGAGAAAAAGGCAGTCTTTGTGTTTTGGTTATATTTTTGTTGTATAACTGTGTTAATGTACACACAGTAATATTTTCAGTAATTCTTGACATTTTTTTGCTGATTTTTGTGGTGCAGCAGTGCATAATTTCAGTTTGTTGAAAAGATTTGGTTATGTTACTGAAGTTTTCAATTTGCCATGCATTACTTGTAGTGTGTGTGCGATGCATGCCATCAAATCACAGACACCTTTTATTGTACCACAGAGTAATTGCAGCAGTGTGAACCTACTATCCACTGCAGCTGTATGATTATGTACTGCTTTGTGGATTGTGGTATCTTGGTTTTGGACTGTTACTGCAGTGCACTGCCCGGCCCCCCCAACTGGCAAAAGGTATTCTTTTTCATATTGAATTGTGACATGTGAACAGCAGTGGTTAAGGTGTTGTTGTGACTTTGCATCTGCATCTCTTCTTGATTGCGCAATGCAATCTTAATCTGTCTGTGCCTTTGCATCTGTTTAGTTCCCAATCTCCATTTGCAAGCCACAATTGGTTTTGTTGGGCTTCACTTCCACCAGGCCAGACTGAAAGTTTTGAAATCTAAATTTGTTTACAGTTTTCTTGGTGATCCCCCAAAATACCTGCAAAGAGACATGCAAACAAAGTTGTTTCTGGCCATGGCACTGCTGCCAGTGGCAAGATTGTCTGTTGACATGGTAGTACACAGAAGAGCATAGCTGATGTGAGTAAAGGGATTTCTCTATCAATGCTTTTTACAGCGCAATCTGTAGCTTCACTCCTAGTTGGAGGAGATGATGATGTCCCAGCTGATAGTGTTATTGAAGTTTCTGCTGGCATGAGTATTGCTGCCTCAAGTTCCACTTCTGACCAGTTAACTGTTTCAAAAAATATAGTTGAGTCTAAAGCTATGACTGACAGTGCAGATGATGTCATACTCCCCATTAACGTCCCCATGGTAGTTGAACATGATTCTTATCCTGACGATGATAACTCACAATGTCACATTTCTTCCAGTGCTGTTGAGGTCATGCCTTTGCCATCCAATGATTCAAAGTGTGGCGCAAAAATATCGGGTGATGATGATGATGCTGTGGTTGGAACACGTTCTCCACATGACAGCATCTAAGATGAAAATGTGGATGCAGACGATGTTGATGAATATTGATGATGATGATGTCAGTGACTCCTGTTGGGAACCGGAGGAAAAGAAAGTCAAGGTGGCTGTGTCTGGGTCTGTTGGTGTTAAATCCCCCCTCCTCAAAAAAGTTGTGATTTAGCGGTTCCTGTTGATGATAATGATGATGACCCAGTAATAATCATAGGCAGTCATGGTGGCCAGTTGGTCAAATCTGTCCAGCCTGAAAAATCATGTGGCACCCCCCTATTTCAAGGGTTAAAAAATGGAGTCCAATAAGCAGCATCAGAGACATATTAAAAGTAGGGGATCACAATCCCTTGTTTGGGATTTTTTTGTCCAAGATGCAAATGATGAGTCAGTTGCAATCTGCCAGCTTTGCCATGCTCATGTGAGTCGAGGTAAAAAGGGGAGTCATCTGGGAACGGTGGGCCAGCATACACATCTTAAGAACAGGCATATGGCACTGTGGACCCGGCACCAGATGGCAGCTAATGCTATAGTGGGGCATTCACTGCACCCTCATC